>OY755065.1:11241195-12527401 GCA_963576755.1 Noctua janthina
ACGACGATGTGAATGCGACGAACGCGATCAACTCAACGGCATACCCTGCTTGCGGCCTATATGGCAGTCTGCGGCGAGACGCGACGTAACGCGTAATTGTATTTTACTTCTCCATGATTCGAGAAGTAATGACCAAAATCACGTAGGACATTTGTCACGTGTAGCATCGCGTCGCATTGCGGCGTGTCGTGTCGCGTCGCATTGCGGCGTGTCGTGTCGCGTCGCGTTTGCGTCGTATTAGTCGCTCAAGCAGGACACCTCGTTATATTACACTCTGCGGCGAGCCCGATGTAACGCGTACTTGTTTTAAGGGCGACCAGACACCACGAACTACAAAACGGTCGAAATGGTTGGTTTTAAAAATATTATATTTGTTTTCTTTCTGTTTTTTACGATATTTTTTTAAAAGTACGTACTTTAAATATGAATTTTCAAGCAAAATTATACTGTACCATGATTCGCGAAATTATGTAATGACCAAAATCACATAGGACATCTGTCGCTTGTAGCATCGCGTCGCATTGCATCGTGTCGTGTCGCGTCGCGTGGCGTCGGGTCGTATCCGTCGCTAAAGCAGAACACTGCGTTACTAGTTCTTTTAGGCCATGGCTCATCAGTCATGCGCAGGATAAGTCCGGCCATGAGAACTCATTTCATATTAATGACCCACCCTGTTGCCTACTATTCTAACAACGTAAAAAAACTTAGAGATTTTTTATTTACTGATTTTTTAAAACATAATCAACCTTTCGTAATTCTACAAAATGGTGGTAAAAATCAGTTGTAAGTACAACGCGGCCATATCGAAAGGTATGAAAAGTGACTTCATTGTAAGGTATGTTTAGATGAAAACCAAAGGACGTAAAACTAAAACAGTGTCTGTTATTAAAGCCTAAGATTATTCTGAATGGAAGCTTACATCCAAAGCTAATTCTGCCCAGAGCGTAAGCCACAATGTTATTTGTTTACCAAAGGCCGTGATGTTTGCATTGATATCAACTTGGGAATTGTTATTAAATGCTTTAAGAGATTGGTAAATACAACTTTAGTCTTTGGATATTGGGTATTCGCTGGTATATTAGATTTTGCTATTAATATCTAGAATAGGTATATTCTATTGGCATTACACCTACTTATTTTGAGAAAAGAGCCATAGGCTAAATCATCTTTAAATGCTTTATTGTCAACTTTGTTTGTCTTGAATTATTATATTTTGAGACCGTTTATATTGATTTTGAAACGACGAACATTGAGCGGTCTTTCTAAAATGCATATAATGACGTTACATATAATTTCCGTAGCTATTTAGCGCGACAAGAAGATCTCTACGACAAAAAAAGCCCATGAAATCAGATCAAAAATCATAAGCCAATACACACGATAAGTCCTTACATCCAAAGCTCACGGAGATAGTCAACAGTCATATCTGTGCGTGACACATCCGCCTCACCGCCACATGTTCAGCATTAGTGATATATGGCGCACAAATCCAACGATCACAATATACAATGTCGAGGATTATTAGGGGATCCTACTGGCTTAGTCTTGCTCGGTGGTCTCTCAGACCCTCATGTTTTTTGTCATGCACAAGATATGACATACGGACGAGTGCATTTGAGGACATCTGCCAAATTTTTATTGGGCTCAAATGGGCACGTTTGATGGGAAAAGTTTAGGGCAAATGTTATTTTAATTTGGTTTAATGAGCTTGTTCAGTGTAAGTGTTCATTATCATCTGCCTAGTCTTTTCTGATTCAGTGTTCGTGTGAGCGTATTGTTTGCTAAATAGAATAAACGATTGTGTTGTTAAATTACTCTGCACTTCCTTATTTTTGGACCTTCCAGCTGCAGCAAATTCTGCCTATAATTTATTTGTTCTTAAACGCCAGAGTCCATAATATATGAATGTACTGGCCGATACGTTGTGTAGCTAAGCTACACAATACAAAAATGGTATCAAAATTGATTCTTCAATATTATGCCACCCAAAGAAATCTTTGCCAGTAACAGGATTTCCATATATCGTGCCATTCTGCATTTAAATACGTTAAAGGATCAAGTAAATGAAAAAAATGGCCACGAGCCACATAATTATTTGACAAAAATTTCAATCCTTCTTGCGCACATTCTATTATTCTTTATCCCGAACTCGAACGAGTGATTTTTTTTTTTACTTTTGTGCGTACTGTCACCCCTTACCATACGGCTAATACTGGACTCATGTTCATGCATGATTTAGGGTTCCGTATTGTGTTAACAGTGAAATTAGTATCGAAAGGTGTGACGTAGCACTCAATGGTTATTCATGCACACGTAATGAAACCGGTTCGTGTTATGATTTTATGGGGTTTACCGATCCCTTCGAGTGGGCTATTTTTTAAATGGCAATAGCACGGGTTCAAATTGACAATATGGTTGTATGGTATTATTCCATAATTTAACATGGGGGCTGGTAACATTTTTGAAGCTTTTTATTATTATAAACCAAGTACCCCAACACGAGACATAATTACCGCACAAAATTCTATTGAAACGTCATAATAGTATCCTGGGAAAATTTTAGTACTAAAAACAGAGTATTGAATAAAATATCTAACTCTCATAAATATTCCTAAAAGATTTTAAGTGAAATGTTAATAACTCTTTCAGCAGATGTAAGTAAATATTCTAGACCTGTATTTAAAATTTTCTGAATTAAATTAATAATTCAGTGAGTCAGATAATTCATGACATGTATGAAGTAGGTATGTCTGTGCATACGTAACGTTCCCAGATAATATATCTTCTTACATATAAAAATCTCGTGTCACGGTGTTTCTGGTCGCACTCCTGCGAAACGGCTCGACCGATTTTTATGAAATTTTTATGTATATTTGGTAGGTATGAGAATTGTTCATAAAGTATATTTCACTCACGCGGACGAAAGTCGCGGGGCACAGCTATACTTAAAATACGTGAAACTGACAATTTCAACAGTTCTTAATAGTAGTAAAAATAAAACGTCAGGAAGAGTTTTTTTACCCCAATATTTTCTAGATACACTTCTGTCTACTCGATTTCTATTCCAATGTATTTCAAAGACTACAAACAGAAAATCACATCAAAACAAGAATAAAACCAATGTCCTGAACTGCTTAGATAATTTTATGGACGTATTAATATGCAACACGTCTACGAATTGCTCAGTTAAACTCCAGTTAACGTACACTTCACAACACTTGGCTTAACGAGAGTTTTGCATGGATAATTTGTTTAAACGGAGTTTACCAGTTTAATCGCAGGTCAAGTAGGGACCGTCCACCTAAGCGTTTTCTTAATTACACCTAAAATTATACAGCCCGTCCGGAGATTTGGTACTGTCCGTTTTATATGAGTGATGTCATTTTGTTTTAATGCGGTCGAATAGGCTACTGCTGAATAAGAGGACGAATGTTTTTAAAAGCATAGTAGTAAAACCATAAAAGGGTTAAAAAAACACCTGCTTGAGAAAGGCAGAGGAAAAATCTCCAAAAATGCACCTCAAGTTGATCTAACTCATGGTTGTTTGCTATATTAAAATTTGATAATTAACTTATGATCGGCTTAGCTTTTCTTACCCTGTATAACGTATACCAGGAATGTGTGGTGGTTCAATAGAGAAAGTCTGAGGCAGTTTGATGGTCGGACTCACACCCTGAAATATGACCACACCTTTCTGGGACACACTGTATAACTTTTTAACAACCACCAAATCGTGTTAAAAGCTGACAATATCGGTTCGACCACTCGGCCTTTGTCAGCCGACCAGCTCCAACCGCTTAATGAAAATCGGCTTGCCCGCTTTCTGCATATAGAGAGGCAATTTACTGGAATGGTCGCATGCCTTCGAACTAATGCGAAATATTGCCGCGATCTGCTGATTTACAAACTTCAACTTTATCTAAGTAAAAATAAGGGTGTGTAAATCTGAAGAGGAGTCTCACAGATCGATGTGTTCGATACCTACTTAATGATTATGCAAATTCTGAAGCTAAAGTATTTAGGTTATATCTTTGAAGCGTTTATTTGGTTGAGTCAACATGTCTGTGTTTATCTTAGGATGTTTGTTTAGATGACAGACGAATATAGAATGTCTACATTAACTATTTATCTATCCATCCATAAGGAAATAGTCATAACATTACCGAGTACCTACCTGTTATAATTATTGACATAAGTTAAAATGGTTGACTGGTGGCCGCCAACTGTGACTTACGAGCAAAAGGTCGTGGGTCTAAATCCGGGCAGGTGGTATACTTTGCCCAATTTATTTCATCACCATGGCTCCTAAAAGGTTATGGAAAACATCGTGAGTAGATCGGCAATGACCTAAAACTGAAAGTCCAAAGATATAATAACACCAACCCTTGTTGGGCCAGCCAGGTATCTCGGACGCAGGGCGGTGAACCGATGCAGCAAGAGATCGATCTTCGTCGGTCTCAGCTCCTCGAGGTCCTGGTGGTGGAGTGGCGGGTCAGGATTTTGTGCCCTACCGCCGGTCTCACTACCATCGAGGCGATCCGACCTGTGCTCGAGGAATGGCTCGAGAGGAGGCACGGCTCTCTGTCGTTTAGGGAACGCAGGTGATCTCGGTGCATGGTTGCTTCGGGAATTACCTGGTCTAACTCAGCACTCTCAGAACAGCACACTCACAGAATGGAGGCCTGTGTCCTAGCGTGGGAACATTACAGGCTGTAAATAAAAAAAAATGTGATTTCAGGATAGTAAATATACAAGAATCTGAAGACCATCTGAAACGCCCATTTGAGCACCTAATTAACAAACTTCATCATTTGCCTAGCCTTTTCCAAACTAGGTTGGGGTTGGCTTCCAGTCTAACCGAATTCAGCTGAATACCAGAATTTTACAAGGAGTGACTGTCTCCACAACCCAGTTAGTACTGGGTAATAAGGTACCCCTTAGTACTTAGACTTTCGGGCCACTGACTACCTGTAAGGGCTGTCAAAGATCTATAATTGACAGTCGGGACAAACGGCTTAACATGCTTCCCGGGGCACGGAGGCAACTCGGTATGTAATTGGTGGTACACTCACGGACAAACGCGGCTTAACATAAAGATTTGTTTAGAAACGAGCTTACCACCATAAAAACACTAAACATAGAAGAATCAGTAGAACATCTAAAACGCGCATTTGAGCCCCAAAGTAACAAACTTACTACAGCACGGCTTTATAGCAATCCAAGCTACCATACGGTTCTCGTTAAAACGCCAAAAGTTTACGGTTAGCTTAGTTTCGTACACAATTTGGGCCGAATAGAGAGCCTTTTCATTTTTACCTTTAAAATTCTGAATTTTCAGCAAAGCCTTCAAAGCCCCAACTGATTTTAGCAGCAGTGATGAAATTATAACATGGACATTCATGGAGTTTTCAAACTTTAAAACTATGTCGTTTTCAACTAAATTTCAAATATTCTGAGGCTCACACAATTGAGCTTTAATTTTAACCTGTGTTAATATGTTAGTCTAGAAAGTTTTGAACGTTTATGTGGATTTTGCTAAATCAGACACAGTCTTGTTTACGTGAACTTGTGAAAGTAATCTGAGGCTGTACTTGTGAGGAATAACATTGAGTCTCTCCTATCTTACAAAGTTTATAATGATTTAGGTAGATCCAAGAAATCGTATTAATAGGTAGGGTTCTTAAGACAAATTATAATCTATTGAAAGCTTACCGCGTCCTAACTAATGCGATAGTTGCGTTCATCTTCTTCGGCGAACTCGAATGAGTCGGCGTGGGTCACATCAACCGAGGAAGCTTCCCGAACAAATGAGTGACATCTGTATATATCACATCTATACTAATATTATAAAGCTGAAGAGTTTGTTTGTTTGTTTGGTTGAACGCGCTAATCTCAGGAACTACTGGTTCGATTTGAAAAATTCTTTTAGTATTGGATAGCCCATTTATCGAGGAAGGTTATACGCTAAAATTTCACGCGGATGAAGCTCGCGGACAACAACTAGTAATTAATATGAAACCGACGATCGCGTATTCGCGCGACCGATCTTTTGTTATGTCAGTGCAAGGGATTTAAAATAAAACTCTGATAATAAAACGAAATATTGCATATTTTTATGAAAAATGTTCTGTTTAGACAGTACCTATAAACCCGGAATGCTAATAAAAAAGAAACCGGTCTAGCTAAACTCCGATCAATATCAATTCAGCTAACCATAAATTGAATGTGAATTTTCTCAAAAGTTATTAAGTTTTACGACTTTTAAATGTCATTCTGATCATTCGGTAGCTAGATAGCATATCGTGAAATACCATAAAACATCAAAATGGTATAATTATCATAAAATTGTTATTTATCGTAACAATGACTTTAAATTCTGAAAATTTTATATATTTGCTCAAATCTCTCGTAAAATTATGTCCGATAATATCAATTCTTATGTAAATTAATGTAAACAGACAGAAAATATATTTATGTAAATAAATAAATGTCTTCGTTTTGTCGTTTATCTGTTTTTAAATCAACTGTGTAATAGCAAAACTGTCAATGCTATTACAAATTTGCGATTTTTTTTCAAATAAAGATTGATTAAAGATTTAATTTAAATTAATATAGAATTAAAGCTATACCTACGAATAACTTCTTATTAACCAGTTTATTCTTGGTTCTTCAACCAGCTTTGAATTCTGATTTAGCTGATTCGTTGGTCTAGTGGTCGCAAACGCGACTGCTGAGCATGAGGTCCTGGGTTTGATTCCCGGTTCTGGCAAATTGTTATGTATTTGGTTTTTCCATCAGGAATTTCTCAGTAGCAGCCATGGAGTCTGGATTTGTGTCCCTTTGATGGCAATAGGCTTGTTATAGTATTAGGTACACCTCTGTCTAACCCCCCGGGGATTACAGCCGTGATGCTATGTTATTGAATGTAACAGTTGATATAAAAAAAAATAAAGAAAGCTACAACACAAACGTTGCCTGCAGAAGTCAAATGTCAGAACAAGTTAGCAAACGAAAAAAAAACACGCCCAAAATTTCCTTTATTAAAACTTTCTCCATTACAAAGCCGAAGAACATTCAGTTTACAATTTATTTACGTGTACTCCCAAATACGGAGAATTTGAAAAAAACTAAACAAACTGTCCAAGTCCATTAGTTTGTTCTCTATACAGCAAACGGTGGATCGGAATGAGTTTAATCAGAGTTGATGCAGTGCATACAGTGGCTGAAAGTAATCTGATACTTGTTCAACAAATCCGGAGACTTGTCGTGTGACATCCGAGGCCACGTGTTTGAACTATCTTCGACGGATATCTATGTATATCGGCATCTGTGTACTATTATAGCGATTCAGTATAAAGGGAGATAACAAAGGAGATGGTTACGACATAATGTTATCTCTTTGTTGGAAGATATAAATATGTAGAAACTAAAAAATTGTGGATATTAATGTGAAATTAATTTTGAGTTAAAGGGAACGTATGCAAAGTTGCGAGTGAAAGGTGTAGAAGAGTGAAAGAGAGAGAAAAAGAAATATGGCGAGACGTGTGAAAACCGATGTGTTTTTTTTTGTTTTTTTTTTCAAGTTTGCATTTATTTTGAAAAATATATAAGTTTCTACGAAGGTAACTATTATTTCACCATAAGATCCCACATTAATTTATTGGGCGCGTTTTTCACAAATTTTATAATTGAAAACCTTAAAACGTAAAATGTTAGTGGCATTTTTTTGTATACATAATCAAACCACTTAACCGTTGCAGTTACCAACAGCAATATTATAAATGTTAATAAAATTAAAAACAGTGAAAAGTTGCTTTTGTAGGCTTTTGTATCGCTTCATATATTTTTGTCTGTCTCGGCTTTTTTTTTTGGCTGTTGTGTGTTCCATTCTATTCTATTATATTCTATTCTATAAAGTTGAATCATAAAACATGGTTGCTGCTCAAACTTTGCATCAATTCATACAGTATTTTTCGAATGGAATGCGATCATCTAAACTTTTCAGTAATTACAAGTTTAACTAGCCAGTGCAAATCGATGGGTAATTTTTTTTCGACCTATGCAGTCTTCACATTATAATGTATTTCTTATTTTCATTTACCTAAAATAAAATATAAAAAAAAACATATTCAAAAGGTGAGATAAGCGAAGCAGAAACGAGTCCGCTAAAGTATTTCGAAATCAAACATAGCCGGTAGCGAAACCCAATACCTGATTACCTCGACTTTAAACAAACATTCCAACGTATCCGAAATAACATTATAAATCATTTTCCCTACGAACTATCACTTTTTCTGGTGAAATTTGTTATTTCGTGACAATCTGTTCCGCTATTTGCTTAGCGTCGCTAAACAGATGGTCGGAGTACATCTATCATATTTGTAGATTATTCATTTTGAGTGTTTCTTAAGTTTGACAGGAAACTAATAGTGGCTTATGTTGGAATTTTCATTAATTTTCGTTTTAGTTCTGAAAAAGTTCATTATGGAACTTGCAGTCGTAAGTTTTTTGTGTTTACTGAGATGAGCATCTGAGAATAAAACATTAATAACCACGAGTGTATTTACCAAAAGAAAAAACAACTGTTTCGAAAATAGATGTTTTTTAATGATACCTTGTTTCTTTAATTAATCAGATAGAAAATCCGCAATCATTATTTATCAAACTTTATCTAAATTCTCTTCAACAGTTCTCCCTACACCACTAGCGAACTCAGCCTGATCAAGTTCAAGATTGAAAAATAAATCCTAACAAGCATTAGCGGTCTTTTTGCAACAAACCAACAACTACGATTGCACTTCGGAGTTCGTATCATGTTCGCAATGCTATTAGGAGCTGACATTTGCTCTCCTGCTGTACGGGCATTCGGGGAATCTCGAAATTACTCATTTGGTATTTCAGTCACGGCCCACAGTGCCGATCCAACGCTGATTTTTACTTCTTTCAATTCCAATTGCACTATTTCGCCAGGTAATTTGTCTTCATATTTCGCTGAATCGACACGGACTTAGAGCTACTGATCTGTGTGATTTCTATCAGTATTGAATTCATATTTAATGTATTGTTAACTTCTATTATATTCAGTAACTCGTTTTGCATTTAAAGCTCTTCGATTATTATTTTATTTAAGGTATTTGGAACTTGTTTAAACTGATTAATTGCTACAATTTGACGGAGTTTATCATCTAACGGCATAATTCGTAATTTATCTGTTTATGACGCCATGTGTTCTGGATTCCACAAGTTCGACGTGTTTGTCCGTAATCTGTATTAACACCTACACACCAATTATTGGATCCCGCAACGATGTGACGAAAGCCAGCAGAGCTTTAAATTAGTGATGGAAATTACCGTAACCGTTCCGCTTACATAATATTTAGTAACGCCATTAATCTTACTACCATTATAAATGCGAAAGTTTGTGATGTTGGATGGATGTTTGTTACTCTTTCACGCAAAAACTACTGAACGGATTTGGATGAAATTTGCATATAGGTAGATTATAACCTGGATTAATATATATGATACTATTTAACCCAGCAGTACGAGCCCGTGAGACAATGAACAGACGGGCAAAGCCACGGACATAAACTAGTATTTAATAAATATGGCTTATTTTTTGATTTATTAACAACCTGTTATGAAGAAAGAAAAAATCTGGAATCCAAAATCAAACTGTTTCCAAGTTTTCGATGATCATCAAAGAAACCTAATTTGCCTAGATATTGGACAATAAAAGAAAATCAGAAACTTATTGACTGTAAATGAAATAAAATCTCTCAAACATAAAATATTCCATCTAGACCAGATCAGGGCAAAGGAAAAAACTTTTTTAAAAGCACCCTCGAGATCAAATTTGTCAGGAGCGCCGTGAGTTAGTGAACGTACAGAGAAAAAAAAAGTCCCCGAAACAAATTGTTGGCAAACGGGAGAAGTGTCCAAGAGCGAAAATATGTTGATTGAATAAAGAAAAACTATTAAAAGTTTTCCCTTAGAGTTTCTGGCTCAGTTGCGACAGACAAAACGGGCGCGGTGCGTGGAACGGCGTTGCAACTTTAACTATAGACCGACCGCTTTAATAAGGCCTCCGCCTTGCCCCATCAAACGCACATTAAGCGTCCGCAAAGTCCTAACAATATCCCACAGGTTATTTGCTTTAAAATAACCATTATCCACGTAATTAAACCAATACGTCATTAACCTTCAGAATATTCCTTTTAAATTGATATCTTCGCGAGGACTCATCAAAGCTGTCGGTCTATATATTACTGTGCATTGGACTTAAACCCAGTGTTGCTCCTTCATTTATTTTTTCTACGAAGCCTTGTATTTTCATAGAAGACTTGGTATTAAAAGAAAAGCACTCAGAAGCTCGGGATTAAACTGCACATCCGTAACAACATGTTTCAAGAAATTAAATTTTTATATTACACTAGCTTTAGCTCGCGGTTTCGCTCTAGTTATGTACGGAAATTAACCCACGGGGACGTTTTAAATGTAACCTATAACACTCAGGGATAATGTAGCTTCCCGTTAGTGAAAGAATTTTCGGAATGAGATCAGTAGTTCCCAAGATTTACTCCGTACATACAAACTTACAATAAAATTTTTCTTCTTTATAATTCATATTAGTATAGCCTACAGGCGTAGAAAATTCTGATAAAATGTTGAATGTGTAATAAGAGCCACTCGGGTCGTTCTTTAGGTTAAGCCATGCTTGCCTAGGTTGGTCTTTAGATGGGTACCCATTACACACCGAGTGTCCTCCGTGCCTCGGAAAGCACGTTAAGCCGTTGGTCCCGGGTGTCATTTGTAGATCTTTGACAGTCGTTAGGTAGTCAGTGGCCCAAAAAGTCTGACAACCTGTCTTACCAAGGGGTTTCGTATTACCCAGTACTGGTATTCAGCTGCATCAGGATATACTTAAAGTCGACCACAACATAATTGGGAAAAGGCTAGGCCGATGATGATGTTGAATGTGTTTGGAAACTGTGTTTTCAAACAATTCATCAAATAATATGAAATGTACTTGCAAGTTATCTGATTCAAATTGCTTGATAACATTACTCAACATAAAGGGAGTAAATAGACCCTTGACATATCCGAAAGGCACTTGTTCTCCCCGTCTTTGCGATAATTTTTTTGTTCTAGACCATACCTGGGAACCTTCTAGTTACGGAGTTTTTTTTTTAAATATTTGTTTTTAATGTAAGATTTTTACTTTACACACTTCCCCGTACTATTCAATCCATCCATCAGCACAATGCTTTGAGTACTTTCCATCGAGTCCTACCGTAAAACGTGATTTTTCACCCAAAAAAAAAAGTCGATTCCCAGCAATCATTTTTGCGTAATGTTACTTAGTTTGATGTACAGAATGCTTAGTTGACGGCTATGTGAAGTGTCTGTTTACACCCTGTATACCTACAACATTGTGTATATAAAAATCACTAACATCTAAACAGAAAAGTTATCATCGCCAGAAGTTTTTGTGGACGCAATATCGGTACAAAACTAAGTTTCCCTACCCTTAAGATTCGTATAACTTTCCTAATACTCGGACCAGATTATACCCACTCAACCGTATGCTATACTCAACAATATATCCTTATAATAATAAAAACGACAATTCTCTTTTATTTGTTGCATTAACTTCTACGGCAATAGTAAACTAATATGTAATATTTCTGGTTATTAATTCTGCTCAATAAAATCGAATTGTATTAAGATACTTTGGAATATGGGAATAATAAAAGTTGTTTTATCGATGGTAGTAGATGACTCATTTATTTTATGTTAGGTATCCGTAGCTGCCGATATCCGTTTACTCTAAAAACATGTTTAATTGTGGTGATTTTGGGGATTTTTTTTTTTATTTTTTTTTATTGGCCTGTACTGTCCCACTGCTGAGAAAAGGCCTCCCCCAATTCCTTCCATGTGCTCTTTTCCCGTGCCTCCTCGAACCAGCCTTCGCGGTACGCGTCCAGATCGTCTCGCCACCTCTTTCTGGGCCGGCCTCGGCGGCGCCGTCCATCTTCCGGCAACCATCGTGTGGAGACTTTTGCCCAAGTTTCGTTACATAAAGCATAAATACAGTGAGCAGTTCTGTTTAGCGACTAACATGAAATGATTCAATACACTGCTTTTTAGCATTTGACCTTTTGAACGCCAGAGCTTAACGCACGCGCATGTCCTCCACGCCAAACCGTAATTTAACTTACCATTTTGTCACATATTTGTGTCCTTTGGCGTATAGGGCACGCGCTTGCTTGTCACGTATATGTGACAATGTAGGTCAAAATGTTAATGTATTAGCTTAAGACTTGTTATGAATACTTAACAGAATAATGAAAATAAAATAAAAACTTAAGTGTTAATCGACTTTTGTTGCTGATCATAACTACCTCCTAACCCAGTAATATCTTCTTTAATACAGTATCAAGACGGCAGAAATAAGTGGAGCAGTTAAGTAGTTTTTTTTTTAACATTGCCTCACACTAGGAATTTCTTCTGTATCGTGGGTGCGTTTACAAACTTTTAAACTCATATACACAAACCGCCAGACCCGAAACCACTACCTATAGGTCATACAAGTATTTGTGCCGTGCGGCAATCGAACCCGCGACATGAAGAACAGCAGCCAATCGCTCAGCCACTGCGCCAAGCGTGCCGTCAAAAGTAGTGACAGCTGATAGGAACAACTCTAAAAAGGTGTAAACAATAAACAGGCTTTAGTTTACAAAAAAAAAATAATCTCTAAACACCACCTAAAACGTGGTAAAATATGTCCCGACCGGAGACAATATAAACGAAAAAAATAAAGACCGCAATAGGTTCAACTCGAAACTGTCACATTGAATTATTTGCATACCATTATAGGGGACGAGGTCCGAATACTTCTCATTCCAGTAGCAGCCTTCGAATAATTCACTCAATGTTTCTTTTTTAAACGGCCCGACGTCAATTAAAATAAAGTCGGTTTTTTTTTGGTTTCCCCAAAAAGTGTTGGACGGGCGACGCGGCTTTTGAATCTTTCGCCGCGATAGCCACATTCTACAGGTGCAATGTCTGCTGGTGGCCAGCCATGTCAACCTAGCGGTCGACAACAATATTTATTCATCCATAACCCGTTTAAAGCAATTCCAACCTTATTCTTTATACTACACAGAGCATTAGATGTAGCGGTGTTGTTAATATTTAAGTCACCAGCAAAAAACTCAGGGTCAAAATGATGGAGCATTTTATGGTTAGACCTCTTTTGACCCTTATCTGCCGAAGTGTTTAACGTGCGAACTTCATTTTTTACCTTCATCAAGGTCCCGACGCGACCAGTAATTAAAAATTGATAAAATCTTGCTTCCCATGTACGAGAACGGATATAAATATTTGTGTGTTTTAAGTAAAATTAAAAAAAGAGGGGGTTCATATTTAAACTCGGTGGTGTTTGATGAAAACATTAATTTCCCACGGGGACTGTACGCGGTTTATTATTTCATGAAAGGCGAACATTAAATTTAGTTTAAGAGTGTTGTTATACTTAAAATAGGCGCAGATAAAACGGTTGCTTTTATTATGAACGGATAACAATTAAGTTGTATATCAAGACGGACGCGGAGATGTAAAAAGTATATTTAAGGAAGCTGTAAATAGATTAGTTTATGTTACTATTACTAAACTTACTGTTGTACCATTAGCAATTCCCTGAGGTTGTTTTTATGGACATTTTTAATTATTTTCCTATTCAACGAATTCTTGCCATTTCCTTACTTTTAAAGGAACACAATCTTCTACTTTTGAGAGACAAAAGAAACTAATCTTCTCCATTACAACTAGAAAAACATCTCCAAAAGTAGGTACTACTGGATGCTTAATAACAGGGTTAATAAATAAGTATTTAAGATATATTAAGACCTTATTCTGAAGCTTGAATAGTCGCCTTCTCATAATGTCACCATTAGCGACTTCATCAATTATTCACACAAATTCTAACATATCGAATTCGCGAGGGTTAACAAAATTTGCATACATACATGCCTGCCTATACCTAAAAATCTGTATGAAGACAATGTATTATTAATCTTTAATTTACTTTATTAGCACACTCCCCTACGCGGTGCAGACACCCTCGCCCAAGGGATTTGCGCCAGAGCGAAAATTTAAATTTGAATGACCCTCTACAATCACCTATAGTCAGAATGTTGGTACATTTACCTACGCAAGTAAACATAGGCGGTTTTTTATTTGCCCAAGAAAGGGTTTCTGAATTATAAATTGATTAATTAGAACCCAAATTGGCAAACAGAGGGGACCAATTATATCGCTTCCTGCTAACCAAACATTTAGGTAATGCATGTAGGCATTAAAATCTTTGCTTTTGAATAGGGTGATTATGCCAAAAATACACCATCAGATGTTAACATTTTTCATTTCATTGAGATTTGGGAAGATATAACGAGGCCATGCGTTCCTAACTGTTGTTGTAGCGCTTTACATCTGGAATTTCTCAGCAGCAGCTGCAGAGCCTGGATTCGTGCCCGGTTTGTGACATTATTTATTTATTTGACACATCAAGCACAAAGTATAGAGGCGGCCTTAATGCTATAGGCATTTTCTGCCGTTCAACCTTTGGGTGATGCAGAGACAAACAGTGGTAGGTGTTTAGGCTTGCCCCTTATTACATGAGACTTAAATATAACTAACGAATATGGGTGTATTATTAGGTACACCGCTGCCTAACCTTTCGGGGATTACAGGCGTGATGTTATGTTAAGTTACTAAACTTACCAATACTGTCAATGGAATTTAATTGTATGAAATCTGCTTTGTATCACCCAATAACATGATTCATGAAAAAGAAAAAAACACCAAAAATAAATATACAATACGATTGCATACTATCACAAAGTTAATGTATAATCAAGTGACACCAGCCTTGACACAACTCTTGAAGTAGTGTCGCGTGACAAAAGATAGTCTGTCGATTATATTATGGCAATGAAAAGTAGACGTACCTACTTAAAATAGGCTTGATACGATGTAATATGCATTACCGAATATGCGTTCAATGATACCGACGTATTAGTCATTTATTTTTGATCAATGGAAATTATCATTGATTTAATATCTCACTGTTTTAAGCTTACACGGTTTACAACTAAACTGATACTGTCACTTACGGGATATCTTCCGTGATTGTTTATTATTTTGAGCTCCCGATATTCCTATACCCGCGATCATGGCGCTTAAAACAGGCAGCGCCGAAATATCGGGAGCTCAAAATAATGAACAATCATGGAAGATATCCCGTAAGTGACAGTTTTAGTTTAATATTTTATTTATTCACTTATTTCTTATTCAAGTACATGACACAATGATATTGGGTTTTTCCATCGGGAATATTTCAGTAGCAGCCACGGAGTCTGGATTTTTGCCCAGTTGATGGCAAATAGCCTTGCCACCCACATAACACAGGACTCTAACATAACTGGCGAAACGTGAGTGTACTATTAGGTACACGTTTACTCTTACGTTTACAGGCATGAAGTTATTGAAATAATTGTACATTTCGCTTATTTTAATGTTACAATGGATAGAAAAATAGATAAGATTCCAAGAGAGAAATAGATAACATCCCAAAGTCGAGTAGGTACTTGCCTAAACAAACAGATTACAGTTTAGAACATTTTCACCTTATTGCTTTTAACGTCGGTCCTTTTGTCTTTGCTTATGTAACTCAGGAACCTACTAAGAAACTGTCGCCTGGCCTTTGCCGGAGCTAGTACTAAAATACAGTTCACTGTACACCTGATATACATTTTCATTCTTATTACTTACATTAAAACACAAAGTACAGCACCTTGTTGTACTCTTATGCAAATATTCGACGAGTAATGTGAAGCTATCTGCATGAAATTTAAAATAGGCCAGATAGCCCGCTAGTAGATCAGTTGGGTGGTGCCAAAAAGATAAGAGACACTATGGGAGCTAGGATTAAGGCTAAATAGGAACATGCACTTACAGGGAAATGGGTTTGTTTGGTGCATTTTGAATTTTGTGTACTAATTCGTCGTGAGGAGGGAGTTGGTTGGTCTGCCAAGCAAGGAGGTTGGAATTTTGGAAAGGAGTATTGAGTTAGTAACGAGGTCCTGGTAAATTCAAATAATTAAGAGTCTGTTAAGGGTAATGATGAAATTAGACTGGTACTTTAAAAATATATAGTGATACTTGACTTCCTGATGAAGATTGAAGAAGATTTCACAAAGTAAATAAAACAATACTAACTGAAAAAGAAAAATTTAATGACAAAACAACAAAAACCCAAGAAGCTCATAGCCAACACAATTATCTAGTATTTGACGATCAAATAAACTTTGTTGACGAAAGAATAACTTTTAATATAAAAAAGAAACAATAAGCCTTTGAATATTAAGGCGAAAAAATATAACATTGAATTGGTGAAAACACAGCATAAGTTCAAAAGGCGAGTCATTAGGTGACGGCCAAAGAAATGTTCGGGTTGTAATGAGCTAGCTGGCGGCGATTAAGACGTACAAACTTGAACCAGCCCTGAGACAACGGCCGACGGGGAACATGGAACTTAAATGATTGGATATGACAATAATTCACAGACGGTTGTGACTTTGAAAGCAAACGTTCCTGTAAGCGATAAAGAACGATAGATGTTCTGCCATACCTTACCTAAATGCAATAAAATTGAAGACATTTAGGAAGTTCATTTTAACAAGCATTACCCTAGGCCCTAGATAAGGATATATTCTATAGGTAAAGACGACGATGAAAGTAAAAAAGGTATGGGTACAAGCTTATGTCAAACTGAAAGTCTTTTTACAAATACGAGAAGTAATGTAAGTTATTGCTACTCGTCTAAGCCTGTACTCCTAGCCTCGTCTAGCTGTATTAGTTTATTCAGTGCACGCTGGAAATGACTTTTGTTTTTCATAGTATCTTCGTTTTTGTATTGCTAATAATCATCCTCACTTTGATTGACGCTGCCATTATTTAGCCTTTTACTTTAAATTCCATGCGCATGTAAACATGAATCATCTTTGACTACAACGTCTTCGGATGAATACATTCCATTTCCTACAAGCTCGACATTTTCAATGTAAAATGGTTCTATACCACATCCATTATCCTCAAAATATTCTGTCATCAGCACACCTCCCTTCTCCTATTTACCGAAAACTTTTCCGTCGTAGCTAATTTATTTTCCAACTAAATCTTATAAATTCGGGCTCGCAAGCGACTTGCACGCGATCTCCGTCAAACTCGACTTTTTGATAACGCCATTATATTATATCGTGGATTTATTTTTGTTTTATCTACGTTTGGAATTCAATTAGATATTTTTATGCTTAATTGAATTTGTTTTATTTAGTGGCGTTATTTTGGGATTAGTAGTACCTGCTAAACTACGCAGATGATGCTACACATCATCATCATCATCTGCGTAGCGTTTTCCCAACTTTGGGGGTCGGCTTCCAAGTTAATTGGATGTAGCTGAATACCTGTATTTGACATGGAGCGACTACCTATCTAACCTCCACAACCCAGATAGTACTGAGTATACCTCCCAATACCCCTTGGTAAGACTGGTTGTCAGACTTTCGGGCAACTGACTATCTGTAACGACTCAAAAATCTACAAATGACAGCCGGGACCAACAGCTTAGCAGAGGCTCGGAAAAAACTCGGTATGTATTGGGTGGTCACCCATCCATGGACCTACCTAGACAAGCGCGGCTTAACCTGATTATCGAACCGAGCGGCTGTTATTATTTAGCCACGAGTTCGTCATTATAATGAAAATTAAACCACACAAATTAAAATAGTAGGTCTTTATTATATTTTCACGCGAACTTAAATCATTCATGAAATCTAAAACCGTCTTTTAACTTCAAACAATGATTCTTAGTAAAGAAATCCATTGTTCATAAATTTTCACGTTACTAGAAGAAAAGCTAAAACAATAATACTCGACAATACCTAAAAACACTAAACGTAGAAGATTAATTATTCCAATAAAAACTTCGAATGAATTTCGCGGAATTCGCCGCCGAGGCAGACCATTTAAATTAGCCCGATAACTTGAAAACCGAATGAAAAGGGTTTAACCAGGAGAGTTCCAATTAGCTTGCTGTTATTTTTCCATTCCGTTCGACGGTATCAAAAACTGGGTCGGTTGGAAATCGATCATTTATTACATTTTGAGGACAATTTTCAGTTTTACATTTTGGTTGAAACTAAAACTTACGGTTGATCTAATCTATTCTACAAAGTTCTTTTCTACTTTGACGCCTAAGTGTCCTATTATCGTCGTTGTATTATGTATATAGGTACTTACTTTTAGTCTTAATTAAATATACATATACATTTTATATACATACTAAAAATAGATCTATTTTTAGTATGTATATAAAGTAACTAATTAGGTAATTATTCATCGAAATACACATAGTTCTACAACGTTCATAAAAATTGAACGTTCAAAATTCTACATTTCCTTCCCTAATGTGATAAATTTAATATGAACTGCCAAAAGTAAAAAAAAACTCTGTTTTAAGCTTTCACGGTTTACAACTAAACTACTCGTAATACTGTCACACATGGCACTTGCAACAGCGCCGAAATATCGGGAACTCAAAATAATGAACAATCGCGGAAGATATCGCGTAAGTGACAGTATTAGTTTAAAAAAAAAACTACAAATAATCACTTTTTCCACAGCTGAATGGTTTGCAGTAACTATCCACGACTCACGTTGTTTACACTTCACAAAGCCACAATTTCGCCCAAAAATTTTCCCGCAATGCCCTGCCACAGTAAACAAAAATGATTGATTGTCTATCTATTAATTACAACAATATTTGCTACCATCATTCATACTGACTTAAGACAATAGACCTTCTGAAGTTTGCTCAATTTCTCAACGGTTTTAAGAGCTCTTGTTACCAAATTGACTCTGGCAGTCAAGTATTTTAATTTAATCGATTCTCAGGTATCGTTTCGTAATAAGCTGTTGAAGACTTCGAGTTGATTTATTTTAATTTAAGTTAAGGTTTGTAAGGACTTGTTTAGTTTTGTTCAGGCATCTGCAACCTATGAGCTGCTTTAGGGTTAAAATTATTCGATCTGTTCTGAGCTTATTATTATATGTTCTTCTACGTGTTCTTAATTTTTTTTTTTTTTTACTTTTTTTTTAAATTGTTTTTTTTTTAATTCAAAATTTTACAAACTGGGACAGATTAGAAGTCGGATCGTCTCGTCTGTCCATTGACAATTTTAGTATAAAGTGGAAGCGCCAGGCGCCATTGAATGACTTTATCATAAAATAGTTATTGAATGGGATTCAATTAAAAAAGGGGGTTGTATTGGTGATTTTAATGATTATAATTCTGTAACTACATACGTGTTACGGACGCGAATCATATTTTCATCAACATGCAATCTGACACTGACCTGCAAATTGCAAAAATCGTAAGAAAATTTGAATTTTAGGGGTTATCCTGGCGCTCCAACCATAAGCTCTTTACCTAGATAAACAATGATTAAGTAGATAACAAAACAATGTTTCCCCAGGAGGGTGCAGTTTTGCAGCCAGACGGTAGACGATCCTTACTAACTTGAAACTAGCTATAAAATAAAATTAATGAGAAAGATGAGTATGCACATTGCACATGCTAATTAGGAAACACAAGATGTTCACTTAAGACGTCTCTAACAAACCTGAGAGGCAAGACTTCAAGTCTAGCTACATACCTGCAGGTTACTACAGTCTCGAGTCATAATTAACTCTTGGGTACTTGTAAAAGTTATGGCTCTCCCACTGTATTGATTCGTTTCAAAAGAGCCCACTTTTGCTCGTGCGAATTAAAAAAATATATAATAAAAAAAAATATTTTGATTGTAATTAATTTTCTGTTTTTATTTTATCTTCTCATAAACATCCACCCACAGTAACTTCAATTTATCCGTGATCATGGTGCTTGCAACAGCGTTGAAATATCGGGAACTCAAAACAAACAGTAAACATGGTAAATATCCCGTTTCTAGTGTTAGTGATAATTTTATCTTGTAAAGAAAATAATTATAGCATTTTAAAATCTATACTATTATGAAATAGGTATTATCTCAAATTTGCAATCCAACGAAAATATAATTCCACGAGAATTTTAAGTATTTACAGCTAAGCTCGTGACTGTACTAAACAAGATTAAAAAGTAAAAGTTACCACAACTGAAAACCACGAACAAAAATACAGTAAGTAAGCACTGTTATCAACTAATGAATATTTGATTAAGTGCCACCATTAAATGGAAAGTAAACCCTGCTAGAAATAAAAAAGTCGAGACTTTATCGAATCGTTCCGACACTAATACGCCACGCGATGATAACACTAAGGCGATTATCTTGAGTAATTAAATCATATTTTTATTAATATTTCACACGTAGTATTTTTATTTTATTTATGTATAAAGCAATGTGATTAACCCTGATATGTTAGGAAAACTTTAATGCTTTTGAGCATGCAGTTTGTAAGCTCGTAATTAAGAGCAAAATTATTGTTATTGTTGAACTTTGTTGTTGTGTTGGTTAATTAGAAACTGCCTAATCCTGTAAGAAATTGCATACCTTTAAGTGTGATTTAAAAAACTTAGGTAGAAGTGGAGCTTTTTGTAAATTAAAAAAGAACCTCCTTAAAAAGGATTTTTTTTTTTCAAATCAATTTATTTTTCCGATTTTAAACAAACCTTTAATAAAATTAAAAAAAAAATCTATTGCTTCAACTTACAATAACTTATTCTAGTTACAATGGGAAGAATCCTTTTAAGGCAATAGTTTGCTTGTTTTGAGATGCCTTAAACTTATATTAGTCATTTTCATTCCTGACGATATAATTCACATTATTCTTACTTGAAACTTATGTTTTTTTTTTTTAATTCCTAAGTGAATTAACTGTTAGGACCATAACATAATTAAGTCCGTAGAAAGACTGCATACCCACTTGCAATTGCAGTCGCAACTCATAAAATTCTCACCCACCACACATGACACTGGCCACCAACAAAACGACCAGCGACAAATTAAATTCTACGTTTAAACGTTTTTATTCCTTATGGTCGGATGAACAATAAAGTAATGAAGCAAACTGGGCGGTGGCGACGTAGAGGCGAGCCGTCGACAGTTCTTATGACACCCCTTATCTGTGGCCTCACGCGATATGTGTTTGGTTAAAGTTAACTAGTTTACCTACGGAACTACGGACTTCTGTATTTTTTACTAGGTTAAAAATAAATGTGGACGTTTTCATTGTATTTAAATTACTGTTTTGTTTTTTTTTAGCTGGTGAATTTAATGGACAAAAATATTTTATTTGCAATAAAAATGAAGTCTCTTGTTGTTTAAAAACAGAAGTTACAACTATCATTGATATGCAAATTAGTTTTCGATAAATTAATATGGCTATATTTTTTTTATAACAACAAATGAGTTTTTTGAAACAACGAGAACATCCCGAATACTAGATTATAAATTAACGTCCACTTTATGAAATTCCCCATTGAAAGTGATCTGAAATATCATAAACTTTTTAGTTTCAATCGTTCTAAACCATAATCCGAATACAGTTCGAAAAATCTCACTATTCACAAACTTTCTCACGCGTTAAACCCATCAATAACGAATGAATAAAAATTAAAATGAACTAAAATAGTCCAGCCAGCAATTGAAGGCCAAAATCCAAACAAACTCGTATAAATCAGTGTTTATTGCCCATTTAAATATCTACAACGCTAAAACGCGTCACGTAACTCAGTTTTACTTTACTTATGGTGGCTTTTCCCCGTATAACGTTTGTGTTGCCATGAAACTAGGATTTTTGAGGAAAAGCTGTTACGTTTTTGCTAAACCATTTTTGAATTGGATTTGCATTTTCTTTGAAAATAAAATTCGAATGAGTCTGGTGATAACCTAAAAAATAGGTTGTTCAGTGAAGTAAGTACCTACTTACGTGTACAGAAAACATTGGCAATAATATCAAATTAAATAATTAGGCCAGTGCGTCGTTTTAACAAAAAATTTATTTTTATTATTTAGTTTTATAAATAAAATAAAAAAACTACGTATTATTTTTAATAATAAATAAATTTAAAAAATTAAAAAAAAAAACGTAAGTTTTATTATTGTGCTGTGATTTTTATTTTCTAAACGTGATTTTTTTCTAAAAGTAACCGTTCCGCTTAAGTACCAAACTCTGGCCACACAAAACGGAATGATCGTAGAATTTAGCTTCACAATTTAAAGGTTTTGATAAAATAACTACTTCCATAGTTTGATTCAAAATAATTCCCAGAACCATCAAAATTAAAATTCCTGTTTTTTTTTCTGAAACCAAAATTTTTCGCTTACATTCGCCTTTTAACAAGGAATTGGTTTGTCCCAATCTCTTTCGTCATCAACGCCAATTGTGATTATCCTTCCAATTATAAAATAATAGTGATTCGTTCGCACTTAATCCCTCCATGGTGCAAACTTATCCGTCCGCTTTATAGTTTTCGTGCCTCGAGCAAATAATAATAAAGTTGGTTGCGCTTTACAAACGGAATGGACATTGTGACCACGCTCGCTGTGGTCTGTACAGTTTTACGGTTATACATCATCGTTTTAACTTTTTGCTTCGTGCTGATTTCAAGTTCACTTTTAAACGACGTAACATAACATCACGCCTGTAATCCCCGAAGGGTTAAGCACCGGTGTACCTAATAGTACATCCACTTTTAACCAGTTATGTTTTAAGTCCCATGTAAAAGGGGGCGATGCTATTGCCATCAACTGGGCACAAATCCAGACTTCGTGGATGATACTGCTAAATTCCTGATGGAAAAATCCAATAACACTTTGCCCGACTCGGAAATCAAACCCAGAAGCTCAAAAGTTGCGCTTGCGATCCACTCGACCAACGATTCAAAACACATAAAAGATCATTACGTCTATAACAGAAATTCACGAGAGATTACGCAGTTTAGGCACATTGTGTACATTATGTTTAAGTCCCACGTAATAGGGGGCAAGCCTATTGCCATCAACCGGGCAATCCAGACCGTAGCTGACTGAGAAACTGATTTGACTGAGAAATTCTTAACGGAAAAGCTCACTAACCTGAACGACGTGGTTATCGACCCCAGGACCTCAGGCTCAGTACTAGAACTTGCGACCACTATGCCAACAAGGCAGCTGATTTCAATTTCAGTTTTCAGGGAGTACTGCTTACGTAGCTGATCGAAATATGACTATTTACTTATATTACTAATCATAAGTTGGAATGAAATTAGGTAGGTAATTACTTACAAGAGTCCTCTCAAAAGATTCTGGAACCAAATTATACCTGGAGGTACTTCTAAATGATGAAAGAGTTTCCTATACTAAGTTAAGCAGCCCACGCTTTGACATTCGCGAAGTTATTTGAATGGTAGCTAAAAATAAGTAATCGGGTAAAATACTGGGATTATTTACCTTAAAAGTGCTTACAAATGTTAGACTGAAAAACGCTTTATTGCTATTTCCAGTACGCGTAGCAAAATGACATAATTATGTTTATTTTGTCTGCGTTTTGTCGATTCTTCCGTGGACAATACCGGGAAACGGGTAGAAAAGGCTTTTATCGACGGAAGAATCGACAAAATTTGACGTCATCAAAAGAAATCTGCTTTTTGTCGATTCTTCCGTCGACAAAACCCGTTTCTACGCAGGTCATGCTAAGCGTGCTGATTTCAAATTCTTCTTCTTTTTCTCAAATCGATGACTCAGATTTTGTCCGACCAGTACCTACGTAGCAACCTGGACAGCTCTGTCGTTTGCCTCGTTCAAGTCCTGGAGGGTACAATTTGTTGGTATCTCAAATTGGTATAAGGATTATAAGATACCAGGAAGGACTTTTATTAAAAACCAAGAAAACCCGTAAAAACGGCTGACATTTAATTAAACGTATAGCAAATATACACAGAACTACTGCAGTAAATAACAGGGTACAAGGGCACATCAGATCTGTTGAGTTTCACGCTCATTTTACCTTTACGGTGTAAGCAGATCTCCTTTCGGCATTAAAGGCATAGGCGCCACTTGAAACAATGGACTTACGGTAAGATTTTATTACTGGTTTTATTGTGTAAGCTTATATTGAGCACTTAATCTTTTAGACTTGTATGGCCTGATTTTGCTGTGCCATTCCTCTCAAAAGCTACAAAGTATGGGATGCACTGATCCGTTCCTAAAATACACATTTCTCTTTGTGCTCAGTACTCAAAGATAGGTTTAGTTTCTTCAAACAGTTTTATTTAGCTTTTCTTTTAGCAAATCTAAGTATTCAGTCAATCAACAGTCGAATCGGTTTTAAGAGCAATAGTTGGTGGGTATAATTATAGGTAGGTAAGCCACAATGCTCGACAAAGCCCCTTCCGTTTCCCAGTTGATAACTTCTGTGTACTTTGATTTTGTTCCTTAATCTCCAGTTTCTTTCACCAGAAACAAAGGAAATTACCTTTTTTTGTCAAGACAATAAATCCTTTCTCATTTCTCATTCAAGTTAATTGCGAAATTGTAACCAGTATCTATTTGTGGAGTACACAGCAGCATTATTAAATCTCTTTGACGTACGATTCTTTTCCCTACAGATTTAATTGAACCTGTTACAGCTCATTATAAAATATTCCACTTTTACGTTGAACTGTGGCAGGAAACTGTTAAGTTTAATTATGTAGGACTGGGAATGATAAACAACTATGTAATTTGCTTTTTACGCTGACTGAACGGCTACCAAATGAAAGTCCATTAAGTGAATTGGACTGGACAAATGTCCACGTGTACCTTTGTGGCGTGGTTTGGACTCTTGTGGACTTTTTTCTGTGAAGTCCGGTCCTGAAAAAGGGTTTGGAATGGTAAGGATTTTTTTGAAGCTTGAATCGCGTGTAGGTAAAATTGCGAGGTATTTTTAGAAACTGTCTGGAACCAGTTTGCAAAGCTCTCAGTAGGAATACAAATCGATAAAAGTGTGGTTAAATATTCTGAGGGATATAGCATCAAACTGAACAACTTTCTCATGAGACCAATATTGCAATCGCGAAAAAAATCTATGGGATGTTTAATAATTGCGCATTTCTTAGGCACGCTGTAAATTAGGTATAACTTTTACAAATTCCGGAGTTCCAAAAAATACAACCTAGCATGTTTTTTTTCCGCAGAAAATATTTCTAAAATATTTGGAAATTTTTAGTCGCAGGTTGCAATTGAAGCGCGGACAGGTCCACGTATAAAACTATAAAAGATGGACCATCTGGCTCGATGGTCTCGTTTTTACTGAATTTTAACCGAAAAAATCCGTTGCCCAATTTAAATCAAAAGTTTTACCTATGCAGTACGATGTGGTTTTTATAAATCGGAGAACGAGTTCTTTCGGAATTTTATTCGCTTTTGGATTATATTAGGTGGACGCCTGAACGACTGAAAGAAGGCCCTATCTATAACAGCTGTTATAAAAGTAATTACATGCTTAAAAGCAGTGCTGTTTTAGTGAGCTTTAATAAAATTCAGAGCTCAGAATAACAGCCTAGACTGAAACTGTAGATACCTACCTACCAAAATTTCTGAGGCCTGATATTCTGTAATTCATCATCTGCTTAGCCTTTTCCTAAGTATGTTGGGGTCGGGTTTCCATAACCAGTTGCAGCTGAATACCAGAATTTTGCATGGAGTGACTGTGTATCTGACTTCCACAAACCATTTAATACTGGGTAATACGATACTCTGTCATAAGACTGGTTGTCAGACTTTCGGCCCACTGACTACCTGTAACACCTACCAAATGTCTTCAAATGACATCCGGGACCAACGGCTTAATGTGCTTTTCGAGGCACGGAGGAAACTTGGTATGTAATAGGTGGTCACCCATCCACGGACCAACCTAGGCAAGCGTGGCTTAACGTGAAGATAACGTAAAGTAAGCACAGAGCTGAACCGTGACTGTAAATATTCTTTGAAACCATGTAGGCACTTAATTCAAACTCATGAGTAATTCCACTTCTATGCAATCCTACGAAGTGGCTATAATAAATTCGTGGAATAAATTCCTTCAGCATTTATATGCGAACATGTTGCACGTCACTATTAACGTCAAAATATTTTAGCTTCGTTGAAAAAAATGAAGATATTCAAATTAGGCTCTCATTACACTGCGGGGTGGCGGCTAATGAATTGTTTTGAATAATTTTAATCCCCCACCTGAATTGTTTGTTTGCGATTTTTAAGTGTCGTTTAATTATAATTAATGTCGTTGAAGAAGATTTATTGCCTTTCCTTGATATTTGAAAAAAGAACAAGTGGCCAGTTTTAAAAAGAACGTTCAAATGAATGCTGAATGTTTATTCAAACTATGATTATGCTTTCATGACATGGGAATAAAACTTAGCTTACTAAATGTGGGTATTGCTAACACCTCTGTCGAACCCTTCGGATAATATTGGCTTGATGTTATGTGTGTCTATATGAAAAGCTTTTGAAAATTCTAGTTTCAATAGCCAACTTTTTAACTTTCAATAACAACCTAATTTGCATGATATAAAGAAATAATATAATTTTCTTAACATGAATTTTCTTTTACAAACACGGAATTTAGCTACTTTTTATCACACAGTTTTATTGCAAAAGCTAGTTATTAACTAATTCTTGTACATAAATTAGTGTTATGAGTATTTTTACGAACGTAAAACAAGTACGATTCATGTTAATAACACGTAAGTGGGTTGTATCGTAAAAGTAAGTAATGGTAAGTAAAAAACCTTTTAACTTATTCTATAGTTCTTAGGTGAGCTTTAAGGGCTAAACTACGTTGTCGATATGTAGGAATGACCAAAAATTTAAATACAAATTATTTGATCAACGTATTTTTCACTAATTACCTTTTTATACAACTTCTAAAGCTGCGTCTACGTTACGCGAGCCGAACACGATCGGAGCACGAATTTGCTTAGCGTAGGCGGAATTTGAAAGCTAAACCGAGCACTCCCACCAAGGGAATTTATGCTCCGGTCGTGTTCGGCTCGCCTAGCATAGACGCAGCTCAAGATTCGAAATTTGTGCACTGTAATTGATTCGTAATTCTTACCTACTTGTAGGAAAAACTGTAGTGTAAGGGTCTGTTTCACGTTCGTTCGTGTTCCACGCGCGCCTCAAAGAGATGTCAGCAATCAAGTAGGGGTCCGCATGGACCGATGCCTGCCAGGGCTGCGGGACTGTTCGAAAGAGATACCGTGGCCCTGGAACATAAAGGGCAAAGAAGGAACATGGATGGGTTTTAGTCAGTACAAGTCTGACACTCCCCTCCGCTCCGCCCAGAGTGGGGGGGGGGTCATTTGATGATTTCCCACCCGGAAAAAAAAAAAAAAAAAAAAGGGTCTGTTTCCATCAAGTAGAAAAATCATCGCGCACTTTTTTGTTGTCACTAAATAAAGGACTGTATCAGTAATGCCTTTATGTATGAAATTTGGCACTCGCGCATCCTCTAGGAAGCACGAGTAAATACTTTATTTTTGGTGGAAACGGATCCTAAGCGACCAGCGACAGCGCAGACGAAACCACCGATAATGCAGTGGTGATGTTTTGGATGAATTATTGTCAAAAGAACAATCCACCTGAAGAAGAGGAAGACGAATCTAATTTTTACTAAAAATAAGAAAAAAGTTGATTCTGGGTAAATTAAATATAACCTAATGAACTACTGAAACTAAATAGGTACAAAAAATAACTTAAGGCTAATAAATAGATTGCCTCGTTTTCACGAGCTGAAATATTTTAGTAGCTCGTATACCAATGAATTGTCGTTGTAATTCTTGCTTACATTTTAATTATTCTTGCAGAAATGCTCACAATCACAATATAATAGCCTCAAGTTTAACAATTACGTATATATCGTAATTGTTTGTTATTTTCGCCGAAATTAAGTTCTTAATTCAGTTTAACTTATTGTTTCAATGTCCAATTTATTAAAGCTTCGCGAAAATTGCTGGAGTAAGGATGAAAATTTTCTTAGAAGAACGTTTCGAACGTTTTCTTCGTTTTTAAATATTCGAATTTAATTTTTGGACTTAAGCACCTACCTCTACAGATAATCTAGGTGTACGCTTTTTTTTTTTTTTTTTTCCGGATGGGAAATCATCAAATGACCCCCCCCACTCTGGGCGGAGCGGAGGGGAGTGTCAGACTTGTACTGACTAAAACCCATCCATGTTCCTTCTTTTCCCGTTATGTTCCAGGGCCACGGTATCTCTTTCGAACAGTCCCGCAGCCCCGGCAGGCGTCGGCCCATGCGGACCCCTACTTGATTGCTGACATCTCCTTGAGGCGCGCGTGGAACACGAACGCGCCGTCGACACGGCCCGTCGTCATAAGACGGCCGGACGGCGAGCTAGCCCATAACTCGCCGTCCACAGGCCAGCGCCTACGGTGGTCGGAAGCCACCACGTGACCCCCGCGCCCAGGGCGTCTCCCGCGGCGGCTGGGACGTGAGGTTCTTTCCCTCTCACGTCCTGCCACCTCCTTCACTAGTATGACTGCTTCGCAGAAGGAGGTGACGGCTTCCCATTCCCTCTCGCTCCGGACCATGGCTTGAACCAAGGCCGGACGCGAGAGATCGCCGCCGCCAATCGCCGCTGTGAGGACACGGCGGTGCTCCGCCCAAGTGGGGCAGACCTCCACGGTGTGTTCCACCGTGTCCTCCGGACGATCCTCGCAGTGGAAACACCCGGGCGTTTCCTCCCGCCCGATTCGATGCAGGAACCTCCCGAAACAACCGTGTCCGGTGAGGACCTGCGTCAGGCGGTAGGTGAGGGCACCGTGGCGCCTCTCTAGCCACTCCTCAAAGAGGGGACTTATCGCCACTATGGTGGCGTGCCCTGCACGGGGTTGCGACAGTCGCTCTCTCCATGTCGCCATGAGATCACGCCGGAGGTCTGTCCGCTGAGCGGCAATTTGTCGCGGCAGCGGAGTTTCTCCCCGACATAGTGCTTCCGCGCGCCATTCATGCAGGCGCGCGAGGACTATCGCCTCCAGATCCCATGGCGGCAATCCGGCAAGATCTAGGTGTACGCTTATCACTAAATAGTGTGAAACAGAGTCGCTTCCTGTTGTCTGTCTGTTCCTATGTATGCTTAGATCTTTAAAACTGCGCTACGGATTTTAATGCAGTTTTCAGCAATTGATAGAGTGATTCAAGAGGAAGGTTTATGTGTATATATTGTACCCGTGCAAATCCGGGGCGGGTCGCTAGTGTTAACTATTTGTTTTTAATGATATCAAATCGTTTGAAACTAAAGTTCTAAGAAATAATAATGAAGTAACATGCTTATTCCTCCCGACGCGCGACGTAATGTTTTGCCGTTGGTAGACACATGTTTCGCCAGATATGTTTGAGTCCCGTGTAATAGTGGGCATGCCTATTGCCATCAATCGGGCACAAATCCAGACTCCGTGGCTATTACTGAGAAACTCCTGATGAAAAAAAAAAAAACCCAATGACACTTTGCTCGTCTCGATAATCGAATCCAGGACCTCTCGTTCAGCAGTCGCACTTGCGACTACTAGACCAATGAGGTAGTGACGACAGTAGTTAGATCATCCCTTGGTTCAATTTCGGTTTTCTGTATGTGGAAAAAGGCATGATTAAATTGTGGAAAAAGGGCCCTAAATAATTCAAAGAGGTCTGATTATGGTGGAACCGCCAGGGTAGCCCGCGAAATTCAATTTTTTTAACGTTTTTCGCAATTTGCAGGTCAGTGTCAGGTTATATATTGATGAAAATATTAATCGCGCCATTAACACGTATATAGTTACAGAATTAAAATCATCAATACAACCCTCTAAGTTCATGTAACCCCATTGAATGACTTTTTCATGAAATAGTCATTCAATGGGATTAAATGAGATATGTAAATCATCAATACTACGTAATGGCTACCCTGGCGCTACCACCTTATCAAACTACTTACTATTTACTAGGTACCTACTAGTTAGCAACCGCACAACCCGCACTGGGGCCGCGTGGTGGACTATAGCCCATTCCCTCTCATAAAGAGGAGGCCTGCGTCCCAGCAGTGCGAACATTAATAGGCTGATTATGCTATGCTTATGCTACTAGTTAGGTGACATAATTAAGCCAATTTCAGCACTTTTTTTTTTTAATAATGAATGCCTTAAAAATTGTAATTAAACTTCCTTACTCCTTAAACCAATATGTTCACACGCCATACCGCCACGATATTATATTCACCTCATTAAGTGGACCACTGACTTCTCATATAGTGACGTCACAAATACTTCCAGGGATATTCTCACGATGTAAGAGTGAGAACTAATTACTTGGTTCATCAAGCCGAAAAAAGATTCGCACTAAAATTGAGAGTTTATCGTCAAAAATGTGTACTCAAAGGGGATGTATTGGACGTGATTCATTTTAAGGTCGCTTAGATTAGAAAATAATGAATATTTTGTCTGAATTTAAAACAATAGACAAAGATGAAGTCTCTTTCCTCAATTCCTAACAGAATTTTCAGTAAGGAGTGGAGAGTGAACTGCCTCGTTGATCGAGTACTACTAAAAAAGCTAGTGATACTGAGAAATTCCTGATGGATAAACCCAATAACACATTGCCCGACCTGGGAATGGAAATGGGAATGGGCTGCCGAGCCTGAGGTCTTGCCTCAGGCTCGGCAGTCGCGCTTGCGACCACTAGACTAACGAGGCGACCACGATAGAAGAAGTGGAGACTTAAAAAGCTTTCACAGGTTTTCCACTAAGTTTACACTAGGGTTCCTTTTCGTACCTAATTTACTTATTTTCCTACTTCTGATTTAGAGCTATGTTCAGACAAAACCAAACAACAATACATTATAACTTAGGTTCTGTTACACCACCTAAGATTAAGTTCCCGTTATCTTACGTGACAGATAATTTCATACGAATTCTGTTCCATTTTTGAATTTATGTGCTAAGTAGTGGTTATTCAGACATCGAGAAAATTAAATAGCCCTTATACTAACACCGAATCGAATACACATTCAAGTAACGTATGGTCATGCAAACACGCGGTGCCACGTGACTGTTATCAAGTGCGGTCACTTAGCATATCGCTTGCTGCTGCTTTTTGTGTAGCCTAGGCGACGACGGTGTACATGGCAGTCCGTAAGGCTTGCTGTTCACGGGCTGATTCTGCGACTGAAAATGTGAGAGGTGAATAAATGTTTGGTTTGAATAACAGACTGTTAGGTCCTTGTTGTCGGCGATGAGACAGACTTGTGACATAGTTAAAATGATTTAATACTAGGTTATGCCTGCGGATTCGCCCGTGTAGAATTCTGTAATTGTCCCACGGGATCGTACTATAACCGGGATAAAAAGTCCCATGTGTTAATCCAGGTTATAAACTATCTGTGTGCAAAATTTCATCCAAGTCGTTATAATGTGAAAAAGTAACAAACATCCATTCTTACCACGTTTAGATTTCTCCATTACTCTATAATTATAATATTATTTTCTAGTTGCCCCGCGAACTTCATGCGCGTGAAATTATTATAAAAAATATTACTTCCCTATTTGTATCAGATTTGTTAACAATTTCAGGGGTGTTAATTTTTTGAACGGAACCCTAATTCTTTTTCTGCAATATAAAAGTAGCTTAAATTTCTTCTGATAACTTCGGCTATCTTCCAGTAAAAGTCCCGTCAAAATCGGTCCAGCCGTTTCGGACATTAGCCGGAACGAACAGGCAGACAGACAGAAAGACAAAATAAGCAAATAAAAAAATGAAGTATGGCATTAAGTAAAAGGCTGTTATTTTGACATTACAAATTGACACATCAATTTTATTAATTTGTATAGATATGTACTTCTCAATTAGTGTAGTGTGATTCATTTAGTGCACAATTTAGAAATCATGTATTATATTCTATTGCCAAAATATTGTAAATTATGTTCGTATTTTGCATTCCTTTTAAGTTGAAGAAGCAATAAGCATATTTATTTTATTCATGAATAAGCTAAACTATTTCCAATGGAATATATATTATATACTCGTTTTTATTTAATTCGTTGTCATTTTTCATAACGTCATGTTTCGACAATTTCCGAAAACATAAATATTCTGCAATTTGTCATTTTAGGAACTACAATATTTCATTAGTTATCAGTAAATATATACTCACTGCTGAATATAGGTCCCATAACTATTAACACTGTCAATGATTTGGAAATATCCATTACAATGTCAATTTTATTGCCATCGTCTAATGTAATGCCGGTCACTTTACCTACATATCTTATAACTTTAGAAGATGGCAGCCTTCCTATTTATTCCATATCCTTTACTAGCTTGACAGCTTCTTTTAGTCGTTTTTTTTTACTCTCTGGTTAGAATTATAGGTTCTATTTCTCTCAAACAAAATGTTAAAGATGAACTGAAGGCGATTCACTGGTCTACTTCTATTAGCCGAGTCATATGTTTTTTGAAAACTTCCTTTTATCATCGCTCTTGTTAAGGGCAAATATAAAAGCCTAGAGTCGCAACGTCCATAGCCCGCTTTATTTACGTTTCGTGACTTCTACCTTTGTTACGTTGGAATGTCATTTGAAGTATTATCAGTATTCTGGCGAAATGCCTTATTTATTTCTAATGTTTCACCAATAACAGTTGAAAGAAATATTTTAGCATTGCGGCCACGAATACTTTGTTGAACTCATTACCATTCACGGTAAATAAATGAGGCTTATGAACTGAAATACCTAAGTTAGGTACTAAGTTATTTTGCTTAGAACCTCATTATCTAGCCTTTTCCCAACTATATTGGGATCGGCTTCCAGTCTAACTGGATGAAACTGAATACAGGGTGGAAGGTCCCCACCGACGTAAAACCGGTTACCGCGTATTCAGTAAGTCATTGATAGAAATTTTTCATTGGTAATGAAACAAAAGTCTGCTGTTCCATACATACACATGTAGACATATTTACTTTTGTCTTTTTTTTATTACCGATGGGACATAGCTATGTGGGGGGTTAGGGGGGGTTCAGAATGAGGTTCTGAATACGTAGTGGTAATTGTTTGTGCGTTGGTGTCCCTTCCTCCCAGTATACCAGTAGGTACCTATTTTATTTAACTTGGAACTACTGCCTATCTGATCTTCACAACCCAGTAACTGGCTAATACTATAATCCTAGCTAAGACTGGTTGTCAGACTTCAAGGCTTCCGGACTACACTCTAACGACTGTCAAAGATCTACAAATGACGGTTGGGAAATACAATTAAGGAGATGATAACTATGCTAGTTACTATCTGACTAAGCCAACCCAGTCAGTGAGTAACACGATATCCCTTCGTGAGGCTGGTTATCAGAACTTCAAGTTTCCTATCATCATCATCATCATCTGCCTAGCCTTTTCCCAACTATGTTGGGATGTGCTTCCAGTCCAACCGGGTACAGCTGAATACCAGTATTTTACATGGAGCGACTGCCTATCTGACCTCTACAACCCAGTTAGTACTGGGTAACTTCGAGTTTCCTAATCAGTATTAAAATATAGGTAGCCAAGTTAAGCCTTCAAAAGTGTTATCTTAAGATAAAAAAGTTCCACACGAACCCCATTAGTATTTTTTTTTCTAATTAAGTATGTAAAATAATTCCGTACCTATACCTAGCAACATTTAATAAATCAGAAATTACGTAAATACCATAAAAAAAATAAAAGGGTTGAGCGTGAAAACTATCATGACGAAACGCCATAAAAAACATATTTACGCACTTGTAAATAAATTCGACTTAATTATATTGTTGTATGTGACTTTTACTGGCGGGTGTTGACGCACGTATTACGATGTTATACCCTTTAGCTCACCTCCCTAACGTGATGCGAGGCCAAACGCTTAATCATAAATTAACCTCCAAATATACACATCAACTCGCAATACTTATAAATCCTTCCAAACGATTAGCTCGCACAATTAAAACGAATTAGGTTAATGTGTGTGGCTTTCGAGTTTTCGACCGAAAACCAGTTCTTTTTCTCTCCTTCGTGACGCCGCCACGACTTTCTGTTTATCTGATGGCATTAATCACAATTTCCACCCCCAATTAAAAGTGCTACTCGAGTTCAAGCAAGGAACCGCTTTTATTTGCCGTTTATTTCCTAGTACAGTTTGTTTTGTTAGTTTGTACGACAATGGTTTTTATTGCGATTGTAACGTTGGAAGTTTTATATAAAGGGTATAAAGCAATATCATGTAGCATTCTATTATAGCGTAAAAATATTTATATTTATACACTAAAAGCAACATAACCGTAGGTAAACATCTTGATAAATGTGTACACAGCGGCACGTACAACGGTAGCCGTACAAACCAAACAAAAACAGTACTATCAAGGAGATAAGGTTTTATCTAAGAAAAATATAAAGACACGGCTCCCGGAGTAATTCGGCCAGTGTTTGTCAACATGTGGACGGCAGCGGTCGAACTACGACGGCCACAAATCATTCTAACACCTTACCGCACGCTTATCGCGGTTACGACATGAAAAATTACCGTCTCAGGAACGTTACCAGTCACAGTTTTTCCGCACCAGCACTAGGGGCGAGACGGGTCATTAAAACAAATTGTTGACGACAACTGGCGCAACAAACTTTAACAGCAATACCCAATAGGAGTTTTGTAAATAAAATCGTACTAATTGATCCAGTTTGTAAAAGTATATTATTATTTTCAGCGATATAATTAATGAAAAAGTTTTTGATACTTTGCATTTTGCAATTAAAAACTTGAAGGAATTGTGCTTTTTATTGCGAGAAACATTGGTTAGTTGTTTATATTTATACATTTACATTGTATCTATTAACCAAAAATATTTTTTTCCTAACACAATCTTATGCTGAATTAATTTCCTACCTAACTACGTCAGAGTTGTGTACTGTCCAATTATTAAGTACCTACCTATATCGTCATCCTCATAGAATCGAATGTAGTATTTTCCCACCTTTTTACTTATCTGTATGTGAGGTGGGAACCCTACTCACATAAAAGAAAAACATTAGAACCTCCTTAAAATTTAAAACCAAATGCTGAAAGACTAGTCCAATGTTTTTCTTTAATTCCCTAACCGTAAAAGAAAAAGCTTTTCAAACAAAAGTAAATACATTTACAACTTGATCAATCGTAGTACAAAATCGACTGGGATCGTGACGTCACTAATATTTACTTTCAGACCGGCTCTCGGGCAGGATATTAAGGAGCGCTTTGATCCTAGAGCCTTTTTAACCGGACTTGCTCAACAAATTCAACGGTAACATGTTTGACTTGGCGTTTTCAGCAAGTTGAGAAAAACGTCAAGGAGCGGTAGTTCTTTTTTTAACAAATTTGAGTAGAGCGATTGTTTTTTGGTTACTAAAAGCTGAGGCAAGTTGAGAAAAACGTCAAGGAGCGGTAGTTCTTTTTTTAACAAATTTGAGTAGAGCGATTGTTTTTTGGTTACTAAAAGCTTCCACATAAAATTAACCATGACGAAAAGTCAGATATGAAATATTAAGTAATTGGGGAATAAAAAATACTCAGTCTTTGGGGACATAAAAACTATCAAAGAATGTAAGAAATAAAATAATATCCGCAAACATTCCACGGTACAGTAATAAACAAAACTTTTAACTTCCAAATGAAATTAAGACATAAAAGACGTTGCAATCTGTCTTAAATTTAAGACCCCCATAAATAGTTTTCTTGTCTGTCGTTCGGTTAAGTCATAAACTAAGATATGTTAAACGACTGTCGACTAACATCGCAAATGAATTTTTCTAACAACGAAACAAGGAAGTAAATGAAACTCTATCTTTCAGGAACTAAGGTTTAGATTAGAAAAAAAAATCAAGTTCTATAAAGTTTTTCATATCGTTGGAGCTGAAAACATTGGCAGGGCGCTTCACCCGTCATAAAGGGGGAAACTTTACAAATCTACGGATTTCTTACGCTTTTAGGGACACATAATTTATTTATCTGCCCCTCGACACATTTACAATAGCTCAAGTTTGACGCCCGAGGATTTGTTTCGAGTTAAAATGACTGTTGACTTAATTTTCAGACAGGTTTCGTTACCGATAAATGAAAAGATTTCGGTTTTTAGAGTCAAGAGTTTTGTATCTCTAGGTTTACTTGGCGAATTTTATTAATTAAAAATGTTTTTTAGAATTTCTACTTTTTTAATACCATCTTCCATCCAAAGGGCACCCCCTTTTGGGGGGAGAAATGATACTATAGACCGACCGCTTTAATGAGTCCTCGCGAAGGTATCAATTTAAATAGAACATTCTGAAGGTTGATCACGTATTGGTTCAATTGTATCGTAATCCTTACGTAGATTATGGATATTTGAAAGCAAATAACCTGTGGGATATTGTTACGACTTTGTGGACTCTTAATGTACCTATAATGGGGCAAGGCGGAGGACTCATTAAAGCGGTCGGTCTATATACTTGCACATTCATCCAACAAAAATGCATGCAGCTTTTACCATTTAAAAATGAAGCGTGTAGTGTATCATTTAAGGCTCAAAAATACCACAAGCATTAGAAAATTCAATTCAGTTTCATAAAAAGATAAAATCGCAACAAAGTAGTACAGACAACTGCAATTATATAGCTTGTTAATTTCCGTGGTGTAACGTCAAAATTTTACAGCCTCAATAACATGTAGGGGGATCCAGGATGGCGCCTAGAAAATGAACTCATAACACTTTTATGAACGAGGGTATGTTCACACTAGGTTCCCCGTTCAAAGATATGATGGCTATTAAAAATGCCCGACGCTCCCCGCAATCAGACTGCTATACTGTCACTGTCATCTTAATTAAAATCTACTATTTACTGCTCCATTTTGTTGAGTTTAAAGAGATTGGTTGTTTAGTTTAGAAGTCGTGTTTGTGAGAAGAATTATAACAAAGAAGTTTTCTCGGTAAGTACTACCGCGTTCACAGGCGTTCGACTAGTTTTCAGCCTTATTACTTAGCGCATAAGGGTGAAAAGTGGCACCGTTGGTGTACCTATACAGGGTGTAAGGGACAGCCCTCCACAAACTGACAGGGTGCATTCAGCTCTTTATTTTGAATCATATTCCACCGGAATTTTTCTCCGCAATTTTTATTTTTTTTTGGACTCGTCGTCGCGCTTGCCGTTCGCTACGTGCACTTTGCCACGGTAACAATAATTTGCGTATGAGGAAATAAAACAAATCAAATTTATTGGATTCCCACAACTTCCTGAAATATTTTATCCCATAAATTTCTTGTACCGGTCATCTTAGTATGATATATTGAATTCACCCCATCAGTTTGTGGAGGGCTGTCCCTTACACCCTGTATTAGGAGAAGCGATGCTGTACAAACTCGTGCTATTTATAAGGTTCTGTTTTAAAGAGTTGAAAGCTATTAGCCATGAGCGTTTGTTAGTAGTCAATAGCCTATCCCAAGTATACTTCTATTGTTTTCAGTGTACTCTGGAAAATACCTTCATAAAGGCGATGTTCTTCCTTGTAAAGTGGATTGTTAAGATTTTCTGATTGCTTATCTCTAGACGATAGTAAAATAGAACAGCCCATTTCCCTCAGAACAAATCTTTTACTACTCCAGATTATAATCTGTAGTTGCATTTTATTCATTTTTTATTTATTTGATGAAATAAAACAATGTGTAGATAGGTACTTGTTCATCGTCAATGATCTTCTATATTATTTTGATGTCATTTTGATTTAATTATATTTTTTTAAATTTTTATATAATGTTATGATTGTTGTGATGTTGAAATTGATTTTAATTTAATGTATTTTATGGATTCTAATGATCTGAAATAAATAATTAAACCAATAAAAGTATTAGAGAGGAAATTTCATCACCATAATTAAAACGGATTTTTCATCCATAAAGTAATTAAAATATTATCAAAGTCCAAACTCTGGATAAGATTACAAAACCGATTAATAAGATATCGTTTTGACATCTTCCCAGAAAGCAATACCAACTTTTAATAGCTATGAAACTTAATAGAGGTCAGTTTTATTAACCCCTTGATTTACTTAGCCGCGGATTTTTTATAGTATTTTTATCTAGTGATTTTTAGGGTTCCGTACTCAAAGGGTGTCAATGGGACTATAAATTGTTAATTATATTAGAAAGAAAGAAAGAAAAAAAATAAAAAAATATTTATTTGTCGCAGGGATTACGAAAGCTACCATCCATAGCTCCGCTGTCTGCCTGTCCGTTCGTCTGTCACAGAACTGTATTTTTTTGACAGTGAGAATTGATTAAAATAATTAAAATTATTCCCGTTTTTTTAGTAATAAAATATTACTTAAAAACATTGACTTGGAGTGTTAGAACGATATACACTTGTCTCAGAGTGGGTTGGACCGTTGGTCGTCATAACAACAAGTAATAAAATTAAATTAAGTTGAACAAAATTGAGACAAGAAACGTGTTTTTTCGCCATTTTTGGCTCGATTATATTGTACAGTGGTACAGAACTCTTCGTATGCAGTCCGACTCGCACTGGCATTTTGATATAGTGATTTCCTTGTTTTCCCACGGTAACAGAGAACGTGCTTTTTCCGCCTACATAACACAATAAATCGATACACCGCTGCGTTAACACCGCTAATAACAGTTTGTTCTCGTTTGATGCTCATTTAGAAAGGTAAACAGCCAATATGGTGGAATAAATGCAAGCATTAGCTGTTTATGTTCCCCTTATGAAGTTAACAATGCATTTCATATAGACGTTAATGAGAGTAATTTGCTGTATTGAAGGAAAATGTTAATTTGAGAATGGTTGTTTAATTTTTATTTATGTTTAACTGATGATGTCGTTTTGGATTTGAGCCATTTTGGATAATGCGCCTTTACCTAAAGTACACACTAAAATGACTGCACAAAATGTGGTAGGTATAGTTTGTATTTAACACGTCGCGTCGGGCACTAGTTGCCCGGCATTTTGCTGAACTGGGCCTATTTGGCGCAGGCATGAGGCACACAGTGTTACATTTTTTGTTTAGATTTACGTTTTTTTTCTTGTTTCCTATATATTTTTTTTTTTTTGTTTTATATTGTGTGCACTTGTGGCATGTGCCAAATAAATGTATTTTCTTTCTTTCTTTCTTTCTAACAGTTTTTAGATTACACTAAGTCTGGGGATTGAAAAAAAAGATAAAACTAGAAGAGAGGTAAGAACCTATCACAACTCAAAAATGTCGCCCGATGCATCTCATATAACTTTCTTCTTTCTTTCTTTCTTTTCTTACTTTCGTTTTCTTTCTTTATTTTTCTTTCTCTGTTTTGTGGTAGTAGTTTAGTTAGTTAGTATGTTGTGTTGGCTTGCTGCACGTTTTAGTGCAAACTGTAAGTGCGGCAAGTATCTATTTAAACAAATAAATAAACCGTAACTTATTCGTACAACCACTCATTACCAGAAGAGGGTTGAACTATTCTTAAACAAGGACCACCTAACAAAATTAAGCAATTTCCTTGTTCAGCCAAATAAAACATAATGATTAATTCATCAGTACAGTATATAAGAACCATTCAACAAGGAAGCACGGGCCACATAATTGGGAATATCGAAATATAAACGAGACAGGAAAAAGGACCAGCAATTCGGCATGTGTCGGTAGTTGAACTCAAACGGTGCGTAAACGTGGTAGATTAAACTTAACCAACTATACAGCCGGTGCTGCTGTCATAGACGGATAAAAAAAATACAATTTCCACACATTTCCTTTGTTTGTACCAACACACGGAGGTAATTATGTTTTTGTTGTATAGTTTTGTGGGACCGAGGACCCTTTGTTTTGAAATTCCGAAACGTCTTCGCAATTTGGGGGATTTCGTTGGTATTCTTAACAAAAGGTTTGGATTCAAGATGGAAGTTATTTAGTGGGTATTGTGGATTAGAAGATAATAAGAATTTTTTATCGCTAAACCAGTTTATAATACCTATACTTTATTTTTAATTCTGTTTAGTAAAAAAACGAGAAAACTAAAAATGTGGCTGAAAATCAAATATTATTTTGTGTCAAATTGTAGAGATTTCTTTAAATAATTAAGTTTAAAATATTTTTAAATTATTTCGCATTTATAAACAATTCGTAGAATCACTGACAGCTCTTTCAGTACAATTTCAAAAACAAAGACAAATATTTTCCCGAAAGCCTCTTCTTCTACAAAACCCTTACGCACATTAAAAGGAAAAGTCGTCGGAAACAAGACACCTCGTGCTCCTTTAACCCTCCAAACGCTGGGGCACAAAATTTCGTCAATCAAGGGATTTACCTTACACTTGACGCTGACAACGTTCTTGAGTTACAAACTGGTGGGCTTAGCAACACGACACGATTGCATTGAGCCTGTTGACATCCATAAGTGAGGTTTTTATTTGAAAGACGTATGATTTTAGGTGGATTATGAAAGGGCAAGTATGTTTTTGTATGATTTTCTTTCTTTTCAAGGGGTATCGTATTACCCAGTACTAACTGGGTTGTGGAGGTCAGATAGGCAGTCGCTCCATATAAAATACTGGTATTCAGCTGCATCCGGTTAGACTGGAAGCCGACCCCTAGGCAGATGATGATTATATGATTTTCTTTCTGAACTTGTTTTTGAGTTATTATAGTAAGTACAGTAAAAAATATCATAGAATCAGCACCAAGGAACTACTGTTTTCTTTTACGTAGTGAGTAGTTTAATCAGTATTAATTATTTGATATTTAACCTAACATTTCACCGAACAACACATCTAACAATACACCTTTATTTTTATGTTGTAGAAGGTAGTATTCGATCAGGAAATGGTTAAATGAAAAATAGTAAGAATCAGAAAATAATATGATAGCAATTTCTTCTTAATTAATACATACAAAAACACATATATGTATAATTACACCAGATTTCCACAACAACCACAACCAGAAACAAGCACCATAATTAATTAACGTTCAAAAAGTTTCCTATAATGACATGAACAATGACAAAAATAATAGGCGTACGATTGTCCTCCGTCAAATTGGGCTCAATCCCTCCGGCCCGTACCTATATTCACGCCATCGATCGCGAGCGATTGCCAGTATTTTGTGCAGTTAATTATCCGCAGCGCTTGCGGGTTAATCCGGCAAGTCACGTGACATGCACGTGCTTGGTTTAAAGGGACGTATTCTTGACCCAAACGGTTCCCCGGTAGGGTAGAAATATGTAGAATAGTAAGTGCATTTTTGGTGATAATGATCCAATTAGGGGCTTAAGTGGTTAGGTCACGTGGTGGTGCATAACTTTGTTATCTGTGCTTAGATAGTGATGCCAGCTTTTGTTGCTTACTCTACCACGCATAACAGTTGTTATACGTACTCTTAAAGCCATGCGTCAGTACCTACTTAAAAAAAAAACAAACGAAAACTTCGTTCCAATTTCAAATCTAGTTGATTTGACTTTTGTTTTTTTTTTATTCAAATAAGGCAACAAAAAAAAAAATTTTTTGTTGCCTTATTTGAAGAACCCAAAGAAGCATGTTACATCATTTTATGTGTGGAACTGCTGTCGGAAAAATTGCGATCAGAAAACGACACAGCTTCCAGAATATTCCCCATCATCCCTCTGATGTAAAAGGATTAAATGTTATAAATAAAATATTTGTAAAGGGTGTCTATAGTCAATCAGTAACGCGATTTGGTATGGAAAATTCCTGTCAATATTTATGAGAGTTTCATTAATTATGTCATTAGTTTTTTTTTTTTGTTTTAATCTAGTAAACCAGCTGATAAAGTGTGTTACCTATTACATATACATACTGTTATAAAAATTAAGTGATGTCATATGTCCTAATAGATAAGACTTTTTAAAAATATTCCATCGTCGTGATCATTAAATGAATCCGAAAACATCCTCTGTCAGCGCGCCGAAGAAAATGAACGCTAAATCGTATTCATAAAGACATAGCCTTATCGATTTGTTTTTCAAAATAAACGGAACAAACCGTAAAATATTAAGAATTAAAAAACACAACTCCATGAAAAGAACATACATTCCAATTTTTCAAAAGCATATTCAGTGTTCAAAAAGCCAAATATGAAAAGTAAATAAACACAGAACACGTTATTCAGCAACTTGTTTCGCATTCATTTCAGTGCGTACCTGTTCTTCATACTCCATTTTGTATGGGCTCTTTAGATCCCCTGCATAGAACCCTTGGAGGCATTGTAATGCAATTGGCCCTTAAACAAAGATTTTAAGCGCAAAGTGGCCGGTTCAAAGATTTCGTTAGGTTCCCCCAGGGTACTTTCGAGCTCATATCTCCCTAAAATCACGAAGGCATAATTTAAAGTATAAACATATTAGTGAAGGGCCAAGCGGCTGCTGCGGGCGAATTTCTAACGACGGTAATATTGGATCATCTTTTTGTTGGTGGTATGCGGTAGTACATTTTCTGAAGTGGAAGAATTGCATTATAAAACAAAAAAGATCATTAGTATTAAAAGACGGCGTGCGTAATAAAGACGAGTGTTTAACGTTGGTAATATCAAAAGCAATTGCATAAAGTTTTGTCGATAGAAAATGCATTGCGAACACAACGTTAGATTTTACGTCGCTGTCATTAAAATTAACGAAACGAATAATAGTGACCACGGAGCTTCCTAACTCCCTTAACAGACGTGTGCGCACGACTAAGCTCAGGAAATGACTGAGAGTAAACGCTAAGATAAAAAAGTATAATGTCTAAAGTCTTAACGGCTTTATCTCAACTTCGACTCGGTACGCCATCTCGCGGCCAATTTCCTTACCCAGTACGTAGGATATTATTTTAATGCGTAACTTGGAGGAAATTTCAACGGAATGGTTATGGTAGCAGTTATGCCTGAAGTTGTGGACCACCAATTACTTGAATGGGACCTAGACTGCATTCTTAGTTTCATTTTGTTTTGAACTATGGAACGTTCCAAGTTATTTGCAAACAAGTTTCTAATACTGTGGTTTGTTTGTATGGAAACAGTTATGAAGGAATTCCATATTTTTAAAAGCAACCTACATCGATTAATTTTGGATTTTTTGCCAAATTTGGTGATCACACTGCAGCATTTTCCACAATTACATTCTGTAAGCCATGCCTTTAAGGTATCTAGGACAGTATTTACTTAATTACTGGTCATTTGAGAGAACACAATTTAACACATAGTCCCGCATAAGTAAAGGATGTTCAGCAAGCACTAATAAATTCCTTGCAACCAAGTTGCATTAAAATTCTCATTTCTCTAAAAGGTGTTGAACTCATTTCGTATTTCCCCTATCACGTAGATGGAATCTCAAGCATGCTGATACACATACTCGTCGCATCTTCGAGAGCTGATCGAGTTTCCATTTCTACGAAGGCTGTTGCATTCAGTGCTCCTATTACGAAAGCTCATCTGGTAAATGCAGTATGAGCATTGCTGGGCGCAGGAGGGTGGCACAGTCGCTTAAGTATTGTTGATATTCTAAACCGCCCCAGAACGGTGCGGCCCTCTGTCGCAACCGCACAGTGTCGCGTGCGTTCGCCTGATTGCAAGCATTGGTAATGTGCGGCTTGTGTACGACGAATTTTGAGATTAAGATGCGAATGTTAGAGGGGATTTTATTGGGTTTTCTGTTGATAGAAAGAAAAAAACATTTGCTTGCGCCAAACATGATGAATAACAGAAAAATACACTAAAATAATCAGTAGAGGTATACGATTATGCGTCACATGGATACAAAACGGTCTTTGCATTGACATTGGCTCAGCGCTGCCTTTCAGCGACAGCAAGCGTTGATTGGTGAAGGCAAATGGTAAATGGAAAAAAGCTGATTCCTCTATTCTATAAAAACGTGTTATTAGACCTTTGTACCTGCGTACAGTCGAAATAAACACTTGTTACTAACATGCACCGGTAATTGGCCACCAGCTTTGTAGTTTTCTACATTTTGAACGATACTACTCCTAGTATAAGAAGCGTTGGTATAGGTACGTCACGTTACGTCACGATTTCAGATGATATATCTTCTTTTCTAGTGTTGGTAAGAGCTGCAGAAGAATAAATAGCTTGAAAAAGTCTCATTAAAACGACGCAAATGTTTTGTTTAGTCTAGTTATCTCCAGAAGTCATGATTGCACTGCAAAAATTAATACAGAAAATATATGATACTATTTTGAATAATCTTAAATTGTGGACACTCTAAATTAGTTTCAAGAATTTAAGTATCTAAAACCAAAACTGTGTTTATGATATGAACACAGTTTGAAATCCGTGAAAAAATAATATTGAAAGAAGAGAAAACTATCGCGTGGATAACCTACAGAGTTCCTTTTCACTAGTCAGTACTCAGTAGACGGCCTCGAACAATAAAAACTCAGCCTTCATTCGTCGCATACAGCCCGCAACGTCATTGAAGTCGTTCGCAGTTGGCGAAGCGTTAAATGCTACATTTTCCTCGGCCATTTGCAATTCGATATTCAGCTAAGCTTCGCGGGATTGAACTCTCCGGATTGCATGTCTACTCGCGTTTGATATTGTAATAATATTCATCCCTTTTAAGTACAAAGTGGATCAGGAGTATAAACTCTACCCACTCGCGGTCGAGATTAAGTGATCTGTATCAAGGAATAATATTATTGTGTTTTGTTGTGTTAACTTTTGAACATTGATTTTTGGTTTAAGAACAGTAGGTTTACTTTGGCAGTAGTGGGCTAAAGGTTGAGCTGGATCGTTATTGTTGTTTCAAAGTATGAATTAAAAGTACTTAATAGAAGTATAACTTAAATGAACACTCAGTACAGATACATATAAAATGTCGTGAATACGCTTTTAGTTGAGAAATATCGATCTTCCTCATACATTAGAACACATAGTAAGAACGTTCCTTTTTTAAATAACACCATAAACTAGAATCCAGGATCTGCTCCAAATAGGGCGCATTTCCTTCACATTTTTATTCTTAATTCACCACACAAGCTACTTGAGTTATCCCCTACCACTAGACAATCAGTGGCGGCGTGGGTGCCGCCCGTGGCACCTTTTGTTGCCTCGCAACTTATTGCCACAGAAATCCACACACCTACGTTCCACATTATGTTCTTACAATAAAATCTTCATCATTCTCTGTCCGAACAAATGCATGGCAGTTACAAATTGGTCATTCTTCACTACGTTTAACGCCCACCGTGCTTAAAATACTGGTGTATGCATTTTAATGTGTTTTAATGGTTCAACACTACTGTATGCAATGGGATTATGCCTGGATGCAGCCAGACATTTCTAGGCAAGATAAACAGTGGAGGCGTTCTCTGAGATTACTACTAAGAGTCTGTGCGTCTTGTATAGTCGAGATTTCCGTTTGTGAATAACCTAAATGTTTAAGTAACCATTGTTTTAATAATGAGTCATACTTGTGTACTGACTTAATTACTTGGAGTAAGGTTAAGACTACAGATGTTACTGTTTGTCTTCATGTGGGTTTAAATAAAGAAAGATGTGTTGTAAGCCTGTTGTTTTAATTCTTGAAATGTTACTTAGGAAGACTTAGTTTTAAAAACAAGTTTCTGGTCAGTTCAGAATTGCTACTTTGTTTGTAATTGAAAGTAGCCAACGTTATAATGATGAACGTAATTTTAGTGACAGTAATATTTAAAAAACTAGGTTTTGGGAAAGATAAACTGAAAGAAATCTTAAGAAGTAGATGGAGAGTAACTCCCCATAAAGTATTAAACAGAAGGAATTGACATACGAAAATAATTTAAAATAAATCAACCAAAAGAACATAACACTGACCTCAAGAGCCAATTTCTTAAAAATCTAACACACTATTCAAAAACAAACAAAACACAAACATATTTCACTTTTGAGGTTAATGCTGTTCGCAATTTCACGTACCATAAGCCACATTTTAATTTACCCAACTTACAAAGAGCTTGCATTGTCGTGGCAACTCTGAGCCAGCTAGTCTTAATCTCCGTCGGGGCACGTTGCGACTGCCCTAATGATATCTCAAGATGCGCTTAAGAGCCCATACATAACACTCTATGAGACGTTTTTAAAATTTAAGCCAACGTTAATGCATTCTACCCCGTTTACTGTTTATATTTATTCAAATTTGTAGGCGAGTCCACAATGCAGTGTCTCGCCTTTGTGATGCTATAGTATTAGCATAATATGAGGTGTATTCAATGGACAAAGTAACTGGTATAAAATAAAATTTTACTGTATACCCTTATATTGAAGGGTCGGGTTATTCTCAATAAAATGCCCATGTTTCGTGGTGTATGGGAACTGAGTATTTCACGTCCATTCACTAGATTGTTGTGATCAAGTTCTGTTGTATCCAAGTTGGTTGTTTTGTTGCTTCGAGGCGGGTGCACTTTATATTGTTGTTCTTTGTGAAAGTATTTTAATAACATAAAATGGTTATAAAATGTTGTTGTTTTATTTATTTTATGAAATTGTATTCTGTTGTCTGTGGGTTTCCTTAGCCTAAGGGGTATTACATGATAATAAACAATAACATGTTTTCGTTTATAAAGCGTTTTAATTAACATTGTCCTGGGATTTGGTTTACCTGTTTGTTTGGGAAACGTAGGTACCTACTAAGTACGGGCAGCAAGAAAAGTCGTTCGTTATTTTTTTTTAGGTACCTGGTCAACAAATAAATAAATTAAACCCGCTACAATATTCACAAAAAAATACGTATTCTTTAATTGTTTTGGTCTTTATCTACATCACACGCGTAAAGTCAAATTCGATTTCTAGCTCGTAGACCCCAGTTTCTTATTCAAACATGTTGTGTTTTAACTTTGAAGAATTGTTAACAGATCCTTAAAGACCATATTGCCCCAAAAACTGTAACAAATACCAAACAAAAAAACAAAATCTTAACAGAACTCCAAAAAATTCAATGAAGTTATCGAACAATTTTCCAATTACCCGCTTTAAATAATCGAAGTAGTTGAACAAAAAATTAATAATCGATTCACAAAGTTTGAGTAACGATAAATTTCGTAATAAACTGAGCCACGCTGTACTCTAAATACTTTATTTTGAACGCCGCTCGCGGGCATTGCTCCATTATTGAAACGAATTGTTTTCTGAAGTTTTAATATTAAAGGCTACGTTATTGGAATTTCCTTCTTGTTTTTTTCTATTATTGCTTATAAAATTGCTTTGCTGTTTAAACTTTTAAGTATGGCGGACTTTTCTTTATTGGGTATCGAATATTTTGTTTCTAGAAACTGCTATTTATTTTTTTGAACCAAATAAACCTTTATTTTCAATCTGACATTTTGAAACATTTGAATAAAAAAAAAATTCAGTCGACTTGATAACCTCCTCCTTTTGGAAGTCGGTTAAAAATAGGAAATTTATTTTACGTATCTGTCGGATATGTCAGAATTTATTCCGTAAGACTCGTACATCATGTGGGCAGACGATGGGTTTCGTCTATAAAAACACACTGGGTGCAATACACTGTTCTATCAAACTAACGAATTACTTGAGATTCCAACTTAACACAATAACACGGAGCACAATGAATCGGATACAGTTCCAAGACCTCTCAACTCCGCCGCGATCAGACATTGACTGTCGTTCTCGAGCTGTAAACGTCAGGGCTCTGTAGAAGCACGCTGTGGTGTAGGTAGACTTGTAAGTAGGTCGCGTGATGTCACCACTAGCGCACTTGCGATTCATTTTATGTCCGTACTAATGACCGGATCTGACATATCTATCAAAAGTTCAAACCTTTTCAATGGGTAGTCTTTTTTCAAAACGAGGGGACCGTGAGTTCATACCAAAAGCAAAAAAAAACAAACATTTCAGTCAAAAGGAACATGCACGGTGCATTTTCCTTTTCTTTTTTGAAAAGAATCATTCAAGACGAGATAGAAATAAACCCCAGGTTTAGCATGTAAACAGTTAAAAGTACTCAAGACGAAGAAAATGTTTTCCTAATCAAAGCCTCTTCAAGCCCTTTTCATACCTACTTGAATCGAAAGGATGAATGGAACTGAATGTTAATTCACATGAAAGCTTGAGTTTGTTTCTAATTACACTTTACAACCTTTCTACTTGTTAAGTAGACTCGAATTCGTGCTGAGTTTAATCGAATTTATGTTTTGACTGACCAAGAGCTTCTTGTAAGCAAATATTTAAAAAATAATAACATAGCATTTAAAAAATATATTTTTACAATTTGTTAAATGTCGGTGAGGGCAAGATTTTCAATAAAAAAAACAATTTTTTTTAAATTCATAAATGTCTTAATAATTATTATTTTCCACCCGGAAAGCGCCCACGTCCTTACAAAATATACTCTAATAACGTCTAAACAGCATAGCCATTGTTTGAGGCCAACCATTTTGTTCCCGCGCACTAAAATTAAACGTCAATCGTTATGTCAAAGGCAGCGTGGAAGTTTGTTATTAAAATTATCGACAATTCCTACTTCCTTGGGATTTTCTAAAACATCCCTCTTGTTCTGATTTTTTTTAATTTTCCCTCCTGCTGTGTGTATTTTTAATGAGAAAATATTCTAGAATGTGCCGTCGGCTACAATTTTTTTTTCATAGCGAAATGCGTCAACTTATTTAGTGGCGAGTATTAAAAAAACTTTTTTATGACTCCAAGGTCCACCATGCTGGTTAATGAACATGCAAACAAGGATGATAAAAAATAATTATAAAATTTTATGTGTCTATTTCACTTCTGGTTTCTGTAGCGAAGAAAGAGTTTCAGGTGATAAAAACACAGCTTCAAAAATACTTTTAGTCGGTCCAGTTCCTTCTTAAATTCCTTGTGTTTTTTAAGAATTTAACTCTAATGCAATTTAAAAAAACCGTTTCTGCTCTATTCCGATTAAACACATTTGCCCGACATTACAAACACGACCAAAAAGAAATCGCCCATTTTCTATTTCCGTACCCAATCGTTTAACATACGACGAAATCATTTCCATCCGTTCAAACTTGGTAAAACGATTTCAAATTACTTCAAACACAACAGGAATGAGTGAACCGCGAACTCGTTTCTTCGCTGTAAATCGGAATATGCAAAATGCTGGGATGACAAAAGTTTGTTTCGCTGGCCAGTGGCTAGCTTCGTTTCGAACTCCTGATACGGTTTGACAATGAACATGCAAATTAACCAACAGCAAAGAGCATTTCTGTGCGGAAAGTTTAATGGCATAGCGTACCCCGTTTAAGTTCCGCGATCCTTGCAACAATTATTTTGCTACCGCTGCTATTCCTGTTTACCCGCTTTCCCTATTTTGATCACAATGCGCTACGTGTGCGAACTTGGCTGGTCTTCCCTTACTTAAGCTAAATAAGGAGCCTTTTATAATGTGGGAAAAATGGAAAATGTATCGAGCTTGGAGTTGGAGATATAAAGGAATATATCTTTGCATAAGGTCCAGGGTCAGTCGAGGTTAAGACACCTTTGTAATGGTTTTTGAACAAAAACTAATGAGAGTCAATCGGCTTAATATACTTAGCTGTTTAAATATAAGCTCTTCTTCTTAGAGTATCGATGACAATTTAAATCAAGTCAGCCCAAAATTTGGCGACGCGTTTGGTACTTTCAGTAGCGTCCATCAGCTCATGAGATGTGCAAGCAACAGGACAGGCAGGACACGATTTCATGTGTCCCATCGTTTGTGGGGCAACACCACATTTACCATCCACTACGTGTTTTAATGGCAACAGACCTTTGTGATTTTCCAAAAAAAAACTTTAATCATAGACCATCAAATATTTTTAAAAGCATGCCTATTTTGAATTACCTTTTCATTTCTTAATTAGCTTTCAGAAAAAAATACAGAATTACACATTTAAAATTCTCTCCTAGATCATTAATTAAACATGGAGGCACTTATTAATTTCCGCTTATCAATTTTTAATAAAGCACACTGAAACATAAGCAGGGTATATTTTTGAAACAAAGTAGACCGTAATCTTAAAAATCCAATATTGCGAAATTAAGTTTTTTAATTAATTTTCTTTCTGTATTCACGGCTTAGTTTTCTTCATTGCCCGAGGCTGTCCGGGAACAATATTGAGTTCCAAGATATCTTAATAACCCGAATATCTTTTGTTTTGTTACTACGAGACAAATGTTGCTATTCTCGACAATTACAATAAAATTAATAATTATTTTATCAGTATGATATATTTTGAACAGTGATAGTCTGACCATCGGACAACCATAGGTCCCGAGTTCGAACCCAAGACAAGCACCTCGGATTTTTCGGATTCATGTGCATATTGTATTATCATTACTTGCTTTGGTGAAGGAAAACATCGTGAGGAAACTAGCATGCCTCAGAGATATTTCTCGACAGCTTGTCAAGCCAAGTCAGAAGCCCTTGGCTGGCATAAAATTCTGATACCAGGTTAGGCACTTAAACTAGTACTAAAACTTAAGATCAGTATGATATCTATTATTCGTTATTGCTCACACTACCAAACAATACATATCTTGCTTTTAAAAACAAAACGCAACGTTGCTCACTCAAATGTGTCCACAAAACAATTGAATATTGCATTATAATTCAATATTTTTTAAATCATCCAGTGGCCACTTGACAACCGACATAAATACCTGCCCCCGTTCAAGAGGAAATGTGCTAAATTACATATTGTTCAGTAATATATTGTAATGAAATGCGTCTGTGCGCATGCGATTAGTGGAGCGAGAAATTGCTTAATCAGTCATCTGTGTAATGTCGATGATTAGCCCGATACCAATATGAAATCGACGGTGAAATTTTCGGTGCATTCATTCATTGCGACAAGCAATGGTAGGGGTAGCGACAAAAGTTTTACTGGGTCTGTGAAAGTTCTATTTTTTGTTTTTTATGGGAATGGGGTGAAATTTGTTGGAAACAGACTTCTAGTTTTAAATCTTTTTTTGTGTTTTTTAACCGTTTTTATCATAATAAATTCCAATTATTAGAAAAAAACTTAAAGTTATTAAAAAGTCTACTGGCCTACTTTACAAATTCTGGTAAATAGGTACAGTGATGTAAGGAAACTATAATATAAAATGAAAATTGGGCATAGACAATCACTAATTAAAAAAAAACAACTTATTAAAACCTACTGCAAATTCTGAAAAAATAGCGCTCCGAAATAATATGTATCATGCCTGCAACAACAATGTGTTTTGTTTTAAAACTACAACCAAAATTCCCTAGAACATTTACAACAGATTTATTCACAGAATCCTTCACACATTCAAGCTTCATGAGCCGTAAATTTGCCAACAAATGGCCCTTGACGATTTTCACGCTGTCAGAGAAATGAAGGAAAACAGAATCCTGGGTATTGACCGCCCCGAGAGATATATTACCCAGTCCCAACCCGCCACGTCACTATCATAATAAATACCCCAGTAATACACATTATTTTCCTACCCTTTATACGAATTATTTACGTCAAAAATATGATACTTTATGGACGTATCGATAGTTAACGTGATTAATGATATGAGCGCGCGGTTTATATCAATTATTTGATTTTCTATTCGATTGTTTTCTATTCGAGTGGACAACGTTTTAATATCGAAATGGGTTGGATTTATTGTTCAGTCGTCGTGTTATGGTTGTGTACCGATTTTTAATATAAATGGTCTGATGTCTGCATTACAAGAAAAAAATAGTGTCAGTGCCAACAGTAGTGATTTGATATACCAGCACATCGCACATCAAGCTACTACAAGCTGTCAAATTTATTTAATTGATTTTCAACTTTATCGCTAAAGCATTAAGTTCATGGTTGATTGGGAAAACTTTACAGTTACGGGTAGCTTGATGTACTGGCGTCTATACAATTTGTACTGATGATGTCCTTTGGTTTAAAATATTTGTCCTCTTAAACAAAAGTCAGAGAAAAGCCTCTTTCTTCAATGATCTATATTTTACAGTGGCCAAAATGACTATTCCGAATTTGGCATTTAAGAAAACCTCAGAAGATCCATATTGGAACACCCAATACCTTGTATCTTTATTAACCACAAGAATTTTTAGACTTCTATTATTACTTATCCCTTGACCAATCTACATAAAGTTTCCCTCGAACTAATTTTATCCACCTTTTAACCATTTCCACGTTACCAGTACAAAATTCAATTCAGTTTTCCAATCGACTGAAAGCTGTTTACAATCACGCAAGCAAGTAACATGGCTCGTTTGAGCTAAATAAAAGACTGCGGACGATGCGTCCGAGCCCACTGGAGTACGGTAGGTGAGCATGGACAGGGGTGGTATGGGTAGTAAGTATGGTAATGTTTTACTCTGTAAATGTGTGGAAATAATAGTGTTTTTCCTTGATTGTGTTGTTGATTGTATTGGCCCATTTTTAAATGATTAAAATAATAATAAAATTTATTTATTTACTCAAAAAAAAAACAAGGCATAGTTACACGTTAAAAATACAGTTTTACAAAAAAACTGTACTATATACAATATACAAACGTGTGGGTGAGCACTGCTCTCCTAGCTAGGTTATGAAAACCTGTGTTAAGGAGAAGCAGCCGGTCCCCTAAGATTTATTGATTTAGGTAAAGGTTACATAATGCTTCTGATGTTACTGTTACAATTTTGGAGTATTGAGTTTGACAATGAAGTGTAAGATATATATACATTGTAATAAACGTTAATATGAATAATTTTAAGGTAAATAAGTTTGTGTGTATGTGTGTGAGAGTGTGTGTGTGTATGTGTATGTGTGTGTGTTTTTGTTTGACCATGTTCACGACTTATGATAAGATTTTTTTAGTTTCGTCATATGACTTATTTTGGAGGTACGATTGCACAATCTTTTTACATTTGTAATACGGTAGTCCGTAGATTTGACACTCTTCGTTTATTTTGTCATACAGGAACGGACCAAGAAAATGAAAAAGTCTCTTGACAAAAGTTGAACGTACTCGAGGCAGGGTGCATATCCTATCTTTCCGGCGTTTACTAGGTTTTTTATTTTATATATTTCTGTATGGGGTTTTGTGGTGTTGCAGAATGACTGTCTGTAGTATGAAGTGTTGCCGAACATTTAGAACTTTACAGTCATTGTATAATTGATCAGTTGGAAACAGAATTGGACGAAAAGTGGCTACTTTCAAAATGGCCCTATGTACTACTTCTAGCGGCTTGAGGGTGGTTTTAGCTGCGCCGCCCCAACAGGAAATGCAATATGTTACGATTGATAGGCAAAGTGCGAAATAGACATTACGTATTACAGTGGGATTGGCAATATACCGTAGAGTTTTAAATATGTATATCAGCTTGCGAACTCGTCCAGTTAGTAAACTGATATGAGACTTAAAATTGAGATTCCTGTCTAAGACTATTCCCAAATATCTGATGTTTTAAAAAAAAAATGAGTGCAAAATTACTTGCATTGACGAATACACACACATACTGCAGGTAATTGTTCCGGGTCTGGCTGTTTGTGTGTGCGTGTTGAAATTTTTGTAAACGCACCGACAATACAGGAGGACTGAGAGAGACTTTTGCTTTTAATATTCACTCAGACATAAGTAGTATGTCGAAGTTTAGTTATATTATTAACACTGCGACCTTAAATAAATATAGCATTAGTGCTATAAATGTTTACAAAAATTATACTGAGAGGATCCATGTGTCACCATGGAAAATTCTCAATTAGGGTATATTAGTAATAGGATTTTATTGTCTGGTGATGGCACGGGAGTCTCGGGGCTCACTCCAGATATTAATATTAATTTAAACTAGGAAGTGAGACAACAGAAGGTACCATTAACAATTTTGTTAAACCTACCAACATCAAGGTACCTTCTTGCACTCATTTAAATATTAAAAAAGGGCCTCAGCAGAACACCTTAAAATTATTCCACCAAAATATCCAAGGCATTTCTTCCAAATTATTAGAAATTGAATTATTTTTAGAAAGAAGTATGTTTGATATTATTTGTTTTACTGTACATTGGCTAAAGGATTACCAAATGCTTATTAATTATGAGAACTATGCGGTGGGTAGCTGTTTTAACCGTAAATCTATGCTGCGTGGAGGTTCCCTAATATTATTGAAAAATTGTGTTAAATATAAGCAACGTAATGACATAGTAGGTCTCTCGGCGGAACATTGCGTCGAACTGTCTTGTGTTGAGCTAGATAAGCATGTAATTGTGTGTGTGTACAGACCCCAAACTATCAAAACATTTCCTTATTTGAATCAATAATGGAAGATGTCCTGGCAAAAGTTGCAGCCAGTGATAAACCTATAATTATTTGTGGTGATTTCAATATCAATATTTTAGAAGAAAATTCTAATAGCAGTCGATTATTAAATCTTTTCAAGTCATTTGACTTGACTAACATTTTTATTGAACCTACGAGAGTCACTTCATCTTCTGCTACTTGTTTAGACAATGTTTTCTGCAATTGTGATTACTTAGATAAAGCCATAGTAAATTGTTTGCCGTCTGACCATAGCGGACAAACTGTAACTTTTAGGTGTAACATACCATTGCAAAAAGTTCAGATTCAATTTAGACCTATAACTACTAATAATTTAAAGAGGTATAATATTTCCATACAGAACAAGTTAAGTGTTATGAGCCATCATATGGACGATATTAATATAAATCAATTGTATGATAATTTCTTTTCAATAGTTCACACTGAATTTAACAAAACTTTTGAAAAGAAGACAAAATGTATTTGCCCTAAATTTATATTTAGTGATTGGGCAACTAGAGGTATCAAAAAAAGTAGGGAAAGACTATTTGAGCTTTATGGCCTTAAGCCTTATATAAACTCTGAAACTTTTAACAAGTATGTTGCTAAGTATTCAAAATTTTTTAGAAATACATGCAAGGTTGCCAAAGCCTTGCACATTAGCATCAAGATCAAAACAGCAGAAAACAAAATTAAGACAGTTTGGAAAGTCATAAATAACGAGACTAACAGGAAGAAAATACGTAACACTAGCTACACATTAGATACAGCATGTGGTCCTAAAAGCTCTAATCAGGAAGTAGCTCATGAGTTTGTAAATTTATTTACCGATATACCGTTAAAAACTACGGAGGCTCTTAATTCCTCTCCTGAAGTCTCAATTGGTTTATTAAAGGCAAATGTGTTTGACTGCCCGGCTGAATTTAAATTTAAACACATAAACCCTATGATAGTTATTAAAGCTTTCCGGCAAATAAAAGTCAAACTGACCGAAGATCTTTGGGGAATGTCTATCAGAGTTTGTACATCCATAGTTGAGACTATAGCACCATACTTAGCTTTAATTTTTAATTTATGTGTAGATCAAGAAGTTTTCCCGGACTTAATGAAATACAGTAAAGTCATACCTCTGTTTAAATCCGGAGATAGTAAAGATACAAATAATTATAGACCTGTATCCGTGTTGCCAGTTTTTAGGAAGGTGTTTGAAAAGGTAATGCTAAATCAAATGCTCAATCATTTTAACACCAACAGAATCTTACACAATCAACAGTATGGTTCCACAAAGGGACGTTGTACAACTGACGCCGGTGTAACCTTATTAAAGCACATATTTACTGCGTGGGAAGAGTCCCAAGACGCCATTGGAATTTTTTGTGACCTCTCCAAAGCATTTGATTGCGTAAATCACGACACATTACTTTTGAAACTTGAGCATTACGGACTAGGGAAACTTGCACTTAGTTTAGTAAAATCTTATTTGAGTGATAGACAACAACATGTGCAAATAAATGTTGTTAATTCACAGGGTTTAAAAGTAAAAATGGGGGTACCGCAAGGCTCAATATTGGGTCCTTTCCTCTTTCTAGTATATGTAAATGATCTCCCCTATTTATTGAAAAACCAACCTCAAAATATGGTGTTATTCGCTGATGACACTTCCCTAATTTTTAAGATAAATAGACGGGCCCAAAATCTAGATGACGTGAATAATGCCCTACTTCAGGTCTATAATTGGTTCTCAGCAAACAATTTAGTGTTAAATGAAAAAAAAACGAAATGCGTAAGATTTGCTTTACCGAATATTAAAAGTAGCGATTGTGATATAGTATTGAATAAAGAGAAACTTGAATTTGTAGATAAAACGGTTTTCCTGGGGATTACGCTTGATTCAAGGCTACAATGGGGTTCTCATTTAACATCTCTTGCGGGGCGGCTAAGTTCAGCAGCGTATGCTATAAGAAAAATCCGTCAATATACTGATGTAGATACCGCTAGACTGGTCTATTTTAGTTACTTTCATAGTATTATGTCTTATGGCATTTTAATGTGGGGACGGGCTGCAGACATTGACTCTATATTTATTCTGCAAAAAAGAGCCATCAGAGCCATATATAATCTTCGTAGGCGCGATTCTCTAAGGGAACTGTTTAAGGAAATTAACATCATGACGCTATATTGTCAATACATCTACGAAAACATAATGTATGTAAAAAAAAATCTACATCTTTTTAATAAAAGAGGTGACAGACACAGTTACAGAACTAGAAATAGACACCAATTAGTTCAGCCAGGCTTCAGACTCGCTAAAGTAGACTCATCTTTCATGGGGTACTGTTTGAGATGCTATAATAAAATTCCACAAAGTATTCTTGAACTGAATGAAACGAAATTTAAAACATGCATTAAACGCACTATGTAAGAAAGCATATTACAAGTTGGACGATTATATCACTGATAAAAATGAACCTGCCCCACAAGAACAGGGGCGCATAAATTGATAGCATTAAATAGTATTGTGTTGGAGCTGCTGAAGATTGTATAACTATCTTTGCATTGTATAGATTCAATCTCTTTTGTATTATATAGCCGCCTAGCCCATATTGTGTGAGTACTATGTACTAGAAAGCTGTCATTCGCTGGAAACCTGCATCTTTTCTTGACTTGAATTTGCCCTGGCGGTTAGGAGTATGTCATGCTCACTCAAATGTCTCGCTGATGGTGGCACGTGTGTCGGATCATTTAGTTCCCTTAGTTCTCTTATTTGCCACGGCTTATTTGAATTAATTATTTTATTTTTGAATCGTTTTTATTATGGACACTTTTAACGTACACATCTTGCTGCATCGTTCTCACATAATGTAACATCTCAAAATGAATGATGTAACCAAGGTTTTGTTAAAGTATTCTGATTTAAAAGAGTGTCCATGGAGTTTCTTGCCCATTCTTCTCCATAGAGATCTATGTTAGGGAATGGGCAACTACAGTACTTTCACAGTTTTTGTGCCTTGTGACTGGGACTGTAGCTATATTTTACTGTTGCCTTTGTTTCGACAATTCAAAAGTGCCTGTAACTGACCTACTTGAAATAAATGCTTTGATTTTGATTTTTTTGATTTTTGAGAGTGTAGGGCAACGTTTAAAAAAAATGGATAATATTTTTAGATAAGAGCAACTTTTTGGGCAGGTATAGTTTTACGATAGGAGATAATTTTGCTAAACAGTGTTACATGTACAATTTAGTAACGTTCCATTTGAATTAATCAAGGAAGTCATTTAAGTCAAAATAAGCTAGATATAACTTTTTAGCCTAGCTTTTTCTCAATCATATTGGAGTCGGCTTCCAGTCTAACCGGATGCAGCTGTATACCTATATTTTTACATGGAGTGAAAATCTATCTGTCCTCAACAACCCAGTTTTTGGGTGAAAAGATACCCCTGATCTGCCGGCTTACCGACATAAAAAATAAGCTAGATAAATGCCACAAAATTTACCCAACCACTTTTTTGTCGGTGTTAATTCTATTGTCAGGTCTTACCGAGAAAAAAATCCAAACCCGTGTAAAATTGTACCAGTTTTTAATTTGCATTCGTCTCATTCGTCACTTAGTATTCAAAGCGTCGCCTTGAAGTGAATCGAAACAGGAACTTTCAATAGCAAAAACATTCCCACTAAGTGGAGTGCTGGAATTAGCGGATTTATTCATTCTTTTATGCTTTCATAATTATATCTTAGGACGCTGGGTTACTTCTATTTTTCATGCTAATCTAGAAACGTGCTTGAAAATAACTTACGACGTTCATTTAAAGTACGTCGGCACTAAGAGTTGTGGTTCTTCAAAGTTCTGGGCGAGATGGTAGTAGTAAAAACTAGCCACGCATAATGTGACATAAAAATGCATGTTTAGTGGAGTGCTTGCTAAGTTTAGCACACAGTACTTAGGTACCTAAGTACTAGTTTTTTATAAGGTGTTCACAAGTTTCTTGCTTCTAGACCAACCGGTCTAATGGTGAACAAGTATCTGCCATCATCAGCTGCTTGTGAACTCAGGTGAGTCTGAATGAGAAAGGCATTTTTTCAGGTTGGACCAAAATCGTAAGACTGGTCTCATCAAAGGGTATCGGGTTGTTTTTAGACTGGAAGACGACCCCAACATATTCGGGAAGAGGCTTGGCAGGAGCCTGCCTCGTTCGTCTAGTGGTCGCTAGCGCAACTGCTGAGCGTGAGGTCCTGGGTTCGATTCCCAGGTCGGGCAAAGTGTTATTGGGTTTTTTATCACCAGGAAGATCTCAGTAGCAGCCACGGAGTCTGGATTTGTGCCCGATTGATTGTAAAAGGCTCGCCCCCCTATTACATGGAACTTAAAAATAACTGGCGAAATGTAGGTGAATCCTTTGCCTAACCCTTTGGGGAATATAGGCATTTTTTTTAATTGTTATTTTATAATGCAATAGAAGACGAATTTATACAAAGAAAGGCGTTTAAAATGAAAACCTAATTTATTAAGCCTACTACATCATTAAAAGACTAATAAACCTAGTTAGTGAAACAAAAGACAAATACCCAGCATTATCTTTTTAATTATACTAATGTATCAAATAGATAGGCCGTCAGCGATTTACTGTCCGTTTTACTGCTGATTTATTCCAAAAATGTGCTGCAATTGGCTTATGTCACCTAACTAGTTGGATATTGAGACCTCTATGAATTATTTAGGGCACTTTTTCCACAATTTAATCATGCCACATACACAAAAACCGAAATTGAACCAAGGGATGATCACTACCTCGTTGGTCTAGTAGTCGCAAGTGCGACTGCTGAACAAGAGCTCCTCGATTCGATTCTCGAGTCTAGCAAAGTCTCATTGGGTTTTACCATCAGGAATTTCTCAGTAGCAGCCACGGAGACTGGATCTGTGCCTGGTTGATGGCAATGGACTCGCCCTCTACCCTTGATGTGACTTTAACATAATGTGTGTGTGTGTGTCTATGTGGATCTGGGACATTTGCGCGAAAGACATATGCGCGAAGGACACTTCCGCGAACCCACTTGCGCGAAAAGACATATGCGCGCATGGACTTTTGGGCGATTAGACTTTTGCGCGAATGGACTTTTGCGCCCATAGACACTTACGCGCATAGACACATGCGCGCAGAGACACTTGCGCGAATGGACACTTGCGAGAATGAACTTTTGCGCAAAAGGACACTTCCGCGAATAGATTTACTCGCGACTGGCTACGGTTAATCTGTAGAGTAAACATAACATCATATTATTTCTTATTTTCAATGAGATAGAGCGAGAGAAGTGGCAACACTGCCCGAGTGACATGTCAAATTATTTTTTCGTATCTACCATGAATAGTGTTGTCAGATATAATTATTGTTTAATCGATTTACAATATCGATTTTGAACGTATGTTTTAAAATAATTTTACTCTCTGTTCAAGCTTTTGGGTTTCATTAATGTCGATTTTTAAGGTCATTCAGTTGCTTTAATGTCTATTATGACAAATGTATATTGATGTATAGAACATTCTTGTTACAAAAAAGATTAATCAATCGATTCCGATTTATAAGAACCTCAGTGTTATGTTTACTCTACAGCTAACCTAACCTAACCATTCGCGCATAAGTCCCTTCGCGCATGTGTCTTTGTGCGTAAATGTCCGTTCGCGCATAAGTCCATTCGCGCAAAAGTCTAATCGCCCAAAAGTCCATGCGCGCATATGTCTTTTCGCGCATGTGGATTCGCGCAAGTGTCCTTCGCGCAAATGTCTTTCGCGCTAGTGTCCTGATACCTGTCTATGTGTGTGTATGTGGGTGTACTATTGGGTACACCTTTGTTTAACCCTACAGGAATTACAGGCGAGATGATAAATAATCTAAATGTAAACTGGTTCACTGAAAAATGATGTAACGCCAAAAGGTCGCGGTATTTGTGTTATTTTTAAGTTAAGTTTGTATTATACTCTACATAAACCTTCCAAAATAAAATAAAAATAAATAAAATAAAACCTTTGTTAACAGGCGATTGTTCAAACATCATTGTAGCTCTGGCTCTTGTATTAGGATTCCCTGTATCACAAGAGCCAACACAAGAAAGTGTAGTTTAGGTGAACAAAGCTATCAAACAAACAGACACGAAAAGCTACTTTTTAATTACAACAAGTATAGATGATGATTATCTACTTGAGCAGCGAACCCCTAAACTTTGAAGACCAATTAAGAGCCAGTACAAAACACTGACATTTCAAAAAGTAAATGAACTTTACGTCAGCACCTAACGAAAAGGGATTAAGTAGATTTTCCTTTTAAAAAATATCCTCGTCTCAATGTGGCTGATAAATGAGTTAAAGCTTGCTCCATGTCATATTGAGACCTTTACTGTTCATTACTGTTATTAGCAGAGGGTTCGAACAAGAGAACAACTTTTAGGACCCCTTTTGGGATTTGCGAAGCTCCAAATTTTTGGGATCCTAATCCCATTTCACGTTCTTTCGTCTCATTTCAACGGAATCAGCGAAACTTCTCAATTACGTATGTTTAACGAAATTTCACAGTTTCTATTGCGTTTCACGCTTGTGCATGCAAATTGGAGAGCGATTGCGGAGCTATTATTTGCTTTCAAAGTTAAATAGCTTTTCCAGTCTTTCTCTAGAAAAAACAGGAAGAGTTTTAATCCTAAATCGAACTGGGAACTGACGGAAGTTTTTAACGAGCTGTTGTTATAGAGAATACGTTTTTTTTTTCTGTCAATGAATACTAACTTTATATTGCTGCTGAAGTTGCACAATAGAACAGCGAGCATTTTTTACCTTCCAGATTTAAAAAAAGTTACTTTAATTTTGTGTTTTATGTTTTTTTTTTAATATTTATTTAGTCATGGTTTATAAAGAGAGATGTGGAACTTAGTACACCACGCAAGTCCAATGCAGGTTGGTGGCAGATATCGCACAAGAAAGGTGTAGAAGGAGAAAGGGCCATTTCCCAGCAGTGGGACACATGACAGGCTAAGGAAAAATAAATGTTTTAGTTATTTTATTAGCAGACGCTATGCTATAGACCGACCGCTTTAACGAGTCCTCTGCCTTGCCCCATCAAAGGCAAATTAAGTGTTCACAAAGACCTAACAATATCCTACAGGTTATTTGCTTTAAAATAACCATAATCCACGTAGGTATTACGATCCTAATAGAACCAATTCGTGATCAACCTTCAGAATATTCCATTTAAATTGAAACTGTCGTGAGGTCTCATTCAAGCGGTCGGTCTATAGTTGCTAATACGAAATTTTTCAAAGAAATTCGAATGTAAAGATAATAAAGTAACCTTTTTCTACGAGGGTTTCTGTCAAAAGTTACATATTTATCAACCATTCCTACAGGACCAGCATTATAGCCAATTCGTACGAGATCAAAATATGATGACTCATCATCATCTGCCTAGCCTTTTCCCAACTATATAGGGGTCGGCTTGCAGTCTAACCGGATGCAGCTGAATACCAGTATTTTACATGGAGCGACTGCCTATCTGACCTCCACAACCCAGTTAGTACTGAGTAATACGATACCCCATGGTAAGACTGGTTGTCAGGTTTTTTTTTGGGCCACTGACTGCCTAACGACTGTCAAAGATCTACAAATGACACCCGGGACCAACGGCTTAACGTGCTTTCCGAGGCACGGAGGAAACTCGGTATGTAATGGGCGGTCACCCATCCACAGACCAACCTAGGCAAGCACAGCTTAACCTAAAGATCGACCCGAGCGGCTGTTATTATTTACCCACGAGCTCCTCTCATATGATGACTCATCATCACGTAAAAAAACCATAATACAACCATCAATTTTCACAACACGTCTATAAAAAATCAGGTTAGTGGCTTACGTAATGCACTCATGAAAACTAAGAGCTTTCTCACATCAATATCCCTTCAACAGGGTATCCATCACTAATACATAAAACTGGTTCATATAGTGGTGATATCACTGTAATTCACATAAATCTAAGTGCAAGTTGCAACGATAAAAATAGGTCGGGATTACGTCATGCTGCGAGTACCTGTAGGTTTTCTTGATGACGTAACGATAAAAATATTACAAACAAACATATAACATCACATCTTGCCTGTAATTTCCGAAAAGTTAAGATGCAGGGTAGTGTTTCTAATAAAATTACATCCCATAAGTTCTGTTTAAGTATCATGTATTAAGAGATGTAAGCAACCGAGTAGGGGTCCGCATGGGCCGATGCCTGCCAGGGCTGCGGGGCTGTTCGAAAGAGATACCGCGGCCCTGGAACACAAAGGGCAAAGAAGGAACATTGATGGGTTTTAGTCAGTACAAGTCTGACACTCCCTTCCGCTCCGCCCAGAGTGGGGGGGTCATTTGACGATTTTCCTATTGCAATCAACCGGGCCCAAATCCAGGATCATGGCCGCAAAATAGAAATTGCCCAACCTGGGAATCGAACCCAGGACCTCATGCTCAGCAATAGCGCTTGCGATCACTAGACCAACGAGTTATTCAAGTCTTGCTTTTTAAAACATAAACATGCCAAGAGTTAATGTTTTAACTATTACAACATTGCCTTTTACCTATTTCGTATGAAATCGACACCACAACATCACGCCTGTAATCCCCGAAGGGTTAGGTAGAGGTATACCTAATAGTACCACCCACATTTCGCCAGTTATGTTTAAGTCCCATGTAATAGGGGGCCAACCTATTGCCGTCAACCGGGCACTAATTCAGACTCCGTGGCAGTTACTGAGAAATTCCTGATGGTAAAAACCAATAACAGTTTGCCCAACCCGGGAAACGAACCCAGGACCTCATGCTCAGCAGTCGCGATTGCCTCCACTCGACCAACGAGGCAGTCATGTATGAAATCGTCACCACAATTTAGTAATAATCAGGTAAATCATGAATATTAATAATCCGTTTTTACTTCTCATTGGCTGTTGATTATAAAACGAACATCTGCTATATAATATTTCAAAACGCACAAGTTACATAATGCGTGCCCATCAAGTCACGAACAGTCAATACAATTCGAAAACCAAGAAAAATCGATTCTTATTTTCTTATTAAAATTCCTTAATTACCGTGAACGGTTGCGACCATTATTTCCTTGGCCTTTTGATCAATCAGACAGCTGAGTAACCGAATTATGTCGATATTGAATCAGCTCAAAACAAATTACATCGTCTTTGATAAGGTGATTATTAAATATAATTATTGTTTCGTTACGAACCCTCACTTTGTGAGATGCCGGTCGATTGATAGTATAACTTTCATTGTTAGGAGGTATGGATACTTCTTGTGTTAATGCTGCGACAGAGTTTTGTTTCGGGTATTATATAGTTTCAATTTCTTATGTCCGGCATTGCTGTGGCAGGTATGTTGCTGTTCCAATGCCGGTTAGAAAATTCTAATTATTGTTTATTTATTTTTATGACCCACAATGTATTATTAATGGATAAGTTTAATTTAATTGTGTATTGCATTTTAATTTTAATTAAGTTGAGTTGAGTTGAATTTTAATTGTATTTGAATCAATTCTATTTGTATTTTTTTTTTAACTTATTTTTTTTTTTTTTGTGTTTGTAGTGTGATCATAGTCTGATTAATGGCAATGTGTCTGAAATAACAATTACCTGAACAAATAAAATAAAAAAAAAGTCATTGTATCTATCTAGAGCTCCTTTGCTGTATGTACAGTTAAGTAATGTTAGGTTGATTGAGAAGAGACAATCTTGTTCTTGCTCTGCCTGATACACAAAGATTCTGAATTACAGTCAAAAGCAAAATGTGAAATACACGGAACCTAGGTTTTGCTCGGTTCAGCAGAGGCCCTAGCACGAGCGCGCGGTGTAAACGCAACGTAAATATGTCGATTTTAAAATTAAAAATACTCGTTTCGCATACAACATTATTAATAATTTTAAGATATTTTTCATGCCTTTGGACGATTCTGATTGCCCTTGTTGCAAACAATTTAACTAAAATGCTAACGGATAGTTGCATTTTCGCTTCAAAATTCGACGTATTTACGTTACTTTTATACCGCACGGTCGTGCTAGGGCCTTTGGTAGCCTCATAGCACTAAAATACTTTTAATTAATTTAAAAGCACGTCCTCGTCAGTTACGTCAAATCGTCAGTCAACCTTTTATTTATAACAGTGCTTTTCCTACAAATATCTACAAACCAAAAACATTTATTGCGAAAACTTAAAAGTACTTTCCCACAAAAGGTCATGACGTCACCCAGAACCTAATTGGCGAAGATGCGGTTGAAGGCATGAAATTAAACATGACAAAATGTTCGGACACAAAGAGAAATTACAGTCGGCAACACTTCTACGTCCTAATTATCTCAATGACAAAGTACAGGCAGACGAGAAGAAACGACAACGAAATTTATATCGAATCACCGAGAATTTATCGTCGTGTTTTGTCTTACACATTTATTTGATTGTCTTTTGTTTCTTTTCGGTTTGAACTTCGAACAGCAATGGGGTTTTAATTTGAAATAAGGCATCTAAATAAGACAAAGAGGTATTTTGTAACTTATGAGTAGTTACAATAATTTAAAAAAATATATATAACTGTTAAGCGAAAAACTATGCATAACACTAGAATAAGCATAATCGGCTTATAGTGTGTCCCCACTGCTGGGACACAGTCCTCTTCTCGGTGATAGAGAGTGGACCAGTCATTCATTACGTCTTCGTAAAATAACAACTAAGTATAATTAAACAATCCTGATGGGTAGGTACTCTACTGATGTAAAAGAAAGCTTTCGATTAATTTCAAACACTACAAACAAAATATTCAAACCAAATATAATTGTTAGCTCGATAGCTGCCCTATTTTATGAACGAACAGTTTTAAAACTATGAAACGTATCAGTTATTTGGCGTAATAGACTTAACTGTCGATCGTTTGAGAATTGAAGCTGCAAAACAATACAAATATTTTCAACCATTTATATTTTTATTGGCTGTAATTGAGAGGAATTTTATTTATTAAAAAGAATGGAATAGTTTATTAACGACATAGTTAACCGCTTGGTTCTTGGTTCAATGGAATTTGAGCGAGAGGGCCTGTAATCTAACATAACAGAAACTCACGTTTTTTGCCCAAGGGAGTAAAACGCCACTTGCTACGATACTGACAAACTCCTTTCACCTCGACCATGTTCAAACGTCTGTTAAGAGGTAACATGAGCTGCGATGTTCCTCAAAAATTTTGACGAAATCGACGTTTCGTATTCCCCTTTTTTCGCCCTGAATAATGCTTTTAGAGCAATCATTTTATTTTCATAAAATCAAGCCCTACTGTAGACTCATCGCCATCTTTTCCTTTTTTTTCAGCAACTAATAAGTAAAGAAAATATGACCTCCCAAAAATAAGAAAAAAATACCTATTTTTACGGCCGTGATTAGAGGACTACCAGACTGATTCAAAAAGTTTTTAATATAAAAAAAAATGATAGAAACCTAGACATACTCTTTTTTTAAATTTGAATGTCACAAATAATTGAATTGGCTCAGTTTTCGAGGAGAAAAAAGAGGAATACGAAACGTCGACCTCGTCAAAATTTTTGTGATAGAATCGGTCTGAGCAGCAGCTGTCCCTATCGCAGAGCGACGGCAATAGTTTCTTCAAATACCTACCTCGCAGGCCCTGTTCCCTCTTAACTAACACGGTATTTTCCAATTCAACACATACTCTGCATAATTATATTATCAATAGATCGCGGAAGATTGTTAAATACGATTACCGAAAGACGCTAAACTCAAAAAAAATTTCTTACGGAAAATAATAGCAACAATTTTTATTCAAAGAGCAACGGAGCTGTTGAAAATCCTTTTTAATCATAACAAAAGCTCAACAGTGTTTATCTGTTCACTGTAGTGCATCAATAGCGCACGAGTGGACACCAATCTTCTTAAAATTAATTCACAGTGTACCGTACACAAAACGTAAACTGGTCGTACCTACTACGGCATAAATTAAACGTGGTTACTGGTTGAGGGAATTATTTTGGGGCTGATAAGTGGTGCTGAAGTACCGTTTGATATAGAATTAGAAATAAAAACTAGTATCTTCGGTTATTATGTAGAAATATACATATATATTGGTAGTAAACACAAGGTCGGATGTCATCCAGCTAACTAGGGCAGAGCGACGATTGTTGCAAGATAGCAGCCAGTTTGCAGAGCATCGAGATGAATGGCGGGTGTGAGACGATATTAGAGGACTGCAGTAAGCTGATGATTATCAAATAAAGTCCAATTGTTAGACGCATTCTATCGAACTAGAAATAGTGAGCTAAATCGATTCCTACCCGTGTCAGTATCGACAATCTTGTAAGTATCTATTTAGAAACTTGCATCATCTGGATCAGCTTAAAATATTATCAATCAATCAATAGGGTGATCTTCAAACCTGAGAAGAACCCCGAAAGAGTTAGAACAAAAAGCAAGGCAGATATTAATGCACAGTGGAGTAGGCTATATATTACTGTCATAGCATAAGGCCCGGACTCCACCAAAGCAGAGACGAGCAGAGATGTGTAAACGCTAGGATGTATCGCCGAGCGGAACACCACTCACAGCACACCACTCACCGTACGCCGCTCACAGCACATCGGTCATCGGTCGCCGCACACAGCACTTCGCTAACCGCACGCCCCCACAGCACGCCATGCATCGCACGCCGCTCACGTCTCCTCTCGTCTCCGCTTAGCCAAACAATTACAAGACATATCCTCTTCTCTCTGGTCAACCATTTCAACTCTATTGGTAGTTTAAAACACATCTCTCTTCTCACCTCGTCTACTTGCTTCGGTAAAGTCCGGCCCTAATACATTTCTAAATACATTTCCAAATACACTTGTGAATACAATGGGGCTGTATTTAGAAATATAACAGTCTATAAATTAGCTGTTTTTGACATGGAAAGAAAAATTCCAGTGCTAGCAGGGTTTGAACCTGCGACCTTCCGATTCAGTACACCGGATGTCTTAACCAACTAGACCATCGCACCCTGCCCACAGATCTCGAAATTTTCGTCCCATTAATAACGTCTTACGGTGACGTTAGCGCCATCTATTTAAGAAAGTATCGAACTAACTTAAACCAACACGTTGACATTGCAGCCAAATCAATGTTGTATAGAAGTCGCCATACCAAACTAATTTTTAATATTTTTATTCGCAAACCCTGCGTGCGTGCGTTTCTTTCCATGTCAAAAACAGCTATAGTTCCCTACGCAGGGTTTGCGTATAAAAATATTAAAAATTAGTCTATAAATTGTTGGATTAGATTAATTGAAGCTCTATTAAACCCGAAGTTGGATTTAACACACGATAATCCATCCATCGTCAATATCGATGCAAAATCATCGTCATCCACAGCCTAAAATGTATTCGCTGCAGAATTTAAGCCACTCTGTATTTATGCAACACTCTACGCTGATTGCATTACATTAGAGTTTATATTCTGTGAAAATCTAAACGGTATTGGTTTTAGGGTTTCATATCATTTTGTGTCATGTTTGCTACATGATGCAGGACTCGGGAAAAACAATCATCATCATCATCCACAGCCCGAACTCACCCACTGCTGGGTATAGGCCTCTCTTTTCTTGTGCCAATTTCCCCGGTCCTGTGCCAGCCTCGTCCAGGTTTTTCCCCTCTCGCCGCCGGACGACCCACGTTTCTTTTGCCAGTTCTTGGACGCCATTCGGTGACAGCCTTAGTCCACCTGTTATCACTGCGCCTTGCTAGGTGTCCTGCCCAACTCCATTTGAGTTCCGTAACGCGATTTCCAATATCGAAAACCTTTGTGCGTTTTCGGATCTCGACTTTAGGAACTCAATCTATCAACTTTATGCCGAGCATGGAACGACAAGAAAAAGAACAAAGACAAGAAATATTAAATATTCATAGGTCCCAGATCTATGAATATTTTTCTAACCCAACCGGACGTTTGCAGAAGATTCCGTACTATTCCGTATATTTCTTTTAAATTGTGCAGTATAATTCAACTGAGTTTATTCATTTGGTTTTATTAAAAATTATTTTAATTTAGTATAAACTGTTTCTTACTTTCAATTTAAAAAAAAATTACATAAAGCCAAAATACTGGAAATTTCCGGAAAAAGGTCATAAAGCGAAATTCTATTAGCAATATCAATGATGGAAAATTCAAAAAGTTGAATTAATTTAATTAAATTTTCTATCAAAATATTACTCCATTTCTATTGAAAGTAGTTGTAGAAATATGGAATGCTTTGCCATTTCCACTTGTTTAGGTCCCTAGTAATTTTCAGGTCGTAGGTTGACTGTCCCTCTACTTTCGTCGTTCATCTTAATGAGTAGCTGACAGGACTTTCAATAACTACAGTACAAACAGGAGAATTCCAAGTCTACCTTGCATTATTGACGTTTTTCACGTATTCTTTGTCTCGACGGTAACTAACGACACCATCAAATAAAATAGACACAAAGAGAACGAATAATATAATAATAAGAATTATACTGAACACCTGTCGCATTACCAAACAACGTCACCCCTATCAGCAATCTACTCAATATACAGCGCTCCCCTCTCACGCTTGGCAGCCCGTGCAAGGTTTCTCTTACCCCTTTATTTATAAAGTGGAAAATACAACAAAAATAATGCGCAGTTCTCTACCAAATAATACGAGTCTTAAAGGTGAGTTTTGATTGCATTATGATAGGCACTCTACGCAAGATACGCGTAACATAATTAAAAAAATATGAAGTTTGTCAGGAAAGTGGAAAGTACCTACTTAAGGCCGATTTACATTGGTCAAGTGTTTAGCGAAGTGGATAAGTAGGTACAGTGAGAAAGTATACTAGTAGTTTTAAAGACACGGTTGCCGCAGTAGCTGAGCGATCGGCTGCAACGCTACGTGTCGCGGGTTCGATTCCCGCACGGAAGAAATATTTGTATGACTTAAGTACAGGTAGTTGTTCCGGTGCCAGTAAAAAAAAAATAGGAAGGACAGTGGTGGGTGTAAACTGATCGGACATTAGCGCCAGAGTCCTTGTTCAGCGCAAATCGGGATTTAATGACAATACGAAATACATGAGACATTGAGCAAATGTGATATGTTCAGTTGTAGATACGACACTTCTACTTTACTCTTCGGTAAATGCTATTTTAAAAATAGTATAATTTAGTTGATATGCTAACTGGAGGTTGCTAAACAGGCAGACTGTTAATAAAACTATAAAAAATTACACTTTAATACCCATAACGTCTAGAAATTAATAATTAAAGATTATGAACTTAATGGGACAAGTTCACAAAACCGACTATAGAAACAGTTATAACGGCGGTAAAAAACTCGCCCACACTAGTTCACAAAAGTCATTATTTAAATAGTTTTAATACCCAAATATGGTGTATTATCTGATTCTGTGTGAATTTATCTCATATACATATAGTTCTAGATGCCTAATGAGCTCGCTTAATTTCGTTTGCTTGGCCCCAAATGTCGTAACGTTGCATTCCATAACACGCCTTCGAAATGTATGCGACTCATTAGGAGGCGTCAGATGAATTTTGTGGAATCAACAAGCTAATGACACAGAAATCCGTGCATATTTTGAATAAATGATAATGCTATCGTAATTTTGTGTCGTGGGAAATATTTAATGGTAGAGGTTCATTTAATTTGTGCCAAATTGTTTATGTAATGCTTTTAAATCTGTAACGGTGTGTGGTTTATTGCAAGTCTTTAAAAGTGTGAACTAAAAGAATATCAACCACATTTTGTGTTAAATTTTAAACGAACAACATTAATCGTTTTTGTATAATTGGACGTGGAAAATTGCCTGTCACAATTTGTAATTAATTTACAAAGAAAACTTTCAAAAGATAATGTTTTCATGTTCCCTGGAACAGTCCACATCCTAATTAAAACGCTTCTAACAATTTATGTGAAAAATAACAACCTAATTTCACAAAAGTAACAAGGTATTATAGCTTCCTGGAATCGTCTCGTTAGTGATCAAATGGCCGCGAACATCGTGTGGAATGTTAACATTGCTTTTTCTCTCCCAAAAACTTTCTTTTTATTACATCAAAGTCTCTCATAACGAGATTCACTGGATGAAATTTTGCTTTAGCGAAATTGAACAAAGGAAATTCAAAGATTTCTGTGCCGGCCCCAAATGAAAATGACTGTACAATACAAAACAAAGTAACGATAAATCTAGAAATCCCCTTGCAGAACGCCCACCGCATTGATTCGAGTAACCCTACTCTCCCCCGGACGGGATATGCAGTTACGAAAGTAAACAAAATGACGCCGGGCCTAAGCAAATAATGTGAGCAAGTAAGTCTAATTCATTATTGTTCGCAGAAACAATAAAAGCGGCAACAAACGAGATTACCGATAAATCTAAAAGGGAATTTTTCTACACGGGAGGGGCTTATCTACTTTACGTCGTTTCGGGAATAAATACCGGGAGTCTTACTGCAATGAAGACGGTGCCGAACTTAAGTCTGCCATTGTCTGTCAGGATAAAAAAGGTATACGAGAGAAAGTAGGCCCCGACCAACCTCCTATCGTAATCTCTTTATTTACTACAGAATCTTTTACTGACCTTGTTATTTCGTAAGGGGTATTAAATATAGCATCAATGTTTGAATCGGGAACTATTCTTGTGTCATCTTTACCCTAAATCGAAGAATATCAACGAATTACTTACAATGCTGTCGATTTTAATGCTTCATCGCCTTTGATAAAGCGTAGCATCTAAGAAACAACCTGATCCAAAATGTGACATGATACGAATTCATTAAAACCTCTACACACAATAAAAATAAAATATTCACATAACTCCCAAATAAACAAGCGAAACAGAAGATAAAGAAAAAAGATGTATCATTTTGTAAACACTTTGTCATAATGACAGCTGCGTGAAACTGAGAAGAAGCTACCAAAATGTGGTAGGACGGCGCCAAAGTATTATGTTACAATCAAGTAAGGGGACAATCGAATTCAGATTCAGAAATCTCGTTTTGAGAGAGGAGATTATTTTATTCACCGACTTAATGTTTTCAAACAGCGTTATCGCGGATGACAAATTGCTTTATTGGACCAGTTTTCGATTGTTTGAATTATTATAATTGTTTTTCGGTCTTTTAGCACACGATGTTGAATTTCCTTATCTTTTCGGCGTGTAATTATGTTTGTGAATATTGAATAGATACAAAAAAGAATTGTGGGATAGACATTTCTAGAAATATCGGTTTTTCAACCCCAGAATTATTCAAAGGATGTGGTGAACGCAATTGAGTGGAGATAACTGCCTCCTATGCGTCAATTGAAGCTAGTTTCATGTACATCACAGTACTAAACTCGTGGGTGAGCCGAATTTAATCGTCCAAAGCGCTAGTGCGAATAATGGCCGCGACAAATTTTCCGTTCCGTTGAGCATTTTCCTCTGAATGCACCTACACAATCGACGGTATTGCCTGCAAAATTGTACGCTATTAAGTGACATTCTAAATATAGGGATCCACAGGATGACGTCGAGATAGCCAGTCGCACTCAACCCTTTTCGTATTCGAACCTATATTCAATTCTCCGCTTTTGTAATATCAACCTTATTCTGTTTCAGAAAGTTCGCCTTTCGCGTAGCATTTGCGGTTGATTAACAACGTTTTAAAAATAAAAAAGGCATGGACAACTGATGAAGTGTAACTGTTACACATCTGCCTTTCGACGATTGATTCGTAATGATGATTGCTACGTGCGGTTTGGAAGACATGTCCGCGGAAAGGTGCCACGTGTTATATCAATGTTGTGACGTTAATAATATGGCAACCGTAGCGGACTAAAGATAACTTACTACCTACATTATTACTCCGGTCTCCGATACGATGCGAGGAGTAACCCCCTACTTATCTACCGACTGTACCGTATCGAAGAAAAAATGAATAATCGAATTTAAATTTCGAAATTGTTTTGTAATCGACTTTTAACTTCTACTGACGGATTTATGCACGAGAACTTAAATGCTTGACTGTTAAAGAAATTGTACCTTAAGGCATTGCCTTTTGAGATTTTCGTAAATATTTCATTTACGCAAATGTGAACATTATGACATAATGATTATATACATTATGAGTTGTATGTTAAAAGAGTAAACCTTGCAAACTTGTTAATGATAAAGCTTATGGCCCTAGATTGCCTTATGGATATCTTCGGCCAATGGTATAAGAAATCGGCTATAAAACACAGATGAGGCAAGACGTGCGTGACCCAACTCTGAATAAAGATGAATGGATAGTGTAGTGGTCGCAAGCTGCTGAACATGAGGTCCTAGGTCCGATTCCCGGGTCGGGCAAAGGGTTATTGGGTTTTTCAATCAAAAATTTCTCAGTAGCAGCCACGAAGTCTGGATTTGTGCCCGGTTGACGACAACAGGCTTGCCCCCTATTACATGGGACTTAAAACATAACTGCCGAAATGTGGGTGTACAATTAGGTACACTTCTGCGTAACCCTTCGGGGATTACAGGCGTGATGTTATGTTATGTGTAAATGCTGGTATCTCAAATTCATACTAATGCTACAGCTTGGCAGATCACTGAACACTAATACATAATGACTAACATCTTGAATCAATATAGGCATCCCCAACCGTAACACAAATTTCGTCCAAAATACTAATAGTCCAAAATAAAAATTGCGCCTATTCGTTCCAGCAATGCATTACACTATTTCCTCTGCGGCGTATAACATCTCTTTATAATTGAAAGCAAGCGCGCGTACGCACGGTTGAACGAATGAACGTCTGAACGTGTTTCCAATCAGTCCACATCGCGAGTTTTACGACTGTCTGTCTGTTCGTCTTCATAAGGAGATGGAGCTTTGCACTGATGGATCACACGTGCAGCTATAAGAACAACGGATTTGTGTTTCATAACAGAGTCAGTTGTTAATTCGATTTTAATTCCGATGATTGTTTGCAGACTGCCGCGTAATGACTTGTGTACTGTTCGACAGAGATCTAATTTAAGAGAATTCCATTAAAAATCTATGGTAGACGATATTAAATACTGACCTTAGATTACCCCAGTGCTGGACAAAAGTTTTCTTGTAGATAAAAAAGACTGATATATAGAAGCACTGATCGCAGCTTATAATTGGCTGCAGTCAAAAATGTTTTCACATTGTTAACATTTTACAGCAACTGCATTTTAATTTGGGTATAAATTGAAGTCATGCAATTTGTTTTCCCACCACTGTCGCCACTTTCAGGCCATTAGCAGAAATTAATCCACTTTCCTCTGGATTTCTGCACCAAATTATGTTAAACCCGCAACATTTTGTATCTACAATATTATCGTCGAGCCCGAACACAACTGTTATTATATTTTGAATCGAATGCATGAAATCCATCTGAAATACATTTTTATTCAAAATAAAACATCCTTTATTTAAATTATTAATGCAATAGGCGATACCTATTCCAACAAAACCATTTCGCACACAATGTAAAACAAACACATTTACGACAAATAAACACACAAAGCGGGATGTAAAAAAGAAAAATACGGGAGTAACTTAACATTTTATAAAAAGGGACGTCAAAATAATGTTGTTGGAGCTCGATTTTCTATCACAAAACAAATAACATTAAACGTTAACGTCACGAAGGCAGGTGAAATGGCAGACGTAAGGCGTACGAAAGCTTACCAAATATTTACAAGTGCCTCAAGTGGCTTAAAACAAATTCTCCAATAATCTTATTTCGTCTTTGTACTATTGTTTACACTGAATTTTCGCTACTGCCTCCCCTTGGCTTGTATTTTTGTGGAACGCCACTCAAATTGTGTTTGATTTCGCCAAACATAAAGCATTTGTAAACATTTAACGGAGTTATATCGGGTTACACGTTTCCTTTTGTTCGTACCGTTTGTGCTTCTAGAACAGAGAATATTTTTATGATATCAATTGGTTGTGATTCAGCATTTTGAAAAATGATTGATGGTGATTTTAATGAACCGGCGCTGAACGTAACCTTTATGATTCGAGAATCCAGGCCGTGAGCTACTACAGATTTATAAATATTTATTATTAGTTGTCGTGAATATATATCATGGTTGAAAAAGTAAGGTGTCGGTAGTTAAAAGCACGGTTCTGCTGGATAGAATGCTATATCATTTAACATAACATAACATCACGCCTGTAATTCCCGAAGGTTAAGGCAGAGGTGTTCCTAATAGTACACACACATTTCGCCAGATATATTTAATTTCCATGTAATAGGGAGCGACCCTATTGCCATCAACCGGTCACAATCCAGACTCCATGGCCGCTACTGAGTCATTACTAACAAAACCCAATAACAATTTGCCGACCCGGGAATCGAACCCAGAACCTCATGCTCAGCAGTCACGATTGCGACCACTAGACCAACGAGGTAGTATATCATTTAAAGAATAAAAAATAGAGATAAAAATAGGGGGGAATATAGCTTGTATTTTACTCTTAGGTCTCTAGTTTTCTAACCATAAATATAAGGCAATCCATCTTCCTCTATATTTACATCCACAGACAACTGTAAGCCTATACGTGAAACATACAAATATCCCTTCAGTTTTTTTCTTAGCTCTCGTGATGATTTTGACAGTGTCGCCGTCGAATGTTTACATCGTCACCGCCAAGTCATTAGTCGACACTTTCGTCGCAGGCGCATCTGGCGGACGCATCTAACAACCTTTGACAAAGTGTATCTACTCTCTCGGAATCCCCACCTTTAATTCTATTGCTCATAAAATAAAGCTTGAAATTGAATGAGATTTGTGATTTTTAAACGCGTGAGCAACTTGGTAATTAGAATATTGGAATGATTAAATTTCAAAATCATAACGTCACACATCTTCTTGCCTCGACGTGAATGTAACATGTTACAATAACATAGAACGCTCCTCCAATCAACTTGTCTTATAAATACAAGACATTTGTTTAAAGAAAATACTCTCTTTCAACTATTATGAAATGTTTTAAGTCTCTCTGGGAATAAAAGTACAATTGCACGTTTCATGACTTGGGAAACGGTCCACTATGGGGTTTATATGGAAATAAGTAATGTAGACTATATTCGCTACACGCTACTGCTAAAGTTTTATTTAAAGTTGTTGTAATTTTTATTTTACCTGTATCACCTTGGTATATATACAACAACCTTACAGGTGGACAACAACCTTATGTGGTTGGAATAGATTGGAATGCATTTTTGCAGCATTGTCCTTAGGATATTAGAGTGCGCATTACCAGCCCGCAGATAGCAGGATCCTTGGAGGTTTATTATTATTTGTGATCTAACGTATTATGATTAAAATATTAACATAATACTCCATTCCGTAAGTACTTTACATTTAGCTACAAGTATGTCGGATCTTGCTCTTAATTTAACATCGCCCTTCACCTTAAATCTTCACTTCATAAGCACGGATCATTTCATCTCGTACTAAATTAATTTTGACATCAAAGCGAAGCTATAAAAATCCAACATAAGCCTTCCATAATTTTTAAGAAGAGCATCACATTTACAAATTCCTTTAGAAACGGTAGCGATATTAAAATCACAGAGTTTCTCACAAAGACAAAGGGGGAGCCGACGCGAGAGGTATCAAAAGTAATAAATAATTCCCTCGCTTCGCGACAAATGAGGTCATGTGTTTCTCCTTTACGTTTTTTGTTCGACTTCCCGCGGGATCGTGTGTCTTCTATTTCCGTTTCAATGTATCGACTGAACGATTTGCTTCTTTAAATTTAGAATATGTTCGCTGTTTAGTGTGGCCGCCTTGGGGATCATTAAATTCGGGAGAACGCAGATGTCAACCTTGCCAGCATCTGGTAACTTTTAGTTTTAATTTAACAAATTGATATTTGTTGGTAACATCCTTTATAGTTCAGTGGATGTGAGAAATGAAGAGCATTATAATTATGCAGTGTTTATGAGCGTGGCTAACTAAATATATGTAATGCACATGTTTGTTTATGATTTAAGCTTTCATAAACATTTCAATGTTACAAAAAAAAACAATAATTACACTTTAAAGATAATAATTTTACTTTTCAAAGCTGGTATTTCAAAGATACTGAAATTTTAAGATACCGTACATCTATTTAATCAGCAATGCCTTATAAAATATCACCCAGTAGATAAGTAACTGGGCCAAATTAATTTAGAAAGGAATAATGGCAGAACAGTAAATAAGGATTTAAGTTTCTCTAGTTTTGCACTAGTAACAGTCACTATGATATCAGTTACTAATGTTGCTGTCTCATTGCATTTAACAATTCCATTATTGTCTATGAGTCATCTAGTTCTCGGAACTAAGACTGAACTATACAAGACAGCTAATCTTGGGCATAATTTATGACTGATATTATCAATCTATTCTGTCATAAGAACTTGAAGCTTTGTATTTGCTAATGCCGTTTTACGATACTCTAAATATTATGTTGCTGTCTTGTAAAAGTTTAAGTCATCATAACATCATCACGTCTGTTATCCACGAAGGGAAAAATAAATAAAATAGGACACCCACATTTTGCCAGTTATTTTTAAGTCACATAATATTACAGAGGGCGAGCCTTCCATTGCTATCAACCGGGCACAAATCCTGACTACGTGGCTGCTACTGAGAAGTTCCTAAGGGAAGAACCCAAGAACACTGCACATCCTAACCAGTCGTGTTTGCTAACAAAGACCAAAGAGGCAGTAAAAGTTTATTTGATTAATAAAACAACAACTAAGATCTTTTTCTTTATTACTGACCTCCATTTCATTGGACACAGCCATTCCTCTAATCCTTTTGTACTCTGACCTATTTAAATCACGTTAAGAGCAAATAGGAGTTTAACCTCAAAACCGCATTTAGAGTAAGCGTTGCAATCTTACGTTCAATGGGCAACATAAATTGTTTCGCTAGACATGGATCCTCCAGGATAAAATCTACTCTATCTCTTGTACATAGGGTTTTATTTTCCGGATCTAAGGGTTCGTCTTCGTAATAATTGGAAGAGAGGCAGCCTGTACGTTTGGAACAATCAAACTTAACCTTGAGAACGTTTTACGAGTCGCTTTCAGCTCGCAACGGCGTAATAAACATGTCGGCATCGCCAGCAACAAGTGTTCCCAGCTCGTGGTATACGCACGTGTTTACTAGTTCTGTAATGGAAAAGTAATAATTACTTGAAGTAGTAACAAAAGTAATGAGTCTAGGGCTTCAATTAGGAGTATAGGTGAAAAGGTATTGTGTAAGCTACGGTTTTTCCTTTTCTTATTTATTAGACTACATTTAAGTAAAGATAAAATGTCTGGATCAGAGATTTAATGAAAATATGCCTTAGATGTTTTTCACAGTGCCTGCGTCTATAAGCTAGCCAAAGATCACACTTTAAATAAAATTGTTTGCATGCGAATTATTCCGTAACTCATCATCTCTCTGCCTAGCCTTTTCCCAACTATGTTAGGGTCGGCTTCCAGTCTAACCGGATGCAGCTGAATACCAGTTTTTTTAATGGAGCGACTGACCTCCACAACCCCGTTAGTACTAGGTAATACGATACCCCTTAGTAAGACTGGTTGTCAGACTTTTCGGACCACTGACTATCTGTCAAAGATCTACACATGACAGCCGGGACCAACGGCTTAACGTGCTTTCCAAAGAACGGAGGAAACTCGGTATGTAATGGGTGGTCACCCATCCACAGACCAACCTAGGCAAGAAAGGCTTAACCTAAAGATGGATCCGAGCGGCTATTATTATTTAGTCACGAGCTCCATTATTCTATAAATTAAAAGAAATATATTACTTGATTACTATGTTAGTATGTTCATTGTAGTTTCGTTTATTCAATGTTAATTTAAAATGGCTACTTTGAGTGTGGAACAAAACTTGAAAGGTGCAATAGTTTTCCTTTATGAAAATTTATTCTCACGAATGTGCTCGCACTAAAATAAAATTGTTATCGCTAGTCTCTAACAACTAAACTACGGGTCATAAAGTAAAGTGAAGCATCTCTCACAAAGAGACATAAATGTGTTAGCATATAAATAAAATCCAGTCGTGCGTCATGGCTGAAAATCCATATTTTTAGTTCGTTATAAGGCGGTTACTCTCGACGTTTTTATTAGATGCATCTATGTTTTGTTTTACAGCACATGTTTTATAATCAGAAGGTGAAATAATAAAGAACATAATAAAATTATGTATTGACAGATTTATGAGTTGTAAAGCAGATAAGGTAAATGCTTTGGGTACTGAAGATGTTATGGTAACTAAATCAATTTATGTAGATACTTATTGCACCCTGTAGATAGTAAACAGAAACTAATTCAACCAAAATAGGGTTACCTAAAATAAAGACTTGTCGCAATCAGACTTTGCTACTAGACCGACTTCATTAGTATCTTCTTGGAAACATTGTAGAATTATATTTTCAGAATCATTCTAAAAACAAAATGATACAAAACAGTTGAATGTCGTAAAGTTCACAACATTCTCACCTCACTAATTAACCGTTTGATCTTCTCAAATGTTTTGAAGCTCTCTGTCATCATTGCCATTTCTTCATTCATAATTTCCATCCATAAAGCCTCGTGTTGCAAAAGACAGAAATCAAATTTTGACAAATCATTGACATGTTTACGTTTCCCTCCTTGTGTTCTTTCATCTATTTTATAAATAGTACCATTGGTGTTGAATTCACTTACTGCGTTTCAATCATCGGCTTCGATATTTTCGTTAGCATTATGATCGAACCAACATTTCCTACCAATAACATTCTATGATATGTTTGATGGAATTACGATACCCGCTGTGAAATGCGTTATACTAATATAGCTCCTATGGGTGTGATCTCAGTATGCTGTAATTTCTGTAAGTGATATTACTTCTCTTGTATTATTAGTTCTTGTTTTGTTTCTTTTATTTGTTCAGCCTCGGTTCCATGACCTATTTTTGTGCAATAACAGCTGTCTTTTCTTGTTTATTTTGTATTGTCAAAGAATTCTTGTAAAATGCTTGTAAAACATTTATTTTATGAATCATGTAAGACTTAAAAGGGTAATCAAGTTCGCTTGCACAATTTGGCCAGCAATAAAACGTGAATCTAATCTCAACCGAGATGGTTCTAAGCATAGCCTATTTAAGGAAATGTCTTATTACTGCTGTATAATTTTAGAACTTAAGATAATTAAGCTTTGATCTAAAAACAAGCACGTTTCAGGAAAATCTTTGATATAATTAGGTACGTTATTTGTAGCGAAATGACTTATCATATCACTTATTTATTATAGAGATTGCATTGTAATTTCACATAATCAACGCGATGGATCTGTGCATCTGGAAGTCTTTTAAGATTTTCACAAAGTAAGAGAATACACAACAGATTTTCTCGGCCGCACAAAGAGGTACCTGTTAACTCTGAGAAAACACTGCAATGAAGAAGAATTCTTATAAAATATTCAATTTAAAATCAGAGAACAGACCGTAGACCCGTTTGCAGTACTTTCAAAAACTAGCTACTTTACTATACAAATTGCATCATATAATTCATCCAAAACACCGTTGAAGCTGAGAAGTGAGATAGTAATTCGCATACTTGATTTGCTTGAAATATAAAGTTTACGTTCTTTTTACAACGCTCGGTGTTGAAGTATTGCATATTATATAACTGCTGTAAGCAAGCCATTAGCAGGTCTGCCTGACTATTTGAATGAATTTAACAGTTATGATGGAGAACATTCGATTCGCAAAAGGATGGATTCGAACAAGGGCCGATTTTCCAATAATGTTTAAAAAAATGTTTTCATCATCTTCCTATTCTTGTCCTATGTTACATGGGGCCGGCGCCAGACGTTGTTTTAGCTTTAAAAAAAAATTGAAATAATTTAAAAAGTAAGATTATTGTTTGTGATTTAGTCAACGCCGCCAGTCTCTTGGGAACATTACCAGTTGACAGCTTTGAGGAGTATTTTGACGCCATTTTTTAAATTTATTTTTAAGTTAGTTTGGGTTATTTTAATTTATAAATGTATATGTGTGCCAATCGAACAGTTTCTACACTGTGAAGTTTTGCGAATCGGGCATTCTGCGTCAAGCCCCTTTTAACAAGTCTGTGTTGATTGCCTCAACCGCAGTAATCGGAGAATTTTAGTACCATTACGATAGTGAAGCCGTATATTACAATCAAAGCAAGCTTTAACGAGATGGTAGTATATCTTAGTCTGAAGACTCTAATTCTGTTGAGCCATTAGCTGAGAACAGAGCTTAATTACTTGACTTTTTGGTATTTATTTTGGAGTGTTTGCATTTTAAGAGTACGGTTCTGCATGAACACAAGTACCATAATAGATAGATAATAGACGTGATGTTATCATCTCGTCTATTATCCCCGATGAGTTAGGCAGTGGTGTACCTAATAGCGCATCCACATTTCGCCAGCTATTTTTTGAGTCTCATGTAGCAAGGGCAAGCCTTGACTGACTAGCAATAAATAAAAGGACCAATTTTCTGACCTGTCTTCGATTTGATCAGTTTTCATGTCAAGCAAAATCAACAGTAATAAAACAAAATATAAATACAATGGTAAAAAAGTTTTCAGCAATATTCAGATTTACTGTGAAACTTTTAACCCCGATCCATAAATAAGTATGATTATTTTTCAGTCTCCAACTCGACTACCTGCGAACATAATATTATTTATGAAAAAAGTAGGAAAAAGTCCACCTAGAAATAAACGAACTTTTGCTGAGAAGTGATAAACTAAATTCCTGTACCTGCCACTATCAAGTAGATAACAATGGTTACAGAACATACAACGTACTAACTGAACAGTAAAGTTATAATTCATCATTAGCCACTGAAACAACACGAAGCATTTGTTAACAACATTAATTATGCTCTCACATGGGCCTCTGTGTACAAAGCCCTCCAATTAGACAATACTAGTACAGTCACGACCACTAATATGTGTGCATATGTTACCGGCCAAACCCGATTTCAGGCCAAACTAGTTTGTCCTAGGCCAAACCAGTTCACGTGAACACAAACAAAGCAATTACAATGCGCCCAACTTTGCTGTGGGGCTCATCGGCCTTCTGTGCGCCCTCGGCTCACGCGTGATGGGTCACAGTTCTAATCTAACCTAACCCATTTTGTGAGAGTGCCTAGTTTGGCCTGAAATCGGGTTTGGCCGGTAACACATACACTGAGCAATATTCAAAAGCGACTTACTTTTCAAAATAGGTCTTATCCATAAAAGTGGGTTCCAAAATACTTATTCTTACACGCTTTATAAACAAGTCAAGTGATTATTTGAGTAAAAGTATAACTTAAAATACGACTTTTATTCTGTAGTTTGGTGATTGCTTGAAGTTAGAACTGGTAAAAGGTAGAATTCTTAGCTTTGCTTTCTTTGACGGTTCTTACTTCGTTCAAATTCTTGTATATTGCATAAAAATTGTTTCTTATATAATTATTTTAACTCTACTATAGATACCAGGGTAAGTGTATCAATGACAGTCTAAATTCAATAGGCCCAGAATTTGGCGACGAGTTTGGCATATTAAGTAGCGAAATATTAAGTCCGTTACAAACATAAACTTATAATGAATACAGTAGTAGTGTATTCATATTAGTGCTCCTGACTGTACCTACCAACTAGCAGATTACACAAACAATGCCTGGTTACTTGATTGTATGATTTTTTAATATCCTATCGTCTTGAGTTCGTTTGCTCTTGCTTCGTGAACTTTCAAAGTTATTGTTTTCTTTAGAAATTCAATAGGAGCTTCCATTTTTTTGGCTGAACAGAATGTTTGTCGAGTTTTTTAATCAGAATTTACGTAATTAGGTAATTAGTTGCGGGCGATGAAGGGACCTACTATTTATCTTTATTTTGTTACGGATAAACCTTCTGGCCAAAAACAACGGTGAAAACCTTTATCTTATTCTCTACTATCCCACATTTTCATCTCGTAACTTGACCTCTATGAACCCACTTCTAAACGATGCTACACTTTTAAACAACCTATTCAAAAAATCCAGTTCTTTCCAGGTAATTTTCATTTTCCACTCGGATGGACACTGCACTGTAAAGAAGTGTAGCTACACTATAAAATGTCGCCTGTTTCTCAACTGAAATGGCTGTTGAAATATAAAAGAGTGTGTAAAACAAGGAACAGCGCTTCCATAGTTTTATGAATACTGCTCTCTGGCAACAATCGAGGCGAGGATAAATAAAATAAAAAAATAAAAGACGGACATGCACCGTTTAAAGTCACCGGAGCCAACAGCATGATGAATATTACAGCTAGCTTGTAGCAAGCCAAATAAGATACTTGTTCGCAACGAATAAAACAGTCTTTGGATAGTTTTTTTGGCTTTCCAGTTGAATATTACGCTTTTTATGACGCGTTACCATAATGGTGTATGAACTTGTTTCTTGGACTTTGTAATATGTATTGTGGGTTGAACATGTAGGCATGTCTTTATTAGTTGCAGTGCTTGTACAGAGGTGCTTTTTATGATAAACATTTATATTCTACATCGATATAAAGAATTGAAAGGGGCGAAGTATTTATGGAGATGATAAAGTTGTGTGCGATCTATGAAGCAGACAATGTGGAAAATATATATTTATGTTACGGTTAAAAGCCGAAGTGCGGCTACACCTAGTTCTAGCCGGCTAAATCTAGGTGCGGCCGGTAACAGTTGTGTATCCTTTTTATTGCTAGGACACACCGAAAAAATTGATTAAGTTAGGTTAAAACTGTGGCAAAACACGCGCGAGCCGAGCGAGCGCTACATCCAAATTAGTTGCATGTTCCAACCGAAGATAAGTAGAATACATCTAAGTTTAACCGGCCGCACCTAGGTTTAGCCGTCTAAAACTAGGTATAGCTTCACTTCGGCTATCAGCCGTAACATATACATCACATTTTCTTCAAGGCAATTTTTTAAATAGAACGAGTTTAAACTGCCTCTAATGTTTAACACAGTTGGGACACTGGCCTGCTTTCTGCGGGTTCAGTGCCGGTTGGACTGACTGAAATGTTACAATAAATTCATCTAAAATACACTAGTAACATATTCATTCAGCTGGAATATCCACCGTGTAATATAGGATGACACAACCACAGAATGTAAAACGAAACAAATGTCGGATGTTATGACGAACCTCAAATATTCCAGTTGGTATTCGCCGTACTAAATTATGAAGATATTTTGACTATCGCAACAAAATCATGATTTATGTGAGCCAAAGCTTACGCGTTCTCATTAGTTTGTGTTATTTCTTTACAAAATAAACGAAAAATCAAAGAGGAACCTTGCTCTCGGACAAACTGACGGTCTGACGTACGGTTGTGTTTACATAATTTCGTAACAACTAATGGTTCATTTTGTCAAATAACCGATGTCTGTGAGTTATAAATTCAACAAGCTAAAGGATGAATCACTTTAAGGAATCAACCTATCCAAGATTACGTGATAAATCGACTAACAGTTCATATTAATATTTCACTTTAGCGGATTAAGTGAGAGACGTGAATTATGTTGTTTTATTCACAATAAGCTCGATAATTATCCGAATAAGTTGTCCAATATAAACTTCGTTTTTGTCTCCAGTAAAGGACATTAGGATAATTTTTAAGACATTGATTTAAATAACGGTTAATTTTTTCACTAAGAAAGTTCAAGAGAAATCAACATTATAGTGGTAAAAGCAACAGTGTTTTACTAGCCGCTGAAAAATAAGTTTCAAACGTTGATGCTTTCTGCCGTCCGATAAAATGTTTATCTCGTAGAATCAATGTCATTTTAACATATTTTTAAACTAGGTGGAAGATTTACGGTCGCATTATAACTTTAATGTATTTTGGTAAATAAATGTCGTTTATTGTTTAGCGTTCTAAGATAAACACGGCCATTATGCGATCCGAAAAAAGGTTTTTGTCAATAAAAATCACCACAACGCGTCGTCGTAAGATATAAAGTCGAAATTAATAGACTGGATTACGTAAACCAAAACATTGAACAGATTCCTGTCTACAACACATATCCTGACTACTGAAAATCACTCGGAACGACCGTAAACGCGACAAAGTGTGCGAGACTCCATAAATTAAAGTTCATTAAAACTTAGCCTGTGGGACCGAATGGTATTTTATTTAAACAAAAATGGACTTTAAATCGTTGAACGAACGATAAATCTAGCTTTTATAATTTTTATTTTAACGTGAATTCATTCGGGATTTCTTTAATGCTGTCCGCATGGTTATTTTCAACTTTACCGGCGTGTAATGAAAGTGAAGTTTAGTCTCGTTTTATAATTTTATTTCGTGCTTGACGATTTAATGTCGGTATTCATCGCTTGGCAGGTGAAGTGACACAGTCATTAAGTATCGATACCGACACTTGTGGCTGTCAGCGAGAAGCTTAATGCACATCATTAAGATGCCACTTTGTACGTACATTTGAATATCAAGTAAACACGACGTATTTACATTTAGATTAATATAAATAGAACGGTGACTTCTCGAGTACAAGTGCCCAACTTCGAAATATTTTCGTTTTAGATTAAGTTCTATAAACCCAGAAAGCAACAATGCGGCTGATTAAACAAATATTTACAGTAATGCCTTCCTAATCTTCTAAATTTGTTCCGAATTCAGCTTTCTTTTTCAATGTGTCACTAACAGAACATTGAAACCTGGTTTCGTTAAATTTACACAAGCCAGCAGCTGTGACTTTTTGTCAAGCTGTTAATGAAGATTTGTATCTGTCCGTTAACTTTAGTGTGGTCGCACAAACGCCAAGGAGATTTCTTCTTTATACCAACACTAAAAGGAGAATACAAATCGTATAATTTATGGCGCGCTTTGAACTGATTTCGCGCCGACAAGACATGACGTACCGGGTCCGTACTATTCTCAAAATAATAAACATGCATGCGCAAAATCTATAAAAGGATTTAATTTTATGAAGTCGTAAGCAACATAAAAGTTCTTCTTCGCTAGACAAGCAAGACTGACGAATTAATAAAAGGGCTGCCCTGCAGCGTTCAAACTTAATGGGAAACTAACAAGCGTAAACTAAAACACATAAAACAATAGGAAACAGCCGCGGGGCGCGGATAGCGAACTCCGTCCACTCGATAGTGCACCTGCGATAACAGATCTCCACTTAATTTAATATTAAAAGCGAAAAACTTTTTAATTTCCCTCTTATTACCTTCTTCCCGTTAAAGTTGAAGGAACTTGTATTTTGTTCTGGAAACTTCGGCTTGTATGCTCGTGACGTGACATGTTTCCCGCGCTTTTACGCGGCGAAAAAAAAATTAGAGGCGGCCATCACTACGTAATTGAAGTGTCAAAAGTTATCTGATTTTACTTGCAAAACGCGTGGCGATATGAAATTTTTCGCGCAACCGAGATCGTTGGTTGGAAAAAAAGAGAATTCGATATGAGGCGAGTGTCTGCAATCAGCATTCGACCTACATTCCTGTCGTTATTATGCACATATGCGAACACTCGTGTATTAGGTGACATTTTGCTGCAGCTACTTCAGAGGGTGTTAATTAGAAACGTAATTAACTGTTAAGTAACTACTTTTTTTTTCGTTTCGTCCACTGTCGCGCTTGCTCAACGTTTTCATGTTTATAAATGGGCTAAAGTGCAGTAACAAAGACCTGGTACTTACTCGGTTTTATACCCATTTATGTCTCAAAATAAATTCAATGGCAGCACGGTTGGCGCAGTGACTGAGCGATTGACTGCTGCGCTGCGTGTCGCGGGTTCGATTCCCGCACGGAACAAATATTTGTATTGCCTACAAGTAGTTGTTCCGGGTCTGGTTGTTTGTGTATGTGAGTTTACGTACCCACGATACAGGAGAAATTCCTAGAGTGGGGCAAAGTCTATTAAAAAAAAAAACCACTGACGCATCACACGAAAAACACAAAAATCTGTTTACCAACATGACATTGGCCCACTTTACACCGATCGCAATTACTTCCATTACGGTGCACTAAAGCAATTACCGAAAAATGTAATGTTTTTATTTCCATTTAATGCGTACTAAATGGGGAAAATTTTAACGAAGTGCGTTCTCATTGAACACCGCCAATTAAAATTGTAAAAACAACGTATGCTAAATGTTCAAATGGATGTAACGATGTCGTTACCGGTGGCCTAACTAGGTGAGTTCCATGTAACAGTTAATTGTATAGTAAACAGTGCAATGAAAACCAACTTTATGCACTTAATGGAAAATAAATTTTGAAATTCCGTAGTTCCGGAATTGAATTGGAAATGGGTCTGCATTTTAGTTTCATGCGTTGGGCTTTTATTGCAGTTATTTAAACGGTTGGTTTATAGTTTTAAACTTCTATATTATATTTTAAAATGATATTTATAAACCCATCTTTAAAAAGTCTGAAAAAAGATGTCCAGACGGTCCAGGCAGAGGTGTATCTAATACAAAAATACTTCGTTTTATATTTTACTTTTAGAAAAATTAGACAAGGATGTTGTGGGCAGATAGATCTGTTTCTATATTTAGCGACATAATTAATCTTCAAATCTTAAGAATGCCATTCAGTAAGTACTGGGAAACTGGCTGAAGTATATATTCCTTCTAAACTCTACCCACCAAACACGCAAAGCTATCGAAGTTGAAGTCCATATACGCGGTGTATCTACGTAGATACGAGTAGTACCCACTAACCACAGAACAAATCTCTCTGCAGAGTAGCTGTTGTAAAGAAATTAATATTATAAAATACTGTTTGTTTGTTTCACACTTAAAGACTTATAAAAGAATCGTTTGTTTGAATTCTGATTGATGAACACTGTTCAAAATATTCAACAATTCTTGATTTTGGATTAACAACTACATTCTATTAATAATATGAGGGATATTTTATGTTTAGGTATTATTCCTTTAACAAAAAATCTTTTAATTTGTTCAGACGGGAATTACTCAAAAACAGGTAAGTAGTTATTTCTTTTTCATCATACGAAACTAAGTCCACCTAAAGCATCACTACTTCACATAAACTCACGTAGCCTCCTAAAAGAGAAGATGCAGCGAATGCAAAACAGTCGCCATGTCTACCGGAATGAAGCTGTAGCTCATAAAGAATGCATGCGTCCCGCTATCTGGTTATGAGATGACTGTTGACTTAGCTTGTACACCCACAGAGCTGTGATTACTAGCTGAGTTTTTTTTTTTCGTTCGGTTTTTTTTTTATGGCTGGCCAGTTTGCTATCTATGGAGATTTTGGTAAAGAGGTATTGTTGTTGTGTACGGTAAATGAAATGTAATAGTCAATTTTGTGCCAAATAATAATGAGTTATGTTACTTGATCATGAATAAATAATAGTCGACCAATAATTATTATTGAACAGGAAAGAAAACTGTTTCAGTATAATATTCATCATCATCTGCCGAGCCTTTTCCCAACTATGTTAGGGTCGGCTTCCAGTCTAACCGGATGCAGCTGAATACTAGTATTTTACATGGAGCGACTGCCTATCTGACCTCCACAACCCAGTTAGTGCTAGGTAATACGATACCCCTTCGTAAGACTGGTTGTCAGGCTTTTTGGGCCACTGACTGTCTGTAACGACTGTCAAAAATCTACAAATGATAGCCGGGACCAACGGCTTAACGTGCTTTCTGAGGCACAGAGGAAACTCGGTATGTAGTGGGTGGTCACCCATCCACAGACCAACCTAGGCAAGCACGGTTTAACCTAAAGATCGATCCGAGCAGCTGTTATTATTTAGCCACAAGCTCCTCTATTTAGTTAAGTATAATATTATGATGTTTATTAAAAAACAGTACCTACTTCATTATTTATTTCTTCATTTTCATAAATTATGTAGGTAGTAATTATAATTGCTTACCTACATATTAGTTGCAATTAGATCTTGATAAATAGCAAAGCTACCTTAATTATAGACTTAATAAGATAATTTTGCACCGAAATCCGCAATAGCCTCATAGCTTGTTGTAATGATTTTCATACTGCTAATATAATTTGTTTTATGATTAAGATTCTTTCTTTACTTGCAGTTGATACATGCATAGTGACTGCGTTTTATGCAAACAACTTAGTAATCATATTACTCATTTAGCGGTGAGTAATTCTACAATGTTAATTTTCAAAATATATTTGAGGAGGAAAATTAAAAGAAGAAAAGAAATCATTTTATTATCCTAATTCCAAAATATGAAACGGCCAAAAGAACCAAACATTCAAAAGTTTCGATTCGTAATTCAAATTCATTCATCACTGAATGACGGTGTAACTACCTAACTTTTTTTTTAATGTACGATCAGGCGATCGTACATTAAAAAAAAAACTTAGAATCTAGTCTAGATTATAAAATCAACACTTCAATACTGTTCCGCATCCATATACAAAAACAACCTTATCACAGAAACGATACGATTCCTTATTCAAATTACTCATTCATCACTGAACGACTGTGCAGTGTCCTAAGTAAACCTACAGAGGTAATTCCTGCCTCATTGTGCTGGCTCGCTCAGCAATAATGCACGGAAGCAAATATTAGCGCAGACAGACACTACCGAAGTACAGACAGTCTAGGACGAAAAAATCTGTAGACATGGACGATTAAAACTCTCACTGCATTTCTTTTTGTGGAAGTTCCGCCGTTTGTTGTGAGAAATGTATGGTTGTGTAATCAAAGCGTAACGTTTTTTGACTATTTTTACAAATAGGTCAAATAATTTTTAATATTTTTATACGCAAACCCTGCGTAGGGAGTTATAGCTGTTGTAGATGGCGCTAACGTCACCGTAAGACGTTATTAATGGAACGAAAATTTCGAGAGCTGTGAGCAGGGTGCGATGGTCTAATTGGTTAAGACATCCGGTGTACTGAATCGGAAGGTCGCAAGTTCAAACCCTGCTCGCACTAGAATTTTGCTTTCCATGTCAAAAGTCAAATAATGGTTGTAATAAGACCCTTAACTAAGCCGAAAGGCACTTCTTCTCCCCATCATTTTGATTATTTTTTTGTTGTACACCATACCTGCCCACCTTCTAGTTACGGAGATATTGGGATTTGGGGGTCAAAGTTCCAATTTTTTCACAAGTTTTTAATGTTATAAATTTACTTAAAATATCTCCAGAACCCCTGTACTATTCAATGCATCCATCAGCACTTTCAGTGCGTTACAGTGCGTTACGTGAGTTTCAACGTAGAACGTGATTTTTCAACCCAAAAAAAAAGTCGTTTCCCAGAAATAATTTTTGCGTAGGTTTACTTAGTTTGGTGTCCAAAATGCTTGGTTGACGGCTTCGTGAAGGGTCCGTCTACACCTTGTTTAATTAAGTTTTATTTTATTTTGAAAAGCATTTAGTTTTTATAGAGATGCACCGATCAACTCACCTTTGCTTCTTGACGTTTGTTTTTATTGCTAAAGGTAATAAGAAACACACTACTGTGTCGTGTTGTGTCGTGTCGCGTCAGAAAAATAATCAGTTTCAGTGTGTTGTGCGTGTGTACATGACACAGTAGTGTGTTCCTACCTTAAGGTCCCGCTGTTTGTACGTCCATCCGTCCGTCTGTCAAAGGGACAGATCTTTTGAACCTTAATAGGTAGACACTTGTCACAAAATGTTTATTACCTATTAGAGCCGTTATAACAACAAAATTTAATAAAAATAAAATTAAGTTAAAATTAAAGATAACCAAGAAAGGCGTTTTTTTACGGAACACTTTGTGTGCGAGTCCGACACTTCCTCAGCCAGTTTTTAGTAAAGACTATCTATGGTTATTTAACTAATCGGTGTTTTCAATGCATTTCATGTTTTTTAATAACCCGGAAAACTTCATCTCTGAACGAAAAACGCACCCCAAATACTCCAGGCAATAATCCGTACCGTAATCCGAACAGTACGCGCTAAAAAAAGAAAAACAAATGCACCTCCTACTTAATGAGACGTGGAAAAACGCTGGCAATGCTTAAGGTGACGTCATCATGCAATCTCCGCCATGTTGTTTCGACAAGGCTCAGTACTGATGGCTCTGCACTCAACTCGGTTATTTTAATTTTAATTAATTGCGTTTTATGTACTTAAAGTGATGTATTGCAGGGGGATTTGAAAGTGGGTTATGGATGTATAGAAATGGGAATTTATGGTCTAGTTGTGGATTGCTTTTGTTAAAGACATTAACACATGATGAGATTGTGAGACGCATTATTTTTCTCCAGTAAAAAAAAATAAAAGGATATTTACACATAACATAACATCAGGCCTGTAATCCCCGAAGGGTTAGGCAGACCTGTACCTATCATAGTACACCCACATTTCGCCAACTATGTTAAAGTCCCGTGTAATAGGGGGCGAGCCTATTGCCATCAACCGGGCGCAAATTCAGACTCCGTGGCTGCTACTGATAAATTCAGATGGAAAAACCAAATAACACTTTGTCCGACCTAGGAATCGAACCCAGGACCTCATGCTCAGCAGTCGCGCTTGCGACCAACTAGACCAACCAGGCAGTCCGTCATTAAATGATATTTGTTTTTTGTAAATTGGTTGTAAGTAACGCTTGTACTGTGGGAGCAGCGGTGGCCCAGTGGTGGCGGTCCCGACTTACGAGCAGTAAGTCGTAGGTTCGAACCCAGGCAGGCGCATTACTTTGTGTGATTTATTTCATCACCACTGCTCTCAAAACGGTGAACGAAAACATCGTGAGGAAACCGGCATGTCCTAGAACCTAAAATTCAAAGTCATGTGACATCTACCAACCCGCACTGGGCCCGCGTGGTGGATTACGGCCCATTCCCTCAGCCTCCCCCATGCCCCAGCAGTGGGAACATTATAGGCTGCTGCTATGCTAACACTTGTACCTACTCGTCAAAATCCGCTATGTTTTAAAACAAGATGGGATCGGTGTTTCCTACTAAATTCGACTACTCTGAGAAGAAACATCAATATGTAACGGAAACAACAACTTCCTGTTGGGTTATGCTTCCCTGGTCTGCGCAAGTCATATCCGGGTCTTCCTTGCCATCATCCCGACTTCCAAAAGTAATGTTATTTTGGACTTTTTAGTGAGGTTTTGGAAGTCGGTTTTTTTTTTAATTTTATATTTATATTATATTTTTTTCGGCAAAAAAGTTTTTATTTTACCTTTTTTATCTGGCTAAAGTAAGGGTTATGATTTTAGCAGTCTATCTATGTATGTATGTTTGTATTTACGTATGTTCCTCCGTAGCGCCTAAATTATTCATCCGATTTTGATAAATAAGGTGTCAATCGATTCGTTATTATGGCCCGGGTAACATAAGCTAAAGCATTTTAACCGACTTCAACAATAGGAGGAGTCGATTTAACCTTGTAAACCCTTCATTTAATTACAGCGTGATTTTTCAGATTCTTGTTAGTGATCATTGATATTATAGTTATTCCTGTACCTAGGGAGAAATCAGTGTTGTTGTTGACGAATTCTACATGAAGCTTTGACTGTAATAAAACAGTTGTTGATCATTTCCCAAGGGTACGATATTTTGCTGCGGGACTGTTCGAAAGAGATACCGTGGTCCTGGAACACAAAGGGCAAAGAAGGGACATGGTTGGGTTTTTGTCAGTATAAGTCTGACACTCCTTTCCACTCCGCCCAGAGCGAGAGGGGTCATTTGATGATTTCCCATCCAAAAAAAAAGAGGACAATATTTGGCTGCGGGACTGTTCGAAAGATATCTTTTCTTTCTTTTTCTTCTCTTCTCTCTTCTCTTCTTCTTCTTTCTTCTTCTTGAAAAGAAACATGGATGGGTTTTAGTCAGTATAAGTCTGACACTCCTTTCCACTCCACCCAGAGCGGGAGAGGTCATTTGATGATTTCCCATCCTAAAAAAAAAGGTAGAATATTTTCAGCCATAACCTTTTACTATCAATAAGTAGTTTTACGCAGGGCGTTTTATAAGTACACAGGGGACAGAACGGGTTCTCACAGCTTTTATCACGTGATATGGGTCACTCGAACTTTTGAAAAGTTGCGATCTTTAACCCATCCTACGTGTGCGTAGGCCACATCACGTGCAGCAAGTTTTTTAATAAAAAAATCTTCGAAACTAACGCTCCCACTTCTTTGTTTGTGGCATACATCTTTCCGCCTACCCATGGGTAACGTAACATCACACACTTAATCCTTGTGGGATTAGGCAGGGACTTGTGGGAATAGTATCCCATATTTCGCCAGTTATAATTAAGTGTTATGGGGGCGAGCTTTATTGACATCAACTGGGTTGAAATCCAGACTGCGTGGCTAATACTGAGAAATTTCTGATGGAAAACAATAACAGGTGGCCTACCATGACGTCTTATAGCAGGAGTAATTCCAGTGTGGGAAAGAGATGGCGCTAGACGACTTGTATAGCTTTTCTCTTTCCCACACTGGAATTACTCCTACTTTAAGACGTTATAGTAACTCCCCGTGCTGCCGAGCGCGTCTTCGATGCTTTTGCGTGCTATATAGCACTTCCACTCTCTTTCTTACTCTAGCAAATGACGGTTCTGTACGACAGAAAAGGATAGGAGCATGAAAAAATGCGATTCCGTGCTGATAGATGTGGTTCAACCCACTACGTACAGGTGCTAGAACATCAAGCTAGCCGAAACTGTCAAATCAACCTTGAATCTAATGCTTTAGCGATAAAGTTGAAAATCTATTACCTAAAACAATTTGACAGATTGTATAGCTTGATGTGCTATCGCCTATACCTGACCTCGGAATCGAACCCAGGACCTCACGCTCAACGAGTACCACCCAACCCATAACTATATACACAGAAATTTACTTAACTAAATATGTACACGTTCGTTTTATTTCCCGCAAAAAAAACAAGGGAATTCCTAAGGCATTATCGAAACACATTTTTCCCATCTAAGGAAGTGCGATAACATGAACCAAAGGATTTTATGTACAAACTTTTCGCTGCCGTCCGCTGTTCTTACGTTTATTAGAACTCTTTAATTATGTAACTTTGTTTCTTTTTCATTAAATATTATAAATACTGCTTAGTTTACCGTATAAGAAACTGTTCTTAGGTAGGGGATAAGCAAATATAGTGTATTAGCTTTAGCGGCATCTAATCTGGCTTGAAGTATTCCGTTTGTGGAAACTCCACCATTTTTTTTTTTTTTTTTTTTTTTTTTCCGGATGGGAAATCATCAAATGACCCCCCCCACTCTGGGCGGAGCAGAAGGGAGTGTCAGACTTGTACTGACTAAAACCCATCCATGTTCCTTCTTTGCCCTTTGTGTTCCAGGGCCACGGTATCTCTTTCGAACAGTCCCGCAGCCCTGGCAGGCATCGGCCCTTGCGGACCCCTACTTATTTGCTGACATCACTTTGAGGCGCACGTGGAACACGAACGCGCCGTCGACACGGCCTGTCGTCATAAGACGGCCGGACGGCGAGCTGGCCCATAACTCGCCGTCCACAGGCCCGCGCCTACAGTGGCCGGGAGCCACCACGTGACCCCCAACGCCCAGGGCGTCTCCCGCGGCGATTGGGACGTGAGGTTCTTTCCCTCTCACGTCCCGCCACCTCCTTCACTAGCATGACTGCTTCGCAGAAGGAGGTGACGGCTTCCCATTCCCTCTCGCTCCGGACCATAGCTTGAACCAAGGCCGGACGCGAGAGATCGCCGCCGCCAATCGCCGCTACGAGGACGCGGCGGTGCTCCGCCCAAGCGGGGCAGACCTCCACGGTGTGCTCCACCGTGTCCTCCGGACGATCCTCGCAGTGGAAACACCCGGGCGTTTCCTCCCGCCCGATTCGGTGCAGGAACCTCCCGAAACAACCGTGTCCGGTGAGGACCTGCGTCAGGCGGTAAGTGAGGGCGCCGTGGCGCCTCTCTAGCCACTCCTCAAAGAGGGGACTTATCGCCACTATGGTGGCGTGCCCTGCACGGGGTTGCGACAGTCGCTCTCTCCATGTCGCCATGAGATCACGCCGGAGGTCTGTCCGCTGAACAGCAATTTGCCGCGGCAGCGGAGTTTCCTCCCGACGTAGTGCCTCCGCGCGCCATTCGTGCAGGCGTGCGAGGACTATCGCCTCCAGATCCCATGGCGGCAATCCGGCAAGGAGGCTAGCCGCTTCGCCGGAGATCGTGCGGTACCCCCGGATTAGCCTTATGGCTATTACCTTTTGGGGCGCGTTCAGGTAGTGGGCGGCTTGCCGCCTCAAAGAACGCGCCCACACCGGGGCCCCGTAAAGGGCCATGGACCGCACGACCCCCGCGTATAGCCTCCGGCAGGAGGCGTTTGGACCCCTCAGGTTGGGCAAGAGCCGCTTGAAGGCAGCCCCTGTCCGTTCCAGTTTGGGAGCCAAACGTCGGAAGTGCTCCACGAAGTTCCACCGGCTGTCGAGGACGAGTCCTAGGTACTTCAACGTCGACCCGACGCCGATGGAAACCCCTCCTGCCGTCAGTAGGGATCCCGACGGTGGCGCATTCCGAGGCCCATGAAAACACATGGCCTCGGACTTGTGCAGTGCCACCTCGAGACCCAATTGCCGGATCCTCTCCACGACTATCGCAACCCCGCGTGTCATGTTTTCGGCCGCCGCCTCGTGCGACCTCCCTTGTGCCAGTACCAGCGTGTCGTCAGCGTAGCAAACTACACTGACGCCGGTAGGGAGGTCGGCGCGCAGCACCCAGTCGTAACCGATGTTCCACAAGGCCGGCCCCAGAACCGATCCCTGTGGAACACCGCACGACATCTCTCGCCGGTTCCATTCTCCGCTTCGACCAGGGTAGATGACGGCTCTATCCGTCAGGTAGTCCCCGACCACACGACGAAGGTAGGTCGGCACCCGGTGATACCGGAGTGCCTCCCTAATGCAGCTCCAGGGCATGGAGTTGAAGGCGTTGGAGATGTCAAGAGACACCGCCAAGACGACCCCGCCCCGGGACACCGCGTCCCCCGTCGTGAGGGCTCTCACGCGCATGATAGCGTCCACCGTCGAGCGCCCCTTGCGGAAACCAAACTGGTGTTCCGCAAGATCCGGCCCCATCCCCACAAGGTGCCCGGCGAGGCGGTTGGCAATGACTCTTTCAAAGAGCTTGCCCACCTCGTCGAGCAGCACGATGGGCCGGTATGCGGACGGAGAGTCCGCAGGGCGCCCTGGTTTCCGGATGAGGACCAGCTTCCCAGTCTTCCAACGAAGCGGAAACTGGCCTCTCTCCAAGCATGCGCTTAGGAGCCCTTCCAGTCGGGGCCCGAGAGCCTCAGAGGCCAGGACCCAGGCTTTGCCAGGCAAGCCATCGGGTCCCGGGGCGGTGTTTCTTGTTTTCAGCCTGCGTACCGCCACTCTCAGGTCTACCCCAGTCACCTCCGGAACGTCGTCATCGTCATCGGTGTGGTCCGCTTCCGGCACCGCACGCGGCGGCGGAGCCATAGGCGGGGGAGGATGCTCCCCTCGCGAAGGGAACAGAGCGCTCACCACGTCCTCCACGAGCTCAGGCCGGAGACTCTGCGTTAGCGGGGGGGCCCGGGTGCGGAGTTTGTCCCGCACCATCTTGTAAGGGCGCCCCCACGGATCCGCGTTCAGAGACTCCAGCATCTCCTCGCGGGCCAAGTTCTTGGCCCGCCGGACAGCCTCTTGGAGGGCGGTCTTCGCCGCTCTGTACCCCTCGTACAGCTCCGCCTCAATGGCTGCCGCATCCGGAGGGCGGATGCGGAGCCTGCGATGCCTGGCGTACAGGCGCCGCGTGGCAACGCACGCATTGCGCAGAGACGTCAGCTCTCGCGACCACCAGTACACCTGACGCCGGGCGCTTCCTGGCCGAACTCGGGGCATTGCCACGTCGCAAATCCCTGACATGGCCTCCTGGAACCAACCTGCCTCGTTATTGATGTCGGCAGGCCTGACTGGTGATGACACCCAGGCCTGCACGATCGAGGCTTCCAGGAGGAGCTCCCGGTCCAGCTGCTTCAGCGCCCATCGCGGACCACTCGGGGCCTGTAGGACCGGCACGCTTGAGGACTGGGTGGAGACGTCGAACCGGATGTACCGGTGGTCCGAATAGGTCTCCACCCCCTCCATGACGCGCCAGTCAACGACACGCGGCGACAGAGCGGGGCTGGCGAACGAGATGTCCACCACCGACTCGCCCCGCATCCGCACGCACGTGGGGACAGAACCCCGATTTAGGACGACCAAGCCTGTCTCCAGAGCCCAGTTCTCCACCATTCTACCCCGCACGTCCGTGTAACGAGAACCCCAAGCCAAGTTCTTGGCATTGAAGTCCCCGAGCACAAGCACGGGGAGGGAATGGCTTCCGATGACGACACTCAACTCCGTGAGGGAGTTGTGGAACTCGGCGAGAGTTCGGCTCGGGGAGAAGTAGACTCCCACTACAACGATCTCCCCGAACCGTGCTGCTACGCACCCCTGACCCTTCCTGACACTCTCAAGGGTCGGGGTACCGGCGGCGACCGACGTAATTATGGTCACTGACCCGCTAAGGTCCTCAACCCAGTCATCCCTGGGCGGGACAAAGTACGGCTCAGCGACCACGGCGATGTTAATCGACCACTGCGCCATGCTCTGGAGCAACAGATCCTGAGCGCAGGCGCAGTGGTTGATGTTCGCCTGGAGAAGGCGTAATGGGGCCGTTACTGGCACTCCATTTCAGCCCCCTCCCGGGCCCCCTGCAAGGGCCCCGCTGCGGAAGTTGCAGCAGTAGCGGCAGCGGCGGCGACAGTCACGGCGGCTGCGGTGGTGGCGACGGTGGGGGTTTTGGCGGTGGTGGCGGAGGGCCTTCCCTTGCCCCTGGCCTTGGCGGGAGTACCGCAGGACTTGCTCCCTGCCCGGTGATCGGCCGGCTTGCCAGCTGCCGCACATGCGGCGCAGCGCGGCGCCGCGGAGCAAGCCGCGGCCATGTGACCAGGCTGGCCGCAGCGGAAGCACAGGCCGCTGCGGTCCACCTCCGAGGTGCACCGGACCGACACGTGGTGCCCCACATGGCAGCGGAAGCACCTCAGAGGTCTGGGTTCCAGCAGCTTCACCTGCGCCGAAACCCAGCCCACCAAGAGCCTTCGGCCCTCCACAATGACTTTCGCCGCTGTCACAGGGCAGCTTACCGTTATGGTTCGCATGCCCGACAGGTCCGGACGTAAGGTGCCTGCCTTGACTTGCTTGGCAGGGCACCCACCGGTCCTGGTGACGGCGGCCACCACCTCCTTCTCGGTCACCGAGTCGTCCAGACCCAGTATGCGCAGGTCTGCGCATTTGACGGGCCTGGACACTCGGGCCTCGTCCGCATTTAGGGACGCTCTAAGCTTTTCAGCCAGAGCGTCAGCGGACGAGCCACGGGTTTCGCCAGGGATCTCCAGCACTCGTGCCCCTGTTGCGGTGACTCTAAGCCGGAGTCCCCCGGTAATCCCGAGCTCTCCGAGATCCACCGTCGCTTTCGCCTTAGCGAGCACATCGCGGTAGGTCACGCCCCTCTTTTCCGCGTCCGGCTGTAGTGTAATCACTACAGCTGCGGTCTTTGGGGCGCTGAGCCTAACCGCGACGCCCCGCTCCTTTTGCCGGCGTTTCTGCTCCTGCCTCCTGGCCTTTTTAGCCGCCGATCGCTCCCTCGCTTTTTCTCCGGCCACCTGCCACCCGGTCTCGGCCGCGGAAGGCTTAGGGGGCGAGGGGGGCGGCGATAGCGGCTGTCTCGCGGCTGGCGTCGCCGCCTTGCCCTTTTTTTGGGCCGCCGCCTTGCCCTGTTTCAGGGCCGCCGCCTTCCTAACCGGAGCCGGTTTCGTCGGGGCCGACATAACCCTGCCGGGGGGCTGGCTGGACGGCCCCGGTGCGGAGGCCGCAGCAGACGCATATGAGGCCGCCCTCGGGCCCGGGGGCGCCTTGTTTGCCGCTAGGGGGGGGCGCAGGACAATGCCCTCCAGGACGGAGAACCGCGCCTGGAAGGCAGCCAGCTCCTGCCGAACCAGATTCAGAACCTGGTTCTCCACCGGCACGGACTGGCTTGGATGCTTCTGGCCCCCATTTTGGGGCGCCTCGCGAGAGCCGGACTCGCGCAGACTGGCCAGGTCTGCTCGGAGCTTCATGTTCTCCTCTTTGAGAAGCTCCGTGGCGGCCGTCAGTTGAGCGACCTCCGCCCGCAGCTTGGCCACGCCGTCTGGCGGGGGCCCCGCAAATCTGGCCTCTGCTGCCGCCATAATGGAGGCGACCGCTGCAGGTATAGCCCTTTGCCTGGTGGAGGGCTTTTGTTTCAAAGAGACAGCCCTCAGCGCCGCCTCCACCTCCTTCGCGAGTCCGGCCTTACGCTCCGCATCGGAGCCGCCATCTGCGCCCGCTTCGTCGCCAGAGGAGCCCGAACGGGCCACCCCGTAACCGGTGGCCACCCCCGGATGGCGCCCCTCCTCGGCAAGCCGCGCTGACCTCTCGGTGGCAGATAGGCCTCTCCCCTTGCCACGGATCCCGCCGCGCTTGCTGGTGGGGATCTTACGAGCCGAAGCCAGCTCCCCATCTGACGACGACTCTCGGTCGCCTACCGGCCTGGACCGCTTGCGTAGGAACTCCCTGTTCCCCGCAGCAGCCCCGGGCCTCCCGCGCTGGGAGCTCACTGAGCCTCCCGCGCTCACCTCGCTGGATGCGGCGCCGGACTCCGACACCGCATCCCTCTCCTCCCTTCCTTCGCCGATATCGGCCGTGTTTTGGGTAATTTTGTGCATACTGTTCCCACGAGTATGGGGGAAATAAAAAGTCTATCTGGGCAGTGCCCCCTGTACCCAGATAAGCCATAGCCAGGCCCGGCAGTGGTTCGCACTAGAGACTGATTTTCCAAAGGAACCCGTCAGCCATACATCTCCTCGCGGTGCGCCGCCGCTTGAGATTCGGGGTAACTTTTTATAGAGGTTTTCTACCTCGTGGTCCGGGCGGTTAAGCCAAGACCCTCGGTCCCAATCGAAGCCGCGAGATGTGTTCCACGACACTTCGACGGTGGGATTACGATATCGACGGAGACAGTGAAGGGCGTGCGTCCTTCACTGTCTGCTCGGAGGCAGGGTAAGTGCTCACCGAGCCCGCCCTTGCTCCTCCGCTGTGCCCTCTGCTTTTCAGAGGGTCACGCGGAGCAACGCCCCCTTGGTCCATGAGGGACCCGCCCATGTCAGAATATTAGCCATGGACAGTAACATTCCCCGAGGAATAAGAATCTCTTCCCATTCCTCGGGGAAGGATACTGCCCACGCCCAGGGTGCACCGGCCCAGCAGCTGCTATTCCCTCCAGACGTATCGAGAGGGACCGGCAGCCATCAGGCACACGAGGAGGAATTCTGACAACGCACCCCAAACTCCACCCTTGGATTGCAGCATTTGATCCCTAGGATTGCGGTTGGATTTCTGCATTTAGATAAACTACTAACCTAAGAGAACCGCCTGTATGTGTTTTAATTCTTACAGAAATATCTTTAATATGAGTCTATAAATCCAATTACATAATTTATAACACAGTAATATTTCGAACCCGATATTTTTAACCAAAAATATGACAGTAATAAACATCATAACCACAAAACTTTAACGATCGAATTAACAACCACAACAACGTTAGGTTACACTATTCCACTATAAACAGAACATCTTCCTAAGTATGTCACGCCAATAAAAAAATAAAAAGAGTTCTTAATTCAAAATCCCTGTCATCGTTATAATAACTTTCTTTAATTTCCAGCCGATGGTGAACGAAAGAGTCTTTATTACAATTTTGGCTTCGTTCCAAGTTGAGATAACGAAGCAGGCCCTATTCGTTTAAATGATTGATAGTGTTAGCTTAACACCTCGTTGGATTCGTCTTGATTGAGTGTGGGCTTTTTGTTATGTTTGATCAGTTAACCGATGGTCTGCCTGATTGGGTGCCTTCAACGTTAATTCTTAAACAAGACTCCATTGTGTGAGCGTTGTCTATAGAAGTGACATACGGGTGCAGCGAGTGTGCAGTAAATGGTCTTGGTTTGATTGTCTGTTCACTTTACAATTGTGATAATGAATTTTGTAATAAATTTCATTTGTTGCAGGGAGAAGGTGTGGCAATTTTTTTCTACCTATTTTACTTACTTCATCGTACGTAGATGCCAAATAAACCGATTGCGATTAACTTGGGATGTTAAGTATGTTTATTGCCTACACAACAAATTTTATCCTATTCTTGTATGTATTTCTTTCCATACTTTAAAGGTGTCTGGCGCGGCTTTACACCGCACAAAGTGTCTGGCAGTGAAGGAAGTGAATCATCATATTAGCGTTTATGTAATATTAAAAAAAAATACACTTTCTATGACGTACTCGTAACTTACGCAGCTATTTAGCACAATTTTGTTACCTGATATCTGCCAAAAACACCACGAGTCACTTTTCTTAAAATAATTGTTATTTTCTACAGTAAGGTAATTTCCACAGAAAAAGTTTAAGCTTTATAAAATGACTTAATTCTGGCGGGCACCGGATCTCTATAAACCCATTAGTGCTCTATCGAAACCAAAACAACATTTACTTAGCTCGTCAACTCTCCGATCTGTAAGTCCACGATACTCGTAAGTGGAAGTAATAAGCATGTCAATAAATCACGTTTTTACAAGCTTCATGTGAAAAAAAAGCTGTTCGATTGCGAATTGTATTCATGTCAAATTGGCATCGTTGATACACCATGACTGTTGTGTGTTGGCCACCTTATTGCCACTTGTAAAATGATAATTATTCTTCTTTTTGCTGACTGGGTATCAGAAGAGAATTCTTGAGTGACAGATTTATAATGCTTACTGTAGATTTTTTTCATATCAGTGTTACACGAGTTACTGCTTTGTATGGAAAATTGTTTGAGTTTTCGAAATGAATAAAAATTTGTAATTTAGGGGCCAATTACCGCTGTTATTTTGAAAAATCGGCTTCGTATTTATTTAGAATAATGTCTTACTAATAAGTTATGTGTCTTATGAAATGAAAAATAAAATGTCGTCCACCAAAATCCTTCTATAACAAAATTTCGACTGGTGTCTTGTTGCGCAACCGTATTCAATGCAACGTATTATGAACTAATTACTGTTTCCAGCACTACATCATTCATAAACAATCTTCATTATGGTTGACAGATTTTATGCTACAATAGCCCTCAATTGATTCGCACAATTTGCTCGGCATGACAATCAAATTGAGATGTTTGTTTTTATTGTTCTTCGAATAATTATTTCAATGCCTAGGGAATGATCTGATTGGGTGATGCTTATTATTATACCAATTGAGAATACTAAAACAAATAATTGTTTGTTTCCCAACCTCAAATCACCGTTTATGGACATCATACAGGGTGGAAAGAACATCGACGCACAAACGGTTACCACGTATATCATCAGTACATCATTCCGAACCATTTTCGTCAGTTTTGATAGTCTACACTGTGTCCCACTGCTGGACAAAGGCCTACCCTTTCTCCCTCCAAACCTCTCTGTTCTGTGCAATTTCTGGCCACGTTTGCCCCGCGAACATTATCAGATCGTCACAACACCTTCGCCGCGGTCGACCTCGTCGGTAATTTAATGTAATTTAATTTTAATTTAACTTCCATCAGTATTGTCAAAATAATCTGTTGTTTCCAACTTTACTACAAAAGTGCAATACTACCTACATGGTCAAAATGACAGCTATGTTTTTTTTTTATAATTATACCGATGAAAAATGTAATTTTTTTTGATCGTTTGAAAAAGTATTACAATCATTTTCAACGATTGTAATATCAAATACAATTACATTATGTCTTTTCATTTAACTTTTATTTAATTTCGAAAGTTCCGATATATTCCTCTAGATGGCAGGATCATCACGCTCGTAGTGTTCAATGCTACAGCCAAATTCCTATGTTATACCTACGAGGCTTTAAACATGTCTGAGCAATACGAATAAAAGAGTAGTAATAAAATCGAATGATATTTTTGTACGGAAGCGTTATAAAGATATAGAAAATATAATTTTATCTTGATGTACGTATTAGATTAGATTGGACCAGACTTCATGTTGGGCAGTGAAATAAAAATATCCAATAAACGTCAGGCCGTAAAGAGACTTTTTATATCTACACGTATACGGGAAAAGCTAAATTTATCGCTAACAACATGTTCAGGCGAAAAAAAAAACTTTTTATTTTGAATGAAAATCCAATCAAACGAAATCATAGCCTTACAGGCTACAGCAGTAGCAAATCTCTATAAACATTGGAACGTTTGGAAAACCAATAAAAATAGACGTCGAAAATCAATACTAAATAATAGTAGGCCCGTTTCGAAAAGTTAGCTTTGGAAACTGGGAGCTGGGCGCAAGCTTTGTTGATTGATTGCAACACAAACACAGTTTTTTTTTATTCCAGCACGGTTGTTTGCCCACCCGGTGCCGTAGGCTTTACTTTTGTTATGTAACTCAGGAGGACTCCGGCCGATTTAAAATTTCGCATTTCGTTGATGAACTTTCGTTAGAGACCCCGAAGGATTTTGGATAGATACTTTTCATGTAGGAACATCTGCGCTCTGGAAGTTCTTTAGAATTGCCCCATCAGTGTCTTGCGTTTTTTGTAAATAAATCATCTTTGTTTTGTTTTTTCGGCGACTTTCAAAATATTTTGTCTTTGGAAGAATTACCGTTGACTGAACCAGATTTTTGTTACAGTACAAAGTTATTATTTAAGTTTCACAAAATTCCATAAATCTTTATCTTATTCAGTAAGTTGAAAGTGGCCACTGTGCGGAGATAAACATTTATTTAAAAAATACCAGAAATTCCAGACAAACAAACCACAATATTTTCCAAATTGCGGTGGGCTTTGGTTTTATAAACGAAAAAACTAAAAAGTTTTGTAACTGACTCTGTTAAAGCTCTATAATAAATATTTTTAGGATTTGGGTAGTTACTTCATTTCCGTTTTAGGCAATACACTTGCGGACAAAAAACATGGCAATATAATTTGGGAATGGTTGTTAACGTCCATCATCATCTGCCTAGCCTTTTCCCAACTATGTTGGGGTCGGCTTCCAGTCTAACCGGATGCAGCTGAATACCAGTATTTTACATGGAGCGACTGCCTATCTGACCTCCACAACCCAGTTAATACTGGGTAATACGATACCCCTTGGAAAGACTGGTTGTCAGACTTTTCGGGCCACTGACTACCTAACGTCTGTCAAAGAACTACAAATGACACCCGGGACCAACGGCTTAACGTGCTTTCCGGTCACCCATCCACAGACCAATCTAGGCAAGCACGGCTTAACCTAAAGATCGACCCGAGTGGCTGTTATTATTTAGCCACGAGCTCCTCAACGGTTGTTAACGTGCATCAAAGAATTTCTTAAAGATTAGTTAAATTAGTAGTAGGAACGAATTGTGGACACCAGACACTGTCAAATACTGTCAGTTAGTATTTGGATGAAGGAGTCCGGAGTCCTGCAATTTTTAGTACCGAATAAATCCTTTTCAGATTTCACAAAACACAGTCATTATCTATTAAGAAGTTCCAACATGGCCCAACATCTAAACGGCCCTTAAGATAATATCATCTAAAACAACAATTACGTCAAGCACTTGACACAGTTGACATTCTTATTTAAGCAGTGAGATCACTTTTGCATCACCGACTGAGAATCTCAGCTATCTGACAACGCGGTGGCAATTAAGAAATTTATTGTAATAGCCTTATCTAGGCCGACCATTACGCTAACGACCGCTAATTCTGGCCTTCAATATCTAAAAACAAATCTAATATATTGTAGTAACAGTAGTTTTTTTTTTTCTTTTAACAATGGGCAATGCTATTATCATTAGGGCCGGAATTATATCAAATAGTCATGTAAAAAACTGTTAAAAAACTTGTGAAATGAAAGTTATTTGGAACGTTGCGCCGTTTTAATATGCTATTTTAGTAATTATCTAAGCATTAGCTAATAAATGTTAATTTGTTATTCTTCTTTAAAATAGTCATCATTATTTAAATAGTGTGCCTGCAGCGGTAAGAAAAGATTATGATTGGCCAAAATATGTTTTGAAGTACTTTTAGAGCTTTGCACAATGAAGTAACAAACTTTGAATATCGTATCGAGACTTTGTTGTGTTTGAGTTATGATACGAATTTGCCAGAATGATTGTGCATGTAATTCGGGACACACAATATATCCAAGATGCAATCTATATGTACAGTTGACATGCACCCGACGATCTGATATGATACTAAATTTCCGTTTTTGTACCCATACCGATCGCAATGATCGATTTGCGGCATGTCCTACTTTCCATACTCCAAGAAGTACCTCGTTTCAGAAACATACGAGCATCGAGACAAAAAACGCATTAAACCGAGTAAGTAAGCAACATTATTAAAATCGATTCCGTAGCAACAGTCCGTTCGCATCAGATGAGCTTGCCGCATCCACGGTTAAAGATGATTTGTTTAAAATGCTGCAACCACGGGCCGCGTGATGAATATCACAGCAGTATATTGGAATAATGATCCTGCCTTGCACTGCATTCAATGGCATTTTGCATACAATATGGTAGATGGATTTATATTAAAATATGGCGAACGTCAGTGCCGGTTGCTCACAATAAATTATTCATTGCACACAGTCAATTTTCGTTCAAGATAAACAGTCGTTGTATAAGTATATCAAATTCACAGATGCATAGTACGGGCGCTCATAAATATTCAGATTACGTATTATTGTTCTCTGCTTGTCGGTAATTAGATCGCCCACGAAAGGAAGCTGCCTTAATAAGTTGGTAGCGAGTGTAACGACAAAGTTCTTAATAAATTACCTCTATGACGTACACTGGCGGCCGATAATACAAGGCTCATTATTTAGAGCCATGTTTGAGTATGATAATTTTAGTAGTGAAACACGATATGGGATCTAATCCTTCTTGTAATGCATAATAAGTTGTTATGGTGGCCGGTTATGGACTAGCAATCTGTTACCATTCATGTGCTATTAGTTTCAATTCACACTGCAGTTCTGTTACTCGGCTGTCGATGTGTTCTCGTTACAGTGGGTCTGTTTTTTGGGACTAAATGGAATCGATATGGGAGCGTTATCGATAGATTCGACGAGTCTTTTACACTTTTTAAACTAACGGCAACTTTTTCCTTAAAGTTTTACTAGGCATAAAGTTTTTAACATTTTGTTCTTTTCTTCATGAAATAGATTTGTCCCGAAAAACTGGTAAGTATATTTCAGGGTTCGTAATAATCAAGAAAATTATTTTCTGTGATATTATCATGAAAATTATCAGATAATGATTAACGCTGATTCATAACTCGATCTCTATTTTTTTTTATTTTACTTACAAAGACATTTATAATTACTAATTATTTTATTCTTTAGTTTTAAGAAATGAAACAAAAATTCAGTTTGTTGATTAATTAAACACTTTGTTTGTGATCGTTTTCTTACGCGCTTAGGTACCTACGCGTGGAAGGTGAAAATCTGATACACGTGAAGTTTATTAAATTATAATTTGTTATATAACAGATAATTTATCAAGGTTTATTTATTTATATTTATACTCCGAACCCTTTATTCTAACGTAAACAACAAATCACTGCCGATTGAGGATACTAGGTCACGGTGTAGTTGCTATAGTTTTCCTAGACGCCAGAGTGACAGCAGTCTCCAGTCATTACTTGGGTATTGTGTTACCCTATGACAAGTAAACAATTCAAGCTCCATTAACATACTTCCTATTCAAACTAGTATTTACTCTAAAGCCCTACTTCGAGGCAAATAATTTGTTTGTTTAACAAAAACCGGTGAAAACGACTTTAATAAAATTAAACGAATAATTCGACGTCGAAACAACAGTCCCTGAAATAACGGCATGTTGTTTGTAAGGCAATAAGCCAAAAATAAAATGGATTCAAACAGATAATTATTTTTATTTAATTTATGTCAACACACGCGTTAAATTCTGTTTGGTAATACTGGCTGTAAACATTCTCCAAATTCCTTTCTACGAAAAGAAAAATACGGATGAAAGGCATTCGTTATTCAAACACATTCATAACTATAATAAACACTGGCTCGTGTACGAAATTTGTGGCTGTCAATAGCTATATCGAGTAGATGACGAATAGCAAGTTTTACTAGCTGTCCATTTGACGAATGTTGAACATGACCTTACAATTTATATCTCAGACCAATAAATCATTGTTGAACGCCCGATCAAAACTGACACGGATCTCTCGGGGTAACCTCTCAAGGCATAACGAACCAACTTTTTCCCGTATCGTAAGTGTTTGCTTCGGATGAATAGCAATAAAAACTTTATGATTATGGCTTTCATGGAAATAAAATTGTGTGCGCCAGAGAAAGGAGTTATAGGTTCGAGGCAGGAAGCGTTGAGTAGATACTCTTTTGATATCCAAAGAAACGGCCGCTTTTTATGTAATTTATTGACTTACCGAGTGTTTGAAGTAATATCGAAGTTAGCTGTGTTCGATATCCTGGAAAAGTAAACAATTTATGATAATTATCGGTAAACATGATGAGAGTAAATATTTGAAGGTGTATCTGGGACACGTGCCAACTTAGTCTCTAGATAAACTGCCTCAATATTGAGGAAGTATACCGTAGTGAAAGCTTTACGAATGCTTCTACTTTTATTCTGATTTTCTTTAGTTACAAGCCATGTGCCCAATTTGGGGGATAATTTTTAGATACCCCTCCTTAGTGTTTATTTTCGTTACTTAGATAATTCTAAACCAAGCAATTTCGGCAGTGCATTGTCTGTCAATTTTAGAAATTATGAATGATTTAGAGATTTCTTTACAGTAGAGATACAAGTGCCAACTAAATCTTTAGATAAACCGTCTTAATGTTGAGAAAAATGACTTCGGTGAAAGTTAAATGCTTGATCTAAATTTATTTAGTTATTTCTGAAACAAATTAATAACTTTGACGCTACTTTCTTTCTATAAAAGATCCTTTAAAGCCAGTTCAAAATTCAAAAACATTGTATAATCAAGTCATCCATTACAAAAACCCGTTGTGCTATTCGCAAGCCCGTCCCGGTCTCTGCTTGGCAAGTAATGCCCGTACACATACTGGTATAGGGTACATACTACATAATGACGCAAACTAACAAATTGGCACGGGCACTGAGCAGTGATAGATGGGCCCGCGACGTGCGTTCGAAACAAAGGCCAGAGTGTTGGTTGCAATCACATAGCCTATTCAACAAATCCAGGAGCTAATAATGAGGGTGTGGATGACGCTTTGGAGTACGAATTTGGTAATGATTTCGGTGATCTGTTAGTTGATTGTTGGAGCATAGATAGATGGACTATGGAGTTTCTTGCCGGTTCTTCTCCATAGGAAACGACCAACCCGAACCGTGCACCTTTTCTCGACGTTTTATAAATGCCCATGTATACAAGTCTGTGTGAAATAAAATATTTTGATTGTGATGGTATGAATTTTTAACCTATTTTTCGATTCTACGGAATAAACACGTTAGTTGCCAGCATTTTTGTAACCCAATGGGTTAAAAAAAATGCAGAATTTAGCACACTGTAAACAGTGATCTGTGAAAACTATCAACTGTGTTATTTACATTTAATTATTTCAATTGTAGCCGGAAGCTGTAAAACAACTAAAAATATTTACATTACGAATTGAGACCGTTCAGTTGCATTCGATTCGGTTTAAACCCGTTTCAGAAATCTAGATCTTGACGAGCCGAAAAAAAAAATACGTCGAAAAAAAGCGTCAGTCATCTAGACGTTCAGTCCACAAAATAGAGAAGCGAAATAAAGCGCTCGACCCAGTGACCCTACACGATGTTTACGCGGAAATAGTGTAGTTTCGCGACAAGCATTGACGAGCCAATTCCGATGGCATAAAAAGACTTGTTGGATGGACTCGAGATGCTTTGTTAGGCCGTCGTAAACTGAGCGATATATTGCAACTGCATTATAGCGTATCTAGGTGAAGTAGTTCTTCTGGTTTTTTGATTCAAAGATCTTTTAAATGTAACTTGCTGAACTTTTTATGTGTCAAATTGAATATAGAGCCTTATTTTTGTTTATCATGCTCCTTTAATCTATCAACCTAGCTGATGTGGTACAGGAAATCTTACTACAAGAGCCAGGACTTAATTTTTTTCATAATGTTTCTGGAAAACACACGCTAAATTCATTTAAGTTTTTTTACTTGAATAGTCGAAAGTTCCAGGCATTTTTTTATGCATTTATTATTTTCTTTACTCTAAACAACTGATAAAAAGAGACCCCAGCAAGTTGAACATCCTCACAGCCTAACAATCACACCACAAAATTACTATAACAATATCTAAAAAAAAACAACAAAATCCAAAAAGAACACTAGAGTGTTTCCCGTCACTACCACATCCGCACTAGTTTATAGTTTCAAGTAAACCGCACTGGCACGCGAGCAAAACTCATTCTACCAATTAGACGTAGCCAGTGTTGCAACCAATCATCGTTTGACACAAGTCAAATTGGAGTTTGAGCGTTTCGGTTTGATTGATACAAATCGAGGTCATCGACTGATTTATCAGCCCTCTATTCTCAGTTCAAGTAATTAACTTTCATTACGGGCTTATGTAAGACTTGTTGCTTTTATACGAGAAGCATAAAAAGTGGTATAGGCTCTGTAATGTGGTACTGGTCGAGAGAAATGTAGGTGTGGTGGAATTCATTACGGTAGAAGTGGATAAGTACTTGGAATGTAACAGAGTTGGTACTTGAATTCTATACGTTTGCTGATCGTTTTTCGGTTAAGTAAATAAATTAGAGATCTTGAAGTCGGTGTTTGCGTATTCTAGTTTTGTAATGAAGTAAGTGTCTCATTAGTGTTGTGTTAACACTTAGAGAGATCTAGTGGGTGACATTCAGTTACCTACTTGAACTCAATTCATGATTTTTGGTGCCATTCTACATCTCCGGCTATCTAATCAGTTTGAGCTTTATTTTTAGTTCTTTCTAAACAGTTCTTCAATAAAATTCCCAAAATCTTTTCTCAAATAAAACCAAATTGAATCCCAATAAACATCAAATCTCAGTACCCAACATCGTATACCACAAAAGATTCTCATAAAACCTCGGCCAGAGGAAAATGGCCGTGAAAATATAACAATCTATCATGTTGCCATGTTTTATTGTGCTCAGCGGTTGCCCGGAGATTATTTACATTGAATTGATGAGCAACCCAAAGGCTAAGACTGGCTGACCTTAACCTTAACCTTTGGGAAAGTAACTGACTGCACAGAATGAGCGAAAAAATTACTATCGTCAATCGTGGACGGGTAGTTATGAAAAAAATATAATAAACGTGATCGATTCTTGTTTGATTTGATTGCTTTGGACAGCAATATTACTGCACTTGTGTGGTAAGTACATGTTTTAAATTAATAGTAAGGACAATGGTTTGTTACGTTTGAGGAGAAAACGTGGCCAGAAATTGCACAGAACAGAGAGGTTTGCAGGGCGAAAGGGGAGGCCTTTGCCCAGCAGTGGGACACAATGAAGGCAGTAAAAAAACGGATAATGGTTGTGGTCAGGTCACGCAGTTTCTTCGTGTAGAATATACACTGGTGATCAGCAGCATCCGGTTAGAGTTTAGACTAGAAGCCGACCGAACTCGGGAAAAAGCTACGGCCAGGCAGATGAGTCTCTAAGAAAATCATAACACAACATCACGCCTGTAATCCCCGTAGGGTTAGGCAGAGGTGTACCTAATAGTACAACAGGTATTACCAGTTATGTTTAAAAAAAAAAAAAAAAATTCGAAAGTTGTGAGCAGGGTACGATAGTCTAATTGGTTAAGACGTCCGGTGTACTGAATCGGAATCGGAATCACTAGAATTTTTCTTTCCATGTCAAAAACAGCCTGCTGTGGTTCCCTACGCAGGGTTTGCGTATAAAAAAATATTAAAAATCAGTTATGTTTAAGTACGATGTAATAGGTGGCAAGAGGAGCTCGTGGCTAAGTAATAACAGCCGCTCGGATCGATCTTTAGGTTAAGCCGCGCTTGCCTAGGTTGGTCTGTGGATGGGTGACCACCCATTACATACCGAGTTTCCTCCGTGCCTCGGAAAGCACGTTAAGCCGTTGGTCCCGGGTGTCATTTGTAGATTTTTGACAGCCGTTATAGGTAGTCAGTGGCCCAAAAAGTCTGATAACCAGTCTTACCAAGGAGTATCGTATTACCCAGTACTAACTGGGTTGTGGAGGTCCGATAGGCAGTCGCTCCATTTAAAATACTGGTATTCAGCTGCATCCGGTTAGAATGGAAGCCGACCCCAACATAGTTGGGAAAAGCCTAGGCAGATGATGTAATAGGTTTCGAGCCTATTGCCATTAACCGGACACGAATCCAAACTTCGTGGCTGATACTGAGAAATTCCTGATGAAAAATCGCAATAGCACTTTACCCGACCCGAGAATCGAATTTGACCTCATGCTCAGCAGTTGCGGTTGCGACCACTCGGTCAACAATGCAGCTCTAAACAGATCAATTAGATTAATACATAATAATCATTTTGTTTGTTAGGTTAGTATAGTTTTCGCTTTTCGTTGCATCAAGATAGTTTCAAGGTCTGATCAGTGATGATAGTGTCAGTCTCAATAAACAATTGTATTTATTTATTATTTAGGTCATTAGGTTTAAACAATACAAAAGTTACGTCAAGTTTCTAAACAGTGACCTTGGAATAGTTATTGTTATCTATCTGCTACCGACATTTTAACAGTAAATGATAACTGATTGAAAAGGTGACCTTATTATCTGTTATTTATTTTAAAAAAAAGCCTCAGGAGAGTAGACTATTTTAAACTTAAAATAATAATCATTTTCATTCTTCTGCCTTTAGCCCAATTTATTAGGGGTCAGCGCAGCATGTATTCTTCTTCCACACTTCTAAGTTATCATCATCTTGTACCATTGTCCCATTTCACTTGGGATCGGCGGAACACGTTTTTTTCTTCCATTCTCCTCTGCCAACCGTCACGCTATCATTAAAAGATATCAGAAAAGAGTTTTTTCTTTCAAATCATTCCTCATACAATCTGTCCCTGGTTTCCTTGGTCTGCCTCTCCCTCTCCATACATTAACATTTATATTAGTCCCCCTTTTAGTTACATGCGATTCGTCCCTCCTCATCATATGTCCATACCAAGACAGTCGATTCCCTTCCAACTTTTCTGTAACTGTCGCAACTTTTAAACTCCTTCACACACACCTTCCCTACACACTTCTTCCTTCTTTTTCTACCTTCCTTCACCGTTCTAAATCATCATATGCCTAGCCTTTTCCCAACTATATTGGGGTCGGCTTCCAGTCTAACCGGATGCAGCTGAATACCAGTATTTTACATGGAGCGACTGCCTGTCTGACCTTCACAACCCAGTTAGTACTGGGTAATACAATACCCCTTGGTAAGACTGGTTGTCAGACTTTTTGAGCCACTGACTACCTAACGACTGTCAAAGATCTACAAATGACAGCCGGGACCAACGGCTTAACGTGCTTTCCGAGGCACGGAGGAAACTCGGTATGTAGTGGGCGGTCACCCATCCACAGACCAACCTAGGCAAGCACGGCTTAACCTAAAGATCGACCCGAGCGGCTGTTATTATTTAGCCACGAGCTAAATATAAAATAATATTTGGACAAAAAAACACTTTCATATTTGCCTAACTGTCGTACTGGATTCAATATTTTGAAATAGAATTTAGCTTCCCTGTATATATATCTATGCATCAATAAATCCATCAACTAATTCACAACGAAAATTGGAATAGATATGCAACATAAATCACTCCCAGACAAAACTCAGTTGTGCGACGATCATAAATCAATCGAACTATTTAAGATTAAAACAAACCGACGCGACGGTCAGTAATGATATCGGTAATGAAAACACTAGATAAGGCTCAATTTACATTGCCGTGGAATGGAAACGAATTTTCGTAACGAATTCTTACAAAGCATAATAAACTTTAAATCAATTGTGTAATATACAAAATTATGGATAAAAGCTGCTAACTGGAATTTCCGAGGATGCGCGAGGTTTCTTCGGAAGACGCGCGACTGTTTTTCTACCTGACTTCAACTATCCAGTTAGTACTGGGTGATACGATACCCCTTGATAAGACTGGTTGTCAGTCTTTTGGGGCCCGTAACGACTGTCAAAGATCTGCAAATGACAGCCGGGACCAACAGTTTAACATGCTTTCCGAGGTGCCGAAGCAACTCGGTATGTAATGGGTGGTCACCCATCCACGAATCAACCTATGCAAGCGCGGCGACCTTAAGATCGATCCGAGCGGCTGGTATTATTTAGCCACGAGCTCCTCGTTTTTAGTCTGCACGTTACACAATTTACATAAAGTTTATTATCCTTTGTAAGATTTCGTTACAAAAATTCACTTCCATTCGATACCGCCTCAATGTAAATTAAACCTAATAATATCGGTAATGAAAGCACTAGATAAGAGATATGAGTATTTGCGTCGGACCATATTAATGAATGTCGCGACAACTTGTAATCAATTTATATCAATATCGCCAATGGGCCGCACTGTGCTTGTTAGCCTGCATTAATATGAATTTTAAGCGAAGGGGTGTCACACTGGGAAGTAATTTAGTTTTAGAATTTTCCATGTTTGAAAATTGGTGCTTTATTTTGGTCACAAATTAAGTTTGGCAAGGCGCTAAATTCTGCGACGCTTTTAGTGTAACCAATTTTTACAGCATCAGAGATTTCTCTGTAGTAGCCCGGAGTTCGGAATTGTGTCCTGTTGATGCTCGCATTTAAATGGTACTTATTTAAAACGGGCGACTGGCTCGTTGGTCTAGTGTTCGCAATCGCGACTGCTGAGCGTGAGGTCCTTGGTTCGATTGCCAGGTCGGGCAAAGGGTTCTTCCATCAGGAAATTCTCAGTAGCAGACACGGAGTGTGATTTGTGCCCGTTTGATGACAATAGGCTCGGCCCCTATTTCATGCGACTTAAACATAACTGGCGAAATGTGCGTGTACTAATAGGTACATCTCTGCCTAACCCTTCGGGTATTACAGGCGTGATATGTTTTTGAAATGTATTTGAATATACTATAGATACTTATACTCCTTATCCTTCAGAAAACAGGTGTCATGTTAAGTTATTTTAAAACCAGTTTTAAAATTAAATACATAACATAACGATTACAAATCAGATAACGAAAAAGTCGCGAATACTAAGTCAAGTAAGTTATTTGTCTAAGTCAATAAAACTTATCTCAAATCAATTAAATCATTGAGATAAAATATTTGACAGTTATAGAAAGTCAATGTCGTTGTGATTTTATTAAATTGTTATCTAATCCGATGACCTGATAATTAACTAGTTTTGATTTCCTAAAATAACAAGTAACAAGTTTTGAAATACTTCATATAGTTGTTTTGAATGTATGGAAGATGGAAGCTTGAATGATGTTACTTTATCACTTTTTCTAATATCTTGAGAGTCTGTTTTGTAATTGGGAAACTACTGCATAAAATTTTAAATTCATCCGCTGATAGACTTCGTATGACCTACTGGGTCTCTAGAAGCATATTTTTTTCTTATACAACGTAAGTGAGCACTAAAATTTTCTCAATCAACCTAATAACCTAATGCTTTACCGATAAAGCTGAAAATCTATTAAATAAATTTGACAGATCGTAGAAACTTGATGTGCTGGCGTCTGTACTTATTTTCAACAACGAAAAATTAACATGTTCTAGGGCCAGCCCTACTCGTCATCTATTCGAATTAAGGCAGAGCATGTGTGGCATCTGCGTATATGCATCGGGACGGTCGGCCTGATCGTAAATACTCGTATCTGCTTTAACAGCACCATGTATATATACACCATTACAGGACATGTCGACAACGGTTTATTGTGTAATTGGACATGTATTTTATTGTAAATACGTTAGTTTGTCGATAGAGGACTCTGATTTTGTTGTACGAATAAACTAAGTGTGTTCGGACATGTTGCGGTTATCAATTTATAGATGCTCTTGTTTTATTTGGGTGGCCTAGTTTTTCGGGTTGTGTGCGTTCAGTTGTAATTTATTTAAGCTTATCGTGCATCCTTTTAGGCTATCATGAATAGCAGTAAACTATGATAGAGGACTCGGTTTCTAATGTGGGTGTTCATCCTTTGACAATGTGCTTAGCTATATTGAAATTCACCCACGTCATAATCATCTGCCTAGCCTTTTCCCAACTATATTGGGGTCGGCTTCCAGTCTAACCGGGTGCAGCTGAATACCAGTATTTTACATGGAGCGACTGCCTATCGGACCTCCACAACCCAGTTAGTACTGGGTAATACGATACCCCTTGGTAAGACTGGTTGTCAGACTTTTTGGGCCACTGACTGCCTAACAAAGATCTACAAATGACAGTCGGGACTAACGGCTTAACGTGCTTTTCGAGGCACGGAGGAAACTCGGTATGTAATGGGCGGTCACCCATCCACAGAGCAACCTAGGCAAGCACGGCTTAACCTAAAGATCGACTCGAGTGGCTGTTATTATTTAGCCACGAGAAATTCACCCACGTAAGACTAAAATTAAAATCGGTCTTATTTTGTCAATTTCATTAATAAGACATTATTAGTTAGTCATCATTTTTCTGCCCTTGTACCTTTCTTATTGGCGTCGGCGCAACACGTTTTCTTCTTTCATTCTCCCCTGTCAGACGTCACTCCTCTCTCTTTCATATCTCCTCACACAATCCATCCATGTTTTCTTTGGCCTTCCTCTTCCCCTCCATTCATCAACATTCATATCCAGCACTCTTTTAGTCGCATGCGTTTAATTAGATAGGTACGACATGAAGCTGATGTCGAAATATATTTGTGGGTAGTAACAGAACGAACCGTAGCTAAATTATTCCTAGCAAAAACCAGACCCCCACTAACGTCATTAGCGCCACCTAATTAAGAACGGGGCACTCGACAGAATACAGGACCACCGTCCGTCCATACGATCCTAATTATTTAAGACTTTATTGAGTCCAACGTGGGCTTACCCAAACGGAATATTCCTCGCACCGCAACTATTTTTAAACTAAGCGCAACTAAATTATTCCTCGAAGCGCAATCATTAGTTGCGCTCACAAATTCAAATCTCCTTCTTATCGTGTCGAAACGTTAAAAAAATATTATATGTTTAGGAATAAACATATAATGGAACTGTACCCGATTCATTGTGCCCCGTGTTATTGTGTTAAATTGTAATTTGTTAGTTTATTATATACGAGTATATATAACAGTGTATCGCACCTAGTGTATTTTCATTGCACGAAACCCATGGTCTGCCCACATGATGTACAAGCCTAACGGAATAAATCCTGACAAATCCGACACATATTTTATTTTTAATTTGAATTTGTGAATGCAAAGGTTGCGCTTCGAGGAATAACTTGGTTGCGCTTAGTTGATTGCACTTAAAAATAGTTGCGTTTTGAGGAATACCCCACCCAAACTGGTAAACTAAACACACAAATTGGTATTGATCAAGTTAAGTAACCACAGTGAATTAATAGCCCAGTGACCAGATACATTATCTGGAGTTCCGACCTAGCTATCTGTTGGTCATTAATCTATTCATGCCTACGTTTTAGTTTGTGGTGCGTCCATCAATTACTTTGGTTCAAGGACCATTCGTCAGAACAGGGTAAGTGCCAAAACTGAATGCTAGTGGAAATGTGACGGGATTAATCGTTGTTTTTGATTTCGAAGAGTTTGATACAGTGTTTATTGTTTTGTTTTGTTTGTTTGTGAACAGATCCTAGTAAAGACAATTTTGTTTCGAAAAAGTTTGTGGTTCAATTGAAACAAAAGTTTTTTTAAATCAATCAAATAGTTTTTCTCAAGAAACTTCGACTTACAATCGGTTAAATTGAAACGGCATACCGATTTTAAGTCCTATATAGGATAAACTTTCATTCATTAATACTTAGTTTCAATTTTTAAGGGACTCTTGTACAAAGCTTAGTTTGAAACTGACTGCGCGTTGTCTATCAGTGAATTTAAGATTATTATAACATAATATATATATCGTTAAAATAACATAACCTTACGCCTTGTAATTCCCGACGGGTTAAGCAGAGGCGTTCCTAACAAGTACACCTATATTTCGCCAGTTTCGCCAGTCTAAGTCCCATTGTAATTGGGGCCAATCCAGACTCCGTGACTGCTACTGAGAAATTCCTGATGGAAAAACCCAATAAAACTTTGCCCGACCCGGGAATCGAACCCATGCTCAGCAGTCGCGCTTGCAGCCAGTAAACCAACGAGACAGTTATAACATATTATAAATAACTGAACTAATGTGTCATGTGTACATGACAGACACTCAAATACACCTTTCTTTTATCTTACATAATACAACAATCATAACACCTTAATCAACGATTAAGTATTATTACACAAACAGATTATACCCACAGGTTGTAACGCGTGACATTTTTTAGGACGCAAATAACACATACACAATCACAAGACAAACTTTCTATTTCTTCAATGTTTTTTTTCTTTTCCAAACTTGTTCTGTAGATCTTGTCTCTTTCATTGTTCATTGTAATTGCGTGTTAATTCAATCATTAGATTCACTACCTAGCCAATAATTGTCTTTATTGTCTCTTTCACATGTTGTTTATTGAATTCTAAAGATCTCATATGTATTATGCAATAATTTGCTAATAGAAAGGCTGATTTGTCTTTTGAATAAGAATCTAGAGTCTATTAACATTTGAATGTGTTACTTCCACTCTTACCATGACGCCTTAAAGCAGTAAGTATTATTTTCATCTTATTCCACAGTGGGAAAGAGATGGCGCTAAACGTTCCCTATGGCTCTCTTTCCCACAGTAGAGTGACATTAAAACAATACTGCTTTAAGACGACATGGTAACCCCCCTGTATATATCAACACTAAATGATAAGTTCAATTTGAAGATAACTCTGCCTGTCTGTCTGTTACAGTTTTACGCCTAAACCACTGAGCTGATCGTTATAAAATGTGACAGATAGGTAAGGATACCCTTGGAATTTTAACAGACTTCCATACGAAAGAAGTTGTACACAAATGCTAGTCAGTAGATAAATTGATTCCAAATCACAAATCAATGAAACTATTATAACAACAAACTTGTGCTATTGTCATAACTTCTGAAGGGCTAATGTTTATGAATCAAGTACGTTCGAAACACAATTTCAATTGTATTCAGACTGAACATTGATAAACATTCCTGATTGATTGCTCACTGATCAGAGTTGATATACTTGATATATTGTTTGACAAATGCACTTACAAACACAATTTAAATCTAAGTACAATAATGTTAATGAATTAAATCTCTCCCGAAATAAATGTTATACCTGTCTCCTCCGCCTCAAAGACCTCACATTCATGAACTTTAATAGTATGCTTTATAACAAGGCGTTAAGAACTATTCTTAATCAGCACTCCATTGTTCAAGATCAATGGAACTCCAAAGAAGAAACGATTACACATTACAAACTTGAACTTGACTGACAAATGTGTTCTTTACAACGAAGATAATAGAACATAAAATGAAGCCGAGATTCCTAATAGGAATAGCACAAGTATGATTGATAGTGTACGATATCTCTTCGAAGTATGTTGAATATTAAACGATGATGACTAAACATATATAAATGAGGTACTGAATAAAAAAAACCGTGGATGCCTTCGACTATATTAGCATAACGTTCGCTGGCACCCAGGCCAATGATTTGTTTATGATTAATCCTTAGCTTGTCAACATTTCATAATACCATGTTAGTGTAATTTCGGTAACGCCTCTTCCTCATTTGACGATTTGTTTTGGGCGTTGTTATTCGATTGAAATTTTACTGATAAGTGTTTTTGTTCCTTTTAAGTATTTGTGTTTATATCGTCTATGTTTGTTTTTCTGTTGACTGCTTTAATAGACGTATCGTCAATAAGGTTATATTTGCAATTTTTATTTTTTTTTATTTTGGAGAATAGATATTCCTGTTATTTTGCTTTCAAGAATCATCTTAATAGAATCCCTTAGGCGACATAGATTTCTTTTAGTGTATCGCGTACCATTACATTCACCTAAGTAAGGGTAGAACTGTTTAGCACAAGTTCAGTAATATCATTACTGTGACCCACTAAGTAAAAGTAAGTAATAAGATCATCCTTTTCCAATACAACATACCCCTTAACATTGCTGTTTTTCTCAGGAGTCTTTCCTTATTGGATGGCATTAGGGGTTACAGAATTACAAATCCCTTGTTTAGTATATTAAAAGATGTTAGTAACCTTTTTCTTTTCTTATTTTGCTTAGTTCCTTTAGTGATTCAGTTAGTTGGTACAAGATATATCTGTGCCTTTTTATTATTTTACCCTTGAGAGACACAATTGAATAAAGATGACAATAAGATAGAAGCTGTATACTCATACGAGTTCTTAGGTCCTTTATTAATTGTGATTAATAAACCTTTTTGTCAAAAAGTAAATATTTTGAAGCTTCATATTCAAATCTCGAAAGACTCATCTGAACTTCAATTTGTCTTGCTACTCAAGGCTTACTGCATTAGTCACATCCTTTTGTATGGCTGACTTTAAAAGCGTATGAGTTTTTAGAGCACCCTGACTGTTCACCCACACATTGACATTGTTCGGTGGTATCAGACGGGATCTCTTCATGTTTGTCTAACAAGCGACGTGTCCGATTATTATTACTGTTTTATCTTCAGACAGTTTTTGAGTGTTGGAATTGAGAGGACGTTCATGTTAAAAGTCTTAAAAACTTTGCTTAGCATAACGTAAGTACCTGCTTGTCAAAATGGTAGCTTATTTTTGGTAAAAAATACTCATCAATTTACCTACTAGAAGATTTCCTAACTTGTAAAAAAACAGAAAATTGTCGAACTTTGTATCGTTGTAAATAATCGTGTATAATTGTATAAGTAAGAACTTTGAGTTATTATAGTACCAAATGAATTGATTGCTCAAACAAAATCAAAACCAGAACCAGTCATGCAATCCAAATAAAATTGTTGCATTAAGCAACCCCAATAATAATGCTTTATCCTAATAATAGGGGTGCATTCCCTTTTCAGTACCTACTTGCACACAATTTATTTTATTCCATAGTTAAGCAAAATACCACCCTATGCCAATTTAAGGTTAAAATCATCCAAGCGACTAATTATTTGGGACCTTTTTTTGAAAATTATTCTATAAATTACTTGTTTCCGAAACAAATTTCTTGTAATAAACCATTATTCCGATGCCGAAGGTGATTAACTAATTTAAACTGAGCAATAAAATCAATATTTGAATACTGTATATTAATTAGTCTGTCATCGTAAATTGTCCAAATAATTAGATACCTTTCGCATCAAATCGTTTACCATGCCTTTTAAATCACATTAATTTTGACAGTTTAATTATTTCGTTGAACACTCAAGTTTTTTTTTTCACAAATAAACGACTACCAACGGAATTATGGACCATAAAAGTAATAGGGACTAACGGAGACTATCTGCTGAGTTATCATATTTTTTTCCTCAAAGTTTCAAAACTTGAAGCCGGTGATCTCCTTTGGGTACTATTTACTAAAACGTCGGCTCTTTGTTATTTCTTTTTACTTGAGTTACTGAGTTTGAGCCGCAGACATTTTTTTTTTTGAAGAAAAACAAAGACACGAAGTAACGTCCACAATAAGCTGAGCGTCAGTAGAAACATGATTTTAATAAGATTAAAATAATTGTACGCGTCCTGTGAGATTGACTAGGCTCAAGTGATGGACAAAAACTGTTGCCCACGTTTCTTATAAGATCCTTTTTGTCTCGGACGTGAGAGACCTGGTCTTGATAACGAAGGTTTTTTTTTACAGAAATAAAAAGCTTTATAAGTAGGTAAGTAGCTAATTTCGCTAGTGCGTTTACTTGATTATGTGAAGCACTAGTAAAATGTAAAAACATTGTAGATGTGATATTTTGTCATTCCAAGTATTCAGGGGTGAGTTCTGTTTCTTAATGCAAGTATTTTTTAAAGACATACGATTAAATACAAACATAATCTCATGCCTTTCTCCAATGGGGGTAGGAGACAACGCCACCTGCTAAGATCCTTACATACTCCATTTGCCTCTTCCACGTTCATTCATGGTGGTTACGGAATTCTTTCTGGTGATGGTACCAAAAAGAATCCCGTAATAATTAAGAGATTCAAAATAAAGTTTAGTATTTACATCTAGCCGGGTGCCTTTTCAACCCTTTGGGTTCTAAAGTCCCTAAAAAATGGTCCCATTACTTTAGAGTTACTGCACTCTATTATGTGTAATCCACCGTGATTCAGGATCAAAGATATCACTAGGTGATCCCTAATTGCCAATTACCACACTTAAGTTTACACCTAACGACTTTGAAACATCTATAGTCCAATTAAAATTAGCTAAACGTTTGTAATTATGTAAATGTTTGTAAGCGAAATACGCATCGCAGATAACAGGGCCTGCCAGAGATTCAACGTCATGCATTATGCAGCCTACTAATGCAGCCGTTAATTACACGCCCTTAGGGTCATTATTGATTGGCAATTTGCGCTCGGTGCCATTTCGTCTATATTGGATTGCTTAATCGCATTACCCGTAACTGTTCAACCTTAAGACTATTAGGTAATTTAATTAGGGGATTATGAAAGACTTACCGGTTTTAAATAATTTGTACAATGAATAGGCCGAGGTTTATTAAATTGACGATTAGTTCACGGAAGGACTTTTTAATGGAAGCTAATTTGAAAAAGAGGGGCAGTACGACTCTGGTTAGAAAGATGAAATACAGTTCATTGTAAAACATTGTAAGGACTTATTGAACATGAATTCAACAAGAACTAAAAAAGCTGAACTTTTATCAAAAATCTTTATCGTTTTAAAATTAAAACTTGCAAACCCTGAACCAAAGAAAGCAAAGCCCATAAATGTAAATAATCGTTGAGAAACTAAAAAGACTAAAATGAGTGAGAGCAAGACTGGACGTTTTTCCGAGATACATTTTGTGTAAGCGCCGGATAACATTTTTATTGTTAACAAGCAAAGCCGTGGCCACGACGAGCGACGATGATATCTCCTCGTATGAATGATGACTTCGTGCTGAGCCTCTGGAAGCAGTCTCCACAGATAGACATGAAGCCGAGAGACACGGCACGAATATGGAGATTCGACCGCACTTTGTACACTCACTTTTCTAAAATGAATACCGAATGAGAATTGCAATTCAATTCGCGAAATTGAATATTCAAAATTGTTTCTAAGTCTTGCCCATTTTAGAATTTTACAGTACTGAGAACTTTGCAGAAAGACAACATTTCTTATAACGAAATATTATTGAGTGGTGAAATATTGGTGAGATACCTACTAGCTTATTACGACGATGATGTTTTTATGCCTCATTAAAATACTTTATTATAATTAAAAACATCAAAGATATGAAAATTGAAGTTTGATTATTTTTTAAAAGAATATCATGAATGTCAATCAGCTTTTTAGAGCCTACGTTTTGTTGGCTACTTAAACTAGAATGTACGATTTATTATCCATTTCATTAATTGTTGATGATGGTCTTTATCTTCTAATGTCTATGGTAGCGACCCATCCGAGAAGATAAGGGGTCGACGTTTTTAGCACAAAGCGTTTTCTGTTTCGGACCCTTTCTTGCTGCTTATTTGACTCGAAACGTGCCTTGGGAGTACCTGTTTACTGAGGCCACCTTTATCGAGACGCAAGCAATATTTTGTTGAGATTATCTGTTAAAACGCCTTTATCGTTCAGCGTTCACCTCTAACAGATGCGATGTCTCACTTAACAAATAACAATCACGGTTTAAAGATGTCGGGTCCAACATGAGTCTTAAAGATAATGGAAAAGCATTAAGTCGATACCGTGAAATACCGAAGTGATTTATTTTAAATGCTTTTAATCGAACCTGTTGTTAAACACTGTAAATTTATTGAACATACTAAGGTAGTAGCAGGTTTCATCGATGTGCTAAAGAATCACTTAGATTTACTTTAGAAAAATAATGATGGTAATGACCATCATCATCTGCTTAGCCTTTTCCCAACTATGTTAGGGTCTGCTTTCAGTCTAACCGGATGCAGCTGAATACCAGTATTTTACATGGAGCGACTGCCTATCTGACCTCCACAACCCAGTTAGTACTGGGTAATACGATACCCCTTGGTAAGACTGGTTGTCAGATTATTTGAGCCACTGACTACCTAACGACTGTCAAAGATCTACAAATGACACCCGGGACCAACGGCTTAACGTGCTTTCCGAGGCACGGAGGAAACTCGGTATGTAATGGGTGGTCACCCATCCACAGACCAACCTAGGCAAGCGCGGCTTAACCTAAAGATCGATCCGCGCGGCTGTTATTACTTAGCCACGAGGTCCTCAAAATGGCAAAGACAATAATTATAAATTTTATAGTTACGAAACCCATAACATGGTTCACTTTAACTGATATTTTCATGACACCACAAGAGTAAAGGCACTACACAATAAACAATTTGTGGCTAACAAGACCAAACATAACTTTCTAAGATATACAATCTTCAACCGAAATGTTTTATTTGCGGCGTTGACAGCCATAAAGTAACCAGCATCGCTTTACGTTCAAAACTATTGTCTCATAGAATTTATAGAGGCAATAACATAATTGCGGTAGAATCCTTTTGTCTAACCGAGTCAGACCCTGGCACTACTTTTATTACGGGTCATAACTTTCAAATGCTTTTTTTGCTTCGGATCCGAGAAACTGGCCATATTGTTAATTTCTCTCTTCGGAGCTCTTTTGTTTTTGACTAGTCCGTGTTCAATGTTCAGTGAGGACCCACTGCTGCTCTGAATAGAATGTAAAACGTTCTGGTCATGGCTAATGTTATTGTTTCCAATACTGTGCAGAAGTCGTTTCTGGCCTGAACTCTGGCTGCCGATTCTTCTTCATTGTTATTTCCTTTAGTTCCCCGCAGAGCTGCTTCAATTATGTTGTCCAAGCTTCCGTTGAACACAGTTTGTTTAACTTTAGTTTTTTCACGAACTAACAATGCATTGCGTGTATTCAATTCTACGTAACAAAGTTTAATTTAGTTATCAATTGCTGTAATCGAAATTGACTCATTTCCGTTGTCCATTATACTATCTTTGTTATAACAGTCTAGTTCTATAATCAAATGACCGATCGTCAATAGACTGATAAATTATAACAGAACTATTAGCAGGGGCGTTGTCTCTGCAATATCGATTTGTCGCATAATGCTTATGTGCTTTTTATAGAACTGTTACATTTCAGTTCTTCGGTACTGTTTGTTCCCAATTCATTTATCGAACAGATACTATCTATTTGTTTGACAATTTATAATGAAACCCACACATGGCTTACGGTTTGAAGCACCCATTTAAAGGCAATCTGTAATAGATTGAGAAACTCATAAATATTAGTAGATAAACGAACCCATTCTTTCACATAAAAGTCATGTCGAAGTTCTATCGATATCGGGCAATGTCAACACACTCGTTGTGTTATATAACGTTCCTTAGGGAAGATCGCTATGTAAGATGTTTTCGGAGTCAGTTGTTACGAGATAAGTGGTAACATTGTGTTTGATGTCCTCTTGTAAATATTGGGCCGTCACATGGGCACGTGAGATATTTACTCTCAATATTGACTGAGAATATCAATAGTCGTGCCCTGATACGACCTTGGACCGACAGACCTCTTTCTCGGTAACTATCACCAAATATTCTGCTTTCTATCTTTATACTGGTCTATATTTAGAATAGCGTCAATCTGGCCACGCATCATCCAGGATGATGCACCATTGTTAAAACATTACGTAAGTGATAAGGAGGCAGAGTCCTATCTTTTACCAAGTTGTAGAGAGCATCCGGAAAGGATAATAAATTCCTCAATTGTTATGACTCATAAAAAGTTAAACTGATCAAACAAATCAACCCTATTGGAGACATCATTACCACATCCTGACGTTTTGAGGCAATTATTTCATTTTCCATTAGTCAGTACAACAAGGATTTGAGAAGTTTGTTTTTACTCTGCGTCTGGAAGAGGTACGTGATTTGTAGTGGCATTGAAGATATTCAAAGGTCTAAGCGTCTCCCACGGTAGACGCGATCCGACACGCACGTGTTATGGCATTCGATGGCCCACGATTAGAGTTTGCGGTGACGCACGATGCCCTCTTGAATGGACGTGTTTTTGTGCCTAACTAGCACAACTACGCTAGACTTTTTTCTTTTTGAAAAGGAGAATTCTTCAGAAAGTTTATAACGCGGATTATTCTTTTGTGAGCTTAAAATTTTTATAAACCTTTCAATTTTTTTTGTGTGATACTTTATTAATTAAAAATTAAACCAAAATGTTTTTATTTAATTATAATAGTAAAGTATGTATAACAAAGTCAATTTGAATGAATAATAAGCACATTTTTTTAACTGTATAGTTTTACTTATAGCTTTATCATTTTTTATCTGATGGTATACTTCTTTAATTTGTACATATGTTCGATCTGGAGAAACAGCTTAATACTTTTAATAAATGGAAGTAAATAAAGGCATTATTAACAAGAACCTCATAATTTTAAGAGTCATCACTTCATTGTACTAGAATTCCATTATTGAACATCTGTTCTTAAATCATTTCAATAATCCATAAAGGAAATTGAAACACCACAATATCTTTTGTGTGCATTCTTTTCCGATTTTAAACTGTCAATCATTTATTTTGCATTGATGTAAAAATGTCCGCCCATCTCGTCAACATTGCGTGCATGTCTCTCTAAAGTAAATATTTAATCGTTTCCTTGTTATTTGAGTCTGAAATAATCTCTATATTGTTAAATTATTATTAAACTCCTACATCTTTAATCAAATTCACCCCATCATAACTTTAACTTTAAAAACAAAGTTCAAATGTGTCTCTAAAAGTTCAAGGTGACTTTTTCAAGTCACGTAACAGCTACTGTTTCAGATGTCACTGCGACCTCCTTTGAGATGAAACTTAAGGAGGTGCATTCAACGAATCACGCAGGCCTAAGACTTCGGCTGCATAACCAATATTTCGAGTACTTAAAAAACACGCGTGCCATCTGTTGTAAGCCGATGCAGTGCCAGGTCCCACCCGTCGTCATTGTTGCCTTCCCCGCGCCTGCCCCCTCCCCCAATACCCATGCGGCTTTGGTTCGTTCAAACTTCGTAGGTCAGTTACCGCCCGACCGCAGGGGAGCATGGCTGCGTCAAAAGTTTTACCGCGATCTCGCACTCACTGTTTACATGCGCTATAAAACGAAGTGTACACAACAACATAGACTTCATAACATTGACTGTTTGGTGACATAAAGTTTTAACGAGTACTTTAGTGAAATATCAGTGACAAATGAACTATATTACAGTGGCAAAATGACCAAGAACTTTTACGGCATGGTTTCGTTAAAAGTTTGGATGTGTTTGGTTGTCGTGGCCGGTGCGCGCGCACGGTCCGCGCCGCCCGCCCCCACCGGCTGTCAGTGGGACTATTCGGACCAAAAGTTGAGTGAATCAAACTTTCTCACGTGTAACATTAAAACAATCGGCTCAGTTGACTTCTTGTTTAAAAACATTACCACGGCGCAGGCGTACAACATCAACAAGTTGAAACTGACCTGCACAGATTTGTTGTTCTTCGAAAGTTCGTTGCATATGAATACCGGCAGTTTTTTGGGTCAGCTGAGGAAACTTGAGGACCTGCGCGTTGAGTACTGTAAGATACGGTACGTGCCCGCTACTGTGCTGTCTCCGCTCCGTGATTTAACAAGTTTAACACTACGTTCCTACAATACGGATTGGCCTGCGATGACTATGGAGTTTCACGCTGAAAGTTTTCGTGGACTAATGGAGCTTCGGACATTGGATTTAGGTGACAACAATATTTACATGTTACCTTCTGAAGTATTTTGTCCGCTTTTTAGCTTGGAAGTATTGAACCTTACCAACAACAGAATTCAAGACATATCGGAAATCGGTTTCTCGGATTGGGGCAAGGGACCCATCGCGCCAGGTAAATCATGCAACACGGGACTGAAGATGCTTGATTTATCCCATAACAATATTCTACGACTTCCCGACAATGGTCTTTCTAGCCTCCGATCTTTAGAAGTGTTGAATATTCAGAACAACTTAATTAATGAAATAGGCGACAGAGCCTTCGTCGGATTGAATTCATTAAAAATTCTGAACTTGTCGGGAAATAAGTTAGTCGCTGTCCCTCCGGAACTATTTCAATCATCACGAGTTATCAAAGAAATCTCATTAGCGAATAATTCGCTTTCTGTGTTGGCTCCGGGATTACTCGAAGGACTTGATCAGCTTGAGAAATTGGATTTATCTAGAAACCGTCTTACTAACGATTGGGTTAACAGAGATACTTTTTCCGGACTCATCCGCCTAGTTATATTGAACTTGTCTTACAACTCACTTGCACGTTTGGATCCAAAGTCTTTCCACGACTTGAACAACTTACAAGTTTTGAATCTAGACAACAACGCTATTGAAACTATCAGCAACGGAGCTTTTGCGGAGCTTAAGAACTTGCATCAACTGTCGATTTCAAACAACAAGATAAAAACACTGAACGAACACATTTTTTCCAACTTGTTTGTACTTAGTCAGCTGTATTTGGATAACAATGAGATTTCTACAATTCATGAGCATTGTTTTGAGAACATAACTTATTTACAAGACCTAGGCTTAAATGGGAACAGTATGAACACAATTCCTGATGGAATTAAGAAGCTGAGATTCTTAAAATCACTTGATATCGGAAAGAATAACATATCCAAAGTAGCAAACACTTCCTTTGAAGGCTTAGAAGAGCTCTACGGACTGCGGCTTGTTGACAATCAGATTACAAGCGTACCAAAGGACACATTTAGTACTCTGCCGTCCTTGCAAGTACTTAATTTGGCATCAAACAAAATAGAAACCATTGAACAGGACGCATTTTTATCTAATCCGACTTTAAAAGCTATCCGCTTAGACGGGAACAAACTTACCGACATCCGAGGTGTCTTCAACAAACTAAATACCCTCGGTTGGCTTAACATATCTGACAATAAGCTTATTTACTTTGACTATAGTTACATGCCAGAAAGCCTTGAATGGTTGGATATTCACAGTAACAATATTACGAAACTAGAAAACGAACAGAATTCACAACAAAACATCCGAATGCTCGATGTAAGCTACAATGCATTAGAAAACGTCGATGAAAGGTCGATACCTGATTCTATTGAAGTCCTTTTCTTAAATAACAACAAAATTCACACGATTCACCCAGGTACGTTCTTACAAAAAAGAAACTTAGAAAAGGTTGTCGTGACGGACAATAAATTGAGAACCGTTGAACTATCAGCGTTTACGTTGCCCCATATACCGAAGCACAGAATGCTGCCAAAATTCTTTATTGGAAATAATCCGTTTGTATGCGATTGCCATATGATTTGGCTGCAAAAGATAAATCTTTGGAATCACATGAGGCAATACCCAAGATTTATGGATTTGGATACAGTAACATGTGAAGTTGTTAATAATAAGTATGGAGGAAAAGCTAACTTAATGGATGTTCCTGAGACTCAGTTCCTTTGCTCCTATGACACTCACTGCTCGTCTAGTTGCTTCTGCTGCGATTTTGAAGCTTGTGACTGTAAGATGACATGTCCTGTAGGCTGTTCTTGCTTCCATGACAGCAATTGGAACTCTAACGTCATTGATTGTTCCAATGTGGGTTATACTGAGATACCCGAGAAAATACCAATGGATGCCACTGAACTTTATCTCGACGGCAATGACTTCCAAGAATTGAACAGTCATCTATTCATCGGCAAGAAGAAGTTACACAAGCTTTACTTGAACAACAGCAACATCGCTTACATCGACAATGACACCTTAAATGGGTTGCATTCGTTAAACATCCTTCACCTTGAAAATAACCATCTGACCGAGCTGTACGCCGGAGTTTTCTCTCAAACAAAACACTTGAGGGAGTTATACTTGAACGATAACCTCTTGACAAGTGTCGCAAACAAGACTTTTGAGAACCTGTCATCTTTAAGAGTTGCGCACTTCCAAGGAAATAAGATTGTCGACCTTGACAAAAAATTGGCGCAAGTATCTCATTTGGAAAGCGTCAACATTCAAGGAAACTTGTTCACGTGTTCTTGTGACAACATCCTTGCCGTTCAGAACTGGTTCAAGAAGTACTACGAAGACCCCGTTGATATGTTTTGTGTTGGTGAAAATGGACTCATATCGAACTATACTGTGTTTGACGCGATTGATAGGTGTCGTGATTCAAGTGTTATGGACAATACTATTCCTACAGAAAATCAACCATATCAATACGACGAAGTGAGCCCTATTAAATTGAACTTTGTGCCACTTTTAGCTGTAGTACTGATAAGTGTAATTCTTATTCTATTATTCGGTGCCTTAGCGTTCTCATTCAGACAAAATGTACGCTTATGGGCGCACTCCAAATATGGAGTTAGATTGTTCAAAAGTGCTTCAATTCAAGAAAGTGAACTGGATAGAGATAGATTGTACGATGGATACGCTGTATATAGTTTATTGGATGATGATTTTGTGTCTAAAGTTGTAGCTCCAGAAATGGAACACTCCGGTTATACGATGTGCTTTCATTACAGAGATTTACAACATGCGCCTGATAATTACTTGTCTGAGCAAATTACAAATGCTGCTGAATCGTCAAAGAGAATTTTAGTATTTGTGTCATTTAATTTTCTGCAAAACGAATGGTCAAAAGCTACTTTTAAGGCAGCTATGAAACATATTATTACTTCAATTCACCCCTCAATAAGGCGCCACAGAGTAGTTTTCATTTTAACAACAGATGTTAGCGCTCTAAACTTAGATCTAGATTTCCAAAACTATTTGAAAACTTGCAACGTTTTATTGTGGGGCGAGAAGAAGTTTTGGGAGAAAATTAGGTTTGTAATGCCAGACATTTCCAATTTGCATTGGAACAAAGATACAATGAATTACAATCATGGCGTGTGTCCAAATGGTAGACGGCATCCTTCTAGATATACGGCCTCGCCTACTGCGCCGGAACATTGGTATAAATACGACGCGATACCGCCTCAAACACCCTCCACTGCTAATGTGGGTATAACTATTGAGGATGACACTTCGATGTTGACAAATACAACGTTGACAAGTCAGATTCAGGATGGGGAGAATTTACATCATAGCTACATTTCTATTGATACACAGAATTATGAGCAGCCGTATGGTGGTAGGCCTAGACCTCCTAATACGTTGCGTAAACATCCTGGCCACCACTCCCCATCGATGTTGGACGAGCAGGGTTACTTACAACCCCGTTCGTCCGTGCACGACTGCTTGCCACAAACTCATTCAGCTGTGCACAGATGATAAGATTGTAAAACTCTCCTTATCGGTAAAAGATACTTCGTAATGGAACTTGACATTCCAAGCGCATGTGTAGGCTAGACTGCTTTTTGAGTTGGCCTTGCCTTATTGAAACGTGATAATTTAAAAATGTTGGTTTAGATAATTTGGCCAAAATGACTTCGTTCCTCAATAGTTCGGACATTGTCATGTTAAAAGACTGTATTGTTAAATGTATTCTAAACGTATCTAAGTAGATTGAAGCCTTATTGTATTTCATTGTATAAAGCTATATGAATTGTTGTCCATTAAGACTGATACATAATATTGTATAAAACAAAATAATGCCAGTATCAGGAGTAAAGACTTGCATGAGTATTTTGATATAGTATATCTCATTGTTACCAAATATTTTGTAGATAGACATTACTAATCATTGTATGAAAATTATTGTATAGTATTACTAGTCATTAGTTAAAATTATTGCATAGTGTTGAAATTGTAGATACTTAGTTACATATTTAGTGGTAATGTTTGTTGTTAGAAAGAACTTGTATCAATTTGTGTCTCTTGTTATCGCTAAGTATGTAACTGACTATTTGTATGTATGTAATTATAATATCCTCGACTGTTACATAATATTAATTTAAAAATAAAACAATATCATCAAATAAATACTTGGTCGTTTTTTTACTCTCCAAACCTAATTCAGCTTTAATGACAGGAATTAGTATTTTCTAAAGTTTACTCAAGAAATTGTCCATAGTAATTTACTATCATTAAACCATTAATTTTAAATGTTTCCCATTTATTAAAAGTTGCGGTTTGTTTAAAGAACTAGAAACAAACTTACTTTTTGGTAAGACAAAAACTGCCACAAAAACTGTAGAATCTTTAGAAATCCAAATGGCGGCGTTACTGTTAACTTCGTTGTTTCCAAATCGAAATATTAAGTAAAAAAAAAAGATGAGAAATAATTTTGGTTTGCCGACAATCATCTTGGGCATAATGATGTTCCCTTCTCAGGTAGAGAAACACACCCAAGTGATATTTCAACCGTCACGGATAGCATGGTAGCTAATAAAAGAGATTTACAATACGTTCTGTATTCGTCGCTAGTTATGCGACCTTCTGTCGGACACGGTCCGAAGAGAATATTGATTTTTTTCTTAATAGGTTTTAAACTGTGAGTTCAAATACCGACATATGGTGTGACATACTTTCAATGACCGCTGCCCGGCTGTTTAATTTTTTTCATAATGAGAATTTTCTGGCTACATTGTTGCAACTGCCAGTTTCATTCAGTAGAATGTAGGGTACTTGCAACTTACTTTAAAAGTTATTAATGACTTGCATAAAGAATATAGATCGGGGGAAACCAAATAAAATGGTAGACAATATTTCAATGGCACATGTTTATTTCGTTATCAATAATAAATATATTGCTGTAACATATAATTACACAATCGAAACTCAAGTGTAACAAAACAATAGTGCTAGTCAGAAGCACACATTGGAACTATTGTTAACATAATAAAAGACGGACGATAACAATAATGGGGCAGTTGTACGTTACGTCACTGATGCTATTCTAAATACATAACCTATTTATGTCTACTATTACACAACACGCGATCTAGATCGATGGTAAAGGAAATATAAAATTTTATTCATGCACACTATTTATATTTTCCTAGTAGGAGAATCTAATCAAGCACAGCCACAAACAATTTTAAGTGGATGAGTCTAATTAAATTATATTGTCAAAATAAAAAAAAACAAAAAAAAAAACATACACATATAAACTCTCTCTCTCGGCATATAAACTCTGACACCAGGTTAGGCACTAACCACACGATAAAGAAAGATTGTCAAAGTTTTAATAATACGAACTTACTTTAAATCATTCAATCAAGTTATTAAGGTTAAAACTTTATAGTTTCTTTACTAGAAGATAAAGTAAATACTTGAAGATTCCAGTGTACCCTGGGTTAGCCCAGTCAGCCCAGTTACCGACCAGCCGTAGAACATAATAATATGAAGAAAGAACTTTTACGTGACCTGCGCATACGCAAGTTTACTATTAAAATGTTAATTTCTATCTTACAAACGTCCCAAGTCCTAGGTAATTACCGTAATAATTACAACAGAAATAATCGATTCGGTAAACTTACAAGCAACATCAATTTGCAGTCGTTGTTTATATTTAAATGATAATTTCGTGTTTACAACTGCGAGATAAATTGAGAGAAAGTGAACATACTGAGAATGCATCGTTGAAACGTGTGGTAATTGACTTTATATCGTAAGTATTATGTTTCATTACTATGATGCTAATGAAATATTATATGCTACGTGATTAGAATTAAAATCTTACAAGTATTTGGTAAGATAATTAATACTGGTCATGTTTCAAGGGAATTAAACTTTCTTCTACCAACAACATAGCAGTCTTTTAGTTGTTCGGCATAAATATGAATTATTGATAATTATTATACTATACAGGATGAAAGGGACACAAAGGCAGAAACAGTTAACATGTTCTCAGTACATTTTAAATTTAGATCAGTAATTTAAATAAGAATCTGCTATTCCATACATTTTGATAATAGTCAAGCGCCTTTAGTAGGAAAGAGCAGAGTTAAAAAAAATTATCGATGAAAGATTTCTATCCGGGCCGTGTTCAGATTGATGTACTAAATCATTTGTGCGTTTGTTGGTGTTGCGTCCCTACCACTCTGTATAACAGTCGGCAAAACACATAGTTAGCATTTACACAAAGCCAGATTAGAAACCTCTTCACAAAAACATTCCTAGAAATACATTCCTTATCAATTATACCGCTCGCCCCTATAACGAATATAAATGGATCTGTATCTGTTTGCTCTTTCATGTCCAACAAATAGAAAACGTCAGTAGCAGAATCATATTCCATTACTGTCCCCAATAAGTTACCAAGACTATTTCTGGTTCCAAGATACCTGCTATCAATATCCCGGGGATATCGGTCCTATCTCAGGATTTCACGGTTAAACGCACCATTGATTCCCCCCTATCATACCCGATGCGTCCCCAAGACTAGATAAGAAATTGACCAGATATCAAACCAAGCTCCTTTGCTTTCGAGCTTACTCGCTTATTGTTTTATCGTTACGATATTCGATTTGTACAATATCAAATACAATTCGAATTGTGAATTATTAATATTAATTTGCCAGCTTTAGAGATATTGAATCCGAAGCTCATAATTTAGAACGGATTATGTTATAAATTACAGATTCGGAAATGGATAACTTCACTGGAAATAGGTGTCGACAAATTTTATCAGTGACTCATTTTGAATTCTAAGCAGATTATTATCTACGTCGGCGTCGATCAATCAGAACCATCACGTTTCACCTGTATCATCTTGAGCGTCCTTTCAATATCAAAACTTCCAATATGTTTTTCTACAGCCACTTAAAGCACCATACACAATAAAAGCAATGACTAATTCCAGTTCTCAGGGTCACATCAAATCAGATAGATTCGTATTTTCAGTGTGACATTGATCGACGTCTGATATCCGAACTCGGGTTCTAAAGATTTTTCTGTTTTGTACTTTACATTAACGAAATTTGTTGTTCGGCTGGTCAACTCACGCCACCCGCTGGTTAGACATGACGTTTCACACTTGAAGTTGCTTCGACTCGGTACAAAGGTCACGTCTTCTCACTCAAATCTCGACCGGGAGCGTTTCGGTCGGAATTGGATCGTGACAACCAAGAGATACTTATCGTGATTTTCTGGCCAATTCCGATACATAGCTCCGTTGTTAGGATGGGTAATGGGAGCATGGGAACACGGACAGAGTTGGTACTAACTAAATTATTGTAAGTCAAATAAGGCGATGTATTTGTACAGCGATGATTGGGGTGCGCCGGGTAGCTTTGTTTGTCTATTAAATTTTGTCACATGATTGACGTTCAGCCAGTTTAACATCTTATGTAAAGAAGGGTTTAACATCTAAATCCAGCTATTGTAGCATCAAGTTATCCATAACTTTTGATCTGGCAGCCATTCTGTAATATAAATAAGGAATTTAGTGAATTTAATATTACGAAGCATGTTAATCAAATTTTATTAGATTTTTTAGGAACCATGCATGTGACGAGGAAGTAGAAGGCATTAAACTTTACCGAGTACACCACTAACTTTATACATGATAAGATTGACAATAAACTACTGTATAACTAACATAAAATACACATTGTTGATAAGGATGACTCAAACATTTTTACAAGACTGAATTCATTTTTTCTTCTTTATGAGCTATATTTTAATACAAAGGTTTAGCTGTATTTAGCATGAGAGTAGGAACAGATGCTTCTTTGATTTCTAAAACTGATGAATATTGTGACTTATAGTACATGACATACAACTTAAGAACGATAAGAGGACATTAATAATTCCAGTATATACAAATTTATAACATGATAAATCGAGACGAGAAGCATTTGATATAATGAATGAAGAAAGGAGTGGTGCAGGAAATCCCAATACATTATGAGCACATGAATAAAATAAAATAGATACCGTAAAGGTCCCTAAGAAAGTAGAGTATATTAGTAATGGCCAGTAAACAAGAAGAGGTAGACAACAACATAGCCTACACTACAAATTGAAACGCGAACAAAAATTTAAATAGTTACGGAGAAAGTTTCAAACATGGAATCAAAAAACGATAACTTGACACCGAATCCTTAACGCCAATAAACGCGTCAATAGAAGAAAAATAAATCCGGTTATGGGAATCTGAGCTCGGATAAATCACATCGAAAATACTGTCACGACAGGGAGAAAAAAATGTTGCCATCGGAAAACTATGGAACGATTTCATTATCCCGATGTCCCGGATAGTGAGCATGACTGACTCTTCGGTGAATGAGAGTTACAAATCTTTAAAAAAGGTAAGTTCCGTTCCGGTTTTTCTACAAATTCTTCCCGATCAAAGTTAATTTGGGTAATCAATTCTCGATCTAGGAAACGTTGGACTGATGGAAAAGGAAGAATTTGAAGTGAAATATTTTTTGTGATTTACAGGTGAAGATTGAGAAAACGTTTGAAAGGCAAACTTATACTTTAGAATAGTCTTCATCTTCATGATAAAACTATGTTCTGCATCTGTATCTCTTTCGATTTCCGTCATTATTTCCGTTGCATAGGCCAGCGGGCAAGCTTCCGTACTGCCACTTACTTAAAGACGACCAGACTCTGATAATTCTGTAAATAAAAAGGTCATGTTCAGAGGAACGTAAAAAGATAAATTAAATTCGTGGCTAGCGAACTCTGGGAGTTGAACGACGATATTTTAATATTCAATCTCAAGTATGCATCTAGGAATTCTGCTTACTTGGAAGAGCTTATTCGCTCGTATGCATAGTTTCGTAATAATTTCCTCAGAATCGATCTTAGGATCTTAGTCTCTGAAACTTCGCGATAATACCATTACATCGTGGCCTAGTTAAAGTAGGGCAGATGCCTGGATAATCTTCCGGAACATCGTATATCACAGTTATTCCATATGGATTACTGTCCGTTTCAATTTATGTATCGCTGCAACCGTTGAAATGTTTTAGTGCTTGACTCCTAACGCCTCGATTTATTTCCTATTTCATGTTTATAGAGTAGGATTCTTACATGGCAATAAATGGTTTATGCTTCTTAAGAGCGTTGTCATAAATTCGGAATATGTTCGAAGTATAAGTACTATTTTCATAGTATACGATTTCAATGCTTTTATCTTTAGCTGGCTGTTCCTCTTTACAGTCTTTATCCTACTTAATTACTTACGTTTGGCTGAATCTGTCGAGTTCGTCTCGCCATTCCTCGTATTTTCTGAGAGCACTAACTATGAGCTGCTAGTAGAAGATGCAGAAGGAGGCCGAAGATTTAGAATAATCAAGCTAAAACAAATTATTGTTTATGGGTAAAAATTTCAACCATTCGTTATTCCACGATGTGTCACTGTAGCCCTTGCGAGTATAAAAAACTTTGTTTAATACAGGTACAGTAATGTAACACGCGATAAAATTCTGTACAAATGGCATGCAAAGTGATGAGTTCTAACCAACTAGAGCTATGGACGTAAATTTTTAACGAGTTCAAAGTTTGACATCGGTCGTATTGTGTCGGCTCATAGCGTACATACGTTCTATGTAATAGCGGGTTCCACTTACGGCGTTTTAGTTGGGGACATGCTTTTTAATAGTTCTCTATTTGAAGCTTTTGTTTTTTCTTTATTTTTTTGTTTAATAGTGGCGTTTTTGTGGTGTCAATATCACATACCCAATTTGAATCTAAACATCGGGGGAAGATTAATTGAAACTGCGTTTTTGGATTTTTTGTACAAAGATTTCATGATATTTGATTAGAAAAAAAGTGATTGCGGCTACACTTCAGTGGTTATACTTTGACTTTGAGCTGGCCCAGCGTAGGACGGAATTACAATTGACAGGGAACCCAGCTTATGCTGCTTTTATTTCTGACTGGCTACTATACTGTTTGACTCCCATACTATAACACTATTTTTAGTATATGCGAAACCTGAATATAGTTTGTTCACAATAAGTAACTGAATCGATTCCAATAATTTTTAAACCATTTATTTTTTGCCCCAAAAATATTTAAAAAAAGGTTACAAGTTGGACACCGAGCGACACTAAGTACCTATCGCAATTATTTACAGGACAACCAGGTAAAAGAACAAGCTTATAACTTTGTGTTTTTTAATGATACAGTTTTGAAATTTTGTACATAGATTCTTTACATAAAATACAAGACACGTGTTTCAGGTTTCGCATATAAAACTAATTTGTATATCTAAGACCTAGTCAATACTCTCAGAACTTATCACACGATAGTAAACTTCAATTCAAGTGGATCTTAACAGTATCACAGACAAAATTCCTCGCACATTAACATCCACATCTAACCCACATTTCACTAATTAAATACTTCCTCCACAACAAAATCAAATATGGCCACACTTTAACCCACTTAGTAGTAAGATAACTATCTTATCAGGACAGATGTTGCAAGCTCTAAAAGGAACGAATCACCGACGGTTTACTTTGAACACGTGCGATGTAACTGTTCATCTACTATTGATTTTAGGAGATGAATGACGAAACGACTTTAACACTTACCGCTTGGCCACGAGATAGATACACAGTACAAGCGACACGCGTGAAACGACAGCGGTTGAAGAAAAAAACAAGTGAAAGAAGTTTCTTAGTTTGGTACTACGAGTCACCGCACCGAAGGCTCCAAGTGATATATGTATAAGTCGCATCGCTTGAAATTGTGGTCAAGGCGTTAGGCACTGATTGGGGCACAACGCTTGAAATCTAAATCTGTTTATTATCAAAATAATATTTAAATGAATTGCATTCCGTTAACATTGGCTTTGAAGAACATAACATTAAGTTAATTGAACATTAAATAATTGGTTTAAATTACATAAACCTTTTCCAAAGAAAATCTTTTTTGTTCAAACGCTAACGTCAAGCAATTCAAATGGCTTTAGTCTAATTTGTTTAGATAAGAGATCAGGGGCCTAAAATGATTGTTTTATCAAAATCATAATAGGATAATAAAATTAATCACGTTAAGATTCTTAAAATGGTCATAGACGCAGTTAATATTATGAAATGTCACTTTGTGAACATTTTACGAATTTTAACGTTATTCATATCATACTATTATTGTGATTCTGCTAAAGCGGCCATTTTAGGCCCCCAGTTCAATACCATTGTCAGACATGAATAACTCAAGAGTGTCCTTAACCATGGAACTGGCCCGCCAGTCTAATACCATTCAAGTTTTACTATAGCGTTCGACCTCGGCCATGTACAAACTGTACATAGTTCGATAGACATTGACATACTAAATAAAATACTATGGTATTGAATGTATAACGACCGATACCTATGTATTATGTATTAACTTTTAGAAGTAGAAATCACATATTTTGAATTCGACCGCCTCCTTGCTCTAGTGATCGCAAGTTCCTGAGTTCATTCCATTAGGTTTTTTTAATTACCGATGGCGATGACCGAGCAAAAATCTACGAACCTGCCTAGAGCCTGGATTTTTGGAAATAATCGGCTCGCCTTATAACATGATACTTATGTACCTACTATCTGTATGTTGAATTTCATCAAAATCCGTTCAGTTGGAGTAACAAACATCCATCCATCCTCACAAACTTATTTATAATATTAGTAAGGAAACTGGCAAAATGTGGGTGGACATACTATATGTACATCTCTGCCTAACCCTTTAACATTGCAGGCATTATGTGATTTTAAGCGATGAATTTAACGGAACATTTTTAAATTCCATATTCAAACTACAAATTGATTTATATCATCACATCAAAATCAATTTTGCGGTTTAAAAAAAAAACAATATAACCTCCTCCGATACATACTTAGTCATCTTTTCAAACAAAACAGGCTGCCATTAGCAGTTCCTTTGAATCAATGGTACTTTAAAAAGGCATTAATTCTGCTGACTCACACCTACCCTCGGAATTGTTCCCTAACGGTTGGTGTTCTATCTTCAGCATTTCTTGCATATACAATGACTGTATGATTTTGATATTTTGTTTGTTTAAGCATCAATCACACTCGAAAGTAAAACTAAAAACACATTTTTAATTAATAATGTCAGTATAGTCGTACTCGTTACTGGTAGTCAGTGACCAGGTAGTATTACCCAGTGCCAACTGGGTTGTGGAGGTCAGATCGGCAGTCGTTCCATGTAAAATATTGGTATTCAGCTGCATGTGGATAGACTGGAAGCCGACCCCAACATAGGGAATTGGGAAAAGGCTAGGCAGATGTTGAAAGCGAACGTCAAGGTTTTGAACCAACACAATATAAAATACTGTCGTGCTAGCTACACGAAGAATAAGAAGAAGTTTAGGTATACTGAATTTTTAGGCCAGCTGGTCGTTAGCCAACGTCTCAAATGCTGATAATTGGATAATTTCAAAACAGAAAGTTATTGACACGTAATTTCTTGCCGACAATAAGGAAGCTAAAGACTAATTGGCTAGAACTGTCATGTCGAGAGGTCAAATCCGACCACTTAACCACAGATATATTATTAGTAGGTCCATCACGCATTGCTAATATTCTTTAATGCGCACGCTTTACAAAGAGAAACACTAATTAAATTATGTAATTATTGCGAAGCCCTACTTAAATACAAAAAGGCAACAGTCAAAGTTGAACACTTTTAAATAAAGATTTATCTATTTACAGCAAAAATGCCAAATGAAAAACTAATTTTCCTGTAAGTAACTAAGTATCAAAAAATTTTTTCGCCCTCCAAAGCTTATGAACACTGACTGAGATGAATGTGGAAGATAATTGAAGTGCCCGTTCAAAAATTAAAAAGTTACTCGTAAAACAAACGGGTGAAGAGCGCACGTAACTTTTATATCTAGACCTTGTTCCAGAAAATTCAGTTCTGAATTTTGTGCCAGTTCTCTTAATAAGGCAACAAAATTGCAGCTTTATTGCTTTGAAGATACTCTGCTCTATAAGGCATTATATTGAGAATCGTAAAGGTGATATTAGAGTGCATTTTTATAAAAGGCGATTACAGGATCGTGAATAATTTTATGTAACTGTTAAATGATTTGAAAGGTGTACTCTATACTGTCTTCTTCCTTCTTTTGACTGGAGATAATATCGCAGATTACTGTATTAGATAATCATACTGCACTGGTAACTACCATTCACTTGCAACGAGAACAAGATCATTATTGTTTGTTTACATAATAATCATTTATGAGAAACTAAACAAATGAATTGATAATAAAACATTTTTTGTTGAACAAGAAGATTTTCGAAGAGCGCCATCTAAAAGAAGTTCATAGAACTTTTACGGAAGTGGGAACGAGTCTGGCGCCTCACGGCCCCTCACGGCCACGGCGAGAATAAAAAGTTCACCTTGGGGTGAGGAAAGAGACTTTGTAGTTAGATTTAACGAATCTGTTGTAGAAACTTACTACTTTTCAGACAATACAAGCTGCAAACGAACCCCTTATTTTTTTTTTTCGGATCGCATTTTAACAAATGACCCCCGCCCCCCCTCCGCCCACTCTGTGAGGAGCGGAAGGCAGTGTCAGACTTTTACTGACTAAAACCCATCCATGTTCCTTCTTTACCTTCACGAAGCCATCAACCAAGCATTCTGTACATCAAACTAAGTAACTACCAAAAATTATTACTGGGAAACGACTTTCTTTTTTGCAGTGCAAAATCACGTTTTACGGTAAAACTCAAATGTGTGAACTTGTGGGGGAACTTTGACCTCCAATAACTTCGTAACTAGAAGGTTCCCAGGTATGGTCCAATACAAAAAAAAAATCGCAATGACGCGGACGAGGAGAACAAGTGCATGTCGGCTTCTTTAGGGGTATTTTTACACACTTTAGATAACTGTAACAAAATCTAGTAGAGTTATGAGAGGCTAGAATGTGTAACTAAAAAAAGAGAAACCTTGTTTCATGTAGTTCTTCACAACAGTCACTTCACAATAACATATATACAAACATAACATCACGCCTGTAATCCTAGAAGGGTTAGGCAGAGCTAGGTGTACCCAATAGTACACCCACATTTCGCCAGTTAGGTTTAAGACACATGTAATAGGGGGCGAGCCTATTCCCATCAACCGGGCACAAATCCAGACTCCGTGGCTGCTACTAAGAAATTCCTGATGGAAAAATCCAATAACACTTTGAATCGGACCCAGGACCTCATGCTCATCATTCGCACTTGCGAGCACTACACCACCAAGGTAGTCACTTCACAGTAAAACAATCTTTTATAAAACGCAATTTATTACAAAACACATTTATTACCTTTTTCATCAACATTAAAACCCATTCTTCAAAAAACCTCCACCAGAGAACATTCGCAGCCACAATACAAAAATCAACGCACAAAAATTACTTTCCAAGTTTTCAGTGCTAACAAACGCAAACAATTACTGAGCCAAAGGCGGCGAAGTTAAAAGGGCCCGCTAATGACGTCAGGTATTCTACGTTCATTGTTAGCTTTCAATAATAAACTGTAATGTGAGGTGCTAAAAGAAACTGAACCATTTTATAGCCATCGCAGATTTTAAGAGCGAGTGTGAATGCATTCCGCGGCCTGAGTGTTTTACAAATGCACGTACAACATTATGTAAATTATTAACAGTGGGCGTCGGTTTTGTAATGATCGTTGTGTGTGCTGTGTTTTTGCTTTTAAAGATTCTGATAACACATATTAAAAAGCTGATTTTCCAGGTTTTCATGAGATCGGGTATCTCCAATGACGAAGACTTTAATTGAAATTTGGAATGGGAGTAAAAGTGACTGGTTTTGGCTCGGATCATTAACTTCCTTTCCTTGTCCTATGTTACTTGAGGTAGGCGCAACACGTCTTTTTCTTCCATTCCCCCCTGTCAACCGTCAAGCCCTTTTCCCTCATATCATTCCGCATGCAATCCATCTATCCATTCCTTGGTCTTCCTCTACCTCTTCAACCATCGACATTTATATTCATCACTCTTTTATTCACATGCGATTCGTCCCTTCTCATCACATGACCGTACCAAGACAGTCGATTCCCACTTCAACTTTCAAACTTCCTCTAATATACTCATAACTCATTTCTTACTTTATCCATTCTTGTCACACCACACATCCACCTCAACATTCTCATCTCCGCTACATGCAATCTTATTTCATCCATCTTCTTCACAGCCCAGCATTTCGATCCATACAGTACGACATGTCTAATCACGGAGTTGTAAATTTTCCCCTGTCGCAAGTTGTTCCAGTGACCTGTCGCCATTTCATCCATCCTGAGTTGATCCGGTGCGTTACGTCTCGGTCTACTTCACCATCGGATCTGGGACATTTGCGCGAAAGACATATGCGCGAAGGACACTTCCGCGAACCTACTTGCGCGAAAAGACATATGCGCGCATGGACTTTTGGGCGATTAGACTTTTGCGCGAATGGACTTTTGCGCCCATAGACACTTACGCGCATAGACACATGCGCGCAGAGACACTTGCGCGAATGGACACTTGCGCGAATGAACTTTTGCGCAAAAGGACACTGCCGCGACTAGATTTACTCGCGACTGGCTACGGTTAATCTGTAGAGTAAACATAACATCATATTATTTCTTATTTTCAATGAGATAGAGCGAGAGAAGTGGCAACACTGCCCGAGTGACATGTCAAATTATTTTTTCGTATCTACCATGAATAGTGTTGCCAGATATAATTATTGTTTAATCGATTTACAATATCGATTTTGAACGTATGTTTCAAAATAATTTTACTCTCTGTTCAAGCTTTTGGGTTTTATTAATGCCGATTTTTAAGGTTATTCAGTTGTTTTAATGTCTATTATTACAAATGTATATTGATGTATAGAACATTCTTGTTCCTTTGTACAAAAAAGATTAATCAATCGATTCCGATTTAGAAGAACCTCAGTGTTATGTTTACTCTACAGTTAACCTAACCTAACTATTCGCGCATAAATCCTTTCGCGCATGTGTCTTTGCGCGTAAATGTCCGTTCGCGCATAAGTCCATTCGATCAAGTGTCTTTGCGCGCAACTGTCTATGCGCCCAAAGGTCCATTCGCGCAAAAGTCTAATCGCCCAAAAGTCCATGCGCGCATATGTCTTTTCGCGCATGTGGATTCGCGCAAGTGTCCTTCGCGCAAATGTCTTTCGCGCTAGTGTCCTGATACCTTCACCATCCCCTTGGACTAAGCGACCCTAGGTACCGGTTTTTTGCCAGAGGTTTTTGGCTCGGATACTGGTGTGAAAATGACCGGTTGCAAAATGATCGGTTGAGCTTTATAAAGCTCAAAAAAAAAAAACTAGCGCTCGCTGGCATTTTATAAGTTCGGATACAGTCAGCATTATAATGCTGACTGTATCCGAACGCTTTTTTCAGTCATGCTAGTAAAATATTAATACTATTGTATTCTTCTGTACGTAAGATTAATAAGTACTTGTTAATCTTTCAGTGTTGTCAGCAATTGAAGAAATGGTCTACAAGATCTATACTTTTTTTGAAGTACACAAATCGGTGTTCTATTCACACAACAAAGGATAAGATACGTAACAATGATGAATTTCAGCTTAATAAAGTAGTATCCTCAAACTAATAACTCTTAACAATTCCATGAAATACTCCCACCGACCTAGTTAATATATTCGTCCTTATAACTCGTTACGTAACGTCGGCTTAACTAACCGACATAAAACCTACACAATAAAATATCCTTTTAATGGACACCCCACGATAAATTGTCCTAATAACAGAAATATTTTATTAGTTAAACGGCCATCACAAAAAGTGTTCGGTTTAACAATTTTTACGGCATATTTTTCATTTAAAAAAAATCTTCCCTTTGCTGGACGAGATCCGATCTAAAGTTTGTGTCAGAAAAAGGATAATGCGGCCATCTTCGTAGCGGGTGCCCGATATATTTTTTTCTTTTATTGAAATGTTGCTATGATCGTCCAATATTTGGGCCAAGTTGCTTGTCAAGGTGATGTTGGTTGCAACGTTGGCTCCAATGTGCGGTAAAGATTTTAGAGGTGCGTCCATTTATTTTATTTTAGTAAGTAATGCTCAAATGACAGATAAAGATGGCCGTCATTGGTATAGGTGCATCACTTTTGAGCATAGTTTGATACGTCGTTTAAAAAGTTGTTTTTGTTATAAAACTCCATCACAGTATGCTACTTTGTCAAAAGTTGACAGTCATTTGGTAAAAATATGATGTTTTTGGTAAGAATTTACCTTACTATTTATTTTGTAAAGAGCGTTTACGACTTACGGCATTTCATACAAAGTTTCAATTTATTTATTTTTTCGCTATTATGACTATGAATCATGTAAACTATTAACAAGAAACATAATTATTTAATACTAAATTAAGTATGACACATCGAAAATAAATTTTATTTTGAATTAGTTGGGTAATTACCGAAAGCAATTACTAAAAACTTTTTTTTTCTATACAACCGTTTATTACCCTGGCGGTAATTAGTAATTACGTACGTAGTAATTTGAAGAATTTCCTGTCAAAAAGACAAGCCTATCACTTTGGAGACAGTTTTGTATAAGGACAAAGCTCACTCCACATCAGACCCATACAAAATAGTTCATACACCACCATACACGTATACGAAAAGCAAATCACACACAGGTTCTCTAGCAAACGTACTGTTTGGAAAGTATTCACTTAATTCTTATTTCATGACTTAGAGTGACCTCCGCCTGTATAGAGGTCGTCGCCGGCGCAGCTATCTGATCGCTGCCCGATCATGTCTATCGATGTTACGAACTTACGAATAAATGCACAGCAATTTAGATCTATATTGTTCTGTTTATATTTTGAAATGGTATGATTATGTGTTTTCGATGTTGTGTTCTTGTTTGGTAGTTGATGCTTGTGATGTTCGATGCAAAATGGTTTTGTAAAAAGTTATATTCAATATCTCTTGTATTTGAAGCTTCTCTTTTTTTGCTTTTCATAGTTTTATCTGTGGTTTTATACAAACTCTTTTTTGAGGAGGTCGTTATTAATATTGCTAGATTATAATTATCAAGTAGATTGCGTCTTAACTTCTGTTTTTAGACAAAAAGAGCTTTCGTATTGTTATTACGTTTTGTTGTCCATTATCGAATACCTAATGTTTTGTGTAGGTATGTCTTTGTTGGAGATCCTAAAAAAAAAACTAAAATAAAATGCAGCCAGTCAAAGATAACTGGTAAAGATATCCAAAGGTCCCTATAGCTTTATTATTTTGATTTGTAGGTTTATCAAGTGTCCCACTGTTGGGCAAAGGCCTCCACTTTCTTCTTTCAAAACTCTCTATCTTGTGCGATTGCTGTACATATTCACCCCGCAAACAAGATCCTATAGTATTAGTAAAATATTATTTTAAGCTATATTAAACCCCATGATATCCCATATACCAACAGAATCATCAATAACTTCAAAAAACACCATTAATCTACTAACACAATCGCATCCGGAGCAGATGCAGCATCAAAAGATCAGTTTTTATCAATAAAAATACCTCAACATTATAAACAAACAAGGTGTTAATACTCGCGATAAGTATCAAAAATAACTCGCCCCTTCTTTTAAAATATTGATATTTAATAGTCACATCACAAAGTAACCCAGGCAGCCCTGTATTCCTTCGGCATACCTGATTACCGCATCAACTATTCCTTTTGACAGTGCCCTTATTAAAAACTCAACCTTGATTCTCCAAATATAGAGTTGTTATTCTGTCTTCTCGTTTTTTCGTTAAATAAGTGCAGGTGCCATCCGATGGCATCGCATCAACTTTATCTTAACTATCACATCTTCAAATATTAAACTTTTACTTTTATGGCGGTTTAAAATGCAAGTCGTGTCAACTAACGGGTAACGGACACCCTATAAACGGACGACTTTTCGTTTTTATCTGATACGGTTATAGATTTATTGCTCTGCTAATAAAGGCGATTATTTTCCGAGTCAAATGTTTCGCAATTTGCAAAAAAATGTATACAGTTATCGACATTTTGATGAAATACTGTATTTTGAATAATATCAATATTAGACGAGTCTTTATTCCAACTGCATTTCTTAATAATATTGCTATAGAACATGGTCAAATGATAAGGAAAAATGTATCAGAATAATAATTGTCCGATATCACTTAATCACTTTTTCTCGAAATCAACATTTTGCAGGTACCTACCAGTGGCGAAGGTTCCATACAACTCGATTCCTACCGGATTGCCTTTAAAAAATGGCACAGTCGGCATTCTATAGTCAAAACAATATAATCACTTTAAAGATATGTACTCCGGCTTACCCATTACGGAAATTGACCCTTCGCTACTGGTACCTACTGTATTTTCCTTACAGAAAGCAATATTGAGTTTACGTAACATTTAATACATTCTTTTCTCCGATATTATTATAACGAAACAATTTAAAATTGAATCAATGTTTGCCAATGTAATATTAATGAAACCTTGTTCCAATAAAAATGTGAAAAGTAAGAAAAAAAAACTTCTACCTACCTACAAAAACATGTCACCAGACGACCAGATATTGTTAGTTCAAAATAAAATAAATTAGAGTATTAAATTGATTAAATATTATACAGAATAGAACAGACAGGTTCCATAAACATGATGTTTATCATAATTTTGCGTTTGTTTGTATTCAATAAACTAGAGTTACGCTAATAGGATATAAAATCGTAGGTGTGAAATTACGTAATTTTGTAAATTATCTAGAATATTTTGACTGATGAAGACTAATTTAATTTTATCGTTTTCGATTATCTTTTTATACCCTGTTGACTTAGGTTTTTTTATACACGAGTAGTTTGACGCAAAATTAAATAGAAAAAAAAATAAAGCCTTCGATAATTATCATCCAAGCTGAAGCTAGCCAGGACTTGATAATAATTTTTTTATTCATCTTAATTAATATGATAATTTTAAGATTTATACCTTAAAACTTTATTAAATTTCATAAAAAAAGTAGTCGTTACTTTTGTCCAGCTCGACCCGCCACCTGTTACGATGCTGGGCTAATGCGGAAAAAGTTTAGCTGCAGCAGTAACGTGATGTAGACCAACATATTTATTATTTTTATTATTATTTTTTGTTTTTTTTTTAATTTTCTGTGAATAATATGACATATTATTAATCTTTTTAACACAATTTGTTTTTTATATTGCATTAGTCATAGAAAATTATAAATTGTTATTATCTTTTTCTTGATCCATTGATCTTTTTTTATAAAAACTTAATTTTTTTCAGACCTTTTCTTTCATTGTATTATTAATTGTTTTAAATTAAATGTGGATTATTATCGTTTTGAATTTGTTATTCTATATGTATTATCTTTGTCATGTTTTTAGGTTTTAATGGTACTTTTTATTTTACATTTTATTTTACTAAATTTCTATACAATGTATGTTTTTCTGAAATAAATGACTTATAACTTATGACAGTGTCAGTAAGAAAACTACTACTCCGTTTATTTTCAATAGAAATCACAATAACATTTCGCCATTCTAATGTGTCCTTATAAAAGGACAATCTAAATAATCTAATACGAATGACCCTCTAAGAAATATTTTATCTCGCGTCAGTTGTGAAATAAAAATGCGGTCAACCGGACAGCTAATAAACTAAGATAAACGAATGAGATATGTAATTAGTAGTTGATAATTGCTTGCTCGGTGTCAAATGACTTCATTAATACAGAAAACAAGTGAATAAATCCTGGTGTTTATTAAATTTAAATTCTTGCAAGTTGCAACATTATAACGGTGAATATTAGATAAATTGGACTTAGAGGTGATTTTTCTGAAAGATAATGCTCTTACATGTTACTAGATATTTGATCCTCATCAGCTCATCTTACCAAAACAGGCGTAAGCCAGGAAGCAGCGACCTCTGAGGCTCGATGTCCAAGCAATTTACTCTGTAGTTTGGAGATCTGCATCGAGAACTAATAAAAAAGTGGAATAAACATTGGGACAGGACTATCATCATCATCATCATCATCTGCCTAGCCTTTTCCAAAGTATGTTGTGGGCGGGTTTCAGCCTAATTGGATGCAGCTGAATACCAGTATTTCACATGGAGAGACTGTCTACCTGACCACCACAACCCAGTTAATACTGGGTAATACGGGACAGAACTAAAAGAAAGGAAACTACTAGAACTTATTCTAATTTACCTAATCACGATCATAAGCGATTATCTTATATTTCACGGACATTATTTTAAGGCTGTTTAGTTGAATAAGGTTAAAAATAATGTTACCCATAGCTTTGAATAAATCAAATAAATAAACCTGTCGCGAAGTAATGTTGATAAAGAACTAAATTTATTACTTAAACAGTGTCTGCTGTAGGATCTGCTCTGTTAGGTACTACCAATGTATATTTTTTACGCATGCCTAGAAAAAAAAAGAATCAAGTGTGTATGATCCCACGCTCTTTACGGTAGTCTATTAATTAGAGAAAATTACTATCGCCTACACTATACAGAAGTCCATGGTTGCCGAGGGCTATAGCCTAGCTGCCTACCACTTAAATATGTATACATTGAGCAACTATCTTGCTATGATCCCGAAAGGAAATGGAAAACGAGTATGACATACAGCTACATTAGTTCTATGTGATAAGGTATTTGCGACAGATCTAGAAAATGGTAACTTGATGACTTGTAAGCCTTTGCTATGACAGACTGGGCTAAAACACTAAAAGAACTAGAGACACCTATTAAAAGTCTGGATAGTGTCGGGGTACATCTCGGCTCAGTCTTTGGCCCGGCTGTGGAACACTACAGGATGTGAAAATAAATAGGATAGGCGACGACTTCGACGAATATAATCGCTCTAATTTAAAGCCCAGCATAGCAAATCTTTTGCAAAAATCCAATCACTCCTTCAATGAAATCAAGGCTGCTACGACCACAAGAGACAGTAAGTTCAGAATTAAATTTAAAAGTTAATTTATGAGTTTATGACTTCTAACATTTAGCAAAAGACGATTTCCTCCTTGAATATTTATGTATGCATAGTAAACGTTTATAAACAACTGAATGCACCACACTGTGAACCAGTTTATTGATTTATTACCGAAGCCCCAGGAAACGATCGTCAAATGTTACGAGCTGATATGTTTAAAATTGTATCGTGTCGTAAAATCAACATAAAAGTAATATTTGTTGTGTGTAGTAAGGAACATGTCGTTCTGATAACGTTTTTGTAAAAGCTGCTTTAACTACTCTGCTTAAATTGCCAAAAATCGAAAAAGATGCTGTAATGCCTGTAGACATTATTGTTGAAAATGATCCAGTTTCGCAATCTGCTGGAGACTGAGTACGTACTAAAATTCCAATGAAACTTTTGTTACTAATAAACTGTATTAATTATTGAGGAAGTTATGGTCAAGCTTCCATAATGTTATGATCTACTAAAATTATCGGATTGGATCTGACTAAAACTGGTACTAAAACGCTAACATACGCTGCAGTTGTTTTGGCCACGAAGAAATGCACTACTCCGTGTACTTCTCTGAATATCATCCCAATTATTAAGTAACGTATTTTCAATTCCTAAGAATTGCTTCATCTGTTTACAAAATTCGTCTGCTCGACGTAAATAACGAAATAAAAGTTGTAAAATTACCAACAAGAAAGATTTTGCGATTATACGCCTGCAATTATTACCTTTCATACTAAGATGATTGGTTTAATACAAGAATACAACAAATTCCTAGAGATGAAATGATCGGAAAAAATCTTGTAATGTCCCCTTTCTATGGCACCAAAGCCTTATACCAAAACGATTTTAAAATTACTTGTTAATCAGTTACTGTTAACATTGAACCAAAGCCGGCGGCTAAAAATCGATCCACATAACGAACTAGTTTCATAACATTGTAACCAGTAACATGTTGAAACATGTAACGTGCTTATAACAATATTAAAAATCAAAATGTTATTGCAAAGCTCACCCAAGTGAGCTAAAGTTTTGTCTAGACCAATAAATAGTCAATGCCAGTGTGCTTTGTTGTTTCAATTTCAATTTTTGTTTATTGTTAAACCAGTATTATTGGTAACATTCTGAAACCAGATGCTGGTTCATATAAAAATGCAGTCTTGCTGCAAAAATTGTTCTGTCTCTAATTTTCGGCGGGGGTTCTTAACACCACCTTCTGAAGTAATAGTGACTCTAATTGCAGCATTTTGAGATCAGTCTGCGGTTCGAAACATCTTCAGTGGATAATTTGGTACTTTACAATTTATGTCTATTGTTATTAACAGTCCAGTATTGTGTTCCTTGAAGGACAAATATGATAAATACGATACAAAACTGTTTCTGAAATACGTGCAGTAGATTATGAAATGAAATGAAATGAAATATTATTTACCAGATATAAATCCACATACAACATTCACAAACAGACACTAAAATAAAATAATGATTCTTAAAATAATGCTGAATTATGAATCAAATGCAGTTGATAGTATCGTAAGTACTTGAAGGAGACGATATACCTGCACTTTTGCGATTCATTGTGGAAGAACTCGGTATTAAACTAGACCATGTCAGAGCAAACAAAACAATAGATCCAAAAACAGAACTTAATGACAGTGGTGCGTTCATTACAAAGTGCAAGAACCATCTTTCTCATAATATTTGAGAACTTTCTGGTTTTATTTACAAATGTGCAGAACAAATCAGATAATAGGCTACATTCTCTTTCTCAAATGATTCCATTGATGTTACTAAAGTGACGTAATAGGTTTCGTAATATGGAATCACATCGTCGGTGACCAATTTTTGGGGACGCAACGTGTAATTTATTTGACTAGTCACGGAATGAACGAATCTTTTCTGTTTATGTGTACTTACTTTCTATTGCGTAAGTTTCTTAACGATACTGGCAATATTTGAGAGTCTTTGTCAAGTTAGAAGCGAGATTTTGATCATACATATTTTATTTTTATTTTATTTGTCGAGTTTTATTATGTTTAATTTGGTTAAATAGACCGCGGTTCTCTTCTCTATTATGAAAATTAATTTTATCAAAATTGAGTTTAAAAAAGCACTTGGTTTTATTAAGATTTTTATCGAAGCTCCATTTATTATCGATAAATAATACGTTATGTTTACATTCAATTTTTAATAAAGTGCTAGACCACCTGTCTCATTTAACGGGATAACAGAAATAAAAATAAAAGTATTGTTTTTCGAACGAAATTCAATTACGATGAGAATACATGAACATTAAAAAGAGAGTATGATAACCGAATATAAAATTGCTTATACCAGAAATTGGATCGCGATAGATTCGTGAGTTCTAACGGAACGCAAATCGAATGAAAATGATCTAACAGAAAAAAAAAGTATTACCACGTAACGATAACAAGAGAGTTATGTCTGTTATTAGGGTTCCCCGTTACGGACAAATAATGGGAAGGTCAACTTATTATGAGCATGAAATTACGCAGAAGTTCAAATGATCTTTATCATTGAATGCATAATGATTGGTGTTCCGTTGAGGTAGTTTAAAATAATTGTTGAAGCTAACAGTGCTTCAAAAAGTTTACCGTACTTTACTTATGTTTCAGATATTTTGAATCTGGGGGTACGGTAGTGCCCGCCAAGACGAGCTTTAGGCTTAAAGAATAGTTAATCAAATAATCAAAATGTACAAGTCACGTTAAAAATAAAATAGATTTGTTTCAGAAAGCGGTACTCCTGGACACGTAGTGTTGGGAGGTTCCTTTCTCTGGAGCCCTGTAGCTTGGACCCTGTTCCCGATACCGGTGATCTATTTGTTTTTTAAATATTTTTGAATGTTTTTATATTCTTTTTTCTTTAAGAATTGCTTTAAAAAGTAAGAAATTTGTAGAGAAATAAATAATGAAAATAAAACAATGAAAACCAATTCTTTGTAAACCGTGAACTTGATTAACAATTCGCATAATTTTAAACATTTTGCCAAAAAAAGAACACTGTCCCAATCAGTGAGTTTAATCGTTTCGAAATGAAGGGTTGTGAAGGTGAATAAAGCAAAAAGTTGGAAAAAAGGTAAAAACCGCGTTTCGTTCCAACGGCCACCAACACTGTGGGTGGACTACACTTGTCAATCATCGTAGCTTTTGCCTCGAACATTGCAATCTCCATAATAGACTCCCATGTTCTTTAGTTACCGCTTTTTATTGCGTATATTGATTATTTTCTGTTTTTACTATGTGTTTCTTGCCTGTCATTTAATAAATAATCTTGTCTAAAGGCAGAGCAGGTGGTTGTAATTGATTTTTAGATGACATGGTTTATTACTTTGTGGGTGTGTGAAAATATGCATGATCGGCCTATAAAATTCTCACTTCTGATACAAAAGCTATTTGGAAAACTGTATATTTTAGTTGTGTTGTTTATGTAGGTTACATATTACCTGGAGCTGCTTTGGATAAGTGCTTTTAAATGATTTTATCAAACGTCTAATTTTGATCTTCTAGGAACATCCATTACCTTAATTTTAGAAAAACATCAGACCACGAAAAGGCTCTCAATCAAACTTGAAACGGACTTATTTTTATAAAGACATCGCAACATAATTATAGTTTTTCTGATTTTATGATTAATGTTGCTCATCTTGAATCAAAACACGTCAGGAACCCCCGTGTTTAGCCTCAGAGCATCAGTTTTTATTGTATGAGAGAGGGTCGTGGCCTGATAGCCCGATAGTTAAAGAGGTTGTGGAACAATCGAGTGGCGTTCGTGAGAACAGTATGCGCCCACTTCAAGCTAATGCACCTAAACTATAGAACGCTTTCAACAAATAGAGTAGGAGCGGTGTCACGATGTCGTTTGGAACTCCACAAGTCTACATTGTAGAATCTATACTGTTTGATACAAGACCTGTATGGTTATACCGAACTGATTGATAAAAGATGATAATATTATGAGTAACTAGACTAGCACTGACGAAGCTGCGGGTTTTAATTTATCCCTTGAGAACTGAAGTTCTAATCATTAAAACACCCGAGAAAGCAAGTACCTACACATAATTTCCGTCAGAGATAAAAACTACCCAGGTCATGATCTATGCGTTGGTATGCCTAATTTCACTGGAATGCATTCTGCTGTTTTGGCGTGAAGAGGTAACAGACAAACAGACAGAGTTACTTAAGCATTTATAATATTTAATATGATGTATTGTAATGAAAGAGCAGTCCAAAATAAACTTGAGTTTGAATACACAACTAAAGAGTATGCGTGCGGACGTAGAAGGAATGAGTATAATGTGTGATCCATTTATAGAACTGGGAAGTGAAGCTCGGTCTATATACTTGTACGGAGTTTCAGTGCTAACAAGCATCTTTTGTGCGTTTGTTCATTACGTCAGTTTCTGGTCCGAATTGCAGAACACACTTTCAATGAGAATCCGAAGGCTTTTGCAGGTATATGTAATATTCTTAGCCGTTGTTTGATTCATTATGTTTGTCATTTATTAAATATGGCAAATAATGTCATTGAACTGTCAAACGAAAAGTATTTTGAATGACAGTGTGTTTTACCCAAAAAATTACCCAAACTCAAAAGAACTCAAATGAATAATAACCGAAGATTACAAATACTGAAATGGATAGATGGTTTTTTCACGACTGCACAAAATTCTTCAAACATCTTGAGGTTATTTTATGCTTAGCAATTTTTCACAATAATCACGGGTGGAATGGAGCTAAAATATCTACGATCAAACACTGTTTTAAGCTTTCTTTCACGATTTACAACTAAACTTATACTGTCACTTACGGGATATCTTCCGTGATTGTTCATTATTGTGAGCTCCCGATTTTACCATACCCACCGACATATACCTACGATGAAAATAATACAACAAGATAAAAATAATGTTACAATTGATTCAAGTAACATATTTAATTAATTTAATGGCTATCAAGTTTAGTTGTCACATTAAGATTATGTATTGTACTGCATCAATTTGTGAAAGTAAAATAGAACTGCAAATTGCAATAAAAAAAGATATATTTTGTGGTTTGTTATTTTGGTTATCTGAGCAAAAACTTACTCTACTTTCTTAAATCTCACGACATTTTGAAACCTAGACATGCAGCTGACTTTTTTGCCAATATTTGAGACAGATTTGAAGAAACTTCTATTGAAAGGATTTTGTAACAAAAAACTTGGTTTTGACCGAGACTACTCTGCTTTTGGCGAATTTTTTTATTAAATATTAACAGACGTAATTGTACAAGCTATTATCTTCGTGAGAATATTCTTGTTAGACTGACATTTACAACTATTTAGGTAAGAGAAAGCAAACAAATAATTTGATTACCTAATCAATTAATATAAACAATTAAATTGGTCACACACTTAAAAAATATCACGCAAAGGTACAATTGTTTACATAATCCTATTTGTCTATCTACAAAATGGCAAAATTTAATAAATGTTTTGTAACTTGTGAAATATTTATGCAACTTTACATCACTTTGGCCAATAGTTTTTACCTGAACAAGCACATAATTAAAATGACCATTGTACAAAATCCAGACATATTATGTATAGCATTTAGTAAGTGCAGACTCCGAACAATATAGCTACGCTAAATTGCCCCAATTCGTGAAGACCAGCAAAAACATAATCTAATTTTCCAGTTCCCAAAAATACAACAAACTGTGTATACAACATTTTTAGTCACCATTATTTATTTTTAGAAATTTGACCGTCGTTATCTGTTGTGATGTTGCAGTTTATAGTGAGAATCAATTTTCGAAAATCTCTTACTTCGTTTTACTTGTGAGCGGCGGTCAGTGGCATGCTGTTATTTAATTAAATTTGCGCTCCAGTGCAATTTCTTTGTTTTATTCTTTACCATAGAACTAGATCTAGAAAGTGCGAATTCTGGCTTTTGAAAGATAGCCTCTACAGAAAATCTTAAACAAGTTACGTGTTGAGCCATTTCGTAATTTGCGGCTAAAGTAATTAAAACTTTAGCGGCTTCTTAATTAGAACTTGTTGGACTATCCATTAGAGCCTTACACAATTACTAATCTCCTTAAGAAACTGAGTCCAGTCTATTACAAAAATAACTCTTACTACCAATTTTTTTTAACACTACAAATTTTCTTGTGGAATATTTTGAAACTCTTGATTGGCTTGCCATGTGGTGGGCTGTTGGTATGGTCATAAGTAACCAAATATTTTCTTAAAACCAATTACGTAACTTTTGACTTCTCTCCATCCGATTTATAACTTCAAAGCAGGCACACGTCAAGTACGATTCTAAAGGCGAGTAACCTTCGAGAACCCGTAGTACTAAGGTCATGTATGCAGAGCTATCATTTGAACTTGAATGTCAGCGCGATTTGATACGACGCATCACTCGGACGGCTCGCTTCCTTTGTTGTTGTTATTAAATTATCTAATAATACATTCGGTTAAACAATATTAACTTTGTTTCGAGCGACTGTCGGGACTCGGGACGCTTACAAAAGGATGTCTAGGGAGTTGGATATATTGTATTAATGCAGTGGAACTGATAAGTTCTTATCAGGACAATGGATAGTGGAAACAATTGTGTAGTTTAATAAAAGTAAAAGGACTACCCCGACGACCTAGTGGTCGCAAGTGTAGCTGGTGAGCATGAGGTTCTGCGTTCGAGTCCCAGGTCGGGCAAACTGTTATTGGGTTTTTCCATCAGGACTTTCCCTTTAGCAGCCACGGAGTCTGGATTTGTGCCCAGTTGATAGCAATAGTCTCGTTCTCTATTACATGAGACTTAAACATAACTAACGAAATGTGGGTGTAATATTAGTTGCACCTCTACACAAACCTTCGAAGATCACAGGCTTGATGTTTCGTTATTTTAAATAATTATTAAATTGTACACCTGCTTATCGTGTAATAACCCGGATAATAGTAGCCGATGCACAAGGAAGCTATAGCGAATTATTGTTGCATGACATGCCCAAAGGAAGCATCGGATGAGTACTTGTGAAAGCTACGAAAGGTCACTACTTGAACTTAGGGATGCACAATGTACGAGTTGAGAAAGTTACAATGTTAAGCATAACATTCTCTATTATACTTAGATTTTTGTAGAAACAGAAGTCGTCAAGTAGCAAGCTTGAAGTAATGTCTTAGCAGAAGCAGTTACAAAAAACGGTACGAAATTTTAATGCCATCATCATCATCATCATTTCAGCCGAAAGACGTCCACTGCTGGACGTAGGCCTCCCCCAAGTGTCGCCACATTGACCGGTCCCGTGCGACTTGCATCCAGCGGATCCCTGCAACCTTCACCAGGTCATCGGTCCACCTAGTGTGAGGCAACGCAACGTCTTCCAGTTCGCGGTCGCCACTCCAGAACTTTTCGGCCCCATTGGCCATCCGTTCTGCGAGCAATGTGCCCTACCCACAGCCATTTAAGTTTGACAATTCTTTTAATGCAAATTCAAACCAAATATTTATTGGCAATAAAATAAACGTCCAAGTCATCACAGCAGTCACTAATCCTCTTAATTATAATGTTTTGTAAAGAAAAATCCTTTATCGTATTACCCGTATTAACATCCAATAAACAAAAAGGCCCATTAATAAAAACCCGTGACTAATTTATGCGAAAACACTTTAACGCAGATGCGAATCGAGATAATTTCAAAGACTGTTCAATATAGTCTTTAAAACAGACATTCAGATGTCCGAATATTATTGATGGACGTCGCGGAAAAAAGGCTTAAAGGCACAATGAGAGAACCTGCATTAAAATTATTAATACCCATTCAGACGAAATGTGAGGGGGGGCTAACGTGATGTAAATTGTGCTTACGCGCATCGGAATACAAGCTAAAGTTGTAGGTACAATTTTTAAATAAAGACTTCGTACCGGTGGAATTTAATATTCGTATTCGAGTCCGCGGGCCGAGTGGGTGTGGTCGACTTGTTCGTGCTTCGCCGGAAAGATTTATATTACATGCATTTTCGTATGCGAGTGATCTGAAATTGTCGAGCGCGGTCCCCGACAAGAGCAGTGAATATCGCGACGGGCCGCATTGTGACCCACGCCCATTGCTCTCTTAACGACTATTCAATACACTCTTGAATGAACGATTGCTCTTTGCTATATAATTCGAGCGGACAACGATCGCGAAGGTTTTGCTTGATAAGAAAAAAAGTCTGTAGACTGTAAAGCGATATGGCTCGGTGTAGAGTTCTAAAGAGTTCGCGGTTCGCACACAATATGAAACTTCTGTATGAGAATTATTGGTCGTTGAGATAACTTTACTTATACTTTTGTATTTTTTTTTATTTATAAAATAAAACCGATAAGTAGCCACTGCTACTTCGGAATCGAGTTCTATGGGACCTTAGAACTCGATAGACCTCGATTCCTACCGGCTTCTCTTTGAAAAATGGCACCGTCAGTATTCTATAGACAAATAATATAATCACATTAAAGACATGTAAAAATTGACTCTTCACGTTTAATTTTAGGGCTTAGATTTAATACAGACAAGTACTTTTTCTGGTAATATTTTAAAAACACACAGAGACACTGAACATCGAACAATACCTTTTGTTCGTCTAAATTCATATCTTGCTCAGTACATTTCTAACATCAAAGATTACTTCCAGCCGACATGTTTATCTAACAAAAAATCGTATAGGAGAACGAGTTATGTAAATAACACTTCGATGTCATAGATAAGTAAACAAAACAAGAATAGTAAAAAGTGATGACGATAGATTTGGTTCGCCTCGAAAAAAGAAAAACCAACCCTTTCGCTGTCGGCCGGTTGGAATCTTAACTCTTGATGGGACAAAAAACGGACATGTGGATTCGGGGCATTCTGTAATTTTAAAATAAGGTCAGATGTGAGGGGTTTCTGCTTGAACAATAACGCATTTTAATATTTCATTAAGATTGACGTAACTGATTAGAGATTTCTAACCCTTCCATTTCCTTGATATTGTCGAGCTTACCTAATTACCAAGTGAATAAGATGTTCATGTTCACCTTGCCAGGAAGGGAGTGACATATTAAATGATAATTTGGCTTCCTGTTAAAATTAGTCACCTTTACACAAGCTAAGAATTAAGTAGTTCACCGATCATGGATGCACAAATCTAACCCAAGTCGTCGTTAATGTGATAATTTCTCTTTATATCATTTCTCTACATAGTATAAAACAAATTAGCTTCCCGCTGTCTGTCTGTCCCTATGTATGCTTAGATCTTTAAAACTTCACAACGGATTTAGATGCGGTTTTCAGTAATAGATAGAGTGATTCAAGAGGAAGATTTATATATATATTGCACCCGTGCAAAGCCGGGGCGGGTGGTTAGTCCTACTATAATCCTACTAACATTATAAAGGCGAACTTTGTGAGGATGAATGGATGGATGTTTGTTACTCTTTCACTCCAAAACTACTAACCGGCTTTAGATGAAATTTGGCGCACAGACAGTTTATAATTTGTATTAACACATATGATACTTTTTATCCCGGTAGTACAATCCTGTGGGACATTACCGGACTACAAGCGGGCGAAGCCGCAGGCATAAGCTAGTTGCTAAATAAAGTCTACCGGTTTTTATTATGTCATTATTTTAACAACATGTAACAAGCCCAGTCCACCAGCAAACTAATTGCGAACCATTGTTAATTTTGAGATAAAATAAGAAAAAAACTTCCATTATCGAGTTAAATACTGCTCAAAAAGGATTAAAACCGCAAACAGTGGCCGTTTTCTTTTGTTACAAGCAAATTACGTCTTCACCAACTTATATCCAAACAAATTTTCTTTGCGGCAATTGTTTATAAAAGTCCGAAGAAGGATTACAACGGCTCGGTGAATAACAAAAGAGTGTTGCGGTGCTACAAAAGCGGATTAAACAAGGAGGTAGCCGTATCATCCACGGTAAGAGCTTACTTAAGTTTATGGAAAGTGTGTCGGGTTTAAGTCGTTTAAACTATGACTTACCATTAAAGGGTTGCGCTTTTTCTAAGATCAGGTTAAGCAGCCCATAGACGATCGCACGCCGAATGATACTTGCGTGGGTTTAGTTTTTTATGTTGCCTTTTCGGACCGGCTTAAAACATAGCATCGTGGGGGTTCTAAAAGGTTTTATGAAGGACTCTGTTTTGTTTCTTTGTTCTACAGTTTAATTAGTGGGTTTCTGCCATATTGTTTTAGTTGAACGCGCGCTATTCCTTGTCGGTACTGACGTAGGAGTCTAATTAATACCTCTGCTGCTACGAATTATTGGTATCCGAGTTGGTATGGTTCAATAATGGGTACAGATGGGATCCTTCCGTTTATTGTGTTGCCTTCTATGGTACATGAGATATTAATATCATTGTGGAGGTTCATTACAATTATAACAAATGTTTTAGTATACTTAGGTTATGTGTCTGAACTGATTTTTCTTGACTTGACTTGTAATGCTGGGTATACATTGGCGAAACGTACCATGTAATGTAACACACTGTGAAAGAAATTCGCCTTGTTGTTGGGTTACATTTCATGTCGCATTGCATAAGTCTGGCCGGCTAATTCGTGTTACATTACACCAATGTGTACCCGGCATTAGAAAAAAGCGCAAACCTAGGTGCTGGAGTAGTTTTAATAAATGTTTCTTCCGTAAAATCTTTGGACTGACTCTCCCAAAAAATGTTCGGACGACTCTTCCAAAAATAACATTTGTTTACACAATAATTAATAAATTCTCTAGCGACATGTGCGTATCAGAATCACAATATTATCCTCATTCACTGAATTGATTAACGAATACACGATATCGAACAACTGTCCCACTTAATGGAGCCGAAAAATCTTTTTTTAAGTATCACAATAAAATATTAACCATCGGCTCCTTCTCCCGATAGACACATTTATCATTTTTGCTATTAAAACGGAACAACAATACGAACCCCGAAGGAGCCAATGAGCTCATCACAATAGCAAATGATACCTCGGGGCCGAAACCGTCTGAATGCGCCTTAATTAACCCTCAACTGCTTATTAAAGGAATAACGATCCCTTGTTTATTTTATAACTAATATGTGGACAGAAAATCCGACAATTTAAATGCATAGTAATTTCATCGTCATTAATTTTAAATGTAGTTTAGTATGCATTGTATTTTTTCATTAAAATAAACGTAAATAATGGAAAAAGGCAAAATTGCAAAATAAAATGCCAATACCGAGGTGTAATCTGAAAATAATAAGTACTCAGTTTTAATAAGAAGCACTAAATCTTAACAGTAACATCTGTGCCCAGAGTTCAGGCTCTCTTTTAATATCAATGATTAATTTCGTAATTAAAATTGAAAAAGAATACGTCCAGTTCGTTTTAATATTGTTCTAAAATATTTTTTGTCATAAAACTTTAATTAAAAAAAAAGATGAAGACAGAATATCATAGACATTCTGATGAATGACTTCTTTACTTAATCAACATAAGAGTTGCTTAAAAAATACTTAATATGAATAAACACGATATTACATATTTATGATACCAAAAAACATAACTCTATTGTTGGCAAGGATGGGATACGAATTTATGATTTTTTTACTTTTTAATAGTCGGTCAGTAAGGCAGGTGGTGCACAGGTGTAACAGAGCGATTTTTTAAAGACGTTCCTTTCTTAAAATAGGGCAAAGGTATCGTCATTAGTCCAAAAGTTTGTTTTAAGTCCGTCACGCTATTGTTGTGTAAATAACGTGAAATGTTTTTGGCTAGCGGCAATTTTGCTGACGTCATTTTATAGGTAGATTTTAGATTAGTTTTTTTTTCTCGAAAGGTCGGTTTCTTTGAAAGGGGATTCGGCCTATATTTTGTTTGCCTTCGGTTAAGTTCGGGTCGGTCCGGATAAAAGCGATAATTATTTTATCGTGAGGGTGTTCCTTGTTTGTTTCTCTAATAGCTACTTTAATGGAAGTCGGTTTGTACGAAGGATATAATGTATAAATTAAGAGCGCTATCTGTTTTCGACATCGGTCCTTTTGTTGAGTTAATTGTATCGTTTGTGAAAATTAGTACCTATTGCAACAGAAACTTTTACGTAGGTGATTATTCTGTTTTTCAATTCCAGACATTAAATTTGATTAGTTGAAAAATATTAAGTACCTAATCTACTGCTTTTAAGGTTTTTATTGGCAGCATAATCCTTCTTCAGTAAAAGAATATCATCAGTATGGTGAAATTGGCGCGATGTCGAACTCGGTTATTATGGACCATCACACAGTTTACAACGCCTTTGTTGCAGTTTATATTTTGCATTGTTGCAGATAAACATTATTTAAATATACGGTTCAGTTCGGTCGGATTGGTCACCGAGGTTCGCTCGTTAGTACGAGTATTAGATATTATTCCGCCTACTACCAGCGGTAATTTTTAGTTGTAGTTTCTTTTTTAACGAAGTACCTACTCTCTAAATTATGTAGTCGATGATTTTGGTGCACGGTAAAACTCTAATGAGTTTATGTTGGCACCAACTTAAAATGTATAAAATGTACGTGTACTATTGAATAAATAATAATAGTTCATCCATCCAATACCAATGTAATCCGACTTTACAATATGTTTGATATATTTGTTGTGTCCGAATTTCTCAGTCTAATTACCCAACCAACGATAGGATTTGTAAACAAAAGATAAGTTAGGATAATAGAACATTTGCATGCAGGACTTCCTATAAAGTATCCATGTTAAAGTGGCATGACATGTAAACTGTTTTGCATTCAAGTACATGTCACTGTTATTGTCCAGCATTGTACACATTTACCAAAATAGTCGTTCAGTTGCGAGAGGACATTTTTAATTTAGAATAACCTTCCAGCTTTTACTCTAAGGTTGAGTTTAGAATGGGTTGTGTTGTTGGTAGTGGTAAAGTTAACATGGTTGTTATAGGCCGGTATTCGCATTGTGCCGCATCGATATTTTGTATGCACATTTAAATGCGGTCATCTATGTCCGTGTTCGCGTTGGAGCAGACATGTTAATACGTAACTAAAATCTCGTGAATCGGAAAATTTTCAATGGTTTTACACTAACCCATTGTTTTGTCCGCGCCACTGTGTTAAAATTAAACAGATACAGAGATCTCATAGGATTAGCATGCTGCTCCAAGTATAGAGGACAACGCATTCTTGGAGTATTCCTATATCTGTAAGTTATGGAATAAAAAATAAGACCTTATGAATACTGACGCCTATTTCCATAAAGAGTAAACTCGGTATGGTTTACGCTTTTCCAGCTTATTCCTGTACAACAAAGGATGAAGACCGTCCGTTCAGTTTGAGCTTAACTAATGCTGGTACGTTTGCTGAGCTCACACTGAATGAATTGACTATTAGAAATAAGAATAACGCTATAGTAGGTACCTCCTTCTTAGGTTGAGGCAAAGGAGCGCAAAATGAGTTCTACCGCACAAACAGGACTTAAGTATGAAACTGAATGCAGCGTAAATTTCGCGACTCATTTTACGTGACTCACAGCTCAAAAAATAACGCTCGGTTGGCCTCAGCCTTACTCTGGTATCCATGTTCAAGTTAAAGTCATTACTTGAGTTTAAGTAATTACTTATGCAGTCATTTTTATGCCATAGACAAGAATTTGGACGAAGAGAGAAAGCAAAGCTAACAATTCTAACTTTTGACAGTTCTAACTTGAAGCAATAACTAATAAACTACAGAATAAAAATCGTATCTTAAATTATTACTTTGACTCAAGGAATTACTTTGACTTGTTCATAGATACGGGTGTTAGGACCTCAAGGGTCAATTTTACTAAATAATTTAAAGAGAGGTATCTCTTTACATTATTTACGCGGGAATATGGACATCTGCTTCTCTGTTTTCTTTTAATCCCCGGATCACTTCCGCAGGACTTCAAAAGTAGTTCTGTTTTGGTTTGTCCACTCCTTGTCCATTACTTTGTTATTTTTTAAAACAATGCAGTGTGTCCCCTAATCCTATTTGATGGGTGTAAGCATCTGCGATATCCTGTGCTTCCTGGAACTGCGAAATTTTTTGTAAGAAATTTTAAGAGTGATCCTTGATTTTAGTCTTAAGACAACTCTGTCCTTTAAAGTAGGTACTTTTGTCCCCACGTTAGGTAACAATGGCATTAATGGGAACATAACGTAACATAACATCACGCCTGTAGTCCCCAAAGGGTAAGGCGGAGGTGTACCTTATAGTTTACCTACATTTCGCCAGTAATGCTAAGTCCCATGTTATAGGGGCCGAGCCTATAGCTACCAACCGTGCACAAACCCAGACTCTGTAACTGCTAGTAACACTTTGCCCGACCCGGGAATCAAACCCAGGACGACCGCTGAGCCTGAACTGAACAGTCGCGCTTGCGAGTCAAGTAACGTTTTAATCTTCTTCTCCGATAAAAAACTACGAATCGTTCCTACAAGTTCTAACTGTAGTTTCTCAAATTTGTTTGATGGTTATACGAGTATTAGTGTCATATTGAACTACTGCGCATTTCTCTGCTTTTTCCAAAACTTATTATTTTGTTGTTACTTTTAGGCATCACCATGATCATTGCGTCTATGACAAGATGTATGAACGTGGACGAAGCAAAAAGAGTATATAAGGATCGTAGCTGGTGGCGTTCTATGGTTACTGCCTACTCCCATAGTAAAAAGGTGTGAATTTATGTATGATAGTACATATGTGTATTGAGGAGCTCGTGGCTAAATAATAACAGCCGCTCGGGTCGATCTTTAGGTTAAGCTGTGCTTGCCTAGGTTGGTCTGTGGATGGGTGGCCACCCATTACTTACCGAGTTTCCTCCGTGCCTCGGAAAGCACGTTAAGCCGTTGGTCCCGGGATGTCATTTGTAGATCTTTGACAGTCGTTAGTTAGTCAGTGGCCTGAAAAGTCTGACAGCCAGTCTTTCCAAGGGGTATCGTATTACCCAGTATTAACTGGGTTGTGGAGGTCAGATAGGCAGTCGCTCCATGTAAAATACTAGTATTCAGCTGCATCCGGTTAGACTGGAAGCCGACCCCAACTTAGTTAGGAAAAGGCTAGGCAGATGATGAGTACATATGTGTATTTGGCATGATACGTAATTGCGGTCATATAGTTCTTCTGTTCCATGCATCTCGATTAGATAGTCATCTATCTGTCTTGGACACTTTTGCTATCATAAATAATTTTCATGATCGAGCTATAACAATGTTTCTATATAGCATAAGCATAATCAGCCTATTAATGTTCCCGCTGCTGGGACGCAGGCCTCCTCTCAATAAGAGGGAATGGGCTATAATCCACCACGCGGGCCCAGTGCGGGTTGGTAGATGTCACATGTCTTCGAATTTTTGGTTCTAGGACATGCCGGTTTCCTCACGATGTTTCCCTTCACCGTTTTGAGAGCAGTGGTGATGAAATAACTTACACAAGGTAATGCGCCTGGCTGGGTTCGAACCTACGACTTACTGCTCGTAAGTCGGGGTCTCCACCACTGGGCCACCGCTGCTCTCAACTAGTCAAATGTTTCTATGTTACCATTTATTTAGCAATAGCTCTAAACAAACAGCCATAACGGACACATAAATACCCTCAATTTAATGAGGTCATAAACTCTTCAGTACAGCCTATCTATTAAGGTTGCGTGCTTCCTTTATTAGCTTAGTCGCACGCGGTTATTCCGATCGATAAATGAAGCGTAGGTAATTTGTTTTTATTGGCGGTGCAAAAACAAAGTGGATTGACCCGCTGTCGCTTCTGCTATATCGCGTGTTGACTTCGTGGTGAGGGCTTAGGGACTGTCGCTTAGCGGGTGATTGAGCGGGATGGGAATCAAAAGTCAGGGGTTGTCAGAATAAAATATAAATGTGTGTGTAAAATGTAAACTAGATTTGATAATTGATCGGTGAAATGCTGAGTTACACACATCACTTTCCGTCAATTCACAAGTATCGAGATTGTTAGTCATTTTAAATCAAGTTATTTTTGGTGTCAGGTTATTTTGGGTTGAAAACTTCATCTAAAAACAAAATATCCCATAAATGAACAGTTTTTAAAGATTTCGTTTCTTGCTGAATGTGTTCAAATGCCGCGCGCTCTTTTGAAACTAGAGACATTGCTGAATGCATACACCTGCACGCGTAGCATCGCCACCGTAGGAACGGGTTTTGTCGACGGAAGAATCGAAAAAATGATAGATTTATTTTGTTGATCTGTGCTGACTAGTCTCGGGCTACTGCTATGGCAAAATAAACAGGAATTCTATACCTGTCTAAATTCATCTCAGCAACAAAATTGTTGTCAGAGGATAAATCGTCGTCAGTGCTGTGGCTCGATATAAAAAGCTTGTTAATTAATTTAAAAAAGCCACCGCATTTTCCACTAAGCGAGATCCCTTAACCGCCCAGTCATGTGCACTGATGCACGCAGTCAGATGGACAAGTGAAGATCTACCCACCTACATAGCGTCCCACCTTTCTCACTATAATGATTATTACTTTTAAACTCCGTCATATAAACTAGCGGTGCCTTTTGATGTAAGCGATAGTCTAAACTGGATTTAGAAATTGTCGTGTGAATGTATTTGAATAGGAGTTGGTGTGGATTTTATTGCGTAATGTTTGTGTGTATTTTCATTTCGGGTGTCCGTTTTGGAGCGTCTGGCAAGTCGCCGAAAAATCATCCTTTGAAAACTAGATTAAAAGAGTAGAAAGAACTTAATATATATATAAGAAATAAAATACTGTAAAAATAAAAATAAATACACATTTTTATTTTTACAGTAAATTAAAATAGAAAGCCATAATATTTTTACACGAACACAAAATTCAATTATCTATCTACAATTTCCTATAAATGATTTCTGAACTTTCAAACGTAATTTCACTTTACAATTATATCAGAGCTGCAGCTGATGAAAATACGACACCATTCATAACACATACGACCGTTATTCATATCAAAAGTGAGAAATCTATCCATCACATCAATTCATTGAATTCCAACCACGACGTTCACATTAAACAGAGCTTGCTCTATAAACTGTACGAGTTCTATTAAACGACATTCAACTAACGAGGCGATCAAGACATCAGCTGACATTACAATTTCATTCATCACAAGACATGACATCACGCCTGTACTCCTTGAAAGGGTAGAAAGAGATGTAGCATATTGCCACAATTCTGGCAGAACAAGCTCCAAATTTAACATCATCTTTATCCAACTATGTTGGTGTAGGTTTCCACTATAACCAGCAGCTGAATACCAGTTTTTTACACAGAGCAACTGCCTACCTAACCTCCATGACCCAGTTACTGGAGTACACGATCTTTTGGGCTATCTGGACTTATCGGCAGTACTGACTTCCAGTCTTCCGGAAACTGCGGAAACCCAATTCAACTTTGCTCGAGCTGGGAATCGAAAATATGACCCCATACTCAAGAGTCGCGCCTGTCACCATAGCACCAAGGTCGCAGACATCATAATAACGTAAGCACAAAAATATATTTGTAACCATCACACATATACAGTCGTGCCCAAAAATGTTTTTCACACACTTTATTAATTTCACACGACGTTCGCGTCAGGAATGTACATCTAGGTACGTGACGGGACATTTTAAAAGGAATATTACACGAGTAAGCGCGAAAATGTATTTATATCCGTGTTGAATACGAAATGTGGCTTCAATTAATGGCTTAGGTGCGATTAAACCTGTCCTTTCCAGTTTGTTTAAGAGTACTTTATAATTATGTTCAGTGTTTCATACGCTGGATGTACACACCTAATAATATTGTCGGTGTTTAGTCATAGATAAACGCAAAGGCTATTAAACCTAGGAATATTAATACAAAATCTATAATGATTGAGTGTCTATTGAATAATTTCCTGGTAAAGTTTATTGGCATACTGAATTGTGTAGGCGTTATAATACTTGTAAGTTTCAAAGGACTGGTATATTAATTCCGAGTAAATCTTCTGAAGTAGGAAGATACAAATACACCTACAACGTATAGCAGCAGTGTATAAAACATGATCTTTCATCTTATGAATAAAATTATATGAATGACAACTTACATCCTCGCCTCCACAGAATATCATAATGATATAAATCTATTTATATGAAAACTATGAAGTCCCATATTTAGCTTACTTCTGCTTCTCTACGTAAACCAATTAGTTGACACAGAGATTCCTCAGTGGCAAGACTCCTTTGATCGTTATAAAATCAAAGCACACATCTAACAAGGCCTATGACAGATTTATTGCGTTTTACTAAGAATTCCATTCCCGGACAATATTTTTTAAAGGAAATGATTAAAAATAATTAAAACGAGACCATATTTTAGATGCTTTGTTCGGGCATTGTTTAGAAAAAAAGAGAAAATGTAGAGGAAGCTGTCATTGTGTGAAATGTCTTTAGTTTTGTATCAAAATATCCACACAATCTGTTTGAAATTGCTTCAGCAGGTTCAGAATTTCGCAGCAAAGTGCGCCAACAGTCCCCAATACTAAAATAAAGCTGACTAGTTTGTATGCCCCAGAATGAGTCCAGAGACAATTTTCCAAATCAATACTGAATAAATTATACCCAGCTTCGAACAATGTCAATTCTCCACGCGACGCATACCAATAAGACTCATCGTAGGACAGTTCCCCATCATTTAGCAAGTGCGGTCATTGTACTCAATGCTCATTGGCGTTTGATTGAGACAATGCATCGGTCCGTTACGGTCTATGATGTAAAACAAGATTTTATTTCCCCAGTACCATCAACCTTAACAAGAATAGCTTCCAATTCAAACCATGAAAGAACACCAATGATTACCCGCAGTTCATTAACACTTTCGCAATTGTTTTTACGCTTCTTTAGTTGTGACTAATGGTTAAACCTGTTTCCAGTTATGTTGCTTCACTTCAACAACGCTCAAATATAAGGACAGGAAATACCGAAACTAAAGACGGTGATTTTAAAATAGATTCAAGAAAGATGACAAATGTAGAAGTGTCAAGATCCTTGCGATTTCACACAATGCCATGGGTGGACCTTTAAAATACCGCATGAATACTTTTTAATGCGCCAACGATACGACCAACGTTTATTGTGTAGAACGTTTGACAATAGACGAATATTTTTTTCGTGAGACTTTAGCTCTTGAGAGGTTCATTCTTTTTTTTTGTATATTTCACATAAACTACATTTATATGAAGTCGTATCTGTGCGAGGACAAAGGCTAGCTGTCGCAGTCCGAAATAAAGTTGACAGCTGCAGAATTTCCGAGCGAGCGTTCGTAAACTACCGTGAAACTTGCACGCTAACCAACAATGAGTCCGTTAGAAATTTTAACAATTCGATTTTCATTTAAATCGTCGTATCTTGACGATGCATGTTGACGCCACACCTACCGTTAAAATGAATGGGAAGCGCCGTCGATCAAAGTGCATTTTGTAGTTTTATTTCAATGGCAATGTTTTCTGCAGCCTCAAGAGGTTTTTAATAGTCTCCAACGATTTATGCGGTCACGCTTGATCGATCACACCTTCAAGTTCAATACGTTTTGCGGACATGGTATCATTTATGATTATCTCGATAGTCGGTGTCTTTGAAATTGATTTTTCAACGCTACTTCTCTGCGGCCTTGTAGATTTCACGATGCACTAGCCTTTTTCGCTTGATTATTTTATATTATGTGAGTAGATTCTTGACCGGCAGCAGGCATGAGCTGCTACAGTATAAAATAATATAGGCGATAGAATATATTATATTCTATTAAATGTTTTTAAATTAATATACTTCTTTCTCTCAGTTTTTTCTGTGAAGTTTCCCCGAACATTTTTTTATCTATAATTTTCTATTCAGATGAGTTTATCCCAAAAATACATAGATACGGTCGGCAACTTTATTGTATGAACGTAGTTATTATAAAATATCAATCCACTGCGCTACGGAATTTCGTGAATATTTTCTTAGGATCCCGTCTTTATTATTATGATACCATTGTGCAACCATCTGTGATCTATCTGTCAATGTCGGGGACCTTACGAGACGTTCCAATTTATTTAACAAAAAATATGCTTGATAAGTCGGTACAGTATCAGACATGACAATGTTTATTTAAAATGTATTTTGGATTCTGTCTTTCAATGAAATGGAGTCATGTGATGAATTAATCACATGGTATATTTTGATAGGCCAAAAAATCATATCCCTTTTTAGAATACTCAATCAATGTGTAGCTACTTCTCTATGCTTGCAGTTACATACTATGTCTGTCGCTACCAGTCTAGTATCAACTTCATTCATCAGTTTATTCTAACCAACGCAACGTTCTTTTGTTTCCCACCACCTCTTTTGAGCAAAACCGACTGTTGATAAGTCAAAATATCACATCGATAAAAACAAAGGTGTTCGATAGCAACTGCATTGTCTTCTAATACTCCTAATGCCATCATGAATACTAATTCCATAACTACTTATACACTTTATCTGTGTGTTGAAATCCAACCAGTTATTGAACTGTACGTGATTCTTACCAATGCCAGGGTTTCCGTAGCCATATAACCTTTGTGATGTATGGTTGCTGTTTAAGATTCTGCTCACTAGATTACAAACATACATAGAAGTATTCGTAGATCTTGGAAGATTGGTGTTTTCTATGCGAAACTCGACTATCGAGTTGATTTGCGATTGAATTTTTTTGTAGTCGAATTGAAAGTATGCAAATCTCCAAGTATTAACCATATTATAATAGTTACCAGCTTAACGTATGCGCACCACACATGCAGCAAACTTTAATTGCATCATAATTGAATTTGCATTCAATGAATAAAACACACGCACTTTCTCTATCAATAAAACGTTTATTGTGTTCAATAACATAGAAATAATCTAAGTCGGGCCCTTTATACCGTATTGAATATTCAATTTTACTCACAGTCTACTGTGTAATTGAGGGGAAACTTATTAGGTAGTTGTATAATCACAGATTAGTATGCGATCGGCTCCTCTGCGACACAGATAAGCTGTTCGAACTCCGATAACGATCAGTATTCGAGTTACAAAGGCAATTGTCCGGGATTTTTTTTTGGACCAAGGACCATTGTATATAAAAATATTCGATTGCGTTTTGAATGCAATTTCTATGTTGTCCTGACAGTAATAGATACTATGTCGCATTTCGTCCCCACAAAAGATAAATTGCGCATTGATACTCGATATACCTGATGTTTTTCTGCCGTGTTATGCCTTTGTGTTGAACGGTGAGTACAAAGGAGATTTGTGATTAGCTGTCGAATTCAGAAAAATATATCGAGTCTATAATTAGGTGCTATAGGAATCACTGGTCGTTTGTAGAATATTATCGTTTCCGTCGTTATGTTAAGATGAAAGAAACATCTCAGCTGCATTGGATTCTCAAAACAATTTATACAACCAAAGACACTGGCGTTGATTCTTGTTGGCATGTCAGAGAAGCTACTACGAAGTTCAATGACGGTCACTTTTCAACCGTATAACATAGGTTATAAGGGTGAAAAGTGTGGCCTGTGGACGGCGAGTTATGGGCTAGCTCGCCGTCCGGCCGTCTTATGACGACAGGCCGTGTCGACGGCGCGTTCGTGTTCCACGCGCGCCTCAAAGAGATGTCAGCAATCAAGTAGGGGTCCGCATGGGCCGATGCCTGCCAGGGCTGCGGGACTGTTCGAAAGAGATACCGTGGCCCTGGAAGACAAAGGGCAAAGAAGGAACATGGATGGGTTTTAGTCAGTACAAGTCTGACACTCCCCTCCGCTCCGCCCAGAGTGGCGGGGGGGGGGGGGGGGTCATTTGATGATTTCCCATCCGGAAAAAAAAAGGGTGAAAAGTATCAGACCCTAACTGAACTCGGTGAACCTACTTCGTATTGTGGACTTCCAATATTATTGAGATTGTGAGATTGTTTTAGAGGGAACTATTTTTAAGCTAGAGGCAGCTTCAACTTAAACAATAAGCTGTTTAATATAATTATTGATAAAAGTATTACTCTAATATTATGTGGTTTGTGATGTATGTAGGAAAAGATTGTGACAGCTTATAAACTGATCTTTGAAGATGCTAAAGACAAAGAGGATGGAATTCAGGACAAAGACGTTAGTTGAACTTTAGTTACCGATAGACATAGCAACAGATTAAGAAGTTACGAGACAATAAGTAAACTAAAAAAAAACAACCGGTAATGTCAAGATTTCATGCAATTTTCTACACATCAACAAAGATAAATATTGAAGTTAGATTTTCACGCTTGTTTATTCAATCAAAATAGAACAGGCCCAAAATAAGAAAGAAACAAAAGGCGAACAGGATGCGAACGCAACATTCTTGGAATCTACATCGCAGTGGGCAATCACTTCAAGTAAAAGCTCAACGGGGCTCAACTTGACGACAATGCACAACCAGTAGCACCAGTAGCCCCAGTAGCCCCTTATTATTTTATTCCACGGAAACCGGACAACAGCTACCAAAACTCATTGTTAAACTCATGTTTTTACTCAACCATTTGTTTCCTCCCGAAAACATAATAGGGTTACGAAACCTAAGAATCTATTGTTCCCATCTGTTACTTACCTTCAATTATAAAAGACGGTAGCAAAATATTGTTTATTTTACAGTTGAAAGGGCTTTTAACAGTGACATATGGACTCTTTCTGTCTGAGTGCATTCAAATTTATGGGCCCATGACCACTGAAGAATTGGGTTATTGTTTAAATTTAGAAAGCTTGTTCTGAAGAATTGTTTCTGTTGCAGCCACACACCGTCGATAATTTATGTAAAGTTGGTTTTATTTTGTAGAATTAGGATGATGACGTTTCGATGCTTCTTGTGAAGTCGTTTGAATGTACATTTAATAGGTTTGTTATATGTATTTAGGATTAATTTAAACTTTGTATTATAAAATAGGCTGTATAGCTAAGCATTTCTAAACAGTAAAAAGTATTTTTCTGAACGAGTGATTGGATGAATGATTGAACGAGTGAAAGGTGAAGAAAAAAAAGAAGATGGTGATTAGAGATAGAATAAGAAAGACGTTGTTAAGATGTTAAGGTGTAAAATTTTTAATAAACTGTTGTACCAAATTTTTTTTTTTTTAAAAGACACTAGTATTTTTTTTTTTTTGGATGGAAAATCATCAAATGACGGGGGTCATGACTAAAACCCATCCATGTTCCTTCTTTGCCCTTTGTGTTCCAGGGCCACGGTGTCTCTTTCGAACAGTCCCGCAGCTCTGGCAGGCATCGGCCCATGCGGACCCCTACTCGGTTGCTGACATCTCTTTGAGGCGCGCGTGGAACACGAACACGCCGTCGACACGGCCTGTCGTTATAAGACGGCCGGACGGCGAGCTAGCCCATAACTCGCCGTCCACAGGCCCGCGCCTACGGTGGCCGGGAGCCACCACGTGACGCCCGACGCCCAGGGCGTCTCCCGCGGCGGCTGGGACGTGAGGTTCTTTCCCTCTCACGTCCCGCCACCTCCTTCACTAGCATGACTGCTTCACAGAAGGTGGTGACGGCTTCCCATTCCCTCTCGCTCCGGACCATGGCTTGAACCAGGGCCGGACGCGAGAGATCGCCGCCGCCAATCGCCGCTACAAGGACACGGCGGTGCTCCGCCCAAGCGGAGCAGACCTCTACGGTGTGCTCCACCGTGTCCTCCGGACGATCCTCGCAATGGAAACATCCGTGCGTTTCCTCCCGCCCGATTCGGTGCAGGAACCTCCCGAAACAACCGTGTCCGGTGAGGATCTGCGTCAGGCGGTAGGTGAGGGCGCCGTGGCGCCTCTCTAGCCACTCCTCAAAGAGGGGACTTATCGCCACTATGGTAGCGTGCCCTGCACGGGGTTGCAACAGTCGCTCTCTCCATGTCGCCATGAGATCACGCCGGAGGTCTGTCCGCTGAGCGGCAATTTGCCGCGGCAGCGGAGTTTCCCCCCGACGTAGTGCCTCCGCGCGCCATTCATGCAGGCGCGCGAGGACTATCGCCTCCAGATCCCATGGCGGCAATCCGGCAAGGAGGCTAGCCGCCTCGCCGGAGATCGTGCGGTACCCCCGGATTAGCCTTATGGCTATCACCTTTTGGGGCGCGTTCAGGTAGTGGGCGGCTTGCCGCCTCAAAGAACGCGCCCACACCGGGGCCCCGTAAAGGGCCATGGACCGCACGACCCCCGCGTACAGCCTCCGGCAGGAGGCGTTTGGACCCCTCAGGTTGGGCAAGAGCCGCTTGAAGGCAGCCCCTGTCCGTTCCAGTTTGGGAGCCAAACGTCGGAAGTGCTCCACGAAGTTCCACCGGCTGTCGAGGATGAGTCCTAGGTACTTCAATGTCGACCCGACGCCGATGGAAACCCCTCCTGCCGTCAGTAGGGATCCCGACGGTGGCGCATTCCGAGGCCCATGAAAACACATGGCCTCGGACTTGTGCAATGCCACCTCGAGACCCAATTGCCGGATCCTCTCCACGACTATCGCAACCCCGCGTGTCATGTTTTCGGCCGCCGCCTCGTGCGACCTCCCTTGTGCCAGTACCAGCGTGTCGTCAGCGTAGCAAACTACGCTGACGCCGGTAGGGAGGTCGGCGCGCAGCACCCAGTCGTAACCGATGTTCCACAGGGCCGGTCCCAGAACCGATCCCTGTGGAACACCGCACGACATCTCTCGCCGGTTCCATTCTCCGCTCTGACCGGGGTAGATGACGGCCCTATCCGTCAAGTAGTCCCCGACTACACGACGAAGGTAGGTTGGCACCCGGTGATACCGGAGTGCCTCCCTAATGCAGCTCCAGGGCATGGAGTTAAAGGCGTTGGCGATGTCAAGAGACACCGCCAAGACGACCCCACCCCGGGACACCGCATCCCCCGTCGTGAGGGCACTCACGCGCATGATGGCGTCCACCGTGGAGCGGTCCTTGCGGAAACCAAACTGGTGTTCCGCAAGATCCGACCCCATCCCCGCAAGGTGCCCGGCGAGGTGGTTGGCAATGACTCTTTCGAAGAGCTCGCCCACCTCGTCGAGCAACACGATGGGCCGGTATGCGGACGGAGAGTCCTCAGGGCGCCCTGGTTTCCGGATGAGGACCAGCTTCCCCGTCTTCTAACGAAGCGGAAACTGGCCTCTCTCCAAGCATGCGCTTAGGAGCCCTTCCAGTCGGGGCCCGAGATCCTCAGAGGCCAGGACCCAGGCTTTGCCAGGCAAGCCATCGGGTCCCGGGGCGGTGTTTCAGCCTGCGTACCGCCACTCTCAGGTCTACCCCAGTCACCTCCGGATCGTCATCGTCGTCATCGGTGTGGTCCGCTTCCGGCACCGCATGCGGTGACAGAGCCATAGGCGGGGGAGGTGGCGACACTTGGGGGAGGCCTACGTCCAGCAGTGGACGTCTTTCGTCTGAAATGATGATGATGATGATGATGATGATGATGATGACCTACATTCTATGTGAATAAATGATTTGATTTGAAGATTTAAGATTCAACTCGAGAGGTAGTAGACAATCTGAAGTCATCAGAAATAAAAAGCAAAAAGACTTTTGAACATCAACTGTTTTGTTTTACAGTCAACGTATATTTTAAACTTCCTTCTCCATAGAAACCGTTGCACTTATTACACATATAGGTTAATATGTTAGATCAGTATAGCCACTATGTAACTAGTTACCTACTTACGAGTGTCACATTCAGTTCAGAAGAACTGTTGTGTCTATAGTTCTTATGAAGTGAGCTCAAACGAAACGGGATACATCACAATGTCTCCAATTTCTAAGTGCAGGTGTTGGGGCTAGGTGATACTGAGAAATTAAGAAGTGCCTTATTAGCAAAAGTTGTACAGCTATGGGCAAGTGTCATAGGGAACCTAAATATAATCCAAATCCATTTAAGTCACGAGTTAATAGGCTTCTTTTGGGTTAGCTCGTTTCATCGTCGACCTCATATTTGTCCTCGACTAGGTTGGTGTCAAGAGTAGGCCGATTTAATATAAAAAAATATTGTAAGTAATAATTAAACATTATGCTATGCTAATTAAACATAGTTATATGTACGTACAAACAACCATACTAAGAGATTATGACGATTTCAAAATCGTGACGAAAGAATCATTTAAATTATGCTTAGAGGATTAAACGATTTAAATAATGCATAATTAACTAGTCAAAAGTTCCCACTGCATTGTCTATGAATATCATTATAAAATACAGCTTATTATTTTATATGACCAAAACTATTCACAGGCGAACACAAATAAATATTTACATTCGCTTAATGACTAAAGGGTTGGTTTTACAACCAACAGCAGTAACAGTTACAACTCATCGTTGTAAACAATGCATTATTACTACCAATAAAAGGAAACAGCATAATTACACCAAGTTTTTGTTAAATAACCAACGAACCTGCCCATATAACGGTAATACATTTATCATTATAACTAGAAGACGGGATATTTACCATGTTTATTGTTTTCTTTGAGTTCCCGATATTTCGATATTTGTTTATTTATAAACAATAAACATGGTAAATATCCCGTCTTCTAGTTATAATAATTTTAGTGACCATGAAAGTTTAAAATACATTTATCAGTAAAAACCCGTATTAAAAAGGCCGTAAAAGGCTTGTTATTTAATTGACGAATTAGAAATAAAAAATATGAACTCATTAAACTTTGGAAGCTAGTTAAATAATTGTTTAGTGAAATTAGAAGGTACACATAATCTTTATTGGTCACATTAGAATCGACAGGCTTTCAATGTGAAAGTTTTGAAATCGAATGAAGCAATTAAATGGATGGGTTCAATTAAATTGAATGAAGTGCCACATGGAATTGTGACCGAACATTGAACGGTTTTTATTGCTGTGAGAGACAGTAAGTTTGATAATAAAGTTGACGATTAATATAGCATTGATGATAATAGCACTTAGTTAATGAATGCAGTGTGGACATGTCTGACAAGCGATGTACATGCATGTGGTTTACTTAATGTTAATTAATTAATAATACAGAGTTCTGGCTATCTGTTTTACTTTTAATATTTTGAGTGGGTGTTAAACTTTTATATCTATGGTGATTAAATAAATGCATTTGGTACGTTGGTTGTACCAGGCAGGCAGAGGTGTTGGATGAATGTCGACTTATTGTAACGACCACGAGCACTCTGTCAAGCAAGAGCGTAGCAGCTAAGAAGAAAAGAATTACCTTGGTTAAGGATTACCACAAACATTTAGGAAAATCGATTAGACTTATAGATGTCATACAAGTTTAAAAGCTCAATTTTTGAGCCAAATATAATTATAGTATTGATATAGGTCGAACCTGTTCCCATGTACAGGGTGTACACAGACCCTTCACAAAGTCATCAACCAAGCATTCTGTACATCAAACTAAGTAATTTTACGCAAAAATTATTGCTGGGAAACGACTTTTTTATTTAGGTGAAAAATCACGTTTTACGGTAGGGCTCGATGGAACGCACTCAAAGCATTGCGCTGGTTGATGGATTAATTAGTACGGCGGTCGTAGAGGTGATAAAAGTAAAAATTTTGCATTAAAAACATGTATTTAAAAAAACTTGTCAAAAATTGGAACTTTGACCCCCAATATCTCCGTAACTAGAAGGTTCCAGGTATGGTCCCGAACAAAAAAAAAATTATCGCAAAGACAGGGAGAATAAGTGCCTTTCGGCTTCGTTAAGAGTCTATTTACACCCTTTAAACCTATTGCCTGTTTAATTTCAGACATAAAATTACTAAAATAATAATTTCCCACAAAGCTTGAACTTAAAACAATGAGGCAGCTAAAGATAAAAAAAGCTATACCAATCAAAACATGTAAGCTCTAATTTAAAGCTTTTGTACATCACAGAAAAAAACTACCTCGATCTTTTTACCAGCCTGCCATAAGAAACAGCGATTTCTCATCATAATTATATTCATTAAGTTAGTTCTAAACATTACAGCTTGTTTGTTTTTATTCGCCAAAATTACATGCTTGGACAACGTTTAGACCATGATTGTGCAATTCCACTTACGATTATGACTCATAATAGTATACTTTGTATCGATAAACATACAAATAAGGCTCGCTCAGGCTTACATCTGCAATTAGGCACTAAAGCAATGATGTGAAGATTGTATGGATCAAAAAAGACGTACCTATTTATGTGTGTTGTTTGCATAAAAAGTAACGGAAGTTTTTTTGTGGTGGACGTTATTGGTTTTCGTTTTAAATGTACAACATTATGTTACAGTTTTTGCTTGTGTTTGGGGTCAGAAGGTTCAGACATACATGTAACATTTTGCATCTGTGGCAAAAAAGTGTGTATAATATTAGTTGGAGCAAATAGTTAGATGAAATAAAATAGCTTAAAATATGTATTATTTTATTTCATCATATTTGTTACTAGCTGTTGCCCGCGACCTTCGTCCGCGTGAAATTTTATAGCCTATAACCTTCCTCAATAAATGGGCTATCCAACACTAAAAGATCTTTTAAAATCGAACCAGGAGTTCCTGAGATTAGCGCGTTCATCCAAACAAACAAACTTTTCAGCTTTATAATATTATATATTATAGTATAGATATGTTCAAAGATCGTAACCGTTTATCCACAGGCTTTCCCTTTCCTAAAATTAATGGCGATCAAGGAAAACGAATAAACAGAAAATCTTTAGATACAAATAAATAAATTGAAGTGTCTGTTTGTACTTTCAAAATAACAGCTTTTTAATGAATGCATAATAATTTGTTAAAGTATGTTATTATACGTCAGATAACATTTTTTTTTGGTTTTTGGTTATCGGTCTGTATGTTCCGTCTTATCTCCAAAACGGCTGGACCGATATTGACAGATTTTTCCTGGCAGATGTTATAAGGAGTAACTTGGCCTACATTTATTTCAGATTAAGAATTAGGGTTCCGTGAAAAAAAAACCCTTGAAATTGTTATACTAATTTCACGCAGGCGAAGGTCGCGGGACTCGCGGGCAATAGATGATGATGAGTAAGTAAAACTATATAATTTAAGTTTCATCAAACGATTTCCTTTCAACCATTTCTTAGTTCACTTGTGCGATCAACTCAATCTTTGTAATCTTGGGAATTCATATCATAAAAAACGGTAGGCTATTGTTTATCGTCCTGCCAAGCAGTCTCTAGGGCCGTGTGATGAAATATTATTTCTTTTTGTTACTCAATCATGTCGCTTCAGATCAATCATATTAAAATTGGGAATCCACATGAGACATCCCTTGGGTAGCTGCTTTTGTATTAGCTATCTAGTATTTTGGAAAAAGTAATCTGTCGGCTTGAGTTATGACGGTTGATGAATAGCCTTATTACTGTTTTGTAGTTAGTTATTTATTTTAGGTTTACCCTATAGGATACTTCTTATTAAGTGCTTGGATACATACTTGTATACTTGGGTAGTGCCAAAGAGTTTGCTAGTTTACCCAGCATTTACCAACCCCAAGTGGAATCGCCAGCATCATTGACAGCTTCTTTTTTTTTTTCGGATGGGAAATCATCAAATTACCCCCCCCACTCTGGGCGGAGCGGAAGGGAGTGTCAGACTTGTACTGACTAAAACCCATCCATGTTCCTTCTTTGCCCTTTGTGTTCCAGGGCCGCGGTATCTCTTTCGAACAGTCCCGCAGCCCTGGCAGGCATCAGCCCTTGCGGACCCCTACTTATTTGCTGACAGCTTGGTATTTTCATTTTAAATCTATAATAATGATTTGTTAAATGTATCACCACGTCAATCACGTCAAGCAAGTCAGCGTATCTTCAGTTGTCAGGGCTAATACGATGAAATAAAAGCTAAAATGGGATTTGCCAATCTAACATCAAAGTTTAAAAGGAAGCTACTCAAAAAAATCCTTCCGTTAAGCAATGCGAAAGTAAATTCTTGAGTTTGAATCGTGTTTTGGATGACTAACCCAAGGATGAGAGGGTTACAGAACCATTGATTTTTCAAGCCTCACATGGCAAAGGGTGAAAAGAGGAAATCCAATAACGTACAGTCTACCCCCTGAACTTGGATAAATCGAATTCCAATTAACGTGGCAACAGTTTTGGTAAGTTAGTTTACGCAAACCGGTTTATTGCGAATAAAAGGTAGCCGTTTTTTTTTACAAAGGCTTTGAAAGACCTAAATAATAAGGTTGATTCGTGAATGGGTGACCACCCATTACAAACCGGGTTTCCTCTAAGCCTCGAAAAGCACGTTAAGCCGTATGTCCCGGCAGTCATTTGTAGATCTTTGACAGTCTGACAACCAGTCTTAATAAGAGGTATCGTATTACCTAGTACTAACTGGGTTGTGGAGGTCAGACAGGCAGTCGCGCCATGTAAAATAATAGTATTCAGCTTTATCCGGTTAGACTGGAAGCCGACCCCAACTAGTTGGGAAAAGGCTAGGCAGATGATGATTGAAAGACCTAAGTAACCCACAGACATACCCTAAAAACGGTTTCGAGGGGTTCTAAGTAAATATTTTTATAAAATTTGTTTTGAGAAATAAATAATAATATCTGTTGGCATAGCAACCAATCCAAAAAATCTTGAATGCCTATAGATATTGTTTTGTTGTAATCCAAATAACATGAATTTGGTGACCAGTGAATTTTCTCAAAATTTGTCCAGAAACCAATTCTGAATTTGTGTAATTTTACATAATTATGAACCTATTAGGTTTTACCCTTTGATGCACCGGCTGCACCGTTGCAAAAAGTTAATAAACACCAACCAAGTCTTATAATTGATTAATTTTCATAAACCCTGTCCTAAAATATCACTGGAATTCATTGATTCGTGTTTAATCCTTTTTATTGTTTTGGGTCAACACAAATTATATACTGACAGACATTCGGACGTATAATTGATACCTCTACTAATGTATGCATTTATTCCTCAAATTCTTTGAAACAAAAAGTTTGACTGACTCATAAGATAACTCATAAATTAAAATCTATGAAGATTGAAGAATTCTTCCACGGAACCCCTTTTTGTTTATGACATCAATATATTAATTGATTCTTAGTATGCAAGTCTGAAGTCTATAATTTATTTTTAAAATACCATTTAAAAGTAAGACAGCAACCTATTAAAATTTCGTTTAGCGTTATGTTTGTTTAAGCAGTCGAAGGCTATAATTATCGACTCTGGTGGTTTCGTCGCTGTATAGATGGGAATGTATTTTTAAATCGAATCTATTCGAATATAAAATCGATAGTCGAATTCAGTCACTGAACTTGTTGCGAAGATGAAACATTAATCGCTTGTATTCACGCGAACCTCGTTATCATGCAATTGTAATATGAAAAACATTGAAGTTCCTGACTCTAACTTATTATCGATACCTATTTTAAATGTAAAACAATAAACTTTAACTACATTTATTAGGGTATTCCTCAAAGCGCAACTATTTTTAAGCGCAACTAAATTATTCCTCGAAGCGGAACCATTAGTTGCGCTCACAAATTCAAATTAAAAATATTATATGTTTACTCCTCAAAGCGCAACAATGATTGAAAAAAAAATAATGAATTCATCATATCCCTCTCTATTTTTCATTATGGTTGGGCTTTAAAAAACCGATCTGCCTTTTAAAAATCGATTTTGTAGTTGACCTTCATTCCTGACATTTCTTTAAACAGTAATTACAGGTTCGAATGTTAAAATAAAAAAATGTTAAATAATAACGGAAATGTTAATTTTGAACGATTCTAATCAGCAGGTGATTGCGGACTCGTTGCCTAGACTGATTCAATGCGAAGGCATTTAGACTAAGTAACCAATTAGTTTCGGTTTGTATCTCTACCCGTTACCAGTGGTTGCACGTGGAAATTTGGTTTTAATTGCACTGTATCTGAGATCACTGAGACTGAGATCAAGACTGCCTCTTTGGTGTAGTGGTTGCAAGCGCAACTAGGTGCTGGGTTTGATTCCCAGGTCAAAATCAAATCAGTTCATCATCTGCCTAGCCTTTTCCCAACTATGTTAGGGTCGGTTTCCAGCCTAACCAGATGCGTCTGAATACCAGTATTTTACATGGAGCGACTACCTACCTGACCTCCATAACCCAGTTAGTACTAAGTACTACGATACCCTTTGGTAAGACTCCATACCATACTCCATTCAAACTTAGAGAGAGAACTCTTAATAACTGCGTTATTTATCTCAATGCATAGCCCGATGCTTGTGGGTGTTTTAATTAAATAAATTGCTTTATCAGCTCCAGAGACAATGATGTCAGTTATGGGGGGAATTTTATTAACACACTCCTATCTACGTCATTCGTACGGTCATACGGGTGACTACTCATTTACTTAACAAATAGAATTGATTTGCTTGATTCTTATCTCATTTCGCTCTATATTAGATTAGTATTTGTAAGGGGCGTGTTTGTTTATTAGTGGTCGTAACGTAATTTGGTATGTCTGTCTCATTTTTACGTGTTACCGACTCAACGGGTTTTGATGAAAGTTGGCACATAGGTAGCCCATGACGTTGATTAGAACATGTCATACTGCTACTTTTGCTGAACTGGGCCTATTTGGCGCAACCGTGAGGCACACAGTGTCACATTATTTTTTTTTTTGTTTATTTTTTAATTTTTTGTTTTTTATTTGTTATATATATATTTTTTTATTTTTTTTTATACTGTGTGCACTTGTGGCATGTGCAAAATAAATGTATTTTATTTCTTTCTTTCTTTCTTCTTTCTTTCTTTTCTTTCATACACAATGTCAGGTCTCAAAGGGGGTGAAGCTGTGGCAAAAGCTGCCATGTACATGATTCAACTAGACCATCAGCACAGAAGAATTGTGATTGTTGAATTTAGGGTACAGTTTGGGGTATTATGACTAGAATCCAAAGCGAAATTAACCATGTACTGGATAAATATCTTGAAATCATAGGATCTACTTATAAAATACAACCTGAGTGCCAAATTTCATCCAAATCCGTTTAGTAGTTTTTGCGTGAGAGAGTAACAAACATAAATCCATCCATCCATCCTCACAAACTTTGATAGTAGTAAGATATAAACTTAATTGATACCTAATGTCATGTAATCCTTGTACTTAGGTGAAAAGGGAACGTGAAAAGAAAGATTCAATGCAAGACGCGGGAACAGCTTTTAAAATAAAATTTACGTAATAATCAGATTTTTCCTAACGAATGATTTACTTCAAAACCTCTATTTGTTCCTATAGTTCATACTACATAGAAATGCGGCTACAAACATTGTTTTGGTAATAAGAGCATGCAACACATGTTTTCAAACAGACCGCCTCACTGGCTTTGTTATCACACTGTACTACTTACTCCGTAACTCTAGTGCCGTGAGAATTATACGTTGTAACGTTTTCTTATATTTGTTAACACTATTTGCATACGGTACTGTTTTAGTGTGTCAAAGGTCTAAGGTTTCTGTGGAAGGTACTATATGACATGGGACTGTTTAAAAACCGGTCAAGTGCGAGTCGGACTCGCGTAGTAGGGGAGCCTCCTTTAATTTTTTTATTTATTGTTACAGCATCAACAGCAATACACATTCTGTGAAAATTTAAACTGTCTACCAATTACGGACCATGAGATACAGCCCGCTGACAGACAGACAGGAGGACGTCGAGAGGAGGCTTAGCAATAGAGTTCCGTTGCTTACCCTTTGGGTACGGAACCCTGAAACTGGCTACGAGTTTCTCTTGTCTCGTCTTGTTTGATGAAGAATGTTTGTTAGGTATGTTTCAGCGCAGATGGCTAAGACAACGTGTAATTCTATTCTATCAACGAAAACGAGAATAGAGAAAGCAAAACTGTACGGGGTGACATAAGCTATCGAAAATTTTATTGTCAATCTCCATTAGAGTCGTAGAAATACTAAAGGATCTGAAATTGGTTGTTAATCAGCAATAGGTCCTCAGATATGACAGGCTAGGAGGATGCATTGGAAATTCTCAATATTGTCATGGTCAATCTCAAAACAACAACAAAAGGTTAAGTCGCCAGCGCATCGAGTTACTACAAACTATAAAATTTCTGCTAATGATTTTAAACCATAAAATGTAAATAGTTAAGTTCAAAATCGAATGAGAAAATTGGCGACTGTACTTAAACAAAAAAATCTGTGCGGCAGTGTGCTTTAAATCTCTAATCGTTATAAAATCATACAAGAAGTTTAAGAACCAATTGAGTGGGAGGGCCTCCGTTAAATGGAGGCATTTCAATTGAATATGTAAATAAAATAAACGGTGATAGTTTCCAAATTATAAATGCGAACACGAATTATCCAGTTCTGTACAAGTAATTTTGGATTATCAGAAGTTTACCAAGAATTTTTTAATGAACCATCAGGTGCTTTGGTTAAGCAGACGCGTTGGCTGAGAACGAGACAAGTGGAGGAGTTTCGTTTTTCTTTAACCGCATTCTGCCATATGTCATATGCTGCGGGCCCAAATAATCCGTAGGTATATGGCACCCTGACACCGCCATAAGGCGACGGCCCTGGGTTGAATGGGATGAAAGTTATGGGGATAGGCCTTTTGTCTAGGAGTGGAATGATGCAGGCTAACAGTAACATTGGGTTTCTACAGGATTAACATATTAAGTTTTTTGGTGTTTTTTTCATCATCATTTTCTCTTCGTCCTCTTAGCGTGTCGGGGTTTTCCTCGAAGCACAACCATTAGTTGCGCTCACAAATTCAAATTAAACATATTATATGTTTATTCCTCAAAGCGCAACTATAATATATGAAAAATAGAGAGGGGTATGATAGATTCATTATTTTTTTTCAATCATGGTTGCGCTTTGAGGAATAAATATATAATTATTTTAATTTTAATTTGTGAGCACAACTAATGGCATCGAGGAATGATTTAGTTGTGCCTAAATATAGTTGCGCTTTGAGGAATACCGCAGTGTGTCGATGTCAATCTAAATTCTAACACCAGTTTAGCGCCTTCAGTAGCGTCATCAGTTCTATTATCATTATCGCTGGCTGATAGATATGTCACTTTGTCTATACCCTCATTTCCACTTCCTAGTTGGCTGTTAGAAGTGATAAATAGCAGCCAAAAAGATTATAATTTCTCTCGCCCACTACTGTATGGAAACAAAAGGCTAACGAAATAAGAACAATGAACACCTTCTTTCAAAACAAGAGTTCACATAAGTTCATTTGTTTCGGCCATTGTTATCTCACTCACGGTTTTACCGCGAATTGATATGCACATTGCACGTGGGGACTTTGTAATGATACTTCTTGGATTACTTTGTTTGGTAAGATAACATAACATCACGCTTGTAATCCCCGAAGAGTTAGGCAGAGGTGTACATAATAGTACACCCAAATTTTGGCCATTTATGTTTTTGTCCCATGTAATAGGGGGCGAGCCTATTGCCATCAACTGGGCACACATCCAGATTCGTGGCTGCTACTAAGAAATCCCTAATGGAAAACTCCAATAATACTTTATCCGATCCGGGTATCGAACCCAGGACCTCATGGTCACCAGTGGACGCGCTTGCGACTACTAGACCAACTAGTTGGTAAGATACACGTGACTATTTTAATTTAGAGTGTAAAATAGCAACACAAACCAAGGTGACGAGCACAGGAACAGATGACGTAGCAACACTTGGGGGCCTTTGTCCAACGGTGATCGTCTTTTATGATGATGGTAGAATAAAATAATACATTGTAGCTCATTGGTTTTTCCATCAGATGACAGTGGTGACCAAAATTTAGAAGGACTACCGATGGCTTGAACTTCTAGAGGATTACATTTTTGTTTTTGGCTGATTTACAGGTACAGACGCCAATACATCACTCGAAACGGTAAAATTTTCCCAATCAACCTTGAACCTATTACTTTAGCGATAAAGTCGAAAATCTATTAAAGAAATTTGACAGATTGTAGTAGCTTGATGTGCTGGCGTCTGTACATAGTAGACAGTCTTCCACTAGCTTAAATAAATTCGAAGCAACTAAAAATAAATTAATATTAGATAAACAACAACCATCAAACACAACAACCAAATGCCACAACCATCAAATATTTGGAAACGGTTTTGCTAATAGTATTATATGCTTGTATGTTTTAAAAGGGAAATTATTAATCGGGCGAATAAAAATTTAATTGGCGACCAATATACTGAATGGGCGACTATTATACCAAGTAAGTAACTATTTATTCGGTCATTGCGGCAAGGAGAATATAGGAAGCAATAGCGAGCAAAAGCTGAGAGAGACTTGTGGCACCCCGACTCGGACAAGTTAGGTTCGAAGGGGATAGCGGGGTCTAGTGAGCGAGCGAAGTGAGCGAACTAAGACCCCGGAATCCCCTTCGTGTTAGGTTACTTTAAACCCTGCAAACAGAAATAGGGGCCCCACGCAGCGGGGCTACGTCGACTACGCCTTATCTACAATCTAGAGGTTAATTACCTTGTTTTATTTTTTTTTCAGAGTCCTTGAATTAACACACTGATCGTATTGAACAACTAGTAACTCAAATTAACTCTCTAGTAACTCAAGTCGCTGTTTTAAACATTTGTATTCGCCCACTGTTTGTCGCTCACTTAGTACTTCAGTAGCCCATTTTCAATATTTTTGGCACCTTTAATTTGATTTCGCTCATTTAAATTCTACCCGTTTTAAAATAACTCTTAATGATCGTTCTCTCTGTTTATATTTTTTCCAAAAAGCTTGTTTTCGAATTGATGAGATCTGAAAAGGATTCGCAGAATCTATTACCCATTTATAAGCTTCATCAGCCTCGTAAAAACGTAACCCTGAAACGTAGACCTTTATCATAACATCATCAATCAAATCTGTTTGTCTGCATTATGTCGGATATTACTCTCCTAAGAGATTGTTGATGTCAGTTAATTCGGATTTTTTTATTTTTTTACGAAAATAATGCCTTATCAATATTATTTTGAGAGTTTTGTAACGTTGACTGCCTCATTGGTCTAGTGTTTGCAAACGCGACTGCTGAGTATGAGGTCCTGGGTTCGATTCCCAGGTCGAGCAAAGTGTTTTGGGAATTTTCCTTCAGGATTTTCTCAGTAACAGCCACGGACTCTGGATATGTGCCCGGTTGATGGCAATAAGCTTACCCTCTATAACATGGGACTTAAATATAACTGCAAAAATGTGTGTATACTATTCGGTACACCTCTGCCTCAACCTTCGGGTATAACAGGCGTGACGTTATGTATGTTATGTTCTGTGACATATCTTCAAATGAATAGTGTTCATGTCGAATTGTCGATCATAATATCCATTTATGGACCAACTGATTTTACAACAGTTACGAATATTTCTATGTCCGTAACAGTGTATTACAACATTTACAACGTATGTATCTGTTACGGCTAATAGCCGAAGTGCGGCTACACTTAGTTTTAGCCGGCTAAACCTAGGAGCGGCCGGTTAAACTTAGATGTATCCTACTTATCTTCGGTTAGAATATGCAACCAATTTGGAAGTAGAGCTCGCCGCGCGCCGGCCGCTGCGGCGGCACCGCTCGCTGCGCTAGCTCGGTTCGCGCTCGTTTGGTCACTGTTCTAACCTTACCCAACTAGGACTAGGAGTAGCCACACTTTGGCTTTTAGCCGTAACATATCTACTAACAAACTGGGGTAGTTTTTCCATAAAAAAAAAACTATAGAATATGCATTCAAACGTCAAATGACCGTATGGGTCTATTATGAAGAAAATTAGGATGATCTTATCCTGTTCACTATAATATGTTGTTCTTTCCTCCGTCTGAGATGATTTTAACGCCCTTCCAATAATATTTTACGCATCTAATTCATGTTTACCTCGTACTTGAGGAAAACAAATATTTACGCTTACAATTTCTCCATAATTACGATGAATAATCTAAAGGCAAATATTTTTGTTACACTTGTACATAATCAATGTTTACATTATTACAAAGTTTATTATGACTTGGTATTATCTCTGTTTAGAGTTGGTACTATTTGCTTTTGATAATTATGCCCAATTAAAATAATAGATTACCACAATGTCTCCTGACCTATGAACCTTTCCAATCAATGTTATTATAAGACTTCTAGACAAAATCACAAGTGACCAATAATGGCTTAAGAGTAGTCACCCTTTCTGGATCTTTCTGAAAAATATAAACTGACGACGACGACCTCCTCCGTCCTCGACGTGGTGGACTAGCATGACGAAGCTCCTATTAGAGGAAAAACTGCCCGAACCCACAACCCAGGACAGACTGTCTTGGTGGCAAGAATTATTGTAGGAGAGCCGACCCGAAGTGGGATAGCGCTAGGTAGAAGAAGTAGATAAGTATCTTGACTTATTTGCTGTCCATTCTGGGGATATCTTGAGGATATATGTTACGGATATACGTTTACTTAAAAACGAGCTGTTCTTACATGCTGAATGAAATGAAATTACTGATGATAATGAATACTTGATGACATCATAAACTGATCGACTCGTTCGTCAGGAATGTGACACCTACTGCCAAGTACTGATTTACTACCTTTTGTATGCAATTGACTGGTAGCAAACTGGGACCTTACTGTGACCAACCATGGTTAACAATATCTTCACCTTCTGTAAGCATCCAGACTGCAACCTGTTTGCCTCACAACTGCAGGGTCGATTTGCATCACAAGCAAGTAAACAGTAAAATATAAATCGTATATCAGTTCTACGTTATATTCCATACAAAGTACTAGTCACTACACAGACAAATTTATAAACTCCGGTTGCAATAAAACATCACAAAAGAAACAAATTACCTATGATAAACGACATTGGAAAAAAAAACATTTATATCTTACACAAGACTTTCTACAATTCGACAATATAACAAAAGAGTTTACCTCATATTAGACGCGTAAATATCCACTCGGTATGCGGCATTCATATTTATACAGTCAGTAAATTGCTATCGGGCGTAATGTAATAATATGAATTTACATAAATTTTCTATAACATTTACATTAGGAATAAATGAATTGCTGGTTGAATGGTGTCTTTGGCCGGAAAGACGCTTGGTTCGCGCCCGGAGTCGGCCGCATAACAGAAATGTGTAAACCTAATAAGTGAAACGGCTGGTTTTATTTATTCTGTTGACCATATATTTCCTGGTTCACGAGTAGAAGTAATAAAGTAGTGGTGGAGTGGTAATCAAAATGTTTTCTCTTAGTAGCTGTTAATTATGTTTTTAGCTTTATGGCTCGTTTAAATTAATCTACACGAAACGGCTGCGGTTAAATACGTTCTTGAGATAAAGGAATGCATATTTCAGCAACAAAATTAGTGGAAAATAAGGATGTCAAGACCAACTAGCCAGAAAAAACAACTAAAGGGTGTAAGAAGACCCTTAACGAAGCCGAAAGACACTTGTTCTCCCTATCATTGCGATATTTTTTTTTGTTCTGGACCATACCCGGGAAACTTCTAGTTGCGGAGATATTGGGGGTCATTTTTTCTCAAGTTTATGTTTTTAATGTAAGATTTTTACTTTAAAAACCTCCACGACTCCCGTACTATTCAATCAATCCATGAATACAATGTTTTAAGTGCATTACATTGAGTCTTACCATAAAATATGATTATTCACTCAAAAAAAAAGTCGTTTCCCAGCAATAATTTTTGCGTATAGTTACTTAGTTTGATGTACATAATACTTGGTTGACGGCTTCATGAAGGGTCCGTTTACACCCTGTATTGTACTGATCTACAAAGTCGACCTTCTCGTATTTTGAAGAAAAGGACAAGATATTCATATTCACTTTATTTGCATTCCACAATGTTAAAAAGGTGTTATAAAAAGCTCACAGTTATGAACATTATTACGGACCCTGATAGGGCACAGCAATATACATATTCTATTAAAATTAAATTTTATGTATTTTAGACAGAAATAATTAAATTTTAAGACGTTAAAATTAAATTTTATGTAGTTAAGTTAGACCCATTCACAAGTGTAAAGTAACACTAGTTATTTTCAATCCAATTTACATACAGCAAATTCTACTTCGAACAACCCATTAAGCTGCACGACATACTTGTATCTAAAACCACAGGTCCGCCCACTATCTTCCAAGCTCACAGAAAAGTTAAATATTATAAAATTTAAATATTATAATGGCCGGTCCACGACTCACGAGACACAATAGTCAGAACTGTGATTTGCATCGCCGCACAAAGTACTGAATGTGAATTTTACTTAATCTAACTTTATATGTCGTGACGGTTTGCCGTGACTTTTTATATTTTACAAGCGAAATGGTTGGTGCTGGATCTAGCTAAAGAAAAGAGCTGAAGTGAAGGCTTCTTTGTCCGAGCGTGTAGTGTTCGCCCTGAACGTATAGGATGAACAAACCTTCTATATGTGGGTATATTCTATGAAGGCTGCACGGTTACAGGCAATCATAGGGAGTCTGCATGACTTCATCGGTCAGCATAATATATGTCAGATTGTCAGGATTTATTCCGTTAGGCTCGTACATCATGTGGACGACAATTATGGGTTTCGTGCAAATACACTAGGTGCGATGCACTACTTCTATTAAACTTACAAAATACTTGAAATTACAACTTAACACAATAACACGGGGCACAATGAAACGAGTACAGTTCTGGGACGTCTCAACTCCGCTGCAATCAAACACTCAATGTCGTCCTCGCCTCGAGCTGTAAACATCAGGGCTCTGTAGAAGCACGCTGTGGTGTGGGTAGACTTGTAAGTAGGTCGCGTGATGTCACCACTGGCGTATTTATGACTCATTTATATGGCCGTACCAATGATTGGATCCGACATATACATAATTAGTTATGGTTGATATTTAGAAGTTACTAGCCCTTTGACTTCGACTACGACTTCTTCCGCGTCGAAGAAACATCTAGTTTGCCACTGAATTTTCAAAATTCAAGTAGTTTGGAAAATGACTCCATCCAAACTTATTAGTGTAGAAATTTTCGCATTTGCCCTTTATTAGCGAAACTCCATTGGAAATTAAAGCGTCAACTTACCACCTACTTACCTTACCAATAAAATAATGTCTTAGATACAAAACTTTCGGAACTAAATATCAGTTTTATCTTCGCCAAGGTATACTCTGACTACTTACATTCATACTGGGCCTCGGTGATAGATTACAGCCCATCTCATCCCAGCAGTGGGAACATTATAGGCTGGCTATGCTATGTTTCCTGGTACATTCCGTCATTGTTACCTGTCGACTTGTAATTTCCGGATCAACAGAACTAATTAACCACATGAGCGCAGTAAAACATTGTACCTTGTTGATTAAAAGCTAGATTAACTAACCATGCTTACAAAATATAACTAGGCTATAAAACCTAGGTCCCATGGTTTCAATAGTGATTCAGGTGGTTAGTTTATGATTTATGAGTACCTAGTAAACTTTAGTACTCATTTCCGTCCTTTCTTGAAACTTTCTATGTTTTTCTTTTGAGAATGTTTCGTAAATACTTCGATGTATATTTTGTACTGATGATGCCCATATTTGCTTGTGTTTACTATGTATTAAAAGGACCCTAAATTGGTCCATTCCAACTCAAAACTATCCAATCTGGTGAGAATTCATACAATTCAATTCAACTCTTTTGAAACATTCATCTTTATTTTGTAGACTGTGTTAAGGACGATCGATTAAAGCGATTCTAACAACCAATCAATAAATACGAAGGACAGAAAACTATTAGACTGCCTCGTTGATTTAGTGGTCGCAATTGCGACTGCTGAGCTTGAGGTCCTGGGTTCGATTCCCGGGTTAGGCAAATAGTTGTTAGGTTTTTCCATCAGGAATCTTTCAGTAGCAGCCACGGAGTCTGGATTTGTGCCCCGTCGATGGCAATAGACTCACCCCCTATTACATGGGATTTAAACATAACTGGCGAAATGTGGGTGTTCTATTAGGTACTGCTCTGCCTAACCCTTTGGGATTACAGGCGACATGTTGTGTTATGTAAAATTCTTCTTCTTCTTCTTTACGTGTCGATGAACAGAAATTGTGTTAGACCAGTATGTAGCCACCTGCACAGCTCTTACATTTGCTTCGATAAAATAAAAAAAAAATAAGAAAATATAAATATTAGAGAAAATATTATCCACCAGGTGTAAAACTTTATTTCAAATACTACCAAAACACCAGCCATTTCTGTTGTTAACAGACATTCCTACGTAATTGTGGTCTTGAACGAATCGATGTAATTGATAACGGTTTGAAAGTAACTATCCCAAAAATTGTAACAGTATTTTTGAATATTGTAAAATCGGACTCATCCATCAAACTACGTACATATAAAGTTAGAATAATTATACTCTTGTCAAAGCTGTCTAAAACACAGCACGTTAAAAATACACGAATTGTTTAAAAAATACCTAAGTGATGTTTTAATTTGTAATCTGATAGAGCTAAATTAAAGAAAAATTCTCAGCGAAATTATGTTTTGGTTGAGTGTGGAATTGAGAATTATGTTCCCAATCCTGGGACATTTGCCTCCTTCCTGTTAGAAGGAGTGGATCTACGGGTCTGCCGCGCGGGGGTTCCGCGCAATTTAACGAATGACATAACAACGTCTTTGATTTCTTTTTTTGTTTCAAGACAAAAAACACTGTAATCACAACTACATTTAAGTGTATTTGAGAAACCATCAATAAAATCTGACATTACACCACTGTCATTACAAACGACCACTAACAGGATATAACCATGAATGCTCACATTGTCCTAATACAATTCAATCGTAAAACCTACATCGGAAACTCCAATATCAGTGTGTGCATCGGTTGCGCAAACGCAGTCCAGTTATATGTAAAAACGCATTAATATTAGTGTTAAATGAGCGGCAATACGAGTTGAGTCGAGAATGAAGCCGTCATTGACATTGCTTGTAACTATCATCGACACGTACCAACTGCACACTGAAAGTTATTGGTTTGGATTCCACTGTTGTACGATACGGCTTTATGGATTTTGCTCTCCCTTGCCTTATTGCCGTTTCGTGTGACATTAGAAATCGAACCATAATTTTCGTATGTACGGATTGGATTGCTTTAATGTCAGAGTGATATGTGAGTGGAGTTCAATATACATAGTTGTCTTTGCTACTTTCAAATCATTTTCCTTAAACGAATAAACTATACGTGAAGTTCAGGACTTGTTTCTCGCTTTATTGATAGACCTGCGTTTCATCTTTATTACCACAGTTTAACCCGTCAAGCGATTGCTCACAATCCCTAAGAACTTCACCTTCCCTCGCAATAGCTTCATTATTTTATCCATTAAATTATATAATGTCGACCCGAAACATCGTTCATGTACTCTTTGTAACATACTCAATGTACTCATGTCATCAATGAACTTCACAAATTTTACTTACGTAATACAATGCATGAAACATCATCATCGTCATCCACAGCCCGACTTCACTCTCTGCTGTTCATAGGCCTCTCTTTGTTTGCTCCACGTTCTTGTGCCAGCTCATCCACGATATTCCCGCGATGGCAACAAGGAAAAACATAACAGACGTTTATTTCATTTTGAATAAACCGATAGAAAAGTATCGTATCGTCTAACAAACATCAATGGACACAATCCCTCGTAAACCAGTACGCGACAAGCTCCAGCGACAACAGCTCCGATATACTAGCATAAAGTACTTATACGTGTGTAATTCACCGATTAATTAAAAGTTATACAGGCGTGTCCGGTGTAATTGCCAAGAGACTTGTGTTACGTTTAGTGCATTCACTTTTATTGGTCCGCCTTTATGCTTAGCTAAGAAAGTGGGTGAATTACCCAGTACGATCGTTAAGTTTCTTTATTTCAAATTGCAGTTCGGAAATTAATCGCAGTTTTATGTTGGATGTGAGGTCATCTTTGAGCCTGATAAACGCGTAATGTTAGAAATGAATTAAAAAAAAATGGTAACAACCAATACTACAGGTACATCGTCATCATCACAGTCATGAATATGTCGGATCCGGTCATTGGTACTGACTTAAAATAAATCGCAAGTACGCCAGTGGTGACATCACGCGATCTACTTACAAGTCTACTCACACCACAGTGTGCTTGTGATGAGAGCCCTGATGTTTACAGCTCTCTCTCGTCTGATCGCAGAGGAGTTGAGACGTCCGAAACTGTACCCTGATTCATTGTGCTCCTTGTTATTGGGTTAAATTATCATCATCATCATTTCATCCGAAAGACGTCCACTGCTGGACATAGGTCTCCCCCAAGTGTCGCCACATTGACCGGTCCCATGCGTCTCGCATCCAGCGGATCCCTGCAAACTTTACCAGGTCATCGGTCCACCTTCCAACGTAACGTCTTCCAGTTCGCGGTCGCCACTCCAAAACTTTTCGGCCCCATCGGCCATCCGTTCTGCGAGCACTGTGCCCTGCCCAAATTATAATTTCAAGTAATTTGTTAGTTAAATAGAAACAGTGTATCCCACCCAGTGAGTTAAATTGACCACTAATTTCATCATCACGGTCTCCTAAAATCAGAAACATTAGATTTTATTCAAAATTTTTTTCTTTTACTCATGTTGCCACTGGCCCAATTACGGAGATATCCATCGATATCACCAGATTAACTGTGTTCGCTTTACTGATGCGTTAACTAACATGCCCTGAATGGTCAATACGCTGGAATGTTCAGAAATTATCAGTGGGTACTTAACACAGTAGCCTATTACTGCACATGACATACATAAAGGCGAAATTAATAAACGAAGGATTGAGAAATATTCATAGTTTTAACAGAAATGTCATTCGAATTTAAATAAAGTTTCAAGACTAAAACAAAATGTTTCGAGAGGTTCCTGCACCGAATCGGGCGGGAGGAAACGCCCGGGTGTTTCCACTGCGAGGATCGTCCGGAGGACACGGTGGAGCACACCGTAGAGGTCTGCCCCGCTTGGGCGGAGCACCGCCGTGTCCTCGTAGCGGCGATTGGCGGCGGCGATCTCTCGCGTTCGGCCCTGGTTCAAGCCATGGTCCGGAGCGAGAGGTAATGGGAAGCCGTCACCACCTTCTGCGAAGCAGTCATGCTAGTGAAGGCGGTGGCGGGACGTGAGAGGGAAAGAACCTCACGTCCCAGCCGCCGCGGGAGACGCCCTGGGCGTCGGGGGTCACGTGGTGGCTCCCGGCCACCGTAGGCGCGGGCCTTTGGACAGCGAGTTATGGGCCAGCTCGCCGTCCGGCCATCTTATGACGACAGGCCTTGTCGATGGCGCGTTCGTGTTCGACGTGCGCCTCAAAGAGATGTCAGCAAACAAGTAGTACACAAGGGCCGATGCCTGCCAGGGCTGCGGGACTGTTCGAAAGAGATACCGTGGCCCTGGAACACAGAAACCTTTGGAAAGGGACTATAGACCGACCGCTTTAATGAGTCCTCCGCCTTGCCCCATCAAAGGCACAAATTAGGCGTCCACAAAGTTCTAACAATGTAACACAGGTAATTTGCTTTTGAATAACCATAATCCATGTAAGTATTACGATACTAATTGAACCAATACGTGATCAACCTTCAGAATATTCCATTTAAATTGATACCTTCGCGAGGACTCATTATAGCGGCCGGTCTATAGAAGAGACGAAGAAACAGTGGTGATCATTTCTAGAAGTATACGCAAAGGTAGTAAAGGATTTCAGTATGTCAGATATCTTGTCGTCATACCATAAATTTCTCAACAAAAAAATAACATAACATCATAACATCACGCCTGTAATCCCCGAAGTATTCTGATTTAAAAGAGTGTCCATGGAGTTTCTTGCCCGTTCTTCTCCATAGAGATCTACGTTAGGGAATGGGCAACTACAGTACTTTCACAGTTTTTGTGCCTTGTGACTGGGACTGTAGCTATTTTTTACTGTTGTCTTTGTTTCGACAATTCAAAAGTGCCTGTAACTGGCCTACTTGAAATAAATGCTTTGATTTTTGATTTTTGAAGGGTTAGGCAGAGGTGTACCTAATTAGTACACCCACATTTCGCCAGTTATGTTTTCAAGTTCCACGTTATAGGGGGCGAGCCTATTGCTATCAACCGGGCACAATTCCAGACTCCGTGGCCGCTACTGAGAAATTCCTAATGGAAAACCCCATCATCATCTGCCAAGCCTTTTTCCAACTACATTGGGGTCGGCTTCCAATCTAACCGGATGCAGCTGAATACCCGTATTTTACATGGAGCGACTGCCTATCTGACCTCCACAACCCAGTTAGTACCGGGTAATACGATACCCCTTGGTAAGACTGGTTGTCAGACTTTTTGGGGCACTGACTACCTAACGACTGTCAAAGATCTACAATGACACCCGGGACCAACGGCTTAACGAATAATAACGGCAAATAAGTACGGCTAATGGAAAACCCCAATAACACAACAAAAATTATGTATTAATATTTTCTGACTACTCAAAAACATATTCAGTCCTGAAAATTACCAAGCTTAACAGTACAGGTCTCTAAAGCATCGTAAAACCGACAGAAAGTTAGTAAGGTTCTAATTTTAGGTGAAGTTAAACTAATATGACCAACAGAGGAACATTCCGAAATAGAATGCCATAACACTTAACCGAGAAGGATAAAGAAACTAAAGCAAACCAACATGTTCACGCTTGTAAACTTTCTGGTACTAACATTTCAATAAAGGGACGGCATATTGGCTCTAAAATGTTAACCGTAAGAAACGTACCTTTAAACTCTGTCAGAAGTAATGATTGTGACAAATTAACTGAAATAGTTTTACATTTACTTAGATATTGTCTACTTCAAGCCAAGGTTGTTAATTGAAGTTTGATTTTAGAAGTGTAAGGCTGCATCCTAATCAAAGCGATCTTTCCACATACATACCGTGCACATACATACTATGGTGTTTATTTTGTTTGGCAAACTCGAGCATGTCGTTGCACTGACAGTAAGCACCTTTCAGGTACTCTTACTACCGATTGCTTTTATTAAGATGCAGGGTTTAAAGCAAGAGCACTGGTACATCATGTGTATCCTCTTAATCTTAACTCTTATTGTGATTTGACTACGCATAGAAACAGGAAAGGTAATATATCCGTCCCTGGGAGCAACACGGAAGAACTCAACGATGCAAGCGTAGGCGCAATGTATGACTTTGCCCATCCAAGTAAACACTACAACTTTACCTCACAAGAACATAGAAACGAGACAATTCGAGTATCACACGAATGAGTCACGTCCGGTTAATTGTTAATAAACAGTAGCAAAGGGAACAAGCAGTCGAGGTGGTCTTTGTCAAACAAGTTAACACCTACTCCCGCCGAATGAGCTTGATAAATGTTTTTATTGCCGTGCACCACAAGTGCGACAATTCAACCAGAGAAAATTACTTTGTGCATAACGAAGCTCGCTGCTCAAACAATGGTTAATAATGTTATGGTGTGTGACGAATCCGAGAGGCCTGTTACGCTATACAGTATCTACAAAATGGCACCCGCTGAGAATAAGGACACATGTCTAGAATGCGTAGTTTCGGGGAACTCGACGCCGATGGTAGCAACGTGGTTGGCTAAATTTTTGGTGACGTTTTTCATTCATCATTTTATTCTTCCATGTTATCGAATGCCTTTTATGGAACACTCGTAGTCCGTGGAGTAGCAAAAACCTTTGATCATTAAAGATTTTATTTGTATTTTTAATTCACCGATTTTTATTTATGCACGTGACGTTTTTCATTCATCATTTTATTCTTCCATGTCATCGAATGCCTTTTATGGATCACTCGTAGTCCGTGGAGTAGCAAAAACCTTAGATCATTAAAGATTTTACTTGTATTTTTAATTCACCGATTTTTATTTGTGCAAAGTCTTCCCTACTTATTTAATCAAAATGAGTTCTTATTAGTATCAGTTTTTAGCCTAAAATTGTATGCTAATTATTTAATATTTCATTAACATTCACAAAACTGAAAATGTATTTGAATTTGAAATTCGGCTTTGAGTACTAATTAATCAAATAACAAAATTAGCTAGACCGTAGCATTTTTTTCGCTTTATGAATAAGTCAAATACAGATCACGAAAGCGAAAGGTGAAAGGTATTTGAATATAAAATTTTATGTTGCGAAATAAAATGAGTTTAACATAAAACCTTTTTGGTTTCAAGCTCTAAACAGCTACCTACGCATAACAATGCAACTGCGTGAGCTGCTAACTTCCACACAAATATGTCCACGATTCGCGACGCTACCCCATAAATTAAAGAGATAAATGGTTCACCAACAATGGCTAAATAAACCGTCCTGTTTCTTATAACACTCGAAAATAAGCTTTGTTTGGTAGCACCGTAAAAAGTTGAAATGTCCATACGTGCGGACTTACAATGGATCAGAATATTTAAGGGGAGTTTAATACTCTTGTGGGCACGTCGATTGCTGCAAAAAAATTGAGAGCTGCATTCGATACACTATTTTATGGACGCTTTTGGTCTATTAAATATCTTACACGTGACATAATAGCATTGTATTCTGGTTTCTATATTGCAAGTTATTGGAATAAAGTGTTACAAGTCTTTATTTGGGTTTAGAATCATAACTTTTAAAGGTTTTCATTCCCACGTACCAGTGCATATATTTTAATAAGATAATTTTTATCAAATAAGTTTCAGTTTTATGATTTTGTTCACACACACTCAATAAGAGTGAGGTAATTTGATGGTTCATTACGTTCAAACTTATTTTACGATTGAAAATCTGATTTCATACACATCATTTAAGACGAAGTGGCATTGAAACATTTAATGGATGCACGTTACCCAAGTTTATTTGAAAAAACAAAATCAAGGAAATCAATATGAAAAATCAAGTAAACCGAAGTACTAGGAACACATATTTCAAAGGAGGCCACTCTTTAAATTAACCTAAATACATCTATTGAATGATTCCACCTAAACATAGGTATGGTTTCATAAACTCATATAGAGATCACAAAGCAGAGTTCTCATAAAAACGGCCATGTATAAAATAAGTGTTTACTTTGTCGGCGGGAGTGCTTTGAAGTGGCTTCCATTTCTGTTCTTAGCAACCCTTCTAACATGTGCGGAGATAAAGATGAAATGTAACTACTCGTACACTCTTTTCTTTTCAAGATTTTAATCGAATATTTGTATCGTAACGTCTAACTGAAAAACGAGAAACGTCTGATTTAATAGTCATAAAAGTTTGCAAAATGGCAGCTCTGATCGGTGACAATCGAAAATAATGTTTACATTTTGTGATATTTGTTTCTACTCAACTTAAAAAATGTCAAGTTCTTATGTGAAGATAGGTACCGTTGCTTTCTTACAAAAACAAAGAAACGAAAATAATGACAGCTGTAAAATATTCGACGGAAAAGACTTTAAATTTTCGTTGCAAGCACACATTGTACCTCTACCTGTCATAAATGAACAAGTAAACATGATTTCTAAACATCGATATGAGATTTATCAAGAATTTGAATTTCACGAAGTCTTGATGACTCATGTCAGACCTTTATAAATCTTGAGGTCTAATCCAAAACAAAAGACAAAACTTTCACCAAATTCCTCCGATCGCTAAATGCCAATGGTTTTCCAGCCAATTACCTCAAATCTCTAAAACCTAACTTATTAACGAAAGCACGATCCCCTGCACCTTGCACCCTGACATCACAAGATGGATCTGCCAAGCCCCCGTCCACAAATTACATGAAGCAATTTTACCCACAATCTTAGCAATGACATTACTGCAGCGGAATCTCACCCACGATGTTTGGTTGTAAACTGTTGTGGAGCTACGAAACTATGCAATTGACAATTGATGAACTCAAGTAATGATCGAGTTCAAGACCGAAGTGTCTTCATCAGTGTGTGTCTGATGCGTTATTTTATTAGCTTCAAGCATTGTTTAATACTCGCTGAATCGTAGAAGTCACAAAAATTGCGATAGCTCGGCTAATATGCATGATATAAGTATAATTTATAGCTTAAAGCACCCACGAAAAATGTAGGTTTCTGCCAGTGAAAGAATTTTTAGAATTGGATCATTACTTCCGGAGATTACCCCTACATACAAACTTACAAACAAATTACACTTCTTTATAATATTAGTATAGATTTCGTCGAAATCAGTTAAGGCCATGACAACAGAAACAGGAGGAGTAACATACAGACAGACAAACTGACAGTCGGAGTGAAAATAGCATTAATTTATAATATTTAAAAAATCTTATCGATCGATTATAATCTACAATGAATATTGTTTTGCCTAACATTACCAAAAACATATTTCCTAAGGCTATATAAGAAGCTATTTGATTCACATGAACATTCATATTCATTCCTTAACGTCGTAATATTGCAACATCAACGGTCTAACTTTTTAGCAGTTTTATTAACGCTATATTTTATAGACTTCTAATATTTTAGAAGTTCAGCCAAAACGAATTTCCGTGCGAAAAGTTGCAATATTCTTGACGAAACTTGCAATAAAGAATAAAATGCATGTCCGAGATGATGTAGGTTGTAATGTTACATCAGTATTTCTTTTGATATATAGAGCATTTCTAAGGTTAGATGTTATTGTTGGAAACATTTCAAAATTCACTTAAGAATTTATTTTATTTCGCCTTTTAAGTAGCTGTCTAACTGCTTTACTTCCACCATTGCGGCCACCATTTTGTTACTATTTACTGCAATAACAATTTGATCACTGAGAGTTTTTGTATTATTTTTTGCAATTTGTTTTTTTTTCTTTTGGCAATGATTTCGCGACTTTCTTAACTCCATGGTACCTCCCCCTAAAAGAATTCGTCCACGCATCGCATCCGACCCTCTACTATACATCCCCTTGAAATTTTAGGGGAACGCAATCATTCCTTTGATTCCTGTTCCGTCCTATTCAATTAGAAGGCGTCTCTGACTGACTTTTATAAAAAATAGTTTCCTAGTTAGATTTAGATTTCGCAGGAAGAAAAAATTCACAGTCATTTACTAACGGCCCCGTGATTAAAATCTTTGATTTGGTTTGCCAAATTTGCTAAAGGAATTATTTTAGAAAATAAAAAGGCAAGTCATCGTCTAAATTGCTGCTTGGCTGTCAATTATAGGAACATTATTAGATACAAAATGGTTTATAACGATGTGTTAATGAAGTACCAATACATAATTGATTATTATGTCATAACAAAAATACAATAAATTCACTCCCATACTCAAAGCCTCATTAATACACTTACAGAGAGTGAATGCCTTAAGGTCAAATTACACCATCTTAGTTTATTGCAGAAGACACCAATTACGGATAAGGCTTATCGATTTTTCAATAATGTCACACTCTTACGCCAAAAGGGTTAATAATTACGACAAAAGCACTTTCAAATCTTGAGAGCATTCGAAGTACAGAACAGCCTAATTTTCCCAAATCATGCACGCTTTTAGACTAAAACAAATTGATGTGCATTATTGTTCAAGATTCGCTTACTTCCGTTGCTGTCAAATGTGCCAGCGAAAAGGGAACAATGGAGTCTCTATTGTAGCATTTTCTCAAATCCCGTACTGACATAGTCACTTCCTGTATCTCTGAGCCGTATTATCTGGGTATACCGAATCGGGTCAGTGCAGTGAGGATGGTGCGACTACGAAAACTGCGAGCATTAGCGGGCATTTCTTGCTGTCTTTAGATTCGATTTTTTTTACATTATTCTTTATTTATTTTATGCTGAATTTAATGTTTTAAAAAATGCATCAAAGATTGTTCTACATTATGCTTCTTTTAGTCCATTAATGTCATTCTTAATTGATATACTTTTTACAGGCTTTATTGGTTTACTGAAAAAGAAGAAGAAAGAAAGATTAGTTTACTTACCAATGGAACTAAGACCACCCAATTCAGTGTCATCAATCCCCATTTTGTCGTATCATCACTTAAGACAACAGACGCTTAGATTATGGCCATTCACCTAACAGTCACAAGCACGTTTCGTTATGGAAGTTTACTAAGAAACACCGGTGATAAAATTCACACTTCGCTCACCTAAAACAGGCTAAGTTCACACTTACGGACAAACGGTCGCATAAGTTTGTTCCGGCCTAATGAGGCGGCGTCATTCATTGCGCAAGAGCAAGCGACCGAGCGCCCGCCGTATTCGCTACGCTCCGGAACAAATCGCACCCGAATACGGGCGTGTGTGTACGGATGATGGTGTGATTTTTAGTCGTAATTGAAATAGATTGGTCGCTTTCGATTAGGTTTTGTGTGAAAGTTGGTATTGATTTGGATGAATAAAGAATAGTTAAAAAAATGAAGCAAGGACTATTGATTGACACCTATACTCCTGAGTATGCAACCAAAACCTTTAAATGAGTAGTTCTCGGTTGCATGACAATTATTGCACCTACGCGCTACGCCATGAGAATATTTCTGCAATCTGCATTCAAATCTGGATGTACAATCATTTGCGAAATAAAAACTAAATGTTCTTGAATACCATTTTAGTGTACTGGATTTCCGCAGAGTAACGCCAAAATCCATAACTTGACTGTATGACTGCCGTTAGGTACTATTGCGTTCGGTGACGGAGGACCACTTTTCACCCTTATGCCCCTAGTAATAAAGTTGAAAGGTGGTCGACCGTCAGTGAGCTCGGTAGAACCTACTTGCACTTAACCTGACATATACTTCACTAAAAGTTCTAGATATATTTTATCAAAGTAGATTGGTTTTCTCTAGTCCGGTAATTTCTCTACAAACATTAACGCTTCCTGCTTGTCTTCTGCACAAGAAAGTTATAATTAGCAGAGTTTACTTTCTTGCCCATTACATTTTAAATATAAAACCAGTTGTACACTCTTCTTGGCGTTTTTCTTATCTGTACCAGCTCAAGTGATTAGAAGCACTGGACTGATTTTCGGATGTTTATTGTACCTTTGAATAGCTGTCTCATCCGATGGTTCTAGCACGAACGAGCGGGTTAAACGAAACGTGAATGATTACAATTTTGAAAATACTCGTTTCGAGGAGCTCGTGGCTAAATAATAACAGTCGCTCGGATCGATCTTAAGGTTATGCCGTGCTTGCCTAGGTTGGTCTGTGGATGGGTGACCACCCATTACATACCGAGTTTCCTCCGTGCCTCGGAAAGCACGTTAGCTGTTGGTCCCGGCTGTCATTTGTAGATCTTTGACAGTCGTTGCAGGTAGTCAGTGGCCCAAAAAGTCTGACAACCAGTCTTACCAAGGGATATCGTATTACCTAGTACTAACTGGGTTCAGATAGGCAGTCTCCCATGTAAAATACTGGTATTGAGCTGCATCCGGTTAGACTGGAAGCCGACCCCAACATAGTAGGGAAAAGGCTAGGCAGATGATGATGACTCGTTTCACACATAACACTTTTAAGACTTCATTCATGTCTATGGGGGACACTTATTTCGGTAGTGGCAAAAAAAGTAAGTAGAAAGTTGATTTTTGGATTTAAAAATGTTTGCATTTACGACGTTTAAGTCGTGCGTGCGTACTAGGGCTGCGGACTTACTTAAATCACTGAATCAATAGTCTTTAATACACACATTTGAATTAATTACCAATGAATAACTTCCTTATACCGTTAATATTTACACTATACTCAGCTGGACGTATTTAACAAATACGTCGTCACGCATAATAAGTACATAAGTACGTACTTACTTAATATTACGTATTGAAAGGTTCTAATTGTGCATTTATAATGGCTCATTATCGGCTAATGGGTCTCTTATTAGGTATTATTTATACAATGCTATTGCTGCTATTTATTTTATTACGGGACATGACACTTATACGTGGAATATTGATTTCCGTTGAAATACAATATTGCTGTCAGAACCGTCTTAAGCTGATGTTATGCTGTAGTTTATTAGAGACCATAGATAACATGTTTTATTAAGTTTTAGAGGTGCTTCTATTTAACCTTTAGTGGTTAAATAGAAGCACCTAGAAAACTCAAGAAGAGAGGCACAACCTTCCATAGTATCATCTTCATCTCGAATCTGCTTGTCAGACAAGGTAACCTGGAGATGAGTTGCCATGGCTGACGTGGAAGTCTTTAAATAGACTCCGGACACGGGTTGGCCGAAGCAAGGAAAACCTAAGGAAGGTGGAGATTCATAGATGATTCTGACTGATTTCTTGATGATGTTTTCTTATTTAACCCAAAGGTTGACTGGTAGAGAATGCCTTGTGGCATTAAGTCCGCCCATGTATCACTATTGTACATGAAGTTTAAATAAATAAATGACTCTGCCCGGGAGTGTAAATATGGTGTTGCCCCACACACGATGGGACACTTGATATGTTTGCACATCACAGGAGCTGATGGACGCTATTGAAAGTGCTAAACTCGTCGCCCAATTTTGGGCTGACTTAATTTGAATTGTTATCGACACACTAAGAAAAATGGTAATTTGGTACCAGTGCCATCAAGACGTGACAGTTTATCAAAGGATCCTAAGCAGACTTAGCGAAAACCTTCAATTGATTGATAAAGAAACAGGCTAAAGGCCTACTGATAAAACCAAGCCTTAATTGAGAAATGGAATAACCAGACCATCGATAAAACAACCAAGATTTATAGTAACAACTCTTTAACGACAGATAAAAATAGTGGACGTCAAGTCAATCAAGGTACGTCTTAACACGTAAACGGCGGTAGTATATCGATTTTAAATGCAAATGGGGAACAGCTGTTTATCGTCAGAATGATTGCATTAAGCATGCTTGGAGCTTAATTACGTCGTGTGGGCGAGACGGTGAGCGTTCGGTTTCGTCTTGAGACGAACGCCAATCTACGAATGACAGACTTACGACTGTTACGGGTTGTTGGACAAAAACCGGTATTAATTAATTAGATGATGTGATAGTGGAAAAAAGGGTTAGTCGCTAATGGTTGGAAGGCTAGTGATGGGAATAGGATTAGCGCACCGACTTAATTGTATTGAGGTTTGACATGGAAACTTGACAGTGTTTGCTTGGTGGAGCTGGGATTTAAATGTTAACGGAAAGGACTAGAACAGGATAGGATAGGACCTCGTGGCTAAATAATTACAGCCGCTCGGATCGATCTTCAGGTTAAGCCGTGCTTACATAGGTTGGTCCGTGGATGGGTGACCGCCCGTTACATACCGAGTTTCCTCCGTGCCTCGGAGAGCACGTTAAGCCGTTGGTACCGGCTGTCATTTGTAGATCTTTGACAGTCGGTACAGGTAGTCAGTGTCTCGAAAGGCTGACAACCAGTCTTGTGGTATCGTATTACACAGTAAAAACTGGATTGTGGAGGTCAGATAGGCAATCGCTCCATGTAAAATACTGATTCTCAGCTGCATCCGGTTAGACTGGAAGCCGACCCCGACATAGTGGAAAAAGGCTAGGCAGATGATGATGATAGAAAGGAATAGAACTTGATGGAAATGTTGAATTGGAGCAAAAGAGCTTTGTCTCTATTTATGCAAATTTATTTTAACCAGGTCATCGCGAATTCTTTTTATAACATAACATAACATCACGCCTGTAATTACCGAAGGGTTAGGCAGAGGACTACCTAATAGTACACCCCCATTTCCCCAGTTATGTTTAAGTCCCAAATTCTTATTATGCTTTGAAAAATTCTAGCTGCTGGTGAAATTGTACAAGATAAGAATATTCGTATTCTGAAAGATAAAAAACTAACCACTGCAGGTTCGTAAAATATTTATGTAATAAATACTATAGCACCTATGGTACCGCAATTTAATGCCTTTCCCACTACTATTTAAATATTATAAAATTAAATTCAATAACACCAATAAAGCCGCTTTTTACCTTCAATTGAAGACACTCGTATATTTTTTACAGCATGAGGGTACTTTATACCAATAACAGTAGTTTATGATGCATTTTAAAAATATATTTTTTATCAATAAGTCGCAACATCATTTCCAAGGGGCCCGCTGACAGTTCATAAATTACTCTCAAGTCAATTCGTCACACTTTTTACATCTATTATTGTCAATTATTATAAATTTTAAATATAGGCAGCTTGATTTTTTATCGATAAAAGGATGGGTTGAATTCAATGAACTTTCTTTTTATAATGGCTTTTATTTAGTTTAGTTACAACAATGGTTTGATTTGTTGAACGTTATGGCATGTTGTTCAAAGCAGTTTTTTCGCATCATGTGCTTTTCATTAAACTAAAGGCTGATTAGTTACATGCTTGGCTTTACTGACGCATATCAAAGCTATTGTAAATGTAAAAATATTTCAGTTTGTTGTTCTATTGAAATAATTATTACAGTTAATGTAGTAACGTTTGTCTGTCCTATGACCGCCAATACTAAAAGTCAATCCATGTGTGCGTAATGCAAAAGTTTGGGTGAGTTGGTTTTCAGATTCATGTGCGTATTGTACAATTATCACTTGTTTCGGTGAATTAAAACATCGTGAGGGAAACCAGTATGCCTGAGAGATATTTCTTGATGGCATGTTAAGCCAAGTCAGAGGACGTTGAGCGGCATAAAAACTCTGATACCAGGTTAGGCACTACACGATAAAAAAGAAGAATACCCAACATTCACGCCAATAGTGATGGCATCTGTCACCACAATTTACCCAACAACCATAACCAACTTTGACTCCAACATTTGCTGCTACCAAGCAGTGTTTGACCAATCACGCTAAGCAAATAAAAACGCCTCCACACTTCAAATGCCAAACGTTTGTTTGTTTGCTACCTCGTGAAGATTGAACGGTATCTTATGTGAGCATTTGGAATCTAAAACAATCAAGATAAGAACTCTTTGATCAGTTTTTGCTTTTAGTTTTAGGAAAGTATGCCAAACATATACACATGATTGTGTTGACTCAGATCATCGTAATAATGGTTAAACGTGAACCACACTTTACTATAAGAGGCTCTTTGGCTTCTTATGCAAATCATGGAATAAATTATTAGGTACTATAAAATGTTATCATCATCTTGTTTTTCTCTGGATTTCTTAGAGTTTGCTAACTTTCTGAAAGCATGGTGAAATTCAATTTTCAACCAGCTTAATAATATCGGACTGATAAAATTAACGTCTTATTCGCTTCGTCTTATTTATACGCTCTTGTAAGAAACAAATTTTCGTAAAGGTGTTTTCTTATTGGATAAGTATTTTATTTCTATCTCACATTAGCAATAACATAATGCAAGAATCGATTAGCAAAAACAAAAGTGGATCACCTAGTAATATCTTGTAACATCCTACTGCTAGACGGAAGCTTCACAACATTTATTCATTTCCTATTGGTACAGCTTCAAAGCCTGGTAAGTCACATGAGGGATTTTTGTTTTTAAATAACGTACGTCCGTTACCACATATTCAGTACAAAACACCTTGCTACCTTGCCTTGATGTTTACTACTGTTTTTAGGATAAATGTATAATGACTTGTTTTTTTTTTTTTAATGTATTATTATTGGTGTTTTTACTTTTTTCAAAATATGACCTGTAATTTTTGATAATTATTAATAAATAAACTAAACTAAAAATAGGCAACATGCGTGGAGACTGCGAATCGTCGCCCTCATAGGTAGAGTGACAATCTCCGCAGGATGGCTGGTAGCAACTCCAGCTGCTACCAGCGGCAAGCATCCATGCTAGTTGCCAAAAATCAAGATGTATGGCATGCAATCGGACAGGCATATACCCAGCAGTGTACTGTTGTAGGCTGGTGATGATTGCGGTAGTTCTTAGGATCCAGATCTGCCCAATCTTAGATGCAAACTATTTTTTTCACTACCACGGAATTCCTACAACAACAGTTCCACGTCCGTATCGCGAATTACCCAAAACGTAGGGCCAAATGTTTGTTCTAACTTTACGCCGAAGGGCGCTAAAAGGTTTGCAAATAGACGTTAAGTAACGCGTCAACTTAGACAATGACGTCTGTTTCACCGACGCGTCTGACCCCATGTTTGTTGACGTGCGGTTCCCAGGAAAACTGGGTTATAATGTAATTTGAGGTGTTATGAACGGTTCGGTTGTGATCTAGTTTGTTAGTAGGGAATTGAGACATACTAGGGCTGCGGGACTGTTCGAAAGAGATACAGTGGCCCTGGAACACAAAGGGCAAAGAAGGAACATGGATGGGTTTTAGTCAGTACAAGTCTGACACTCCCTTCCGCTCCGCCCAGAGTGGGGGGGGTCATTTGATAATTTCCCATCCGGAAAAAAAAAAAAAAAAAGAAAGACACTGCTACATCAAAATAATGCTCCACCTCCTATCCTGCGCTCTTAGCCCAAAAACATGCAGCTGAAGTGACCTTTTATGCCACCGACGAAGCGGTGGAAGTGGCGAAGTTCTAGGCAAACAAAATATAAAAATTGTCGTGTCAGAGACACGTACAAGAAGAACAATTAAATAACATCACGCCTGATATTACTTAAGAGTTAGACGGAGTTCTACACAAACTTTGTGACAATTATCTTTAAACCCCATGTCATAGTGGGCGAGTATATTGCCATCAACCGGGCACATTTCAGATTCCGCGTTGCTACTGTTGAATTTCTCGTTGAAAACCTAAAAATACTTTGCCCGACCAGGAATCAGGATAAACCAGGACTAAACTTCATACTCATCAGTAGCGTTTGTTATCGCTAAACCAAGAGTGCAGATTTACGTACTTTTGTTGTAAAAGTAGTAGCAACAGTTGTAAGTAACGTAAGCAGCACCGTCCCTAGTTGTATGAATCAAATTAATTTCCATAATGTTGTTAATTCAGAAAATAATAGAGCAAAACAAAAGATTAAATTCATCATCATCTTCCTGCAATTGTTCCATTCTATTTGGGGTCGGTGCAAGACGTTTTCTTCTTCCATTCTCCCCTGTCAGACGTCACGGCATCATTTACTTCTTTCTCATTCATAATATCATGCCTCACAATATCCATCCATCTTTTCTTTGGTCTTCCTCTCCCTCTCCATCCATCAACATTCATGTCCAACACTCTCCCAAAATTCCAAAAAAAAATTGATAACAGTTTAGTCATATTAAATTGTATTTGCACACTTACAAACAAATTTTCTTATTGGAAGGTACTGCTACTTGCAGCCCTACTTTTAAAGAACAAACACGACTCTACATGTACCTATAAATTGCAGACGATTAATCATTTAATAATACCTAACAAATCATAGAACAAAACAAACTCTAGGAGGTAATAGTTACTTTATTAATAACCCATTCGACGACAAAGTTAATAACAGAATGACATATCAATTAATTAACAAAAACTCGAACAATAAGCTGTCGTAAAACTAATTTAATATCTGTGAGCAAACAGTTTATTTGCCGATCCGCTATGGCGCCAGCTGTTGCGACGAGGGTAGCGGCAAAGAAGAAAATCGTAAATAGTGCAGAGGTGATGTTGGTGTTACTACGAAAACTGTACGACGTGTTTGTGGGTCATCAAGAACACGCTGGATCTTTAAAAAGCAAGAGCTCGGCGGATATTCTACGTTAAGACTGGTTTAAAGCTCAATGATAATTCAATTGTTTATCGGATCTTCGTCATCCATTCCTTCACCATCCATTCCATTTCATTCATTAATTTCATGTATTTTTTTCATCATTATCAATATCTTCATCTTCGATTTTGATAATAGCAATGTTGTGAAAAAAACAATGAAAAACTATCCCTCCTTAATACTGATAAAATTAGCTTCAAATCCATTGATAAAAAACCGTAATTTTTGCAGTGCCTTGACTTAGGTGTAATCTCTTAGCAATTATGAAACGCTGATTTAGTTGCTGTGCAGTTGTAAATGCTGTGATTATTCTCGTGTCCATTCTATGTTTTATAGCGTCCTCATCTTTGGAGTATATTGCAGATACAAGTTTTTGTTTCGCCATCGATCGTCTCCTGAATGGAAGTCGTTTAATGGTTGCAGAAAATAGACAAATAGGTTATTGAACGGTCATAATACCTTCCTAGGACCTGACCATCAATGTTAATTTACCTATACTCTTTACGATCCAAATATTTTGGGACCAACAAAAGAGTATGCATTCTGTTTTTTAATTCTTCTTCACCGTTTGATTCTTCCTTTATCGTGTGGTTAATGCCTAACTTGGTGTCAGAGTTTTTTTGCCACCCATGGGCTTCTGACATTGCTTCACATGCCGTCGAGAAATATCTCTCAGGGATGCTGGTTTCCTCACGATGTTATCCTTCGCCGAAGCAAGTGATAATTATACAATACGCACATGAATCCGAAAAATCAGATGGGTTCGAACTTGTGACCTATGACTTGGCAGTCCGACAGTCACATCATTAAGCTAGGTTAAATGAGCTTCTTTTATTTACAAATTCTTATTTACGTATCTGGTTTTCTTGTATGAATTAATCCATAATTTATCTGATTAGTTATTCAATAAGAATGTCTAATTAGATCTTGAAGCGCCAGGCGCTATCATTGCAATTGACTATTAGCAGCAATAAAATATCCAGTCTTTCAGATTATCATAAACGTGGTAATTTTATCCGTAAATACTTTGTAAGAAGCTTTTGCACTTATCGGCAATCGTTTTTTGAAAAACTTATGTAGATTTTAATTCATTCATTTATGCTTTACCATGAAATAGCCCAATTTTAGGAGCTGTCTTTTCATTAAAATGGGAGCATCAAAGTCTACTTCGGAATTATTTATGTGACTGATATTAAAGACTAAGTTATCTATAGGTTCGTTCTTTTCAATTACGGTCAAAATGATTAACATTTTTATTTAACATCGAAAATAGTTGCACCTCATTACGAAACAATTTCGGCTTAACACAATCAACCAAATCAAATCCAAAGACAACTTTCATTCAATCGTGTAAGTACAAACTTAACGAACGAATTCCTCCAAGGCGACCTGCTTGGACCCTCAGCCATAAATATAAGATCATCTAATGCCATCATTCGGTGCGACTCAAAGTGATCTCTAACGGAGATTTGGTCCGATGTCACTGATCGTATATTGTCGCCCGAGATGACTCCGATAGCGTATGATAATGTTGGGGTTAGATTTCATTCATGGGTGGAGCGGGAAGCGTTTAGTGAAGGCAAATAATTTAGATAGGTATTCAATTAATTTCTATTGGTTAAGACAGTTTGAGCTGATCATAAAAAAAAATACTATCCCCCACTGTGTACCTACACCTAAGTTCATATGTGGAATAAAATTTTAAATTATAGAGATTATTTACACTGAGAGACTGTATTTCAATTTAGAAAGTTACAACTTGTATACAATATTTTGTAAAAACATGTACTTAGCTAAACTTTTTGCAAAACTTTGTGAAACTTGATGACTAAGTTAGAAGAATACGTCTTCAATTTAATCCCATAGGGGATTTGCCAAAGTTGTAACAAATAACAAAGGTGACTTTCTAACAATCATACATTCAGTAACAGAACATAAATATAATTTACAACAGACAAATAATATACCATTCAATTCAATCACTAATGCTAATAACCAAGATAAGACAGAAGACAATAACATTATATCACCATTGAAGCGGAAGATTTATAAACTGATATTGGTAATTTGAAAGACAATTAGACAAATACACTAACGAATTGTGTAATAAAGATAAGGTCAATGGAGTAAGTTCATTAAATTAAGTTTCTATTGTTGGGTTATGCAATTTGACAATTGAATATTAATTTATGTAATAACTCTTTAATTTATTAACCGTGTAATCTTCCAGCAACAAATAACCAAGTGTTACAAGATGCTCAAATGCTGGTTTACACTATCATCTCAGGATAAAAAATTGTTATTTAATACCTCGAAGTAACACAGCCAGAAGGCAACGCGCTAGACCTCGAAGGAGTTGGCGGGATTAGCTGGACAGAACCAACTACCAGTGGTCCACATTGGCCCTGGATTTAAAGATTTGGAGGTCACGGGGAGAGGCCTTTGCCCAGCACTGGGATGACACACGCTAACAGTACCAATAACCGCGAAGTGCGCTCATTTTCTTTTGTTTTTGGGGATTGTCTTAGTAAAGGTTTGTTGAGTGTTGTTTCTCAAACTCAGTTTAAAAAAAAAAAATTATATATGAACCTATTTTGTACGTACGATTAGAAATGTAAAAAAAAACCCTTTAAGCCAGTTATTATTAAGTGCGAATTCACTTTATCAACATCTCCATATCAGTATTAACTGACCGTTCTTGTTGATCAACTTAATCGAATCGATACGAAACAGAGACGTCGATTTTATATCTAAATCGAACCGCGAGATACATTAATTCATGCTTTTAATTCACTACATAAAATACACTGGCGCAGCATGTTCTCTATCTTATCTGATGTCATTTATAGGATTAGGGCTAGATGAGACAGATATCGAATAGATGGGTGGTTGAACACCGAGGAATGTTTAAGAGAAATCGTTCAATGAGTTTCTAGCTTTGTTTTTATGTTAATTAGTAGGAACTAGTCTAACAGGATTTGTGAACAAACTTCCGTTGGAAATGTTTGATGTATCTTCACGGTACGTGGGTTCCTGTGATGTCAGCTGTCTTTGTCTTTCGTAGTTAGAAAGAAAGAGAGAAGGTGATGCCTAAATGGTTTACCAAATTGAGTGAGAAACTAAAAGATCATTTTAACAAACAAATTAGTGCAGTCCATGTTTCGTTATTACCGTTCATGATGGAATGATTAAGAGCACACGATTGTGTTAATGTGTGTCGTCAACAACGCGAGTTAAGTACAGTTAAGTGTTATACAGGATAAATGTGTTACCTACCACAGAGTTGTATCTACTTTGGAAATATCTATTCTGGGACGACAAATAACATGCTATATTACGAAGATAACGAAATCAGATTACAATATTCACGAGAACATGAAACCTACATTAAAAGCTCGATGCGCTGTTTCCACTTTACTTAACTTCTGATTTTAATCTATACATCTATGCAAATAAATAAAATTTAAGTATCTGTTTGTAATATCAAAATAACAGCTTTTGACTGAATACCATATGAACATTTTTACGGCACTTATAACTAAAACACATTTTTTTAAATTTTTGTTTGTCGGTTTGTTCCGGCTAAGCTCTGAAACGGCTAGACCGATTTTAACGAGACTTTTACTGGCAGATAGCTGATGTTATAAGGAGTAACTAAGTAAATTTTTATTTAAGAATAAGAATTAGGGTTCCGTGAAAAAAAATTAAAACCCTTGAAATTGGTAAAAAAATCCGATTAAAAAAGGGAAGTAATATTTTTTTATAATAATTTCACGCAAACGAAGGTCGCGGGCAACTACTAGTAAATAAACGAATTTGACAATCTTACACATAGATATCTGTAAAATTATACAACTAATCGATGTTGAAGTCATTTTGAACCGCTTTTCAAACATGGTGGTCTCGGCGACCGCAAACTCGATAGCCAATGACGGGGAACGAAAACCGCTAGTTCACCGAAATGAGGATGTTCTTGTCACGTGATTGGCCGTTTTTGTCAGGAAAACAATTTCGAACGAAGAATCAACAAAAGAAAAATAATAATGAAGACAGAAAATAATTCAAGCTGGATTTAAGTCAATTAAGTCATATTTTGCTGGATGTCAAAGCTACTTGAAATGTAAAACTAATAAAAACAAGATTTGTTTATAAGGCAAAGGCAATGAACGGAACATATGGCATTGCGCAAATTGTAGACTTGGGCTTGCCATAACAGAATATAGTCTTGCAGTCGTAAAACCTGTCTTATAGGCAAAAAATAAGCGATGGACACCGGCTCAGCGAAAGATGGTAACAAATGTGCCTTTTTGCAGACTAAGGGCCATATAGGAAATTATAGGTGACTACCAACTTGTCCTCGAGTTTACTGATGGACCTTGAACTTATTTGTATGCAAAAATGTTGCTTTAAAAAACTTGGATAATGAGAGGAATTAAATAGAAACCCCCAAGATCTTTTTGTTTATTGAGATAAGTAAGTAATTGCAATTGTTAACAAAATAAATAAAATGTAGGTACTTCGTTGGTTTATTCTTCGCAAGAGTCACTGCTGAGCAAGGGGTCCTGGGTTCGATTACCGGATCGGGCCCAGTGTTATTTGTTTTTTCATCAAGAATTTCTCAGTTGTATCCCGTTGCTCGTGTGTCTGTTTGATGGTAATATATTGACTGGCCTCCTCACGTGTTCACAATATAACTGGCTAAATGTGGGCGTATTTTGAAGTACACCTCCGCCTAGCCCTTTAGGAATCACAGGCGTGATATTATATTATAAAGTGTACCATACGGCCTTAAAGAGAGACACATGTCATTAGCGATGATTATTCTACCTTAAATGAATTTGCTCCCAATTCCGTTTTAACACCTCCCTCTTACTCCTTTTTGAATCGTTATCCTCGTCATTTATTCCTTTAGTAAAATTATAACTTGTATATTCCGGGGATATGGACGATCGTTCGCCGCAGGGGCGCGTGTCAATCGACAACGGACACCACTTTTGTTTTTTGTCTCCCGACGTGGTTTACACCGGATTTGGGCTCGTCACATTATCTGTTAGTGATACTAGTTACATCCTTTTTGACGGAATTATTTAGAGAAATGGTGATTAAAACTATGAGTTTTTTTAGTTTGTCCAGTTCTTCTTCTTTTCGTATCGATGTTACTTCCATATTATTCAGTTTAGGCCAAGTAAAGGCCACAATTATTGCAGCGTCAGAGGTGTTATTCAGATCGTCGAGGGTACAGGTATACGGACAACTGTGACACTCCAGCAGATGGAGCTACATCTGAAGATACTATTTTCAAAATTGTTGTTCTCTGCCTTTTACATCAAAACAGAAATATTTATTCTGTTTGAGCAACAAACAAAGTTTCCGGTGAATCATTCTTAACTATATCCCCGAACAAATTTCGATGTTCAAACAAGATCCCAAACGGCTTCAAAATGTTTTATACCAAGTGGGAGTGTCAGTCATCATTCACTCCGAAGTACATGTCTATACACGGTAATAAACTGGCCAACGCCTACATTGTGACCACTTTACAGACCAACAGACCATCTTACACAATGTTACCTCTGTTCTTTAACAATCAACGCAACGAATCTTCGGTTTCTCCTTTCAACGTGTCCACTTATTCATGTGTTGTGGTCATTGTTGCATGAATGACAACAATACGCTGTTATTAGCTCCGCCTAACGTTAATTTTAATTAACATGATTAGATGTTTCCGTGTAGAAACATGGTCTGTGTGTTTAATCACTGCCAATTACTTTGAACATATCCAATGTGTAGACTCCCATTGTAAACTATCCCTGGAATATCATGATGTAATTATAATGGGATTTTAATTTCGTGGAAATCGAAGACTCTATAAAATGATACAATAAAATAAAGCGTGAGAATGTTCAAAACATTTCCTGCAATAATGCCAAGTGATGATATGTGTGAACTGCACAGCTTTAAAGTGAATTTAAACTGCGTCGCATTGTTATAATAAATGACGAATACACCTCGGTAGTACTACGGATGAATGGGCGAAAGTTGGGCGAGTCCATCACGATCCACGTTTTATCATGCAAACGCACGATGTTTGTGTGGTTTTTTAGAATATATTATCATTATTCATTCCCTGTTTTCCTTTTTGGCTTTGATTCACCGTTTCAATCATGCCGTTCATGAACACGTTGGATCTAAATATAATGGACCGGAAAATGTCACATTTTTTGGTTAACTGACGTCATAACTAGAGGAATTTAATGAATGAAATATTACATGAAATTATAAACCCGCAATAAGGTAACCAACAGAATTATTTTGAAGCCTTACATTCATTTTCAATAGGCTAAAAAGTAGAAAGCTAGTCGAAGTTCGAAACGGGGAAACTGAGTTTCGACAGGAAAAGAAAAAATACAAAACGAAGCGAACAAAATTCCGGAAAAAGTTTTTTATCGCTTTTATGCGGTGCATCTCAAAGCTACAAATCTCATATTTTTCCTTAAACAATAAGAGGCATTAAACAGCATATTTCGCGAAATGATAATCTTCCATCGATAATATCTTTTGCACTGTCATGTCGATCCCTTTTCGCTGAAGAGGAGTGGCTGACAAATGAACCGGTGGGAACAAAGTGTAGGTGAATCATTAGCCATGATTTGCCTTATCGCTTTTAGGTCCTGAATACCAAGTAGGCTTATACCAATGATGATTCAGAACACCGGGCTTTAGTCATCAGTATGTAGATTTGTAAACGTGAGCTGGAAAATTTTACGACCGACATTACCGCATTTCACAACGGACAGTTTACAAGGGTCTTGCTTCTTCACCCAAATCGCAAAAAAAAGAAGAAACAGTTTCCAGAAAGGCAATAAAGTCTGCAATAAAATATTGTAAACCCCAAAGATTGAGAGAAAAAGAACAATATTTTAACAAGATTTACATTTCCGTCTAAAATTGTGGTTTCATTGTTTATACATAAACATTATCGCCAAGTTTTCTAAAAAGAGCCTCTTGAGCTCGCTTCCATCTTAGATCAACTTGCCACTCACTAAACTGTCTTAAGATAATAAGTATTGAAACCCTTTAGAAGGGTGCGGGCAAGAGTCAATATTTGCAAATATAAAACGTTATTTAGATGCAAGACACGATCGTCTGCCCCCAGAGTCGGCCGTCCGGCCTTCTTATGCAAATCTCGCCATATCTCCGACTATTCACTAAGAGGTTTATTTGGCGAGGTCCTTTGAAACTCTTCGGAGTGGGTGTATTAAATTTTTCATAACTGCCCACTTCACTTGGAGTGCGTTTATTATACTTTCCGCATTTGGCGCTCGTTATTTGATATTTTAAATTTCCGCTCAGAAAGTTGCACTCTGGAATTTTGGTCGTATAAAGCTTAAACGAAAATTGTGTAATGTATGTGAATTTTTGCTTTGTTGTTAGTTTTGATGTGTAAAACGTTAAATGAAAAGCGCTTTTACTCTTTATTGCGCAAGTATTATTTCAACTCCATCCACTGTTTTCAGTTTAAAATGTTTGGGAGTGAAGCACGTTGCGAAAAGAATATGGTTCCTACGTGTCTTTGAAATTGGCCGTATTACAAGAAAAACACGCACGCTTTTGGTTATCAACGTATCTTGTCAGCACCTTTCAATTAATGCTGGGAAAGCGGTTTAAATTGAAAAAGTAAAAATTCAAGATTTTATATTTTTATAACAAGCTGTGGTTCAGTAAGTGGGTATATCTTTGGTAGATCACGATCCTGATGTTTGTAGTTGTATCAACTTGCTACAACAAAATTTGTTTGTAAAGGTCTATTTTTGTTGCCTTATGTTTTATGGTTTTTATACTTATACTCATCATATTTTAATAAATACCCGCCTTTATGCATATCTACTGTTACTATTTCAAACTTTCTACAGACTAAAGTGAACATAAATCTGCAATGTCTCAGAACATCCTGGATCTCACAAACAACTCGTGACACAATGATATCTTGCCATCAGCGATGCATCAGCATTGCAAACCTACGTGTACTTGCGAAATGAGTAAGTAATATAAAAATTCTTGGTCACGTCATGGCAATCTAAAAAGATAATCTATCTCACGGTTCTAAGGAAATAACTGTAAACCCTGTTAGAATCATTTGACCCAGCACCCCACCTGTAGATACACGAATTGAATTAAACCTTTGCATGTCTAAAAGCAGTAAAATCTATAGCAGCCGAAATAACGATATCAAAATATTTCAACAACTTGCATTGTTGTTGTCAAGGGTGAGAAGATAAGTTAATAATATAATGACATATTATTGCTCCCTCTATGCTTATTCGGCTATTTCCACGATCTTAGCCTCATAATTTATAATTTTATTATAGCTGTCTGCTTCATCTTTATTTACTGTTTCCCAAAGCTCAAATTCCTTTAGTTCTTGTGCCTTTATAAGTTTGTTGACAAGAAACAATCGTGTTGTTATTATGTTTATGGTGTAATGTCAAAATAAAATGTTTTCTCTAGTTGTGAGCGCGTCATTAATTCGAATTTTATTCACATTATGGTGCGTGACTACATTATGTACTTTGAGTTTCAAACTGTTTCGATAACGCATCTAAATAGGTTATTTCTACTTATTAAAAATTATTGTCCTCCTACTCACTTTAAGTCAATTCTTAAAGTTGGATGGTGTAGAGTTTTGTGTTGGTTTTATGTAGGAATTAATTTAATGATAGCTTTAACTGCCAACCTTACAACAAAAATATTAATCGTTATGACACTGTCATGTAAATATTACTATTGATACAACCCAAATGGTACCGTTTCGTATGGTTTCTCATCATCTTTGTTCCGTACTAACAGCTTAATAAGCATGAGCTATTTTTGTAAGATAATTGTACTCGTATATACCCTGGGATATAGATCCTCAAGATCCTAAGATCTAAGATCCTAAGATCTAGATCCTAAGTCAAGCAGTATTGTTCTTTTTTTCATCGGGAGTTTCTCAGTAGCAACCCACGTCTGGTTTTGTGTCCGGTTGAGAACAATCTTCGATATTGGAAATCGCGTTATGGAACTCAAATTGAGTTGGGCAGGATACTTAGCAAGATATAGATAGATAGTTGACGGCAGGTGGAGTAAAGCTGTGACCGAGTCGCTGCCAAGGACTGGAAAGGGAAATGATGGTCGTCCGGCGGCGAGATGGGCAGACGACATTGTTGCCATCGCGGGAACATCCTAGATGATGCGAGCACAAGAACGTAGAGCTTAGCACAAGCAAAGAGAGGCCCATACCCAGAAGTGGGTAAAGTCGGGCCGTAGATGATGATGATGATAATCGGCTCACCGTGTATTATAGTGAACTTAAACCAATCCGGCGAAATGTTTGTGTACTTAAACTATACTGGGACCACCTCTATCTTAACCTTAGAAGAAGACTATAATTTGTACCACTACAAGAAACAACTACCCATAAACAAAATATTTAAATCACCAACAGAATCAGAATCCAAGATCAATATGCACGAAGAGTAACTATCAAATGTTCTAATTATGCCGTCAACATCCTCAAAGTTAGTCTCTCAGTAAGTTAGTTACAAGACTACTGATTGTCTGTAACTAAGTATTTATTTGCTCAGGAAACTAATAACAAAGTGGAATAGCTAGGAGGGATGAGGAAGTGGAAACCGGTCTCAACGATGTTTGTTTGTGGAATTTGTGAATATTGTGTTTATTTTTATAATTGCTTCGGATCTTGTGGATTTAAAGATGGTTGATCGCTTTAATATAAGCTACATGACATCGTGCCTATAATCTCCGAAGGGTTAGGCAGAGGTGTACCTAATAGTAGACCCACATTTTTAAGTCCCATATAATAGGGGGCAAGCCTATTTCCATTAATTGGTCAAAAATCGAAACTTCGTGGCAGCTACTGAGAAATTCCTGATGGAAAAACACAATAACACTTTGCTCGATTTTGGAATCGAACCCAAGACGACGAACGACGACGTCGACGTCGATAAGTCTGACGTGAGACTGAAGCATGAGGTGACCGACCACTAAACCAAGGAAGCATTATTTAATATAAGCTGTACGTAATAAATAACATCCTTTATTTGGAGGACTGAAAATGCAGTTGAGACGGATTTCATAATTTCTTGACTAAACCGCTAAGGAGTTATAGAAACGCTGATGAATAGCATTGCATGAGAGAAATTTAGGCTTTCTTCTTCTTGCGTATCGATGGCAATCTAAATTGAGTCAGCCCAGAACTGAGCTACTAGTTTGGCGCTTTCGGTAGCGTCCATCAGTTCCTGAAGTGAACAAACAACTGGACACGCAGGACACGATATTAAGTGCCCCATCTCTTGTGGAACAGCACCACATTTACACTGAGGGCAGAGTCATTATTGAATCTCCACCTGAGCAGGTTTTCCTTGCTGCGACCAACCTGGGTAATTATAAATTTAGGCTTTAATGGCTATGTACTTAAAGATTTGACAATGCCCTTCACCAACAGATATGAATCTAAGAGAATTTACGAAAGCTGATAATTTTCACTCCCAAACACCCACGTCGTGCGACATAAGAGTGGGTATGTTGGTTCATTTTTTGCGCCACAGTTTTGAAAAGGGAAACCTGAAAAACTACCATGTCAGTAAGTTGCTAATAGTCAGAACAAAGTAGATGGTCTAAATTGGCCTGTGTGTCATAGTTTTCTAACGTAGTAGTGTGATACAGCCATTCGAGTAAGTTTCCCACGAAATATTGTACAAATTAACAGGGCCGCGTTCTATGTGAATTGACATGTATTACATAGAATCACGCCATGATAATTTAATGATGCTTTTAAAAAGTAAAGAGATTTTATTTGTTAGCCTATTTGAGTGTCCCACTGCTGGGCAAAGGCCTCCCCGTTCTTCTTCCAAACCTCTCTATCCTGTGCAATATCTGGCCATGTTCGCCCCGCCGCCAGTTAGGTAGGTCTAACTTCGAGAAAGAGGTTAATCGTCGAATCCGACTCGGCTGGGCAGCGTTCGGGAAGTTGCGTGGTATCTTCTCGTCCAACTTACCCAATGTCTCAAGACGAAAGTCTATGACCAGTGTGTGTTGCCAGTGATTACATACGGGACCGAAATGTGGTCGCTCACAATGGGCCTCATCAGAAGGCTTAAAGTCACCCAAAGAGCAATGGAGAGGGCTATGCTCGAAGTTGCCTTGCGTGATCAAATCAGAAATGAGGAAATCCGTAAGAGAACCAAGGTTACCGTGTACCACATTACTCGCAGAACGGATGGCAGATGGGGCCGGAAAGTTCTGGCGTGGCAACCGCGAACTGGAAGACGTTGCGTTGGAAGGCCTCCCACTAGGCGGACCGATGACCTGGTAAAGTTTGCAAGGATCCGCTGTATGCGAGACACACGGGACCGGTCAATATGGCGACACTTGGGGAAGGCCTATGTCCAGCAGTGGACGTCTTTCGGCTGAAATGATGATGATGATGATGATGATGAAGTTCGCCCCGCAAACAAGATCAGATCGACAAGTAACACCACCTTCGCTGAATCGAATCGCCGTCGAGGTAGTAGAATTTTAACGGCTAAAATTCAAATCTTCTTTTTTCAACTTTATGTCGGTGGCACGATGGTACCCTGCCCTAAGTACCCCAACACATGCAGTCAAAGTGACCTTTGCGTTGGCATCGACCACTCTTTTGATATAGTTTTGGGCCATCAAAATTTGACTCAGTCTAAGTGCTGTCAGAATTATAATGAGAAGAATTGTCTTTTCACCACAGTCAGCACACTAGCGTATGACTGATCTGGTTTTCAAACTGAGCCAATTATTATATATGAAAGTTACCTAGGTAGTTAGTAAAACAGGAGGAGAAATTGATGGACTTTAAGTAAGTCTGCGTAGTAAAAACAATTGAAAAATATGTGTGATACTGAATTCATTATACACAACTTCAAAAAAACAGTGAGTCTAGTGTAAAAACAGGAAGTTCACACAAACAAAGCGTTAGAACGAAATTGTCCACTATCCTAACATAATTTTGAAAGAGACTATCAATCACGGTTCACCGCACCATTTTTTATATGTTATCTGTAAACACAGCAACGTCCGGGCGATATAGCATCCACAACATCCCGAATGGATATTGAATATGCACGTTACACACCCCATACAACTCATGCATTGCTTGCTGAGTTCACTTTACAGTTTGGCAAGTCCAAACTTTAACAGCAATGGATGATCATACGTCTAAAGTTTTACAAAAGTGCATTTATCAAAACAGACGCTCCCCAAACGAATCTGTTGGACATCATCCGCGCCCTTGTTTGAACTAACTTTCTTAATTTTCTTCACAAAATCTATCCTTTTTGAGCGGTCAAGCGGGAGGGAAAGTTTTAAAAGCATTTATTCTTTGTATAACGTTAAATAAAAGTTTAAGCAAACATGAGATTGGCTTCGCATATTGCTGAAACCTATTTAAACATTGACTTTAAAGTTTCTGTCATTGTTATTCAGTTAATACTCTGAGGATGGACTGGTTGCAGACCAAAATTTTGTAACTTATAAATTCATTTTGTTGACAGTAAGACAATTGCTTTTTTAAAGTCCCCAATGCATTTATATTCTGCTCACGATATCAATTTGAATCGGATGTTTTATTTCAGCACAACTAAAAACGTTTCGTCAAAAGGATTTCTTTTTCATAACGGTGCTATTGATCTTCCATTTTTTTTTGCAATCAGACTTTATTTATTATTATGCGGTCAAATCCTGATTTTACATCCGTAAACTCATAATTTATATTCCACACCACACAAGGGTGACCAACAACGTTCAAATAGTCGGACCGTTACTCAAATTCCCACAATTTATTGCATCACAATGACGACACAACTCACAACTGCAAATTGCACATCGCTTTAAGAATGTACACTGAACCAAATAGACAAGTAGACAAGAAGATCATTTCAAACAACTCTTCGACCGCTGTAGTGAGTTTCATCAATCCGAACTTGGCCAACTACCAGAGAAGAGGAATGTCTTAGCAGTTGTAGGCAAGGATAATAAGCAAGGTGCAAATCATTGACGCTGCTTGTTTGCCTCTGTTTATGTTTACAAATTCACTACGTCCGCAACATTAATATTTCTTTCAGTGCAGTGCCAAGATGTCTACGTCTTAACTGAATACCAAACTCTTTCGCCGTTTGTACATTCATTTAGTATGAAGACAACGCCTGCGGGCGGCTCACAGTCTGTAATATCGGCGGGTCATATTAGCACTGAATGACACACGTACTGAACCTGCGGACTGAATTAGAAATGAGAAATATGGCGGGTGTCATTTGTTTTATGGTCTCTGAGACTTCAAGGGGAATAAAAAGTGAAAAATTGAGAGTTAAAAAAGCTGAACTGTCTTTTGAAGTCGGTATTAAAAGCTATGTCAATAAGAACCCCAGTTTTTCAATATTTTTCAGTTGAACTAGAAACTTCATAGGGAATACTTTTTCAACTTTCATTAACTGCTATGACTACTTCTTTTTGTTGAAAGTTTGAAAAGGGAAATTATTAATCGGGCGAATAAAAATTTTATTGGCGTTCAATATACTGAATGGGCGACTATTGTACCAAGTAAGTAACTATTTATCCGATCATTGCGTCAAGGAGAATATAGGAAGCAAAGCGAGTGAAGGCTGAGAGAGACTTGTGGCCTAAGACCCCGAAATCCACTTCGTGTTAGGTTACTTTAAACCCTCTAAACAGAAATAGGAGCCCCGTGCAGTGTGGCTACGTCGACTACGCCTTTTCTACAATCTAGTTGTTAATAACCTTGTTTCAGGTTTTTTTCAGAGTCCTTGAATTATCACACTGATCGTATTGAACAACTATTAGCTCAAATTTTTATTTTCAAGTCGCTGTTTTAAACATTTGTATTCGCCCACTGTTTGTCGCTCAATTTGTATTTCAGTAGCCCATTTTCAATATTTTAGACACCTTTAATTTGAATTTATTTTCGCTCGTTTAAATACTACCCGTTTGAAAATACAGGAGTAAAAATACATTCCTTAACTGTAGTGGTTTTCACTGAAACAGTAAAGAAGTAGATTTTACTGGATGGTGTGGTGGTGGTGGTGGTGGTGGTGGTGGTGGTGGTGTGGTGGTGTGTGATGGTGACCTTTACATTACTTGAACTTAGGTATATTCGTGTGCTGTTCTATATATTGCCGATTTTTGAATTGAGTAATTAAAGTTTAAGACTTGTTAAAGTCTAATTAAGTTTTAGTTTTTTAGTGCTATATTACATTAAGGAATACCCTTTTTTCCTTACGCCAGAGTAGTCACGCAGTGGGTGCCAGAAAGCCTAGAAAAAGGCCTCCTGGCCCCCACTGCCTGACGACACTGGCCTGGCCCATTGGTCCTGATGCATTTTACAGGCATGGCCCGCCCAATACCACTTCGATATAATTCTACTAGTTCTCTACTCAAATAAGAAACTATGTTATCAATTTCTTACAAAACACTATATGTCATATAAACTGACACCTGTCCTGCAAAACTCTCACGCTTCGTAACCCTACACCGTCGGTACCTGAAGAATACAGCCCATGACTGTGCAATTGCTATCGCTATTACTTCTCGAAAGTTAATCGCTATCGTCTCGTATTACGTGTCATAGGAACTGAGACGTTTGACAACTTCTAATGATATAGAACTTGACCGTTATTTGACAGCTTGATCGGTGATTTGGTTAATGTGAATGAGGATGTTCAATGGTGCGGAAAGAAGGATTTATTAATGAGTGGTTAGCAGTCGATAATAATGTCGATATGTTATATAATTAAGGCTTGCTTTCGCTTTCGACTTCATTCTTTTCACTTTCCTCTTTGGAATTGAATATCATAGTGGCAATGGTGGCGGTTTCGACTTACGAGCAGTAAGTCGTGGGTTCGAACCCAGGCAGGCGCATTACTTTGTGTATTTTATTTCATCACGACTGCTCTCAAGACGGTGAAGGAAAACATCGTGAGGAAACCGGCATGTCCTAGAACCTAAAATTCGAAGACATGTGACATCTACCAACCCGCACTGGGCCCGCGTGGTGGATTATAGCCCATTCCCTCTCATAGAGAGGAGGCCTGCGTCCCAGCAGTGGGAACATTATAGGCTGCTGCTATGCTATGGTATCATAGTGGCAAGCAGATAAGGTATTTTCCTTAATTAAGGGGGAAGCGTCCAAACCATCTCGCCACCGTTTTCTGGGCCGGCCTCGGCGGCCCTGGCCATCTTCAGGCACCCAACGTGTTGAAGCCTTTGCCCAGCGGTCATCATCCATGCGGCCCAAGTGACCCGCCCTATCCCATTTCAGGGCTGGTTCGAAGTGGCGCAGGAGAAGAGTACCTGGAAGGATATGGGGAAGGCCTTTGCCCAGCAGTGGGACATACCAGGCCAATAAAAAAAATAAAAAAATAGGGGTAAGCGCCAGAGTAGCCCTCGAAATTAAATGACTTTTTTATGAAATAGGTAGTCATTCCATGGGTTAAAATGAACTTAGAGGGTTGTATTGATGATTTTAATGATCATAATTCTGTCATCATATTTTCAATCTTATTTTGTTCAACATACAGCCTAACAGTTGAATTTGAATTTTCGGGCACTTTTGGCGCTTCCAATTTAAGCGTTGTAATTACGACCAAAAAATTATGAAGGTTTTCCAAAGTGTTTTAACAAAATAACACCATAGTATTAAAATTAAAAAAAATCCGTACAAATCGACAACCAATTCAAAAATATCCCTGAAGAAACGATGTCAAACTGCAGCAAAAGTAACTCCACAACTAAAACTTTTCAAACTGGATGTTTCACAGGGTTATGCAAATAAGACCCTAAAGTATACTTCTAAAGTGGAGTTACTTTTAATAAGTTCAAATGCAGTCGGATCGGTACAAATAGGTGCAAAAGTGCTAACTTTGTAACATTTTTCGTTTTACGTGAACTCGCTCGAATTTACATAAGAAGCAAAATCCCGTGCGATATTCGCTTTTGAATAGTACTACTGAGATATTAAAGTAGCGGTATTATGACTCTACTGGCTTTGGTCCGTGAATTTGCTCGAGGCAATTTAATTTTTAAACCATTTTCCACTTTATGTGGCAAGGTGCTATGGTCTAAATTGATTCTAGAGCTTGCAAAACTTTAAAATTCACAGAGTAGACTTTCCTTCTTGACGTGTAAAATGTCCGTAGAATTGACTAAAAGGCACAATTACATAAGCATTAAAGTCCCACAACACATTCCATTCACGTATGAACATGGATAGGTACTTAAAAGTAGAAAGTTTATCAATGCACTCTGTGGTACAGCCAACACGGGCCATCCCTAATAGATGATCAGGGCCACATTCACACAATTACAGAATCACCTTAATAGTCCATAAGCACACCGTCTTTAAAACCCATTAAACTGCAGAACAAGCAGCTAGTATTCTATTTTCCAGGTAAACCTACAAATGCATAGAAATTGGCTTACTTCACACATAATTCCAGCAAGTTACCAAGACCTTCTTATAATGCAAGTATGTACATATATCGCTAGCCACAGGTCAGTCTCATGTTTGAATTTGTAGTGTTTATAAATTACCCGATTCACAAAGGCTATTCTTATGGTAAATAGGGACCACAATTACAATACAACAATACGATTTTAAATTAAACAATTGACGTTATGTGGGGTATGACAAAGACAAATAAACTAAGGAAAACGGGAACGTGTTTCCGTAGGAGCTCGTTTTATTTTAGCGATGCGAATGTTTTTCTGGGAACAATATTCCTCCTCTACCAAAAACTGTACCGATATGAACACGAACAGTCTCAATATACTTAACTAGATAAAAAAACATCCAGACTGAACTATTGGGCGCTACCAGAAATAATTAAGCAGCTGAAGTTAGATTCTGATAGTACTAAAATTATGACAGAAATTTATGAATAAAAAAAAATCTTCTCTTCTACGATCACGATATTATTAATGAACAAAATGCAAAAACTGATTTAACATTGCATAAACTTGGTTGTTTGCCAACAACATTCCTCTATGCTATAGCTGCATACTAGGGGCTAGCTCTGCACTAAGCAATATAGCCTAACAAGTAACAACGCGTGATTTCCTGTACTTATGCAAAAGCGATGACAATCCTGTTGAAACATCAACAAGATTGTTAAAAACTTTTAGGTAGCTCGTGTCAATCCAAAATATTTAGACATTTTCCATCATCGATATCGCACCTATATAATACAGGGTGGAAGGAACATCGACATACTAACGGTTGCTACGTATTCAGTACATCATTTCGAACATGATACTTTCTGTAAAGCATCTTTTTTTAAATTATTTATTCAAAATTCCCATCATTCTAAACTTCCATCATTCTTTTTTAGTTTAGAATGATGTACTTGTCGGATCCGGACATTAGTACAGACTTGGAATGAACCGCAATTACACCAGTGGTGACATCACGCGACCTACTTACAAGTCTACCCACACCACAGCGTGCTTCTACAGAGCCGAGATGTTTTAAGCGAGGACGACATACAGACCGTCGTCCTCGCCTTAATTCATTGTGCCCCGTGTATTTGTAAGTTTAATAGAAACAGTGTAAGTATATTTTCATAGCACGAAACCCATCTTCTGCCCACATGATGTACGAGCAACCTGACGACCCGACATACTGAATACGTGGTAACCGTTTATTTATGCGTCAATGTATCTCCACTCTTTATTATAACTTTGTTTACGTTGTTACTGATTATAACCAGCCTAGGACATACCGGTTTCTTCGAGATGTTTCCATCACCTTTTAGAGAGCAGTGGTGATGAAATAAATTACATAAAGTCTTTTACTCTGTTTATTTTGCACTTGGCAAAAGTGTCGGCTTGGGATCAAACACAAGACCTACGAAAAAAGTAAGTCGGTGTTTCATTAGAACCTCTTTTTTCGAATTCTACGACATTCTAAGTTACGTTTTCAGGTGAATCAACAGCAGTGGGCGCTTCTAGTAATTATAAGCTGGACAGGAGGCAAGTAACTTAAAGGTAACTTGGATTTTCTTTCTACTAGAGTGCGTCTGCCCCCAAATGTGTGTAGGCATTTTTCTCGCACAGTCGGAGCTGTTACCACTTAGCCACTAGTACTCATGCAGTCCGATCACTGAAAAAATCCGAAACGAAATTAACCCCTAATTGGTCGGGTGGGGTGTTACACACCCCAGCGCATCCTTAAAGGCTTAAAACTTTTTAAATTCCGAATTTTGAGCGCTGAAGTTCCCGTTACCTTCATAAAAACACGTGTCCTTATGATCAAGTATCGAGCATAATTGTGATTTGCATGTATTTCGTATTTGATTTATATGATCGGAGTGTCACGCACCCCACGTGACCGTTTACGTTACTTTTTACGCGCGACAAATTACTCGCAAAAAGTTTTTCAATATTCCACAACCTTACTGTACACCAACATCCCTATACAGTACAGCTACACAGTTCGGCATCTACACAACACACTAGGTGGCATTCCCCACAGCACTACACTAAGAGTGTATTGATGTTGTTGGTTATAGCACTTACCACGTCTCGGTACCGTTATGCAGTTTGACTTACAAATATACGATCGACATCGAGATGTTTCACTTTAAAGTTTTGTGTACTTAGGCACGAGCCCAAGACGGTTCTATTGGAATTGGATCAAATATTGGTTGGGTTTTAATTTTTATGTGTGTTTGCTGGGGTGCTTTGCCTTTCATATAGTAACAATTGTGAGCTTCGTTCGTTGTGCAAAAGAAAATTGCATCGACCAAACAAATACTGAGAAATTCCTGATGGATGAACCCAATAACAATTTGCCCGACTCGGGAATCGAACCCAAGACCTCATGCTCAGCAGTCGCGATTGCGACTACTAGACCAAAGAGGCAGTCAGGGTATCTTTAAAAAATAAAAAAAAAACATGAGCAACTTAAAACATGTTCCAAATATTACTCAATTTACTTTTTTCCCCCAATTCAGTGTTGCGTAGTACCAAACCTTAAACCCAAATACGGAAACCGTTACGAACTTAGTCCAAAAAAAGATAGACTCTAGAGCCATTCAATTCCATTCAAGTGTTAAACCATGGTTATCTTGAGCCGTCTTTATCCTAGTTCTTGAAAGGAAATGTAATATTTACAAGGGGACATATTATCGGCTACCCAAAAAGGCTTTTCATAAATTTCCCACAACACCTCTGGAAGGGCCTATCCTTCAAGATAGGATAGTAATAAAACCGCCCCCTTACATATTATAGTGGTATAGCTGCAGGGACACCTCGAGGGATCCATCTATTCTGTTTAAGCATTAATACTGTAGTACATAATCATAGGACACCCTAAATGTTGTTGTTTTTGGGTAATATTCATATATCTTGGTTATTATTGCTTTGGTTCAGAATGTGTACAATAAAATACGAGGCATCTAAAAAAAAAAAATTAAAATTATTTATTCAGCTATACAATGAATCACTATTTTTTATGATTCACGGTTTACTACAAATTTCTTCATCAACTGGTTCTCCTGAACTACACCTAGTTTATGTGAAAAAAAAAGAAACTGATTTCTATTGTAATCTTTTTCTTCGTTTTATTTTTTAATGTCATTTATAATTTGTTTTATATTTTTGTCGTTTGTCATTTTAATGTCTATTCTTTTACCAACTTTGAGCAAATACTTGACTCAGTCTAATAAAATGGTCGACCAAACAGAGTCCCATAAAATATAGTGATTAACTGAGCCCATGAGAGTTGATTCAATATTTTGGATTAGAGGTAAGCCTTTAATACTGTGACTAGTCTGAATCGAATACGACCTATAAAAGGCAACCGAATATTTTATTAGCAAGTCTAGATAAACTTTTTAGTTCCTTTAAATTTTGTAGTAGCTTTGAAATCGTGTTTTACTGGTAAAATTGGTTTTAGTACCTAGTATCAAAGTAGAGTATTATAACTTCAGTGTGAAAATTTCATGAGTCCATGTGAATGTTTCACTATTACTTAAGCTACACGGTATTTTATTATTACATAACATCATGCCTTTAATCCCCGAAGGGTTAGGCAGAGGTGTACCTAATAGTACACCCACATTTCGCCAGTTATGTTTTAAGTCCCATGTAATAGTGGGCCAGCCTATTGCCATCAACCCGGTACAAATCCAGACTCGGTGGCTGCTACTGAGAAATACCTGATGGAACAAAATCAATAACTCTTAGCCCGACTCGGGAATCGAACCCAGGATCTCATGCACAGCAGCCGCGCTGGCGACAACTCGACCAACGAAGCAGTTGCAATTTTATACTTAATAATAGCCTTTGTAACAATCCTTTATTTAAAATAATTGTGGAGATTACGATTGAGGTATCTTCAGAAGACATCCAAAAAGACGTACAAAGACTTCCTAAAAATATTGTAAACGTTCAGAACAAGCTTTTTAAAAAAACAAAATTAACAATCCAGAGCCTCCTTATAAAAACATAAGCTAATACATTTATGAAATATGCATATTTCAAACGCTAAATAATAATAACGAAGATGCTCATGAAAGCGAAAATAAAAAGCACAAAGATAAAGAGAGGACATTTAAAAATTTACATTTTAAAGGACTCCAAAACAGGGGTCGTAAATTGCATCTTAAAAATACACAGGTTCTACAAGATTAGCGTAGTGTAGCCCTCGGGGATGCTTTGATATCAGTAACAGAGGAGATCAAACAGTAGAATTAAAAAGACTGCGAAGTTTAAGTGCACATCCTCTTTAGTAAGTGTCTTAATTGGTCGGTTAGGGAAGCACAGGTACTTTAACCATTCAGTTATTTGATGTTTTAAGAGTTTTTGCTTTTGAGCTTACAACAGGTGGAACGGTTTTTTGATGGTTGTTGAAAATGTTTATTGGTGAATGATGTTACGCAATACATGGTGATGTTAATCCAAAATTTCCTTTGAAGAAAAATATTCTTTAAATGAAAGCAATTAAACATCACGCCTGTAATCCCCGAAGGGTAAGGCAGAGTACTCCTCTCACCTAATAGTACATCCACATTTCGCCAGTTATATTAAATTTTCACGTAAAAATCGGTGAGTCTATGGCCGACTGGGCACAAATCCTCAAATGAAGGCAATATAAACTTTTATTTCAAATATTTATTACGTACAGACCTTCCTATTCCTAGAATTAATTTAGTGCCAAAAGTACTGCGTAAAAATATTGTTAGCTCCAACATAGACCTTTCCCTTATCCCTTCATCATTATGTGTACAGATATCATATTTCATAAGGGTCCTGCGAGTTTATTGCGTAGGTACGCATCCATCGTTCAATTTAACACGACTTTACGAAAAGGTCAACAGTTTTGTTGTGATTTTGTACTGGAAAAGTAAAAGTTTAATAGGTAAGGATTTTGTGAGTACGTAGTTAGCACGGACAGTCCAAATATTTCATAGATACGTAGAACGAGGACATAAGTGGGTAAGCGTCCACAAGTTATAAATATTAGTCTTAAAGTTTTAAAGCAAAACATGTAGTTGTCAGATTGTCAGGATTTATTCTGTTAGGCTCGTACATCATGTGGGCCGAAGATGGGTTTCGTGCAATGAAAATACATTGTGTGCAATACACTGTTTCTATTAAAGTAACAAATTACTTGAAATTACAATTTAACACAATAACACGGCGCACAATGAATCGGGTATAGTTCCAAGACGCCCCAACTCCGCTGCGATCAGACATTGAATGTCGCCCTCCCCACGAGCTTAAAACATCTCGGCTCTGTAGAAGCACGCTATGGTGTAGGTAGACTTGTAAGTAGGTCGCGTGATGTCACCACTGATGTACTTGCGAATCATTCCAAGTTCGTACTAATGACCGGATCCGACATGGTTTTAATTCCTCGAAAAAAAAATTTCACACGCAGACAAAACAATAATTATTGGCATACCATGCACCCAAACCTGTAGGCTAATTATTACTTTTCCTGCATCCACACGACTGGATCTTTTTGGCGGAATTAGAACTACATATTTTGGATAACGTTTCATGTCATGGATTCCCGCAAAGTAACGCTAGATTCTGTAACTTATCTTAATCTTAAAGTCAAAAAATTGATTTTTAATAGATCTTGCTTATCACGGAGCGTACTCTTTAGATTATATGTCTTATACAGTGACTTTGAAACCCTGAATTTCAACAAACAAAATTGAAAATTAAGATACAAAAATTGTGGTTGCTTAAAAGCTTATCTCTCCAAATTTTTATAAGAAAACCTTTTCAATTCATTGTTTCAAAAACAAATGCTTGCCCTAAGTAAATAGACCGCCGAAGTAAATTTATCACGAAGAATGCCGTGTCATCGCAACTAAGAGCTTTGTTTAAATCATTGGAGCCCGTCACGCCTCCTACAATGACTTTATAGAAAGGGTTCCAGTTAAACAATTTGAAATAAGTGTTGTCTGTTAAGCATTAGAGGAATTTTAATTGAATAATACGAATGAAGCTCGATTAATCGGTAACTGCTGCTTTTTATAGCCATCGTATTAAACTTTACTTTTAGTAATTTTGTTTCGAAATTTTAAGTAAGACACTTTTACCTAGATGACAGATGAGTTTATCAAAAAAAAATATATAAAAAGAACAAATAAAACTGTGGAGCAGCTGCGTTAGACAACGAACATTTTTTTTTTCTGATTTGTTAATAACGCCTTTTTTTATTAAGCGACCGTAAAATAGATGTGGATGATCATTAATTATTACAGGGCCGCAGTTTGTTTTAGCTCGGTCACGGCCTACAAATTTATGTATGAGCAAAACCATTAAGGGATTGTCGCTTCGGGTCATTTTGTTTGTAACATATTAAAAAAAATCTTCCATGTGCATAAATTAAGAGGGGTTCGAATTAACCCACCTTTGTAGGGAAAATTTACGCTCACGTAAACACATTGTGCTCGTGTTCGGTTAATTGCCGAGTTAGCAGCGCAAATAAAGAGCCAGACACATTAGTATAAAACACTCGAAGTACACCTTCCTACTAACAAATGAGAGAGATTTCAGTTTTCCTACGCATCCAGATTTTCCGTAAGTTCTAATTAAAGGGCGATGACCCTAAATCACGACGTCGAGCTTCTTTCTCATAGTCTTTTCAAAGTATCGTCCTAAATTTGAAACCCCGTCTGACTTAGCATGAAAAATGAAGAATGGAAATTAATTGAACACCCAAATTATTTGTTTAATAACAACAGATTATCAATAAGCAACCTGCTCAAACCTACTTGTTCACACATCTGTGGCACTATCAAGTATCTTGAGACATAACAGGTGAATGTTTGTTTTTTGTCACCACTGAATATCATCTGGTCGATGAATAAAAATCCGAGCATTGTCACCTGCGCAACACATTGCGTGGGACCCACCTCGCAAGGACATTACTTTTAACCTAATTAGTTTAATGTGAGAAGTTGAATTAACTTGCTAATAGACCAACTTCGGCACTTCCCACGGTAATGATTGACATGAGAATGTTTTGAGTAGTGAATAATAGTAACCTGGTTTGAATAGATAGTGAAATAAATTCACTTTCACCTCAACATGTCGATTTCACGCGATTATTGAAACTTCTGGCATCAATGGAATTTAAATGACGCAATTCAATGCGATGCTCTTTTTTTTAAGGATCGCACCTACACGTGTGCGAAATCGTCTGACAATGGTATAAAGTCTAACAATTGATTGCGGTGTATCGCCAATATTGTGGCGAGACGAATTCATTGTTGTGCATTCTGGTGACCTAATGACTTGTTTTGCACAAGCCCGTATCAGGTAACTGCGACAGATGTACGAAGCCAGATAGTGGGAAAGTATGAGATGCAAACTAAGACAGACGTGACTTTGTCAGACTTTCTACTGTAATAACGTTCGGGGTGCACTTAAGTTGTCATTCGTGGGAATATAAATAATGGTTATGACAATCTCTGGTGTCATCAACGAAACAATGAGAAAGTTTGTGTTCTAGCAGCTAGCTCCTGCTGAGTATTGTGAAGTTTAAGGTTTAGTCATTAGTAGAACTAGGATACTTAGTTGTGTTTAGGCGTCCAACCCGGTTGTACGTCGAAACTGTCCCGGCGTAGTAGCGAACAACTCCACGGGAGACGAGTGACACGTTGGCAGGGTGTTCAGAAAACAGATATAAGGCCTGACCATTTGATCGTTGCGAAATAAAATGGATAAATTGTTATAACATTACCTATTAAAGTTACTAACGTTGACTTCGTTTGTTGAAACTAACTCCTAAAGTAGTAGTAGTTGACAGCACTGCAGCAGGTAAGCAATAACGCTGTAAGCTTTTGAAATCTTAAAATTAAGGCATAAGGTTCTAATTTGTCCTATAAATAAGTTACCACTGAAACTGCATTGCTTTTATTCATCTGACTTTCGAACATCTATAAGCTGTACAGTTTTATCTGACGGAGTTTGAATTTGTAACCGATTGTCAGCATTAGGCTTGCCCCATAATAAAGATCACTGGGGAAATGTGGGTGTACTATTGGTACACCTCGGTCTAATCTTTAGGAGAAATCAGGATTGTTCTATATTACATTTATTTAGTTGTTGTTAGGGACAATTTACTCATGCTAGAAGTTTTTTTTCTTCTTATCATGGGACACCCTGAAATATGTTTTAGAGATGCTATTTTTGGTTTTGAAAGCCTTTATTATTACCCACCTGCAACAACGTTAAACAAATATTAGGTATACTTTATTCTATTCTAAACAGCTACTCTTCTATTTGGTAATGGTATTTACAAGCAGATGTGAGTAACGCCGGGTGGGGACGCCCTAGAAGGACATACTCTGACCTTATTGGTGAGGTTCTTCAAAAAGGTCAAGTGCGTAGTATTTGCAACCGGCGTGTGTGTATGATCCGATGTATGAACATGGATGAGACGAACTGAGTATGTAAGGATCGTAGCAAGTGACATTCTGTCGTCTCTGCCTACCCCCGTCGGAAAAAGGCGTGAGTTTATGTATGTATGTACTCTTCTATTCTAAAAGTACTTCTGTAGTCTATGGTGTGCATGCCCTGTAGATCAACGTATGCTCATAAACCACTAGCTCTAGACCTAATTCGTGCACTGTTATAGACAATAGTCTATTATTTGAAGCGATCATACACGCCACAGTGAAAGCTACACACATACCCATTAGATTGGGGATAATTCCAGGGCAGTTACTATATCAATATTACCGTGTATAATGTGGAGTTTGAACTATGAACGGGTGTACAGTGTGTACATTATACTCCAGGTATGTTAATGAAAGTACACATTCTGCACGTATTTAGGTATTTCACACGGGATTAGAATGTCGTTTCAGGTAGTCAGTGGCCCAAAAGTCTGATAACCAGTCTAACTAAGAAGTGGGTATCGTATTACCCAGTACTGACTGGATTGTGGAGGTCAGGTAGGCAGTCGCTTCATGTCATCATCATACTGGTATTCAGTTACATCCGGTTAGACTAGAAGCGAACTCCAACATAGCTGGGAAATGGCTAGGTGGATTATGACACGGGACTAGAATAATAATGGATAAATATTAATTTTAATTTTATTCATGGACGGCGTCGTTCGCCTAGTGGTCGCAAGCGTGACTGCTGAGCATAGTCCTGGGTTCGATTCCCAGGTCGGGCAAAGTGCTACTGAGATTTTCTATTAGGAATTTCTCAGTAGCAGCCACGGAGTTTGAATTTGTGCCTGGTTGATGGCAATAGGCTCGCCCCCTATTACATGGGACTTAAACATAACCGGCGAAATGTGAGTGTACTAATGGGTACACCTTTGCCCAATCCTTCGGTATTTGATGTTATATTTGTCGGATTGTCAGGATTTATTCCGTTAGGCTCGTACATCATGTGGATGGGTTCGGTGCATTAAAAATACACTGGGTGTGATACACTGTTTCTATTAAACTAACAAATTACTTGAAATTACAATTTTAACACAATAAACACGGGGCACAATGAATCGGGTACAGTTCCAGGACGTCTCAACTCCTCTGCGATCAGACATTGAATGTCGTCTGTGGAAGCACGCTGTGGTGTGGGTAGACTTTTAAGTAGGTCGCTTGATGTCACCACTGGCGCGCTTGCGATTCCTTACTAATGACCATGAATATTTATGTCCGTACCAATAGCCGGATCCGATAATTATGTTAGTTTAATTAAAGTAAAAGCCTTAAAATTATATCAGTGATCACGATGATGAAATATCCAAAAAGTCGAGGATTGACATAAGCTACAAAAAATTTATTCTTTTGAAAGTCGATGAGGGAGTACGAATGCCTCAGAAAAAGTTATTGTATTAATAAGAAACACTTTGAAAGCGATTAGTCCCCCTTAAGTCTTGACACTGTTATAATCAACAACCACATTCGATTACAATAAAAAAACTCGATCTTATGTTGTGAAATTCTTGTTCTGTGTCAAATTCAAGACCCGAATGCAATGACGTTTGAAAGAATTTCATTCGCCCCATTAGCACTGCGTATACACTAATAGAAAATCAGCACAAAATCTCATACACTTGAAGCACGAATTAATTGGTCAAATTCACTCCGCTATACCCGAAGAGGTGATTAGAGGAGTCCTTAAACCCATCTCTAAACCCTAATACAGGCCCCTATTAATTTGAACGTACGTGTCCCATACAATTGAAACACAGTAATGGACAAAGTACGGTTTAACACGCTCCATGGACAATTATGGCTGTCAAATTGCATCGAACACAGGCATTTTAAATTGTCCTGGCCATGGAAAACCTAAATTGCCAAATTGTACCAATTCTCCTGTAGTATGCAGCCTTTTAATTTGATCTCGTTCACTAGTTGTGGTCAAATGATCAATCAATTTTTGAAATGTTGCTACGTGGTTTATCAACCGCAAATGTTAAATAACTACTTGTGTTTGACTAGTTAAGTGTGATTGGAGTTCAGTCTAGTGGTTTTAATCATGTTTCAGTGTCCCAGAGGCTGAAAAGCAATAAATATATATAAAGCCGTATATTTAATAAGTAAAAGATTTTTTGGGTGCGTTGGCCCAACTAGTCCAGCTAATAGCAATATCTCCAAAGCGAGATGTGCCCTCTGTCGAGAGCTGCTTAAGCCACCTGACGGCTTCATTGAGCCGTCTGAAACCCTTCCACTTAGGCATGCTTTGCCGTGGCCGACTTGGAAATCTTTGAATATACTCCGAACCCAAGTCAGCCGTAGCAAAGACAATCTCTCCTGATGGGGGTTCATGGACGGCTCAGATCTGAAATGTGTATGTGGCGTGTCTCCACAAACAATGGCCCATCTTCTATCTTGCGCTGCATGCCCTAACACCTGCGCACTTGACGATCTTATGACTGCATCAGCGAGCGGAGTTCGCATAACTGAATTTTTAATAAAAATTTGCCATCGACACGCTAAGAAGAAGTCTAGTGGATGTCGATACTTTAGTAATTTGATTTTGATTATGAAGTTTCGTCTGCGTTTAGCTGATTTTTGCAGGAATTATTTTTCTTTTTCTGTGGCAGTTGATGCCTTCGCGTTAACAATACTACTTAATTTAGAGTCAATACCATTTCACTTGGTAACAACATAATAAATAAGTAGGTAAGTCTACAATTATTTTAAAGATTGAGGAGGCATTTGCATATTGTAATTACTATTTCTCTTGAATAATACTTTAACCCCTTTTATTCCCGTTTCAAACAACCATAAAAGCATACTGCCTTATTACAAAAACAGTTATACAAACCAGCATTATATTCGCATTCATATCTAAAGATTTTATCATTTCAATCTGTTACTATACGTATACAATTCCCCTTTCCTGTATCATTAAGCCATACCTAATTTAAATGAACAAATTTAACTTCAATTATTTTGAAGTGATCCGCCGCCGCACCGTATCCTTTTCACGTGCACCCCACCCTTTATTACATCCACAGTGCTCCGTTTCTACATCTAGATAAGCACCCATCTTTATTTTTCTACCCTCCTGTTTCCCTGGGGGCACCGTTCATTTAATTCCGATTCAATCCGTGGCAAACGAAATCATTTTTTAGTAGAGATGAACTTACTGATAAAATGTTTAATCTCTTGTTTGGAACTGCGGGATGTGCTTTCATGAACTCTTTTGATGCTGATCGTAATGGTGGGTTGATATTTTTGAATTATGTTGAACAGTAGGATAGAGAAGGTAGATATTGATCTTATGTGAACTTTATTTCAAGTGGAGTTTATATACTATACCTGGTTCCCATGTAAAGGATGTCTAGTAGCCTGTTTGATGGTAACTTTTTGAGAAAGGCGCAGGTTACTTTTATTCTTCTACTGCTCCGTCAGTCTTGCGGTCGCAATCGCGACTGCTGAACGTAGGGTACTGGGGTGGGGCAAAAAATGTTATTGGGTTTTTCCATTAGGAATTTCTCAGCTCGGAGTTTGGAAGTTGGCGGTAGGATCCCCCCGTGCCTCGGAAAATAAGTAAAGTTCCTGCGCGGATATATGTCCAGTCGTGTCGGATTGTCGTGCCATAGAGAGTGCACTTGTGCCTGCGCACTTACTTGTGCACTATATTTTCTCCAGCGCCGATGGCTTATATCCGCTGAGATTCGCTGCCGTGACTGAGAACGCTCAGGAGGACCTATATTCTTCTACTGCATCACCAGTCAACTTTACATGTTATTTTCACGATGCCCTACTACTCCATTTTACTTCATGTTATAATTTAACGGTAGCACAAACATTCTTACTACCAACCTGTGTTTATCATACATTCATGCCACATACCATACACTTGTCCACGTTTACCACGACGTGACGTATCAGTGGCGCCATCTCACGATCCAGTTGTCAAAATCAAGAGCAACTGCACCCACGTGGCCGGCAGCCATTATAACCGCAAATTGGCTCCATTAGCCTCTTTTCGCGAGGAATTGCATTCATCAGCAGTCGATTACACTACTTTGTTGCTTGGCTTCTTTTGTATACCGTTAAATGAGACTAGATTGCATATAGGGCACGGCTTAAATAAGTAGGTTTCTATGACTACGAGGAAACTGATTTGCGTGGCTTGTTTAGAGGAAGTAAAAATTTAACAAGTATCCAAAAGACTTTTACATCTCAAGTTAAAGTTCCTCTTCTCGTGTATGTGAATTGTGATAAATAAAGTTACTACGTTTTCATAATTACTTTAAGTGGTCTATTGAATAGCCATTGAATACCTAGCAAAATTATAATAATTTATGCTTTTGATAGGAATAAAGAGAGAGCTTATAGCTAAATAATAACAGCCGCTCGGGTCAATCTTCAGGTTAAGCCGCGCTTGCTTAGGTTGGTCTGTGGATGGGTGACCACCCATTACACACCAACTTTCCTCCGTGCCCCGGAAAGCACGTTAAGCCGTTGGTCCCGGCTGTCAGTTGTAGATCTTTGACAGTCGTTAAGTTGTCAGTGGCCCAAAAGTCTGACAACCAGTCTTACCAAGTCCACGGGGTATCATATTAGCCAGTACTAACTGGGTTGTGGAGGTCAGATAGGCAGTCTCTCCATGTTAAATACTGGTATTCAGCTGCTTCCGGTTAGACTGCAAGCCGACCTCGACATAATTGAGAAAAGGCTAGGCAGATGATGATAGGATTCAAAATCACGTCAATGTTGCAACTTCTGAAGTTCAAACTAATGGTCCCCCTTCTCCATTGCACACAATACATACTCAAGTAACAAATTAACCGAAAGAATGTCATCTAACAAAGAAAGTATCAAAACAATTTTTATCAAATTGACAAATCATCAAATAACAGAATTAGCCTGGGGACAACACTAAATTGTTTTGGAAAGTGAAATATCGCTGTTCTCCACACAAAAGCTATGTAAGTACAGATTATAGTTCGTTTGGCGCCATCAAAACGTTTATTTTTAGTACAAAACGACATAGTTCCGTTTTTAGTACAATAGTAGTTCTCACGATGTTAGTCACTCCGCTATTTTGAGTAGAGCATTAACTTTGGAGAAATGGACGCTCTTTTGAATCCGTGCTTTTATGGACACAAGAAAAACAGAATGTGCCTGTTAGTTTATCATATCATTCTGGGTGAAATGTTGATGGGTTACTGTTGTGGCTTCCCGTCTGTGTCAACACTGGTGACAAAGGAATAATTAGGTCGAGTAAAAATAACTTCCTTGAATAGACGTAAGAAGAATCCGTCTGCGATCGCCTAAAACAAAGTAAATCAGAGCAAGGTCACCGCAACTGTGTACTACATCCACGCTCCTTCGTAGTACCTATAGTGGTTTAGTTCTTGATTTGTGACAGTTTGGAACTAGACCAACGTTTAGAAATCAACCGTAAAGTAGATACGGGCTGATTTTGTTAGTTGCGACAAATTGTAAAGCCCACTAAAATGTTAGATTACTGTCGGTACTACGCTGGCAGCTTGTAACTTCAAAGGACAACATTGACAACAGCGTTTTACTCGACGTATTTATACCAAAGTTGGATTCAAACAGTGCTTTGGTAATATTGCTTTGGTTACTCCATAACGGATCATTTTCTTCTGATGTTTCCTATAAAAGGCCTTTCAGGAATCATAACGAAGTATATGACGAAATGTCGCCCTAATAGCAATTTCATTTTTCTCAAATGGTACGTGGAGGGCTTCGTCACCGATCTATTTTGTGAGTGTTGTGTATGAAATGAAATGACATATCGACTGCAGACTTTACTTAGCATTCGATATCTTTAACTTCAATTCTATCCTTGTGTTTATAAAGGTGTTTTTTGTCTTGATTGAGTGCAAATTTATCGTGGTCTAGGTTACTTGCACCGTCAGCTCGCTCCCCAGTATTGCACCCTAATCGAATTGTTCCACGGATGGTGCGTCTCGTCTTGTGGGTCGGACCCCTGTTCCGGACATCAGAGGTCGTGCAGCGAAAAATAAATAAGCACCGAAATCAAAAGGCGATGCTTTAATTGGACCCTCTCGTTCTTTGAGGATTACTTAATTTGATATTGTCATTGACTGTCACATAAATAAATGTAATGACGTAATGTACCAGAACTCCGGAGTATGATTTGGATGCTTAGTGATATTTGTTCTGAGGTGGGTGAATTGGGTAAGAAAATATTCTTATTTGATTATTGTGGTTTTAGTTTGGGGTGTACCAGCCACAAAAAAGTCTTACAGGAAAGCATTCTTACAAGAGTAAGTAGAGTCCAAATCACAGCAATCAAATTGGAATTTCTTTGCTTTGATAAAAAAAAACCTTTCTATCACACAACAGATAATTTCTGTGTCACATTACATAACAACAATCTAACTTCTTACAAATTTTCTCAAGATACACAATTACACATGCAAGCAAATTCTCACCGTCGTCGTATTGACTTTGGCCAATCCATTATTCTGTCATAAATCTTTACACACGTGCCCAAATCCGTAGTCAGTCTCATTTGTGACAAAAATCCTCAAAATTATGCAAACATTGCTTTTCACTTCCTGTTACTCTTAATGCATGGTGATAAGGTTGATTTTTGTATAAATTAGAGGTTGTTATAAAGTGGTGTTTTTGCTAATTTGTAGTAGTGTTTTGTAGTGCGCGTGGCTGGGATTTGACAGCGCACGGCGTTGGTTCGTCATGCTTGGCCGAAACAAATTGTGTAGCGAGGGAGAGTGTATGTGTGTGTACCTCTTTATATTGGCGGGATTTCGTTTTGATTCGAAATTCAAAATTTGAATATTATTTAGTTTTTTTTTAAGTAAAATAGATTCCTGCTATTCCCTTTCAGATGTATGAGAACTGCACTGCAATTATTTTTGTATTCATGAAATGTTTCAGCGCAGTTCAAAATTTTAATCTCCATCTTTGTTTCGATACAATTATAAAACATTACACAAAATAACGGTCTGTAAGTGGTCTCTTATCTCTTTAGGGTTATAAAGAGGTATAACAGTTACTACAGTCACATCGCATATTTAACATCATTTACCTGACTATAATAAGACTGGAAGTCATCTTCATTAAGACAAAATAAAAAAATCATCCAACCTTACCCTTTATACTCAAAATATTTTTATAAAAACCCCCTCGAAGATAACTCCACGCCAGCATCACACACACACCAACAATTACCAAATGCAACATCCGGAAGATATTCAATGAGAGACCCCTTTCATACATTTGCCCCCGAAAATCACTTCTATTAAGTGAACTTTGTCACATGTCCGAAACAATGAACAATTTCTGATGTCATTCTGTTGACGTCAGCGTTCAATTCGTTTCAGTTTTATTGGGAATGATGGGAGCCAGGAGAGGGAGACAAATATTTTATAGTAATTTCTTAATATTTAACTTGATCATACATCTATAGAGGAGCTCGTGGATTATCGATCTTTAGGTTAAGCCGTGCTTATATAGGTTGGTCTGTGGATGGGTGACCACCCATAACATACCGAGTTTCCTCCGTGCCTCGGAAAGCAGGTTAAGCCGTTGGTCCCGGCTGTCATTTGTAGAACTTTGACAGTCGTTAGGTAGTCAGTGGCCCAAAAAGTCTGATAACCAGTCTTATCAAGGGGTATCGTATTACCCAGTACTAACTGGGTTGTGCAGGTCCGATAGGCAGTCGCTCCATGTAAAATACGGGTATTCAGCTGCATCCGGTTAGACTGGAAGCCGACAACAACATAGTTGGGAAAAGGCTAGGCAGATGATGATGATGATCATACATCTATATACCAACCGAAGAATAAAAAAAAACAAACAAAAATCAGTAACTCAGTATGTTTTCCCCATGGTTTGTGTTTTTATTTTGGTATATTCGTGGAAATGTTTATTTACATTAATTTAAATTTTGATATATATTTATAGTATTTGATATATATTTATAGTATTTTATATATCCTTGTAGTTATCTTATTATTATTTAAAATTATTTTCAGATTTACACCTACCACTGCTTGTCTTTGCATCACCCAAAGGTTGACTGGTAGAAAATGCCTATGGCATTAAGTCCGCCTCTGTACTTCTGTGCTTGAAGTGTTAAATAATAAATAAATAAATAACTCCGTATCTTGCGTCAAGATTCGAGATCACAGATAGATTTATAGACGTCAAGACTGGCTTTGAACAGATTAGTCCTATGTTAATAATTATGGCCCGCACTCTTACTTTCTGCAAAAATCGCAACAGGCTACTAAAATCTATTGTCCCACTGCTGGGCAAAAGCCAACCTTCATGATTTCCATCAGTCGAAATTCTTTGCTACTTCTTTTCGATTCTATTGTCAAAAATCTACAGACAAAAAAAGTTTTTGACACAAGACAATACTAGTTATGGTGGTCCTTCGGTTCGGACTGTCCAAAAATCCTTATAAGAAGGAAACCCAATAAGAATACGCATGATGCTTTCTTATTGGAATTGATACTTTAATTGGAAATAGAGAACCTTATTAAATATCAGTGAATCATAATCATTTCCTCCATTCTAACCCCTCTACGACTGCATGGAACATTTATTCAAATCATTTATTTAAGCGCAATCGATAATGCTTAACCAGCTTTAAATTAAAGTAAGAAGCCGCATCTTGATTTATGAAACACTGAACCAGCAAATTGAAATAAATATTGTTATCGAACAGTCAGCTACTATTAATAGTATCAATCTTAGATTATACATTTATTATATTCTTACCGATCAATATGTTAAACAACATCAGCTTAGGAGAATCTAATTCAAAAGTCCCAAAGAGATGGCAATAAAAATCGTATTACGCCTATTTTAATTTAATATATTACTGATATTTTAGTAAATGCTTGATAAATCCGATTTCTGTTTTCCCTTATTCTGTCCAATATGCCATAAATTGTGATAAGCGTCTACCTCGAGTTAGGGAATGAAATACTTTTATTTTACATTGTCCCATTCGGATTTTGCTATTGGTTTTCGAAACTGTTGAATCGACTTTCTTTGATGATAAAATATTTGATATAAATAGAGATCGGATAAAACTTAGACCACCATTGGGTAAAGCTATTGTAGTCTTTATTTATAAATCGTTTATCAAAATGACGAAAAATTGTTTCTTTTAACATATTTAAGGTAATATACGTCTCATCAATTAACCTTGAATCTCAATAGTTTATTTTATACTGATCTCCTGACAGACAGACGTACACAGATTCCACCAGCAGATTTAAATAAATAGTTGCAGCAGATTTAAGTAAAAAGGGTTCCTTTGTACTCAAATTTTCTCTTAATTTTAAAGGACAAGTTCATAGTTTAGATAAATCCTTAAAATAATAGCAAAGTGTATTTTAGCATTAGGTATTCTCTTTTTTTTAATAGCAATTAAAGTATTTATGCTTCTAAGAGAACTAAACGCTACGTACCCCAAAAAAATTGCTCCGATTTCATAGACTTCTATTCGACTTCCGCGTTTTGAAGAAAAATCTAACAATCATATTTCATCTTTTTTCTGTTAAAATAAGCAGACAATTGTAATTTGCCGCGTCACTGCATCGCAAGGAGAAAAATGGTCCAGTTTTTCTGGCTCACGGGGATCTAAGCGACGAGTTTTATTTTTTATGACGTCATTAACTGGAGGAAGCTGGGGTAAATAGAGCCTGCGGTCGGGCCCTCTATTTTAAACTGTTGATTGCGAACATAACGGCAGGGTAGTGATTTACATGCGGCTTTAGACAGGTTCTTGTTGATTTTAGTACGAGTGCAGCGGTTACTTAGTAGGCGGAAGATAAAAAGTAAGAGATAGTGTGGTCTCTAAGTCAACCAAGTAAATTATGCAGCGGGAAATGCGTAACTACTGGGATTATTCATATAAGATTATTCATTATAAGTGCCTATATAAATTTTCGATAGCAAGAAGTAATTTTTTATATATTTATTTTGTACCCTATCACAATGTTTTCTTATTTAACCCAAAGGTTGACTGGTAGAGAATGCCTTGTGGCATTAAGTCCGCCTATGTATCACTATTGTACATGAAGTTTAAATAAATAAATTATTATGTTATTCCGTCATTATTTTATGAACTTGAGAAGCTGCAACGCTGAAATTATGTTCTTCTTATTCTAAACTTGTTCATAACCAATATCAAAGTGAGTAAGAAAGGTGTCAAAAATATAAGGGTTTGTTTAACTTTATCGACACGACAGTTTGCAACTCTATACTCACACTTCGACGTCACACCTAAAATAGAGGTCCCCCGCTGATTTCAAAAATATTTGTATCATAAAAACATTTCACACCATCGAAATCTCGGAAAATGTAATTTAAATATCGAGAAAACAAATCGGGTACTCGACGGGGGGCGCTTCGGTCACTCGATCCCTACTGCTACCGTTTACGCCGTCGGCTCCCATAAGTCGGTCATTTGAGAAGGTAAGCTATCGAGTTTCATACTCGATAGATTTAACATGACTCGACGGCAACTCGAATCGGGTGACAGTTTGAGCGCGACACTACGTTCGGTGTTCATTAGAATAATAGAGTGAGGTTTTGAACAATTTCAACAGCTTTCTGGATAAATGCATTGAACATTATTATGAACTGTGAAATAGTACAAGAACAGCAACAATTTAGCAGTTATTAAAAATAACATAACTGGTGAAATGTCTGTTGTACTATACTTAAATAGGTACAACCGGCATAAGCCTTCGGGGATTACTACCGGATATTTTGTTTTTTATTATGCAGAGTGGAAGGAACATCGACGGATACCACGTATTTGGTATATCATTCCAAATCCCCCAAAATTTTCAACGGTAATAATAAAAAAAACCTCCGTTGCATTCATTTTGACCGTGTGGGTATTGAACGTTTGTAGAAATCAGCAGTTTTTTCTTATTAGCTCTGAAATATTTATATGTCATAAGTCATTTATTTACCCTATATTCGACCCTGTATAGGTACCTATAGAAACTTATTTGCCAATATTTTATCAGTGTAATTGATGCCCTTGTTACACAAAGTACTACAGAAGCTAAGTTAATTACTCAATCACAATTTCTCCAAGTTAAATAAAACATCAAACAAACATTTCCCGGCGACTCGGTAACAACATTCACAATTTTAATGATAAACCCGCAAAAACAGGGCTGCGGGCATCCGTTAGTCGCAATTTGCTATAATCACTGTATAAAGAAAGCATCACCCTCCTCAGTTGATTCCGAAACTCATTTGCGGTATATGTTTTTGATCTACACGGTTTCTCTGCGAGCAGTCGCTAGGGATACCATGCTTTCGAGGCTGAAAATGTAAACAGAACACTGTCATTTTTATGCATTTTGGTTCGTTAGGGGAAAAAAATTGTGTTTATTGGCGTTATAAAAACAGAAACACGTTAAAATTAAACAAAATCATTAAACAAAACATCAATGCCAAAAAGGCCTCAGCCCAGCATAATGCCAGATGGCAACACAATATACCACCTGACGCTGATTTTCAATTAGGGTTTGGAAAATATTCTTGGTTGCAGATAATTGGAACCTATTTACAAGACGTTCTTGACTGTGTGATTCTTATACGGTAGGGTCAAGTGAAGGCCCTTTTTCGTTTTCACTCTTCGCAAACTTGCTAGTCAATTTTGTCATCCTTTAATCTTCGCCTCACTTTGACATCATTCTGTAACAAAATATAGGTCAGTCATCAAGCAGCACGAGATACTGACAAATAGTATAAGATGCCAGTAACAGAGATAACTTATATACATATAATGGGTTTATGTATCCTTGGATACTATGGTGAACAGTAAAACTCTAACTTAAATTGAGTTGCTCTAAAAGAGTACATTTTATTTAGTTACAAAAACTAGTTTTAACACTAATACATTCTTTAACCTTAATTAATAACAAACTCACCTGAAAACAGAAACAACATTTAAAGCTATTGTTTCACCAGTTCTTAATCAGTATTATTTAAATATTCAAATTACAATCTAATTTTCATAACCTAATACGCATGCGGTATTCAATACGTCAATCTGAAAGACAGCTCCATAGAAACGACCAAGTTCACTCACAGATAACTTATACATCAAAGTTATTACGCGGCAAATTCAAACATACTTAAATGAAGTGTCAAGCACTTTGTTTACATACATAGTATTTTGGGCCTAGAACCAGAAAGGTATCAAGAACCAATCAAAACACTACGTCAAAAAAAATCTGAACAAATATGACATCGAATTTTCCTGTTATCATAGTCACTCTAGGCCTCATTACAAGGCGCTCAAGCGCATAATTTTGTGGTTACCACCAAACGAGAGAAGGTCGCGAGCTGCGGTCGCCAGCCACGCGCCTTTGACGCACACAAAGTGTATTTCGAAAAAATATATGTAATTTTAATGAGACTATTATTTTAATAATTATTTTTCTAGCAGTTCATGAGATTTTTTTAAACAAAATTAAGATGCTGCAAATAAAAGTGAATAAGGTTTTAGTACGTCACTGAAAAGACAAATGAGTAAAGTTAAACTAAAGGTTCCGCCAGTAAGGATCAATTCCACACGTGTCTCAGAACACTGGAGTCTGGCTGATATATTATAAGCCTGAAGTATCAGTCAGTGTGTGAGCTAGTCCGCAATCTGTCCGTAGTCCGCACCACTTTGATCGAACCCTAAATGTGGTGGACATTATTTTGATGAAGGTAAAAAGGTGTCACTAAGAATCAATTTAGAACTTCATAAACGATAAATGAATGTAAAGTACAATCAAAAACATGAGCCTAACACATTCCTACTTCCTTCTTTCCCATATACACACGACCATTAAAATAACAAATTAAACATAAAGACGACGAAGACCATTTACGATGCATTTCTACGCATACATTTCAAACGGATGAGACCTGGCTTAATCTTTTGTAACACCAATCTGACCGATTATACACGGTACCGTTTTAAGCGATGAATTCAATTGTTACAGATGAAACTCATTGATTCAAAACCCGTGCGAGAGACGTCGCATTGAAAATTTTATAGTTGGTTTTATTAGTTATAAATGAGACGATTAAATTTATCTTTCTTATGATTAGCTTTACGATGTACCGGTTAGTTTGACGTTACGTCACATTGCATCTATGATTGTCCACAGAAAACCTCCTCTTTATATGACGGTAAACATTAATTAAGCAGTAAAATGTTAGGTAATCGTCAGATATCATCTTTGTTTTATATCTTCTATCGTGTTGATAAGCGAAACGTTGAGCGTTGCCCAAATTGAATACTTGTTCACGTTGAGGTCAATGGCCTCATGAAATTTTATGCAGACGACGAATCAGTTAAGGTTGACTTAATGGTTTTGTAGGCAGACTTATGTGTGCATTGCTTACCTACAGTATCTGTGATATCTATTCGTTAGATATGAATACAACGTATGCTGATGTTGTTCTTAATTAGTATCGCAGTTGAATGCAATTTTCTTAATGAAAATGTATTGTTATTGTGGCCTACGTTCTTCCTATATTCATTTGATATCTAAAGCTGATTTAACAAAAGATATAGTTTTGGTAGAATATCATCAGTTCACCGCTTTTAATTTTTGGAACGATACTGCAAGCATTAGTACCAAAACATTGCGTAATAATCACCAGTTGTAATAAGTGTTAAATAATAAAGTTTTATTGACCTAATTTCTTTAATCAACTCCAATAAATCGCAATAACGTAAGCCAATAGATTCTTATTACCATTGATTTCATCGTCATCAAAATTTTTCTAAGAAAGTGTGTCATTTTTATCAACTGCAGCTAGTTAAACCATAAAAATTAAGTCAATAGTAGCCATCGTCATCATTCTCCTGCCTTATCCCAATTATTTTGGGGTCGGCGAAACATGTCTTTTTCTTCCATTCTTCTCTATGGTTTAAGAACTTTATTATTCCTCATCAAGAATTAACAATAATTCACTTACTGAGAAACTAAATTTAAATAAAATGTTTATGAGCGTACAGAATCTACGTTCATAGTAAAAAATAACAAATAAGAGGTTAAACGATCACAATAACAAAAAACAAAATATGTGTTTAGTAGCTATCAGCAACCAAGTAAACACGGATCTGAACTAAAAGTGAGTTGTTGTACTAGATGTAACATGGCAACATAATAAAGTTAATGTTTTTTATTTTTTGTTTCCTTTTGTTTTTGTTTTTAATTATTTTTATTTTTAATTGCTCATTATGTATAATTTCAGCATTTTTTTTTAACAAGACCTACTTTTAGCTTCTTTTGTAACCATCGGTATTTTATTGTACATGTTACCACTTTCATATTCAATATTTTTTTACCGTAATTAACTGTTCTCTATTACTCGTCATCTCTGCAGTCACCTCCTTTAGAGCCATATTCCTTTCACACACTTCATCCATCGCTCCTTTGGTCTTCCTCTACTGTTAACCACATTCATACTCAAAACTTTCCTCTCGAAATTTTCATCATTTGGGTATCTACAGTCTCAAGCGCACAAAGTTTGAAGCGACCCGCAGTATTTCGAACAGTACCTAAAACTACTGTATCTGTTTTCCTTAAACAACTTTTGCTAGTTCTACAAGTAGATAAGCAACGGTTACAACTGTTTGTCTTGCAGTTCATTCATATGCATGAACGTAAATACTTACCTTTATTTTCGTTTTCCCTTGTGATAGCTACGGGACTTCTGTCAGTACAGTTACGTCATTTGTTTTAATATAATGCAACTGCATTAATTGGAGACAATTTAGAAAACCCCAAGTCAAGAGTTTGATATTTAACTTAGATTCATTTGCCTTCTCTGGACCTTATCCAGATTTCTAACTTTTTACGTTGTCTATAAGACGAACTAGTTTATCCGTACTGATCTGTGAACAATTCAAGAGTTTGTTCTAAGTTGTTATCATTATCCTGCCCTTATTCTAAATTTTTTGAGGTAGGCGCAGCATGTCTTCTTCTTCCATACTTCCCTAGTAGTCGCCATCCAATGAGTCATTTTTCCAGCCATATCATCTTCCACGCAGCCTATCCATCGTTTATTTGGCCTACACTTTTAGCCATCCATAACGATTAGGTTCTAAAAATATTGATTCAATATTTCTACAATATTACAGAAAGAATGCCAGTAGCAGAAGCAACTATTTCAAGGCCAATCAAAATACTTCAGTAGTGCCATTAACTCGACAGAAGATTCTGTAATCAAACCCTACCAATTTAGATCTCTTGACATCTATTAGAGCTAACGAGTACAATAATAGCGAATCAGATAAACTGAGTATGTTTAGACAAGATCGGTTGGTTTCACTGTGAGCAAATAAACTGAATTGTAACGTTATGATGCCAAGGCTATAACAATAGAAAACGTTGGTCTAACACTTCAAAGATCGTATGAGATATGTTTAGAAACGCAGAACGCTTGAGTAGAAAATTCCATCTCATAATGCCTCAAGAAACTTGTGAAAACAAATACTTGGACGTATAAATAAATAGATTTTGTACAAGGTGAAATCTTATGGCTGTAGTAAAAATATGATGTGCTTATAGTGGTTTCTAAACGTAAAATTAGAAATCTGGTAATCCGTGACTTAATCATTTCCTCTGTTTTAAAAAATTACTTGTACTTTTTATTTTAAAAGTAGAAATCATATCAGGAATTTCTCAGTAGCAGCCACGGAGTCTGGAATTGCGCCCGGTTGGCAATAGGCTCGCCCACTATTACATGGGACTTCAAAATGTGGGTCTACTATTAGGTACACCTCTGCCTTCCCCCTGAAGGCACCCAACCCTTCGGGGATTACAGGCGTGATGTTATGTTATGTAACTCATATCAGCCAAAATACGTGCACTGCTGATCACAGGTCTAGGCTACATCACCCGCTCTCCTGCCTCTCATATCCAGTGGTTTCCGCATGTCTTCACGATTCTAACAATAGTTAAAAGGATAGGTCACACAAGTACTAAACAATAACAATAAACACACACTAACAACAGTGGTTTTCATGAGACAATGTTACTTTATAGGTACGAACCATCCAGACATTTTCAACTCATAAAACGCGTAATTTAATGCAAGATTTGCATATGAAAGCTTACGTAAGCTTTCATATGCAACCGTTTGCAATCATATAACTATTGAAACAAATGGCCTTATGAGACGGAAATATCTGAATTTAATAGGCGTAAAAGAGAAAGGGGAGGGAGTCAAATGAGTTGACCCAAGATTCCTTGCCACAATCAGCGTGCGAAGTCAAGTCTTATTGCTCCTGTCAGTCTTGTTAAATGTGAAATTCAAGCCATATTCAATTAGGCATACATTACTTCAATGAGCAATGAGCCTGCTCAACTGTGTCGGTATGGTAAGTAGTCACTCTATACGTTTAAATATAACAGTACAAGTAGTTGTCAGGGCTGTGTTATGCAATTCGATATTTTAGGTTTTTATTTTCTTTCCTCTTGTCGGTATAAAAAAAACTTTGACTTAATTTTATTCTGCCCTTTGGTCTCGTGATAGCGTAACTGCTGGGCGAGGGATCCTAGGTTCGATACCCAATTAGGGAAAAGTGTTATTAGGTTTTTCCAACTGTCAGTTTCAACTCAGAGTATGAAAGTTGGCGGGATAAAGTGTTTCCTTCGTGCTTAAAAAAACCCGTTTAGGCATTGGTCCTGTGACTGATCTATTCTCCGGCCTTGTCAGATTGCTGACCCATCGGACTATGAAAGAGAGGTAAGAGAGATAGTGCAGCTGTGTTTGCGCACTCACTTGGTACATGTTACATTTCCTGCATCAATGGCCAGTCTCCGCCGAGATCGGCCGCCATCACCCAAAATAGGAGGATTATTTTTAATCCATGTAATTCTATTCTATTATTAATATGGTTTCCGAGAATCAATCTCTATTAACACCTGGGAATAATAGTTTTAATCTTATTATAATAAAACGATTGCCTTTAGAAACAACTTAAACCCATTTATGACGGGCAAAGGTCAATAGATGTAAAATCCAGTTTATTGGTTATCTATCTCATTTCATCAAGAAAATTAAGTAACTGTGATTTTATTACTTGAAAATCATTCCAAAAGATTTCGGCGCGATATTTTATGAGTAAAATCATTTCAAACTCCTACGCACCTGATTTTAGTGCGTTCTCATAAAATAAAGACGTGTTTTATTTTAATAACGTAATTATTGTGTGGGGAAAACGAGCAGAATAATATCATTTTAGTCAAATAAAGTATAATTTTAAATTAAAATTAAGAAATTATTTCCTTACTGTTATCACAGTAAGGAAATAATTTCTTTCTTTACTTGAGTATTTTTACTGAATGTGTGTGTAACATAAGGACATCAAATACCCTTCCCATTAGGCGTGAATTATACAAAAACTTCATAAGGTGAAGGCGCGGCGCAGGCGCAGCGCTGGCGTTTAACGGATAACGAAACAAAATCGTTCCGTTATCGAACGTTCTGATAATGGAAATCATGAGATTTATTTTGAACTCAGGATCTCATCGTACTAAAAGACCAAAAATAACCCACAACAACTAAAGGTGACGTCATAAAACAAAATGTCCCCGTTTATCATCGCGAAGAAATGTTAATTAAATCACTGTAAACATTGGGTGGGTAGGCAGAAATCGTCATTAATACACGACAACTAACGCTAATGGGTGTGGGTGGCTGACTGTTCAAACGTAAACCGATTGGGTTGACGACAAAAATGTTAGCTTATATTTAGAAGTTAGCTCATTAAGATTGAATAGGTTTATTATAAATGTATTTGATGCTGAAATGGTAACTCTTGTACTGAGAGTATAAAAGAGTAGAGTAAGTTATTCATGAAAACTTTCAGTAGTAATTTTATAGTAATTTTTTTCTCTTTTTTAATATCATTATTGTGTTATTTTTCTTTTTGTGTAACATTGAATACATTCATTTGATTTTTTTAATTACCAAATCCAATCCCTATACAAGAAGAGATGGAGCTGAACTAAACCAACACTCAGTGGTCCACATTAGCCATAGATTGAAAGAATTGGAAATCATGGGATGAGAGGTCTTTGCCTAGCAGTGGGATGACGCAAGCTAAGAATTAAAGCTATCTAATATATCCGTGATTAACCTTAGGTTAGACAGAAAAAAAACACAAATAAATCTATTGATTTGTTACCTACCGGAATTCAGATCTACTTTGAAGTAATAAATAATTTAATTCTCAATCAAAATAACAGAAAGTCGTCGTCACATTTCAATTAAATAGTGTCAACATAATAATTTCCTGTGACGAATAAAAACAGAATCACCTTTTTGTACCCAGCGTCAAAGTCAGTAGAAAATGAAACTGACTCCAAAAATAGCCATTTGTCGCCAGAACGTAACATTTTTAGCCGCTCGGTCAGATATGATTTAATGGAGTGCCGAGAGGTTCGTTAACATTAATAAATTCTATGCCCCTACCATGGGACTGCTTTTTTCTTACACAGTTCCGTTGTACAGTTTCTTTTTTTGCTCTAAGTGGATATTTGGGTAAGCTAACCATTGTACATAAGCTATATTATTGCAATTTGCATATATATTTTTATTTCGTGTGCAATGAAAAATAAGAATAAGATTTTTTTGTTACTCATTTTTATTCTGACTTTGTATATTCTAATTAAGTCATGTCACGCTATTCAAAACAAATTCAAGGATTTCTTAAAAAAACTTTTCTTAATTGGAACACATCTACTGAAGTTAGTAAATCAGGCTATCAGCTATCGAGCGCATAAATAGATTGTCGTATCTGAAATAAAACTACTATGACTATTTAGACCTGCACCTGGTTCTATACGTAGAACAAAAAAAAAGAATGCTGATTGTAATAAATTGGAAGATGACACAAACAAAAAAAATAAATGTCATCAATACCTCAATGGTGACATATATTTTTATGTTGGTACAATATCTCACCAATATCTCTAAAAAAACACAAAACGTTCTTCAAAACTCCAAAACCACTTGTAGAATCCAATTAGAACTAGGAAATGGAACACAACAAACAGCCATCGTCATCCATACACAAAACCAGTAGTAGGGAACCAACTCCTTCCTGCCAGACGCTTTTAACTTTCCTTCGGCACTTCGTTAGTCTTGTTTGTATTTATTTAAAGTGTGATAACTTATCCGTCGACTGAGAACAGGATATGTGCCTAACAAAGTCCTGCGATTCTGGGATTCATTTGCCATTTCCACGCCTAATCTGTAAATACTTTATGTGATCGTTTTACCTTCGTTTGGTCCTTCGGGGAATAAGTTTTGAAATAATGGTCCTTGGAGGTTGGTAGAAAATATTTCAAGGGGATTTTAAAATAAAACTAGGTATGGATGATAAGCTTAGATTCAAACGGGTTTCCTCATAATCGCTTATTTAAGTTGAGACACGTTTCAACGTCGAAAAATTTAATGGTTAAGAAGACGTCAATCATAAGCACTTAACATTAACCAGTGTTCGTGAATAAACCCCAAAGAATAACAGGCTATTTGGTTCTATTCTAGTGTTGCAACTATCTTTATTACTTATAAATTGTTCTCGATGCCCCACAATGTGCGTAATGCGTAATTCGTGTCCCAAGAAGTCCCAATACATTCGACGCCACACTATTTTCATTTCATTCACCAATGTTTTTCTCACGCCTTACAGATTTTGTAGTAACTAAATATAATAATATAATATCTACTAACTCCGGACTTAGTAGAACTCCGTCCGCAAATTCGAGTAAGGGAAGACATACACCAACTGTAACCTAAGATACTACACCGTTACCTTCTCGAACTTAAGACGATATTGTGAAATGTGACAGTCGTTTGACATTTTCACTTTACAAGACAGTACATACAATTAAGTCGCAAAGCATTTTGAATGTTTGCGAATAAAAAGAAATGTTAAACACGACTAGCTGTTTCTTAACCGAACATTGTGTTCGGTTAAGAAACAGCTAGAAAATGTATAGGAGACTTCTTCAGCTTTGAATCTTAGTCGTAACAATGATCAAGATCATCAATAGGTATGTGAACATGAAGAACGTACATGCGATTTTGATCCTTATGGATTCAATTTGGTCCTATGCAGTATGCATCTAAATCACAATACCATTGGCAGTAGATTACAAAGTGTTTCGCAGGCTTTAAAACTTTATTTCCATTATTACCGCCTAGCTTAAAGGCAATAAAAAATTCTAACACAACATCGCCAGCAAAGTGCCTCATGTTCAAAAATACTTCTCTTGAAATAACCTTTACTGAATAAATCGTTTCAATTTCCTTTAAAAGTTGATGCAAACATGAAAGTTGGCGGTTATTTTAAAAGTATGCGTTAAAGTTTATACGACGCTCAGGAGAGCATGTCGCAACTAAAGAACAAAATTGAATTTGTAACGTGAGAGGTCGGTCGTAAAGAGTTATTATTATAGGTGTTTCTTTTGTTTGTTATAATAATGCGCTCAGTCGACGCTGCGCTAAGCAAAAAAAAATCTCAAAGGACCAAGTTTACAGTTCGTGCAAATGAAAAATAAATCTGTTTTGGATTTTTTTTGCGCTGTTGCAATCTACGTTGGTGCTTTATGCACGAATAAAAAGTATGTATTAATATATTATTAGCTCTGCATTTCACTAAAAATATAATAGAAAATGAAACTACTTTTTTAATTTTTAATTTTTCTCGAACGTGGTATGCGCCATATCAAAAGTTGATGATCTATCGACGGTTCTTGATGATTCAACTTATTGAAAGTTCTTATCAAAAATGCTAGGTTAAAGCAGTTCCGCATACGAGGTCTTCTATACCTTTTTTAACCCATAACTGAACTGTCGATTTTTTTTACCATAATGTGTTCTGAAGCCAGAGAAGCAATTCCATCTTCAGTCTTCATGCATGACGTAAACAATTAATTCTGCAGTAAATGCAGGACTAAAATTAAACGGTATCAATTTGTCACCTTCCAAAGGTTTTCACTGCAGGAAACTGGCCATGAATCGTATCACGAGATACTGTATGTGACTAAGAGAGACAAAATTAACATTAAGAAACTGTTGATTAAATAAATCATATGCGTCTGTTTTGACACCAATCTTGGGATAAACTAATACTGTCACTTACGGGATATCTTCCGTGATTGTTGAGCTCCCGATATATCGACGCTGTTGCAAGCGCCATGACTGCGGGTTGACTGGAGAATGCGGGTGGATGGAAAATAAATTGTAAAGAGCAGACAAATCTATCTACCCTCTTTCTTTGTCTTTTGCTACGAGCAATACTGGTACTCGACACTAAGTTACGGCAAAACACACTCACAGTATCACCAGGTTTTGTGGAGTCCTTATTACGATGCCGGCTGCTACTTTTGAGCTTACTCAAAACTGGGTTCCGCGTACTTGACAATTTGAAGCTCTCCTCTCGTTTGAAATTTTTGTGTTTTCTTATTAAAAAAATAATGAACAATCACGGAAGATATGCCGTAAGTGACAGTATAAGTTTAGTTGTACACCGTGAAAACGTAAAACAGTGGGATTTCAAGTATTTTCAGAGCTAAAATCAAACCTTAACTAAAAGTATTCATTTATAAATCAGTCAGTCTTCAATTATTGTAGCCTCTTGTCCACATCTGCCAGTCTAACCGGATGCAGCTGTACAGCTGCATCACCAGTATTTTACATGGAGCCAGTATTTTACACTGTCCGTACCGACTGTCAAAGATCTACAAATAATAGCCAATCTACAAATATGTTGCTTCATCCATGTATGCAAAAGTATAACATTAACGATAAATCAGTAAGTAAAACAAACTTATTATGTAATATCGATAATTTTGCTCGTAATTTTCTACCACAAAGACCTCTGATCGATAGTAAACTGTACATCAAAGTTCTGCTGGTGACTTATTGGTGTTATCAGTTTATGTTAGTAATTTACGACAATTATGACTTCTTTGTATTATTTTATGTCTTTCTGACAACAGAATAATTGTACATACATCATCGAAGATTGCATTTCTTCAACGGTATGGTGAATACCAGTCATTATATTGATAATCAAGGCAAGACAACCTAGTCCCTTTCTAAGCGTTTCGTCTTTCTACAAGGACTTGCAACTGAATTGTCATAAGCAGTAGCTTTAATCATCATTCTCCTGGCCTTATCCCAATTTACTTGGGCTCGGTGTAGTATGTCTTCTTCTTCCATACTTCTCTCAGCAGACACCTCCATTTTGCCATATCATCCTTCACACAGTCCATCCATACTTTCGGTAGCTATAATATTTCCACCTAATACATTTTTGACTTTTCCATTGTACATTTTTAACTTTGGAATCGTCGTTATCGCTGACTAGATCTCACTGTGTCTGGGCCTCTACACAAATTAGAGTTTTCTAGAGGATCCAAACTAAACTTCTAACTATTCCAAATGTTTCTCCTTTTCGCATATTCTCCGATCTCGTATTTAAACTGTATTCCTTTAAAGCAAAAAATGTCCTTAACGCTAAGCACTAGCTTCTGAAGACTAAACAGCAAAACCCTCAAGTGCTACTTCAGCAGCTAACCCTTTAACATCCTACTCTTTGAAAAGATCACAGTACAAGTTGAACAAGGCAACTAGTTCATCTTCAACTACTTTAAACATCCGTTCCCCTCGGTCGACTGTTGTCAGTAATAAGTTTCTCGTTTATCTCAACTAGCACTTTCAGATTTTCTCTATCTGCAATTTATTTTAAATTTTACAAATTGCAGTTTGATTTTGTTTATTGCGGTTAGGAAAATAAGTGGAGTTTATGACCCGATTTAAACTAAAACAACGAGAAATGCGCGATCATGGAAATCGTTTTTACCAAGGCCCATAAGGGGTTAACATTAATTTCGACATAATGATTCAAAAAAATATTAAAACGATAATTTGTCAACAAATAATGGCTCCAAATGCTCCGATCACAAGCTAAGCTCATACGCTAACTTAGATGGATCAAATCTGATTTATCAGCCATCAAAAACTTACTAATCATTTTTTTATTCATCATTTGATTTACTTAACACGCAACACGCTCAATAAATAGGACAAAGGGTAGCTGCACCAAACACCGTCCAATAATCTACACTCGCCAGTGCGGTCCTCCAGGAAAATACGATGGCACCAAAATGACGGACGGCATTAATTAACACGATTACCCTATTCGTGATTGGGGGCTAATCGCAGGGGCTGTTTGAACTGGCGACCTATTTGTCCAACATTTGCTTTTGTAATTAAAAGTACATATGAGTTTAATTGGTAGAATAGGATCGGATGTGTGACGTATGAGGTGATACAAACTTCATGTTATGCAGGGTTGGTGTTTTTAAATTGAATTTAAATTAAGAATTGTATTCCCCGTTGTGCCTCGTTGGTGTAGTGATGGCAAACGCGACTGCTGAGTAAGGTAAGGTCCTGGGTTCGATTCCCAGGTCGGGCAAAGTGTTACTGGGTGTTTTCATCAGGAATTTCGCAGTAGTCTGGATTTGTGCCCGGTTGTGCATGGGAACAACAACAATGCTGACATAAGTAGCGAAATGTAGGTGTACTATTAGGTACACCTCTGTTCGACCCTCTGCTAAACCCGAGGATTACCGGCGTGATGTTATGTTATATATTCTCCCTCACACAGATACTCACGGAGAGGATGTCTCTGTCCAAGCAGTTCGAACAACATAGGCTGTACTATGACAGCTGCATTCTGAACTCTTGAGAGAAAATGAGCCGTGATAGTCCTCAGGTTCCGACACCAAGACAAATTCTATATCTGACAACATACAAAACGCAAGTAGGTACAATTTTTTTTAAACTCACCGAAGAAACGGCAAGACATTTTAGAAAGCATTTTACGTTGATCCTTGTTCAATAAATTCTCAGGCGTAAGTAGGTTGGAAAAGCCTTATAACTTATATGAGGAAGCCTATAACTTCATAAGTGTTTCCAATTCCGAGGAGGATTTCACCCAAATCTCATATCGGATGACTACTTTACAGAAGTGTTCCTTTGATATCAAACTCTGAACAATTTGAGAATGAACAAGTGGACATTGGGGGCGCAAGTGGACTCAATGGGATGGCGTAAATTAGAACTCTAAGCTTCTTGTTACATACCATCCCCAAATGCTATGCTATAGGGATCGTGTGGATCCTTTTTGGGTCTTCCGTAATTGTAAACCTTGAGATTCGATCAAGGGGTATGTTATATTATATTTTAGTTACAAGGATTTGTTGCAATGTCTTTAAGGATATTCGAGTATTCGCTCATAAGTGCGAGTGTCTATTTATTCGGTATTACTTTGTAGTATTACTAAAGCTTGTCGCTAAAGCTTGACCGTAACCCCTTTATGAGAGGAACTACCTTTGAGTCAATGGGGAGCCTGATTTAAAACCGTATAGTCCACTCATAATCCCTACGTTTATTATGATTGAGAGGGTCAAGGAGTCGACTGGAAGATTTATGTTTGTGGGATTTGCTGGGTTAGTTTACTAAAGCACAGTTACGAGAAAGTGGAGTGAAACTTGTGAGATAAAACATAATATCCTATACATTTCGATGTATAACTATTTTATTGCCTAGTCGTTGTCAAGACAAGTTGACCGATAGGGCTATTTGTGTCTGTGCATTACAGTAAAGACTGTCATGTCCTTGTTTCTATTCTCCAGTGTCTAAAATATCTTCAATATTCCGAACATTGCGAAGTAGGTCAAATGTCTTACCAATGATTCAAACAAATGACTGTGTTTACTGTTCTCGAGTTTATTTTGTTGAGGATATATCAAGAACTAGTCAAGTCAAGTCTCAATCAATCAAGTATCGCATTGAGAACTTTAAACGACTTAATTAATCCATCAAGCTACTTCAAAATAAATCTAATAAAGCATTTAATAATCTTACAGTTAGACTGGCAATTTAAATAATTAGTCCATAATCGACGGATAATAAAACATTCAAATATTCCGATACGTGCTTTATCTTAAAAGTCGGACGACAAAAAGCAGAATAATTAAGCAACTTCTAATTATTTTCTATCGTCGAAAGATAACTCAATTGATTTATGAATGACGAAGTAACTGAAACAGATAAATAGTCGAATTTACGATGTTTGTATGATAACCGTTTTATAATTATTTGTTTCGACGTTTTAATCGAGCTTGAAAGCGCTTTGTTCTAATGAGTTATAGCTGTTGGAAATTGATCGTTATTTATCGTTAATACGGATTTCAATACGTCACTGATGAGTTATTTTGTTCGGTAACTGATGACACTTCATAATTTTTAATGGCCATTGATTTTAACGGGTTGAATTAATTATTTTTATCTCCTGTTTCCTTCGCAGCGATTGGCCTATTAATTTTAAACTTTTATCTGTTTTGATACCGATGTAATTAAAGCTTTTATGCGTATGCCTTTTTCTCATATTGTAAGATCTCTCGTAGGTATTGTTAATTTGTGATGAAATTTGTTAAGACACGGAGCATACCTATTGTCAACTTTGCGGCTCATCTGGCTAAACGATTTGGGATAGAGCCATCGGTCTTCTTCCCATACTTATATTAAAATTATAAATGCAATAGTGACTCTATCTGTTTGTCTATCTGGTACCTTTTCAGTCCTTACCACCTTTACAGATTTCGGTGGACACACAGATAGACCATTGGGTTAGGATATAGGATTAAGAATGCTCTTTACGGGATATATTAGTACTTTTCCTTGGTATAATATCCGACCTCGACATGAAGGAAGCCGTCGGACAAAGCCATACCAATACGATATTTTTCATTATATTATAATCAAATTTTTAAACGTCGGAAGACGTAATATTATCCTGAAAGAAAATACCATCTAAAAGCACCAACACATCTCCATTAGGTACGTTTTTATTTCCCTCCAAACTCCTTAACATTGGAGGCATTATAAACAGTTATCAAGGTTATAATATCTTAATGGTTCAAGTTTAGTACAAATAGTCGTCGAGAGGGTACTATTCTTCATTAGCAAGGAGACCCTGTAAATTATTCTTTAGGTCACTTCGGTGCTATTTAAGTTAATTTAATAGTAACTTTGCACACTGCTCACGTACTTGCGACGTCCTGGCTAATATTAATTTGGTGTTCATGTAGTAAGTGACTAGGTTTTCGTTTAGTTTTATGTTTTCTCGTTTTGAGATTTTTGTGTTTTGTCGAACGAAACCTCTTATTTGTGGTGGTGTGGTTTTTGATGCAGTTAGCATTTTTCTGGGAGATTTTTTTTTTATTTCCATTGGTAACAGTACTCATCATTTATTCATTCTCTTGCCCTTATCCCAATTTATTTGGGGTCGGCGCAGCATGTCTTCTTCTTCCATACTTTTCTATTACTCGTCACTTCCTTTCTAGCCATATCATCCTTCACACAGACCGTCCATCGTGTCTTTGGTCTTCCTCTACTTTTATAGCCAGCCACATTCATACTCAAAACTTTCCTCATGACATTTCCCTCATTCCTCCGCATCACATGTCAATACCACGATAACCGATTACCACACAACTTTTCAGTGTGACAGTACAGTACTAATAAAGTAATACATTAAATATTTTTTATTTGCTAACTTATTTTAAACTGTTTTAGAAACCTAAATTCCTAAAAACTGTACCTCATTTGAAGGGGGCTGTATTCGATAAGTGCTTTATACAAACTACTAAATACCTTCTGCATCAATAAATAAGACATATATTTTTTAACTCTTCTTATTTCGGCTGTTTCAGATCGCTAATGATGGAAATCCAAGAACACCTGAACCTACTGTAAAATCATGACTAGGTCTGGTAGGTCTTCTTCCTTACAAAAAACGAAACTGTCACAATTTCTGTCACAATTTCTGTCACAACAGACTAAACTTTTACCGTTTTAACTTAAAGCTTACTCCAATAAGAGGTAACTCGTAGCTCGTGGGCGCATTCCTGTTCGAGCAACATTTTACGATACAACATGTTGTTTGCCCACTCGGTGGTTTGTTGTGGGTGCCTGTGGTACAGCACTCGCTCGATAGATGGCGGCACGTGTACATAAAAATAAAGTAACAATCTAAAAGTTAAAGTTTTCGCTTACAAAAAGTTTTTGAATCTTATGACCTGAATTGAGTATTTCTATTTGTATGTGTTTGAGTGTTAATTATTTTATGATTTAAGTGAATCCAGTAAGTACCCGTAAGTACAGTGACGTCACTTTCGACTCGAAAAATAGATGACCTAAATAATTGATACGTATGAAAAATATTGCTGTAGTTACCGAAGTCATGCTCCTCCTAGGAATTAGGTCCAAGAAAAATATTTCCCAAAGCAAGCCAAACCAAGGAATTTTTAAAACAAAATTCACCAAACCTTTTTTGCATAGTAAAAGCCTCTCAACTTGAAACAGGTTAAGCTCTTCAAAATGAATTTATACTCAAAATAAATTACAAGTTTAAACTGAACCTAAACTGACATAGAACGGCGGGTGGCCACCCGAGGCAAAAAAATTAGCCTTAATATAGACTTTGGAACATTTAAATAAGACATGACATGATCAGGCCCTTAAATAATGGACTAAGTTCAAGTAAGGTAATTTAAGTGTTTTATAAAGTTTTAATTTTGAACAAGAAACATAACTAAGTAGGTCGAAAAAACTTTTTTAAAAAAGAGCTTTTATTTAAGTTTACTTAAAGTAGGTAGTATCTCAAAAAAAAAAATGACAAAACAAACGACCAGTGGCCCACATTAGCCCTGGACCGTAACAACTGGAAGTCATGGGGAGAGGCCTTTACCCAGCAGTGGGATGATGCAGGATAACAGTATCAGTATCAAGTAGTATCTTTGTGTATTCTAACTTAAACTTCAAAGATTTACGAGATGCAAAAGTTTCACTTTTTTATGAAAATTTTTGCTCAACCCAAACTCAAAGCATTTCCTTCAAATAGACTACCTAGTTACAGGCATTTACAGACACTTGAATTGTCAAACAGTCGGCCTGTCAAAAAGTAGAAGCTAGTTCCGAAGAAGCTAGTTCCTATGGAGAAGAATAGGCAAGAAACTACATGGACCCTTTCCAAAATCAGAATTGTTTTACAAAAAATTCAAATGAGTCTGAAAAATATTCTCTACTCCATGACACACACAACACTCATGTTAACAACATCTCATATATTTATTATCAAACAAACACAATAAATCGACATTGAAACCTTAATAACATACTGGTTAACGTTTTGTTTTTGAATTTATTGGACACGTTGAAAGACGAATAAATCATACATAGTCCAGCGTAATAAAGTGTAACAATATTGGGTGTGCTGGACCAGAAAAGGATTCGTAATTGGTCTGTGGTCGCTCTCGGTTAAATAGGAATTAATGTTTGAAATATGGGGGTTTGTCTGTGTGTAGGTACACATGATAGAATCCTGATTTATTTGATAAATATTGCCTCCCACTAGGTGGATCGATGACCTGGTGAAGGTTGCAGGGATCCGCTGGATGCGAGACGCACGGGACCTGTCAATGTGGCGACACTTGGGGGAGGCCTATGTCCAGCAGTGGACGTCTTTCGGCTAAAATGATGATTATGAAATATTGGATCTTTAAAGCTATACAAAAATTTTGAAAGCCCTATCTAGAAGTTCACCAGATCTATATTCAATTCGTGCTATGGTGAACTCTCGTGAATGATGGAAAGAACATCAGCCCATTAAGTAATTCCAGTACATATGTATAGTTCAATTGAAATCTAAGCCCTCCTACACCTACACCTATAACTCTACCGGCCAAATCTACTGCTTTTGTTGTGACCGGGTATTTAAGAGCAAATTCGGTCTGTCCAGTCATATAAGGGCACACGCAAGGAAATATCATTAAAGGGTCATCGTTACCGAAATCGGTGAGGAGGAAATTTACAGGGTGTAAACAGACCCTTCACATAGCCGTCAACCAAGCATTCTGTACATCAAACTAAGTAACTTTACGCAACGAAAAATCACGTTTTAAGGTACGACTTGATGGAAAGCACTTAAAGCATTGTGCTGATGCATGGATTGAATAGTACGGGGGTCGTGGAGGTGTGTAAAGTAAAAATATTACATTAAAAACATGTATTTAAAAAAAAAAACTTGTGAAAAAGTTGGAACTTTGACCTCCAATATCTCCGTAACTAGAAGGTTCCCAGGTATGGTCTGAAACAAAAAAAATATCGCAAAGACGGGGAGAACCAGTGCCTCTCGTTTATGTTAAGGGTCTATTTACACCCTTTATAAATATAGTTTAATTGATTATGTAATGAAACTTATAAGATTAAATAGAAAACAAACGAGCCCCTAAAGAATCTGGATGATATAAGACAGTTTTTAACATATAAAACCTGCACAATTTTAACCCCACAAAGAAACTGTCTTAGGAGAACTTACAAGCCACATTAAGAAAAGTTCGGAAACAGCACCGAGGGGCAGACCTAGTCTCATCCATTTAACGGTAGTAATAAATAATTCGTGTATAGGGATAACGACGGACGATCAAAGCGTTTTTGTTATGGAATTTGATTGCCCCGTAATTACATTCAGTTATAACTTGCTGGTCATATGAAATTGGTCGATAATAGCCCCTCGATCGGTCTATGGGACCTATTACAATATGAATGTACAAAATTGTTTACGTAATTTGTAGATTTGAGAATAACTTTTTTTTTATTTTTTTTTATTTATAAATGCGCCTAATCTTGAACTCTCGTTCTGACGACAGAGATGAGGTCGACTATGAAACGAGTTAACCCAAAAGAATCTCTAAAGCAATTTCATTTGACTGTCCAGAAATGTATCATACTGTTGAAAACTAAGGCAATATCTCTTAACGTTGCAGATCAATAAAGTTTTTACCAATGACACACGCCATTCAACGAACACCACTTTTGGTGACTATGTAAACGGATCCTTCGCGTTATCACGGATACAACTAAAAAAAATCTTAAAGTTAAAACTTCCCATAAATCATACCTAACTAACTAACCCACAAAAGCGATATATTAAAAAAAAAACAATACATAAAAAAAGGTTAACCCTTCTACAGTTCAAACATCCAAAACTCCCAACATAACCGCAACTAAAAGCCAAAACAAATCTAAACGGGTATCAATACAAAAAAATTCGCAGAAATTCGTAGCATATCAAAATAAAGTAAAAAATTTAGGCAAATACAATGGCAAGCAAATACCGGTCCTAGCCTAGTGAAATAAAAGGCGTGACTAACACTGTGATACAATTTTGTGGTCGCGGTACCAAAGTGGATAATAATTTTATCGGTGATAAATGTAGGCCTCTGTGTGATTTTTATGGTTCTGCGAATGAGAGAAATGATCAAACAAATGATGTATCAACTGATTATATTGCCGCGATTATTCATCGGTTTGGCGAACTGAATACCGAAGTAGCTGAGTTCACACATTTGGTTGGAGATTTGGTGGGATCGTTTCCTACTATGGGACGATTATCTGTCGCATGGTACCATTAATTGTAATGATGATAAGGACAGGAAAATCATGATGATGATGAAGAAGATCTAGAGACTCAATAAGTTTATTTTGAAATCATAAAATCTTAGATATATGTATAAGTACGTACGCAACATATACATTCAATGGCTTGATATAAAAAAACGATAAATGCAATTTATTTCAAATACTTTAACAATGTAAAATGAAGAAAAATATTACACTTAATATCGATGACAAAGCGTTCAATATGACATAAAATTCAACAAAGGCTATCATTTATTGTAATACTTAAATCCCAACGAAAGATTACAAAGGTAACACAGTAACGAAGTCACTGGAGACAAATTTAAAATATCGACGTCATAAATTATCCAATTTCTAATAAGCTTTCGAAGAATGACTGTAACAATTCTTTACGAAGATCAAATATTTGACCTGCGATTATCGCAAACCACCAATGACTCAGTGTGAAAAAAGACACTGCGGTGTGTGGCTACAAGAACAGTATCAAATTTTACGACTCCCGTGTTCATGGTAATGTGACAATGTTTATTGCTATCATCGCTGTTTTATTGGCTTTCCGATTTATTATCTTTAACAACAAAAACCCACGTTTTTTGCACTTCGTTGGCTCGATTTTAGTGGTTTACTATGTAATCTTGTTTCGATGAGTAGGTAAGCGCCAAAAGGAAATACTTAAATTCCCATTTGACTCACATGACTGTATTATATTTCGTTGTTTTATGAGTTTGTCACCAGGTTTTACTGTTTGATTACGAGTATCTTGAGATCTAGGTGAACAGATAACCTAAGACAGATGCTTACTCATGTAATCTTTATTGTTTAGTGTGGAAATTATGCATAATGTGATACCACAAGATTAAATTATGTCTGACCAGTTTTATAATATAGACGTTTGGGAGTTTGGGAGATACCTTGCTTTACATTGTTATTATAAAGTAAGAATATTTTTGTATGTCGTGCTAACACAATTCCTAGATTACAACGCTTTAGCTAAATATTCAGGTACTAAAAACCAAAGAACAAACAGTAAACAACGAAACTAATAACAAAAACACAAAGAATATGAATTACCTACTTAAAATGTACTTAAAACTAAACAAAACACTACTTAAACTGCGCAACTATACAGATCCAACGATAAACAAAAATAATCTCCCACAATAAAACGGCAACTAACCTACAAAGCAGGAAAAGGAGTGTTTTGTTGCCGATAAAGACATTATTAAAACTGACCATAATTTCGTTGGCATATTACTGCATCATTAAGATTAGTCTTATCATCTGGCCGTTTCTGTACGATGAAAATACTTACCATATGAGGTTTATAAGGTATCCATAAGATAAGGCAAGATTACCAGCGGCCCACATTCGGTAGTGCATTATGAATTTTAAGTGATTCATGGGGTCTAGTTCTATATGAAATGGGTTATCTTAATTGTTCTCTGTGGTAATTTATTGTCCAAATTTGTTGGCGTTGCGCTAAACAGTAGGTGCTTAATATAAACGTGGTACATTAATGTGGTCAGATACATCATGTACCGTTGTTTTATCGCTTGACATAGTTTTAATTTTATATTAAACTTGTTCATGAACAAACGAGAGATAAATCTTGCGTTTTTATTATGTTTATGTTATCGTCTAACTGCTTTTCTCGTAATTAATATCTTTCAACAACTTAGTTTTATTTTTTGTACCATCAGCAAGCTTATCATGTTTCTCATAGTTTTTAAGACTCAGATTGGCAACCAAAGATATTTTTAACGTAGAAGGGTTCCTTTGGTTGAAAACTTAGATCTTCGAAAATTCAGCGATACACTAGTCAAAATGCTAAATCTATCATACAGCTTATAAGTTTGAGTTGTCGTCACTTGCAACACAAACTTAATGTTTGTAACGAATAGACATAATGAAAATAATTACTCAAAAGCTTACTACAAAATTACACGACCTTAAATAACCTTTTACACTGTCTCTGAACCATATAACTCTCATATTCCGAGTGTAAATTAAATATTTGCGGACGTGTCGGGCCGACGTGGGTTGTTCTTAATGAGCTATCATCACAAGCTTGTGTCAACCATCTTGGCTTCTTCGACAGCCCGCTCCTGATTCATTGACACTTGGACGTTCTCATTTAGTGCAAATATTGTTTGTAGTAATAAGAGCGGATGGCAGGACCTCTGTCTGTGTTTGTTGTTAAGACTTTTAAGTAAGGAAAAGGTAACTCCAAGTAATTAGAGAAGAATTGTTATGTTACCTTTTTGACGACTTCATTATCGTTGGTTTTGGCTTATTTATAACCGGTATCTCAGTGCTCATGACTGATGATGCTAAACGTTTTGCAAAGATCAAAGATAAATAAGAATTATGCGAATTAGGAAATCTCGTTGAATCATGTGTGAATGTTGTAATCACCAAATTCTTTACGAATGATAAAAGTTTTACAATAATCAAAGATACTGTGATTTATTTCTACTTGGAAAAATTCACAACATAAAAAAATCAACTGAAGGTTCGTTGTTCGTAAAAGAAAGTAAACTAACCCAACATCAAAAAATCCTCGAGTCACATTCAAACCTCCATCACGCGTTCACACTCGACCACAATAAAGACCTCTGAGAGGCGTTCAATAAATTTTCTAATATCATAACAAATCGGTCATAAGCTTGTACTCCCCGATAAAGCTCTATTCAGCTTCACACTATCAATCATAGTTTAGCAAAGGTTATATCAATATCTCATAGTTGCACGGTCATGATGCCTTTATGAGAATTTTTGTTCGGCAGTCTGTGTTTAGCGCTGAAGAGGGTAATGTCAATCATGATTCTACGATGAAAGTTCGAAAGAAAACCTTCTTAGAAAAAGATGTTGGGATATTTTCTTGACGTCACACGATACGCCTTTTTTGTGAGCTTAGATAGTGATCAAGCTGAACTAGGCACTTTTCTTGCCATGGTTTGAGTTAGGTGACTAAGGAGGTACTGAACTTCCACTAGATCTTCTTGGTAGATAGTTAGTTTATACTTTTTTGCTGGACAATCCAAACAAGGGTACTTTACCAACACACGAAAAAAAATGAAATGCGAAAAATGAAAAAAAAAATGAATGAATGTGAAATCTGAAATGCGAGATTTGAGGAAAGTACAAACTTTTATTATTATTAAAATAAGGTTGAAGCATTAAATAGTCATCATCTGCCTAGCCTTTTCCCAACTGTGTTAGGGTCGGGTTCCAGTCTAACCGGATACAGCTGAATAACAGTATTTTACATGGAGCGACTGTCTTATCTGACCTCCACAACCCATTTAGTACTAGGTAATACGATACTCCTTGGTAAGACTGGTTGTCAGACTTTTTGGGCCACTGACTACCTGTAACGACTGTCAAAGATCTACAAATGACAGCCGGGACCAACGGCTTAACGTGCTTTCCGACGTACGGAGGAAACTCGGTATGTAATGGATGGTCACCCATCCACAGTACAACCTAGGCAAACACGGCTTAACCTAAAGGTCGATCCGAGCGGCTATTATTATTTGTCACGAAGCATTATTGAGTATGAAAATTAAATTGATCAAGATTCGAATAAAGCGGATGGTGCTCAGAAGGTTCTCCGTGAGCACCAAGAACTATCATCCAACACCCAAAAAAATTAACCATAATATCTTGCGTCACAGCAAATAGAAATACGTGACCATTTCATACTATACGCCATCTAAATATTTGTAGAGCAATCAATATGTTTGTGTATAATAAGACTGAAGTGCTCGCGTGCCGTCACCGTCTTATTTGAATTTCAAATTATTTAAACGTTACCAACATGAATATTGAATTTTAAAGAACTTTTTGGAAGCTTTCTTATGTTGAGTTTTTTAATGATTGGAAAATTGCTTACAGCTTCTGATACAAGGAAAGTTCGTTAGCAAATTACTGTACCATATTAAATCATTGCTTTTAAATCTAAACAAAGCATCAGCCACTTTGTTAAAGTTTATTCAGGACTTTATGTAGAAACAAATTCAAACAATTGAGTTGCAAACAATTTCTACAAGCAAAGAACTATACTCTTAGTAAAACAGCAATAATTTTAGCAATATGGCGAGTACAAAACCCGTATGTATAAGTCATTGCTATCGGACCACAAAAAGTGCAATAATAACATTTAACAATGTTGCTTTTAGTTCGTGTATTGAGCAGGTGCACCCAATTATTTTAAAACAAATGAAGACCTTTAAATGGAACAAGCAAAACCGAGCAGGTTATGTTCCATAATAACAATAAAGAAAAATATACACTATAAACAAAATTTACAGATCCCTAAATGAGACTCAATTAAGTAAATATAAAGAGAACTGCACTCAATTTCGTTAGCAGAACCCGATTGTAAAAGTGTTCTGGTCTTGCAAAATTGCACAGAGCGAGTATAATGCAGTTTAATTAAGCCACACAATCAGCAGCCGTTACCAAAGGAACGCCCCAAACGTGGAATAAATTCTTGAGGGGCTAGAATCAGTTCCACTGTCTGTGGTGATATCTTGCAAAGATATATTTACATCTTCATCTATGTAAAATAGCCCTTAAATTCTCTCTAACAAGGACGTGGTTATCTTAGTATTTGTGTTTGCAAAAGTTACCGTATCATGGGGTTTGACATCACTCCCTGAACGTTTAATTTTCTTTTAATCCCAAACGCTTCGATCTTTATCGTCGGGGGGTAGCCGCGTAACGAATTAAACGGATTGCATTGGTGTCACAAATGAGGCTATTTTATTCCTCCTGAGAGATGTCTCATTGGCAGGGGATATACTGACGTGATTGTCTGTGTTATACTCCACTGCCTTGTTATTGGCATTGCGAATTTCGGATGTGGCTGCGGTTAGGGGATCGATCTGTGTTATAATTGCCACCCTAATATAGGCAGCTTTGTTGTAAACAAATACTTTTACAACGACGATCTGATGCCGTTTTCAATTTCAAATGTTACATTTAACACTATCATTTTAGTGAACAACTAAAAAAACTATTCGTCTTCTAATAAAGTCGGAAAATATCTTTAGGATTTTCCTTTCATCTTCAGATTGGCATCCTTCAATATTGATATCCTTTAAAATCCTAAAGTAGATATTACAAAAGCATCACTCCACTATCTTTGTGAGAAGCTCGCTAAGAAAACGTATTTTGCTTCAACAAACAAAGATCTTTCACAACGATAGGATTCATACACCAAACTAGACCATAACTAAAAAGAAAATTACTTGAACGACGAACTACAAAGTCAGTGCTGTCATGAAGACGTAAAACAAAACTTCACAATACATTTCAGTGTAAGAAACGTTTTCAAAGAACTTCTTAGATAGTCTAGAGCGCTTTACGATTTGCGCACAAAAGCCAAACAATCCATTGTCTATCGATTGTAGCCCCGAGTGCAGTTTGTCGTCAAAGACCGTAAGTTGCTCTTTTCATAGCCTTTACTACGTGTTGCTGGTTACTGCGTAATTTTGTGAGAAGTGGTTACAGTATTACGTAGATATGATTATGTTGTTTGTCGTGGTCGTAGAACATCGTACGAGTGAAATTGTTTATGTTTGCGACTTTTCAATTTCAAAGAGTAAGTATGGCTTTCTATCTCTCTTGTTGTTTTTTATTCTCCTGGATGACTGTACAGGTACGTCTATCAGTTATTGGGTTCGTTTAATAGATTTTACTAACTGCATGTTGAGGTGGAGATGCACCCTTTGTGTATGATGGTCAGCATAAAATATTCATTAACACAATTATTAATTTTCATTACTACTTGGACATTACCATCATCATCATCTGCCTAGCCTTTTCCCAACTATATCGGCTTTAAGTCTAACCGAATGCAGCTAAATACCAGTATTTTACATGGAGCGACTGCCTATCTGACCTCCGCAACGCAGTTAGTACTAGGTAATACGATACCCCTTGGTAAGACTGGTTATCAGACTTTTTGGGCCACTGACTACCTATAACGATTGTCAAAGATCTACAAATGACACCCGGGACCAACGGCTTAACGTGCTTTCCGAGGCACGGAGGAAACTCGGTATGTAATGGGTGGTCACCCATCCACAGACCAACCTAGGCAAGCGCGGCTTAACCTAAAGATCGATCCGGGCGGCTGTTATTACTTAGCCACGATCTTGAACATTACCTGCATCACAATTAATTATTTTATTGCTTACATTTTAGATTTTTTGGAAATTGATTAAATTTTGCTAACCAATGGTAGGGCTCATGTCTCCATTGGAAACATCCCCTAAAGCTCTCCATGACTTCCTTACTTTGTTTCAAGCCTTTAACATTATCGTTCAGTTGTTCTTACTTGTATAACTTACATCTTGTTCTTGACTTCTAAATCTCTTTATTTCAACTTTTACGATACATTTTATAAATAAACGCATTTTTTAAACTTTCAAATTCTCAATGGTGATGGATGTCAAAATCTTCAATAAAAATGACTGTCATTTGTTTTAGCGAAAACTTATAACATTAGCTAAATATAGTTTTTAAGTCTAGTTACGTTTGCTAGATAAGTGTTTGAAAAGTTTTAAGTTCTTTTATACTAATGTTTAAGATAACTGACAAGTTTGATTTTCTTTTTATTTTTAATATAAGTTACGCAGAAATATTGTTATTCATCAAATTTAACGAATAACCCTGACCTAAATTCAGATAATAAAAATATAATTTCTACACAAACTTCAAAACATATATCACTCCGTTCTCCCACTGCTCAGATCTCCAAGTACTTAACATGTCAAGGAAAGGAACAATACATTCTCAAAGGATTCAATCCACTCACGAAGCGAAATTGTATGAAGGATTCATATTCATAACATCATCCCTTCTTGTTTATTACAAGAGCATATCAACCGTTTTGTTCCAGCCTTTATAACAACATGAAAGGCCCAAATTCGCAAATAAGATAATACATTTTCTACTGCAGTGCGTGTTTTCTCCTTAATACAACCATTTTGGAAACTCACATAAAATAAGGCTCCGACAATTATTATTTCGATTCAACTCGCTCTCGTCATTAGCATATGAATTAGTTCGGGAAATTGGGAGTATTTACTTTGAAAATATTGGAATTCCAATGCATATGGAACGTAGCGTTGTATGCTCGTATTTTTGGCTCGAGTACCTGCATTGGGGTAATGTTTTGGTAACGTATGTTAATTATTTCATTGGAATTGATTTTGTTTTACAGAGAAACCAAATCGACTTTTGCACTAGGTGATTTTACATTATTTTAAGAAAGTCCTCTAAGTCTTCTGATAACCGTCTTCGGAAGAGATCATGTCTATCATGTCTATTTGGAAATTGTTCAATAAATATACAAGGTGTAAACGGGCCCTTCACGACGTCGTCAACCAAGCGTTCTGTACATCAAACATTGTAACTGTACGCAAAAATTATTTCCGGGGAACGACTTTTTTTTTGTTGTGAAAAATCACGTTTTACGGTAGGACTCGATGTAACGCACTCAAAACATTGTGCTGATGGATGTCGTCGCTCGTCGTGGATGTATTTAAGTAAAGTTAATATCTCCGTAACTATATAGAAGGTTCCCAGATATGGTCTAGAACAAAAAAAAATATCGCAATGACGGGGAGAACAAGTGCCTTTCAGCTTCGTTAAGGGTATTTTTACAACAATTATAAGAGAGCCTTAGACTTATTAATCGAATATTATGTTCTCTTTTTATAACGACCAGTTACATAAATACAAGGTTATTTGTAAAACACCAACAACCTCGCAGGAGTAAATTACTAACATCATAAACAACAACATTTGTTCTACGACATTTCCGAAAACGGACAAAAAAAATTCAACTCTCCATACATATGTCCGAACAACTGATCGAGTTTTGTGTGAAAAGTCGTTTTTTTTTTTGCTGTTTTCGGAAAAGCCGTAGAACAAATGTTGTTGTTTATGATGTTAGTAATCTACTCCTGCGAGGTTGCTGGTGTTTTACAAATAACCCTGTATATTGGCGACCATTTGGACAGCTGCCACCAGCCTGTCCCCATAAATATTTACAGTTCCGGATCACTACCTTAGATGATTGCATTAAATGCGCATACGAAATGCTTCTCAACTAGGGATGTATACTTGCATTTGTATCGATCCGGATCGCAAAAAAGCGATTATGGGATCATATCAAATGGCCTCGATCCGATTATTCAAATATCCAATCGTATCGTTTCGTCCTCTGAGATGCACGATACTTACGTATCGTACCCAAGAATCTAGGCAAAATTTTATTAATTCTTTTGTATTCCTACTGAGTCTACATTGTGTATTTTTAAAATTCACTGCAGACAAAATATATGTCAATTTATTAATACGATACATTCGTATTCGTTTGTATCGATCCAAGCATTGTACCGTATTCGTTTAAATCGATCAAAAATATTGGAGTATCGCATCATATTGTATCGATACTGTAAAGTATAGGATCGGATCGATACTGTAAAGTATCGGATCAGACGGTTCATCACTATCCTCAACGTACCGGAACGAGTCGATGTGATGGGCGGAATTTCGCTTTCATTTAATAAAGGGCGGTGCTAGTAAAATTTTAGCCGGAGTAAAGCGCTTTAATTTGAATTAACGGTCGCCTGCGAAGCGCACTCGTGCGCGTTCTCACGAGATTTTTCGTAACCCTTTTATGGGATAGATTATGCTGTGCATTATTTTAGACTAAGTATAGTATAATTAGATGAGATAGTGGTAGGATTAGTTTAAGTCTCACTTGCGAGAGTTAACGGTTGAACTTTAAACTTTATGATGATAATTTTGATCAGCATCTCTTTGCCAAACCTTTTCCCAACGATATTGGGTCGACTTCCAATCTAAAAGGGTGCAGCTGACTTCCAAACTTATACATGAAGTAACTGCAAATCTGGACACCTCTTGATCTTCACAACCCATTCACTGGGCAACACGATATCTCCTGCTTGTCAGACTTTCGACTTCTGACTATTATTATACTGACTGCAAAACCTATGTTTATTACCGCTACATAAGCGCCAAAATAAAATAAAAAATACAAAATGTACTAATGTCTATTTGACCCAAAGGTTGACTGGTAGAGAATGCCTTGTGGCTTTAAGTCCGCCTATGTACCACTATTGTACATGAAGGTTAAATAAATAAAATGGTGTGTGTTGTCAGACAAAGTCAATTAATGTCCATGTAATACTCAGATACTATCAATAACAGGTTCGTTAGGCTGGTTTTGCTCCCATAGAACTAGGAGAGACCTAAAAGCAAAAGATTTATACAACGCAACATTTCTAAATAAGTAAGGAAAGGGTCAGACATCAGAGAATGTTGATTGCGCGTTCATTCGCCATGGTCCATTTGATTTACTACGCTTTGCTCTAAACACGTGCATATCACGTAACGAACCATATTTTTACAACAGAAACAATCTATCTTCAACCTTATTGATGAAAGAATAAAGGTGTATGTTTATGCAAGATAGTTTAGCTTGTAAACGTTAATTAAGCGATATTTCATTTGGTGACGCTTGGCGCCGTCTGCTAAACGCCTTGACGAAACAATCTCTAGAAAGCTGTGTTTTCTTTGAATATTATTTTAGGGCTCAAATCAACTGTCTGCACAATAAGGTGAAATTGCAGGCACTATTATAATTGGTACAATATTTCTTAATAAACGCGAGTGAAAGTCTGAGATATTTACGTTGACTTTAGGATTTTGCATTTGTTTTTGCTTGCCCATGTTTTTGAACCAAGCGTAATTATTTGTGTTCAAGACAACGCACTAATTCGATTCTTATACTACATCGCTCATCCGCGCAGTCCGGCGGTGAAGCGGATCACACGTCGCATTGACTTGTATGAAGTCCGTTGATGCCTAACACCCGACACCACCAGTCCGCGCGGAAGAGCAGCGCTCACCGCTTTTCCGCGGCGGCGGCGCACTGCCCAGTGTCCATCTATTTGCTCGAACGCGCAGACGAGCGCTGTCGTGCTGTGTCGCTTACGTGTGATCCGCTTCACCGCCGTACCGCGCGGATGAGCGATGTAGTATATGAATCGAATTAGTGCGTTGTCTTGAACACAAATAATTACGCTTAGTTCAAAAACATGGGCAAGCAAAAACAAATGTAAAATGCTAAAGTCAACGTAAATTTCTCAGACTTTAACACTGGCTTGTATGAAATCCGTTGATGCCTAACACCCGACACCACCTGTCCGCGCGGAAGAGCGGCGCTCACCGCTTGTCCGCGGTGGTTGAACTTCTTATTTGATTACATGATTCTGGATATCTTCTCATCATCGTCATCATTCCCTTGCCTTTATCCCAATTCATTTGGGGTCGGCGCACCATGTATTCTTCCTCCATACTTCTCTATTATTCGTCATCTCATCAGACAGCTCCTTGGATATCTTCTCATCTTTTTTGGATATTTTAAACTATTATTCAGTAATTCTAGGCTATCAATGGGTCTGAATAATGCAGTTGGCTATAGTCAGACTTCCAGTGGTCAAGATTATTCTTATCTCAGAAATCATATCACGTTACAAACCATGTGAGTTTCCCTTACAACTATTCTGATAAACGAATCACTGCTTAGTAAATAACTAAACACAGCGCGAAGTAATTGAAAAATGCAGTTGGCTATTGAAATGTTGGCTATTGTCAGCGCTTCCATTGCCCAAGTTTATTCTTATTGTTAAAAACCATGTGAGTTTCCCTTACAACTATAAACAAATCACTGCTTAGTAAATAACTAAACACAGCGCGAAATAATTCGATTGCATTACCATTAATGCAGTTTATGTGACACGATGTGCCATCAAAAACTAGCTAAAATTATAATTTTCCAATTCAAACGCCAATAATGTGGTTTATTTGAAAATTCATTGTAAATAACGGTACCTATTGCATGTATTGGATTCTGTTATGATTGTCGGTAAATAATAACAATGTGTTTAATTTTCCATCAATAAGCAGTTATTGCTTTTCTACGTACTCAGTGGCACAGAGTGTTTGAAGAGATAGAGATAACACAAATTGTATAAATAGATAGTAGAGTGGAAGGGACTCCGACGACGCACAAACGATTACCACGTATTCAGTACATTTGCGTTATTCCGAACCCGTCCACAAATAAATTTTTCATCGGTAATTAAAAAAAAAGGCTATTCCATACATTTTGACCGTGTAGGTATTGCACTTTTGTAGGAAACTGCATTTTTTTTTCTATAATAAAAAAAAAACAAGAAATGTCTGAAATCAGTGCTCGTGCCTTTTCTGTATCAGAAGAGGCCTTTGCCTAGCATTGGGTCAGTAATAGGCTGTTATTATTATTATTTTAGAGGTAAACTCATTGTGCAAAAATCAGAGGCATCAAGATGGTCTCGATTTTACATGAATAGTTCAGACAATAGGTATCTCTATCATTTTCAAGTACTCTGCGGTTATTGCAATATTACCTAAAATGTCATTTTCATTAAAATTATTTAGTTTTCACCAGAAAACTAAATAATTTTTTTAATTGTATTGTTGAGTTGTGTTATTGTATTCACGAATTTATTAGATTTAGATAATAAAATCAGAGCTCAATAATTTAATTACTAGCAGCATAATTTCTGTAATGAGCTTTGAATTATTATAATAAACTGTAAAATACGTACCTAAGCTATTTATAACTAAACGCGTAATTATGATTTATGGAGTAAAGATGTGTTCCAAGCAGTTGTATATTTTACAAACTGCAAGTACAAGTCCTTGTTGATTATTAGACTGTACGCAAATGACTACATTGAAACAGTCAACCACATATTCAAAGTAACAATTTGACATTGAATATATTATTTCGTTACAGAAAGAGAAGCTTCCGTTGTTCAAATGTTACTACTTCTGACGTGCGGTTCATCGTACAAAAGATTTAAATCTTGTGTTCTGAGAATTTGACTAGGTATTCACCCAAAGCTTATATTACAGATTATAAGTAACCGCGTAAAACCACGAATGACAATCATATCCTTGTCAAAGATAGCAACAGGAAAAATCCTCCACATCACCAAGATCCATCATCAGATACATACGGTTGCGACAGTCAATCAAACCTCAGAAACTACCAACTCAGTGCAAATATTCTTCATTTTATCATTTTGTTGAGCTCCAAAACAGTTCGGTTCAAGCATTTCAGTACGACCAGTTGTTACCACTGACAAAACGTACTCAATCGCATCAAAGTAAACTTTAATTCGTTTGTAATAATTGTGTTTCGCGTCTTTGTCACCAGATAGAGCTAGTGCAGTTTCAGTTACACGTCGAAGTTTACGTTAACGCGTTCAAATCGATTTTGCTCGAAATCTGTGTGGGTCTGCAATGGGATTCCTGATTCAACGGGAAGTGGTCAATCTGGTTTGCGTTAGATTTTGTTACCTATAGGTGATGGGTCCTAAATGTTAATGGTTAAAACTTGACAATAGCTTTACAAATACCTACTTATGTATGGTTCCTCTGATTTAGAGTAAGACTTTTAAGGAAAGTGTATACATATTTAACATTATCGTCAACATCATGATTCACGTCTCATCAAGAATCATCCTTTGCTGGACTCGCACCTTTTTCCTTCCATCCACCATCCGCCTTGTCATTAATATGATTTCGTCTGCCCAAAACTCCTTGTAATATCCAGGGTTTTCTAGCAGTCTATAGAAAACCCATAAAATAAATTGTAATCCTTCAGGCATCCTGCGTGTCTGTGTAGCAAATTATGGTGACGAAATTCCAATCTTCTACATTTACGTCATCTTTATGTTCTTCGTCATTTTTGTTAGGTTTTTCGTTCAGTACAAAATCTAGTTGCACAACATTCTTTAATCCAATAATGAATTTGCCCTTTTTCAATAAACTCCAACATTAATTACCAACTCTTTATTCGCGCATTTAGCTCTTTTTGCTTGCACAAGCATTGTTTACAATATGAACAGCCGTCGGCGTTGATTGCCAATAACTCGAACGATGAATATGACCCATATAAAATCCTCATATGTAAATTGGTAAACGTGTTTCAACGTTCGTAATTGTTTTACTTATTGGTTTTGGAAGTGGGTCATTACATTGACCTATTTAATTAGTTGTCTGCACGAATATCTATATATAATATTTAGTGACTGGTAACTGGAACCCCTGGGAATACCTATTCACATTTTTCATAATCTGACTTCGCTTTTGTTAAGCGGCAATTTTACCATGCTTTCCCTCTTTACAATGTGGAGACGCAGCGAGGCAGGCTGAAGAGTCGGAACAGCTTCTTTAGGTCGATAAATCCACTAAAGCCTGCAGAAAAGCTCCAAGCGGGTTAACAACTGCCATAGCCCATCTGGAAGACTCTAAACCGACTTCGGAGCCAGGTGGGCTGCAACAGGAACAACTTGGTCCGATGGGGTTGTTCCGATAAAGCTGAGTACTACTATGGAGCCTCATCCCAAACCATGGTCCACCTCCTGACCTGCTCTTTGTGCAACTCCACCTCTCACACACACACTTTAAGGGACCTGTCCGAAGCCACTTCCAACGCCGTCGATGTGGCTGAGTTCTGGTCGAAACAAATTTAATTTAATAACTATGGGAATCATCGACACGATGAAGACCCTGCTTCAGCGAGCCTGGCTTTCAGAGCCTGTTTGAAGGTTTCAGGGCTAGCCAAAACAACTTACAACTTATCCTTATCCATGTGGAAGATTTACAGCAGGTAAAACGAATACGCTGGGTGTAAAGTATTTATTAACAAGTAACAAATAAAAAATAATAAGTAAAAATGCGTGATGAGACCGAAAGGATTCGAGGATTAAATATTAACGACGTTATCGGACTTCGTACTGAACGAGAACTCATTATTATTAAATTTTAAAGCATCGAAAATACAACGAAGAATTTAAATTCTGGATTAATGATGTTCTGGATTACACCTTTCATATGGCACTGTACAAAATACAATACAATACAACAATGTTACAATATGAATATGTTTGACTATCCATTGCAATGGTGAATTATGAAAATATTATTATTAAATTATTTTCCAACTCATTTCTAACTGATGATTTTACAGCGGAACCTCCCACCACAGGATCTACTACGATTACTCACCAACCTTTCAAATTATTATTATCCTTCATAATCTCTCAAAAGCCAGCACAGATTATCAATTCAGACAAAAAGCTGTTAATAATAAATGATCAGAATGAACGATTGATATCATTTGGTATTCGCGCCAGCCGCTGCCAATATATTGCGAAATGTGTCTATCTCATCGCTAATAGATCTCATTTGTCACACATAACACCTCGTCGATTTTCTATATTACATCTAACTATTGAGAAGCTATTTGTATGAATTTAAATAACGTTGTAATGATTAATGGCGAAGTTTAACTTTACAAACACCCACACGTATAAAATAGTGTTGAAAAGCCACATAACTTACAATTCAAGCATTCATCTTCTAAGCGATGAACAATATAAATTGACATCAGCAATGTATCTACTTCAAAAATCATTGTTGGTTACCGGTGCTTTTTAAGGGTATAAAGCGACCCTAGATCGAGCACGACGCAACGTAAACGTAACGTAAATTCGAACGGTTTTCGAAAATACAACTTTCGCATAGCATTTATCGACATCCACCATTACTGTCACCTATCACCACATAGATATGAAAACTCGTTTATATCTAATTAAGTACAAGGGCGAACTGACTAATTCCAAGTTTAACGTAGTTTACTCCGCGCCGAACGCAAGGCAAAGGATACTCTTCGAAAGTGATACAAACAAATTTGAACATAAATACGACTACATATAAAATTCAATATTCAACTGTGTTCACGATTTCCACGCATCTTACAACCCAGTCAGCTTAGAAAGCAGCAGGAACCCGACCTAAATCAAAACAAAGTCAGGTAATACATTCAAGTCTTTAGCTTGACTCATAATTTTAGTCACCACGGAATGATTGACCGAATCGAGTGCGACCATTGTCTGCGGGTAGTCGAGGCACCCTGGCCGACCATTTGTCAGCCTACATCGTTTGTCGTACGTCGGGTACATAACTAATTGCTGCTGTAAATCGTCGGCACACGCGACATTCGCCGACGCTTGCTATCGAATGAGTGACGAGACTGCGACTGGCGACATTTTTTTGTTTGAAGTTTTTTTTCTTTTTTGGTGTGGTGGGCTGTGAATGTGTTGTAATGAGTGGGATTGTAGTGTTGGGTGGATTTCGTCATGTTTTGGTGTAGAGTGGGGCCGGATATAGGAAAATGTATGAGTGTGGAGGAAGTTAACATTTCTTTGGAAGTTGTCGTCGTCAATTGTTTCTGTTTCCTCTTATTTCAGTAAAACTACGGAAAATATAATTGTGTTTAAACACGTTTTAAAAGTAGACACTTGTAGAAAGAAAATTAAAATGAAACGTGGATAAAACAAAATCCTTCTTACCAATATCAACTATGGCATGACAACTCAGGTTAATGACTACAAAATCAATCCGAATTTTCGGAACCCGCTTTCAGATTTTTGCGTGTCCGAAACAAGTCAATTATTTTTCTGTTAGCCACCGACTTACACAATGGCAGGCAAACAGACGGACAGGTGATCTGACAGGGGAATAGTTCCGGAAAGTTCCATCGAAATCCCGAACGAAAGGTGAAAAAAATCACACAACTGCCCAGAGACCGGACTGCGGTATGTTGATGTCACGACTAAGGGCCAATATTCAGCCATTGTGCAAAAATGTAGCCTTATGATACCATGCCAGATAGTTTAAATGAGTATATTGAGATTTTTTTTTTGGAGTTCATACTGTTATCTGGACAGAATAACGAACCACAGTGACAGTGGGCAGGACATATTGCTCACAGAACGGATAGCCGATGGGGCCGAAAAGTTCTAGAGTGGCGACCGCGAACCGGAGAACCATGCGTTGGAAGGCCTCCCGCTAGGTGGACCGATGACCTGGTGAAGGTTGCGGAGATCCGCTGGATGCAAGTCGCACGGTACCGGTCAATGTGGCAACACTTGGAGGAGGCCTATGTCCAGCAGTGGACGTCTTTCGGCTAAAATAATGATAATGATGATGATGAACGAACTACAGTGGAAAATTAGAAGAGCCCAAACACAATCATTCAATCAAAGACAAAAAGCAAAACCATCGAACTACGAACGAAGAATTTACCAGACTTGAGGAATAACTAGTAAAACCATAAGCTGCCTTAGATTCAAACTAAAACCATAACATAGAGAGAAATACATACAGGTACAGTCCACTAGTACATTAGTCGAACCACTCCAATTAGTTACCAACGTCTAGTGGCTACATGACACGTCGGGTTAATCCCGGCTTACAAGCGTTACTGTACTAAACAGTTGAAATCCTCTACAATGCAGTGCATTCGTGTCTTTGAAGCCTATGACAGGATCAAAAGGTCTCGCTGCTAACGGATTACATTGTGAACCTATATTGAATGAAATGTTAGTGGCAAATGGCCGCCTGTAGTTTAAAGGGCATTATAGATTGGCGTCAAGTGGGAGTTCGATTTCAACAATGTTGATGCAGTAATTTGATTTGCGAAGCTATAAATGTTGAACAAAATACAAAATCACAATATTGGAAAGACATGCGGCATGAATGAAGTCGTAGTGGAAAGCATTATGTGGGGTTATTAAAGGTAGACCGTAGAACGATTCATCACACAATTTAATGATAAAACGTGAAAGAAAAACTGAAATCAATCATGAAAGTTCACAACCTGCAAAGTTGCTAAACTCTTCGATCATTTATCACAAACAAAAATACTATAGGCGTAAGCATTTTGCACATTGAAAATGTTTGTGAAGTAGAAGCTTAGTCATTTACAAATAAAAAGATTTTTTAACAAAGAACTACCACTAAATAAAAGTCTTAGAAATAAAACAATAGCTGATAGTACCGTCGTACAAAATAGTCTAAATTCTTAGTACCAAGTAGTGCTAGAGAGAATGCAGAACACCGAAATAGACCGGCACCGTACATGTCGAGTTACTTCGAAGCGGATCGAGGAAAGGAAATGAGTTGTGTACTTACGGTATCAACAGCATGCATATGTTAACGAGTTGTTGTTGCCTTTTTGTTTAACAAATTGCGAATATATTTGGTACTTTGTGAATTTTGTGGTGTGGTACAAAACTTTGGGATTTTGATGATAAAGATAGATGTATCAAAATCACAACAGGTTCTTAGGCCTTAATACAATATGATTACCTGTATGACGGCTTCGCTGCTCTAGTGGTAACAAGCTTGACTGAGGTCCTGGGTTCGATTTCCGGGTCAGTCAACGTGTAATTCTGTTTTTCATTAGAAATTTCTCAGCCACGGAGTCTCGATTTGTGCCCGATTGATGGTGAAAGATTACAAGGGACTTACAAAACATAACTGGCGAAATGTAGGTGTACTATTACTTACACTCTTTTTTTTTTTCCGGGTGGGAAATCATCAAATGACCCCCCCCCCCACTCTGGGCGGAGCGGAAGGCAGTGTCAGACTTGTACTGACTAAAACCCATCCATGTTTCTTCTTTTCCCTTTGTGTTCCAGGGCCACGGTATCTCTTTCGAACAGTCCCGCAGCCCTGGCAGGCATCGGCCCTTGCGGACCCCTACTTATTTGCTGACATCTCTTTGAGGCGCACGTGGAACACGAACGCGCCGTCGACACGGCCTGTCGTCATAAGACGGCCGGACGGCGAGCTGGCCCATAACTCGCCGTCCACCACGTGACCCCCAACGCCCAGGGCGTCTCCCGCGGCGACTGGGACGTGAGGTTCTTTCCCTCTCACGTCCCGCCACCTCCTTCACTAGCATGACTGCTTCGCAGAAGAAGGTGACGGCTTCCCATTCCCTCTCGCTCCGGACCATGGCTTGAACCAAGGCCGGACGCGAGAGATCGCCGCCGCCAATCGCCGCTACGAGGACACGGCAGTGCTCCGCCCAAGCGGGGCAGACCTCCACGGTGTGCTCCACCGTGTCCTCCGGACGATCCTCGCAGTGGAAACACCCGGGCGTTTCCTCCCGCTCGATTCGGTGCAGGAACCTCCCGAAACAACCGTGTCCGGTGAGGACCTGCGTCAGGCGGTAGGTGAGGGCGCCGTGGCGCCTCTCTAGCCACTCCTCAAAGAGGGGACTTATCGCCACTATAGTGGCGTGCCCTGCACGGGGTTGCGACAGTCGCTCTCTCCATGTCGCCATGAGATCATGCCGGTGGTCTGTCCGCTGAGCGGCAGTTTGCCGCGGCAGCGGAGTTTCCTCCCAACGTAGTGCCTCCGCGCGCCATTCGTGCAGGCGTGCGAGGACTATCGCCTCCAGATCCCATGGCGGCAATCCGGCAAGGAGGCTAGCCGATTCGCCGGAGATCGTGCGGTACCCCCGGATTAGCCTTATGGCTATTACCTTTTGGGGAGCGTTCAGGTAGTGGGCGGCTTGCCACCTCAAAAAACGCGCCCACACCGGGGCCCTGTAAAGGGCCATGGACTGCACGATCCCCGCGTATAGCCTCCGGCAGGAGGCGTTTGGACCCCTCAGGTTGGGCAAGACCCGCTTGAAGGCAGCCCCTGTCCGTTCCAGTTTGGGAGCCAAACGTCGGAAGTGCTTCACGAAGTTCCACCGGCTGTCGAGGACGAGTCCTAGGTACTTTAACGTCGACCCGACGCCGACGGAAACCCGGTGGCGCATTCCGAGGCCCATGAAAACACATGGCCTCGGACTTGTGCAGTGCCACCTCGAGACCCAATTGCCGGAACCTCTCCACGACTATCGCAACCCCGCGTGTCATGTTTTCGGCCGCCGCCTCGTGCGACCTCCCTTGTGCCAGTACCAGCGTGTCGTCAGCGTAGCAAACTACGCTGACGCCAGTAGGGAGGTCGGCGCGCAGCACCCAGTCGTAACCGATGTTCCACAAGGCCGGCCCCAGAACCGATCCCTGTGGAACACCGCACGACATCTCTCGCCGGTTCCATTCTCCGCTTCGACCAGGGTAGATGACGGATTACTTACACCCTTGCCTAACCCTTCGAGGATTACAGGCGTGATGTTGTGTTATGTTATGTTACCTATATGTATGAACACAGATACAGATCTAAAAAATGAAGACGTTTTGGTTTAATGAGGTTCCATTTTCCGGTACAATTTCACGACCTGTACAATCAGACCCAAAATTCTCATGTCAAATGTCTCTCTCAGACCAGTTCAGTCCTTAAACGGCTGCAATTATTCTCGTAATAAAGACCACCTACACACGGAATCCGATTACGAATTATTCATGATGTTTATAATTCTCGCCGCATCCCCAGGCAATAAAGTAATCAAAGATTGAGCGTTGACAACTTGGACGATACACATTCAGTTAACAGCCATACAATTCATGTTAGTTGCGTTTAAAGTAGTCATTATATGCAAATTACTGAATCGTGATGATGTCTGTCTTGATAGACTGAACGTGTTTTGCTGCATATGTGACTCAGTGGTTTAGTATTCAGCGAACATGCTGTGATAAATTAGAACAGGTTGTGAGAATATGATTGATGTTGGTGTTGGTATTTTTTGCAGAGTGCTTGTTAGAGTGGATGAGTAGATACTGCAATAGTTCAAGTATAGTGTGAATTAATATTCTTCTTCTTCTTATCGTATCGATGTTCCTTTCATATTAGACGGTTTGGGCCCAGTAGGCGGCCAGCACCGTTATTGCAGCGGCAGAGGCACTATTCAGGTCGTCAAGAGTGCAGGTAAACGGACACCTGGGACACTCCAGCAGGTGGGGCATATTTTGATCCGGAGCGCCGCACTCGCACTCGGTGTTGGAGGGACCAATAATAGCCCATTTTGCCAGATTATGCTTGCAGCGGCCTACTTATGTACGCAATCGATTCAGAGATTTCCAAATAGGCCACTGTAGTTCACTGCCGGGAGCCAGGTGTTCTTGGGGCTGTAAGAAGTCATGGTGTGGTAGACACTTTTCTTGCCAAAACTTGCCGCGTACTTTAGGTGGCCTATCTTGGATTGCCTGAGTGGAGCGTAAGAAGCTCGTGAATTCATTTTGTCAATAATTTAAAAAAGTGCTAGTCTATTTCTGTATACTGTGTCACTTCTGCCTGTCTCTGTTTAGTTTTGTAGTCCTTACATAATACAAGTAAGTGCAAACGTTAAACAACATAAATGTACAGATCCCAGCACATCAAGCTACTACAATCTGTCAAATTTCTATAATAGATTTTCAACTTTATTGCTAAAGCATTAGGTTCAAGGCTGATTGGGAAAATTTGACAGTTTCGGGTAGTTAGATGTGCTTTCGTCTGTACCTGTATTAATCAAAATTATAAAAGGATTCATCTCCAGAGCACAAAGATCATATTAAAACTGAACTCGATTGAAACTTACTAAAGCAAATATCCATTCACAATGATTTAACGATACAGTATCACTTACCAAAAATCCGTCAAACTTAAAAGCAGTGTGTCCATACCAAGAAGTGGAAGCGTAATTGTTTTGAAAGTAACTGTCAGTTAAGACGTGGGAGTTTGTATGGCCAATCCAACTTGCACAGCTCACAGAATGTTTGCACGAAATTGTAGCTCCACATAATGCTATGGATCTGTAGCAACTTGCTGCGTAATTTATAACATATCCTCAGGGCTGTGGTAACGAAAATAAGTAAATTTTATTACATCATTACTTTTACAGTTGGCAATCTAAAACTAGTTTAAGTTAAGGGTGTTGTTATAGATGAAACGATGTCAAATAAAATCAATGTGACTACGGAATGATATTTTCAAAAAAAAAAACAAAAATGTGATACCCTACCAACCCCTAGCTGGAACTGCTTTGAGGATTACGGCATCCTCACTCACACAAAAAAGCGGCCAGTGTTCCAGCAGTCGCTAATCAGAACATTTTACGTTGATTATAATACGCCTTAAAAGCTTATGCATCATAAATTACAAGGCTCAAGTTGACCGCTGGAGATCTAACCTGGCTAAATTGGGTGTAATCGACCAATCTGGAACACAATACGAGTGTGGATCCCCGACACAGGATTTGCCACACTTTTTCTCCTGCCCCACGTGCGCAAGTAACGGCATCCTCCTATAGAGCTATGCAGGTCGCTACGTACTGGTCGCATATAACATGAGTCATCGATTAGAAGAAGATGATTATTACGAGCCGAAAGACATCCATACTGCTGGATATTTCTTTGGTAAACCCATTGGATTCTCTGTAATTCTTTTTTAAAGCAGTCTTCGTAATTCCGTCACAAAACAGCACTTCCTTGGCATAGCCAGGTTATACTTCTAGTACAAATTCATAGGCTGTTAAACACGGGTGGTATGCTAAGCAGGCTAGCCGAAACAATGGTGATATCAGATCGCTTAGAGCGAACGTTTTTGTGTTAATTTATGTTAGTGCCACTTGGATTTGTTAAGGAAATCTAGGTGTTTGGGTAAGTAGATATGTTGAATAGAGTGATTTACTAAACGGTAATGTAACGTAAGTGTACAACGGTTTACTTACATGAGATGGTTTTATGGTTCCGCACTTCAGTCGGCTAAAGCAGAACCCTTATAGGATCAGTTTGTTGTCCGTCTGTCAAGAGCCTTTTTCTCAGGAACGCGTAAAGGTATCAAGCTGAAATTAATATCAAATACTTAAGTTTGCCACCCCTTGAAGCTGTTAAAAAATCAAACTTGTAAGTCAAAGCGATCAAAAGATATGACCGATTATGTCGAATATTTTGGTATTTCACAAGGGAATCAAAACCAATAGGGTACTAGAAGCAATGTCTTACTACATCATTGTTGGATTTGTTATTATGATATGCAAAAAAAACCTGCTTTGATACACAACTGTATATTTTAACCGATGATTTTGTTTCCCTTCCTACTTAGCCAAATTCATTTAGCTTTTCGATGAATACATGCACACCCCCCACGCAAATAAGCCCAACTTCAAAGCCTGCAAAAACCCTTCTATCGTAAATCACTATTTGATCAGTTCCCATACCATAGCAATAATTTATTTGTTTTGATAGATTTTTATCACTTCCCTCAATAATATCTGCGGGCGAGCTCGTTTGATACTGATCAGTATATTTGAAATCAAATACTCTTTAGGGGTGCTTTTGATTTAAAACAGAAGTGGGATAGAGGGTAGTCGTAAAAGTATAAATTGAATTCTTATCTTGAATCTGTCCGAACAGGATTTCGTCTCGACTCAATTATTCTATTATTAATTTTGGACTGACATTATAATCTTGTTATACTGCTCAATTGTTCAGCGTGTTTGGGGAAAGTTCTTTCTTGGTTGATGGTAAAGTGTTTCATAGAAAAATTTCATCAGGTTTAGTGTCAGGCCCAAACAATTTTAGTCAGACATTGAAATCGTAATCCTATCTGTTAATAAATCTTCTAAGTTTTAGGAATTTCTCCTGTATCGTGGGTGCGTTTACAAACATTTAAACTCACATACACAAACAGCCAGGCCCGGAACAACTACAATTATGTAGGTCATACAAAAATTTGTTCCGTGTCGGGATCGAACCCGCGACACGAGGCGTAGCACTAAGCCACTGCGCCAACAGTGCCGTCAATTCAATTTGACACATCACATTTTTCTTCTATTGTCTTCTTGGGTATACAGTAAATTCCTTTCGGTATTGATGTCTTATTTATACTCAAACGGTCGTTTATGTTAAAGTATTTCCTTAGTCATTGCAGTAAAACCATTTCGAAATTCCTAAGCCCCATTGAGCATCGCCAAACATTGTTGATCGTGATCATGAATCGCCAGTTGAATGACGCGTTAAATTGCAGCTGCGGCGCCACCAGATGACGTCATAAACTTGAAAAAAAAAACCCCTAACTTTATTTGACTTTTGATTATTGGATTCCGGCCCGTTCAAGGGGTAAACTTTACTGTTCTATCCATCGTAAACATAAATATTACTAACATTGAGAGGAGTGATCGCCGCTTGCAGAATACAAATCGTCTGATTGAGGAGCATAAATAATGCAGTAAGGAATATTAGTTTTCTAAGAAAAATAGGAACTGCTTGATTACGCATACTAGCTATCTATCTACATAAATACATAATCGTATAAAGCTCTAAGAAAAATGTTGTCAATATTTATGACTACAAATTAATGATCATGACGGGTTAACTTTTTCTTTTTATTTGCTTTGCAGTGTTACCTACTGCAGAGTTATCTCCGCATTTTAACCTTGTTTTGGTGGAACCTCGAAACCAAATATTTTTCTTTTAATTGACAATTCTAAAATTTGAAACAACTGTCTTTGGAGAGACGATTGTTTTTTTCATTTTTTCCATTCGTTTGCCAAGCTTCAAAGAGCATCTATCGATTTGAAAATTTAACCCATACTTTTATAAAGATTTAGTAACGGTGAGCGGGTTTGAGGCCCCGAGTGTGAGGCAGTTTATTGATGTCGTCATCACGCAAGTGATGTAAGAAAAAAAAAAAATACATTGTTTTCCTGGTACGTATTGATGGTTGAATCTTTTAGTTGAACATCCTATTTATCCTGGTATTTTTCTCTTCCTGATGATCTTGTCCTTGAAAACTGATATTTTAGACCGAATATTTCATTTGTTATAGGTTGAAAATCAGTAGAAGGGGTCATAATCTTTCAGGCCCCTTTTATTTTAGTTTGCAACCTGGAAACACGTTTAAAATATATATATGTTGATGAACGATTGAAAGTCACCGGCGAGGTTGGTTACGTGTCCTACGACCCGATGCTCGTCCTGTGAGATAGCGCAAGGAGCGACGGTACCAGACGTTCAGGATCCAAATTTAAAAATTATCTCTGGAAACGAGTTATTATTTAAGCATATTATAGTCAGCAGCAGTGATATACATAAACTGCGTAGTCTATTTGAAGACGTTGGACATTTAAAAGATAGGGTAATATATTATTAGCCATTTTGTGAAATGTAACTGGGTATTTTGTTTAAAACAAGAAATCCAAAATTTGACATTTTTTGCAAAGAAGTACTTCTAAACAAAAAATCCTTCAACAATTTAAATTCTGATATAAAAATACGATTACATGCTAGGTGCACGAATAGAAAAAAATATTTTTATATAGCACTGTATTTTTTACTTTTATATCTAAACGACATATTCTTTTCTATTGAATTTTTTTGTACAAGAGTGAAGTGAATCTAGTTTTTTTATTTATAACTCCACACTACTTACGTTTATTGATAGTTAGTTCATTTTTACATAGTTGATTGCATTTTCTCCAAACAGTTCAATAGAATATAATTATCATCAGAACCTCCCTAATCCCAATTTATTTTAGGCAGCGCACCATGTCTTCTTCTTCCATACCTACTTCTCTATAGCTCGCCATCTCATCAGACACTTCCTTTCTTGCCATATCATCCTTCACACAGTCCATCCATCGTTTCAAATAAAATCTATCATTCTCAACTTTAAAATAAAACGGCCAATAATCTAAAACACGCAAAACATGAGTAAATAAAGTGATACGGCATAAAAATAAAACATTAAACCCGATAGAATACAAGCTAACTATTTGAAACATAAAATACTTGATAAAGAATGGGAGCACTAACGCCAAAGGTCTTCATGTAAGCCGGCGGTAGCCATAAGTAAGAGAGTCAATATTAACGTATATAAAAAAGCAATTCACATGCCAGACGCGACTGGAGGCTTTCAGCCCTGCCCATTCAAACTTCTTATGCAAATTATATAATGTTCTTTACGACATGAGATGGCAAACTTTACTTAAGGAGTAAATATTTATGTAGTTACATATATTATGGGGGCTTTTTTCGTTGAAATAAAAGGAGGTTATGTTTTGACTTGATACGGTGCTATGAAATGTTGCTTGGGTTCGTTGGGCAGTTTATTTGGCTTATTTAGCTTTTTGATACACAATGCTTCCTCAGCCCCGCGAGGTCACAAATCAGCATCGTCATCATCTGCTTAGCCTTTTCCCAACTATGTTGAGGTCGGCTTCCAGTCTAACCAGATGCAGCTGAATACCAGTATTTTACATGGAGCGAATGCCTATCTAACCACCACAGCCCAGTTCGTACTGGGTAATAAGATACCCCTTGGTAAGACTGGTTGTCAGACTTACGAGCCACTGACTACCTGTAACGACTGTCAAAGATCTACAAATGACAGCCGGGACCAACGGCTTAACGTGCTTTCCGAGGCACGGAAGAAACTCGGTATGTAATGGGACGTCACCCAATCACGGACCAACCTAGGCAAGCGTGGCTTAACCTTAAGATCGACCCGAACGGCTGTTATTATTTAGCCTCGAGCTGAGTTACTACAAACTGAGTTATTACAAATGTATTTAATTGTGAAAAATCTAAACTTTTTACAAATAATGTTCAAACTACTGTGGTCTGTTTATTTTCGTTGGATACAATAAAAGTTACCATTATATTGTACTCACATAACAACTTTGAATAAGCCATACTATTTCTACAAAAGCAAAGGCAGGAAGAAGATACAATTGTACCTACAGAAGACAAGACAGCAACAATGAAGGGCACCAGTAACCAAATAAGAAAACAAACTCGTCGTGCGAACAAAATTTCCTCAAAGCAAACATTTTGAGAATAGTTAGCAACTTTTGCAGGTGTATGTATGTGACAGCTGGTACTATCAGAAATCTTGCCAAATTCGATGGAGAGACCACTTGGAGACAGTCCAACTTGGCACTTGACGCCACATGACCCGTATTAATAAGCGGCTATAGCTTCTGTAGTTATGGGGTAAACGATGTTACATGAGAAGATTCGTGGTTAATGGAAGATAGAAGAGCTATTTGGTAACTATCTAGCACATTTTGTGGAATATGTATGTTTGAAGATACAAGTGGAGTTATTGTGGACGTTTGGCAAGAAGGATAATCATCATCACTAAGTTATTCGTATGCGGGCCCAAGTTGGTCGCTGTAGAAATAATCTGGCCAAATGGGGTATCCTCGACCCATCCCAAAAACAATACGCTCGTGGGTCTCCTCTGCAGGATATACGTCACCTCCTTTCTTGCCCAACCTGCACAATCACCTGCATCTGACAAGATTTAAACGAAGCCAACTGAAGAGCTGTGCAGGTAAATACTGGTCGGGTATTAGTTCAGTCTAACGACACGCAAACAAGAAGATCACTAAGTTTTTACGAAAATTTTAAATCTAATTAGCTCTTTATTCTTCCAAATGCTGTTTAATTTTAAACATGCTTTAGTGCTATGGCATTCCATCCACGTCGAAGGGAACAAAAAATTAAACAGCTTTAGAGGTCCCCCTCAAAATTAGGGTTCGTGGTATGCGAAGTACAATATTTCGACTTATGAGATCAGGTCTCTCTTTAAAGCCATGCAGAAGGTAACTTAAATAAAATAAGAATATTAAACGTCAAATTATCAACCCTTTGGCTTCATACCACAATAAATAGGTTTTGATAGCTCCTAGCTTTGTAGAAATAAATTGTTATACCAAATATCAATCCTCAAAGAATATCTAACTTACAAAAAAAATACTATAAACAATGACGATGACCCTGCAAACAGGAAAAACAAGTTGAAAAATAACAAAGAAAAACTTGCTTAAAGAGCTAAAGCTGTTAACCAAACAATTTATTCAAAGCTTGGAGTCCCAGAAGAACAAGCAAATCCCTTATTATATAAGAATAAAAAGAAATTAAATTGAACACGGCCGGTGGCCACCCTCTTCCATAACGCAATCATGAGACCAAATCAAATATCAATTGGAAATAGATTTGGCCAAAAATCTGTGCAAAGTTAGGGGGTGGAACGTAAATCTCCATCTTTAGTCCCCTGGTACTTATTTGGAATAATCGATGAGGCTCACTCTATTATCTTATTACCGGTAAATAACTTAATAAAGCTTTATTGTCCTTAGCGACCGAAAGGACCAGTAATGTGGTATTAGTATGTTTTTGTATTAGGGGGAAATATGAACAATAATAATTATTTAGTAAAGCGTGGGGCATATACGGTTTCCAAGTTAAAAGTTACGTTTGCAAAGCATTAATGACATCGTTTTTTGCCAGTGTGTCATACAATTCACTACGTTCCAATAGTTATGTTAACTATCGTTTTTTGGGCAGTCGGATAATAATAGGTTGGTATTCAACAAATTGTATTGTACTAAGAAGGACTTAGAACATCGTGATCGATGAAGATGTTAAAATTGCATAGTATAATCAGCCTATAATGTTCCCACTGCTGGGACACAGGCCTCCTCTCTGTGAGAAGGAATGGGCTATAATCCAATACGCGGGCCCAGTGCGAGTTGGTAGATGTCACATATCTTCTAATTTTTGGTTTTAGGACATGCCGGTTTCCTCACGATGTTTTCCTTCACCGTTTTGAGAGCAGCGGTGATGAAATAAATTACACAAAGTAATGCGCCTGGCTGGGTTCGAACCCACAACTTACTGCTCGTAAGTCGGGGCCGCCACCACTGGGCCACCGCTGCTTTCAGTCGGGGCCGCCGCCGCCAATTTGCATAAGTCAAAAGAATCATTTCAGTTAATGTGCACATCATCATAATCATTCTCTTGCCCTCATCCCAATTTATTTGCTTCGGCGCAGCATGTCTTCTTCTTCCATAATTCTCTATTACTCGTCATCTCATCAGACACCTCCTTTCTTACCATATCATTCTTTACACAGTTCATCCATCGTGTCTTTGGTTTTCCTCTACTCATATACCCATCCACATTCACACTTCTAACGTGCACATACGCGCAGCAATTGTATCTACTATTTCAAAATTAACACGATATCGTGAAGTAAGATTATAAGGTACACGGCAAGCTTCAATGCGAAAGTTACGGAAGATCAATACGAAGCTATTGAACTAAGATCAGTCCAAGAATTAGCTTAGCAAATTGAACAAGCAATAATCTGACCGATTATAGATCCCGGTATCCTGACTGTAGAATCAACAGCGATTAAAGTAGTATCTATGAATGCAATATCTTTGGCAACCAGTCTCAAATGAAATGAATGATAAAATACGAGGAAGGTAAAGGTTTTTTTCTACTACAATATCCCAGACATTTTACATTTTACATGGATAGAGATTTGACTTCGTAAGCTTATTGACTGAGACTTTTGAAAGTTAACCAGTGTTACTAAGAAAAATCGTGATATCACAGAAACTGAAATGTTGAGGTTAGATTAAGATCAGTCATTTCAAATAAATTACTAGTATTCAGTGAATTATTATACTTATATAAAAGTAAATTATTATTATTCAAGTTAATACTTGGAACATACCTTAACATATCTACTTACAATTTTGTTCCGCTCAATTAAACACCTCATGCAGTAACTTCAGTTGAACAGACCGCATTACCACCAATAATCCTTGGAGCGTTCGGATGTGTTCGAAATTTCACACCATTTCACAGTTGAAGAGGCTATTAGTAGTTAGCGGTGGGATGTGTCGAACCTCGCTATTAATTTGTCAGTTCCAATTGTGTCGTCAAGTGATAATTGCTGAAATGTTGCGGTTAAATATAGCTTGCCTTGATGCAGTTGCTGCTATTTTTGCTGAAGCCACTAAATACCACAATGACGTCAGATTATACAACATTATTTTTAGTATATGCGAAACCTGAATATAGTTTGTTCAGAATAAGTAACTGAATTGATTCCAATCATTTTTAAACCATGTTATATTTTGTCCCAAAAATATTTAAAAAAAATTACATGTTGGACACCGAGCGACATTAAGTACCTATCGCAATAATTTAGGTACCTACTGCCAAATTATTATTATCAATGAGCTCAAGACGACGCGGTCGCGCTGCGTGGCAAACACGTTTTTGCGCGGACAACCACGTAACAGAACAAGCTTATAACTTTGTGATTTTTCATGATACAGTTTTGAAATTTTGTACATAGATTCTTTACATAAAAATACCAGACAGGTGTTTCAGATTTCGCATATATACTAAAACTAAGGTTGTATAAATATCCTGCTAAAAATGATTAAGGAAGCGGTGATATCAAAGATAATATAAGATTTGAGGAAGCTACTGATAAATTGCTCTATGAACGTAGTTGTCAGTATGGTCATAATAGCTCATCTCTCAGATAGCCGGACTGTCATAGAGCAAATACTTTTTGATAGTTGCCCTTTTTAACACAAAGACTACACAGCTGGAAGCTATCAGATCATCCTCAAACACCAAGATGGACATCCTATCAGAGTAATTACAGTGCAAAAGCTTTTAGGATTAACTAGATTGAAACTAGGTAATCCTTTCTGCAGGGAGCTCGTTATTCAAGATCCCCTATGAATATAATAGACTCCGATATCGAGGATTTTAAATAATTAAAGGTCGGGAGGCAATTTCACGGAGCTCCGCGGAAATTGTCTGCCGATTAAAATAGATTCTTTAAGAATATGTTATGGGGTAATATGGTTGAGAATATATTATTAGATGATCCTAGGGTTATTTTTAGTGTGTAAGTACGTAATTGAGTAGAAACTTGGTTCATGTTTCTTTGTAATTTCTACAATATTTTTATTATTGGTAAATTGAAAATAATCATGATATAGACAGTTCCCTTGTAGATTGCAAATTCACTGGCTTTCAATCTCAAGCTGTTTGCGTGAGATCGAAAGCCAGATCTCTCCGTATGCGGCGTGTCCCTTCAGACAATGGCCCACCTTCCATCTTGCACCTCATGCTCTATCACCTGCGCACCAGATGACTTACTTTATACATCAATAAGCAGGGTTCGCGTGGCTGTATTTTGCGCTAAACACCAGTGGCGAAGATTCCATACAACTCGATTCCTACCGGCTTCCCTTTGAAAATTGAACTTTTTGCCATCGACACGCAAGAATAAGAATCTCGAGCTGTACTATCAAAAATTGTCGTTTGTACAATTTTGTTCGAAAGCTTCTTAGACTTGATGGGAAACGACTGATGGTTCCATACATCGATGACGACAAATTGGTGCCGTATTTAGCCTAATAAACCTTTCAAAATCACAAAATATTTATGGTAAGCTACTAAAAAGGCGTCACTAGAAACATTTATGAGTATTTGTGTTACCTTTCATCGTTTACATCTAGTTATTACAAAACCGAACAATAGAAATGATTCACACCGCATTTTCACCAAGTTATAGCAAAACAATAATAATTTTATGGACCATAATATATAAAATATTTTCATCGCTCTAACATGAAAAGTTACCTAACGATTTGTAATGCTTTTATTTTGGGAGATAAAGTTCCGGTTGAGTATCGAGGTGATGACAATGGACAGATAGATAAATTTTATTTCATTAGTTTGTACTTTAGGTCGATTTCTGACTTTGCTCAACGAACTTCGTAGGAAAAGTGCCTATAATCCGTATGTTAGCAATTTAATTGAACTACTGGGTACTAACTGGGTTGTGGAGGTCAGATAGGCGGTCGCTCCATGTAAAATACTGGTATTCAGCTGCATCCGGTTAGACTGGAAGCCGACCCCAACATAGTTGGGAAAAGGCTAGGCAGATGATGATGAGCAATTTAATTGAAATTAATTGAAGAGCCAGAATCATTCTCCTGAAGAACAAAGTTAATAAACACTGTTTTAAGCTTTCACGGTTTACAACTAAACTTATATTGTCACTTACGGGATATCTTCCGCTTCCATATCGGGAGCTCAAAATAATGAACAATCACTGAAGATATCCCGTAAGTGACAGTATAAGTTTAATGTTAATAAATTATTAAAAATCACGGTGTTGATTACTTACATAAATAAACTTTAGGTACTTACAAGAATTCACCGGTATTTACAATCGTGAGTGATACCCACATAAATCCACAAAAGTACAAACAAATAAAATCATAGGCACTGATACAATTTTATACTGTCTCAAATTTTATTACTGATGATATCTACTGAATTATTACGTGTTCCGACCTCGCTTTATATTTTATGAGTTTCACACAATTTTGAGAAGGTTATGCCATCATTGGTAAGTATAAAATGTCAAAGCTGTTATAATAAAATTAGATGATATCTTATTAGATGTAGGCTGAGATATAGAGATATCAGATTTGGAAGATGATAAAGAAACTTTTATAGATTATCATCAAGTTCTTACTGTTTGAAGCTCTAAGGCACAGGACCAAAGAACCAATTTGTATTACCCAAAGACAAAATGGTCTAGACAAATTGTCATTCTGTTAGCAATAACGATGACGGAAAAGAATAAAAAATGTATCTTATTGCAACTACTCATAAGGTTAAGTCAGTCCTGTGGCTCTTCTCTTCCCTCTGGTTTCATCAATTGAGGGGAAAGCTCCCCTGCCAGGGCTGCGGGACTGTTCGAAAGAGATACCGTGGCCCTGGAACACAAAGGGCAAAGAAAGACATGGATGGGTTTTAGTCAGTACAAGTCTGACACTCCCTTCCGCTCCACCCAGAATGGGGTGGTCATTTGATGATTAAACAACCGAAAAAAAAATAAAAAAATGGAATTCCAGAGTTGCCCGCGAAATTCAAATTTTCGTACGTTTTTTGCAATTCGCCGGTCAGTGTCAGGCTGTATGTTGAACAAAATATGGTACGCCACCATAACACGTGTGAACTTACAGAATTATAATCGTTAAAATCATCAATACAGCCATCTAAAATTTAAATGACTTTTTCAAACAGTCATTCAATGGGATTTGATTTAAAATGAATATTCATATATGATTCAACATACTTTACGATAAGATTAGAAAAGGAAAATAGAAAGTGAGAGTAATTTATTAAAAACCAATTTTTATTTTAAAGTTGAATTTTTCTTTGTGTTGGTGGCCGTAAATTTGACATTTCAATGCGTACGATTATAAACTTATTCAATGAACTTTTTCAAAATATGTACTTAACTTATTCGCCAATTGAAGGAGGGTTCAGTAAAAGAGAAAAAAAAGACATTGTTTATCCTTACATCTACAATGTTACCTATCTGAGGCGGTTAAGTAGGAACGCACGCTTAGTAAAGGATAATTAATTCTAACGACACCCATCGTGGCTGTTAAAATGCTTCTAGGCACTTTTTAATTCCATTCACAGGCGTCTTATTTAAAAGCCAAGGAAACGAGACATAAGTCCACGTTAGAGGGTTTTAAAATGGTTAATTGCCCGATTTATAATAGTTCATTATATTAAAAGTTTCTTCTGTTTGACAGTTATTTTAATGTCGCCCCTTTTTAAGGCCATAAACGTCTGATGTTTTAAATTAGGAATGTCCCATTATGGCAAGTGAGTGATGTTGAAGTCATGGCTGCTGATTGGTTAATTTAAATGGTCAGCTCCGAACTACTCAGGAGTTTCGTTAGAGTGTTCTACAGTTGGTACACATTCTTCAAATATTCACGCACCTTTTTTTGTTAAATGTTGAGTTTTTTAATGTATTGACATTAAAAAACTCAACATTTAACAAAAAAAGGAATGAAATATCAGTATCAGTGTATGTCAGTATCCTGAGAGCGTTTGCTGAACGTTTCGACTGTCAGTACGTGAACCACTGCTGCATGGTTCACGTGCTGACTAATGTTAATATATTGTTTTAATTTTTTTTTTTTTAATTTTGATTTTGTATTTTATTTCATTTTGATTGTTTTTAATTTTAATTTGGATATTGTTTTAAATTTTATTTTGATTATGTTAAAATTTTGATTGTGATTTTAATTTCGTTAATTGTACCTATGATCCAAAGTTGATTGAAATAAAGAAATAATAATAATAATAATATGCAAGGATAACGTCAATAAATTGTCTTTATTGCTTCTGCTTCTGGTTCGCTATATAATCTTAAAAACGACACTGAATATTAATCGAAAATTCCTGACGCATGACAAAGTATTAATAACAAAACATTTTACCTCCACTAATATTCTTCATAGATTTTATTTCTACCATGTAACAATAACAAGAGAGCATTACAATAGCGGTATAATTTCAGCATAACTGAAAAGGATCCATATCCATATTAACTCATAAAATCGTACATAAATTATTTTAACCAGCCTTTATTACTACCTAAATACATTGAACGGAACATAAGTAAAGCCTAGTACAGACCAGGGATGTTACGGAGGTGGTTTTATCGGAACCAAAGTCGGAGTCGGAGTTTTTAAATTTGGTTTTTCGAAGTCGGAATCGGAGGCGGAGGCGGAGTCGGAGATGGTGGCATAAGAAAGATGTGTTAAGGGCAGGCATAGCATATAGCATAATCAGCCTAAAATGTTCCTACTGCTGGTACACAGGCCTCCTCTCCATGAGAGGGAATGGGCAGGTAATAAATTAAAATTGTACAAAATTTAATCTGTCGGCCTCTTTAATTTCAAATAAAAAATAATAAACCTATATAATATAGGTGTCAGAAACAAAGATTTTACATTTTTATAACCGATTTAAAAGTATCGGAACCGGAGTCGGGACCGGAGGTGTAAGATCAATTGAAAGTTCCGACATATCGGAGTACATCCCTAGTACAGACCCACGGGACGTAGTTACAACCCAACAACTTGATAAGTAAGCTAGGACAGTAAATAGTGATTTACCACCTATTATGTGTACTAGGCTTAGCAATTTGCGGTCAAGGACTGTCTTATTATGAAATAGTTTTTGGATAGGACTTTTCTTGTTAGCTTGAAATGATGATACATGGTAGCTGGCCTGAAGATTAATGTGAGTTGGGAATGTGGAATTTATACAGGTAACACTAAGGAAGTTTTGTGAAATGTTTTGATTTAAATTACTACCTCGTTAGTTTAGTGGTCGCAAGCGCGACTGCTGAGCACGAGGTCCTGGGTTTAATTCCCAAGTCTAGCAGTTTTATTGGATTTTGTCTTCAGGATTTTTTCAGTAGCAGCCACCGCAGCCGGTTGACGGTAATATGCTCGCCCCCTATTGCAAGGGACTTGAACATAACTGGCAAAATGTGCATGAACTAAAGATACACCTCTGCCTTACCCTTCGGGGATTACAGGCATGATGTTATGTTTAAATTGTAGACTATGTAACTATAGAAGATTAGAATCAGCTTAAACTCTCTATTTATGTATTTAAGAATGTAAGTAGGAACAACAACTAGACAGTAGAGATCTATCAGAGCTTTTAATATTCAATGTTATTTAATTCTTTAGCTAGCATGAACTCAAAGTGGGTAATTCTGGGTATAGGTACGGTCTTCTAGTAATAGATATCTTCTTGAATTCATGCCCGCCTAGTACTATTCGTAAGTTACCATAACTAGAACAACTGTACTAACACTACTCGATCCCATGCAATGTTTTTGAGTAATATCTTATTATTCAAAAATACGGTGCAGTCAACGGGAACAATTTTTAATTATTTTAATCAATTCCCGCTGGCCCCACCAGTGGGGCTACGGGCGATGGGGTTCACAGGAATACACCAAATAGACACATAGATTAGGAACTCTTTAGTGAAACGAAATAAAACTTGTGAAAACAGCCAAAAATAAAACTAAACTAACTACAACTCTTACTCCTTCTCCGTCCATGCTGTAAGGTTGTGGAACTCACTTCCGCCTAGCATTCGTGATTTGAAGACCATTTCATTGTTCAAAACCAAAGTGAAAGAGCATTACCTTTCCTCTCAATTATGATTTATAATATACATTTACATTTTTATTAGTTTATATATCTTAGCATTATGTATTTATATAAGTATATATTAATAATTACTTATATGTATATTTATATAGTATTATAGGTTAAGTTAGTTAAGGCACATATACACATTATTCTGTTCCTTTTTGCACACTATTGTCTACATTTCTTTTTCATTTCTCCTTTTTGCGGGTCTGCTGGCAGAAATTTCTTTTGAAATAAGCAGTACCTTTGTACTCATATATTATAATGTTATTTTCCTGTGTTGTCTTCTGTGTGTGCATAAATAGTTAAATAAATACAATATGCAGAAAGGGTTAGTAAAATACTGAAGTAGATACTTAGTTCCTCTCCACCGCTGCAAATTCTAATTACTAACCACTACAGATTATCTAATCCTTACATCGTTATAGTACTCGTAGTGGCTTTAATATGTATGTAACGGTTCCCTCTAATTGAGACTTATGTGATAGTTAAGGGCTCCTCTATACTTACGCTGACTACATTATGTAGATAACTAGATACAGTTTCTAATTTTGTTGACATCAAGTAACACAACTAAGTAAAGGCTAATCTGTGTATGCATCTAACATAAAAAAAAATCAAAAAAACTTTTGTACTCATCTACCTTATAATTATCATTTTCATTTTTTCAAAAGTACAAGTCAGTCGCATGATAACACGACAGATTACCACTGAATTCATATCTATAAAAAGCTATCAATAATCTGAATGATAAAGTTTGTTGGTGCAGAGTTCATTTTAAAAAAAAATACCACAACACCCATGCTGCCATCTCTTAACATCTACAGTCAACTAAGTTAATATAGTTCGCTGCTACAAGATGTCGCTAGTGACACCTGCGCATAAGTTTGTCTTCAGTTACTATTCAATAATGAACCAAAGTGCTTATTTTAATATTTTTCATGAAGTAGTTGTAGTTAGTGGGTTTCAGTAAAATATTGAGGTAGGTTCTCATTTGGCAAAAAATAATCAGGAAATCTATTGAGAGGTAAGAAAAGAAGGGTTTGATGAAAAAACGACAAGTTCTAAAAAAAATTATTATTTATAGTTATTTTAGTTTGCCAATGCATGGAACTAGGTACCTTTAGATTTTTTAGTATCGTCGTCGTTGGACTAGTGGTCAGAAGCGCGACTGTTGAGCATAAGGTCCTAGGTTCGATTCCCAGGTCAGGCAAAGTGTTATTGGGTTTTTCCATCAAGAATTTCGCAGCAGCAGCCACGGAGTCTGAATTTGTGCCCCGTTGACTGCAATAGGCTCGCCCCCTATTACATGGGACTTAAACATACCTAACTGGCAAAATGTGTATGTACTACACATTAGGTACTCCTCTGCTTGACCCTTTGGGGATTACAGGCGTAATGATGTTATTTTTTTGCACTTTAAATTTGATCACTTGAACTAATCATATTGAACCGTTTTTAAAGCTTTTAAACGTCCGTTTTTGACACCCTCAGATCCTTTAAATCTGATATTCCTCGTAACATAAACAACATTAGAGGTTTGTACAAAAATGTGTCGATCGGGCTCCAATAAGTTTTGTATCTTCTTCTCCATCTGGCGGTGTAAAGCTTTATGGTTACCGTGACATTTCAATTGTTTATTGATTAATTGACTGATATCTTTGTGGCGTATAGTTACTTTGCTTTAAGTATTGTAAGTTTTAGGAATTTTAACGATGAAAATCTTTCATCAAATGCATTGCTTTTATTGTTAACATATCAAGAGGTAATTAACAAATGCTGCTCAGTGAATTAAATTGAAGTGGAAATTAAATAAAAAAACTATCATTCCATGTTCAAATTTTGTTTACATCGATGTTATTTTCACTTTCACAAAAATAAACTTCATAATAATGTAAACTCATTCAGTCAGTATTATTTCAGTGCAATATATTTTAATAGAAGATGGCGTAATGAGTTGGACTTAACCAACGACCAGTGGTCCACATTAGCCCTGAATCGAAACAACTGAAAGTCGTGGGTAGAGGCTTTTGCCCATCAGTGGCATGACGCAGGCTATCAGTATATAGGGTGTAAATAGACCCTTAACAAATCCGAAAGGCACTTGTTCTAAAGACGGGGGTCTTTGTGATATTTTTTTTGTTCTAGACCATACCTAGGAACCTTCTAGTTATGGAGATATTGGGGGTCAAAGTTCCAACTTTTTCACAAGTTTTTTTTTTTTGAATACATGTTTTTAACGTAAGATTTTTAATTTACACACCTTCACGACCGCCGTACCATTCAATCCATCCATTAGCACAATGCTTTGAGTGCTTTCCATCGAATCCTGTAAAACGTGATTTTTTAACCCCAAAAAAAAGTCGATTCCCAGCAATAATTTTTGCGTAAAGTTACTTAGTTTGATGTACAGAATGCTTTTTTTTTTTTTTCGGATGGGAAATCATCAAATGACGCCCCCACTCTGGGCGGAGCGGAAGGGAGTGTCAGACTTGTACTGACTAAAACCCATCCATGTTCCTTCTTTGCCCTTTGTGTTCCAGGGCCACGGTATCTCTTTCGAACAGTCCCGCAGCCCTGGCAGGCATCGGCCCTTGCGGACCCCTACTTATTTGCTGACATCTCTTTGAGGCGCACGTGGAACACGAACGCGCCGTCGACACGGCCTGTCGTCATAAGACGGCCGGACGGCGAGCTGGCCCATAACTCGCTGTCCACAGGCCCGCGCCTACGGTGGCCGGAAGCCACCACGTGACCCCTGACGCCCAGGGCGTCTCCCGCGGCGACTGGGACGTGAGGTTCTTTCCCTCTCACGTCTCGCCACCTCCTTCACTAGCATGACTGCTTCGCAGAAGGAGGTGACGGCTTCCCATTCCCTCTCGCTCCGGGCCATGGCTTGAACCAAGGCCGGACGCGAGAGATCGCCGCCGCCAATCGCCGCTACGAGGACACGGCGGTGCTCCGCCCAAGCGGGGCAGACCTCCACGGTGTGCTCCACCGTGTCCTCCGGACGATCCTCGCAGTGGAAACACCCGGGCGTTTCCCCCCGCCCGAATGTACAGAATGCTTGGTTGACGGATATGTGAAGGGTCTGTTTACACCCTGTATTTTTAATACGAGAAAGGAGTAAATGATTCAGTGATCTGACAGGGGAGAATGGAAGAAGAAAACGTGTTGAACCGACCTCAAGTAGAATGGGACAAGGACAGGAAAATGTTGCTGATGATGAATATGTTTTTAATACGTCATTTTGATCACGATCATGGAGTCATAGACGTGCCTACAATGTATCCAGAGAAACTGTTGATCCAAAAAACTCACTCTTCAAACCACAACAGAAAAATACGTCCCATTCCTATTTTTCATCTTACTTACTAAACAAGAAAATCCATTTAATTCTAAGACTTTTTTTATCAAATCGCGATGCGGCAAATCCTGACAAGAAACTGCCACCGCGGCTACATTAATATTTATCAATTCAATCGTATTACCAACAACAGTGTTTTGTCGGGGAATCGAACCCGCACTGGCGACTACACGACCCAAGAATGCAGTACCGTCCCGCTAATTGACAATGGTATAGGTAAAAAGTTATGATATCATTATGTTGACGATTTCATTTAGTGCAACGTGCTGGGATTACTTAATTATAATGATTGGTTGTGTGGTGGTTTCGTGTAAGGAAAAGCTGTTCTTTCTTTTTCATTTGGGTATTTCCCTACTTGTTTATTAAAATTTGGGTGTCAGAAAGTAGGTACAAAATTAAATAAGAAAAAAAATAATAGAATAAAATAATAGAAAGATAATTAATAGATAAAAAAATGTTAATTAATAATGGATAAATAAGTTTGTTTTCTAAAAAAACAAAAGTAACTATTTTTACACTTATTTACCTTATCATTATATTATTTTCAAGTTTAATAAAACGTTTCTTAAACTTTTAATTGTCAAACTCAATACTCCGAAATTGCCTACCAGGGCGGCATAATCGCATGTGCGACAAAGCCCTTTTTACTAGAATAAAAAAAAAAAAAAAAAATGCTCCGAAATTATAACAGTAACATCAGAAGCACTATGGAACCTTTACGTCATTCAGCTTTAGGGGACCGGACTGCTTCTCCTTAACACAGGTTTGAGCCAGGAGAGGAGTTACCCTCAGGTACAGACGTGAGCACAAAAGTACTATATCTACAGAGATATAGTACTTATTTTGTAAAACTGTATTTTTAACGTGTAGGTACTACAATGCTTTGTTTTTTAAATAAATAAAAAATATTATTATAACTATCTAGTCTAATACACGTCTAAACAACCGTTGATTTATCAGTGACTAAAGTAAATCAAAATGATCAATTAATCTCATCTGTTCATATTCAATTGCGTGTAAACCAAAGAGACTAAAAAGACTTGTAGAGTGGACATTGAGATACAAAACTTTTCATCCCGAACATTTTCGATTTTGACACACAAATGCTACCTGTCATACATACGGGTGGCCAGTGGTGAGGGTTCCTTACAACACGATTCCTACCGGATTCCTTTTGAAAAATGGCACAGTCAGGTTTCTATAGACAAATAATATAATCAGATTAAAGATATGTACTTCGGCTTCCCTCTTACAAAAATTTACCCTTCGCTACTTTTGACACTATCCAACAAGTATTGGATTACGATTCTCTTCGTTTTTTCCCGTCTGTCACTCGGTAAATATTTGAATGTCTTTGGTGTAAACTAAATAAACTTCAAGTTTCAGAAGCCAACTCAACTCAAAAGTAGCCGTCTACAAAATAATGTATACCTACAAATGCCCAAATAAATAAAATCGATTACCATCCCACCAACATCGAGTTATAAGCCAAATAATTCGGACATTCGGAAGCCCGTATTATCCGCGTAATTCAGTTCGGATATAAGGGCACGCCACTAGTGTCCGGTCCCGAACGTGTCCGTTAATTTGACAGGCCCCCGGACAAAGACCCAAAGCCATGGAATCCAGATTACAGGCGGAAAGCTTGTCAGCTACTGACTCTCGTATTACTCTAATTTTGCAAGGCTTAGTTCACTTTTACTTTGGAAGTTTTGCATTGGGACTTTCCGAGGTCCTAGCACGAGGTTGGTCATTTTTCGTACCGTACATAATTACGTCGATTTTAAAATTAAAAATAATCGTTTCACACAACAATGTTTTCATAATTTTAAGAATTTATTCATATCTATGGATGATACTGATCGTGCTTGTTGAAAAATCATCATCATCATCATTTCAGCCGAAAGCCGTCCACTGCTAGACATAGGCCTCTCCCAAGTGTCGCCATATTGGCTGGTCCCGTGCGTCTCGCATCCAAGAACCTTTACCAGGTCATCGGTCCACATAGTGGGAGGCCTTCCAATGCAACGTTTTCCGGTTCGCGGTCGCTACTGCAGAACTTTTCGGCCCCATCGGCCATCCGTTCTGCGAGCAATTTTGCAAACAGTTTAACTAAAATGCTGTAGTGTAATTGTATTTTCGTTTAAAAAATCGGAAAACGTCAAAACTCGTGTTAGGGGCTTCAGTTTGAACTCCCGTATTCGGAATACAGTCTTGATTAACGAACAATATAACCCTCCTTTTGGGGTTCGCCGCAGTCGGGTAATAAACAACAAATACAACCAAGATCTAGGAACAAACTCTTAATAATTTATTGTATTCTACATTGTGTAAAGAGGTAGTTAACTTACAATTAAATGATACCGTTCCGGATCGTGTCGGACACAGCAAACATAGAAAGAGAAGAGAAGCTTTGACTACTCTATCGATCTCCTAACCTACGTGTGATATTATTTATGAGTAATCTCTCGAAAATCTCGAAAGAATTCTTTGAATATTAAATTAATTCCAACTTTTTTTTTTTTTTTTTTTTTTTTGGATGGGAAATCATCAAATGACCCCCCCCACTCTGGGCGGAGCGGAAGGGAGTGTCAGACTTGTACTGACTAAAACCCATCCATGTTCCTTCTTTGCCCTTTGTGTTCCAGGGCCACGGTGTCTCTTTCGAACAATCCCGCAGCTCTGGCAGGCATCGGCCCATGCGGACCCCTACTCGGTTGCTGACATCTCTTTGAGGCGCGCGTGGAACACGAACGCGCCGTCGACACGGCCTGTCGTCATAAGACGGCCGGACGGCGAGCTAGCCCATAACTCGCCGTCCACAGGCCCGCGCCTACGGTGGCCGGGAGCCACCACGTGACCCCCGACGCCCAGGGCGTCTCCCGCGGCGGCTGGGACGTGAGGTTCTTTCCCTCTCACGTCCCGCCACCTCCTTCACTAGCATGACTGCTTCGCAGAAGGAGGTGACGGCTTCCCATTCCCTCTCGCTCCGGACCATGGCTTGAACCAAGGCCGGACGCGAGAGATCGCCGCCGCCAATCGCCGCTACGAGGACACGGCGGTGCTCCGCCCAAGCGGGGCAGACCTCCACGGTGTGCTCCACCGTGTCCTCCGGGCGATCCTCGCAGTGGAAACACCCGGGCGTTTCCTCCCGCCCGATTCGGTGCAAGAACCTCCCGAAACAACCGTGTCCGGTGAGGATCTGCGTCAGGCGGTAGGTGAGGGCGCCGTGGCGCCTCTCTAGCCACTCCTCAAAGAGGGGACTTATCGCCACTATGGTAGCGTGCCCTGCACGGGGTTGCAACAGTCGCTCTCTCCATGTCGCCATGATATCACGCCGGAGGTCTGTCCGCTGAGCGGCAATTTGCCGCGGCAGCGGAGTTTCCCCCCGACGTAGTGCCTCCGCGCGCCATTTATGCAGGCGCGCGAGGACTATCGCCTCCAGATCCCATGGCGGCAATCCGGCAAGGAGGCTAGCCGCCTCGCCGGAGATCGTGCGGTACCCCCGGATTAGCCTTATGGCTATCACCTTTTGGGGCGCGTTCAGGTAGTGGGCGGCTTGCCGCCTTAAAGAACGCGCCCACACCGGGGCCCCGTAGAGAGCCATGGACCGCACGACCCCCGCGTATAGCCTCCGGCAGGAGGCGTTTGGACCCCTCAGGTTGGGCAAGAGCCGCTTGAAGGCAGCCCCTGTCCGTTCCAGTTTGGGAGCCAAACGTCGGAAGTGCTCCACGAAGTTCCACCGGCTGTCGAGGACGAGTCCTAGGTACTTCAACGTCGACTCGACGCCGATGGAAACCCCAATTAATTCCAACTTTACACAACAATAACACACTAACTTTGCCTAATAATCTAGTTTTCATTTTTATAAATTATTAAGAGATCCCGCTATTCAATCAGAAAATTGCTGAGGACATCGCCTTTATAAGGGGCACATAAAGGTTTTATTAAAGCAGTAATATGTTATTTTGATTTCCCCATTCGAAGACTATAATAACTTTTCCATTTTTAATAGTATCGAGTCTAAAATTAAATTAAAATAACAATATTTAGCTGTTATCATAATTAGATGTTTTACACAATAACACTACACCCAATTTTCCACACACATTCCCTATACCCAAAACAAAACACAATCATGAAAATGAAACAATCAGAACTTAGACCATATTCCTAATACAACCAAATAACTACATATTTACCGGTAGACAAAGCGCGTTGTCCCCACTCTAATATTCTCTCACTGGATGTCCGACAAGGTCCGGCTACACCGAATGTCTAACTACAGCTATACAGTACAACTACCCTCTAATTAACTAGGATTAGCTCTCTGTCTCGTACCTCTGGAAATGAGCTTGTTGTGTTCTCCACGGCCGGTATGGTTAGACTCGTGTTCCTATGTGAAAAATAAATGATCTGTGAATGTCTGATTCGTCTGAGGGATGATTTTGAGCCTTATGAAGAATTTGCAATAGTTGTTAGCGATTTACAAATAATTTTACTTGTGATTACTTCTTTTCTTGTTCTAGATGGTTATCAAAATTTTAAAAAAGAAGTTCAAAATTGATTGACCTTCAACTAATGATAATTATCTTAGAAACTTTTCACATATGAGTTTTCAACAACATCTCACTCGATATACTAAAATAGAATAGAAATAATTTAAGAAGTATTTTATGACTCGATCAAACAATTTGGTATGCCCTTGTTTTTTCATATTTTTATTACGAGCAAGGATTAGCATATTAAAAAAAAAAGAAATGAATAAGAGTTCATTGGGAATAAAAAATCAACTGCATCGCTGTCAATAAGAAAAACCCCCAAAAGGCTGAAAGCTACTGCTTAAAATCAGCAGATTTTTTACTTAAAAATTGGCCAGTCCTCTGGGTCACGTGAAAATTTGACCAATATGTCGTTAATGTCCTCAAAAACTCAATGAGTACTGAGACCCCATGGCAAAAGTGTTGAACATGATTCCGTTTTTATAAACCTTTATTTTTAAATACAATTTTGAGAGACAAGAAGTGATTATCCCAATTTCGTCATCAGCTCTCTAACCTACCAGGAGGTCTTTAAGTGCATGTAAATTAGTGTGAAATCGATTCGGATTAGTTCGTTACTGGCATCTGATTACATGTGCGGTTCTAGCACTCATTTGGGATTCCATTACATTGCCTTGCTTGCTTTAGTGGTTGCTGACGACACTATTAGTTCACAGGATAGTTTTTTGATGTGCATAGTTCTATGTGATTTCTGCAGTCCATACCATGTTTAGCTTCATAATTTTATCTAACTGTGAAGATGAGAAACATATTTAACCGCAATCTAACTATAAAATTCACTATTACTATAAGAGAACTTATAATTTACAAAAACATTTCGTTAAAAAAAAACCAACTGTACTGATATTTTATGACACAATCGGCCAACAAGTATAGACCAGTAAAGCCTTCGAAAAGCCTTCTTGATTATTCATTGATTCCAACTAAGATGAGATGGAGATACAACTATCGAGTATCGTCACTTCTTTACAACGTTTTAACGACTTCTTTACTGCAACATGCAAACATCTCTATCAGTAACAAGCAATTTCTCTAAGAGGGTAATAGTGAACGAAGTCGTTTACCTAGTTTACGATCTCTGTACTAAGACCAACATAAACATTAACAATTAAGTCATTAACTATTCAATGTAATTGCATTACCTCCGCAATGGATTAATGTGTTCCTTGTTCGATTGCTACGATCCCACCGTGTTTTTCCTCGTTAGTTTCTCCCTCTGTATCCCAAAGTGGTTTTTCTTTAGCTCCTTTATTGGTAAGCACTTCGACTTCAGTATAAATAAAACAGTATAAAACCTGGTACTGTCCGGAAATGGGGAATTGACTAAGAACAGGGTAGAAATTTCCATTATTCCAAACGCCCTTTATATTAACTACAGCATATACAAGTCCCTTCTAATTACCAGTCTTCAGAAACCTCATTAATTTTAACACTCGCATTTCCACTTACTGTGAAGTCTCCCCAAGCAACAAGTACGAAAGTCCCATCATATCAATTCGCTAGCCGGTAATTATAACATTTAAATATGGTAGTCTGGCGTAAACGGTGTCCATGCAGGCGGAAAGTAATAAGTCCCTTGACACACCGTGATTAGGCTGTCATAAGGCGGGGGAGCGTGCATTGTAATCAGGTTCGCGGGCACTGCGCCTCGGATTGTGTAACTCCACACTTAGATTGGGTAGCGGGCTGTACGGGTAGACGCGTATTCTTAAAAAGAAAATGACATTTAGAAAAAAACAGTTGAATTAAAATACGATAATGAGTACTTACCAACATTATTTCATTTGAAGATAACGATACGACGAGAAAGAGGGAGAACGAGATTTAAGAAATAGATAATTTATTTAATGTGTTCTTTATAGGGTATTTGGAATCCCATTTCATTTTAGTTCAACTAAAACGAAGGCATTTAGTTTCCATATTTGATTATAAGACGAAAGCTAAAAATGCAAGTGAATTGCAATAATTTATATCTGGAAAATGCTAACAGACAGGAAGACTCATCATCATCATCTGTCTAGCCTTTTCCCAAGTATGTTGGGGTCGGCTTCCAGTGTAACCTGATGCGGCTGAGTATCAGAATTTTACATAGAGCGACTGCCTATCTGACCTCCACAACCCAAAACTACCCCTTGGTAAAACTGGTTGTCAGACTTTCGGGCCACTGACTACCAGTAACGATTGTCAAAAATCTAGAAATGACAGCCGGGACCAACGGCTTAACGTGCTTTCCGAAGCGCGGAGGAAATTCGGTTTGTTATGAGTGATCACCCATCCACGGATCAGCCTAGGCAAGCGCGGCTTAACCTGAAAATCGACTAGTGGCTGTTATTGTTTAGTCTCGAGCTTCTCCAGACAGGAAGACTACTGCAGGTTATTTTATTCACGTAAAACTTAGAATTTCATTTCTCCTTAGGTTGCCCGCCTTTCTACATCACCATGTCCGAACTCTAATGCAGGAACAAAAGCTTTTTTGTAACCAGTGCACCTTAGGGACGGACCGAGCGGGTCATTTACATAACTGCCTTATTTTATATAAGAGTAGTCTCGCTCTCACTTTGTTACCGACACGGATATCTTTATGTAGTTCCCATTTAGTCTTTTTTCTTTTTTTTTTTGCTCTGTAGATTCGCGGCCAGTGTGTTCACGTGTGTTACTGTATTGTTCTATGTAAGGCCTCGTGTAGATTGACTAAAGTTTTTTGAAGAGAATTTTAGGTTTTTTCGTCATTCGCAAAACGCCTTTAAAATAACCAACTTGCAGGGCACAAGATTTTTACTAAAAGGTAAAGTGGTATTCATAAAAAAACCTACTTTGGGTCGTGAAAATAGTTTCTCAGGCTCTAAAGTAGACTTTTTTCAGTAACCATTTCTCTTAAGGTTCTTTTTCACGTTCAATTCCAATCTAAGCTAGTATATTAAAATCTCAAAATAAAGAAAAAGAGCTAGCTCTTAGACGTTTTATGAAAAAAAAAACATTCAGCAATTGCTAGTAACAGATTTTTAATAATATAAAATCTTAATTTTTTTGAAGGAGGAGTGGAGAGGGAGGTCTTTGCTCAGAAGTGAGAGAGAGAAGAAACATTATCATATCATGACGCCTGTAATCTCCGAATGGTTAGACCAGGTTGGCAGAAGTGTATATAATAGTGCACCCACATTTCGCCAGTTATGTTTAAATCTCTTGCACAACTCCAGACTCCGTGGCTGCTACTGAAAAATTTCTAATGGAAAAACCCAATAATACTTTCCCCTACCCCGGAATCATACCCGACCTCATGCTCAGCAGTCGCGCTTGCGACCTATAGAAGCAGTTAATTTTTAATTTTTGTTCGAATTACTGTTCCGCCAAACGGATACACATAATTATGAAATCATAGTTATTTAATACTGCCGTGTTTAACAATAGCTTTATTTTATTCATAATTAATAGTTTATGACGATTGTTAAATATAATATTTAGTTTTGCTGTTTGAACTGTTAATATTAAAATGTTTTTAGTAGTTTCAACCTCGGCATGAATACTAAAGAGGTCAAACGTGATATTAAAGCTTCATGAAATAAACTTTAACAATATACATGGAATATATTTTATTTGATTCCGTGCCTCGGAAAGCACGGCTGTTGGTCTCTGCTGTCATTTGTAGAACTTTGACTTTGTTACAGTTATTTAGTGGTCCGAAAGTCTGACAACCAGTCTTACCAAGGAGTATCGTTTTACCTAGTACTAACTGGATTGTGGAGGCAGTCGCTCCATGTAAAGTACTGGTATTCAGCTGCATCCGGTTAGACTGGAAGCCGACCCCATATTGGGAAAAGGCTAGGCAGATTGATGGTGGTTGATGATATTTTATTCGATTTTCATTCTTCTGGCACATTTTGGTTCTTTTACGTGATTTTCGACAGAATTGTTACGTAGAGGTCCCAACAACAAAATATTCATCGCAATAGAGAAAAATGACAAAGGGGAGGCCTTTGCCCAGCAGTGGGATGAAAGACAGGCTAAGAAAAAAAAATCTGTTCCTGTAATGCTGTAGTATCTCTGTCTTCTTACAAGCCTGCATATTGTGGAGCTCGTTTTCTTATTATGTCTTGTTTGAACTTCTTTTTTTTCTTTCTCGTTGGAGTTTATCGCTTTCTAAAGGATGATTTCCACCAAACAGCTCGCATCGGATAGGATCGGAAAGGATTCGAACGGATGCGTTGTCAGCCAATCGTGTCCGGCAGAATTTCGACACATACGACCGACTCCGTACCGTCGGTTGCGAACGTATCCATTTCAGCGCCTAGTCAAATACAGTCATTCCTACCGTTGTCCAGCCGATAGGATCCGATCGGATGCGATGACAGGCGAATGGAGCCGATCGTGAATCGCAGCATACATTCGGCTACGATCGCGTGTCGCAGAAGACACCCGCGGTCAAGCTGCTGTGTGCTTGGTAATATAGACGTTAAATACTGTTTACACGATTTAATATCGTTTAAAGATTGTAAAATCCGGTCCGATCCGATACGATGCATGGCGTTTGGTGGAAATCAAAGATAACTCCTAATCATTCTGTTTTTCATTAGATATTTTTGCGAATCTGATAATGCTGCTACAGTGCTGGTATAGTCTTCGCTAGCACTACTGTTCTTCCTAGTAAATACTCTTAAATCCCCCTAGAAACACTGATATCAAAATTCGTAAATAAAGCGTCTAAAGACTTGCTCTTTCTGCCATCAATATTCACTTTCCAAAGCAAGGTGGTTACGAGAAGGTGCTGTTCTAACCTGACTACACCTTAAGGCATAAATCCGATATTACAAAACCTATATGTATACCTGTCAGCTTGTCAATGCAAATGAATGACTTGGTAGTAATTTACTTGAGAAACAGTTACTTAACACCTCAATATTGGTTTACTTCCTCAATATTTCCAACTAGACGTGGCCCAGTTCGGATCAAGTGAGAATATGGCTGTCATACTAACTTGAAGTCTCATAAATATGCCTGTATTGAGTGTTGGTTAACCTATGGTGATAAGTAGAGCACTAGTAAAATGTGTGGGCAGGATAGACAATATAAGTGCACTGCTAAAGTTAGACTAGTTACCTGGATTTGAATGGTATCACTTTTATGAGGTGAGCTGTCTCGGTCGCAGACGTTTTCTAATGCCCCATATTCAGCTTTCCTGTTCATAACACTTGTTTTCGATTACTGTATAGTAATGGGCTCTTAACTTAACTGGGTTGTGGAGATCAGATAGTCAGTTTGTCCATGTAAAATCCTGGTATTGAAAGCCGACCCCAACATAATTGGGAAAAGTCATCGCAAACACCCCTATACTCATCAACAATCCTTTTACATTTCAGTCTCTACAACATAAAAGATTTGGTAGTTCAATATCCACGCTTCATACAACCAGTGCAATGTACCGAATCATTTGTAGCAGATGAATTGTAAAAGTGCATTTTTTTAAATCAAAAGACTTTTTTTTTTGTCTACTTAAGTATTTCCCATTTAGGAGATTTCATTCGCTGGAAAATGAAAAAAAGTTCAGTGAAACTCAAGGCGATTCAAGAACAAGACTTTTTACTGCCTACATGCACATCTGAAACTTCTTTCTAAAAATACATCTAAGATCGCCAAAACCCTTCACGTAATTAACAATCCGTCTACGAATATAAATGATTTGGTAGTCCAATTTCCACGTTTACAGGTGGTAACACTGCAAGAGTGTCAAGTATTGTGACCGTGGCTTCATACAACCTGTGCAATGTACCGAATCATTTGTAGCAGATGAAATGTAAATGCACACTCGTTACTCGGCGCCGCAGCGCGCTTCGTATTCATGAGTCCGGTGGAATGGAGCTAAGTGATGAGAGGAAGCGATTTTGGGAACTTAATTTTGTAATTAATGCTGGAAGGACCTTTAGCTTATTGTTAAAATGACTATCAGCTCAAAATTCCTTGTAGTATCTCTCTAATTCATAAGATCATCCTTAAAGCGAGACCTGCTCAAACAAGATGTTAACATTTTTTTAAACTGTCTTTCTAGAACTTGAATTACTAGACGTAAACTACTTTTGTCACACATTTTTTTACACACAGCTAGCCGTCTTTCTTTGGACCTGTTAAAAAAAATTAAAAACGCGTATTATTTGACTAGAAGTATTATTTCAATAGAAATATTCAAGTACACCACTTTTCCAACTCCATCCCTTCTCTTTTTAATATTTTGACTTCGAAATAAAAGTCTTGCCTGGGAACGCACGACGGCCAATCAAGCTATACAAAACCAATTTAAGCGGAACTCCCATTGTATAGAAAATCTATACAAAGCGAGGCCGAGTTATACTGGAAATGTACAGCTTCATGTGCCACCGTGTGTACACAATACATACTTACGACTTAACAGTGCTATATAACAATATTCCCTTAAAAACCGCTTCGCGCTTATGACTCACACTGAGCTCCTGTCAGAGGGGTATGCGCACATTATCTTCAAATGTGTCAACAGCTCACGTTCTTTCTCGTTTACTAGGCACTATCCGTCTATTGTGACTTTTTTGACTTATTGTGCACTTTTTATGAAAGGTTAAACGTCGCTTATTTCTGTTTTATCTGCTACTCGTGTTTGGGTAAATAAAATTATGTTTTAAGAGACAGAAATGTGCACATCTACAGTTTTGAATGAAATAATAAAATGTGTATTAGACGGTTGTTTTAAGTAGGATTTTTTTGTTTATACGTCTACAGCATTAATACTTACTAGCTACTGATGTTTAGGTATTTCAATTTTTATTCACCGTGACTTAATTCCCATGTTAAAGACCAACTCCCTCCGAAGTAAACCTGTCAAGCCTGTAACTTAAGCTTCGGTAGGGCATTATTCCATTTTCCATCTCTTATAATGCCTGGGCTAGTCCTCTGAGCTGGATTACAGAAATGGTAGAATATAACTTACTGAACACTGCTGAGACGTGAGCCGCGATAAGCTACTCATTCAAAATGTATCGAAAGTAAAAGTGAATGCTTGAACTCTTTATTAACAACGCAGTTAATTCCAGATACTCTCACAGATGTTAGACCTTTACCTAAATAATAAAAATAATACCTAATACTATCCGACAACGACATAAAACTTATGATTTATTTTAATAAAAACTATCCCCAATGATATACAGTCGCGAAATTATAAAATAAAATGGCCACGGGGTCCAATTCTCAAGTCAAAATTTATGCGTTCCATACAGCCGGGCGATGCATCTCCTTTCCGTGTCACCCGGGCTGGGTCCAATTAAGTTCAACTCACGACCTCGGATGGAGGCGACGAAGTGAGCGATCAAAACCGTACGCGAAACGGACATGTGAATGGTGTAATTGAAATGGTTAAAATTGTGGATTTACACCGAATAAAGTACAAAATCGTTTGAGTGTTTATTGTTTAAAAAAATTACAATATAAAAGTTATTAATATTTTATCAATCTGACGTTACGTTTAACGTCTCTGTCAGTCACGTACTGCATCATCGGGTTTCAGTAGCAAATATTTATTTGAGAATAGGTCTTGTCAATTTAATATTAGTAGGATGTAAGCTGATCAGAAAGCTGATAGAAGGACTTATGGCCCAGGGTACACCGGACTTACTTTGTATCAAAACTGACGGAGCATATTACAATAGGTGTTATAATTTGTCTCCATATTGAGTATAAGTGCGAGTAAAATCCATACTTAATATTAGAAATGCGAAAGTAACTCTATTTGTTTGTGGCTGACAGGATCGTAATAAAATTTGGCAAGGAGATAGATTATATCCTGGAAAAGAACATAGTCTACATCTTTTTTTATCACACATATACATCAAAATTTCTACGCCAACGAAGTCGCGGGCAACAGCTAGTAAAATATACAGCAAGTGTATTTTCACCTATCAAACAATTTTTTGCTCAGTTAACTCAAGCAGCATGCGTGTAATCGTAAAAGCAAATGATACAGTCTGTTTCACAGTAATTCTTTAATCTACATCGATGCAGGTTTATAGGAATTGCGAATTTTATATTGCTACTAAATAACTAGCCAACTTAACTTTGATGTCAACTTAATCTTGAACGTATCCCTACGATCTGTGATTTGACAGAAAATTTGAATTCTCCAGGTGGCCTACCATGATCTCTCAAAGCAGGAGTAATTCCAGTGTGGGAAAGAGATGGCGCTAGACGACCTGTATAGCTGTCTCTTTCCCACACTGGAATTACTCCTGCTATAAGAGGTCATAAGTAATCCCCCTGATCTCAATTGGAATACACTTATAATTTCATGATTATAATTTACTTCCAGCACTTAATGACTAAAACAATTGACGATTTTCGTCGAGTCCCGTGTGGGATTAGGTTAATCGTTTTTACCCAAAAGCGGCTGCAAAGCGCTTTCCTCATGGCCTCACGACGGCCTCAGTCAGGACTTCGTGCTAGAGAAAGCGGAAAGCGGGTCGCAGCTAGATCACCACTATTAGATTGTCATGCATGTTGGATGAGGTAATTAATTGTGACAGACCATTTTGCGGGAGTTCACTCACTTGGTGCAACTACGATTTATCGTAGGAAAACACGGTAAATGTCGTGTTTGATTTGTTCTTTATGCTTGTTTTTAGAAGCTTATTCACCTTAGAAGCTTCTACAAAATGAATTGATGCCAGTTAATTGATTCAATAAACTATTATAATTGATTTAACCACACACATTTTAAAAAGACCTACGTCTTTTCTGCATTTACAATATTATAATCGCAAATTCAAACTTGACAGTCCTTTTAAAACCATGGAAAATTTCAAGCATTATTTTTCTCTACTCGATAAAAAACCTAACTCCTTCTGAAAGCATTCCCAGTCTTAGAATATTCACTACCTCTTTACTCAAGATAACATTTTATTAACCTCACATGGCCCTGCATTACTAAAACACCATATTTTAACCTCAACCTCACTAATTGCAAGCCTACTTTGCCCGAAAGATATGCGTGATTTAATGTACTATGTATGTAGGCCATCAGCTACTAACCACTTATAAAACACAAATGCAATTCATATAAGTACAATACTACATATAAGTTTGCAGGTACACTACCATTTCGTGACTACAAACGACATAAAATGCATAAGTGGATGTACGAACACACTAGCATTAGTATTACAAGTTAGAACAAGCGTGAAAACTAGCTAAGTGGTGAAACTATCTGCGCAAATTCCCATGCTGTTAATGAATTCATGTCGGATTCCTATAAGTTACCGACAGCTGTTGGATCGTATGAAAACTTGTGTATGATATGAAGGCGATTGAAGCGAGAATGTGTCATTATAAAAGCATCCACGGATTAAAATCGTTTCTTGTTACTAAAAGAATTGATGGACAATGAAAAACTTACTATAAGTAAACAATGGGATTCGTTTCCAACAAGAAAAATTAACTCACGTTCAATCCAAAGTTGACAGCTGTACTATTACATAATTTGCGTAATTGTATGTTTCTGTTAAAAACGATATTCAATGCATGAGAGGTGTGGTATGTAAATGTAAACTAAGGGTGAACGAGAATGTTAACGGCCGACTTTACGGTTCGTTTACTGTATTTGCACAGGAGAAATAAAATTTTATTGATGTAAATAAGCAATGGAAATAATAACACAGTACTTTGATGTAGAATTAGCGTTCTCATTGCATTTTTAATGTTCTGTAAAGAGGGATCAGGAAATGAAAGATACCATTAAAATGTATCCTGATGTATCGAATGCTTAAATATTTGATAGCGATGTCTACGTATGATAATTTTCATTTTCCTGACAAACCTACAATATTAGGGCCGTGTAATGTGGGTGAATGAAAGACATGTAACTAGAAGTTTTTTTTCTACTACAAGAAGTGAGGACGCCCAAGGAAACTGTGCAAGAAGTTGGTTAAAAATGGCATGACTAAAAAGGTGGTAAATAGTGTGAACACTGAAAGGCATACTTATTACGGCTAACAGAGATGTATGAGAGATATACTGATGCCAAACAATTTGGAATATGTAAGCATCGCAGACACCTAACTCATTCACTATTTACGGACACCTAAGTTGATATTGTTTTTCAACGTCCCAGTCACATCCTTTTCAGATTGACTCGGCCGATAGTAAAATTAAATCAACAGTACATTTATAAATTATTCTCGTGCAGATGATGACAGTCGATTGTGGTAATAGATTAGATCATTCTATAGAGCGGAAGACACTATTTTGTCGTTACTAGAACGCCATTTGTCTATGCCCCGTAATGTCCCTACAATAACAGTTGTTACAACATTGTTGTACACTTCTTGCATTCTTCTATTACATGCCCGTTAATTCTTCTAAATAGCATTTTGATGGCAATTTATATGAAATCAGCCTAAAATTTGGTGATTTCACATTAATCTATATACAACTAAATAAAATTTAAGTGTCTGTTTGTAATTTGAAATTACAAACAGACAGTTTTTTACTGAATGTATATGAAATTATTATTATACGGTACTTATAACATTTTTTTTTTCATTTTTGTCTGTCTGTTTATTCCGGCTAATCTCCGAAAGGGCTAAACCGATTTTGACGGGATTTTTATTGGCATATAGCTGATGTTATAAGATGCTGGAGTAACTTAGATTAGTTTTATTTTGGAAAAAGGGTTAGGTTTCCGTGCAAAAAAAGTAAAACCACATGAAATTGTTAACTAAATCCGATTCAATGGGGAAGTAATATTTTTATAATAATAATTTCACGCGGACCAAGGTCGCGGGCTACAGCTAATTTATAATGTAGAAAGTGCATATAAATGAAACTACGGCAATCTAAATATCTGTTGAGAGCAGCGGTGGCCCAGTGGTGGCGGTTCCGGCTTACGAGCAGTAAGTCGTGGGTTCGAACCCTGGGCAGGCGCACTACTTTGTGTACTTTATTTCATCACCACTGCTCTCAAAGCGGTGAAGGAAAACATCGTGAGGAAACCGGCATGTCCTAGAACCTAAAATTCGAAGACATGTGACATCTACCAACCCGAACTTGGCCCGTGTGGTGAATTACAGCCCATTCCCTCTCATAGAGAGGAGGCCTGTGCCCCAGCAGTGGGAACATTATAGGCTACTGCTATGCTATGCTATGCTAAATATCTGTTGTAGTCTTGCTACTGTTCGAATACTTTTAACTTTACTGCATTTGCCTTTTTCCCACACAGTCATTCATAACCTGCCACTGGAGTTACGACTTTACGAAGTAGGTGAAAGGTAGTAAAACAAAGAAAGTTTTACTTTCGCAGCACTTGCTTATAATCTGCGAAGAGACTAAAGATAAAGAACACATGAAAATTTTCATCGTAAACTGTACTTTGTTATACTTTCTTGAGCAAATAAACAGTAGCATAGCGACTGTAAAGTTCCAACGCATTTTGCGTCCAAGACTTGCCGCCGCCGTCGCACTTTTCACGTTTACACATCTTTTACTTTCTCAACCTCATTTGTTTGGGATGGTTATGCGAAAACTTCTTTACTACTAAATTTTCTTAGAGAAAGTGCATACAAAGGGACTAAGATGGGTATAAGGTGAAAGTTCATCGCCTTTGTTGGAGTACAAGGAGCATTGTGTAAAGTCCTTTGTGATCAGGAACAAAAACGTCGAACAATGCTTCCTCCCCGATTGATTGATTAATTAACTTAATTCTGGTAGCTCTTCGGGAATGTGTAATATTTAATGGCTGGAAATCCGTTCTGAGGCACAATTGTTTCATTTCTGAGTACTTTGGTTATTTCATATTAGAATTGTATTATTGAGTAGGTCCCTATTTGTGAATTAATAATTGATTTCAGCAGGAATAGAAGGTGAAGCAATAATGTTCTTGTTCTGACTGAACAATAGACTTGAGTGTCAATAGAATTTAATCATTTAACTACAGTGAGAGAAACCCAAGGAAATGATGGATGGACTGTGACAAAGATAAGCTGGCTAAAAAAGAAATAAGTGATGAAATGACGATTAATAGAGAAGTATGGCTAAACTGGGATAAGGACAGTGAATAATTAAGGTAAAGTCATTATCTGCTCTAGCATCACTCATTTTATTTCTGGTTCGAGAGTTAAACACTCTTATAGAATACAACGTGATACATGCATACCATAATAAAAACATTCACATTTAATTCAAAGATCACAATAGCACATTAATAACCACAGAGCAATCTTCGACGCAAGCCGCGCAAGCCCCAGGCGAAACTACTTAGCCTATTTCCTTCACCTAATTCTCCCACCTTGCGCAATATGTTTTGCAGTTGACCCACTCACACTGGCAAGATCATAAAGTATAACATTTATCATTAAAATATCATAATATTTAGGACTTTCCCTCATAAAATAAACTCAAAACTTTAAAACAGCGCTACAAAGATCTTCGACGCGTGGCAAAATTCGGAACTAGTACTTAATACTTCCTTCGTTTTTTCATTACATTTCAGAATTATTTTACCAACAGCGCTATCAACGATATTGGACCGCTAAAAGATTCTTGCAAGACTAAAATAAATACTTTATTCATATTCCTTAAATAAATCCCTTTTATAGATTACTTTTGATCATCAACTGTTTCAGATCTCCTAAGCCATCCTTCTTTCTAAATAAACCACAATGTGACGTCTATAATCATCAGCCTAATGGCATTTAAACGAAAATGGCCCTCCATGAGTGCCCCATTAATAAGCTAACTAGGATAAAATATCGCACGCTCGACAAAGTTTCCTCTGAAAATATATTTACACGTATAAAAATTAATCGCATCTGACAGATAAGTCGATATGTCTATACGTCACGGCTCCTTAGGACGGAATAGACCGCTATTTTAATTCGTTCTATCAAACGAAACGTTCGCACGTTATAAATAAGGCAGCGGACAGACTGTCGCGTCGATTCCACTGGCAATATTTCACAGCCAGCTAACGCATCGGGTGTTCGTCTTACTTAGATTGTAGAATTGTGGATAGTCGTAGATTTTTTCGACATCGTCTTGATTGTGGATTTATTGGTTATTATTGTATTGGTTTGGTTGATAGCACTAAAATGGTAAGATTTGTTTAGGAGAAATTGTTTACTATCTAAAACATTTTAGAGTGATCAGCGTTTCACTATTGATGTAAAGACGATGGGGATTCCATTAGTATGTATAATGTCGACGAGTCCGTTTAAAGTAATTTCTTGAAGAATCTGAAAACATAAACGAGATTTTAATACTTAAACCTTTTTCGTAGGGTTAGTGCCTAACCTATGGGTCCCAAACAGCGGCAAACGGCAACGCGGCAGGCCCAGAAGGAGATGGCGTGACGAACTCGACTCTTTTCAGAAAGATTGGCGAACAACAGCACTGGATAGGGATAAGTGGAAAGAAGGAAGGCCTTTGCCCTGCAGTGTCTAACCCGGAGTGAGAGATTTCATGCCGCCCATGGGCCTCTGGAGGTCCAACGCGACGGTCACACCACTAGGGTATCGCTGACATCGAGAGATTTAATTGATACCTAAATAACCAAGTCTAAAGTTTTTTGGGACATAGCTATGCTACAGAAGACAGAACTTTTCCTATCCAACCATCTCGAATCTACGGAAGCAAAGCATCGGGAGTCCTTTGATGATTCTGCTTATGAATATCGTGAGTGTACTACGCTGACAGCGTAGCGGGAATACGCGAGAATACGCGACCAACCGAATGAAGCCAACGAATATGTTCCCGCTGATTACATTTGTATGCAGTTACTCTGTTCCTATTTTATTTAGAAGGAAAATGTAGCGGATTTCTGTCACCTGGTTGTGATTTTGGTGGAAGTGTGATCTGATTGCCGGGAACTGGTGATTTATCTGTGGTAGGTAGGGAATATAGGTGTCTTATTACTACAGTCTGGGACTTATATCTGTCTCACCTTTCCGTATTTTGTTTTCAAGGTTTCGATAAATGAAGATCGGAACACTTCACGTTTTTTTTTCCGTCATAGAGCTTTTTCTCGAGATTGCTGCTTTTCGCAATCGCGACTGCTGAGCATGAGGTCTTGAGTTCGATTCCCGGGTCGGGCTAATTGTTATTGGGTTTTACCATGAGGAATTTCTCAGTAGCAGCCACGGAGTCTAGATTTGTACCCGGTTGATAGCAATAGGCTGGCCCCCTTTTACATGGGCCTTAAACATAACTGGCGAAATGTGGGTGTACTATTAGGTACACCTCTGCCTAACCCTTCGGGGATTACAGGCGTGATGTTATGTTATTTACAATCTTCTAAAATAACAGGTGGAGATGGATAATACTTAACATTATTTAATATTAATAGTGTAATGTGTGTAGTGTTTAAAGCGAGGAAAACAGGCTTATAGAAATAAGTTACGGAATCATACTTTGCAGAAATCCATGACAGTAAAATATATTGATTTGTTAAAAAAAACTTTTTCAAAATTAATTAGGGCGACTATTTTGTTTTTAGGGTTCCGTGGCCAAAGGATAACCAACAGGACCCTATTACTAACTTCCGCTGCCCGTCTGTCTGGCTATCAGCGGGCTGTATCTCATGATCCGTGATAGTTAGACAGTTGAAATTTTCACAGAATGTGTATATCTGTTGACTCTATAACAACAAATAATAAAAATAAATTAAAAATTAAGGGGGCTCCCCTACTACGATGGCACGGAACCCTTCATGCGTGAGTCCAATTCACACTTGGCGTTTTTTTTTTTGGTACAACTTATTTGTAACCACATTCAAATTCACTACTACCACACTACGCACGTATAGGTCCTATACTTACTACCAACATAACCAATAAAAAAAACCTTCAGAGCAAATTGTCCCCAGTAACAAGATGTCGGAGAGGCTGCGGTTTGAAGATAATGTTTTGTGGTCTCGATGATGGCCCGACATCAAACGAGGTTGTAGGTAGGTGCGACCTGAGAGCAATCATTGTAGTTTGACTTTACATTATGGAAGTAATTCTAAAGCTGATGGATTAAGGGAGAGGATTAAATAAGGAAGGTCTTGGAAGATGATGGGTTATTAGCTTACAATAAAACAGAATTATCTTGTTTAAGTAAACCGTTATGATTTTTAACGTATTTAGCAATTCTAGGAAAATAATCGAGTGAAAGCTTCCAAAACTTTTTCTAGCGAAATGATATTTTACTTCCCGAAAATATTGCCCACAAAAAAAACATACGCACGAACAAAGAACCACCTCCTTTTCGGAAGTCGGTTAAAAATAAACAATGTGACTCACTTGTCATAGAATAAATATGAATTATTTATTAGTTAATTGAAATAGTGTTTTCAAGTTCAAAAATCAAAATAAAAAGTTGACATCTCTGTTTTTAAATCCAGCTCTATAAATAAGATAGCAAAAAATCAATGATTTTAAATTACCTTTAAAACAATTACAAAAATAAATATAAAAACATCAAGACTGGTTACCCAAACACCGATAGGTGTCTCGTCTCCCACCATTATGCTACCGTTCACAAAATGTCATTCTACCCACAAAACGAATTATTTCAAAGTCTTTCACGGTTATTGAAAATATAAAATTGAAATAATTATAAAAGGGAACTTAATTTCACGTTGGGGATAAAGCATTAAGTTGAAATTGTAGTGTGGTTAATTATTTGCTGACATTAAAACAAATAGGCCGTCGACAAAATTGCACTGATAATTGCTGCGTATCAAGAATGTGCGAGCGAAGTATTTTTGTGCTACAATTTTATTTAACGGGCTTTTCTTTTTTTAATGTTAAAGGTAAATTGAATTATTAAATTGCATACGTCTTCTTAGGGTTCCGTGTATTTTTGAGTTTTCTGTTATGTCTGTCATCCAGTTGTTATTTTCTAGGAATGGCTGATTAACCAATTAAACCGGTAATCAAAATCAAGTTTATAAGTATTCCGTATTAGTGATTATAAACTTGCTGCAAAGTTAAACTGATCCTTATTTCGTCATAACGGGTCAGAAGTGCTTTAAGCACCCTACTAAGCTAAAAATCCATTTTTTCAATAGTTCTCTCCATTTTTAAAACAGTTACCATGTCTATTAAATTTTATATCCACTGCATTTTTTTTTTTCAAAAATATCTTAAATTGTGGCTACTTCAAAACATTTTTTACACCGTTATATATTGTTTCGAAAATAATGCCAATAAATACATATTTATACCTAATTAATACTTTATATAATTTTATTAAGATAAGCTAGTTGATAGGTGTTTATCTAAGTTAGTTTAGTAAAACTCAAAGAAAAATTATTAATATCATAGCATAGCATAGCAGCAGCCTATAATGTTCCCACTGCTGGGACACAGGCCTCCTCTCTATGAGAGGGAATAATCCACCACGCGGGCCCAGTGCGGCTTGGTAGATGTCACATGACTTAGAATTTTAGGTTCTAGGACATGCCGGTTTCCTCACGATGTTTTCCTTCACCGTTTTGAGAGCAGTGGTGATGAAATAAATTACACAAAGTAATGCGCCTGCCTGGGTTCGAACCCACGACTTACTGCTCGTAAGTCGGGGCCGCCACCACTGGGCCACCGCTGCTCCCCAATTAATATCAACTGGTATCTAATTTAGGTGTAATAATCGTAATCATACTCTTAACAAGATACGGAACCCCAGAAGACTGCGTAGTGTTAATAAAATAACATAATAGCAGCTGCGAACACGTGCTAATCGTGTGTTATAGCATCTTTCAAGCTAATGTTTCACTTCCACAGCAGTTTGGGCTATCTGAAACGAATAGTAACGTATCTTTGAACACGCGACCTTTCCTGTGTTCGCGGACGAGGTAGAACCTGGATATTATTTATCTACAGATTCTTCCCAACTTAACCACAAGGTAGACATCCTCAGCCCATGCACATTTTAAACTGCTGGAGATCTCCGGTAGAATGTATTTATAAGCAAGAAAGCAAAAAAATGCAACAAAAAAAAATGAATGCATGTGAGTCCTCGTACGGCGTAGACTTCATCGCGTTCGCAACGTCCGCGTCACCCCAAGAATCTTACTACTATTATAAACTTTGTTAATGTGTGGATGTTTGTTACTCTTTCACGCAAAAACCATTAAACGAATTTGGATGAAATTTGGCACACAGATATTTTATAACCTGGATTAACACATAGAATAATTTTTATCCCGGTAGAGCGATTCCGAGGGACAAATACCGGACTCCACGCGGGCGTAGCCGAGGGCATAAGATATTTTTTTTTATAAACCTTAAAAGAAATCATTTGACTATGTCCATCTGTTATCAAATAAATCAAAGTAATAACAACTTCTTACTCAATTTTCTTTCATTTACTTTATATCTTTAGTTTACCTTCAAGTTACTTGGAAAATTAAAGTTTCCAACTTATTTTTTACGAGGCTGTTGAATAAAATGTAACGCTAAACGTAGAGAAGCTTTTACTTGAGTAGAACAACTTTACCGTTTGTCATAAGTTTTTATTTATTCTCAAACTAACTTTTCGCTTATAAGTAAGGTAATAAAAATTCACAAGAATATGGCGTTTAGGAAATTTTTAACAACACCTGAAGGGCTGTTAAATATTTTATGGTGTTTTAAACGATATGGGCTAGGCGATCTATGTATTTATCTTTTGAATCATCCATATAAAATCTCTAATGGTATATCGTAAGGTATGTTATCTTGAGATCTTAGTCGTTTACTTCGTGGTCTGTTTCTATTTACAAAATTCTCCTACATTTACTTTACTGGCACGAGGTTTGAGGCTTTGCTAGTGTCATTTGTTCGTTTCGTAAAAATAACTCAATAAAGATCAATCAGAGAAAAAATATGGTTTGTAAAAATCTTAATATGATATGAATTACAGGATAAAATAAATTAGTGTGTTGTCTGTCTAGCCTTTTCCCAACTATGTTGGGGTTGGCTTCTAGTCTAACCAGATGCAGCTGAATACCAGTATTTTACATGGAGCGACTGCCTACCTGCCCTCCACAACCCAGTTATTACTAGGTAATACGATACCCCTTGGTAAGACTGGTTGTCAGACTTCTTGTTCCACTAACTACCTAACGACTGTCAAAGATCTATCAACGGCTTAACGTGTTTTCCGAGGCACGGAGGAAACTCGGTATGTAATGGGTGGTCACCCATCCACAGACCAACCCAGGCAAGCACGGCTTAACCTAAAGATCGACCCGAGCGACTGTTATTATTTGCGCCAAGCTAGCTAATTAGTGTGTATATCTGTTTATTGTATTGTTTTTTTTCTCCCCGAATACCACGAGTCCACGAAGTTAAATTTATTTCAGTGAGTATGCTAATTACTACGGAACACATACGAAACGTGTCGTTCACAATATTATAACCTGCATATTATCATAAAGTATCCAACAGCGGGGTCTTTTTATTAATGAAACGGCTAGATAATAACATAAAATTTTATTGTGTATTATATTTTCGTAACAAGATAAACGAATTTACTTTCTCACGACATGTAAACGACAGTCAAGTTTTTATGTCAATGTAAATATTTACTGTTTCTAAAACGAAAATTTTATTTATTTTCTTGTATTAATAAAATTATTCTGTGGATAAAAGATTTTATGATTGAAATGATTAGCTTTTTATCGTATTCGTAAACTTATTAATATATTCAATATATTCAATTTATTTACTTCAGACACTACGATCCATAATTTTGTTAGTAGGTACACTTAAAAATAATGTTAGTAATTAAAATAATCAAAAACAAATCACACCACACAATACTATTACATCAAAATTTAACATCAAAATAACCTATAAAAATTAAATTAATACAATACTTATCCATGTCAAATAAAATGTAAAATGTTCACAATCAAATTTAAAATTAAAATAAGATAAAATTAAAATTCATTCAAGATTAAAAAGATAACATAAAGTCGGCAGTCATTGTTATAAATATTGTAATTTTTTTTTTTTTTCATAATGTTTTGAAAATGTGGAATTGTTTTAATATACAAAAACCAGTAAATACATACTTTATGTTAACCGCCCGGTGCTTGTATAATTTTTTTTATTTATGTGATCGTTTAACTGAAGACAACATTAATGTATCCGTTGAAGAAGAGGCATCTCTATCTTATTCATGAATAATACGTATAGTTATTTGAAAGGATGACAACCTCGTATCACAAAACTTCATTTCTTGAAATAAGTTATACGATGTCAGAGATAAAAGAATAGTCGAAGAGATAACTGCCTCGTTGGTAGAGTGGTCGCAAGCGCGACTGCTGAGCATGAGGTCCTGGGTTCGATTCCCGGATCGGTTAAAATGTTATTGGGTTTATCCAACAGGAATTTCTCAGTAGCAGCCACGTAATCTAGATTTGTGCCCAGTTGATGACAATAGGCTCGCCCGCACATGGGACTTAAAAAAACAAAATTGGCGAAATGTGGGTGTACTGTTAGGAACACCTCTGCCCAACCCTTCGGGGATTACTGGCGTCATGTTATGTTATGACGAATGGATGGTAATACCTACTTTTTTTTGTTTTTTCAGATTGGAAATCACCCCCCAAATGACTGGGCGGAGCGGAATGGAGTGTCAGACTTGTACTGACTAAAACCCATCCACGTTCCTTCTTTGCCCTTTGTGTTCCAGGGCCACGGTATCTCTTTCGAACAGTCCCGCAGCGGGTAGTACCTACTTAAGCTGAAACTAAACAAAAAGGTTATAAACTTAGTGAGCGTACATGACAGGATTAGAGAGACCGGCTAACGCAGAGACTAGTAGTAGCCTGTTCTATTTAGTAGCCGACTAGTACTGTTCTATTTTTAAAACTCATTTCACAAAGCAAAATCAAATCCCAACCATCACCTACAAAATAAGCTGTAAACCTCAACCAAGATTAATTTCTCAGGCGATTTTAAATAACTCAACGCAATGTGGAGGATAGCGGACGACTTTATTTTTCTTTTTTATTCCTTTAGTGCGCAATGTAAATAGCTCTCGATGCGTCCAACCGGCCAGGTGCAATTGCCCGCAATTTGTGTCAGTAAGATGGAGGCGCAATTACTATGCCTCGACAAAGAAAAATCGATTTTTCAATGTTGGTTTTAAGGTGGTCCCTTGATTATTTTGTGCCAATAAAGGTTTAAAGAATAATTGTGTCTAGGAATAACATAGGTGGTACTCGGAATTATTGATTGGTTTATTGCTTGCCGAGTTTTTGTCGCCTTTTTATGGCTATAAAATGTCTGTAGTGATATTTATTTCTTGTTTATGGGAGCAGTGAATTAACTTTTATTTATTGAGAATAAGACATGATGCAACTAAATGAGCAGAGAAGATGAAATTGGTGACCTTTTATTCTTAGAACTAAGTCTTCTTTTCTAAGAATGAATTGCAGAACACTCCGCCAGATAGCAAGCGAGCGAGCGACCTGGCAAGTATCGCTTCACCTCTTTTCGTACTTCGGTTCACACCGCAAACTACCGAAAGTAGTAACAAATAGAAGATACGATGCTCGCCCGGCCCGCCCGCTTGCTCGCTAGCAGGCGGTGTGGGCTGCGCTTGACTGACTTTTTAGTGTCTTGTGTATTTAAGAGCTCACACAAACTGTACGCTCAAATTTAAAAAAAGAAACTGTTCTAAGTGACAAATGTGGAACACTCAGACACTTGGGCACGCACCCAAAATCGGCTACTGCCGGCAATTGTTTTTAAAAGAAAACGGAACTGTAGAATCAAAGCTCACCCAAAACATTTGAAGTTAAAGAATTCTCATCAGATTCAAGTTCCACTGGACCATTTAAACTTCGGCCTTTGATACCCCAAGTGCATTTTGAAAGGGTTATGCAAAGGCATTTTACATACAGGGTGTCCAATATATCTTGACACGTCAAGGCGGCGTTGCTTGCCAAGAGAAATGTCGACAATATGTCAAACTTGGAACATTTAAATTTAGTTCCATAATTCGCCGTCCGTCAAGATATACTGGCTAGGCTGTATGGCACTTGTAATTGGATAGGCCCTTCAGACGCTCGACCGACAGATGGCATGTTCAAATTAAATTAACAAGGGTATGCGAGACCCGAAGCCTTCGAGACCCAAGACGGTTGTATTCTTCAATGGATATTTTTTGTTGCGTTTACTAGGTTCAAGTAATAATATTTTGAAGATGAATGGTAGATTAGTCCTGAATGCAAAAATTACATCTTTTTTTAGTAAAATTATGTTTTTTAGTCATTTCCAATCGTTCACTTAACACGTTTAAAAACAAACGCATCGAAAAATCTTAAGCAAGTTTTGATCTATTTTTAATACCATCGCATTGAACAAGATTTTAAAGGTCGCTGTACTCACATGTAGCTAACCCATCCATACAAATGGCTCGCATGATAAAAACATAGTAATTAGTCGGTACTGCGAATGCAAATTAAATGTAGTACGCGGAATGCGCTCGCGGTCCATAATGGTAATATTGTGGTAAAGGACGCGTCTAAAGGTTAATAAACAGGCTAGTGCAGGCAACTACAAAAACGGATCACCCAAAAAGGGTATAAAAAAAGTACCTTTACTATTAATGACACTAAGTACTAACCGAGGTTCTTCGTGGTTCCTGCCTTGCTCGCCAGTTTACGAATAAGTCGGACAGACACTGTATATTCAGCATTTTTTTTCTACACACATAACATCACGGCTGTAATCCCCGAAGGGTTAGGTAGAGGTGTACTAATAGTACACCCACATTTCGCTAGTTATGTTTAAGTCCCCATCAATCGGGCAATCCAGTCTCCGTGGCTGCTACTGAAAAAAACCCCTGTACATAAGCTATGTATATATTGCAATTTGTGTGTATGTCTTTCAATTTTGTGTGCGTTCTAGAATAAGTATTTTCTTTAAAAAAATCATTAAACAACTTCTCTGGTAAAATGGCTTCTATTTTTCTATTATTTTATCGTTAAACTTTTCACCTTTTCCCAACGCATCACCATCGTCAGTTTAAACTGCCTCCAGACCATCGTCAACAATCGCGTACAGCCTTTACGATTCATAATGCATATTAAGAGACCTTCTACAGTATTTAATTTCCGCACAATAAATTTTTAAAACTTCATTACAAAATGTAACAGTGGGCAATTTCGCTGTCGTAAACAATATGGAGCATATTATAATTATCGGAAGAGTATATAAGGTATATTTTAGGTAATATATTAAGTTACTGCAACCCATGTCAGCTGAGCAATAATGCAATAAACGGTTGTAAAAATTACAGCTGTTTATGTATTGAAGTTTATATAAGGGTGAAACATTGTAGTGTGTCGCGTGTGGTCCAATCGCTGTAGATCTTTTGTGCAGCCAATGGTATTTAAGTGAGATTATGTAAGGCTGTATAGGTTTCACCTACCTGAATTTGTATTGGTATATAGAGTAAAAATAGCGGATGATTGGAACAAAAAATATTTATTGTTACAAGACAAGTCCATATTATTATTAACATCTTTTACTTTACTATCATTTTCCTTCATTATACAACGTGTAAACGGACCCTTCACGAATCCGTCAACTAAGCATTCTGTACTTACATCAAAGTAAGTAACTAGACGCAAAAATGATTGCTGAGAAAGATCACGTTTTACTGTAAAACTCAATGTAACGCACTCTAAACACTGTGCTGATCGATGCACCGATGCATTCGTGGAGGTATTTAGAGAAAAATTAATATATGAAAAAGTACTGTTACTGATAGCCTGTGTCATCCCACTGCTGGGCAAAGGCTTTCTCCCCATGATTTCAAAATCCTTCGATCCAGGGCCTATTAAAAGCTTGTATTAACATTATGTCAACCAGAATAGCGAAGAATGTAACTCCTAGGTTCGTACTGTACCTACCAACCAGTGAATTGATGGGGTCTATTTGTAGCTAAGACCACACAGCACGAACCAAAGCACACATGTCATGTTACAATTCAAAACAGAAAATATTTGCCATAAAATCTCCATACACGATTGCAAGACTTGCCATACACTGTACCTACAATTTACATACGCTTGTATCAAATATTTATGACAATCGTAACACAATGAAAAGAAAATTAAACAAGTACAGATCGTGAATTATCAGCGTTATCTTGTCAACTATCGGATCCGATGTCGATTTATTTCATCGGCGGTTCATTTGCACGAAGCTGCAGTAAATTCTCGTTTGCGGCAGTCCAGTGACACTTTTATGATAGTGTTCGATGTAAAGAGGATAAAAGCCTATTTATACAACAACGGTCGGTAGGGAGGGCCAAATCTTCGTATCACTATTGGAATACGCTAAAAATGACAATGAATGGGGCAAATGTTGCCTTTTGGTTGACCCTTTTTGTAAGTAAAGTTAGCTTGATATTTTGATAGTATGCGAGTACAGACTACGAGTATCTGTAAATACTTATTGTTTCATCTACGAGGTATAAGAGACAGCGACGCAAAAACGTTAGTAGTAAAAATTTTTCATCAGTTGTTATAAAAAATCTGCTGTTTCCTACAAAAGTGCAATACCTACACGGTCAAAATGTATGGAACCGCTTTTTTTTTTCAATAACCGATAAAAAATTCTATGTAGGGGGGCTCAGAATGATGTACTGAATACGTGGTAACGGTTTTCACGGCGGAGTCCCTTCCACCTTGTATGATATTCTTATAGCCACAACAAATACTAAATACTCTTCTAAAAAATACACTGATTTTTCAAGTACCTAACTTAAATTTTCTATTATTTCATCCAGGCTAGTTTTAGTTTCAAAGCATCTTTCGATTATTACACTAATCCTCCTTTTAATTCCCCCGGAATTTCGTTACCACAAAATAACTCTTGCTTATTACAAAAATCCGCATTTCCGTCAACTACATTCTCCATAGTTAATCTCAAACTCAATACTTACACAAAAATATTATGTCAGCGAAGAATTTTTATATGAAATGTTTGTCTTCCCATCTCTCTCAGAAGGAATATCATCTTAGAAGGAATTTCACCAAGCCCCTGGCTATAATAATAAAGTGATTTCTTGTGGTAACAAGAACGCCCATAAATTTTACTGTATTGATTCATGTAATTATTAATTGTCCAGCATAATGGGTCCAGTATGATGTTTTTAGGGCAGCCATTACGACGTAAGACTCGGCTAGGTTGATGATACTTGTGACAATGTTGCCACATTTTAATGTATTACTTTTATTGAACGAAGTTTTTGATTTATGTCCAAGTAGGACATTTTTAACGAGCCTGGTTGATATGAAAACTTTATATGATAAACATCATGATTTTTGTGCGAAATACTCAATTTATATTCTTAAATGACGTATTTGTCGTGAGGTACAAAGAGGCTTAACCTCAGCTGTCGTATGGCTTGCTAACGGTAGCGATGACAGTAACACTTTATTCAAACTAACAATACTTTGTTCCGTTAACCCTTCAACAAAGCCCAATTAATCCACAGAAAGCCAACACACAAGTAACAACTAATACACAATCAAGATATCCCCATTACACCGTACGCACATCAACAATGCGAACGAAAGTACAGTCGATCCACTTGAATAGTGAAGCGCTTTAAAAACTAACGCTAAGCTTATGCCTCCAAAAAAAACGTCACCGACATACATCCCCAAGTAATTCTTACATATTAAATCGGTGCATCAATTTGAGAGGTTAATTATTAAAATAAACTTTTCTCTTACACTAAATTCATGCATGTTATTTGGGTGTATCGTCACTATTCGAGCGGTTATACTGTACTAAGTTCACGAGCTCACTCATTCGCTGACCTCGATTACAACACACAATGACACGTTCAGAAGCACCTCATACATTGATTATTTTCTTAACAAAAAGGCGCGTAACTACCGTAATTGAGTGGTAATGCAATTTCGCCAGTAGCGACCTCTCGGCTCATGAACGAACTGCCAATCAACTTTGATGAATGGTCGCTTAACGAATTTGTTGTAATCTTAATTGTGGTTTCTTGTTAGTGATTTCATGTAGGGTTGCGTGCGCGAACTTATTTATTATTTTAAATGTTTCTGGAATTTAAAGGTTGTGTAATTAGTTCTTTGAAATTGAGACAGCGGATTGTGTGTTTAAGAGGTATTATTTAAGGCACATCAAAAAACAAAATTATCACATACATTTAGTAATTTCTTCTTTTTCCTTAACAAGTCAATTCAGAGAAATGAATTGAAGCACAAAAATATCAGGTAACTACACAAGAAATTAATTATAGGTACTGATCAGCAAATTGACAACCCTACCACTTAACCTATGTGTACCTACAGAAAGGGATCATTGACACTTAATACCAATTAAAATCTCAGAACCAACAAAAGAGACAAGAGAATACAATTGCGCTTAAATGTAGTTATCATAGAAAATGATTTATTAAATAACTGTACAGTAAGTGTGAAAAGAAATACTCAGTGCTTGGCTCGCATAAAAGATTCTATATTAAAATGAACCTGCTTACTTGTTGAATTTGTGTAGGTTGGTATTTTCTGTACCTGTTACTAAAGATATTTCATTTAAGAGTTGTAATATACTTTTTGCAAATTAAATAAGTAGTTTAAGATAAGACGTGAGTGCATTATTTTTCAATGAATTTTCTTTTCTTTAACACGACTCGTTAACACGTTCACTGTCCCAGTACAAAGTTATAAAAAATATTCGTACGTCCATCTACAAACTCACCCTAACTTGACTATAATCATTATGAGGGATTACATTTATACTAATATACGGCCTAAAGAAAATGAATTTACAGAAAAATACCTAAAAAAAAAATGACTCCCTAAGGAGTCATGGACGTGTGAACTAAAATTTGTGTAGAGGTAAGAGACGAAAACCAAACATCTGTTGGACGTCCGCAGTCATTACCTGTAAACAAACACAAATTCGAGAATATGACCCAGGAACTAAGTCGTAAGACGAAAATAAACGATGCAAAGGCTGCTACAATAAGCTCATTTCAGAGGGACAAACTTCAAAACTTGCGGGTACTAAGGCTTCTAAAGTGGTAACGTGGTGCCCCAAGTGTGACAGCACTCTGTCGTCCATGTTATAATACATTACACTGATTTAAATAAATATACAACAATAAGTTCAAAAAAAAAAAGTTTTATTTTACCCTCCTGATAAACGGGAGACTGGCAACATTTTACGGCGGCTCTTCTAAATTTTCGGTAGCCTTGTTATCCAACCATACGCCCATGAGAATCTTTTTCCTCTTATTCATACGTCCAGTCAAATTTACTTTTGGATTATGACAAAACATCAAATTTACTTTTGGATTATGACTCCAACTGGAGTCATGGACTTGTGAGTTTGGTACAAATGTGACTCCATATGGAGTCATTGGACAGTGAACGTGTTAAGGATGATACCACGATGCGGCGACAGCCGATCGCTTTCGTCAGGATGTCGACGCATACGATTGGCTCCACACCGTCGCTTGCGAACGTATCCGTTTCTGCGCCTAGTCAAATAGTTTCATACCTACCGTGTTGACGTGTTCTAATTCCGGACGAAATGCAAACGGAGCCGATCGCGCGTCTCAGCATAATTTCGGCTAAGATGGCGTGTCGCGGAAGACGCCCGCGGTCTGTCTGCTGTGCGCCGCTTGGTAACATAGACTTTAAATACCGTGTACACGATTTAATATCGTTTAAAGGTTGTAAAATCCGTTCCGTTCCGATCCGATGCGATGTGAGCCGTTTGGTGGAAATCATCGTTAATTCTATTCTTTTTTTAACTGTGCCGGATGATCATCAGTAGTGTTCAAACCACACTTTAAAGAAAAAGCGTACGACAGAACAAGCGATCGAAATGTACTAAACATATACTGTTAGCTGCAATATCTTTATGATGGATAATCACTACATTACACAGTCTACATCTAAAAATAAATTGCATTTTTTTTTTTTAAACTTTGCCCCACGCTTGGAATTTCTCCTGTATCGTGGGTGCGTTTACAAACATTTAAACTTACATACACAGACAGCCAGACCCGAAACCACTACCAGATCATACGAATATTTGTTCCGTGCGGGGATCGAACCCGCGACACGCAGCGCAGCAGCCGATCGCTCAGCCACTGCGCCAACCGTGCCGTCAAATATTTTTTTTAAAGTAAAAATGGGAAAGCGTTTGAGCAGTGCTTGAACTCCCCGAAAAAAATAAGCTCTCGAATTCAAGCTTAACGTCCCGTACGTTAGACTCGAGTTTACATCCATCAACAGATTACTGGCCATTTTGTCAATTACCCAAAGTATTCCTATACCAGCATGAAAAACCTTACCCACCTGTTCCTTGAGCATAAAATTATACATCGAATGATTACACAAAAATACCGTTTACGTATCCAACAATTACTCGTTGAATATTTCCTACATTAATTCTTTATCGAAGCATTTCGCTAATAAGTATAATGCAGTTGCATGTCTCAGTTGATCGCCTGCATCTGTTATCTCCGTTCCCCTTAATCGCCAGTTTCCGAAGGCTTGCAAAACAAACATACGGACATTAATGATCCTTCAAGGAGGCCGAGTAATATCTGTAGCGAGGGATGAGCCTTTTATATCGATAGTATCGTTTGTGTAATTACTGTCGATAGTTTTAATCGATTTATCGATACATCTGTGGGTATCCTATCCAACCTACATAGGATATGTATTCGAATTGATTTCCTAAATATTGATAAATGATCACATATCACAATCGGAAAATTGGTACTATTAATCATTAGAAGTGTGACACTCTGTCATAGCTTTACAAATCGAATGTCAATCAACTATTAACCGCCAGTCAGATAAATTTTGGGTGAAATTAATTCTATGATAATCCATTTCCCATAAACAAATCTATTATGAAGACCTAAATCGAAGTGTTTACGATTACTATAGGGACATCATGGATTGAAGATTGTATCGCAATTTTTGATTTAATAATTCCTTTATCGATAAAATATTTAAAGAGCACTAGTAAGGAGTGAAACGCCCAGAAGGGATTTTTTACCCGTCTATAGAAGTGGAGATGTTATTTGTATTAATTAAAATGTAAATCTAGACACGAGTTTAATTTAGTAAGGCGGCAAAATGCTTTTAGGTTGTCAGTACGTTTATTGAAATTTAATTACAGTCAGATCCAGTGGTCGTAAACAATTTATATTTACCAGGTATTATATGGTTTATAGCTGTGTTAATAAAAAATAATAAACACTGTTTTAAACTTTCACGGTTTACAACTAAAGTTACACTGTCACTTACGTTACTGCTGTTGCATGGCGCTTGCAACAGCGCCGAAATATCGGGAGGTCAAAATAATGAACAATCACGGAAGATATCCCGTAAGTGACAGTATAAGTTTAACAAATAATATATCAAATAACAAGCTTTTGTCCAGCTGTGGGAACTGAACTGAACTGAGCTGTGGGAATGTTAGGGGCTAAAGTAAAGTAAAAAACATACCATCACTAATCTACGAACGCCACAAAAGTTTTGTGAAAAGTCAGAAGAATCCATGTTTGATAACTTACGTCAGTTTTGGGGGATCAATGCTTTACTTTACAAACTAAAAGTAGGTAAACAAAATAGCTTACCACGCCTATACATAAAGGATGTAAATAGACCCTTAACGAAGCCAAAAGACACATGTTCTCTCCGCCTTAGCGATCATTTTTTGGTTCTAGGCCATACCTGGGAACCTTCTAGTTACGGAAATATTAGGGGTCAAAGTTCCAACTTTTTCACAAGTTTTTTTTTTAAATACAGTAGACGCTCATAAGTGCAGTACCATGCTAAAGATTACATTGCTATGAACACACGTGCGTGTGCGTGTATGAGTGATGTCTCAACATTCCATAACACACACTAATGAACTGTCGTCACACTACGCGAAATAGCATTATATTTCTGTTGCATTTAGAATACACATCATAGTGATGACCCGTTCTTACCATTGCATTGTTAAAATTCGCGTAGTATTAACATGGGTTGTTAGCTGTTTGGGCTGAGCATGGGTTCACGATCAATGAAGTCCAAGTTCGAATCCATGTTATTACAATGTGTGGCTGTTTTTTGTTTCTTTGAAACCTTTATAATATTTGTATTTTAAGCAGAAAGTCGTTAGGTATTTAAGTTTATTTATAATATAGTCATGCTTATTATTTATTTTTTATAAGAAGTTAAATATTAGATAGTTATTGTATTATTATTAAACCTCATTAATTGATTTTTATTTTATGTTTTCTGTGTTGGAAGGTAACTAATATTTAGAAAAACATATCTCATCGGGTCTAACGTATCATTTATAATTAAAACACAAAAAGTGTAATGTCACTTGGGTTCGAACGCAGACTACACTGTGCGAGACATTTTATCTATAGCGTTAACCGCTAAGCCAGATAGACACATAATTGTTAGTTTGAAATTAAATATCACTAACTTAATACTCCGTCGCGACATGACAGGCTTGTCACTAAGGCAAATGATCATTATATCGCACTCTTTCTGACTAGATAATTATGAAAGAGTGCGATATACGAGATCGTGTATGTGTGCAAAATGTTTGTTATGGAAAAAGGTCGTAAGTGCGACTTGTTTTGATGCGATCGTTTTGTGAAACTGCTACTGCACTTATGGTCTATACTGTACATGTTTTTAATGAAAGATTTTTACTTTAAACACCTCCACGACCCCCGTACTATTCAATTTATCGATCAGCTTGACATTCATTGACGGCTTCGTGATGGGTCTGTTTTCACCCTGTATAACTAAAGTAGTTTCCGTTGTCTGAATTTTTTTGTAACTTTTAGCAACTAAGTATCTACCTATTTCACAAGAATATCACATATATAATAAAAATGTACCAAAATATATCTGTTCGTCAACAACACGACACCTGAAGAAATTCACAGGTGGATGTGGTCCAGTCTATTCCTCTGAGACAGTCGTCTAGATGCCACTCTGACCACCCAGAGAACATCACACTTCATCTGTACTAGCGATAACTACACGGTAGAATCAATAATTATGAATAAACCATAATTTTATTAGTCATTAATATCGCAGATGATAAAACGGATGTTTCGCGATACCTACGCATTATTACATGAGTTAATTGAGCTTTTATGGTTGGAGAATAATTCAAAGTAAGAATTATGATTGTATCTAATACTGTTTTTTTCGATCGGCTGAACTTATTAGATCTTTAAGACTTCTATAATGAATTTTAGCATGACTTACAGATTTCAATTACTTTGGTTCTCAAATCTTTTAATGATCGAAAGTAACTTGTTACTCTATTGTACGGATGATAAGGTTGAAAGTCGCGTGAAGTTATTAAATCAACATCAATAATAGCTTGGCTGAGCTTAGCGCTCAATTGAAACTTAGTGAATTATTACGCACGATAATAATCTCCATAAATAATTATGAGGACAGGTGTTCAAAACTCATGAAGATTGCATTTTTTTCAATTGCTTTTAATAATCTGTTGCATCTTGATCGAGTCGTGTTCTTCGACTTTGTAGCGCATTGTTTTTCGGTATGGGAATAAATATTAAATTACATGTTAATATATGAAACTAAATAGGTACTTCATACTTACCTGGATCTGTGTTCAGTCTATCAGTCATAGCGATGACAGTAAAATCAAAAATTTATCGTATTGACAAAAACCACTCATCATCTGCCTAGCCTTTTCTCAACTATGTTGGGGTCGGCTTCCAGTCTAACCGGATGCAGCTGAATACCAGTATTTTACATGGAGTGACTGCCGATCTAACCTCCACAACCCATTTAGTGCTGTGTATTACAATACACCTTGGTAAGACTGGTAGTCAGCCTTTCGGGCCACTGACTACCTGTAACGACTGTCAAAGATCTACAATTGACAGCCGGAATCAACGGCTTAACTTGCTTTCCGAGGCGAGGAAACTCGGTATGGAATGGGCGGTCACCCATCTACAGACCAACCTAGGCAAGCATGGCTTAACCTAGAGATCGACCCGAGCGGCTGTTATTATTTAGCCGTGAGCTCCCACACAAAACACAAAAGTAACTGTACATAAGACATATTAATGCAATTTGATAGTATACTCTTTTCATTTTGTTTGCAATAAAGAATTTTAAGAAAGCAGTTATCGTAGCATGTTTGTGGACGGAGACCTGCTTATTTGAACCAGCAGTTGGTAGTTATAGTTTTTATAATTCTTCCGAGTAAATTAAATATCACAGACGTTACAAAAGGGTTAATTTCACATCATAAAACTTTGACCAAACAATAAAGCTTAAAACATTTAAATTAACAATAAACTGTTATAGCCAACAATCCAACATTTAAAATTACAGATTGCGCTCCCTATAAATCGAAATTCATTTACAGCCACAGGTTATATTTTGGCAAGAAAAACTAGTTTTTGATCCCGGATTTGCTTGCTATCTTATTGTTTTTCCAATTATTTCTATTTTTCGGAAACTATTTAAGCATCATCATTATTCTCCTGTCTTATCCCAATTTATTTAGTCTTCTTCTTCCATACTTCTTTTTTACTCGTTATCTCAGCAGTCACCTCCTCTCTAGCCACATCATCCTTCACTCAGTCCATCCCTCGTTTCTTTTTAAATTAGTTGGTTCGTGTCCTTTTTTTTTTCGTATGGGAAATCATCAAATGACGGACGGCGAGTTATGGGCTAGCTCGCCGTCCGGCCGTCTCATGACGACAGGCCGTGTCGACGGCGCGTTCGTGTTCCACGTGCGCCTCAAAGAGATGTCAGCAAATAAGTAGGGGTCCGCATGGGCCGATGCCTGCCAGGGCTGCGGGACTGTTCGAAAGAGATACCGTGGCCCTGGAACACAAAGGGCAAAGAAGTAACATGGATGGGTTTTTTGTCAGTACAAGTCTGACACTACCTTCCGCTCCGCCCAGAGTGGGGGATATCATTTGATGATTTCCCAACCGAAAAAAAAAAGCTTATACTGTCACTTACAGGATATCTTCAGTGATTATTCCCCGTTTCTGTTTTTCCGTGTTTTTTGTTGTTGTTTTTTGGGAGCTCAAAATAATGAATAATCATGAAAGATATCCCGTAAGTGACAGTATAAATTTATCTTCCAAAAAGTTTCAAGGCTGAACTTCTGTGGACCAACAAACAATAGGTTGGCACTCCATAGAGGTAACATTTTTATGTGAAGTGATAGCCTTTTTATTTTATCACTATATGGCTATCATAAACCCGTGGCTAAAACAATTCGCATAAATATAAACCCTTGTAAAACATAATAAAACCTAATTAAGTTTTATTCGCTTAACTTTAATTAGAACTGCTATTAAAATCGTTTCAGCGAAACAAAAACTTATGTCTTTTTGTTTGTTTGATTGAACGATGGCGGTAAGGCATTTACACTTCTATAAAGAAGTAACATTCTTTTTAAATCGTAAAAATAATTTTATGATTTAAAAAGAATGTTATTATACGAATTGCACTAGAGTTTAATTCTAACACCGATTTCATAAGCTAAAATACTAATGTCTTAGGTTACTAGCTCTGAGATCCAAAGAGGTTCATGCTATCTGATACCAAGACATCCTAGAAATCTACAATCGCCTCTCCAAGAAAAGTACCTACTGTTAATGAATGTAAAAATACCCAAAACTAAGCTGAAAGGCACTTGTTCTTTCTTGATCTTTTTTTTTTGAACTTTACCATACCTTCAAGTTTTTAATTTTATAAGTTTTCTTAAAACACCTTCATGACCCCAGTAGGTACTATTAAATGCATCCACCAGCACGGTGTTTTGAGTGTATTACTTTGAGTCTTACCGTAAAAAAAAATTCACCCCTAAAAAAGTCATTTCCCAGTTAATATTTTTGCATAGAATTACTTAATTAATTTAATGTAGGTACAGAATGATTGGTTGACGGCTTCATGAAGGGTCATTTTGCACCTTGTATGATTTTCCCTATGGCATTATTTTAATAAGCCACATCTTCTTTGACCATCCTGTTTATCTTTGGGCTTGACTCCCATGGTAATATCACCACCACAAAAAACATCACCAACTCTAACAATTTCCAAACCAATCCCTTTCAAAGTCGTTAACTAACTCCGATAATTATCATGAAGCAAGTAGATGCTTAGAAGACAAGTGGCCCTATAAAATTAAGTCAATTACAGCATCAGTTTGCAAAACCCACGAAGAAAACATAAATCTATCAAATAAATACATCAATACTGCCCCAATATATTGTCCTCGAGTCCTATTTGTCTCCACATTTAATAGAATAGGGTTACTAAGAGGCATCGCATCACATTTCAGTACTGGTGATAATTCTTCATTGGTACGCAGTAAATAACAGTCCCCTTTAGAGCGTAGTACGTCGGTTAATTTTAATTGGATCCGAGTAAAACCCACTATTGCCGCTAAATGCTTTATTGCTAATTGATCTGGAGCTCAACGCGAATGGGAAATTGTACACGCATGTTGATCAGTATTTAAAGTGAATTTTGGTATACAGCAGTGACGAAGGTTCCATACAACTCGATTCCTCAGTAGGAATCGAGTTGTATGGAACCTTCGCTTGGGAATCCAGTGATTCCCTTTGAAAAATGGCACAGTCAGTATTCTATAGACAAACAATATAATCACAGTACTCCGGCTTACCTCTTGTAAAAATTGACACTTCGCTACTGGTATAAAGTTTCAATCAAGGGATAAAATAATGAAAATAGATTTTCATAGACACAAGTAGACTTTTTTTCGATTCCTGTATCTTTTAAACAGTTGATGGTTTACCTTACTGTCGAACAAGATAGCCAATGTTAAGCGCGCAGTTTTCATTGTTCAGTAAATTAACTATAATCTTTCGTCTAATCATAATAAAGGAAATGTTCCATAAATATCAAATTTTACCGAGATTAAAACCTTATTTATCGATAATTCCTTCATCCAATAAAGTAGCTGATAGGAACATAGTGTACCCATTACACTTAAATTTTATCTCTCCATCCAGGCGTTGATTGTCAATGGACATAATAATAGCACTTGAGCATTTACGGTAGCCATCAAATTAGCAGTAAAATCTTAATACATACATCTATCAGTAACTAATCAAGATGGCAAATAAACATGGATTTTGTATCGCACTCAATCTAACACAATAACTCATTCCCGTATCGCCTTTGGAAGCTGTAGATGGTATATTGAGTCGCAAAAGTAGCATCTTAATAACACCAGGATAGATAGTATCCCATAGAATTATCACATAAATCAAGCGAGTCAATGATTAATACGATACAGACGATGAGAGTCTGACCACTAGTACGTCGTTATAACGGTTGAGTGTAATTAAATTGAGCTTCCGTATACAGTCTGTGACGGGTCCAGTAATGGGGGATCACTACACTCGGCCGCTAAGCGGCACGCCTCGGAAAATTGAGCTTTAGACATCAACAATGTAATCTTTTGAAGCGATTCTTGGTGTTTAGAACTGAGAAGATAATGGAAGATGTAATAATTTGACTGATATGCCAAAAGAAAATAGATGTCTACTGGACTACACTCATAAAATCATCGATGACAATATGGGTAGGTACACTGACTCTTCGTGAGCCTGTGAAACAATAGATTTTTGCCACAAGTCAGTCTCTGCCTTTACTCTGATCATTTCAAGAACAAATCGCGAATAGTAACCAAGTGCATTAATACAGACATTAACAAGATCCTTTACGAAGCCGTCAACCAAGCATTCTGTACATCAAACTAAGTAACTTTACGCAAAAATTATTGCAAGGAAACGACTTTTTTTTGTTGTGAAAAATCACTATTTAAAAAAATAAAATAAAAATTATTTATTGTCTCTTTATTTACGGTAGGACTCAGTGTAATGCACTCGAAATATTGTGCTGATGGATGCATTGAATAGTACGGTTCGTTAAAAATCTTACATCAAAAACATTTTTAAAAAAACTTGTGAAAAAGTTGGAACTTTGACCCCCAATATCTCCGTAATTAGAAGGTTCCCAGGTATGGTCTAGAACAAACAAATGATCGCAATGACGGAGAAAACAAATGTATTTCGGCTTCGTGAAGCGTCTCCCTTTTTATTTAATTTGTATTTACAAGTAACCTACTTTATAATGGTCTCGGAAATGTTAAGGTTTACAATAATAAGTTCTATTAATAGCTTTACCTCGTAAAGTTAGCTAGAAAAACTTTTAGACTTTTCGTGCAACTAATCGTTTTCCAGTTAAACGTGTTGCTTAGTTGCTATGTTTGCAGTTTGTAGAAAACATGCGATAATTTTCTACACAAAAAATACTATAAAATAGCTTTTTTTTTTTTTTTTTTTTTTTTTTTTGGATGGGAAATCATCAAATGACCCCCCCCACTCTGGGCGGAGTGGAAGGGAGTGTCAGACTTGTACTGACTAAAACCCATCCATGCTCCTTCTTTGCCCTTTGTGTTCCAGGGCCACGGTGTCTCTTTCGAACAGTCCCGCAGCTCTGGCAGGCATCGGCCCATGCGGACCCCTACTCGGTTGCTGACATCTCTTTGAGGCGCGCGTGGAACACGAACGCGCCGTCGACACGGCCTGTCGTCATAAGACGGCCGGACGGCGAGCTAGCCCATAACTCGCTGTCCACAGGCCCGCGCCTACGGTGGCCGGGAGCCACCACGTGACCCCCGACGCCCAGGGCGTCTCCCGCGGCGGCTGGGACGTGAGGTTCTTTCCCTCTCACGTCCCGCCACCTCCTTCACTAGCATGACTGCTTCACAGAAGGTGGTGACGGCTTCCCATTCCCTCTCGCTCCGGACCATGGCTTGAACCAGGGCCGGACGCGAGAGATCGCCGCCGCCAATCGCCGCTACAAGGACACGGCGGTGCTCCGCCCAAGCGGGGCAGACCTCTACGGTGTGCTCCACCGTGTCCTCCGGACGATCCTCGCAGTGGAAACACCCGGGCGTTTCCTCCCGCCCGATTCGGTGCAGGAACCTCCCGAAACAACCGTGTCCGGTGAGGATCTGCGTCAGGCGGTAGGTGAGGGCGCCGTGGCGCCTCTCTAGCCACTCCTCAAAGAGGGGACTTATCGCCACTATGGTAGCGTGCCCTGCACGGGGTTGCAACAGTCGCTCTCTCCATGTCGCCATGAGATCACGCCGGAGGTCTGTCCGCTGAGCGGCAATTTGCCGCGGCAGCGGAGTTTCCCCCCGACGTAGTGCCTCCGCGCGCCATTCATGCAGGCGCGCGAGGACTATCGCCTCCAGATCCCATGGCGGCAATCCGGCAAGGAGGCTAGCCGCCTCGCCGGAGATCGTGCGGTACCCCCGGATTAGCCTTATGGCTATCACCTTTTGGGGCGCGTTCAAGTAGTGGGCAGCTTGCCGCCTCAAAGAACGCGCCCACACCGGGGCCCCGTAAAGGGCCATGGACCGCACGACCCCCGCGTATAGCCTCCGGCAGGAGGCGTTTGGACCCCTCAGGTTGGGCAAGAGCCGCTTGAAGGCAGCCCCTGTCCGTTCCAGTTTGGGAGCCAAACGTCGGAAGTGCTCCACGAAGTTCCACCGGCTGTCGAGGACGAGTCCTAGGTACTTCAACGTCGACCCGACGCCGATGGAAACCCCTCCTGCCGTCAGTAGGGATCCCGACGGTGGCGCATTCCGAGGCCCATGAAAACACATGGCCTCGGACTTGTGCAATGCCACCTCGAGACCCAATTGCCGGATCCTCTCCACGACTATCGCAACCCCGCGTGTCATGTTTTCGGCCGCCGCCTCGTGCGACCTCCCTTGTGCCAGTACCAGCGTGTCGTCAGCGTAGCAAACTACGCTGACGCCGGTAGGGAGGTCGGCGCGCAGCACCCAGTCGTAACCGATGTTCCACAGGGCCGGTCCCAGAACCGATCCCTGTGGAACACCGCACGACATCTCTCGCCGGTTCCATTCTCCGCTCCGACCGGGGTAGATGACGGCTCTATCCGTCAAGTAGTCCCCGACTACACGACGAAGGTAGATTGGCACCCGGTGATACCGGAGTGCCTCCCCAATGCAGCTCCAGGGCATGGAGTTGAAGGCGTTGGCGATGTCAAGAGACACCGCCAAGACGACCCCGCCCCGGGACACCGCGTCCCCCGTCGTGAGGGCTCTCACGCGCATGATGGCGTCCACCGTGGAGCGCCCCTTGCGGAAACCAAACTGGTGTTCCGCAAGATCCGGCCCCATCCCCGCAAGGTGCCCGGCGAGGCGGTTGGCAATGACTCTTTCAAAGAGCTTGCCCACCTCGTCGAGCAACACGATGGGCCGGTATGCGGACGGAGAGTCCGCAGGGCGCCCTGGTTTCCGGATGAGGACCAGCTTCCCCGTCTTCCAACGAAGCGGAAACTGGCCTCTCTCCAAGCATGCGCTTAGGAGCCCTTCCAGTCGGGGCCCGAGAGCCTCAGAGGCCAGGACCCAGGCTTTGCTAGGCAAGCCATCGGGTCCCGGGGCGGCGTTTCTGGTTTTCAGCCTGCGTACCGCCACTCTCAGGTCTACCCCAGTCACCTCCGGAACGTCGTCATCGTCATCGGTGTGGTCCGCTTCCGGCACCGCACGCGGCGGCGGAGCTATAGGCGGGGGAGGATGCTCCTCTCGCGAAGGGAACAGAGCGCTCACCACGTCCTCCACGAGCTCAGGCCGGAGACTCTGCGTTAGCGGGGGGGCCCGGGTGCGGAGTTTGTCCCGCACCATCTTGTAAGGGCGCCCCCACGGATCTCCGTTCAGAGACTCCAGCATCTCCTCGCGGGCCAAGTTCTTGGCCCGCCGGACAGCCTCTTGGAGGGCGGTCTTCGCCGCTCTGTACCCCTCGTACAGCTCCGCCTCAATGGCTGCCGCATCCGGAGGGCGGATGCGGAGCCTGCGATGCCTGGCGTACAGGCGCCGCGCGGCAACGCACGCCTTGCGCAGAGACGTCAGCTCTCGCGACCACCAGTACACCTGACGCCGGGCGCTGCCTGGCCGAACTCGGGGCATTGCCACGTCGCAGATCTCGGACATGGCTTCCTGGAACCAACCCGCCTCGTTGTTGATGTCAGCAGGCCTGACTGGTGATGACACCCAGGCCTGCACGATCGAGGCTTCCAGGAGGAGCTCCCGGTCCAGCTGCTTCAGCGCCCATCGCGGACCACTCGGGGCCTGTAGGACCGGCACGCTTGAGGACTGGGTGGAGACGTCGAACCGGATGTACCGGTGGTCGGAATAGGTCTCCACCCCCTCCATGACGCGCCAGTCAACGACACACGGCGACAGAGCGGGGCTGGCGAACGAGATGTCCACTACCGACTCGCCCCGCATCCGCACGCACGTGGGGACAGAACCCCGATTTAGGACGACCAGGCCTGTCTCCAGGGCCCAGTCCTCCACCATTCTACCCCGCACGTCCGTGTAACGAGAACCCCAAGCCAAGTTCTTGGCATTGAAGTCCCCGAGCACAAGCACGGGGAGGGAATGGCTTCCGATGACGACACTCAACTCCGTGAGGGAGTTGTGGAACTCGGCGAGAGTTCGGCTCGGGGAGAAGTAGACTCCTACTACAACGATCTCCCCGAACCGTGCTGCTACGCACCCCTGACCCTCCCTGACACTCTCAAGGGTCGGGGTACCGGCGGCGACCGACGCAATTAAGGTCACTGAGCCGCTAAGGTCCTCCACCCAGTCATCCCTGGGCGGGACAAAGTACGGCTCAGCGACCACGGCGATGTTAATCGACCACTGCGCCATGCTCTGGAGCAACAGATCCTGAGCGCAGGCGCAGTGGTTGATGTTCGCTTGGAGAAGGCGTAATGGGGCCGTTACTGGCACTCCATTTCAGCCCCCTCCCGGGCCCCCTGCGAGGGCCCCGCTGCGGAAGTTGCAGCAGTAGCGGCAGCGGCGGCGACAGTGGCGGCGACAGTGGCGGCGGCTGCGGTGGTGGCGACGGTGGGGGTTTTGGCGGTGGTGGCGGAGGGCCTTCCCTTACCCCTGCCCTTGGCGGGAGTACCGCAGGACTTGCTCCCTGCCCGGTGATCGGCCGGCTTGCCAGCTGCCGCACATGCGGCGCAGCGCGGCGCGGCGGAGCAAGCCGCGGCCATGTGACCAGGCTGGCCGCAGCGGAAGCACAGGCCGCTGCGGTCCACCTCCGAGGTGCACCGGACCGACACGTGGTGCCCCACATGGCAGCGGAAGCACCTCAGAGGTCTGGGTTCCAGCAGCTTCACCTGCGCTGAAACCCAGCCCACCAAGAGCCTTCGGCCCTCCACAATGACTTTCGCCGCCATCACAGGGCAGCTTACCTTTACGGTTCGCATGCCCGACAGGTCCGGACGTAAGGTGCCTGCCTTGACCTGCTCGGCAGGGCACCCACCGGTCCTGGTGACGGCGGCCACCACCTCCTCCTCGGTCACCGAGTCGTCCAGACCCAGGATGCGCAGGTCTGCGCATTTGACGGGCCTGGACACTCGGGCCTCGTCCGCATTTAGGGACGCTCTAAGCTTTTCAGCCAGAGCGTCAGCGGACGAGCCACGGGTTTCGCCGGGGATCTCCAGCACTCGAGCACCTGTTGCGGTGACTCTAAGCCGGAGGCCCCCGGCGATCCCGAGCTCCCGGAGATCCACCATCGTCTTCGCCTTAGCGAGCACGTCGCGATAGGTCACGCCCCTCTTTTCCGCCTCCGGCTGTAGTGTTATCACTACAGCTGCGGTCTTCGGGGCGCTGAGCCTAGCAGCGCCATTCCGCTTCTTCCCTTGGCGCTTCCGCTCCCGCTTCCTGGCCTTTTTGGCCGCCCTTCGCTCCCTCGCTCTCTCTCCGGCCACCTGCCACCCAGTCTCAGCCACGGATAGCTTAGGGGGCGGGTGGGGCGGCGGTGGCGGCTGTCTCGCAGCTAGCGCTGGCACATTCGCCGCCTTGCCCTTCTTGTGGACCGCCGCCTTGCCCTGCCTCAGGGCCGCCGCTCCCCCAACCGGGGCCGATTTAGCCGGAGCCAGCCTTCTGGGAGCCGACGTAACCCTGCCGGAGGGCTGGCCGGACGGCCCCGGTGCGGAAGCCGCTGCAGCCGCATATGTGGCCGCCCTCGGGCCCGAGGGCGCCTTGTTTGCCGCCAAGGGGGGGCGCAGAACAATGCCCTCCAGGACGGAGAACCGCGCCTGAAAGGCAGCCAGCTCCTGCCGAACCAGGTTCAGGACCTGGTTCTCCACCGGCACGGCCTGGCTTGGTCGCTGCTGGCCATTTTGGGGCGCCTCGCGAGAGCCGGACTCACGCAGACTGGCCAAGTCTGCTCGGAGCCTCCTGTTCTCCTCTTGGAGAAGCTCCGTGGCGGCCGTCAGTCGAGCGACCTCCGCCCGCAGTTTGACCATGCCGTCTGGCGGGGGCGCCGCATATCTGGCCTCCGCTGCCGCCATGATAGAGGCGACCGCTGAGGGTATAGCCCTTTGCCTGGTGGAGGGCTTTTGCTTGTACGAGACAGCCCTCAGCGCCGCCTCCACCTCCTTTGCAAGCCCGGCCTTACGCTCCGCTTCGGAGCCGCTGTCTGCGCCCGCCTCGCCACCAGAGGAGCCCGAACGGGCCACCCCGTGACCAGCAGCCACCCCCGGGTGGCGCGCCTCTGCGGCAAGCCGTGCCGACCTCTCGGTGGCAGAGAGGCCTCTCCCCTTGCCGCGGATCCCGCCACGCTTGCTGGTGGGGATCTTGCGAGCCGAAGCCAGCTCCCCCTCTGAAGACGACTCTCGGTCGCCTACCGGCCTGGACCGCTTGCGAAGGAACTCCCTGTTCCCCGCAGAAGCCCCGGGCCTCCCGCGCCGGGAGCTCTCTGAGCCTCCCGCGCTTACATCGCTGGATGCGGCGCCGGACTCCGACCCCGCATCCCTCTCCTCCCTTCCTTCGCCGTTATCGGCCGTTTTTTGGGTTAAAATATTTTTCATTTTGTTCCCACGAGTATGGGGGAAATAAAAAGTCCATCTGGGCAGTGCCCCCTGTACCCAGATAAGCCATAGCCAGGCCCGGCAGTGGTTCGCACTAGCGACTGATTTTCCAAAGGAACCCGTCAGCCATACATCTCCTCGCGGTGCGCCGCCGCTTGAGATTCGGGGTAACTTTTTATAGAGGTTTTCTACCTCGTGGTCCGGGCGGTTAAGCCAAGACCCTCGGTCCCAATCGAAGCCGCGAGACGTGTTCCACGACACTTCGACGGTGGGATTACGATATCGACGGGGACAGTGAAGGACTGCATCCTTCACTGTCTGCTCGGAGGCAGGGTCAGTGCACACCGAGCCCGCCCTAGCTCCTCCGCTGTGCCCTCTGCTTTTCAGAGGGTCACACGGAGCAACGCCCCCTAAGTCCAAGATGGACCCCTCCCATGTCAGAATATTAGCCATGGACAGTAACATTCCCCGAGGAATAAGAATCTCTTCCCATTCCTCGGGGAAGGATACTGCCCACGCCCAGGGTGCACCGGCCCAGCAGCTGCTATTCCCTCCAGACGTATCGAGAGGGACCGGCAGCCATCAAGCACACGAGGAGGAATTCTGACAACGCACCCCCTATAAAATAGCTTTACGAGTGCGTTTGTTTGAATAAATAAAACTTTACGGATTTAAAAGCGAATTTTCCGTCAACCATTGACTTAGAAAAAAGGAACTTTAGGAACCTCACAGTTATATACTAAGAAATTTATTTTTTCAACCCATAACATGTATTGAAGGCCTTCTCTATGTATAAGGTTCCATTCAAATATATAGATAAACTTTTAGAAATCATTCTGACCAACAAAATAGGGTAAAAAAAAATAAGAAAAACGCATTAGATACTTACAAGAAAAAAAATCGAAAATACACTAAAAATATTGGTGACCCAATGATTGTAGGTCAAAATAAAATACCTTTGGCTAGACGAACGCTGTGTTAAAATGTGTCCATCTATTTTAATGGACACCTTATTTTTTTTGTTCATAATTTCACTTCACTTCTGTGTAGCGGTTCAAAGAAGACACCTACACACCTACTGTCTAAATTACAACTCTGTGGTGGTTTCAGTCTCTGAGTAAAATGAACGTGACATACGGACAGACAGACATACACATCGACGGATCTACAAGGGTTCCGTCTTTGCCACTTGGAAACAGAACCCTAAAACCAACTACTTTTTGCCTTGCGACACCGAACCCTAAAACCCCAAAATCATTACAAAGTAACATGCTGTAGCAATCAATAAATCAACAAAATCGAAAGATTGCCTTCATTAAAGTAATTATCTTTGAGTAACCAAAGTAAACGTACATCAGGTTCGTAAAGTATCGAAACAAAATTACTCTAAAACTTGAACCTGTATTAACAACGGAATCAAACACTTCCTGAAATTAAACAACTTTGTTTAATGATGCCGACGTCAGATGAATCATTATTCTATAATTATACTATCAAATAATATGAGAATATTGTAATAGCTGTAATTTTAAATACAGTTAATATTTATTGATTTTGTCTGGCGTGGTGCATGCTACACGTACATCGCTTCTGGATTTCTTATTCTTATTCTTTATTGCGCACAAAATAACAAATATACATACAAATTGCAATAATATACCTTATGAGCAATGGCGACACAAAATTTAGGATTTCAGGATTTGGATTTCTTGGGTTATTTATTTTTACCAGCAAGACGCTTTATTTTATTTTAAACAAAAAGTACTTTTGAAAAAATGCTTTCAAAAGTTTTAAAGACATTTTATCAGTATTTTTTTTTATGTCTGGTTATTTTTCAAAAATGCTCTCAAAGTAGTTTGAGAGATTTTTTTGGTTATGGATGCACGTCGTTTGAAAATTATTATCGTCGTAGCATCTCTACAGAGTACCTTGAACCAAACAGTAAGTTCCTTAATTTTCGGGCAAATATCAATGTGACTTTATTTTCTACTATTATTATATTCGTGTACCTACCAATTAGGCTGTAATCCACTCAACGAAAGAATCCTCTAAGACATTTTCATTACCTAGATAATTATTTAATAAATTCTCCAAAAGCACTCATTACTCAGCTAATGCACGAACACATTAACGAATCTCAGAACAGAACACACCATTAATTGTTATGTGAAGATCTTAAATCTCAGTAACGTTTGAGTCGAAATATTTCACTCATAATACTTAAATTATTAAAATAGACGCAGAAATGTCTAAAGAACGTGACTCCGAGTTAAATATGCTGAACATTAAGATTCCAACTTAGACTGAGATGATATCAACACGAATAACTTGAATAAACGTAGAATAAAGTACGTTATTATATTTGATGATTATAATGAAGCAGCAAAAAAATGCTTGGGAAATGCGTACTATAAGAATATATGAGGCTGATAACTAAATCAAAGAAAAGGTGAGTTATTCTGTGCGTAGTTTTATTAGCATGCAAACAAATACAGAAATGCGTAGTGCAACTATGTAGTTGGGATACCACTAACTGGTATGATTAAATATTTCTTGAATTTCTTCAACTATCACATCAACACAACAAACAGTGTCTCTATAGAACCTGGATTATTGTTATGTGCGATTTCGAAGTAACGCTAAATATGAATCAACGAGGTGACATGGTTACCATCATTTTAAGTCCGTCTATAAAATGACCAACCTTTTATCATACGATCAACAGATATAACCGGATATAAACAACGCAGCAGTGCACCAAAGATTGTCATACTGAATTTTTCATACTATGTAAAATATACAACAAACAACACTATAAAGTAAATCTCAGTTATGGTCGTCATACTTTACAATAAACTTGATCTAAATTCAAGAACATCCGTTCACAGGTATAAGTTGGCTATGTTTGTAATGAATAGTTTTCGAAGTACGCATGCACTGGCGTTAAGCGACTCGACCATGGTGGTCCGAGTGCAAGGCACGTTTGTAATATTTCACGATGTTAATTTTAAAATTAGCGTCGGCAAACAAATCCTGCAAATTGTTTGCTTTCGTCTACCGCAGACCGATGCTAATGGGTGATTTTAAGTCCTGCCTCTCATTCAGAACTATAACAACAAAGCCATTAAGTAAAAACGTCTTGTTTAAAATGATTTCTTCCTCCACATTAACGAATTTTTCATTTTCAACCGCTTCCCATATTCAATATGGAAATATTTGTTCCAGTAGCCGGACCACACAAGGGCGAAATTGGTAGCCCGCCGCATCTCGTTTTGCATATTTTCTGCATTACTGAGCAAAAGTCTTTTGTCAATATTGTCTCCTCGAGTCATTGAGTAAATGACGGAGTCTGTCTACTAAATATACAAAATGTAAATTAAGCTCCCGGCATGTTGTTTTCTTGCTTTGTTTGTTTAATATCTCAGTATCCTTTAATATTTCACGAGAGTATAAAGTTTCAGTTTTATGAAGCTCGATGTCAAAGATGGTGTTGACAATAAATTTCTTTCTAGCACGTAATAGAGTTTCTTGCGAACAATATCACCACAGTAGATGGAAGGTTTAATATGTTTTTATTACTTCTTTATCGTCTTTTCTAACATCTTTATTCGATTCTGAGCTCTGAATATACAAATTTTAATGCAAATATCAACGCATTCTTATATACTGACATTTTCGCAACAAATTGCTTTGCTGATATTGCATAGTTGAAATAAAGTCTTGAGAATAGATTCTTCATTGAATTTCTCGACAATTGTGGTAAAATGCGTATCAACATTGGTTGACAAAACCGTTACTCGGAGACAAGATTGCCGGACGGCTGAGAGAGCTCAACAAAAGCTTTTTAATATCAGCACACACCCTGAGGCAGGAAGGGGTTATTTACATAAAAGCCACGTAGTTATTTAAGAACAATCCGGTATATACAAACGTGTGTATACGAGCGAGACACGAATATTGTTATGCTAACTGGCTTCGTTAGTTTGTTCCTGGGAATTGTTTCGCTTTGTTGAAAGAGTCGTCGGTACGTGAGCTCGGATTTACACCGTGATCTCTGTAACTGAGTTTGTGTACCAACTAATTTGCTTGAATTTAATTAAGATTGTATGGAAACGGATAAGTTCGGGAGTTATGGAAAGTATTATATTGTAGCTTTGTTTTGACTTGGACAACGTACATAATCCAGGATGGTTCAAGACATATTTCTACGTCTTAGCATCATAATTTTAAACCAATTTGACCACAGGCATAAAATTACATTCTATGAGCGACAAAGATGAAGAAAAAGTCGAAAATATACTGGACCGACATAAACTACCGAAAAATGTTTGTCACTCCTGATGAAAGTCCTGGAAGTTCGTGTTGGTCCACTTTTTTATTTCTTTTTCAGTTCTTTTCAACCTTGGCCTGACATCCAATACCTTTATAAAATGCCAAACTTGCCTGTAATCGATGCATGATAACGCAAAAGACCCCTCCGCCACTTTCCATAACTGCATCAGTTATACGCAATTGACAAACTGCCAGCTGACGGTTTTCCAAAACCCATTGGAGTTAATGCTAGGCAGTGTTGTCTACATGATTACATGCTGACTGCTGCACACACGCTCCAGACGTTTGCAAATTGCACCTTGCCTCCTTTACTGGATGGTTATTCCGTCATTGATGGCTTGAAGGCGATTGTAGTATCGAATCAGAATGTGTTACGCGTGACTGCTAATATTTTGAATGTCAATTCCGATTCCAGTGTAGTTTGAGGTTGAGTGTCGTTGGAAATGAGGGGTTGTGGTGATATTGTGGTGCTCTGATTTGTACCAGATTGGTAAATTGTAGGTTCGTCGTATAAAGTAATCATGTTAAGTTCAATGGCAATGCTCTTGTATGAAATTCTGTTACTATATGCGCATTTTTACACTTTTATATCCGTTTATATATCATAGTGTGATCTACAATAGAAAGGTTTGAATTTACATTCATTATAGGTTCGGTAATAAAAGTTGGTTACAAGACTGTAAGGGACATCAACGCGTACTGTAAGTATGAATAAAGTATAACATGATTATAGATGGTGGTACTACACTCAAGGGTAGAATATTTGGGCTGCGGGACTGTTCGAAAGAGATACCGTGGCTCTGGAACACAAAGGGCAAAGAAGGAACATGGATGGGTTTTAGTTAGTACAAGTACACTCCCTTCCGCTCCGCCCAGAGTGAAGGGGTGGTCATTTGATGATCTCCCATCCGAAAAAAAAAGGGTAGAATATTTCATCAGTTGTTTAAATAAATTTGTTGTTCCATACAGTTTTAAAGTCTTTATGTATTTTTTTTTAAAAAACGTGCCCCGCTCTATGATATTTTCCTGTCTCGAGGTTGTCGTTAACAAACATTTAAACTCGCATACACAAACAGCTTGACCTGGAACAACCATCTGTAGGAAAAATATTTGTTCCACACGGGGGTCGAACTCGCGACACGCAGCCCAGCAGTCAATCGCTCAACCACGTCGCCAACCATGCCGTCAAAACCCGCCATATTGCACTTTTCATTAAACAGCTGATTTTACTGCAATCACTTAATGAGCATAAATACATTACTCACCTCCTCCCATAACTTCCTGAACATCTAACAAAACAAATACAAAAGTAACGAGCAACTCAATAATAACACTCAACTATTCTCCAGTACTTCGCAGTTTGCACGTTATAAAGTGGGCTCTTTGCCCCACGTTTGTGTGCAGTCCGTCACTACAGGTAATTGCGTTGAAAGCCCCACTCGTTTGAACGATGACGTTTTGATTTATTTGTAACGTGATGGGTAAGTTCGTGTTGCTTTCTATTGTAGGGGTTCGTAACGGGACATGGAAATGTCGTGGTTAAGTACTGTCACTATAGACCTTTGAAGGTCGTAGTAATCTTGGGGCTTCTAAGGACCTGCTTTCTCTCGGACTGGATGTAAAGAGTTACATGGCTGCTTGCTATTGAGGACATCTTTGGGGAACCAAGGATCATACTTCTAAGAAAGCTTGACCCCTATAGTGGATTGGATGTAACCAGTTTTATGATGAGTCCAGACCAATGTCCGGGGCATCGTAGTAGTCAGTTCCTGCAGATCTGTTGGGTTTGTGAAATCTTTTAACCAAAACATGATTACTCGTACCGACAAAGACATTTTTCTAGAAATAGGTACCTCTGTGGTCTGACATTACTAAGAATAGTAGGGCAGACCATAGAGTGTACAAGATCCAGCTTTTCTTCTAACATCAGCGCCGCTAGCGGTCATGAATTAATACACGAACAGAATGCGTGTACGTAAACTGCACGCGATGTGGCTGTCACTAACAAAATGAGCTCTGCTGTTTGATATTTGTGACGAGGGACATATTGAAACTTACTGTTAAGCCTACGTCTTTCCTCTGCTGAGCGAAGGCCAGGCCTGATGACTTTCAGATCGGTTGGTTTTGTCCAGATTGTCCCACCATCTTATTCCAGGTCTGCTGCGATGCCTACTGCCTTTAACTTACCGGTTAAGAATTGTGAAAAGCCTTATCAGTGCAGCTATGGTAATCGCTTTATTGATCATTTTAGAGATTCTTTTAATTTTGTTATTATCAAGGTAAATAATCAATATATTTTTCATAACAATTATCGCTTTCAACCCTGCTTTTACCTCTATTTGGGCCACTTTGTTAAAACTCTTTGACAATGTGCTTATGATTATGAACATTCCCAAAGAATTTTGAAAGTTGGAATCAGATTGGCCTAGACAAGTGCCCTCAGATAACAGTTATAATTTGCAACTAAGGTACTTCTGCAAAACCAAATCACGCCAATCAACAGAAATAACTATTTATGTTTCAAAATGGTGTATATAATTTTCAGTCAAATTAATCCGTATCCCCCATCAAATTAATCAATTACTTTACCGAGCATCGAAATGCGCTTCTATACCAATTGACAACTGATACTATCATTCGATTTAGGTAATTGCATCGATGATATCGGTATAACGAAAGGTATTTCGATTAAACGATAAATCGCAATACAAACTCAAATTAACGGAATAGTAAATCTATTTCGTACATTGTAATTATTATAACATGAACAAATGTAGATCTCGGTTCACTTGTATGTTATGAAATTATAAGGATGATCATAATCCATAACACTGTAAATTAAATCAACGTAGGATTTTTTTTACCCGTGGCACCTTTCGAAAACCACGCTTTTTCATTTTCCCGTTCAGTAGTTTCATAGAAAACCGGTAAATAAACATGAAAACCGCTTTCTTCGCTAACGTCACCTTTGAAAGAGCAACCTTGACCAAAACGTGAACTCTATACAACTGTGTCTATGGTAAGAAGCTCCACTAAACGAAACCTTTAGGAAAGTTAATTTCACATGAACACAATAATCACCCCAGTACAGTTTCTTATGGGATCAGATAATTATTTAAGACGCTGTTCCATAGACAAGAGATATTTCTCGTTAGTCGTGTCTACGAGTAGAGGTGAGCGAAGTAAGGTGAGAGACGAGTAGTCAAGAATCTTCTGACGACATTCATTAATCGCTCTGATATCGATAGAATCGAAACATCTTACCTAGTTTGAATAATTATGTGTCGTTCAATAAACGTGGAGCGTTTAGTCATAAGTGATTAGCAGAGCGAACTTTTGATTGAATACAATTGTGTTAGTTTTTATAGAATACTCAAAAAGGAGCCGTGGACGACCACTAATAACCTGACTACGAACAATAAAAATTTACATGATAGAGGCCAGCACAACAAAAGAGACAACCCACAACGTACAGTGTGGCGTAGAAGTACTAGGATCCCTATTTATCCTCAAATTAATTGGGATAATAGCCAGGAGAAAGAATAAGAAGAAGAGTATTTTTTTTGGAGACAGACAGACTTAGTGCAAGAAATCTAAGATTTTCCCACCGTGGGGTGGTAAAACCAAGTTAATCGTGATGAGATCCTATATACGCGGTATGCATTTTGAAAGGACCTCCTTATAGCTGCATGCCGCGTATCTGGCTTTTGGCCCAGCCGTTCAGTGATAACTTTTCAAGAATTTCCGCGTTGGTCACATGCTAAACGTACTTATCGCTCTGATTGTTAGCAGAGCGGAGCGGGAAACATAGCGGTAAGCGGCCATATTCCCCGCTCCGCTCTCTGTGTGATACAAGCTCAATACCTAATCTATTAATTAAACCTTCTACAATTAATGCCATCGAACTACGTAACACCAAAGTCTGCTCCAAAGATCCAACACAGCGATACCAAAACATTGTCCCAACACCTTTTTCTAAGTTTAATAACACCTTAATAAGCCTTAATGTAATTCTGGTTAATAAGACTTTATCTTTTCTTTATCTAGATGAATGTCTTCCATGGTGCCCGTGATTTTGTGTTTGGTAAATATTTTCCCTGATGAGCGGGCTCTTAAGACAGTCTTAAGATAACGCGCATTTACATTTTTGTGTGACCGGCGTTTCCTACTTTGATCGGTTGGTGTCGAGTGTGAAGGGATTATTTTTATCTCGTTTTTGGGATTGAGTTTTTTTTTGGTAAGCTTTTGTTATTCGGTGAGCGTTTATGCAAATTGGGGATTACGTACGTCTTCGGCACAGTTAATTCCTTGGTTTAAGAAGCAGAAATATACCCTTTCACTTACACTAAGTGACACCTAAAGCATTGCCTAAATTAAAGATTACTATTGTATTTTCAACATACAAAGCAGTGATAGCCTAGTGGTCTGACCGTCATCGGCGTCGGACTGCCAAGTCATAGGTCTCGAGTTCAAACCTCTGATTTTTCGGATTCATGCGCGTACATACTGTATAATTATCACTTGCTTCGGTGAAGGAAAACATCGTGAGGAAACCAAACCAGCATGCCTGTGAGACATTTCTCGTCGGTATGTAAAGCCAAGTCAGAAACAGACAGACATAAAAACTCTGACACCAGGTTAGGCACTAACCACACTATAAAAAAAAAAACAAACAAAGCACAAACTCTTAATCTAGTAGCGTGCTTTTACTAAGACATTCATTTTGGTTGCGCCTAGAGTTGGTGAGAACAGGCACTACCGTATAAAGCCCTTTCGACTACGGACCACACCTCGACGCAATAAACACATTTCTCACCCAAAACTTACGTTATACAGCTACAAATTGTGAGCTTAACATAATATAAACGATGAAAGTGCCAATATCTCACTTTCTATCACTTTTCAAATACCCGAACAAAGAAATAAAACGTAAGCATACATGGAGTTTGTGGCACAAGTCTTATAAATACGACAGCCTTATGTGTTGGGGTTATTTGTTAGATAACTAGCTGCGCCCGCGGCATTGTCTGCTTTAGTCCATAGTACTTCTTTTACTACCATGAGGAATAGGCTTCTTCTCGTAAAAGTATAATAAATACTAGGTATTGTATTCAATTGAATGGAGTCTTGCTTCTAGCAAAAGCTGTAAGCGTTTATTGATATGGAGTTGTAAGGTTTTCTAAAGTGAAATAAAACATTTTCTACGACGTACCTTTAGGTACTGCAAAATACTGATCTTTAGAATTTAAATTCATGTAAAGGTAGATACCATTTTGGTAAAAAAGTAAGTACATCATCATCTGCCTAGCCTTTTCTCAAATATGTTGAGGACGGCTTCCAGTCTAATTGGATGCAGCTGAATACCAGTATTTTACATGGAGCGACTGTCTATCTGACCTCCACAACCCAGTTAGTACTGGGTAATACGATACCCTTTGGTAAAATTTATTGTCAGACTTTTTGGGCCACTGACTACCTAACGACTGTAAAAGATCTACAAATGACACCCGGGACCAGCGGCTTAACGTTCTTTCCGAGGCACGGAGGAAACTCGGTATGTAATGGGTGGTCACCCTTCCACAGACCAATCTAGGCAAGCACGGCTTAAACTAAAGATCGACTCGAGCGGCTGTTATTATTTAGCTAAAAAAGTACGTACCTATGTACGTTTAATCTTTTGTATACTTAATAGAGAGCTTTATTTTCGTCTGATCAATAGGCAGCAAGGCGTAAAGAATCGAAGTTAAATGTTGATTTTTAACTTAGTGGTGTGTTCAAGCCGATTCCACGAATTATGAGCAACTGACCAGACTTAGCTGAATTGTATCTGTAGGCAAACATTTGTGAACTGTACGCTTTTTAACGTTTGTACAGCGTAGTACCAAAAAGTAGTGATAAAACGTTTATATTGGGAAACCTGTGGCGTTTTTCAAAAATCATTAAAATGTTTGTTGTTGTTTGACAAAAATTTAAAAGAGTACGTTTAGATGGTTTAGTCATGTGGAGAGGATGAGTGAAAGCTGACTAAAAAAAAGGTATTTACAAGGCAGATGTGAGTGGCAACGCCGGAAGGGGACGCCCTAGAAGGACACACACTGACCTTATTGGTGAGGTTCTTCAGAAAGATCAGGAGCGTAGTACTCGCAACCAGCCGCGGCGAGCGTGTATGACCAGATGTATGAACGTGGACGAGGCAAAAGGAGTATGTGAGGATCGTCGTTGAGAGCAGCGGTGGCCCAGTGGTGGAGACCCCGACTTACGAGCAGTAAGTCGTGGGTTCGAACCCAGTCAGGCGCATTACTTTGTGTAAGTTATTTCATCACCACTGCTCTCAAAACGGTGAAGGAAAACATCGTGAGGAAACCGACATGTCCTAGAACCAAAAATTCGAAGAAATGCATTACCCTGCAATATAATTACACATGCAAAACCACACAGCAAACACGTCCTATAAGCACTTAGCAACAGCTCCCACATTCCGGCACATCAGCTTAAAGTTGAGAATTAGGACAAAAGTACCAACAAAATCTACGTGACACATTACAGGTTTTATTTTCACAAACGGCGAGTGGAATGACGTCACGTGCTTGGTACACGCGAACTCACTTTGCTTGTCACCAAATTTCCAAATTTATGCAACTTTTCACGATGTAAAAACCTCTCATAACCCTTCTAGAAAGCACTGTTATCGCGGGATTATTCTGTGAGACGCTCTACTTAGGTACTTACTAATCCTGAAGAACGCAATATACTTTTGAATTCAAAATATAATTATTGAATTTTTGGTTTTATAATTTTAGGTATTATTGCAGGTTATGAATGGGATTCGATTCCCAGATCGAGCAAAGTGCTATTGAGTTTTTCCATCAGGAATTTCTCAGTAGCAGCCACGGAGTCGAGAGTTATGGCCGCTTGATGGCAATAAGCTCACCCTCTATTACATGGGACTTAAAAAAAATAACTGGCGAACTGTGGATGCACTATTAGGTACACCTCTGTCTAACCTTTCGGGGAGCACAAGCGTGATGATGTTATGATTTATGTTATAACAGGAAATACCGCAATACCATCTTTTTTATACCCTCTCTGACATAGTTAAAGTTTATTTATTTATTTACGAAGTTGTGCTTAATCGGTCTATCAATCAAATAAATGAAGAGGGGTAAAAAATGTGTACAAGACGTGAATTCACACCGAAGAAACAATTAGTGGAGTAACGTTTGCTCGTATAATTGGGCTACAACGGATGAAAAATAGTTGCTCCACATAAAGTAACTTTTGCGTGCACCTTTAAATCATCATCTGCTTAGCCTTTTCCCAACTATGTTGAGGTCGGTTTCCAGTCTAACCGGATACAGTTGATTACCAGTATTTTACATGGAGCCACTGATTATCGAACCTCCACAGCCCAGTTAGTACTGGGTAATACGATACCCCTTGGTAAGACTGATTGTCAGACTTTCGGGCCACTGACGACCTGTAACGACTGTCAAAGATCTACAAATGACAGCCGAGACCAACGGCTTAGCATGCTTTCCGAAGCACGGAGGAAACTCCGTATGTAATACCTTTGAATGTCACACAATATTATAATATTTACTCAATGCGCAATTTGCGACAACACATCTAAAAATAAATACCTAAATCTCCTTGAAGTAAACGATAAACAATTTTTGAAGGTGACCTATCGGGGCCAGACACGTTATAATGTCTGCAATTACTGTGTTTAATGAACTGCAATTACAAATCCAATCTACCGAATTAATAAGCAAGTAATTGATACGCAATAATTTCTTGTACTGGAGCCTTTCAATAAGCAATCAACACAGCAACAACATATTAGAAAGGAACACAAAATATTAAAACTGTACTCAAAAATAATTATTTTACAGATTAATTTACAATATCATTAACACTAAAAACGGGATATTTACCATGTTTACTGCTTCTTTTGAGTTCCCGGATATTTCGGCGCTGTTGCAAGCACCATGATCACAGATAAACTAATAAATAAATAAATAATAATATCCCGTTTTTAGTGTTAATGATAATATTAGTGACCATGATAGTTTAGTTCATAGACGGTATAACAGACAAACAGAATGGTATGAAAATGACGTGGGCATTTTTTTTTCCTAGCCTGCTCTGCGGCACTCCTGGGCGAAAGCCTCCCTCCATTCTTTCCACGTCTCGCGAACCCGCGCGACTTACTTCCAGTTCGGACGTGGGCATTTACAACCCCAAAAAAAATCCCAATACTGTGAACACAAATCCTGACACCAAATTTCAGTGTTACCAATAAAGACCAATATAATAATAAAAATTAAAAATAAAGGGCCAAACATATATAATAAAAATTTGCCATCGACACGTTAAGAAGAAGACCAATATCATTATTTATTAATTTAATGACTAGCTTTATAGGTCAAAAATACTGATATTTTCTATGAAACATATCCTCTCTTCCCAATATCATCCCAACGAATCAGAATACTCTGTCTATTCCCAATTGTAATGTGTGAGACACTAGAACATCCAGCTGGCACAGAAGTGGCGGGTTACGCACAGTGGACGAGTCGGATAGTCAAAGATCAAGTCTAACATGTGTCTTCACTCATGTGTTAGCTAAATAATTAGAAATCCTGATGCACTATTTCAGTGGGACCAATAAAAACCGATAAGCAGACTCATATTAGTTCATTGTCAAAATACCCAGCTTTTCTTTCTTCATCTTCGACATCTCCACCAATCAGAATACGCCCTCTATTCCCAGTAGTTATGTGTGAGAGGGACACTAGAACATACAGTTGGCACCGAAGTGGCAGGCTACGCACGGACGGGCCCACGGGCCACAACCAGAAGCAAACCAGATAGTGCAAGAGCTCGTGTAACATCAATCTTCCCCCATGTATTTCAAATTTAAAGTATTTTAGTAGCAGCAAAAGGAATAGATATCATTTGAATTACCTATATATTTTTTGTCGTCCAATTTCAATAAGGCGTATTGCCAAGTGACAAATAAGGACCAAAAAAAGGCTATCTTACTTTACCCTGTTCATTGTACTGCGTATGTCTACCTCCTGTCTATTTAAAATTAATTAGTTAAATAACACGTGAAAAAAGAATGTAAGTATTTTACTAGGCTACTCTTGCGGTATCTTCGTTATGATTGATAAATTATAATCAAAAAAATGTCTTTCATTTGGTAACCACATGACTACACTCTAGTTGTTCGACTGACTCCTGCACTACAAGTGCGCCACCATCCGATTGCATTACCTCATTCTTTCTTATTTACAAGAAACCTCTTGCATGGACATTCGTTAGCTCTGGGGACACCGAACTGCTTTGGGATTTATTTCTGTTTGTACATTGTACTTCCATTAGTTTGTTTGATTTTCATTTGTTTCTGATCGGGATTGTCTTTTGTTTTTTGAATGTGGGTTTAGACATTTTCGAATTTAGAGAATGTGCACGTTAGAGTTAACTGTTTCTGTTTTGTATATCGGTATCCAAAATAAAACAGTGTTTTATTGAGTGTTCCCGCCATGATTATTTTCACAGAGCCACAGAATTTCTATAGGCAATCTTGCATGACTTTTGAAACTCTCGTCTGAGCACAGTTTCAGTAATCGAAAGATTTATATATCTTTAAATGGTCATTTATTTTTACAAAAACAAGAAAACCTGTAGGTAGTATAATTTTTGTTACCTTTTTCTTATTCTTTGTTAAGAATTGATGGTTACAATTATTCTGTATTATTTTTTAGGCACCTACGTAAGAAGTATAATTATGAAAAAAAAATATAATAGTAAATCCAGTAACATCATACAAAATTGCCGACACATTATTTTCTCACAACCACAAATAAAATCGTTGAAATCTCTCTTTTAACCCTTGATTTCCAAAACTGTATTTCGGGCACGTTTTAATCTGAAACTTCCAGGAACTAGTCAGTAAAGGTCAAGTTCCTCGAAATCTATGTAATACGGTCAAGGATCCCCTGTTATTTGACTTTGTAGATGGTAAATGCGGGTATCTTTCTTTGAATTTCTATTAATGCGGAACTGGGTAATACATAAAGGCAAGGGGAACAAAATAGTTACGAAACGGCACTTTTTCGACAGTATTTTGTTTAATTGGCGAATCGGAAAAATAACGATACGGGATGTAGCCATTCACTTTTCCATCAGAATCTAAAGGATTTTGAAAAAAGAATCGTAATCCATTACTGTCTATTTTTGAAAAATTCGTCCTCTCGGCAACTGGAATCATGCGATGAATATTATTGAATTTACAAAATTAGCATCTAAAACGGGAATGCCTTCTTTAAAGGCACCGCAAACTGCAAATCCTATGTCGACTCTCCCAAAAAGTATCAGTGTCTACAGCCTGTATAGTTATTACAGGCACTGTATGCATGGTGTAAACGGACCCTTAACGAAGCCGTCAATCAAGCATTCTATACGTCAAACTAAATACCTCTACGCAAAAAATACTGCTGGAAAACGACATTGTTTTTGGAGATGAGGTAGGACTTACGGTAGGACTCAATGTAAAGTACTAAAACATTATGCTGAATTGAATAGGGTAATGGAGGTATTTTAAGTTAAGTAATAACATTAAAAAATTGTATAAAAAAACGGATCTTTGCAGGAATGATCGAAAACAAAAAAAAAATCGCAATGACGAGGAGAACAAGTGCCTTTACACCCATTTTAAATATAATACAGTATTTAAATGAACTAAGCATGATATATTTCATATTATGATGAAGTGTTACCAATATTGGCAAGCGGCCCCTTTTCGAGACGTCTCTGCCTCGCGTTAGGTAATCGCAAGTTGATTGAATTACTCACGCACGTCAGGATTCTGTCATAGATTATGAAATTCTGTTATATATTTCATGATTTTCTTTATGGCACAAATATTGTCAATGATGAAAAGATGTATTGGATAAAAACTTATTCAGCCTATACCGTTCCCACTGTTGGGCCACAAGTACTGTGAGATGAAGTCGGCCGCAAACGACCACGCCGGTCCATACAGGTTAGTGGTTTGCCCAAATATATGTGAAAATATATGATTTTTTTTATAGAAACAAATAATAGTTTATAGGTTTGCTTACTTACACACTAAATAACACAATTATCTAAATTGAATTTAGCGCCATACAAACAAATCGATTTCCTTTAGCAGTAAATAATTTAAATTATAAAATTAAAATATTTTTATTTATAATAAAATTTACTGTGATAAATCGACTGGGTTGTCTCTGATCGCGTACTTACGAACTATCTACTTCCTATTACAATTAAACAAATAAAATTAAGCATCATATTCATAGAAAACCTACTATTAATTTGCAAGAAACAAATTGAATCTGAATTGAAAAGTTCAAAAATTAACTAAAGCGTAACCTATGAGTGTTTCAGTGTTTCTTCTTAGAGTAGTAAGTTAAGAAAAAAACAGACCTCGTTCAATTTCAATAAAAAAATACGTACAAAAGTGTTATTTTTGACAAAGCAAAATAGGTATTATTGACGAACCTAAAGAGTTAATCAAGCAATTTTAATTAGCCTACTTGAAGAACACTGTTCTAAGGTAGGCAAAAACCGCTTCCAATCATAATCTTTGCCTCAAAGCCTTATTGCACGTTGCAATATACGCTTATTAATGAACGACAAATACTAATTTCGCATGCCTTTGTCCCGGTCGATCATCACTCAGCGTTCCTCCACCTGAGCGCCTGCAATAATCCTTTTGTGACTGACATTTATGAGTACACAGCCTTGTGAGCCTATTGGCAAAATCCTTTGTGACCCGCCTAAAGGAATATCCATACTGCGTAAGATTCAATACATGCTCAAGGATTGATTTCGCTGAGCAGTACCGTATTCGACAATGCACTCGCAAGACTATTGAAATTTGAAATCAAACGAATCTAGCTCGACGTTGGTACTCGAATGTTGTGTAAGATGTTTCGATGCTGTTTATCGAATCTTTTGAGATGTTACTTGTTTGTCAACTGAAGAACAGGATATGGGAATACAGGAAGGAGTTAGCAATAAGTTTTAAAGCAAAAGACTTGAAGAAAGAATGAAGATCGGAAAGATTTCTGTATCAAACCCATTCTCATCAGTCGTCTTCGTCTCGTCTTGGGACTGTGAGAAAGAGAAACAATTATAGTCGTCATCATTTGCCTAGCCATTTCCTAACTATGTTGAGATGGGCTTCCAGTCTACCAGATTCAGCTAAATATTGTATATGGAGCGGTTGCCTATCTGACCTCCAGAACCCAGTTAGTACTGGGTAATATGATACCCTTTGGTCAGACTTTCGGGCCACTGACTACCTGTAACGACTGTCACAGGGACAGAATAGTATTATATCGAAATTGAAAATCGATTTTATAAGTTGGTACTAAAAAAAAACAGGAGACAACACTTTTTTCTTCAATAAAACACTACCCACAGCACATCTCCAAATACTTTCCCATCCTTACAACTTATAACCCGACAACAGATACACAAATTGATCGTCCGTTTATGTATCGGATTTTCATTCCCAATTATTAGTCACTTAATGTCGAGTATTAACATTGATGTAAAAACATCGACAATCAGTTCTCATTTGTACACGTTTTCCGTACATTAACACCGTATGTTACTAACGCGACACAATTTGTTTCAACGTCGATTTTTGCGATCGCTTCATATGTTTTACTGGTCTGATATTTCAATAGTGTCGAGTTTTGCTCCAAGCTATAGATCATTAGCGTTGAATTATATTATATATTATATTCTTCTAAATTATTATTTTTCCTTTCATCTTTTTATTTACTTGAATTCATTCCTAATGATAGTAAGGTTAGGCAATATTTTAGCTTTTATATTTATAGTTTATGCATTTATGATTATACTCTTGTTACTATCTAAAATTCTTCGTTATATTATTATCTCTCTACATTAAGGTCATTACGTTGATTGCCTAGTCTAATCAAATTAACATCTCAAAGATAAGCATCACTACGTCTGAGATCTCTATCATGAAAGCCATTAATTATTTCAGGCCTTACTTAAGTTTTACTGTTACAAAATATTCCATCATCTACTATTTTCATGTCTACCGATTCTTCTACAAACAAAGTAAATTCAACTAAGACAAAATGAGCACCTTATTTAGCCTTCGGCAATAGGTAGCAGTCTATTATTTCTAACTCAGCATTGCTATCCTTAATACCAATAAATTATGTACGGAACCGACTCTGTGGTTGATACCAGCAATTGTTTTGTCTGTAATTGAAAAACGTTGCAGCGATGCATCATCTTCAATGGCTGGTAAATATCTAGTACAAATAATCGACCACCCTAGTAGATGGCCGAGGCGAACGATGGGGGTAATGCCATAATTGCCACGGTTGGCAGTCAAATTGATGGTCGCAGTGTGATGTTGCATTACGCAGGTGGAAGCTAAGCTACTGCGTCTAATGTATTTCTGATATTATGCAGCAGCTTTAGCTTCCTTATTTTCTGATGGTTATCGTTTTTTTTCTGGTTGGAAATTCTCACGATTTATTGAATCGGTATTGGAATTTATTCGCTTATTAACAGTTACATTATGGGACTTGGCAGTATTTGTCAAAACCTCTCTAATTTTATGTTCAGCAATTGTAAATTAGCTTTTTGTTTGATGTGATGTTTACTCAGTCTCCCAAATTCCTTTGAACAGATTGTTAGCTTACACCTAAACCCAACATTTTCCATCATTACCACCCAAAGACACACAAAACAAACAGTTACATACAAACTGCGACAAAACCAACAATAAGCAACGTCATAAAGTCGCACCGCTGACCATTCAACACTTGCATCGGAGCGTTGATTACACGGCGCGTGTGTCGATTTATAACGCCAATTAGTCAGAGACGCGTGCCTGCGACGACGACAACTGACAAATCGCAGTCGACTGCCGTCTGTCGCACGTGGGTGGCGCGCCTTACCCCTACGGTTAATGTACTTTGAGGTAGCAATTTTATTTATAATTCGTTGTCCGTTGATATTGTGTTTTTTATCTCTATTTTTACCGCGATTCAAGGACCATCTGTTCATTGTACTTTTTTCGTTATCCTGACTGTATTATCCTCTACAGTCGCGTTGTCTCCCTCTAACTTTACATGCTTAACTTGTTCTATTTTCATAACATCATGATACTCGTCTTACATCCTGCCCATCTAATGGAACAACTGGTTACTACATAGTTGCCATTCTGATAAGTTTCTTTCATGCAAATTATATTCGATGGAACATCAACCAGATGCCTGATGTTTTTCCAATATACTCAACTTGGCTATTCAATTAATAGTTTTAAAGCCATCTTTATAAATCCATGCATATTCATAGGCAATTTTACACACAAAACTTTTATACACTTAATTGCATAGAAAACTGGTCACTGGCCATTTAAAGCCAGTTTGAACCTCCAAAACTAAAACCAATATAAATTGAAATCACTTCGGACAACGCCTACCAGACGGTTTCCGTCTAAGCGACCAGATAATCGGATTGTCTCAATAATTAATTGTGACATTTATCACAACAAACTGTTATCTACCTACCTGTATAGAACTTACGTGTGAAATTGGTTTCGCGTGTAATCAAAGAACTAATTTGCATGATTACTGCGTATAGCAACCACAATAATTGGAATATAATTGATGTCAATTTGTTACTGAGGTTCAATAATTACTGGATTTTACTTATGAGTAAGTTTGTATGGTGTAAGTTGTACAATTAATCGATTTTTATTTTTTTTAATTATTGATTGGAGAAAAGAAATGTCATTTATTGTGGCTTTTATTAAAATATTGCGTATTCTTATTTTGTGTTCCCGCTCTCAATTATTAAAACAACCATAAATACTTAACAAGCAATTATTAACTGTCGCAAGGGTATATTGTCTGAATAATCGGCCTTGGAGAACGGATTGAGTTTCGTAGAATGGTGAACTCAACTTACAAGACGGGAATCTAGTGGGACGCTGCCACGCTGTCATCGGCAACTACAACTTATAAAGCCTGTAGATCGACCCATAAAATTATTATTAACTTTGATCTAGTGTACTGAAATTCCTATTTCTTTCAAATCACCAAAGCCGGTTTTTTGACTTTTTGTTTTTTTTACAGTGAAATTGTTAATTAATCTTTTTTTCTATTTTCCAGATTAATTTCAAATAGTGAGGACAAAGTTGAAGTAAATATGTGAGTTGTTTGATATTTTTTACGTTTGTCAAAATGATAGATTTATTATTAAATTAACTTGAACAAAGTCAGAAAGCATGTTAATTTTCTTAAATGTACAGTTTTCTTCAACAATTCTAGTATTGAAAAAAAAAACGTATTTAACCTCCGCCCACTTCGACTTTTCAGCCCCGCAGCACTAAATTTCAGAATATTTTTAAAGCACACATTGGATTATTCAGGGAGAAGCCTGAAGCTCGTGACGAAGCGATAGGCGGGTTTAAACCGACCTGTGTGGCCGCGCAATTTAAAATTGAATCACGCGTAACGTTAACGTACAGACAGCGGGTAAACTTTAGCGCGTACGTTAAGGTGGCAAACTTGGAGCGCGGTGGCAACAGCCGTGAAATTTTTATTAGTGTTTGTGTGCATATTAAATTTGCACTGAGGTGTATGATGAGGTGTTGTTTGTTACACTTGCTGTCAAATTATTTAAGGGATGTGCCAAACAGTAAACTTAGGCGAGTCATGTCTTGGTTATAAGATTTTAAACTATCATGGTCACTAACATTATTATAACTAGAAGACGGGATATTTACCATGTTTATTGTTTTCTTTGAGTTCCCGAAATTTCGGCGCTGTTGCAAGCACCATGAAAACAATAAACATGATAAATATCCCGTCTTCTAGTTATAATCATGTGTTGGTTGTTAATTCAACTGTGATTAAATCGAAGCGCTAACCAAGAACTATGATGTTTCTTTATACTAACTCTAATTACGTACCTTAGTAATAAAAGATACATAAAGTTATTATTACGACCAAGCTTTAACCATGCGAACGTATAGTCAAAGTTTCGTTACTGTAGTATCATCATCATCAACATTTCAGCCGAAAGACGTCCACTGCTGGACATAGGCCTCCCCCAAGTGTCGCCACATTGACCGATGCCGTGCGTCTCGCATCCAGCTGATCCCCGCAACCTTTACCAGGTCATCGGTCCACCTAGTGGGAGGCCTTCCAACGCGTACTGTAGTATAAGTCAACTTAATTCCTTGTTTTATTGATTGGTTTTCAAATCGATCACAATATCTAACCAGGATTAGGTAAACATGATTGTGGATAAATTAAATTGTTAATACCTAACATTAAGATAGGGCCTGGCCTCTGTAAACTACTAGATTGAGTAAAATTTTATTACCAAGACCCGCCTAGTCAGAACCTAAATTATTTTCTAACAAGGGACTAAAATATTCGTTAAGCATTAACAAATAAATTAGAACACATAAATAAATCTTTGGCAATTTAAATTAAATTAACATTTAGCAGTCAATAAATTATGAAAAGTGCTACTTAACAAAAAAAGTATTGAAAGGAAACAGGACGGAGCCGTTTAAACATTAAAAATGCTAATCAAATTGCAAGGTATTAATCTTCTAAGAATGTTAATTTATATGCCAACTCTACGGCCCTCCTAGTTACTGATTACTTCTCATTACCCTCAAATAAACCGTAGAGAGCATAAGTTAATTTGATCGGACCAGAGATTACTTCATGATGCCGACTCGCCACTTAAAATCTGATTTGTTAAATTACTTATTTACTTAACAATTTTCCGTACGGGCGGCAACGGAACAATGCTGCCTTCGTGAACCAAAAAGCGGTATCTCAAAAATATCGAAAATTCTTTTTGGTTTTCATTCGCCAGCTTGAAACTTTTCGGAAGAACTAATCAAATAACCATAGGAAGAAAACCTCTAAACTCTGTTAATGTCTGTCTCTGTTATTTTGTACCTAATAATAACAAAAAATATACAAAGTAAAAAACGTGCGAAGTTAAAAGTATACCAAAGAAGAAGTAGCCGTGGGCCACAAACTATGCGCCTGTATCTTGGTGCATATAGTAAAGGGAGACTGAATAATGGAATGTTCAGTGTGACAAAATACTGCAAGACACAACTATACTAACAATTACTGCCTATAATGGCTAAGGCTTCTTCTCATACAGAGAAGGCACGAGAATTCTTCACCACGCTTGCTCAAAACGGGTTGACCATTTCTAACTTATATTATTTATAAGACCTGGCGTCCTCACAAGGTTTACTGTCCTCTATATCAGTGACGTCCAATATAAACTTAAAAGTACAAATTCAATTGAAAATGTCATACTTGCCCCGATTTCAACACAAAATCGAGTGGATGAGGGGCGACGCCTTATCTTGTGATCACTAACTACTGAGTACTAACATTAGATAAATACATTTTTAAAACAGAGTGTTGTTGAGTTACCGCCTTTTGGCTTACGGGGGCAGAATGTACGGTAAACGGCTCAAAGGAAATTCCTTAGCGTCGATATTATAATCGCGATATCGTGGCCATTTTGTTTACGGATTGCAGCGGTATGCTGAATTGGGTTGTAGTGAAAAATTTGTAATTCCAATCTGTTTTTACCCATTGTAGAGCGGAATCTTATTCTCATATATGGAGAAGATACGAGAATTAATTAGCCTAGGAATATGTTAGATCATTGCAGGCAGAGTTCTGTAGTTTCTGCCTACAGTCCTTGGAAAAAGTTGACTTTATGTTGTTTACCGAAACTCGACAACAAATACAGGGTGAAGACGTGGTAACCGTTTGTGCGTCATTGTCCCTCCACCCTGTATAACTGGATAGTTACATTTCCAAAGGAGCCTTTAAAAATATTGAAAGGCGTCTGTCATCAACATAGATGAGCTATGTCGATGAAAGATGTCTCATTTTACGAGTGGAAAAACTGGGTCTTTACAGGTACATATAATTCTATCACCGATGTCACGTTCAAAAGTCACGTCATATAAAATATGCAAAACAAATTGACGAGCCCACCGTAAACGTCAGCCAAAAGAATATTTTCATAATTTACAACTCACCTTTAAAAACCTCACATAACGTATTCTAACACATCCAATGCAATAAACGATACAGCGGTAAATATAACGCAACATTTTACATTTAAATTAACTCACAAATAAACTTGGTAAGTTCATTCACTGACAAAGAGCGTAGATAATCCCCATATTAAGAAGTACACTTCAGCCGTATATTTTGTTCAAGTTAAATAAAGTAACACAAATATTTAATTATGCGTTGTTTCAACACGTGAATGACAGCTTGAGAAACGTTCCTGATAACGTTGTTTAAATGAACATGTATATTTAAAAGATTATGAGAGAAGTTTATATGTAAGAGTATTTTTATAAAAGGTATATTGAGCCGTTTCATTTTTAATGCGTTTGAGGTTAAGGTGAGGCTACATCTGCTTATTTTACTGCGTAATGTGTAGTAACACAAACTGAAAATTCAATTTATGTTAGTAAAACCACGTTATCCTTTATTCGTATCTATTTCTAGCATAGCATAAGCATAATCAGCCTATGAATGTTGCCACTGCTGGGACGCAGGCCTCCTCTCTATGAGAGGGAATGGGCTATAATCAACCACGCGGGCCCAGTGCGGGTTGGTAGATGTCACATGTCTTCGAATTTTTGGTTCTAGAACATGCCGGTTTCCTCACGATGTTTTCCTTCACCGTTTTGAGAGCAGTGGTGATGAAATAACTTACACAAAGTAATGCGCCTGGCTGGGTTCGCACCCACAACTTACTGCTCGTAAGTCGGGGTCTCCACCGCTGGGTCACCGCTGCTCTCATATAAATTACATTTTAAAATATTTTAAATTAAAAAAAAAAAAAAATATTATTATTATAGGGTTTGCTGGTCGTCAATCTGAGAAGTACAGAAAGAAGTATATAAAACGATGGCGAGATGATTTAGACTAGCATCACGAAGGTTGGTTCGAGGTGGCGCAGGAGAAGAGTACCTGGAAGGTATATGTGGAGGCCTTTGCCCACCAAAAAAAAAATCACGTTTCGTCTGTTTAAAAACTATATTAGTTTCCGTGGAACTTTATCATCATCATCATTCTCTTGCCCGTATCCCAATTAATTTGGGGTTGGCGCAGCATGTCTTCTTCTTCCATACTTCTCTATTACTCGCCATCTTAGTGGACACCATTTACTTGGATATGACGCTTGACACTTTATGATTGTGACAAGTTACTCTTCTTCCTGACTGTGCAATTCATTTTGGATCCTGAAATAGACATTGTTAATCAAACAATGGTGCAGACTATGAAGAAGCAAGACAAAATGATTAAATCTGAACACATCGTAAGAAAAATATAGAAGAATATAGACTTTGGAATTCTTCGGGTTTCGCTTAAATTACAAACCTTCGATTTTCGGTAATCGGTTGTTATTAGCGTTATTGCCTTTCAAATTAAATGTCTCAGGTTATTCAAAATTGCTATATTTTGCAGATTACCCGTGTCCAGACACGTGACTTGCGGTACTAAAATTATTTTTATTGAAACCAACTGTAGACCTTTTTAATAAGAGTTATTTGTGGACGATAAAAAGCCTTTGTACATTTTTTTTTTGAGTTCATTCAGATAGGTAAGTGAATAAAACCTGAATTATAAATATTTCCACATCTTGTAAGTATTACCAAATGTGTTTAATTCTTTTAAAATTTATAAATAATATATCATTTATTAGTATTATAACTTGTTAGCTTAGATGTAAATTCTATTATGCATGCTGTAGACTTCTGTAAGTGAAGACACCTACGTGATACTTTTGTCGTCCATAACTTATTTCTCATGATCTGTGTTTATCCTTTGTTGGAGATCCTAAATAAATAAATAAAATAAAATAAGAGCAAATAAATATTAAATGATACATGGACGCTTAAATGTTAGGAGTTTTATATTTCAAAAATTATGCATTATTGTAACGGTATTGTGAAATAAATTCGAGAAAATTCAACAATGGCTGTGAGTACGCAGTAATTATTTTGGAAATATTTTTATACCACATTTCATTTTATGGCTAAACCGTGTTAACAGTCTGTACAGAGAAACAGAACATTGCTTGATTAGATTAACTGCGAAATATCTGAGATCCTCGGGCATTACACCTATTTGGCTCAATGATGTGATCAGAAAAATAATCAGCGTGACAATTACAAAGTTGTAAGGCCATCATTCTTTCTATTTGTTAGTTAATATACTTGGTGGTGTTAGACGGCTACTTGATCGTCGAGTCTGCGACTATTGGTGGAAGATTCCACTAATTGAATTGTCATCTGCCACCAGTGGGGACAGAAGTAGGAGCAGATCCGACTGAACACACGCAACCACCACCCGTGGTGGTAGATTCGATAAATAGTTGCAACTTCCACCAGTGAGGACGGACCGGTGGGGTGAATAAACCCGATACAGTACTTACGTAATCGTAAAATCTACCTACAACAAAACGCAGCACTTGTAATACCCACAATACAGACCAATTAGCCCCATCAAATGAAAACGAAACAAGCATGAAAATAAATAACAAAAATAATGACACGCTACAGTAACACGGTCGTAAAACCGACTTTTAAAACCAAATAATTAAAACGCCGGTTAAACAAGATAAAAATGCAATAATTTAATCATTTACGATCGAGTTAATACGCAAAATTATTTATGGTAAATATTTTATTGATGGATAAGGACTGTGTGACTTATTCAGTTTACATACCGATGGAGAACTTGATCACGTGTGTCAGTTAACTGTTTAATATCGCCAATTAATTATAAGTTATCTTTGTTTCGTTAATTAATTAATTGGGGCAAGTATGTGAGGACATTTTGTCTCGTTAGTGTTGAAGAGTTAAACTTAAGTGTTTATAATTATAGATTTGAACACAATTGCACGCACGACGGCCGATCAAGCTATGCAAAACCAGTTTATGCGGATCTCTCATTGTATAGGAAATCTATACAAAGCGAGGGCAATTTATACTGGAAATGTACAGCTTCATGTGCCGCCATGTGTACACCATAAGTGAGCTTTTTCCCGAAGTATTCAACATAAAAATAAATCTAGACATCACCACACACAATCTTACTCGAGTTTATCTCGACAAAATCTTTGAAATCTCGACTCGAATCATTTATCGTCCGAAGCCATCAATATGATCGTTGCACAAAGTTATTGAATTACCGATGATGTGCTTACAATGTGTGTATTTGTTCGTTTTGATTAATGCTGCCCCTCTGATGAATGGGTGACTGATTGACCTACAGCATTGATTCTTCGTGTTTATGCTTAGTGATTCATAATTGGTTAGAATTTATTTCGGAAATAATTGATAAAAATGCGGAATTTTCTGCATTCTTTGTCTTTGTGATCATTTTTACTAATGTTACGTCCTTTTGTTCGAGACGTATCCGTTTTTCTCCTCTTCTTAGCGTGTTGAAGGCAATCTAAAGTGATTCAGCTCAAAAAGAGACGAGTTTGGCACTTTCACGAGAGTCCATTAGCTCCTGTAATGTGCAAACAGCAGGACAGGCAGAACACGTCATCAAGTCTATTGGTATCATTCGACAAGAAAGAAATCTATTAAGTGAAACTAGGAATTTAAATAAAACCTTAATAACAATAAACTAGGTATATACTATAGCAACTAAATTGTTTTTATACCCATTTAATGCCTACGTTATTTAATTATTTTAATTTAACATAAAACACAAAATTAAAATAAAGGTTTACGACATCTGCCTAATAAGTACAATAACGACCACAATTTAAAAATTATATAATTGAATTTTATGTTATGTTTACATCTAACGCTTCATGTAAAGATAAGACTTTACAATTTAGGGGAGAATACATAACTAAAACGACCCAAACCAACTAAAACTAAACGAAAAATAATATCATTATAATATTAATTAACACCTATTGCGATAAAATAGACATTAGTCACATTATATGGGTTCCACGTAACCAATTTAAATGGGACCACATTTATTTTTAAGAACACTTTTAAATTCAAATTAATAGTCAGCTACCGGTCGTGTTTTCTAACTTAGAGATCCTAAAATGTTTTTCGAAGACATCTAATTTAAATATTTATTCGGCGTCGGATAAAGATAGATGTCATTCGTCTATTACCCACGTACGCTCGATGGACCTAAATAAGATGGATCGAGATCGGACGATTTATATCAATTTGTAAACGATTCCTTCCTATCCTATTCCGTTTGATCTAAATACCTAGTAGAATTTGTCTTGTTTATGCAAACTTCCCACATACATAAAACGAGAATTTCTCTAAATTCTTTGTGTGGTATCCATACTATTTTTAAATTAAAATGTTTTTTTCTGGCAAGCGTAAAGATTATTTTTATGTGCCAATAATTCTTGTGAAGCATCAAGTCTTAATCTTTTTAGCTTTCAATGTGTTTAAAGTTAGATTTATTTTTAAAGATGTTCTCAGTTTTTATAGGTTGAAGATTACGTTGGATTTGGCAAACGGTTTACATAAATTAAAATTTATTTTATCTGGAGATCGATTGAATCTTTATGTACATAAATGCATAGGTACTCAGCAGCCAAACAGACTATGTGTTCACGTATATCTATAGGATTTGTGGCCACACTTAATGGTATGGTGTAGTTATCAGGATTATGTTTAATTTTTAATGTGGACATTATAAAAACTACGCCTCAAAAAATATGCAGAGGGTCGTAAAGTTTGATGGCAACATTTTTATGACGATAATTGAAATATTTAATTTGATATCGTTAATCCGTAGAAAAATATAAGGTTCAGTTGTTTTTAATAGCATGCATTATAAAACCCAGTAGCAGTACAACGCAAAAATTCAACCAAGTAATGTAACGATTAATTGAACCGTAATTAAACACAGCTCCTTTAAATCCCGTCCGCAATTCGACTTTGCTCTCAAAAGCTAATGAGTTTTATTCTTTTAGCTAATCTACTGGCCGGTTGGATCACGGAGTGCAAAGTGCTGTATCGAGAGGGACAAAATGGCGTTCGACGGCGTGGAGTCGCGTTCCGTCGCCAGCTCACAGCACTCTGCCAAATACTTCTCGAATCCGGATTTGCTAGCTTTGCCCGGATGGTGGATATGTGAGTATACGTTGTGACATTTACACCGTAGTGTAACGTAAGAGGAGTGTAACAACGCGAATACTCAAAAAAGAAAAACTCCATCATGTTCTTACTTTGTAGGGAACAGGAAACGAGAAAAAACTATTGATTGGTGGTACAAAACGCTAAAATGTCATCGTTACCAGAACACATCATTCTTTGAGCATAGATAAAGTAAAATTCTGTCAGCAATGGAAAAGTAAAAATGTATGAGACTGACAAAAGCTACCGAAAATATGTTACAAGCCTGTATAAACAAACGAAATGTTTTGAAAGTCTGTCTAGTCTAGGCCTTATCTCGCAAACGTCTTCCTCAATGTTTTATTTTAGTGTCTAAGCTCTCTACGATGAAAAAGAAGAATATACCCTGTATTCTGTTTTCTAGTAAACTTTCACGGATCCACAAGTTACGAGGTTATTCTCAGTAACTTCACTGAGTTGATTCTTGAAGGTTCTCGGAGCTGTAATACACTGAATAAAGTAAAAAAGAAAGCTCACTAACTTACAAACATCGAAAAAGAGGCTGTATGAACAAAAATTACTGGAAACTTGGTCGAATATGATTTACTAGTTCCTAGTACCTACCTTTCATCCACATTTACAAACCAATACTAGTAATACAAAAGTATATCTGTCTGTTACTAAGGCTCAACGGATTGCAATGACCGAGAGACAATGGACTGAGTTAGGACTGTGGTTAATAATTTCCAACATCCAGTAGCGAAGCCGTGGATAAAAGCTAGTTTTTTCTTAAGTTGGCTCAATGTAACTCCAATAGCCATCACCTCTATTTAACTTACTTTATCATAAAAACAAACTAAAATCGGGGACCTCACCCCAGAGTTCCCGAAAGACCGCCAAATTCTAAAAAAAAAAACAAAATACAAGGTATAAACGGACCCTTCACGAAACCGTCAACCAAGCATTATGTACATCAAACTAAGTAACTCTACGCAAAAATGATTGCTGGGAAACGACTTTTTTTTTGGGATGAAAAATCGCGTTTTACGGTACAACTCAATTTAACACACTCAAAACATTGTGCTGATGGATGCACTACCTTATAAACTGGTATTTAAAAAAAATTGTGTAAAAGTTGGAACTTTGACCTCCAATATCTTTGTAACTAGAAGGTTCCCAGGTATGGTCCAGAACAAAAAACTGATCGCAATGACGGGGAGAACAAGTGACTTTCGGATTCGTTTAGGGTCTATTTACACCCTTTATAGTTTATGTTACGCGACGGTGTGAAAAGTACTGACATTAAATCTTTAAGGATTCGGGAAGTTGCATCGGTACACAGTTCTATGACTCTGATACAGGGAAATACTCTTACGTGATTGATTGCTCTTTTTACAGAGTTATTCCTGTATCCGAAGAAAAAAACTGGGTTAGGGGACTCACTTCCGTATATTTGTTGAGCGATCCCATTACTATGTGTCGACAAATGCGTGCTAGTAATGATATGTGTACCTACTAGCAGGGATTAAATCGATTTTCTTTGTGTATGTCGAGCGAGATTGCTGCCGAAAGAAACTGAATAAAGAATTATTTGGTTTCTCTATTATTTATTTGTAGTTTTTCTGCTGCTTTATAGGTTTGCGATTTGAGTAGTCCACTAACAAAGCGCGCTATGTGCGTCTTTGAAAAAAAATGGTAATCTACCAAAAAAGTAACAACAGAGCGGTGTTTGCAAGTTGACGACAAGATGGCGACTTCTGCAAGTAGCAAAATGAAAAAGGTAGCGTCTTTTGCAGAAGTAGTTGAACTTTGATGTTGATTTGTGTAGATATAGCCAGTTTTGGCTCAGCATCGTTAATCTGTTTCAAACTATTTTAAATTCTATACCGTTAACTGTCAAAATAAAAAAATCACAAAACTTATGGCATAGCGGTTTTTGAAAGTGGACTACTCATTTTATCCTGCGACATTTTACTTACAGGATCTACTTATTGTTTTTACTAGCTGTTGCCCGCGACATTTTTTTTTCTTTAGTCTTTTTTTAAAAACACAAGCTTTGTATTTCCTTCATATATGTTAGAACAAATAGACAGACAATTTTGTTAAGTAAAGTATACGCATTCAGTAAAATGCAGTTATTTTGAAATTCCAAACAGACTTCAATTTTTTTTTTTTTTTATTCATTATAACTCCTAAAAATTGCTCAGAAAATTGTCAACTAATGTGTGTGCCAATTAGTCCGCGCGTTCTTTGCATAGTTTCAAAAACCTGAGCCCACTCTAAATTTTTCTGCAAAGAATTCGCTTCCACAGCTAATAAATTAATGCCCTACCCCTTGTATTTTGTCAACACAGATTTATTTACCCTTGTATGTTTAAAACTAATCACAAAAGGCAATAAATACCTTAGAGGTTACATATTTGGATCGTCGGAAACCCCTGTTGGGCAGACACTCCTGCGCAGGCAAGTCGAGGTAAGTGAAGTTGCGTGTACCGCTGTCAAATAGAACTATTTTATTGCGGTTTTTATTCGCGAAACAATTTAAATTTAACGAGAGCGCTTCGGTTAACATCGGGAACTTAAGCTTTGTTTTGTTTTAGCGACTTTTTTTGTTGTTTTTGTTTCCGCAATTTGTGAAGGAGGGAGTTAAGGGATTCTTTGTGTTTGTGCATTTTTATCGTGTATTCGTGATCGTGTAGCCCATACCCAGTATAAAGCCCATATGTCTGACAACCAGTCTTACGAAAGGGGGGAGTATCGTGTTACTCAGCAATTGGGCTGTGGAGGTCAAGCAGTGGCTCCTTGTAAAATACTCTAATTCGCCTGCATTCGGTTGCTACTCATATGATGGTAGCATTATCTAGAATTATTTTTGTTTATTTATAGCGTAAAACAATCATAGAACCAGACTACTACAATGCTCCTTTATTCATCATTTATACGCATTTTTTAGAACAACATAAAATAAAAATATTTTAAAATATACAAAATAGTGTTGCGCCGGTGTCGGGAGCATGGTCAAAACTACTAGTGGTTAGGGCTCCAGAGACAGGAACCTCCTCACAATGCGTCTTCTGTTAATCATTAATCACGTGATCCAACCGCCCAGTCAGACCCTCGAAAGATGATCATCGAGGCTGTTGGCCATCAGGTTTTAACTTAAATTTTTGATTATTTTGCTAATGAATCTTTATATTAATCTTCTAATCCTCTATTCCCATAAGAAATCTGATACTAAACACATAGGTACCTACCAATGTACCTTCAAAGCTTTTCGTTAAAAGCTGTACTTAAACACGGCACTTACAAAGAAACTTAATTTTTATGTTCACATAAAACTACTTACAAATAGTGGGTAAGTTGAAATCTGGCAATAAACTTAACTGGAATGTAAAGCCGTAGATTATAGCAGAGGTGCCTCCTATTATGATAAGAGTTTCTTTATTGTTGCGGCGTCCATCATTGTTCGTTAGGTATCGTTGTAATGTAGCTGAGAGACACAAGGAATCTGAGCTAGAGATTCTCTGTGTTTACGAGTATTGTTTTAAGTAAATCGGTATACAACATTAGTTTTAGTATATGTGAAACCTGACACACGTGTCTAGTATTTTTATGTAAAGAATCTATGTACATACAAAATTTAAAAACTGTATCATTAAAAATTACAAAGTTATAAGCTTGTTCTGTTACCTGGCTGTCCGCACAAAAACGTGGTCACCACGAGGTGCAACCGCGCGCGCGCCTCCAGCGTCGTCTTGAGCTCATTGATAATAATAATTTGGCAGTAGGTACCTTAATGATTGCGATAGGTACTTAGTGTCGCTCGGTGTCCAACTTGTAACCTTTTTTAAATATTTATGGGACAAAATATAACATGGATTATTTTTAAACTAAATCGATTCCATTGATTTTTCATTGGAATCGATTCAGTTACTTAATATTCTGAACAAACTATATTCAGGTTTCGCATATACTAAAAATAATGTTGGATAAAAAGAGTACATAAAATAACATCACGCCTGTAATCCCCGAAGGGTTTGGCAATGGTGTACCCTAATAGTACACTCACATTTCGCCAGTTAGTCCCATGGGGGCAAGCCTATTACTATCAACCGGGCATAAATCCAGACTCCGTGGCTGCTACTGAGAAATTACTGATGGAAAAACTTAATCACACTTTGTCTGACCTGCTAGTCGAACCCAGGACCTCATGCTCAGCAGTCAATCCTTATGAAGTGAGTCTGTTGCAGTCACCCATTTGATAGATTTATACATGTGTAGTCAGCCTGAAACTAAGAAATTATGCTGAATCTAACAAGACTGAATAAAATTTTTAAATACCAAGCTATAGAAATCTAAAGAGAAGGTCGGAATAATCAACAAAAAGACTCGGTATAAAATGACAGCAGAAACTGAAAACTAGGTTAAATTAAGCACTTATAACTAGTCTTAACATGATTAATCCCTGTCCTAGAAAACTTTTCAATTTAAACGCGGTCTGATTCAAAACGAAATAAAAGGTTTTAATCAATTAAAACCTTTTATTTCGTTTTGAATCAGAGCGCGAATTTTAGCAGTTCCATTAGCAGAAACTTAATTCAAATTAAGTTTCTACTAATGGAACTGCTAAAATTCTTAGTCTTATAAACAGTTTAGTAATATAAGGCTTGAAGGTTCTAAAAACAGAGGCCCTTGCAAGAGTGCGCGCTCTAAACGTAACGTAAATACGTCGAATTGAACATAAGTCAAGTTGTTTGCAACACGCAAAATCAGTCTCATTCAAAGATATAATTAAATTCTTAAAATTATGACGATATTAAATGTGTTAATTTTAAAATCGACGTATTTACCACCACCGCGCGCTCGTGATAAACTACTGACAGACAGAAAAATACCTCACACATTACCAGAAGGGTTAATGCATTTTTTTTTCAGATATTTTTCTGTTTTCACAGATTTTTTTTTAATTTCTTGCAGCCAAGCTTAACTGACAGTAAGACAAGTAATTCATCTCCGCTAGCACCGGATTAATAGGCACTGAAGTTGGTAGTGCAAAACCAATAACTAACATAACTTTATATACAAAATCCTCATATACAAATACATAACTAAAACGCTAGTCTTCTAATACTGTCCACTATAATACTGTCCACAAAAATCAAAATCAAAATATTTTATTTCACATAGGCCTAGATGGGCACTTATAAAACGTCGACAAAAAGGTGCACGGTTCGGGTTGGTCGTTTCCTTAGGAGAAGAACCGGCAAGAAACTTCATGGTTACTCTTTTCAAATTATTTGGTATTACAATTATCATGGACTATAACATGCAAGGAACATGAAAGGCATTTCCACACAAACTACACTTCGCAAGCGGCGATCAACGAAATACACCATAATGTTATTAGTAAATACACCCACTCATGTAATCCCCTTGCCCCTTTAAATATATACCCACGGGACCTGATGGGGTAAACTATTCACAGCCGATACTAATGGCAGGATTACTTGTTAGTGATAATATAATCAATACTTTGGATACCATATTCATATATGATAGTTTTCGTCAAACGTACCTTTCAATATGTTTGAGATATCTTTCAGTAAAAGCATACAACCTGTGTAAGACCTCGTATTAGTTTAAGACCATTGGCTGTAAAGGAAATTAATTCGGCTTTAGTTTAATAGGAAATATTATGAGGTAGAATATTCACCAAACGGTTTCTCAAACATACTATTTGAATTATCTCTATCAAACCAGATATTTGGTTTTATTTATTTATTTTTATTTTATTTATTTATTGTTTCACTAACAATTGTTTACACAGGTTGTATGCTAAAAGTAACATGCAAAATTGTAAATGCAACAGTGCAACAATCACTTATAGGTAAACTCCGCATGCATATAGAAGTTGTATAATTTATAATATTAATCTAGTTTTAAATAATTACTTATCTAAAAGTCTAGAGGTTTTAAACCATATGTAAGTAGTAAGTAGTAATTCGCTTTTGCATTTGACAATACATATTTCATTTGTATTTCCCCTAGTCTTTCTAAACCAGCTATACTAAAACAACCAGACTACAAATAAACCTCTATATGGTAATGTAAGTGCACTTCGGGCCACAAAAACCGCACCTCTCAAAAACACTTCGATCTATTTTTATATTCCACTACGTAACGCGGTTGTTTTACAGTGGAGTCACGTACAACAACATCTGTCACAGGGAGCGGTTTTAAAACCGATGTGTCGTTGAAACTATGTTGAAACCAAAGAATGCATTGCCAGACATACACGGGTTGAATTGCAGACATTCGGGACACTTCTAGACAGAACTGACGCGTAACGCGACTCCACTGCATTCTTTGCGCGCTCTGCTGTTGTTATTTTAAGTTTTAAAGTCGTTTCTATTGTTTTAGAGCTTTGTCGACGGGTTAGCGGTTGGGAACTATGAGTGTGATCTATAACTGTGACTGTACAGTTCAGGAAATTTTAAAAGCTACTAGATATATACTTATACCAAATATTCCTTTTGTTTGACATAGAGCTCTTAACACCAGTATTATGCATTAGCTGAAGTAAAAAATCTTAGCACTTAATAAGTTGTATATTTAAAGCAAAAAACACCTGTTTTTATTCAAAGCGATTAATCCAACGTACACATTAACACTCACAACAGCAACAATGATCGCAATACACTTCCAACAAAAAAACTGACAACATCGTGTAAATAAAAACCATTTCTTGTCTCGACAGTGCTATCAAAAAGTGGCTAACCATTGTTCACTTCGGAACTAAAGAGCCCGTTATCAAACCACTTAAATTGTAACACGTTCTACCGCGGCTTGCCTCGTGTTCCACAACTGCTAAAACAAAGAAAGAAAGCACCTATTACTCTCGTTTAAGATCAACCATTACAAAAAGCTAATGGTTATCAAACTGGGCCACCCAAGTAGATGAATTTAGGAACGTGAGGTTTATGTAACACGTCGTAAATTGCTATAGTTTGTCTCGCGTGCCCTGCACGAACCTAAACTCTTCCACGAACACATCCAGCGCATAGCGTACAGTTCAAAGATATTTTTTGTAAAAACGAAACGTAGAAAGTATTAACAACGAGGATGGCATGAATTTTTTCCCCGAACGTCAGGAATTTAAATTCTTGTGGCTCCTTACGCGATCGCGTGTGGTCTAATTATGAATACGGCACAATAGCATTAACTTTTTTCTTTAAGAGAAAAAACTTCAGCGGTTTCCCTGTGAAAATGGAATAAAAGTGTAACGGATAAAGGAAAACTTCTAGACCTGTTAAGAGGCGATACCCTACTTGGCGGCTCCATTACTTTGCATTTTATATGCCGCTCGACTGCGCCTGTTTACTTTGAACTTTTATTATATTCACTTATCCAAGAAAAATGTTATGGCTCTACTCCATTTTCGGTCACGCGAAATTTGGCGCTTATTACGTAACGGCTTTGGGAATTCAGTTGCTATTCTTAATGGTAAATTAATGTGTTTCGAATTTTAAATAATGTTAAGATCTATCGTTTGGTGTCTGAACAGCTTTTAGTAAAATTAATAAGACGAGTTCATTTTTACAGAAGCTAAATCGTTCACCTTTTAGTCCAAAAGGTCTTCATTGGAATTGGTCTGGTTCTTGCGTCATTCATAAATAATGTGATTACTTTAAAGCGTTTCATTATTAAATGCTTTTTTTTCTAAATGTCACCCGTATTAAGTATTTCAGGTTAGGCTAGAATCTTAGGCAATTTAATAAATAAATAATTCGATGACCTATGGGTTCAGAGATTAGACAAGATTTCGATAAGATAATAAATAGTAGCTATTTATTATCGTCAACATTATTATTAAAACCTACTTATCAGAAATCCATATAAATAAGTTAATTAAACCACTAAAAGTAGTATTGATTGTACAGTCATCATCAAAAATAAGAGACGTTTGAAAAAAAAATATTAGTTCATAGTCAAAAATTTTTGCTACAATAGCAGCAACAATTTTTGACTATGAACTTATAATTTTTTTTTCAAACGTCTCTTATTTGGCTGACGATAATTGTGTATTATTATGATGTTTTCCCGTATTTCTTCTAATAGTAGATAGTAAAAATATCATAATAATATAAACTCGGAAAAAATTTGAACTTACCTACTTTTAGGAAAAAATCGTATCTGAATGATTAAAAAAAAAAAAACAAATGTCGGCTTCATCTCCTCCACAATTACATAGTTAAGTAATAAATTACCGATTTCTTACGCAACCAAATTCAATTTCAAACACGCTTTATATAAAAGCTTCTGACAAATAACAATATTTAATTTGACTTCGCATTAATTTAAAAAACCGCCTATCTAAATCAATAGATCGTTATCTATCTAAATTCTTTGTCGCGTTTTAAATCTTAAAGGAATTATTATTTTGCGAGCAAACCAGTTTTATTTGATAAAAAATTAAATGTATTACACTAAATTAAATAAGATAAATGTCTTTGATAAATATTTATTTGACTTCATAACACCTAATTAGTAATAATTTGTAGTGCTGATGCTATGTAGTGAGTGTTTGTTTTCTTTGTATTCATAAATCCGATGCATGGTTTGACTGGAAGCCACTCTCAACATAGTTGGGGGAAAAAAGGCTAGGTAGATAAATAACTTCGATGCTCGACTGTACTTCCTTCTTAAGCTATGGTTTTAGACTAGATACATCGATTGCTTAATTATTCGCTAGGTGATATTGACACAAGTTATTGTTTTAAATCAAGACCAATGGAGGATCATTATTTATTTATTTATTTATTTATTTAACACTTCAAGCACAGAAGTACAGAAGCGGACTTAATGCCATAGGCATTTTCTACCAGTCAACCTTTGACAGGCTAGGCATTGGCAGGCCTGTTCTTGATCTCTGCTGTCGTCTGATAGAAAACGAATAATGACTTCTACAATGGAAAAAGTGTGCCCAGAAAAATGCTTATTTATGTTCGTGCTGACCAAGAATTGAAGACTGAAGAAAAATTAAAATCAGTGTCACATACAATCTCAACCCAAACCCTTTATGTTAAACAACAGGTCCCTTTAGTACCTAAGATATCGGTTTCTCCAGTCTCCGTTGTTCCAAGCAGTAAAATTTCGTTTAAGTTCTATAACCACGTAAGTCAATTTTTGCGGTTTTGCCATTTTGATATCGTTTGCCAGAAAATCGGAAGACACGTTGTTTCAGCCAATCAGAAACAAGCAACGTCTCTATCTAATTTGAAGTGAGCCCAAATTATAAAATGTTATTGTATCATTACCTAGATATAATAATGCAGTTTTTTCACTCTCCTGTAACTTCGTTATTTTTGACTTACGTGGTGTTAGATTAACTTAAGCGACGAAAAAGGCCTTTGCATTATCAGCAAACAGTTTAATTCAGCCGTTATTTTTCTTCATCTAAAAAATATAAATAGTTAATATGCAATTCGTGATAACAAGTTCAGTTAATCGCTTTTGTGCTGTGGCAGCATGCAATATTTTTACGAAACGTGGAAAAATTGGAAGAAAAAATAATCTTTTCGGGTCAAAATTTTCGTGCACAGCCTTCGCAACATTTTATGTTCACACCTATGTATATATATTATAAAATTTATTTGCATACCTAGTTTAATGTGTATCAAAGCATAATAAATCGTGCCGCCCACGGAGTATCTTTAAAATATATTAACATACACTTGACCTTTGTGTTGAATTCTATCAGGGCGAACATTACTCAATAAAATGTTTAATACGGTGCTAAGTATAATATCGAGAGAGAACAATAAGCCATAAACATGCAGTCATATCAACGCATAATGTTATCCCATACCAAAGAAATGAGTTTTTCTTTATTTCAATAATATGCGGCGCGAAAGCTTCGGCGTAGAGTTACTCGAATCATTTCGCGCACGACTGGATTAAAATAACAGTTTAATCGTAACTTATACATTTTAATGCTCTAGTCGTGCCGTAAAAATATTACTCGGTAAAACACTCGCATTTGCAAAAGCGAAAGTTTCGTTTTCGATTCGATTCGATTCATCCAATATCGTGCATGCTCACATAATTTCACGCCATTCTACTGTGGGAGTAGACGAAAACCCTAAAACGCCACGTGCGCCTCTTTCACTTACTCCACATTCGTAATACTCTCCGTACGCTGAAGATAGACCTATCCCTAAAAAGGCAGTTAACGCCTCCAGGCACCACACCGCACAGCACATTCATGCATACTTTCAATACGAGTACACAGACAACACATAAATAAAGGAGTTTCAGGCATGACTTGTTCCAAGTCGCTCCAACATTTCAACGTCACGGATGTCTTCAATTATTAACATTATAGGAGTTGCGCATAAGGCGGTTGTTATGAATAATAAAATAGTAGAATACGCCGTGAAAACAGCAAAGAAAGTGCAAGGGGCGCACTACAATGGCAAGTAAAGGCAACAGTGTAGGTTTATATGCGTTGACAATGTGCATTGTGCCTTAGGACGGGTCCACGAAGAATTTTAATATTCTCAAGCGCGAGATGCGGACTTCATCTGCCTCATAGCGACGCAGTTTGCACTACACAAAATGCTTTAAAAATTCATGCCGGTTATTCAACCCTGTTCTGAAACGAGGGCAGGATTGGCGTTATTGATTTTTTGGACCTTTTCTTTGGTGCAGTGCATTAGGTGATTTAATATTTATGTGAAAATGAGCTTATGGGTTATGCATTATGTTTGTTTATTAAGGGGTTGATCTCGTCTCTTCCCTTTACTAAATATTCGTTCAGCATTTTTTTTAATACACATTTCTGTGAAGACTTTACTACTTTAATCATTTAACCCCTTTTGTGCTATAGAATAAAAATTAAATCTTGCTGCTTAATTATAAAACCCTCATTGATTTGATTTAGTCCAAACGGACTTTATTTCCGTTCCATTGATAGTAGTGAATTTAGGTTGATTAGAAACACCAGTTTACGACAGTAAGCCGGGTGGTCTATCCTTCCCGGAGACATTAAGGTAACACCTAACATTATTCACAGTCACACGCACATGTAAAATTCAGATAATCTTCAGAACGTTCTCCCAACGGTAACAGCAACAGTTACTAATAAGTACAACAGTTTCATTGACCAGAAATCGCCAACAATATGTTGCACTCGTGACTTTGAAACGTTTGAATGCTGGACTAACAATGCAGTCATCGTAAGCGCCTTGTGTACAGTCTCCCGCGCATATTTACATATGAATGTGATTCGCTTAACGAAACGTTATGTTAAACTTCTTACTGTTCATTTGAGACGTCATTTAATCTGTAGCTTTGAGGTCTCCGGTGAGTTCGTTTCCAAAAACGGATTGCATTTTATCATCTCGTTATTTCTGTTAAATATTCAGATTGGTAGTCGTACTTATACGAGCAGTTTCGTCATGTGTATTGAATTTGTCGTTTATACAGTGCATTTCTCTATAGGTTTTCAGATCGATTTGTTCATGTTCACCTCCATTTAAGGGATACCCGATATCTTCTGGAATATTTTTCGAATCATTGGTTCATAGGCCGCCAACCTTTAAATCTTCTTTTCTCTTCTGCTAGCACGTGTTCTCTCTGCATCTTTAACTGCTGATGACGTTTTTTCAACTGTTGCTTTACTTAGCACTAGATATAACATTTTGTCCATTGCATCTTTGCCATCCAAAAGCGCGTTGGATTGACGACATCGCCAAAGTCGCAAAAAACTATTGAATGAGGGACGTACAGAACCAAGAAGTTAGGCAGAAGAAAGGGGGGGAGGCTAATCAAACAGTGGTTGATTCCGTGCTTAAATGATGCCGATAATTTTTATCTAAACAAAAAAAAGTCATCATATTCAACCAGCAAGCAATTCACCCCTTAATCCATTAAACAAATAAACATCATTAACAATTCACTGCAACAATAATTATGTAAAACACTTATATCTCATCGGAGCCGTCACCAATGTTATGATAGACGCAGACGGAGTCCGGAACAGCAACCAGAACGTGGGTGGACGTTATCGCGGCGACGTGAATCAGCAATTTTCAACTAATTAAAGATAAACAACATTTGATGCGCGTATGAGCTTTGGGTTTAGGGTCCCTTCGTACTTTTGTAGTAGGTTCGTAAGATTTGTTTTGAAATTAAAAAGAAAAAAATTAAGCTTTGTGCGTGATTCATTTATAGAAATATGAAAATCAATTTGTGAATTTCCTCATAGGCTATCGAAAGGATCTTCCAACTCCTCTTTTTTTTCTTTTCGGTATTTTCGTAACTATCACTCTGATCCGATAAATAGTGAAACAGTAATAAACAAAACTGAACACGAATGAAAAAAAAAGTCTGTTTTAAGTTTACACTTACCGCGTTGGGATACGTGCAGAAGTGGGAAAACGCGTTCGAATACACGTGAAGAGACAGCGCAGAAGAATTGACAACGTAAGCGATTGTTTAATAAATTAAGGTATTATGATTTTTTATTATCAAGGTAAAATTAACAAAATATTTATCACTTCGAATCCTGTATATGGCGTCGTAGGTGCAGTCCCAAGTTCAACGTTTTGATGCAACTTTTTTTCCATTAGGTTTAGTAATTTCTTCTTTCTTGTTAAAAGTTCACACATTTATTCACATCTTTGGCAAATTCTACTGAATCAGAATAAAACTAGTTCAACAGAACTTCTTGCACTTACTGCTACTTACTCTTCCTTACCCCACTGAGGCATGATCGTGTTAGTTTCCCGCCTGGGGGATATGAATGTCGGCTTGTTTGTGAACGTGCTTTGACTTACAATACAATGCACGAGACATGATAATATACAAATGTAGGTTTACTAGTTTACATTGGATAATAGTGCCGCAAAGCAATAGGATTTGCAGTCAATTGTTCATCTTCATATTAGAGATTATCACGAATAACAAAATTCTCGTTTAGTTTGTTTTAAAGTGTCTCTAAGACATGAGATCAAACTTTTTCTATGAAATTTCTTCTGATAGTCTCTTTAATATATCTGATTTATATGTACTCTAAAGATGTACACTCTCGCCGAGACACTCTGAGGCAGGTTGAGTACGAGAGTGTACAACCATGCGAGGAACAGCTCTAGAGATAGACGAGCGGTCCTATATGGACTCGCTTTGCCTCGGAGTGTCTTGGCGAGAGTGTATAACCTAGTCTTTATAGTACAGAGAGACCTGAGAAATTATAAAGAGCGAACGAGAGAGAGAACTTTCATAAAATATGTGCTCCCATGTCTCAGAGACACTTTAAAGCAAAACTAGATGAGCGAGGCTCACTAGAGTTTTCGAACAGTTTATGATTTTATTATAACTAGAAGACGGGATATTTACCATGTTTATTGTTAGTTATAATAATTTTAGTGACCATGAAAGTTTAAAATCTTAGATTACGATTTTGTTTGCGATGGTTGTCTCGTATATCGAAAGTATATTTAAATGTCTTTGTTACTGTACAAAGATAATAAAAATTAAAAAAAAACTGTATTGGTTTGAATACATACCTTAACCAAACAAACCTAATGTAATAATAATGTAATGGTAATGCAAACCTTCGAAGACCCACTTATCTTCAATACACTTACGGAACCCACAGGTCGCTTAAATTGCTTCTTTTTTTTAATAAGTAAATTAAATGCAAGGGAAAATTAACTCTTCTTGCAGTGACGGCCAGTGACGGCGGAGTGACGTGGTCGGCCATTACGGTTCGGAGGTCATCGACCTCACGACTGGAAAACGCCGCAATGTTTCAACTACCAGTTTGCCCTTTGTTTTCATGTTGAAAATTAGATTGAGATGTTTTTAATTATCAGTGAGTGAACTATTAATTAATAAAAAAATAGAATTAATAAAGAAAGAAGACATTCTGCGTACTCCAAATAAATTGGTATTCTTCTTCTTCGTATCGCTGGCACGACAAATTTTATATTTTGCTAGCCCAAAACTTCGCCACCTCCACCGCGTCGTCGGTGGCAGCGCAAAGGTCATTTCGGCTGCACGTTTTTGGACTAAGGTGCAGGAAGAGGTGGAGCAGACACAGCTCCACAACCACACCCCGCTGCTGTTTCATTGAGGTAACCCCAAATGGGTATAAGAGCAGGAGAATGATAAAGACAAAAAATGGTCAACCTCGTAGCATCTCACACAGTCAAGTGAAAAGCAATTTATTTTCGAACCTTTTATAAATACCACGTCCTTAATGAAGATATTAGACGTCTGGACAACGTCTTCCGTAGATTTTTCGGACAAGATAAATCCATTCCTCATATCGTCATCCTTTTCCTGTCCTTATCTTAATTATTGGGGTATTCCTCAACGCGCAACTATTTTTAGGCAAAGCGCAACCATGATTGAAAAAAAAATAATGAATCCATCATACCCCTTTATATTTTTCATCATGGTTGCGCTTTGAGGAATAAACGTTATAATACTTTTAATTTGAATTTGTGAGCACAACTAATGGTTGCGCTTCGAGGAATAATTTTGTTGGTTGCACTTAAAAATAGTTGCGCTTTGAGGAATACCCCAATTTAGTTGGGGTCGGTGCAGGATGTTTCCTTCTTCCATATTTCTCTATTACGCGTCATCTCATCAGACACCCCCTTTCTAGTTATATTATCCTTCACACAGTCCCCCTTCCTCACAAGCAACCAAGAATACGACGTAGATTTTAGTTTCCATTGCAAATCGTAAAATTGGTCTGAATGAAATTGTACTCTTTTTCTTAAAAGCATGATACACTCGTTTTTATTGAGGATATCCCGTCCAAGTAGTAAAATTTAACCGGGGGTTCTTTTTGTTTAATCAACTTTTACGGGCACGGAACCATGGGGACATTGGCTTAAGCCACAAAGGGGTTTCTTGCCACAAAATTTTACAACCTGGTTGCGGTCTCTGAATTATTTTATAGGTTAAGTTTTGTTATGCACATTTTTTTTGGGTTCGTGGGTGCTAGGGTTTTGAGGAGCTCCTGGCTAAATAATAACAGCCGCTCGGATCAATCTTTAGGTTAAGCCGTGCTTGCCTAGCAACCTAGGCAAGCACGGCTTAACCTAAAGATTATAGTCTGTGGATGGGTGACCACCCATTACATACCGAGTTTCCTCCGTGCCTCGGAAAGCACGTTAAGCCGTTGGTCCCGGCTGTCATTTGTAAATCTTTGACAGTCGTTACAGGTAGTCAGTGGCCCAAAAAGTCTGATAACCAGTCTTACCAGTCTTCTTCTATCTTACCTAGTACTAACTGCGTTGCGGAGGTCAGATAGGCAGTCGCTCCATGTAAAATACAGGTATTCAGCTGCATTCGGTTAGACTTAAAGCCGACATAGTTGGGAAAAGGCTAGGCAGATGATGGTTGCTAGGGTTTTAAGGATGCACAATGGATTCGCGTGTAGCCCGTTAAAAAACATTACCCTCATTTTGGGCTTAGCTGCAGTGGGGTAAAACATACTCAAGAACACTGTTGGGCAAAATTTTGTTAACTTTGTACTAATGATTGAATACGACGACTATACTAACGACTAATGACTTTAGTCAAATATTATGACTAAAGATTCAATCATGATTAAATTAGTTATGATAACATTCGTCATAATTGATCAAATGATTGAAATAATGGTTGATTTGCACAACACTGCTCAAGACTCATTCCCATGAAGTCAAGACGTAATAAAAAAAAAACACGAATTGGGATTTCTATGTAGAATAGTGCAACTGCTTCACAGTAGCACTTTCCACGTGCGCCTCTAAGAGATGTCAGCAACCAAGTAGGGGTCCGCATGGGCCGATGCCTGCCAGGGCTGTTGGACTGTTCAAAAGAAATACCGTGGCCCTGGAACACAAAGGGCAAAGAAGGAACATGGATGGGTTTTAGTCAGTACAAGTCTGACACTCCCCTCCGCTCCGCCCAGAGTGGGGGGGTCATTTGATGATTTCCCATCCGAAAAAAAAGCACTTTGGATTTTATAAGAAGTACATTTTACCTTTAAAAAACTTTACAAAACCCTTACGATTGTAATATTATAGATGCCAACTATTACTATACTTATTAGTTACTTTAATCTAGCAATAATATTGTTTAAATACAGTCTAGAACGACTATAACTTCTGTTGGCTTAATGGATAAGCTGTTACTTAATGTTTTTCTCACGTCCCAAGCCACCATATAAAATAATGTACAAAGTTTGAAAGCAAAGTTCATCTATTACATTACAAAATAGCATTTCAATGTAAAACAGGACCGTAACATGAATAGACGAGTCCACTATCATGAGGCCATCTTCCCCTATTACTTGTCCCAAAAAATCGGGGCTATGGAATTTCATACTCTACCCATCCCGGACAATTTAATAAACTTATCGAGTAACGATATCGAGACGACCACGAGGTACACATTAAATTCAGATTCTTGTCCTGTTTTCATTAAACACACACCCTTACGTGGTAATGGAATAGAGAAAACTGTCGAGCTGAAGAAATTGATGAACTTTAAGGTTAACGATTAGATCCTATCGTATCGTAATTTTAACGTAGTCATTTTATAAACGTAACCATTATTTTACTTTTATTTTATTATGAGCCCATCATGAGTAATAATTTTTCTTAGAAACAATTTTTAACATAACATGAGAAACGTATCGTCACGCTTGTATGCCACGAAGGGTCAGGCAGAGGTGCTGCCACATTTAGCCTACATAATATCAAGATAGTATTGATTTTTACACCCGTTGTCTCCCACTGCTGGGCAAAGGCCTCCTCTATATTGTTCCAGGTACTCTTTTCGTGCACCACCTCGAACCAGCCCTCGCAATACGTGTCCAGGTCATCTTACCACCTCTTTCTGGGCAGGCCATAGATATTAAAATATGTAATTCAAAAACACCCGCAGTCTGCATACTGCAGTACTACACCACATGACATACGACGACTATAACAATAGAACACGCCAAAACTGTCGGAAACCGCATTTCGCTCATCACAGAGGGTGAATGTTCGCAATTGAAAATATATCACTCGAAACAAACGCTCTCCATAATGTTTAGCAGACAACTCGACAGTTTTCCCTGTCAGTCCTTTAACGTGGCAGTTTAATAAAAGGGAGGAACGCCCGTATAGTCAACAGATAACATCATAGACGTAAACACGAATAAAACCGAGACTACACCAATTGGCCGATACCCTTTCATACCGATACTGATACCGGTACCCTGTTATTTGTACACGAATAGCCCCTCCACTGTTCTCTTAAACACAAATAAGCAACTTTAATTGAATCGAACGGCCCTCAACGAAAGGGTGACAGGAATTTTAATGAAATGCAATTACGTTTTAGAGTGTGGTAAACAACAAATTAAATTTTCCAAAAAGCTGGGGCAGATAATATCGTATTGTTTCGGTTTAATTGACTTAAAGAACTTATTCAATTAATGCGAAGTGTACCTAGTAAATAGATGAGTTTCAATATAGGTTAGATGTTCTGTTTAGTCGCTTCATTAGTCTTGTGGCACGGTTGCAAACCGCAAAGAGAGCAGAATTTGACAATTCCAAGTTGAAAAAAGTGACGATCGTGATAAAGGGAATTCTTGTCTTTCAAATACCTACGTTACAGATTGGAATAAAGAAATGTCAATACTGTGATCATTTTATCGTTCAATCAAGGCACCAGTCTAAGCATTATCGATTTTAAATGTATGTAGTTAGTGACAGAAACTAATTTATTTAAATATAGCTCAAGTTTAAATCGACTCAAATAAAACGCCATCTAAATTCATTCTTGCCATTATTCGCGTATTTCTGCCACACAACTCAGAAAACGAGGTTAGTTGTTATTTTGTGTACAATTCAGAGAGACCACTTTTTCCGGCGGAAAGTTAAAAATAGTAACGTTTAAAAACACACACGTGCACTATTGCGATCGTTAAATCCAATGCGTTATTGCCATAGAGCCACAAACGGTACTGAAACAACCCGATTCGGTAGCAAAGGATTTATCGAACTATTCGGTATTATTCGAAATTCTAAAATCGATTCTTTATGTTCGATTTTCAATAAACTTGTGATAGTATTGATTTTCCATGAATATTTTATAATCTACATAAGAAAGTACTTATGTACTGATTAAAACTGTTCGTTTATAGATGATTTTGTTTGTAATTAAATATGGTAATGCACTTTAAACGAGTCGTAGAGCCTTCAGCATTGAAGACAAAAATCGATATAATCGATATTGGACGTAGCAGAATGCGATCTTTATAGTTAAATAAATTAAACTATCTTTAAGTAGGGACAGTGAGATAAGTTTTAACCATTTCTGAATATATTTTGATGATGGTTACAGCATTCAGCAGTCGTTAAATCTGTTTTCGATTATAGAAGTTGTAAGCGGACCCTTCACGAAGCCGTCTGGACATGAAGCGAAGTAATTCAACACAAAAATTATTGCTGAGAAACGACTTTTTGTTTTGGATCAAAAATCACGATTAACAGTAGGATTCAATGTAACGCACTCAAAACCTTGCTGATGCATTGAATAGTAGGGTCGTGGAGGTATTTAAAGTAAAGTTATAACATTAAAAACTTGTATATTTAAAAAAGAACATTTGAAAATATTAGAAGTTTGAACCGTAATATCTCCGTAACCAGAAGGTTCTCAGGTATCGTCTAGAACTAAAAAAAAATGATTTCAATGACGGGGAAAACAAGTGCCTTTCGGTTCCTTAAAGCTAGGTATAATAAAGGTGAGCACTAAGGATTGATTCTGAATATTCATCTTCTAAAAGTTAAATAGAAGTTTGATTTCTTTCTGATGACAATTCCCACACACCACACACAGCTTGTTTTCGAATAAAAATTGGCATAATTATTATCATTACCATCCGGTGTCTGATGAGATGGTGAGTTATAGAGAAGTATGGAAGAAGAAGACACGCTGCGCCGACCGAAACACATTGGCAGAAGGGCAAGAGAATGATGATGATGCTGATCATGATGTATATATCCCAATCCTCACCTTAATGATAATTCCAACCTAATGTACCAGTCCAATACCGCTAAGAAGAGTTATGTCCCACTCAGGGAATACGTGCATACGCTACCTTTGCAAGTAATTTATTGCGTACTACGTCTACCGGGATGTCTCCAGTACTGACCGTAGATTTCCCTTATTGACTGCCACAATGTACGGTCTTGAGGTATTGGACTATCGGTAGGTAACACTGACATCTAATATCGTTAGCTAAAAGCTGTGGTTGGTAGTTTCTAAGATGTTTTATTGCAGGATTTGTTGCAGTCTGCTTCATTCTAGACCAATGGCTAAAGTTTAAGGTCTAAGATCTGTATCCATCAAATGCTGTATCCATGATAATATTGTAATACCAAATCATTTGAAAAGAGTAACCATGGAGTTTCTTGCCGGTTCTTCTCCATAGGAAACGACCAACCCGAACCGTGCACCTTTTTGTCAACGTTTTATAAGTGCTCATCTAGGCCTATGTGAAATGAAATATTTTGATTTTTGATGATCCATTGCTAAGGCAAAATTTTATAGATTTCTGGAATTTATCAGTAGCTGCATAGACTCTGGATTTGGGTTTTGTGCAATTGGCTCCCCCCTACTACATTTTTTTTCCTTAGCCTTTATTGTCGCACTGCTGGGCAAAGCCTCCCCAAAACCTTCCACTCTTCTCTATGTGCGGTTTTCTCCGGCCAATCTGTTACAAACGCTTCTAATTCGTCACGCCAGCGTTTTCTAGGCCTCCCTCGGCGACGACGCCCGTCTTCTGGCACCCACTTCGTGACGACTCATGATTACATGTTACTGCTGGTATTATGTAATATGACTCCAGTCATTTAGTTCAGTCAGTTTCAGTCTTTAGTCAATGGACTGCCTCGTTGTTGTAGTGGTCGCAATCGCAACTGCTGAGCATGAGGTCCAGGGTTCGTCCCAGGTCGGCAAAGTGTTATTGGGTTTTTATATTCGATTTTTCTCAGAAACAACCACGGAGTCTAGATTTGTGCCCGGTTGATGACAATAGATTCTCTCCTTATTACATGGGACTTAATCATAACTGGCGAAATGTGTGTGTACTATCAGGTACACCTCTACCTAACCCTTCGGGGATTCCCAGATGTTACGAAATTACAGTCTTTATGATACAGAATAGAATTAAGGCCTCGAATCTGTCTTCAGATGACGTTAATATAAGATTCCACCTGAAACACTGACCCAGATCATAAGCATAAACACGAATCCTGGTTCAAAATCGTGACATCAATATATACAACCAATAGACCACACTTTCACTATTACAAATGCTCTCTATCATTACACTTAATGATACGCAGTAAGAGTTGTTCGAGTACACAATAAAACATGCAGCTTTCTTAATAGCTGTTCCACACGACTGCACGGAAGTAACTCACTGTTATGATGCTATAGTAATATTATGATCATGTTTGACTCACCCGTCTATGTAGGTGAGGCTCATATTATCAAAATCATTTATAAATACCAAGTTGATCAGATAGACGCCACGCTGCGCGCACAATCAATTTATGGCGGAGTCAAGACAAATTGCTTGGCGCTGCCACCTATATAGATGGCCATCGCTTTATTAGTGGTTGGTGTAATATGGCCAGGCTGTGTGACGTCATATTTTGGAAAATAGGCGCCGTTAATTGGTGTCATCAAATTAAAGGCTCCGCCCCAAAAGCTACTTTTAAAGAAATTGCTCATCATGAATCGGTCGTAAAAATATAATTTATTGCTTATTGACGATATTTGGGGAACCAATTAAACGAAATTATAGGAACTGCTAACTACAAGAATTTGTGTGATATACAACAACTAAAAAACCCGACTACTGAAAAATCACGCTCTAATTAAATTCGGGGTTTACAAGGTAAAATCGACTCCTTCTATTGTTGAAGTTGGTTAAAATATAGACTATGTTACCTGGGCCATAATAACGAATTGATTGACACCTTATTCATCAAAATCGAATGAATAGTTTAGGCGCTACGGAGGAACATACGTAAATACATACATACATACATAGACTGCTAAAATCATAATCATAGCTTCGCCGTAGTCGGGTAAAAAGAGTTGCAGTTTTTATAGCCAAAAATAAAAACTACGTTGTATAGAGATATCTAATCCAAATTTAAATAGCATTCTTATTTTATAGACATTTGATATCCGGCTAAATAGCCGCATAGACGATATAACACTTCAACTATTTATCGATGCTTATAGACGATAATGATGGGTACGATTTTTAGTTTTACGACTTTGTAACTATGACAAAAATAAGGCTGTTGAGGTCGTACCTTCGCCCCAAAAGTATCAGTAACTTCGTAAAAAGATACTGGATACGTTACAAAACTTAACAACCGAGACATAAAATGAAACTATATTCTCAAAGGGTCGTATAAGTTGTTAAATTAATAATTTGTTTTGAAAACTAACACTCGTAAAAGAGCTTTTACTTAGTGATGAGACTATTTTTGATACGAATTCACATAATAAAAATATTTTTATTTGTATTTTATTTGTCTTTAATTTCTTTTCCACTGATGTGGTAAGTAAACTTTGAAATGGTGCCGTATCTACACTTTACTTATAGCCTCTGCTTCATCAGTACGGATTGGAGAAAAAAAAATGTCATGCCAACGACAAGAAGAAGAATTACTGAAAAGTGCATAATAAAGTAGCCGAAGTTGACTCTAATCAAATGTCAACACTTTAGACATTACAAGTGAAACATACAGTATGACCACTTTAAGAGTGCAGTTCAAGGTGGCGTTGCTTGTCAAGCAAAAATGCATCGATATATCAAACTTGGTACATTTATTTTAGTTCTCTGGTTTCCCGCCTGCCTGATAAGTCGGTTGAAGTGTACAGTGCTGCATGGATTTTTGGCGCTTGTATAATTTTGTCAGGAGAGCGCTGTTAGTGAACTATTAATTGTAAAATTGTCCGTGAAAATAGTTTTAAAAATAAAAGGTTGTCGGTTCTGATTGCACCAAAAAGTGTTAGTACAACTACAGTAGTATTTATCTTTTTTTTTTTTTTTTATTTGCCTGGTATATCCCACTGCTGGGCAGGCCTCCCCCATATCCTTCCAAGTACACTTCTCCTGCGCCACCTCGAACCACAGGGGAGAGAGAGCTGATAAAATTTATCAATTACTACTATTTAATAAAAACCAGTCTCTTCCACTAAGATAAACTTTTTTAAATTTCCAGATCATCGAACTCTCACACGCAATGATCACAACATCAATATTTTACATTCGCCTCAACTGTCAGAATTTCGTGTACTGCAGCGTCATAGCTGCATTGTCTGACTGTCGAACGCTCGTCAAGTCCGAGTGATGTGGCCAGTCAGACGTCAGATGTCAGACGTCGATTCCACGTCATTGGCGAGTGAGGGTTGACTTCGAGCCCGACGGACGTCATGTTGGCAATCTACGTTGGGCAGGTGCGATATGATGGTTAATTGTTATTACTGAACCAATATTTTTTTTAGCAAATTTCTTCCTTATTGTGATATTTGTGATTGAACAAATGCCTCAAGAGAGTTCGATAATATATTAACGTTCGTTTGTCAAAGGATGGCTGGAATTTTTGGAATAAGAAAAGTCAAGAGAAGAAAATGATAACGTTAGATATACACGCGTATACAAACACGCGCCTACACGTGCGTGGTGTTGCGTTTCGTTCTACATATAAAACATTTTGGCAAAAATTAATAAAAATGTTTTGTAAAATATAAAATGATTTGTTGAATAGCTATACAAATAGAAATAATTATAAAAGATTTTTAAAATTAATAATGAGTTGTTTAAGATGAAAATATTTTAGTCCATTGGGGAATCGACTATAATGAATAAGTAATTTTTTAAATAAGCTAATTTAAAACCAAATCTTTCTAAAACATACAAATCTATATTTTAAAAACTCATAATGAAATTATTATCATTAAAGAAACAATTCAAACTATAGGTCAAACTAATTAATGTTATAAATATGCATGTTTCTATCAGTTTCGCATTTCAACGCATAAATATCGCACGGATCTCGTTTTCAATCCGCGGCCCCTGTTTATAATTCATTTCTTTGCAATTTTAATAAACTCATCAGAACCCCATCAAGATGGTATCTGGGAACGTTTTGCATATGAATGTGATGCTTCAATCAGCCTTAAGCAAATAAAATACCTCGCCTTATTCGACCAGCTGTTAGTTGTAAAGCCAATCTTTTGACCGGAACACTTACAAAGGAAACACCGTTCAAGAGTCCTGTGCAACACTCTCTTATCACTTTAAACTACCTAAAATCAACTTTATCAATAAGCAATAGAGTTTAGTTTTCGACATCGAAGACACTGCAGCCCAAAGAAGACATGTTTATTTTGTGAAATCCAATTTTCTGCTGACATCTCATCTGTCAAAATGTAAACGAAGGGTGTTGTAAAAGTGTCTAAGCGAAAACGGACACTACACGTTAGATCGTGATATTTGATTTACTGATGTTCTCAGAGTTAACCAAAATCTTAGATCCGTGAATAGAAACTAGAATAAGAGATGGGTATCAGAATTATATTGATAGACCATGAAAGCCAGTCAAATCATTTCCAGTAACAATAACCCATTTTGTTGCTAAAACTATCTACAACGCAGATTTAGATAACAGTAAAGTCCTGAAGATAGCCGAACAATTAATCACCGTGAAAGCATTCGCATCGGTCATACGATGTCACTCGGCAGAACGCGCTTGGCTCTGCTCTTGCGATTTTCCCGATAACTCCACCTCTTCAGTTACTTATCGCTTTAAATCAGACCACCGGTTGCTATACCACAAGCACTTTTGGAAATAATGTCAATCTGATTTGGTTATCAAATGCAACCTTCCTCATTGTGCTCCGCAGCAGGGGAGAAAACGGTACATTTCTTACATTAAGACGCAGTTAGTATTCCGATTCAGACTTCCTTCGCCTCGACAAGGAATGCGTTCCGCCTCATAAACTCCTGCAAAGTATACATACCGAGCCTCAATACCCACAAACCGACGAGCGTTCGGAACTTAAACGAGTAATTACAGTGCTTATCCAATTTGGCAGGGCAGAAAAACGCGACCCCCCTTGTACAGGAAATTTGTTTTAAATTTCGACAACAATGGGGAGATCGCGAGTCGGATAATTGCGTACGTGAACAGTCCGTGACGCCGACGACGGTATAAATCCACCAGCAATGAACGGTTAATAATAGCTTGCACAGGTTAAACAGCGCTCTCAATGGGACCCCATGACAGCAATCTGCAGAATCTGCAATTGAGTATCGCATGCTTCGCGCCGTTTATTTCGAGCCACTTGCCGACGATACGAAAATCTGTGATAATATTTTCACGACGACCAACGATAAAAAGATCACAAACAAGATATTCTGAAGATGTAAAAAGTTTTACTGTGTCAATAAATCAACGAGATTATAAATCGGTTTTACAACCTATAGGTGATCGGAAAGTGCTATAAATCATAAGTGAAATGGGGGTTGTTACAGCCGGTGTCCCTGGAGGACCATTAGAAGATTCCAGAACCCTCCCACGGCATCGAAAATGATGAAACGTAGAAAAAAAGTTTTTAATTAACCGTGGTTTAATACCGGTGCAATAAAACTAAAGAGCTTCGATCAAAACAAATCAACAGTTATAATGATCGTCATTAATCATTATAAAAATTCTTCATCGCCACCGCAAATAAAAACTAATATCTACAATCTCGTGTTCGGTTACATTATGGCTATCAGTAACCATTAAAGTAGGTGCAAGTCAACATCACATCATATCTGGCATCGATAAATTGCCAAATTATTTAAATCACGTGTGGTCCAGGCGGAAATATATTATTCGAGTGGATATTTACATGGTTGTGATGTTTTTGAGAAAGTCAATATGCATAATTTGAGTTTTAACTTATCTTCACTTTTTGATTTCTTACCGAAACCGATGACCGATGTAAAACTTCCAATGGAGTTTTATTTTTGTTGTAGCAAAACTTATTCTATAAAGATATGCATAGGTTTCAATTTTAAAGGGCAGGTACGGTGTTTTTCCTCATGAGACAGAAACATAATTATGTTCTAAGAAAATTCAGAGAAAATAACAACAGTACAAAATCTTAAGCTTGAATTTCATCCAGGTTATTAACGCACACAATGAAAGTACCAAAAGTAAACGACCACAAAACTTTGGCTTCCAAGAACGGCCGGCCTAACGATCTACATAATTTCTTAAGTTCATCATCGGAGTAAATTCACGTGTAAAACCTACGTGCTTGCTCACTCACTCGCCTGGAGACAAACAACCCACGAAACTTAGCATCTTACAAACAGTCTTGGATCTTAATGGAAACCTTAATTAATGCTCTAACTTAAACTCCGAATCGTCGTCTCGAGACCACACTATTCTTCATTATTTTGCTTGAGTCGAATAAATAAATTAACCGTAACGGTTCGCATCTCGTATGGGACATTAATAACTGGTAGTACAATGCGCATTACAATAACAATTGGTACAGGAAGCTTGTAAACCGATTATGCTGATCGAGCGTCACTCACTATGACATCAATACAATCGATTGCAACGGAATCATGAATAAGATATCGAAGCTCCGATTTTATCAAGCTCTTAATCGAAGTCATGAGAATGAATGCTTACTTCCTCTAGCAAGTTAAAATAATTAGGGACATTGGACAAAGATCGTATCTCGAGATAATGCGCTTAATCTTCTTGGAATCTCAATAAACTTTAATGCAGCGTAATGAGGATATTGTTAATTTACGAGTGAAGCTGCATGAAATCGGTGAATCATGATATTAATTCAACAAACAATCCACCAAGCTGTAATTTCTCACTCGATATGCGTAAGCGAAACAAAGAAAATTATATCGTCGTTTACGAAATACAAATGATAGTTATAGAATGCAAATGCGATTTTTCAAAGCCGATAATGATGCGTCAATTTCCCGAGACAATTTCCAATAGTAAAATAATACGATCAAATAGAGGGTGAGATAAATTGCAGTCCTCTGCGCGTTCCGATCGCTATCGCGCGGCGCAGATAAAACGCAAAGCGACGGCAACAATAACCGATGCACTTCCTTTGACAATAGTCGCGGCCGGACCAGCCGACCGGCCGATGCTAGCCAGTAATTTATACGACGCCTGGAGATCGCAACGATACGCCCCACTAAATCGATCAATAATCCTAGAAAGTGATAAGGCCCAATGGGAAACTATCAAATTGAAACGTCAGCAGGGTATAATCAAGCGACACACCACAATTTATTATACGGTGGGAAGCTGGCCGGTTATGTTCAGAGTAAAGCGGCCCTTAATAATTATGATGTCGCTGCATGTCTAGATCAGCGCTGGTGGTCTCAACTTGCTTACCAACTCGATTCTCCTTTCTATTACTTAAATAAACAAGCTTTAAGTTGAGCATGCTCCAAATAAAAGTGTTGTACCAACTCTCCCACAGAAAATTTTAAATTAAAATGCACGGTTTGAGCGTATCTCATTATGTCATGAAGTTTATGTCTTTAACGTTAATAATATGACTCGCTTTATGGTACGGATATGGTCGAGAACAAGACACGAGGCACGCTCAGTTTGTCTTGGGCGACAAACACAAATATTAGACATGAACAAGCACCGGTACGGAATAGCAAATCACAGTGTATTTGTCTAAGATGCGTACTTTGAAGCAGGTTTGTATTTGTAAACAGACCAGTGAATGTTCAATACAGTTAGCTGCCAATGACAGTGGAATGTCGCTAACAAAATCAACCATATTTTTAATGTTTACTCTGCAAGCATTATTATGAACGAAGAAAAATGAAAACGAAGTGAAATAAAGATAAATATCGGAAGCGAGTGGAATCTACAGCTGATAAAATATTTGAACGTTGCGTTTAAACTTTTCCGGAATGTTTCCGAATTCTTAACGCTGGCTTACTGAATTACGATTCGGAACACATACAAAAAAAGCTCTCGCTGTACGCACAGCTCATCAAAACACACGTGAAACAAGGTGTATGAAAATGGACGTTATTATTAAGGGCTTTAAGAAACAAACGAGGTCCTGATGCTGTTCCAGTTCTGCGTGCCCCAACTCCGAGTCAGAGTCGTCTGACAACTAAAAAATTGTACTTTATTCGTCGAAGAAACTTTAACATCGAGTTTATGTTAAAATTCGTAGTGTAATGGAAACAATGCATTATGCATTGACTCGGCTTGACACAATGACATATGGAGTAACTTTTGTTTGACGTTAGGGACGGGAATTTAAAAATATCAAACATGTAAAAACGTCAATACGCTTTCCACAGTTTTTCACATTACATTGTAAATATATTTTTTGCGTCGCTTAGCAATTTTTGCAGTCAATTTATGTTGATAAAGAACGAAGCGAATGTTCGGCTTAAGTGGACGCTGCGTTTACGCATAATTGGAACTCCTTTTTGCGCACGAGTCGAATACGAAATGATCCCGATATTAATTCTGTTTTTTGTAAATCTCCTTTAACATTTCTTACTAGTTCGTATTCGACCAAAGTTTAAGAAACTGTGGGTTTTATATGTTTCATTTTCTCCAATTCGATGAGCACGAATCGCGAAACAAAAAAAAAATATTCTGTGAGATTTAGATCTTTTACGTTCACTTGCTTATCTAAAATAAAATGTTCATTCAGTCAATGGAAAAATGGTAACTACGATCTTTGACCTCATTCACATTCTTTATTTTCAAGACCACACTGTTTATTTTGAACAATGTGTTTCTCGATTGGTCATAATAATACGCTGCAACCGCATACAATGTAAAATCCATCACGTATCGTCCTAATATAACGTCTAGCAGTGCCCGATGCCTATCAATTTGGGCATTCTTCAATACACATCGATGGTGAGATATTGTCGATACACGAGGTCTAAAAACAATAATGTGAGATCTGTGAGGGGCGTGACTTGCGCGTGGGCAGCGCGTCGGTGGACATTGTTTAACAGACCACGCCGATATTAGAGCCCAAACATCCACGCTACGAGATTTTATCGTAATTATAATGCTCTTATATTGGTATTTACACAGGTATACTTAAGAGATGCTATCGTGTAAACGTGTTTTGTAGTTTTGAAATTCCACAGCGATGATGGGCAGGTTAATGAAAGTTGCTTAATATGTCATAATGGCGTATACGATGCAGTTATGTTTAGACAAACATCGAATTCTGATTACTTTATTTTCGATTACCTGACTATTCAAAATGGTCGTATCGACTCATAATATCACTGATATCTTTACATATTGAATATTAATATTCGATGGTTATCACAAACTGACTGCTACCGTACGCAACTAATTTTAAATTTAGATTCGTGTTTTCAATGCATATATTTTTTTTATGAAACAGTTTGTTTTATCAAACTTAAATTATGCATACACTGCATCCCGTACAATATACAAGCTGGCCATTAAACATTCCCTTAAATAGACAGTAAAAAAGTACAGTGAGTTAAAAAGACACAGTCTATTAGCGTTTTCCACCTAACAATTCAAAGTAGACCGCAAAAGGCTTGGCATATTATTCAAATTCGCACACGTGATCCCGATTGTCACGAAGCTCGGTTTGCGGGCTAATTAAGCTGAGCACGACACAGGATCACCGTGTCATGAATGTCATGAGTCCAGGCGAGATCACGGCAGCCGTCATGACTTGTGGAGAAAGCAAATTAGAGCTATTAGTACACGCCACAGAGACGCGACTGGCTGCTACCATCCCCGAGTAATAGGTGTGGCAATTAATTAAGTACAGTCGTGATGGAAAGTCCCAGGACGTCTGTGTTTTCTTTTTTAATTAAGACGGGTTAACTGTGATACCTAGCTTGGATGACGTGGTTTCTCTTTCCACATATTGCAATAATTACTTGGAGTAACGAAACGTCTGTATCCGACGTAAACAGCCGTAGTAGGCAGAACGACATCTTAATAAAAATTAAATTAAATAAATTTTTATTCAGAAATACAAAAGGTAAAATATAATTATGAATCTGAACTAATCAATCTAGGTATAATAATGTGAGATGCCTGTACTAGGATAATCCTGTATCATAGGCTGCAGGAGCTCTAACAATATGCCATATGTAGGACAGTAGATTTTCATAGTTTAATATATAACATGACAAACTTAATGTAGTTAACTTAATAATAGTTTCCTGAAGTAATTTTGTTTTTCGGATTGACTTATAAAATCTATTTATAATTTCTAATAGTTTTGAAGGGTAAAAAAGGAAATCAACGAATCATGAAATAGGTTTCAAGGGTAACAGAGGAAAATCAATAGTTATTTTGTGACGCTAAGCCTTTAACCGTAGAGATGTCAGCAACAACAAAGGGTTCCGCAAGGGCCGATGCCTGCCAGGGCTGCGGGACTGTTCGAAAGAGATACCGCGGCCCTGGAACACAAAGGGCAGAGAAGGAACATGGATGGGTTTTAGTCAGAACAAGTCTGACACTGCCTTCCACTCCGCCCAGAGCGAGGGGGGTCATTTGATGATTTCCAATCCAAAAAAAAAAGCTTTTAACCGTTAAATGCAACTATTTAAAATATGTAGTGGAAGAGCCAAGCAATATACCAAGCTCTGTTTTCCATACATAACAAATCCTTCACAGATCGTAAAACGTACAAGTGGTATTGATTTTAAACATAGTAAAACATGTGCAGCAATAATAATGGCAGTTAGTCCGTTAGAAAACAAGTAGTTTCCTCGCCTGGTTGAAGAGTTAACTTGTTTTCTTGTTCAAGCGGCAGGAAAACGGCTATAAATTCTCTTCTCATTCAAGCCACTATGCAAACAAATAGTAAAACGTGCTAACTATGTTTATTTTATTTGAATAATGCTTCCTTCAAACATAAGCTTCGATACTTGATGAATTAATTCGGTAGAATGTCGCCTCTATTTCCCAAAATGATAGACAGATGGCATGGAATAAAGTATTTATTACCCACAGTGAAGTGGGACACAATGTAGATCACATTAGTAGATCTTTGACAGTCGTTAGGTAGTCAGAGGCCCAAAAAGTCTGACAACCAGTCTTACCAAGGGGTTTTGATATGGAAAGAAAAATTCGAGTGCGAGCAGGGTTTGAACCTGCGACCTTCCGATTCAGTACCGGACGTCTTAACCAATTAGACCATCGCACCCTGCTCACAGCTCTCGAGATTTCGAGTTCGATTATCGTACTATGTCTATATACTGTGGAGATCAGATAGGCAGTCGCTCCATGTAAAATACTCGGATTCAGCTGTATCCGGTAAGACTGGAAGCTGACCCCAATATAGTTGGGAAACGGCTAGGCAGATGACGATGAGTGAAGTGGCACATAAATTCTGACTCTGGATTGACTCAACCGCATAGAAATCCTCAATAACACTTTGCTCAACCTGGAAATCCAGACGCATACTAAGAAAATGTGCTTACGTCCTCTAAACAAACGAGAGGACCTAGATGAAGTTAACTGCAATAACGATGCTTGAAATGTCAAAAGCGCGTTGGATAAAGGTGGAAACGCCAGGATAGCTCGCGAAATTCAAATTTTCTTACGTTTTTTGCTATTTGCAGGTCAGTGTCAGGTTGTATGTAGATAAAAAATGAGTCGCGCAAGTATGTAGTTACAGAATTATAATTATTAAAAACATTAATACGACCCTCTAAGTTCATTTAACCCCATTCAATAACTATTCCATGAAAAAGTCAATCAAAAATGTGTTGGATTAACAGAAGCTGCCTGTTCTGTTAATCCAACATACTTTTGACTAAAACAAAACTATTAAAAGCCGTTGTACGAGTATGAGGTCCCTCTCATAGAGAGGAGGCGTGCGTCCCAGCAGTGGGAACATTAATAGGCTGATTATGCTATGCTATTATGCTATGCTATTATGGTATGTACGAGTATGGCTACAAAACGCTCTGAAAGAGATTCCCACTTACACTTACTACCCCTTACTGTAAGGCATCGTTCCTGAAAACATTTATATAAGTTTGACGGTTGGGAACTTTTTCATGAGGTATAGAATTTTCCTATGATTTGTTCATATCAATAACACCATAGCCTTACAAAAAAATTGTCTAATATATTTTCAACTTGATACCTCTATGAGTTCCTTAAAAAAGGGGCTTGACAGACAGACATCATCATCGTTCTCTTGCCCTTATCCAAAGATAGACATGATTTTTGATTTTGATAATAGACAACAAAGTCCTATAAGGGTTCAATTTTTCTTTTAAGGTACGTAACCCTAAAAAGTAGAAATACTCCATAAAACCTCAAAGCAGCCCAACTTAGCATATTTAACATTCAAAACCACAGAGAGCCACATTTCTAAACGCTACTAATACTCCAACAGGTACAAAAATATGTTTTTGTGCGTGTTCATATAAATCTGACTTGAACGACGTTAATCTTGATAGACGTGCTGGCTTAGTTTTATTCATTAAGCTTGAATATATTTTTTAGTTTGACTATAAAATGGTGTATTTTGGGACTGAAGAGTTATTAAGAGTATCTGAGTGTTGCACTATTAATAGATAACAATCTCTATTTATCAAAGATAAGGTTACCCGTTAGCAAACCGTAGGTGTTTTAAGGATAACTTACACACCATCGTCTTCTTTTCTTACATTCTTTGATCGTCATTTATAGGCGATGTCTTGCGATTTTGGTTTTACTTTCGGTACCATCAGAATTTTTAAGCGAAAAACGAACGCATCGACAATTCAATTAGGTACGACATTTATTCCATCGAATATTTCTAGGTACTAACCTCTACTTTTTTAAATTTTACATAAAATACTAGCTGACCCGGCAAACGTTGTTTTGCCATATAAATAGTATGAAAAATAGATGTTGGCCGATTCTCAGACCTACTCAATATGCTCACAAAATTTCATGAGAATCGGTCAAGCCGTTTCGGAGGAGTACGGGAACGAACATTGTGACACGAGAATTTTATATATAAGATTAACGAAGTAAGTTAAATGCCAAAACATGCAGCTACATTTCATTTATTTGTAAGACCTGTCTATTGTACATGCCTACTCATGTTTTTACAAAATAAATGTATATTTATCTTTACATTATCCTGTTTTAGGGCTGTCGGGTATCGAGTAAAAGTTTATTGTCCCCCACTATATTGCATCCAAGCAAATATTATAAAAAAAAACACCACTACATACACATACACACAAATATGACGGCACGGTTGGCGCAGTGGCTGAGTGATTGACTGCTGCGCTTCGTGTCGCGCGTTCGATTCCCGAACGGAACAAATATTTGCATGGCTTACAGGTAGTTGTTCCGTGTTTTCCGCTGTTTGTTTATGTGAGCTTAAATGTTTGTAAACGCACCCACGATACAGGAGAAATTCTTAGTGTGGGGCAACGTTTGTCTAAAAAAAAAAAAATCTAAAGTATTCTTCCTATGATTATATCATAACTTTTTCTTAACACGTCCTTTAACTTGGGAGACATTCATATTCATTGCTAGAAATAACAGTCTCTTTAGTTTCGCTACAACACCTGGTCCCAGATTCATTACGCAAAACTAACATTCCAGTCTGAGATATTCTTCTCCCTTGAGGTATATACCTTTGCTGTATGAATACGATATAATAAACAAAATCTGTAAGAAAACATCTGGACTTATCTACCAGTAACTTCAAAATTTTGATGCATAAATAAAATCGCCACTGTCTACCCCGTTGGGGATTAAAGGCGTGATGTTATGTTTACCAGTGACCGAGGACCACTTGCATAGAACTCGGATCATTGACGATCATTTGAACAATAAATAGACCGTTTATAATTTTACAAAGCCTAATAGCTAGTACTAAGCTCATTGCTCTGCAGCAGAAATAAAAGTAGGTCTAAATTTTACAATCCATAAAACCATATAAAATAAGGCTCTTAAACTTGCAACCACGAGGAATCTACGACCATAATGCTTACGTCACAAGGCACATTATAATGTCGTCAAACTTTTATGCTCTAGTTTAGTCCTCCGTTGTGTAAAGTATAGCCTTTAGTACTAAAATTACTTCTGAGTCTACCTATAAAGAGGAATCCTACTTTTGTCGTTTACAACACAAAATCACTAACAGCAGGAGCCGATTCTCTGAGATTATTGTCATAAATTCAATCGTAAATAACATATGGATGGCGAAAAAGTCTTAAAAGACATTTATTTTAGTACATTCTGGCAATAAAATTAGAATAATCCTAAAACGTGTCGATTTAAAACCTCCAGGGTCAAGATTCTATCACCTAATCTAACATTTGCGAGATGAATATCAAAGTGCTAAAATATGTTTACAGCTTCGATATGGTTTAACCAATATTTTAGCTAAAAACTTTTTCAATATGGTTAAAAATATATAAGTTTTATGATATTATAAAAGCTACTGTAGGGTGATATTAAAATGTTGTGAATTATTTATTTACAACGCCTTTTAAAACACATTTTTTTCTTCAAGTCTGAATTCTTAATGCCTTGAGGGGCCTCCCAGACGATACATCAGTATTATATTGTGTTTATTTTTCTTGCAATTGTAATTCTTGTTTAATTAAGCCTTATTAATCATTCAACTGCTCACCTCGCACCCAAAGCAATATGTAATCAACAAAATGAAAACATAAAACGCATAAATCTTCACTTCTAATCCCGCCTTGATCTATTAAATTAAAATATTAAAAAGGTTCTTCCAAAATTCAAGTAGCCATTAAATCGCTTCAGTTACCTCATAACGGATTCAGTAATTTGCCCATACGTCTTGTTATGGTCGTTCAACAAGATTAAAACCTTGCCCACCCTTCATAAATCCTACCCAGTGCTCCAAACGCGATATATTATTCATGGATACGTAAAATCGGGAAGCACACTCAAATTGTCAATACAAGGTGGGGGTCTCCGTTACTGCTATTTACTGCAGTTTTCGTAGTAAACCACAAATAAAATGGACTCTATGCATATTAAAGTATCATCATACGGACGGACCTGCAGTTTATTCGTCCCAGGGGCAGCGTTTATGGGGTCTCTTTTATAGGAAGTGTCAATAGTAAAATCTGAAGCGGTCATCTTGTGCACGGAGCAATGGCGGCGTGGCGGGAAAACAATATCGTCTGTTAACCGCAACTATTTCTTCAATCTCTCTGTTTAATTCTTCATAGACATCAAGGATGTACTTTTGTACATTGTTTACTTTTCAAGTAAATAGTTTTTTTAGTGAATATTGTATTCCTGATTTTTTTCTTTTGGTCCTGGGTTCAATTCCCAGTTCGGGCAAAGTGTTAATAGGGTTTTTCTACCAGACATTTCTCAGTAGCAGCCACGGAATCTGGATTTGTGCCTGGTTGATGGCAATAGCTCGCTCCATATTACATGGGACTCAAACAACTGGCGAAATAATAAATAATAATTAATCCATTTATTTCAGGTAACAAACATCCATACATACTAATAACAAAAAAATGAAATAGAAATATGTTTAATTAAAAATATGAATTTAATTTTATGTGTGTGTGTGTGTGTGAGTAGAAATGTGGGTGTACTATTTGGTACACCTCTGCCTAACCCTTCGGGTATAACAGGCCTCATTTCTGAAAAAAAAACGAAACAGCTTAGTTTTCTCAAAGAATCTCATATTCAAAGTGTAGACATGCGGTGAACGTTTATACAACTCATATCCTCTTACAGAACGCGATAAACTATCGCTACCGTTTTGATCCTACCTATAAAATATTAGTAAATAGTCCCAGTAAGCGCTAAGCGCACAATAAAATTCAATCATGTTCGCAGGCGGTACAGTTTGTATCCCAGAAGAATGTTTTATCGTGACACTGCTCCCACGCCGCCCGCGAATCAACTCTGTAAATTCCGTTCAAAGATGAATGGATGTCCACACTAAAATATATCAGACAAAGCTTGCCCAACAACCCTTGTCGGAAGTTATTGACGAACATTCAATGGACACAACTGTTCACGAAATCATATTTATGACGAATCATAAGGAGTCGTAAGTTATCGTTTCCGTGACGATGGCGCCGAAAGTAAAAATGTTGCCAGATTTATCTTTAATGTTTTCTCGTCAACGGAATTAATGTGTAAGCATGTAATATAAGACGTCTTTAGGGAAACATTAAAAGTAATTTGGTATTAAAAGGTAATATAAAATTTAATGACAGCCTTTAGATAATGTGAGTCAAATGGTGGTCCCTAGCTAAAAATGGACTGCCTCGTCGTACTTTATTATGATCATCATCATCAGCTGTAAAATAAATATCAATCTGAAAAATAGACATAACTTCATTACTGAACAAATCTCTACATTTAATTACGGCGGTGCTGAATTTAACGTTAGATTTCAATACTATAAGGACGGATCGATGGCGAGGTCTAAAATATATATTTTGTTGTCAAAGACTGAATTAAATATAAGGGACATGTCACTACCAACCCATGTGGCCTGCTAATCATGTAATTAAGGACCATAACACAAAAAACTAATTCGTAGTTCCATCTCATATAATTCAAAGGACTCGAATCAAACGGCTATAATTTACAAGCAGCTGAGTGATTCACCTGCACAAATCAAAATGTCTGTATTCTTTTGTTTTTGTATACGTTTGATATCTTCATAGAAACTAATTAGTATTTCATGAGCTCAACCCTATAAGGAAGGATGCTTATATTTGTAGGTACCGCTATAGGTTAAGACTCTTCAAACAGCGGAAGGAAACGTTGCGTTTTTTGTTTTCAAATTAAATCGGCTAGAATTTTTTTACGTAAATTTTTGATTAAATATTTCGTTTCTAAGATGAAGCCGGACAGATGGGGAAAGATAGTTACACAGTCTGTGGGTGCCTGAAGACGGCCGTCGTAACCGAGGCAGGCCCAAGAAACGAAGGTTTGAAGATCTGGACTCATTCTTAACGGATTGGTCGGAGAAAGCAAATGATAAACAAAATTTTAAAGGCGTGGGAGAGGGCTTTGCCCAGCAGTGGGACAGAATAGGCTAGTATAAAAAAATGTTATAAGTCGTCAGATGATACAGAGATGTTACATGCCTGATAACTGTATAATCATTAAAATCTTTGTTTTGACCACAACCAATTATTTTAATTAAAGAACATAATTTTGCTTAATTAACCTAGTCACAAGATAAAAATCAATTAATAAATTATTTTCAACGAGTCCACTTCCCAAAATGTAAGTAACATAAAAATGGTTTTAATTCATTACCCCGTTTATACAGACAAATAAGGTGTGGAAACGAAACCGCGCGTCTGTCTGGAACGCACTTAACTTTATAATCGGCCACATCAATCAACCTGGCCTTAATGAATAGTTTGCTTAAGGGCAAGCTTCGATAATCTCGACAGCGATAGAATTACACAATGGGAGGTTTGGTGTCCATTTTTTATTCTATACAAGTTTAGTGCTTTGGGATGGGCAAAGGGTTAACGATTTTTCTTTATAAAATATGTTTGACAAGTTTACGTCGTCCGTAGTTTTTTACCGTGTCAATTTCTTTTCGAGGACTATTTTGACTACGGTACCTAAAGCTTAACAAGATTTGCATAAAGTCTATAACGTCATCAAGGCTGGAGGTAATCTTGTTGGTCCAAATTCTTTCAATCGACTGAATACCATGAATCGATACGACACGAAATCATCGATATCTCAGATCATTGACTTCACAATAACTAATCAACCAACTAGTCACGGGAATTACCTTCTAAGTCTAGTCTAAATAGCCAAAAAAAGCTAACCAAGGACGAACACTAAATATGCAAATACCATTGATAATCGCGTTCCCATAAACGTGTAGTTTCCAAGTAAACCATGACCAAATAAATAGACAAAAAAAGTGGAACCAAAACAGACTAATTCACTCACTATCGTCTCTAATTTATGGTGTCCTGGTAGGTAACATTTTTTCGTAGTCTTTTTACCTTTACTGATTTATGTTCTAGGCATGCGACGTACACATAAATAAGAATAACGTTAGCAGAAAATTGTACTTAGGTATTTACTTAGAAACTGTAGTTTCATTTTCATGGCCGTAGAAAAAGTAACTGGTTTCTTAGAACTACAAAATGTACGTAAAAACAAACTTCTTTGACTGTTTCTGGCGCTCTTGCAACATTCCACGGTTGTTTTGTGGACTATCAGTGGACCTATTGCGAGCTACATCACTCAAAAGACCTTCACGATTGCATTATAATGAACTTATTTTTATGCAATAATTAATTGTGCTTTCGATCTTAGGAGGAGCTCGTGACTAAATGATAATTACCGCTCGGATAGATCTTCAGGATAAGCCGCGCTTGCCTAGGTTGGTCCGTGGATGGGTGACCACCCATTACATATCGAGTTTCCTCCGTGCTTCGGAAAGCACGTAGAGACGGTGGTACCGGGTGCCATTTGTAGATCTTGCACAGTCGTTACAGGTAGTTAGTGGCCCGAAAGTCTGACAATCAGTCTTACCTAGGGGTATCGTATTCCCCCTTACTAACTGGGTGGTGGATGTCAAATAGGCAGTCGGTCCATGTAAGATACTGGTATTCAGCTGCATACGGTTAGACTGCAAGCTGACGCTAACATATGCAGTTGAGAAAAGGCTAGGCAGATGAGAATGCATTGCGCTTCCCATCTTTATCACCAGACGACGGTCGTTCAGTACACATTTAGGTAAACGCGACTGAATACGAGTAAAATCTCTCACTTGTTCCTCAAAATTCTCTGGCTCATTCTCGTATCAGCAAGGACTGTTATGCGGTTCTCCGTTTCTGTTGAGCATATCGTCAATTTGCACCGGTACGCAGGCAGTGTAGCGTAGTGAAGAAGTGTGTGGGCGCAGCAATGGACATATGAAAGGATGGCCGCTGGAGGTAATAGGACAGTAGGTAGTAACGAATCAACAGTACCTAGATAATGGAAACCGTAGATTCATTTATCGTAGAATTTGCTGAGGTTGATTTACAACTGACGCAACTAGAACTATTCCGTATTCGTGTACTGAAGCGGTTACTCGATGAGATTCGACAGAAGCCATTTCCAAGTCATCGAACTTTGATCTTACCGGGATCTCTTGCCAAGCTCCAAGACGCCATAAAGTTTTAATAGTTGAAACATTATCGATACTATCAAGGAGTTTGTTTATCATACTAATATTTTTACTCCCACCGTTCAGTAACACTGAATGATGAATGAACCGTACTGATCTTTATCGTTCACCAGTCCCCGTCTCATCTACTTCATTGTTAATACACCATTGTCATATTATATTTATAATAGATTCGTATCGTTCCATGTGGATGTTTTCCATCAAGTAGTGGGTCAGTTATTATAGAAAAGATCCACTTTCTAATAATGTTACCGGTTGAAATATCAATTTGCCGAACACGATGAGTAATTACAAAGCTTGCTCTTGACAAATGCGTTATGGAGGACGTACCGTAGAAATTTGATTGGTTAAGGTGTAAGGCACATGAATTTATTTGTGGCACGCTAGAGAGATTGGTATGGTTGCTCTAAATATTCTGCATCGTCTGCGTGTATCAATGGTGTATTAGAAAATATGTAATTTTGGTCGTCAGTGTAATAACGTGCAATCATAATTTAGCCTACATTATTATGTTATTGTTATTACAGTTTGCCAACGTAACGAGGTAAGATCCTGTACAATTCGGCTTATTGTCATTTTTGAGGGTCAATTTCCGACCAACCATAATTTCTCAGCAGAGTATACTACAACTGCCATGTTGATACAGTTTTTACATGCGCTACTGCTGAGCATAAGATCCTGGGTTCGATTCCAAGATTGGCTAAATGATATTAGAACTTGCTACACCTCTGTCTAACCCTTCGGGGATTACAGGCGTGATGTTATGTTATGTTTAAATTCCATGTGATTATTAGGGGCAAGACAATTGCTATCTAAAGGGCACAAACCGACCACGGGGATGCTACTGAGAAATTCGTGATGGAAAAACCCAATAACACTTTGCCTGACCCGGAAATCGAAACCATGCCGAACCTTAAGCTTAGCAGTCAGCTTGCAATCACTCGACCAACGAGACAGTCAACGAGGAGATTTAAACGTAACAATCGAAATGTGGGGGTACCTACTATTGGTACTCATCTGTCTAACTCGTCAAGTAAATACAACCATGATACTATATTAAAATCTATTATCACAGTTCCCAACATGAGTATCAAACGCACTACATACTCGTGAACTTAATACCACGCGACCATTGAGGCAGATACAATTTAAATGATACGGTAATCTGAGCACATAAGTTAAAGTAACAGATATTCTGTCGTACACCTACAGCTCGACCTATGGTAGTGAGCCTACAGTCATTTATCAGGCACAATCTTAATCACGGACATAACGGGAATCTGCATAGGCTGCAGTTTATCTCGGGAACAAAGTAACAATTTCAATTAATATAACCGACACACTGTATAAGGTGAAGCGTTTTCACGCCTACTATTTGGTGATTACGGTATTGAGGATTAGATGAAAGAGGAAAAACCTATTGACGGTAACTTCAGAGGAGAACTGCGACTAGGACCAGGACTGTAACAGGATCATCATCATCATTTCAGCCGAAAGACGTCCACAGTTGGACATAGGCCTCCCCCAAGTGTCGCCACATTCACCGGTCCGGTGCGACTCGCATCCAGCGGATCCCAGCAACCTTCACCAGGTCATCGGATAATAAATATTAAAGGAATCACGTTAAAATTATCATTAACACTACAAAAGGGGATATTTTCCATGTAAATAATAAACCACCGTGACCACCGTGGTGGCCCGTGATGTAACCACAGTGTATGTAATATCGGGAAGTCAAAACAAACAGAATACATGGTAAATACCCCGTTTCTAGTGTTAATGACCATGTCATTTTAAAAACCTATATTATCCTAGTTAATATTATCAACAATTGACACTTTGTGACCATTTTACGAATTATAACGTAATTCATTATTATTATTATGTTATTGTGATTCTACTAAAGCGGCCATTTTAGGACCCCCAGTTCTTTCTCTTGACTTTTCTTATAGCAAAGCTTGTAACCATCCTTTGACAAACGAACGCTAATATCCTCTGTTGAAGCATTTGTTCAGTCACCAATATCATACTAACGACGTAATTTGCACAAAAAAAATATTGTTTCAGTAACAACTAGTATTATTTTTGCACTTGCCCAACGTAGATGGCCAACATGACGTCCGTCAGGCTTGAAGTCAACGGTCACTCGCCAATGAGTATATAGTAAGGCCTAAACATTCGACCCACACAAATATAAAAGCGAAAACTGCATTTGGGATTGCTTATCGAAACATGCTAACAGATGATCTTATGAACTTACTTACTTAGATACTTTAGCGTATACCTAAAGTATCTAAGTAAGTAAGTTCTAAAGAAGGATGAAAGAATGTCAACATTTTAGCAATAACATCAAAATTAAGGGCTTGTTTCATCATCATAGTTAATTATCTGGCCAATCTTTCACAGAAATTCTATCCCATCCACCTGAAAACTATACACCAATGGATGGTGGTAACCATTCCTTAACTCTTGTATGCAGTACATGTAGAGAACCACCTCCAAAACTTCGAACATTAACAACATCGATGGTACTGCATTCCGGTGAAGGAAGTAGGGCATCCAAATCTTAGATCACGAACATATCTTCCACAATGTGAGTACCGATCTTGTCACATACGGGACATACACATGTTGCCTTGAATTAGTCGCTACGTTACATGTGGATTGTATGGCGTAAAAGTGGTGTAAAGAACTGTATAAAATCGTCTGGTGAGTTTGGATTAATTTGGCATGCTTCCTGCTAAAATTAGAATTAAATCTTACATATTAGCGAGCTTGATAGCGGATGGAGAGCAGATAAACTCTGCTCGTAGCAATTATCTACACACGGTTTTTTAAAGTCCACGTATGTGCAAGTATTGTGCATGAAGTTTAAATAAATAAATAAGAACAACACGTTTATCGTTCACACTTGAAACGGGATTTTTACCATGTTTAGTCTTAAATTGATGTCCCGATATTTCGGCACTGTTGCAAACGACATGATCACGGATAAACTGAAGTTATTGCGGTTGTGTGTTTATAAGTAGACTAAACGATCTACCCTCATTCTGATACGTTTTGACACCAACACGAAAACCACGTATTTATTGTATTGGTGTCTTATACACAAATCTAACATCCCAACGCAGACCGTGGACAATTTATTACTACCTGTCTGTAGGTTATTAAAAAAAAATTGTATTGTAAGACAGAATTCAACTTAAAACGTAGGAGCTGATCAAGTCTTATAAAAAACTGGTTGATGAAACAATAACATGACTAATTAAGTAGAACTATCGACTTAATCATTTTATTATAGCCGGAAGGACGCATGGTCCAGCGAGTACCGTAGATACTGTTACGTAAGTATTCGAATGTAAATTATATAATCTGTGTCTTTTCCTGTGACTTCGAACCCGCCCGTCATGGCTGAATACACGCATACTACCGAGTCTGGTCGTCTCATTTATAGTGTAATTACAAGGATATAAAACCTTGCACACTGCACGTGACAGATACTTTAAGATCTACTTGAAAATTTCTATACAGCACAGCAAACACAGCAATAAAGAAATAGTTCTTTATATAAACAAAAAAAAAGTTTTTTTTGGTACCGATTTTTATAATTCTTACACATTTTGGCACTTACACGTATTGATATATAACCATAGATAAAAGTCGTGACAGAAATTAGTAGATTTTGTTCTTAAAATTGATAAGATAATTTATTTGCCTAAAACATGGTAAGTATACAGAGTGTTATAGGTTATGAGATCATAACAGTGGTGTGGCGGTGTTATAGGTTATGATTTTTATATACCTACAATCTACATAGAAAACATGGTTTAATTTCACAATATAAGCACTCCATGTTGAATAACAATCTAAAACCATGTTCTGAACCAAGTAATTTGTTCAAGTAGACCGTACAAATCTAAGATCACGACTACCCTCGTTTCTAGTCAACGGCGACACACATTCCCATACCGTATGATTAGTGTATGTTACACGTGCGACCGTTGACATGCGATGGTTCATATTAATATCAAGACCACTATCTATTAATATAGGTACTGGATTCCCGAAAGGATGTTATTATTAATAGATTGTCGACTAGTTTCCTGTCTAGTGTCAAGGGGTCATTGGGTGTAGTGTCACTGTAGGTGTTTCTTTTTTGTGAAAAATCTTTACTGCTGTTATTACCGATTAATTCTTCTTCTACAGGGTGTAACAGAAAGGGTAATGCGAAAAAACCATCAGCTGCCCCATACAAAATTTAAATACCAACTCGACCCAGATGTATGGGACAGCTGATAATTTTTCCGCATTTACGCTATTGGACCCAAGGAGAAAGTTGTTCAGTTTGATGGTCTGCAGTATATTCTTTCATATGAAAGGATATACTGCAGATCCTTTCTGTTACACCTAGTATGACGTAGTGTTTTGGGCACTGTAACAATTGGCCGCCCAGTTCTTTGTCACATGAATGAATGTCTGAATAAAACTGAATGCGATCAGAACATCTTAACCGCGTTCAACAGCTCTCAGTTTAAGTTTAATTACGAAATATTTTACAGACTTTAAACGTGATTACGTGAAACGTGAACTGAACTAGATCAATACAACAGTATTGATCTAGTTCAGTTGATTTGGTGAAATTCACTCTAAGAGTCAGGTTCTCTTCCCTGTGTCTCCTTTCCAATCGAGGTTACTTTCACATTGTTCTCAAACGTCTTCAGCAATGTCATTGGTGTAATTTTTTTTTTATAATTATGACTTAGCCATCAAATTAGGGATTAATTCTCTGGGGCCGCTAATCAACATGCAATACCTGTAATCTATTGATGGTGCTTATCGAAAGGCCGTCACGGAATTTTGCTGCTACAATTAGTTTCAGCTTTAATCCAATATAATGATAAAATTGCGCATTACGTGACTTGGTTCAAATATTTGATCCAAACTTGGCGACAGACATTGCTTGCATGCCTCTTGTTCTTTATATTAGTGATTATCATAACCGTTCTCTATAATACTTAAAACTAACATAAATATTCCACATCGGTTAACAATAGAAATTATGACTTTCTCCCTCCAAAATATCATCGTCTAATTGTTTTGGATTGGCCATGCACATTACATCGAACTTAATGATTATTTCTTTTTAACAACGCAGTTGGCGATTGGTCTGCTCAGCGCGTAATAATGTACTAACGATGTAAGAACTTGTGATCGACTGGAGGTTAACATTACCGAGAACAGCATAAAGCCCGTCACAGACGAAGCTAGAATATGTCGAGATATATATTATAGTATAGCAAGCTACCACACACGGGAGCTATACTATAATATATATTTTGCCCTCACTCGGTCTGCGGTTGTCCTTTGCCAAAATATACCGAGATATATTTGTCGATATATTTTGGTGACGTCATAGAATTATATATGTATTATAACAAATTTATATATAAAATATGTCGTAATATGCCTTGCTATGATTCATATTAATACATATTATAGCTACGTCTGTGACGGACTTTACGTTACGTATTGCAATGTAGTATTTTAACGGAGACAGACTCGCGTGTGGGTTTATAAATATTTTTATTTTGTAGGTGCATGGATTTGGTGCAATCAATGCTGATCTGATGCTCTAAGAGTAGAGGAAGACCAAAGAAACGATTGATGGACTGTGTGGAGAATTATATGGCTAGAAAGAAGGTCTCTAATAGGTCTAGTAATAGATAAGTATGTAAGAAAAAGATATGTTGCGGCAAACCAAAAAAAAAAAAATAATATTTTTAATTATTTTTTTTTTATAATTATTTTTTATATAAATTAACGCTTTCATAAATGCTTACCATCAGCAGGGCTCCCGAAACTGTTATTCCGCCGCCAAAAGTTTCATTTGAAGAGTCTCTTTGATCTAGTTATTATTGTGTCAGAAACACGTAAGATAACTAACCTCATTATATATATTTTAAACTAGGTAGACACCTTTGAATTTTAAGTAACCTTTTTTAAGTTAATTTCCTTGAAGAATTAAACCATAAGTCAAGAACAAAACTTCTGAAAAAGCTGCTAAAGAACGCTGAAATATCATGTTTATCAAATTTCTTAAAGTTACTCCTACAACAGACTTCTTGACAAGATCAAGTTGCCTTTGATCAGCCGTAGGCAAAAAATTTTTCAGAGTCTTTCCAAAAGACTCATTTTTCTTTTGATAGGTTTTTGTACTTCATCACGATTATTCCACTAGAAAAATTGAGTGTACCAAGCAAAAATGATGCTTAACGACATAAAATCTGTAGAAATGCGGTTTTTAATGGTTTGTCCGGCATCGATATTAACTGGCTTCGATCGCCAGTCGCTACACTTCCCATGGTTTTTCTCGAACTCGGCATCCTGTTGCCATAGTGATAATTAATGTGAGCTTTTTGTAAGTACTTGTCTAAGTCTTGGATGTACCATTTTATGGATTACTGAGCTTTTAATTACTATGAAAAAAGATTAATGATGTTGAAAATGATAGTTTTTGAAGTAAGGCTTGTAATTATTAGGGTTTCTGTTATTATGGGGAGCTTTTTAAGACTGGACATGGAGTTAATTGATTCAATCATTTGTTGCAATGATTTCTTAATACTAAAATAAATAAAGTCCTCACAAGGCAGTTGGTTCGTGTTTGTTTGACTGCAAAAACTTTACTAAAACTGCTTTCATACTTTTCTTCCCATCAAGTTTAACAAGATGGCGTCTGGCCATCCAAATCAAACAATCTTAGATCTGGAAGGCACATATTTGTTGACTCGCTTCTTCATACCATTGTAACTTTAAATACATTGTATTTAATGATAATCCTTGACACTTAGTTTTTTAACTAACGAGTCATACTGAGATAACAACCTTCTCAGAAAAAATATTGAGTAACTACAGGAAGTGCCTATACCATGGCCCATACTTATTATAATAACAACCTGTATCTACTCAGTTTGTCAACCTAACAAAAAACCCGGATTACTCAACTTCGCATACAAATTTGGCATCGCATCGTATCAATCAAACGTGGTATTTATAAAATTATCGAGAGCACAATCATAAGAGCCCGTCCAATGTCATTATCGTCAATGATTGATGGCTAATTCTTTAACCCTATCTGATTATATTAGTCGTAAAGATGCGTGGGACTAAAGCACAATGCATCATTTTGTATACCTACGCATATCAGCAAGGATCGATGGAGAGATCAGGAAGTGAACGAGACCTTTAGATGGTATATGGAATAATCATTTATAGCGGTACCAGTTGTGGTACCTACGTTTTGGGACTAGTGATGGGCATGTGATGCGAAGGAATGAGGAATATGTCGTGAAAAAAGTTTTGAGTATGAATGTGGGTGGGTATAAGAGTAGAGGAAGAAAAAAGAAACGATGGATGGGTTGTTTGAAGGATGATATGGCAAGAAAGGAGGTGTCTGATGAGATGAGAAGTATGGAATACGAAGACATGCAAGAGAATGATGATGGGACAGGGTATATGATAACTATGGTACAGTACGGTACGGTAGCAATCCTAATGTCATTGACGAGATACCGAGGATTAATAGACTCATCGATTTATTCGACTGAAAATCGATGTCACATTTATGCTGAGGAAGTACCTGATTAAAGGCAAAATAGCCTTGATGATGTGAGGAATTTATTAATCCGAATGCTTGTTTGCTTATACCGCTATAACAGGTAAACAAGTTAGTTTATTGCTTAAAGGAAGAAAATATTCATACCTATTAAACAAACAATTATAAAACTATAAATGAGTGCCTGTCAATAAAAACTAATGTTGATGTCTTCATGCCTAAGGAATAATTATAGGTTCAGTTTGTTAGTTTGCCAAAATTTATGTCCCACCCAAGAGAAATAAATATTAAAATTCAAACAATGTTGCGTCATTAAAAAAAATACAGCTCCATAAACTTCGGCGCTCAACTCTCATACATTCGGACGTCCACAATTATTGTTATTTAAGATCGCATCCATAACTCGACTGTTGCTAATGCTCAAACAAAACCCGGTACATGCAAACAAATTTACCGAAATTGTTCACTGAGCGGCGAATAAAAATTACGACCGGTTTGTCCGCCCGCGGCCTGCGCTCGCGTCGCGGTCGGCCCGTTTCGACGGCCATCCACTGATATTTATGCCCCCATAAAATACGAACACGCATCGAACTCCAAACGGTCACAACGGACAACGTATCCTTCGATCAAAAGCAATAGAATAATAAAAGCTCGGCTTATGTCTATCGATTCCAACTGAATCGCTGCGATTATCATTGCGCTCATGCGTTATACTCCATTTGACACTTTACAGCCAATCTACATATTCTCAGAGCGACGTTTTTATCGACACACAAAAGAAATCGTTTAAAATACTGACACATTCTACGTTTGAAATAGAAATTGTTACCCAAATTTCGAAATTCGAATGTAAAAAGCGTATAAAGGTAGATTAAACAAAAAGCGGAGATTCTCAAATCAATGTTTTATTGCCTCCTAATGACAGGACGGAGATATTGCGCATTCTTAATTAGTTTTTTGTCAGTATATAGTAGCGTTAATTAAGATTCAAAAATTGAAATGTACATCGTGTGCTACGGTCTGTATATTAATTTAGAGATGGAAATATATTAGAGGTAACGATAACATCATTGAATATCGGCCATCTGATGTTCCCGATCAATTTACTGTATTGCCTGAATTTATTTGTTGTTTGACAATTTAATGGCATTTTCAGTGTCGATCGCTGTTAATTAGATAGTCGTAGTGCCCGGAGCTAGACAAATATTTTAATACAAACGTATACAACGCCACCCACGTTCATAAAAATAGTATTCGCAGTCGGTAGGCAGATCGCAGCGTGTTATTAAGTGATATCTTTTATAAACAGCCAACGCGAGGCCTTAGCCGTAGGGGATATGTTGCATTTATTATAAAATTAATTTAAAACAAATTAAATTATCTGTAGTCAGCCTTTAAAAGTTTTACTATCTACCGCTTTGTTTTATTTTTACTCCTCAACATAACATTGTAGCTACCTAATGTTTAAGTAATCTACGCAGGTCACTTCTATGACTTCATGATAACCGATAACTGTCGGGCTCTTTTCAAGCTTTTATCAATATCAATTGAAGCTCCAATATTCCTTCCGTTACATTAATAAGTACCTACTGTACATTAATTAATAATTGATTTACGACTAAAAAACTTCGATAAGGCAATTCCTAGAATCCTCATTGCCGCCGAATTTCAAGAACCCGACAACTCTTATCGTGCATCGCAAACTACCGAAATGACATTCGTTTTACGTTTTAAATTAACGCAAAGGCAGCCGGGTGACAGACGGCGCACGTCACACCGTGCGTAAAATAAAACGCACGCGACACGACAGATCAACCGACTTGTCGGCTACCGATGTCGTGCGACGATAACGTCGCGACGGAATGACGAGTTAATTCGATAGTCGCTGCGCTTTATATCACTTAGAAACATAAATACGAATTGACGGCTCGGACAAATTTTATAGGTACCCACGTGTACCTGAGGCTCGGACATGCTGCGTTTAGATGAGTAATTTATTTAGTGATTAGTTGTGCAACAAGGCGTATAAATTATATCTGTGGCTGATCCCTTGTGTGCGTTTTGTCTGTAATGGCTCGACTCGATTACAAAGTTTTCATTAACAAATATTCGAACGATTACTGGTTGAATCGTTATTAATATTCTCCAGAATTTATCAAAATATTTTGTGAAGGATGATATGGCTAGAAAAGAGGTGTTAAGTGACGAGTATTAGAGAAGTATGGAGGAAGAAGATATGCTGCTCCGAAATCAAATAAATTGGGATGATAATCCAAACAATGATGATTTTTTGAATTTATTTTGTGCCACCTAATGCAAATTCTGAAGACAAACACCTGAAACGCGAAGAAATTTTCCGATGTATTGTCTAACTGAAACCAATTTAAAATGACACAAAATTTTACATAAAGATCAGACTTCAAAATACAGCATTACTTGTCGTAGAAAACAACAATGGCGCTAGAACCTTTTATAAGGAGCTCCATTACTACTTTTGATTTATTTTTACCGGTCGGACAGATCCGAGATACGCTTACTAGACTGACTGTTACTGAGACAATAAATAAAACAAGTTCTTGACATAAAACATCAATAGTGCATGAGTACTAACAGCTTGGCGCTAGCCTAGGAGCACTGTTACTTCAATTCAATCTTACGAGCTACGAAGAGCTACTAAGCATTTACAAATACAGGGTGTAAACGAAGCCATCAACCAAGCATTATGTACGTCAAACTAAGTATCTTTACGCAAAAATTATCGCTGGGAAACAACTTTTTTTTTTTGGGGTGAAAAATCAAGTTTTACGGTTAGACTCAATGTAACGCATTCAAAACATTACTCCGTAACTAGAAGGTTCCCATGTAGGGTCTGGACATAAAAAATGATCGCAATGACGGGGAGAACAAGTGCCTTTCGGTCTTTTTACATTCACTGTTACGTTGTTCTGTGATTTTGTTGTTAGGAGTAAAAGAAATAATTATTTTAAAAAAGATAAATGGTTTGACTACCTCTCAGTGACAGGAGCCTTCCCCGACCCTTGCTCGAGCCAGCCCGCGTGGCTGAGCCTGTAGTCCAAAATCAGTACCTAAATAATGACTCCACTCAGATCCAACCTGCCCCTTTGCTGTCCTCCCCCAACGACGCCCTAAGCCCAGGCTCGTACCCCACAGGGGGTGCCCTTAGCGTGTAGTCGCTTGGTTTGTAGGATTTTTGCCCTGGCTGGAGCCCTTACACTCAAGGCACCCACAGGATAGAGCAATTACAGTATATTTTGCTTTGCCTTTCGTAACGGCAACAGAGGTTTCTGTTGTCGTAGAGCGCGGAAGAGAATAAAATAGCATTATTTTACAACCAATAACTACAAAACAAACACGGGCCAATTACAATTTATATGAACATAAATAATACGTAGGTACTTGCAACAAACCATTTGTAGAACCATCCACTAAAATACTTACAGAAGATTGCGTGCCCGCACTTTATGGACCATTATTGATTGTAAACGGTATGAAAATGGACATTAAAGCTTCACAAGACAAATATCTTGTCGATTTTTGAAGTCTGTAAGCGCAGGCAGGGGGCTTTAAAAAATAATTGCTACTCCCGCCTCGACCAATATTTCATCTGGAAGTGCAAAGAAATTGCTTCCTTATTAATGGCAATTTATTGGGCTTTATATCATTATTATTTACGCCGTATATGATCACTTGGAACCGGTAAATATTCAATGTTTCATACTATTTCTTTATTCCTATTTGTTAATGTTGGAAAACCTGTAAATTATTTTGCATTTTGTAATTTTAATGTATGGTGAAATATTAATCATCGAAGTAAATTAAAAGGATTATTTTTTTATTTTCAATAACGAATACAGTAATTAATTTTGCACTACCACTTGTGTGAGAATTAATTACGAAATTAAAGTGATTAATTGGACTGGAATTTAAACGGGAAAGCTTACAGAAAACAAAATCACCCAATTAACGTAGACATAACACAAATTCTGCACGTACGAAATTAATCAAATTGCCTCTTAAAATTCCATTAAGCGGTACTCATTGAGCTCACTACTGATGTTCATAACTCAAAACTACTAATAACAATCATCAAAATACTCGAGCGAATCTCAATGAAGATTATGATTGATACCACTATTTAGCTAACGGTAAACCACATAGTGAAATTGAACTTTTCTTAATGCATGGTTGTAGGTAAAACGAAAATTGGTGATTCAAATTATAATGAGAATGATTTAATGTCTCTCGCAACAGTTACCGCCACCAATATATTTTTGATACGTGAAGCCTAATCAAAAACGATACATTGAACGATGACAAAGCATTTCTTAAAACAAAACATGTGAACACAAGGCAATGTAGAATACCGAAAGACAATAGACGGCACCTTTTTATGCAGTGAGATGAAGCATATTAAAGTAAAGGAATTCTGGTAGCAAAAAAATCAATAAAGCTCTCGAATAAAAAACGTACGGATAAAAATAGACAATCACGCCGAACAGAAACAAAGTGTTCGTTCAGATACTATTAAAGAAGTGTACGTGCTTGATAACATGACAGTAGAATAGCGAGACAAAACAACACATCGAAAACGAATCATTAATTTCCAAGTAACAAAACGGCGAATAGCTTCTGATTGGAATTCGAAGAAGGAATTTGAACTCAAACAATATAATTAATTGTCACGGGCGAAAAAACTATTCAATTTAGCTGGAAATCTGCTCTAACAGGTAAAATTTAGTGAAGCAAATCCACAGAAACAATTTAAAGTACTGACAAATTGATTTTTTGCCGTAACAAACTGAGTGTCAATCCCTGACATAATTGCCATTTACAATAATCCACATGGCCATGTTATTTGCCGGATTAACAAAAAAATAATGGAGCTACTAGATATCATTTTATAAACCTGTATTTATGCAGATGATACCTGTTTCCAACGTGTTTACTGTGAGCCTGTCGAGTTATTAGCGTAAGCAAAATATTGAAAAATTAATTGCAATCAATTTTCAAGATCGAAAACCTGTAGTGGAACAATTTTGATGAATGTTTAGATTGAGTGTGTATTTTGTTTTGTTATTTGTTAGCAGGCAGCTAATTGATTTACTTGATGATTTTTTTTGCAAAAAAACCTTATGATTTAAACGAAAAATAATGGTGCTAATATTTTATATGGGTAGATTTTTTAGTTCCGTTCGTTATCTTAACTTGTTTAGTTTGACAAGAGCGATTATTTTGAAATAACAGTTAGATCGAATAATCTTTATCATATGTAGTTCTATTAAAGGTGCTCCTAATATTTTCAATATTGAAACAACAGCCCCTGCAGCTACTACCATTAAACATAGATGCGCTTTCTGCGAAAGCATTTAATCTTCCTACAATTTCTCTAAGATACTAGTCAATGTTGACACTAAAATTAGGTCCTAGATTATACCCCACATAATCTCACAGTGGACACATAAATCATAATCAGCCTTAGGGCTCCAAACTAGTTTTATTTACTCTATTGCTAACGGTAGTATAATTAATTCGCAAGCGGAACGGTAGCTGTCGCCTCTGTATTGAACTTAACATGTGGTATTACACGTCCGCTAGTTGTTTGATCAGCTTGCAGAGACTTGCAAGCTCTTGCAATGTTTATTAAGTGACTGTCGTACGTTGAGTATGCATTAGAAGGAAAATATTTTTCAATCAAGACTGTGTTGAAACTGGGTTATAGACAACACCTAGATGAGGCATCCGTTGTTGCATTAAATATTTCGTTTCAGTGAAATCTCAAAAAATAGGTACCATGAAAGGTTTCGTAAAATTACAGTATCGTCTTGCTTGGCTTTCATTGTCCTCACAACTTCTTCAAACAAGTCAGCATTGTTGATTGGCAAACATGGCCCAAGGTTGGCTAAGATGGGCCACGTTAACGACCGTAACAGGATTGTATAGTTTGATCTAACAATCACTTAATTGGTACCGAAACTTGGATTGGCCGTGCGAAATCTTATTTGCGTGACGAAATCGGACACGAGAACCTTGTTAGAGAGTCTAAATTAAAACGGAATGATAGAAAAGTAATCATTGCTCTCTCTTCACTTATAATATGAGTATGATTAAGTAATAAATAGATTTTGTTGATTACGGAGTTAATTCGCTTTATTGGTAGGTTTACGATGATTGCGTCTACCGTCTTCTTCACAAACGTTTTAGAGCTTCATAAAATATCAAAGCAAATAACTGCGGTACTTTTACTGTTCTGTGCTTTTACTCTTTGTCATTAATTATTTTAGCTGTTATAAGAAAAAAATGTGGCTTTTAGTGCTTGATAGAGTAACTTCCCAGCTCATGTTGAAAATTGTCTTAAAATAAGCAAAGTCAAGCTTTACAACAAAACATGAATAAAATACATGCTCAGTATATCCTAGTCTTATTTGCCAAGAATGCACGAAGGTCTATTCTGCCTTGTAAACTCGCTATCCCACCTATCGGCTGTCAGCTGTAGCTTGTAATCTTTACTTAAATAACCCACCCGACTACTCTATAGAGATAAGATGATATTAAGGCTATCAGAACATTCGTATGGTAATTAGACTTTAATTATGTTGTATATGTACACCGATGATCATTATTTTAAACACATGGATTAATAAAATAATTTGCTTATCAGAATTGATAAATTATGGTTCAGCTTTGCAAGCTTACTCGTTTGTAGTTTTATTAGTTGGGAAATGAAGACTATTTTTATTCGATCAGCAACTGGATTGATGATTGAATACGATTTAAATAAACTCCAAAATATTTCATTCACGAAAGATATACTATTAACGTATATATCGAGTTTAGTTATTCTATTATACAGCAGCAGCATCATCAATCAACTATTCAACGAAAAAATAACTATCCTAGTTCTCTTTTTGGGATATAACTGACGCGTCACTTCCCAGATTTTTTATCCCGTAAAATAATAATCCCCGTGGCTCAGTGTCGCACGACCTTCCCGCGGGATTCCTCCTCGTAGTCACACCATCACTGGACCGTTCCTTCGATTTAATTGATCTCAATGCTCGAGACTAATCGACTCGCTACGGAAATGACTTCTTGTACGGTTTAGTCACTACCGTAGCCAAAAATGGGTTACTCAATTGTTTTGGTTGAATACTCACCCAAGGTGCCAACGAGTTTTATTAAAATTACATTCTCGTTAAACGATGATAAAAGATAAAATATGGTCGTCATAAAAACACTCTTTACCTCGGCTATAAAAATAGGCGTAGAGGATAATATGCAAAACAAAGAATAAAGAACAAAAGTTACTACACCACATTATGAAACCCGACAGTCGATAAATTAACAAGGGTACCATAATTTCGAACACAAAGTAAACGCAAAGGATTCATCGAATAATTGTACTGCCAATAGCTTACGCGGCTTTATTTTTTCACGAGAGCGGTGTGAAGTAGCCGATGGTATTTTAATGTGACAGCTGAACACATAACCGCACTTAATTTTGTCCTAATGCGAGCACCGGGCCATAAGAATCTTGCCCTTTGGTTCGCTCCGTTTTTCTCCTGAGAATATCTGTGAACTGAATCGGCGATGAGCCAGATAAGGCGAGTGTTTCTTTAAATATGCAAAGTGCAAACTTTGTGGGACTCTTTCGACAGGATGCTGAATAATTTTACACGCTCTTAATGGTTCTCATGTCGTTTTAATTCAGGCTTGCGGTGTTGCGTTGACACAGTAAGGCGAAATTAAGCTAAAATTGTTTTAATTACAATCAATGGTATTATATTTGGTCGGTACGCTCGGTTTAATAAAGGAAGCTATTGCACGAATGTGTAGTGCTGGTAAAATTACCATAATTAATGGAATAGCAATAAACTATGGCTATTGTTTAGTGTTGCTTGCAAATAAAATGTATGGAGTATAAATAATGAAGTAGGATGTTCGCGCTCCTGCGTCGGCACCTCTAGTGTTTGTCAGGCGCGGTGTTGGCTACATCGCGCCGACATAATTTAGCACCCAGGCAAAGACTCAGGCATTTTTCTAAAAGACAATACAAGCCTCTCGGCCAATGGAATATTCAGAGTGCCTGAAGAATTCTCATTCTCGCACCCGCTAATGAATAGCTATTCTTTGAGCATTTTAACTATGGCTCTCGGAATGGAATTCGAGTGTACAGGTTTCTTAAAAGGTCCCTCGATATGCGTCGGACCCTTTCCGCTTCGCTTAATTTATGGACACTCATACTTTTTTCTTTTATTTTGTGTTAATTATTACGGACCGTATAAAAGTTTCGCGCGCTGTTCCAATTTGGAATTTTAGTGGATTACATTGTTAAACACTATTTTTTCTTTACTGTAATTGAAGGTAATTTTCTTGTCAATAATAAAAGTCTTCCCGACCGTTATCAGTCACAGCGGTCAATCTCAACGGAGACTACCCATTCACGCAGGCAGTACTATCGATCACAAGCATACAGTCCGAAAACATAGGTGTACTTTTTTCCTGCACTCTTATAGTCCGATGGGATGGTTATCCGACGTGACCAGAGATAGGTCAGGCGTAGGACCAACGATGTAACAAACTCCCTGAGGCCCAGGGGTATCATACCAACAACTTCCAAACTCTGGGCTTCTTCTATCACTCTTATAGTCCAACGGGATGGCAAACTCTTGTGACCGGAGAGGGATCAGATTTTGGACCAATGGCTCAATGAGCTCGGTGCGGTCCAGGGGTACCATACCACCAACTTACAAACTCTTGGCTACTTTTGATATATAGGCACCTAATGGAAAACCCAATATCCCGACTAGGAAGTCAAATCCATAACAGCTCAGCAGTCATACTAGTAACCACGGGACCAACGGAGCTTATAAGTATAACCATAAATTAAAGATGTGACATTATCCTCGAATTCCTCATTTCTCTATGGATCACAGTTGGTGGTTCACTGCAGGTTCTATCGTAACTAATTCAAACAATTACTCATCTGCCGAGACAAAATTGGGTTTTATTGTTCCGTAATAGAAAACAATGATAATAAGGCTATAAATTACTTGTTAGGCATGGTTGTCTATCATCTTATTTCGTTATTAAGCATGAAGTATGCAGTAGTTTTGAGTTCTTGCTGATTTATATTCATAGTATGTAGACCCACTATTATGGGGAGTGTTTTGGATAAGACCCTTTTTTTATTTTTAAAGAGAGTTCTGGTCGCGGCATCGCTGTCATCGTGTCCAGAATACATTAATACTAATTAGTGTTCTGTATATCTAATTATTTTATTTTACTATGTCCCGTCTTTGAGGATGTTTTTGTAGTTGTTAAAAAGACCTTTGACATTGTAAATGCTTCCTTTTTAACAAGAATTGTAAGTATATGGACAGTTCATAGTTAAGTTAATGGTAAAACTATTTGGGAAACAAACACAGGGCGAGGATTGTTTTAACTTGAAGTTAACGTTTTTATGTTATCTTGAACTCTCAAGTTCCTCATATTAAGTATTTCTAGTGGCTACCGCAAATAAAAAAAAAGAATAATAACACAATAAATCCGAAAAATCGGAACCTAATTAAATTTAATTTATAACTCCTGACATTTGCAAAGTCAGCGTCAATACAAAAACCGTTGAACACAAAAATACATACCATTATGTTAGTCATCATTCGCCGAATTCTTTATTCGACATTCAAAGTTTGAAAATTCAAAAGCAACATTTCTTTTTTTGAGCTTTTGCGGCAACGGCAACAGATAAGTTGGTCTTAGGCTTAGTCCACACTGCGATAAAAAATCGCACGATCATAATTCGCGCTGAAAAAAGTCGGAGCTTTTACACACTATATGTTACACGTACAGACCAACGATCAAAAAATCGCGCGGCTAAAATTAAATAGTTGTGGTTATACAAATTGACACGGGATTTAAAATCGTGAGTACGGGTACGTTATAGGATATAATATGAGATCCCTAAGTGTTACAGAACAGCGATTAAAAAATCGCTCAATTTTTATCACGGTGCGGGCTAGGCCTTTAGCCTTACAGACCGCTTTATGAAATATTGCAATGATCAAGCAACAATGAGCTGTAAAGGCTGCCAAGCGACTACGCAAACACAATGTAATCTCTTCTGCGAACCAGAACATGATTTATTAAAGAAAATCCACATTCGAATTTCGAGTCTTGTAACGGTAAACGGAACAATCTATACTTAATAATCTGTGGCTAATTTGAAATTCTTAAGTCGGTACTACAGAGGCCTGACTTGAGCATTAAGTGGCTGTGGTACAATATAAGGATACGCTATGGGAATACTTCTTAGCTATTTTGAATAAGCTGATAGTAAAACGACCTATTAATATTGATTGCAATGTTGATCAGCCTATGTTATTATGAGATTTTGGGATCATGACTCAAACATAATAATACACCATAGGCCCTATGTACTGCCTTGAAGTACACCCAAAAATGTTATCGCCTATCAGAAAAATAAATGAAATCGTATCAGTTTTTCCGATGGAACCAACTATCGGAACATTTGCCTGATTAACATCTAACTGAAACTCCTCAATTGACTTCGGAAGTTCTTCTTCGTAACACTTCGTACACTTAATATTAATCAATATACTTCCAAGGACGATTTGCCACGCATCATCCAAAGACACCAAACCAAAAAACAACTCAAAAGTATTAAATATACGTTGATCACGTACTCATTACTATTCAAAGTGAAAGACCGGATGCATTGTGACCAAACGTTAAAGGGAACCGCGATGGCGTTTAAAAGCTACAAATAACCCATTCACATCAACATAATTTATAAACAATTCCCAACAAACCATTACTGGGTGTATCAATATGAAAACATAAAGAATAAACGATCGTTGTCTCTCTTTATATGCAAGAAACACCTCATTAAATGTTTGTCATACAATTTACCTATCTGCATTAACAAGGCTATACAATGGGATAAAAAATTACAAAGGTAGCCGCTCAAAGGCTTATATTGTAAGTTTCAGATGCAACCAACTTGCAATAATTGTGGTTGTATCGGTATGTTGACATCGGGTCGTTGCTGCTTGTGTATCGGTAGGATTTTGTATTACTTTGCTGCGCAATGTGTCGAAGCAAAGAAAAAGTAGAAAAAGAAAAAACACTTTCTTATGAAAAACATTTTACTGCACAAGAAAAAGTAACAAGATACTTTGTACGCAGAACTTCGCCATACAACAATTTGATCATCTTTATCGAAAGCCTTTCTAAATACGTATTGAGACTCGATATCTATCCCCTTCCTCGTTCATTAGCAAAGACTTCCGCCTTAACAATCATAACAGCATTGCTAACAACCGATTGCTCTCTTTCCATAATGAAGGCACCCGACTTTCAATAGAACAACATGGCCGCGAGTGAGTTATTCAAATGAAGTTTTATACACGTTAGTGCATGCTGTGGACATATTCGATAATTTATACTAACAATGAACCGCAGTGTATGTCGTTTGGCCAGACTCGTTAAAGTTACAGCGATGCAATTGAACGTCATTTAGTTGTCAGGATTATTATAAGGTTTATGGGAATTTAATTTTGCTTCTGCCCTTTTAATTCGTGACCCAAACCATTATAGGTATTCATAAAGGTAAATTCAAAGTAACTTATTGAATCGAAATAGTATTTTGTGGACGCAAGTGCTACTGCACTGAACATGAGATCCTGAGTCGATTCCCAGTTCGAGCAGAGTGTAATTTAGTTTTGCTCTCAGGAATTTCTTAATAGCAGCCCACTAAGCAAGACGAAAGTCTATGACCAGTGTGTGTTGCCAGTGATTACTTACGAAACGTGGTCGCTTACAATGGGCCTCATCTGAAGGCTTAAAGTCACCCAAAGGGCAATGAAGAGGGCTATGCTCGGAGTTTCCTTGCGTGATCAAATCAGAAATGAGGAAATACGTAAGAGAACCAAGGTTACCGACGTAGCCCGAAGAATAGCCAAACTTAAGTGGCAGTGGGCAGGGCACATTGCTCGCAGAACGGATGGCCGATGGGGCCAGAAAGTTCTGGAGTGGCGACCGCGAACTGGAAGACGTTTTGTTGGAAGGCCTCCCACTAGGTGGACCGATGACCTGGTGAAGGTTGTAGGGATCCGTTGGATGCGAGACGCACGGGACCGGTCAATGTGGCGACACTTGGGGGAGGCCTATGTCCAGCAGTGGACGTCTTTCGGCTGAAATGATGATGATGATGATGATGATGAGCCCACTAAAACATGGGACTTATATAACTGACGAAACGACGTGGCTCCCCACTTTCTGACCCTTCGGGAATTACTGGCGTGATTTTATGTTAAAATAACATTAGGATTGTCAACACATACGTATTTTTCAGACTATAATGAGTTAATCCTCCAGAAGGAAAACTTTGGATAAATGAAATTAGTTTTTAAAGGCCTCGGTGAAGATGATGGTGTTTTTAAAACTCAACATAGAACTGAAACACAGAAGTCAGAAACTAAAAACTGTAAATTAAAATAATAGGAGTACATTCACGTACATTTATATTTTAGTCTCTAAACACAACAGTTTAATTACACACGTATTTGTATTACATTAGCAACAAATCCCGCAATGTACATATTGTACGTTCTTTCACTAATTCCTGTAACTACTAATATACATGTTAGACAATGCTGTAGACTGTTAATTGTGTCCGTATGTCCCGGGACCGGGATTACAGTGCGGACCTTCGTTAACACGGGATTTAGCTCTTTGATACACCCCTACCCTGTAGTTTGGTAAACACGAAAATGAGCGAATCGAGATTTTTCCCGGAAAATGTCCGAATATAAGGCGTTTTATTATTAGGATGAAAATGCGTTTGCTTATCCGGATAAATACGGAGCTTCTGAACAGATTTAGAAGTAGTTATATTCAATATATTCAGAAAAGAGAGTTTTTATGTAGGTAGATATATCTTCATCCTCATTCTCCTGCCTTTTATCATCATCATTTCAGCCGAAAGACGTCCACTGCTGGACATAGGCCTCCACCCAAGTGTCGCCACATTGACTGGTCTCGTGCGACTCGCATCCAGCGGATCCCTTGCAACCTTCACCAGGTCATCGGTCCACCTAGTGGGAGGCCTTCCAACGGAACGTCATCCGGTGTGCGGTCGCCACTCCAGAACTTTTCGGCCCCATCGACTATCCGTTCTGCGAGCAATTTGCCCTGCCGACTGCCACTTAAGTTTGTCTATTCTTTGGGCTACGTCGGTAACCTTGGTTCTCTTGCGGATGTCCTCATTTCTGATTTGATCACGCAAGGAAACTCCGAGCATAGCCCTCTCCATTGCCCTTATCCCATTTATATTGGTACTTTATACTGATACAGTTAGGCTGCATCTTCCCACTGCTAGGCAAAGGCCTCTCACCAAGACTTCCAGTTGTTTCGATCCAAGGCCAAAAGGTGGACCTCTGGTCGCTTGTCTTGTCCAGCTCGTCCTGCCATCTACTACGAGGTCTACCGCGACGCCTTCTGGCTGTGTCGGAGCTCCAGAAAGTGGATATTTTGGCCCACAGTTCATTGGGCATGTGGCAGTCGTTTATTCTATACCTACTTGTAACCTTAATTCCTTTAGTAACAATAATCAGTTTTGACAACTGTTATGATAATGTTAGATAGACACTTGATCGAAGTCACAGAAAGATCCATTCTATTTAGATAGGTTCTTACTTTTTTTTAGAAACAACAAACCATAGATGTGTTAATTTCTGCCCAACACATACCCCTGATAAATTTCCTAAGTTAATGTATGTGTAAGGAAATTAATATTTCAGTTCATTGACAAGCACTAAGGAAGCTCTTTTAATAACACACGAAAGAATGATCAAACAGGAAAACAATTCAAATAGCAATTTCCAATACTGACAAAATCTTAATACTGTTATTAATGATATAGTGGATGGATTTTTGTTACTCAATCACGCCAGAACGGTTGAACGAATCTGGATGAAATTGGGTACAGAGATGGATCATCACAATCTGTCTAGCCTTTTCTCAACTATGTTGGGATCGGCTTCTAGTCTAACCGGATACAGCTGAGTACCAGTATTTCACATGGAGAGACTGTCTATCTGACCTACACAACCCAGTATCACATATATGCTACTTTTGTTTATTTTTCCCACACATTTTTTTTTAATGAATCCATTCATTCCTCCGTCACTCATACGCATAGAAAGATCCACACGGACGAAGTCGCGGGCAACAGCTAGTAAACTAGAAATATCACTTAGATTGTACTGAGAAAATACCCATAATTAGGAACAAGACTAATTTCCGATATGAAGCTGTATTATTTTACTACACTTTGCAGGAAATGTTTGCGTAACTCATTACGAGTAACCGAAGGCACAATAATAATGCCTAATAATAATAATAAAACAAAAACAATTTCTAACGGGAGAAGCCGCCATTAGCCGGAAAAATTAAGCTCACTAAGCTTAATGTAAGTAAATGTTGAAATTATAATATCGGTGCTTGACTTAATAGTATTTAATGCGCAAAAAGTCGTAAAAAGTTTTTCTTTTATGATATTGATAATGCTTTATTAACTTATGGCACGCGAGTCAAAAGAAGTATCTTGGTGGAAGAGAACCCTGCTGCCCTGAGTTATTTTAGACGAGTAAACATAACATCACGCCTTGTAATCCCTAAAGGGTTAGACAGAGGAGTACTTAACAAGCACATCCACATTTCGCCAGTTATGTTTAAGTCCCATGTAATAGAGGGCGAGCTACTACCATCAACCGGGAACATACCCAAACTCCGTGGCAGCTACTTATATTCCTGATGGAAAAATCCAATAACACTTTACTCGACCTGGGAATCGAATCAAGGACCTCATGCTCAGCAGTCGCGCTTAGGGCCACTAGACCAACGGGTGGACCAGTAAAGTTTTATAAAAGTTCAATGTCTTGAAAATCTTTTTTACCTCTCTCACATAAAACTTGTTTAACTATTAATTATCAATTTTCAAATTTGGAGGAGCTCGTGGCTAAATAATAACAGCCGCTTGGATCGGTCTTTAGGTTAAGCCGTGCTTGCCTAAGTTGGTCTGTAAATGGGTGACCACCCATTACATACCGAGTTTCCTCCGTGCCTCGGAAAGCACGTTAAGCCGTTGGTCCCGACTGTCATTTGTAGATCTTTGACAGTCATTACAGGTAGTCAGTGGCTCAAAAAGTCTGACAATCAGTCTTACCAATGGGTATCGTATTACTTAGTACTAACTGGGTTGTGGAGGTCAAATAGGCAGTCGCTCCATGTAAAACACGGGTATTCAGCTGCATCCGGTTAGACTGGAAGCCGACCCTAACATAGTTGGGAAAAGGCTAGGCAGATGATGAACTATTAATTATCATTTCCAAAACAGGGGTAAGAAAAAGGGATTTGAAACTAAAATTCATAGAGGTTCACCATAAAATATAATTTCTAATAATTATCATTGCTTATGTATGTAATTTTGATATTCATAAGTAGTTTGATCGTAATCCAAGAGCGACTAATTCCATGGACACCAAAAAGTTGTCAAACGAACAAATCACTCCGAAATTAAACTGACATCTCATTCAACAGCTTATGAGGGATCATCGAAAATAGTTGGGCTGTTTATAAAATACAGGGAAATAGACAGAAGCACAAGTTTATTTTTGTTACCAATCTTAAAATGTAAAAAAAATATTTTTTTTGGGGAATCTTTTAAGATGATGGTTTTTCTGTTAAGTTCCTTGTTATATTTAAATTATTTAAAATATATATATATATATATATATATATATTTTAGTTTTACAATTAACAAAAACGTAAACTTTTAATAAATTATTGAAAGTTTTCATTTTTGTTATAGCTCTAGGCGCGATTCTTTTTTTATCTTCCAAAATAGGTACAAAGAAAAATATTAATAAAAAATTGTAATAAAATTATGAAACATCCTGTTAATGATGTTTACGTGCCAAACGGGAGAACAGTACCTACCCAGCGCTCGAGTCCAGTAGATCATCGCTCGCAACAGGGTGTTTTAACTACGTCATGCGTCATAATACTGAATAATATTTTTATTTTTAAATTATTAAAATCTCATTAATGCCTATTTTTTTATAAATGTTTAATATTCATTGGATACATACTGCTACCGTTGTTTACTGGGCTGCCGTTGTAAGACGACTAAAAAGTCACGGTGTAAATATATATATTTTTTAATATTAATCGAATACTCCAACTCCTATAAATCCTCCCCTAAGACGACTCACTGACCACTTGTGCATGTAAATTTATGAAGAGGTATATTTTGTATAATGCGTTGACGTTCCTACAAATTGACCTCTATCTGCCAACTGTTCCTTAAAAAGTACGGTTTGCAATTAAATTTAAAACGCAAATCGTTTTTTCGTTATTATCTTTTTCTTTATTGCCTAATTCGTACTTTTCAAGAAATAGTAGTGCGATAAGAGTCAGTTTTCGAGGAAGTGTATTGAAAAAACTATTTATACCCAAAGTGCAGACTAAACATATCCAAAAGCTGATTCTCCAGTTCCTCCACACATTTTCAGCGCTTCCTAACATTCAATGCCTCAATTTTTTGCCACAACAGCATACGAACTTAAACTACTGTTGCTCACCTGTTCTATGATGCCACGACGTTGCCCGTTCACGAATCGTCGAATCCACTACACGTTCGTCGGTTCTCTCCTCACGATCTCTCTGTGACATCTAATTACTCGCCAAATTAAGCCTCAGCTATGAAACTTTCTTTCCATAGGACGGGCTATGCTTCAAACTGTTCAAATTTAAATTATTAGACGATTTTGTTTTGAATGTCGTTAATTTCAGTAGTGATAAGGGTGAGTTTTCTGTGTTTACATTATTAAGGTTGGGTTAAGTAGTATAATTGTCTAATAACACAAACGGTTTTTCTGTTTAGAGTAAGACTAAGATTTTAGTGTTAGGTAAGTACATAAAAAGTTTCCAAACATATTTTTACAAACATATCAATGAAATATTTTTAGACAAACAATGTTCGTACACTCTAATAAGATTCCCGTTGCAGTTAAACCTGCTAATACAACTTTCTGATAGAACTTTGGTATTCCCATAATTTAATTTAATATTCAAATAGTAAACGAGCGGCACTTTACCGTGAGCTTAAAGAATAGAGCTCCAAACAAAATCACGTCGACGACAACGTCTCCATAAATGGTCAACAAAATAAACGCTTCACTTTGTAACACTTTGTCAGCCGACGTTCATCTAATGAGAAACTTCATAAGCTGCATATTAATTCGAAAATTAAGCTTAGCTTCGAACATTACACGAACAAATTGCGTCGACCTTTGCGCCGCCAATAAAAACACATTATCTGCCTCAGTTGAATTAATGATTTAACTGCACAAAAGGAATGTCCTCCTCAGTTGAGGCCACGAAAACGCACGCTTATCTCGACTGGCCGGCGTTGTATGCGCTCTCTAATTGGCTAATTGGCATACTAGTGAAGATAGATCAACAATTGCAATCTCTTCCTAGTACGGTTAGATAATGCATCCGCCTCTGTCGCCCTGATGAAATGCTAGGCGATCGATATCGCGGCCATTGAATACGCTTCACGAACGGTAATTGTAATATATTACAGTGGTAATTTAATACTTGTTTTGTAAACGCTGTACTAAGGTCATTACTATGGGCGATTAGAATTTGTTAGCGCAAAAACAACGCCGCGTGTGGTCAGACGTGAGATTCTATTTACTGATAACAGTTCTTATAAGGTTCGCTTAATGTGACGTGTGGTGTGTTTGATTTGAACGTACAACTTATCGCATGTAGTGTTAGCCCCCTTGTTAATTGATCGGTTGTGAACATTGAGCAATTTAGGTACTTCAATTTAATGTTATGTTTAGACGTGGAAATAAAGACATCGTATTCTAATTTATTAGCACCAGTCACCACGCCTGAAGCAGGAAGTTTGGTTTATTCGAATATTAAATTCTTTCTTGTTTTTTGTTGAAGCAATTTTGTCTACAGCAAAATAGAAAAAGGTCATATCTATTCCTAGACCAGGCGTGAACTAAGTCCGCAAAAATATTCTGTTTTATCAATATTCCTTTTTCTATCGAAAACATCGGAAACCTACACCAAAACCGTAGTCCAAATGCTAGGGATTCTTGAATAATTCCTTTACACATCTTCGTATCGCCAAAGCCCACCCCTAACTGCGAATACATTTTTAAAGCTGTGCGCACATAAAAGGGAATACAAGAGTGTTATTCGAAAGTGCGGAAATGCGTCCCATACATCAAGTGAGGAAAATAGAAAAACAGAGGCGAGATAAAATGTGAGTACATCGCCGTGAAATGTTGCTACAATTCCGAAAGAGACAAATAGCCCTTTGACAACGACAGCATATTTTATATGCACTTGTTGTTTGGGACATAGAGCTGGAGAAGTAAGCCTGTTCTCGTACGTGGTCGGTTTAGGGGCCAACTGTTTGGATTGCGAAGCCACGCTACTGTTTGATAATGAATGCTGAAGCTGGGGCTGAGCTTAGTTCCGTTTCAGGCTAAACAACAGGTTTGTTGAACGGGATTAGACGTAGAGGACCGAAAATTGTTTGCGCTATTCTGTGTGACTGTAACGGCTTTGTATGGGTATTTAGAATTTACTGTTATGCGCACGAGGACTAAATTGAAGCGGTAATTGATAGAGCTTCTAACGTGATGTGTTAACGCAAAATGAACCTTAAAGGAACAGAAAATATCACCAACCTACCCCCGATATATTAATTCGAAGATCAAACAACTCGTAGCTAAAGAGCTTAAAAGACAAACAACAAAACTACTTCCTTATTTGAATTTCAAACAACTTTATACTAACTACACTTTTCCTACTCGTAAATATAACTCCTGGCAACGCGGTTTCAAATTCGCACGTCCCAAAGAACATTCAAAAGAGCCACAACCCACAAGTCGACATTTTTCGCCGAGGCACAAAAATAAAATGACAACCCCGAACGTGTTTGTTCCAAGTTGCAGTATTTAACACTCTTTCGACAATTCCTTTGCCCCGGTGTATTTCTGTCTCGTCGGCCAAATTGCCCTGGACAGTTCGTTCGGCCGTGTACACTATCTCACTTTGAAGTCACTTAATTATGTCGATTCTGTGGGCTGTCACTCGTGATATATCGAACTTTGAGGGGACTAAAAACTCCCCCTTTGTTAGTTTCAATCTAAAACTGAATGCATTTTAGGGTTTGTGAACATTTCAATTACTGTTTATTTTGGGAAAATGTGAGAACAAACTGAAAAAATAAGATCCTTTTGGTGTCGAAACTAGGAACATATTATTCCCAAAAAAATGAGACTTCGCCTAAAATGGAAAAATGCTTTAAAAATTAATAATTGAGGAAAAAATGCTATAAAACTTACTTTACTGAATTAACCATATTTTGAACTCGTGATGTTACGAAACCTTTGCCCTTCACTTTTTCTTCTTCGTGCACTGAAAATATAATCATTATTTTGTATTACCTACTTATTTACTTTTAAATATAACCATATAAGAGCTTTAATGGTGCACGATTTATATCTTTGCATTCCACTTAAATGGAATTACACAACAATTGAAATAATGGGGCCTTGAAATACCCATGGGTACTTAACCTGTAAGAAGCCTACTGGGGTTCCAAGGTCTAGTTGGGTTGGGGCTCTTATAAGATTATGCTCTTTATATTTCAAGTGGAAAAGCTGAGAATGCCTGTGGGCTAATAAAAATCCCATAAGGCAGTAAATTGAATATAAAGAACCATTGAATGTGCTTAAATTTAATATTTTAATAAACGTATTATGTTTCCATTTGTTTTGACACTACTTCAAAACCTAATGTATCTTAAATAGTCATTGTTGCGATATATTTACTAAATCGTTATGTCATTAAAACATTAGCAAGACATTACTTGAGAAGTTTTCACCAGACAGAACACACTTTCCGCAGCACAACCCCGCGACAAATTAGGGGATGTCACTTCGAATCTCGTTTCTGTCCTTGTTCCTGTAAAAGTGGCAACGCAAGCCAAAAATTCAGACTAAAACCCCGACCATCCACGTGTCTACAAAACAGATAAAATAATTAAGAAAATGCGACGGTTATTTAAATTGACGCAGATATTTAAATTAAGCGTCAATCGTCATAATCAAATCAACAGTCTAGGCCAGCGATACTCAACCTGCGCCCCGCTGAGTTTTTGCGAGAGGCCCACCTGTCATTACTTATAAATAACCTATGCCCAATAAGTTCTGCTTAAGAAAAACTTGAAATTTTGCGTAAGTCATTTCCGTGAATGAAGTACGCAAATCTTAATTCATACTAATATTATAATGCGAAAGTTTGTAAGGATTGATGGATGTTTGTTACTCTTTCACGCGAAAACTACTAAACGGACTTGGATTAAATTTGGCACATAGATAGTTTATAACCTTGTTTAACATATAGAATACTTTTTATCCCGGTAGTACGATCCCGTGGGAAAACACCGAACCATTACAATTACCGAACTCCACGCGGGCGAAACCCATCTTGATGATGTTACAAGATTAGCATGCGGCCTCAAGACAGTACTTGATAAAGTTTTGAGAAAGTGTTTACAATTCCACAAATCTCATAAAAAATCAAGTTATGGATAATGAAAGATTTTTCAACATTTTGTCAAAGACGCACGTGCCTGGTAATTATTAAAGCTTTTATAAGATCATTCAAAAGGATTAATGTTAACACTTCTTAATTTTTTATTAAAATCAAAAAAACATTTTACATTCCATTTTAATTAACACCTAAAGAAAATGTTGCGACCCGCGATAGTTAAAATGTAAAAAAAAGGTTGAGAATCGCTGGTCTAGACGGTCTCCGAAATATGCACAGGGTGTGGCTTTAGCATTTTTTTTTTCGTCAGATCAACATTTACTGTATCCTCGAATACTACTTCATTATAAAATCACGATTCAAATCCACCTACAATTAAAAGTAGTTAGCAAACATGTCAGTAATTATTGCGAGCATCAAACGCTTTCGAAGTTCGGATCGAAATAAAATATTTTATTTATTACTTCTAGACGATTTTTCATCAATGTTATGATCGCCACTGCCTTAGAGGTTTATAGGCTCCAAGCCATTTTTTTTTTTGTTTTTATAATTTTATCACTCAATAGTATAGTAATGAGGCCATTACTATGTTTATTGTATTTCTTTAGTTAAACCATGTCCTCAGTTTTAAATTCTTCTTATTTTCTAATATGTTTCTTATTAGTGGGTTTAATTTCTTTGACAGACAATAAATGGTTCCATTATTTTGCTAATTATCTGTGTGTAGATTTTTTTTTTTAAATTTTGTCATTCATCACCTTTATAGCTTTACAATTATAGGTAATGTTAAATTAATAAATATAAATAAATAAATATCAGTGTAGGTAGGCGAATTACCAATAAACTGCTTATGATCCAAGATGATAGTTTCAAAAGTCCTGTTCGATATTAACCATTTTGTTTGATGATTGTTGTTAATTGGTCTTTTGTTGGAAAAAATACTTCTTTTTTTTTTCGTATGGGAAATCATCAAATGACGCCCCCCTACTCTGGGTAGACTGGGAGGGAGTGTCAGACTTGTACTGATTAAAACCCATCCATGTTCCTTCTTTGTCCTTTTTGTTCCAGGGCCACGGTATCTCTTTCGAACAGTCCCGCAGCCCTGGCAGGCATCGGCCCATGCGGACCCCTACTTGGTTGCTGACATTACATAGTGTTTGTATAATTAAGTAGTGATACAAATAGTTAGTGTAGGTAATTATTAAGATAAGAGCAATGAAATTTTTGTCAAAAAATTAAAATTGACAACATATATTTCTAATGCATTCATCTAATTGCAATAAGAAATCACACAGAACAAAACTGAAAAAATACGTAATGTATCACAGCACTAAAACATCTAAATGGATGGCCGCCTACGCTTCTAATAAAATTAGGCAACCCTATTTTGATTGTTCACAGTCAAGTTTACGCAACTGACAATTAGACATACAGCTTTCAATAACTCCCCTCAAGGTCGGCGAAAGTAGCCCATAGAGGCATGGATGTAGTTTTCGATTTCGTTACCGCATTCTATCCATCAGCTGTAGTATTTGTACTTTCGAATAATAATCTCATCTTAGTACTATTTCTTATAAAAGGGAAAATGTGATAGGATGTACGGATGTTTGTTACTCTTTCACGACTTTCAAACTACTGAAAGTTTATAATAATATATCAGAATAACACCTCTATATATCAATTATACATAATTCTTCTGTAGATACGTGTGTAAACGGCTGAACCGACTCAGATGAAATTTCTTGTATGTGTTTAAGTACTGGATGAATAAGACTCACAAATGAACCCGATAGGTGGCGCTGCGATTGTGTTCGGGCAGGACAACGTCTTTCGGGTCCGCTAGTAGGTGGTTCAAACGATATTTTATAAAAAAAATAAACGAATTCGCGGGTGAAACCACGGGCGAAAGCTAGTAGACTAATAAAGCACGCATGCAGAATGTTTTATTGCATGTTTTTCTTGTTCGATTATAATTAGAGTCGGGATCAAATGCACGATTCTAATCGAATGATGGGTACTAGTGACGTAAGGAAGATAATTTCAGTTGGAGTTGAACATTTGCATTGATTGAGCTTGTAACCTTGTCGGAAGTATTAGATAAGAAGGCGCCTTGAAGATCCATCGGAGCGTTGTTTCATCTAATGAAGGATGACGCAAATGTTGTAGTTATCTTCGGTACACACTGTTTACATAATATCGTGGTGATTGGCACGATTTTTAACTACTACACAAAAAGGTTGAGTATTGCTCGGATTCTTGATTTTATAACCAAGAAACGTGCTATTAACCTTTGGGGTGTCCCCAGTGAGAAGACAATCCTGGCTACAAGATGAGGTCATAATGGAAATCATCTTTATCTATCAAAATTGAACGCGAATACAAAGTATCATGTCCGCGCTATTAACCGTTGAGGAGTTCTGTCGTGAGGAGACGATCCTGACTGCAGGATTAAGTCATGACAATGTAACCAAAGGAAAACCTGAATTTCTATTGGTAAGTTTTTCATAAATTGAAGAACATGCATGTCGATGAATGAATTGAGCAAATTTGCAGATGACCAATGATGATGATCATTGGTAGATGCGAAGTATTGTGTTCATTGATCTCCCAAACGAAAACCACCAAAGCCACTTCCGTCAAACGTAAAGCAAGCCATTATTCCACTCGAAACAGTTAAGGAAACAAAGATCATTCCACACAGATCCATCCAGCCAATAAAGCTAATAATACATTTACATCAAGATAGCCAGGTAGACCGCATCAGCATGCATCGCACGATGCCATAGACGGAACTCTGCGGCGAGTTAGTGGAAGGAAACGGAAACACGCGACCGCGACGGCACAGCATTTGTTTTGTTCGATACCGTTTCACATACGACTAACCACCATACATCCTATACAGGAACTAGGTCCTACATTTGTGGAATAAGCTCACTCACATACACCGTGACTTTTAGTCGTCTTACAAAGGTCGTCCACTCAATGTACCCTAAATAAAATAGCTCTAGGCGCGATTTTTTTTATCTTCCATAATAGGTACAAAGAAAAAGAATAATAAAATATTTGAATAAAATTATGAAACATCCTGTTATTGATGTTTATGTGTCAAACGGAAGAACAGTACCTACCCAGCACTCGAATCCAGTAGATCATCGCTCGCAACAGGGTGTTTTAACTACGTCATGCGTCATAATACTGAATAATATTTTTATTTTTAAATTATTAAAATCTTATAAATACCTATTTTTTATATGAATGTTTAGTATTCATTGGATACATGAAGTGGGCTGCCGTTGTAAGACGACTAAAAAGTCACAGTGTATAGACAAACAAATGTATTTGGAATTCTAATTTCAAAAAGTGGTGAAAACCTCGTAATTCCCGCCATATTCCGTACTAAGTTATGTTATGCATGGGTGCCTCCACCAAACTACAAACCAAAGGAGTAAAGAATCTGTATAGTGTGTCATCGTGTGACTATACTGAAGCTTGTCTAAGTTCAAAAACAGAAAGGGCACAGACGAGTCCTGTGTCTCCCTCAGTGCCTGCCATAAAGAACTTAATCAACGTAGAGAGACCGAGGATGTTGACACAGTGTTTGTTTTGGAAAGCTATTTTCGGTTTGTGTGACATGATGGAATGTTTATGACGTGGCCACATCCTTGCATAAAGGTGGATTCGGCGTCGAATGCATCGTTGCACAACGGAAGGCGGTCGTTGAAAAAATAAGCATCTACTTTATCGTAAAAAAACAAAGGTCTTTTTGCATATTGTTGTGTATGCTGTCTCGTCACATGGTATATTTATGAGATTGTTTGAAGTAGGCAATTTTACATACCTCTGAATAAATAGAAAAAGTATTTTTAAACAAAAAAAGAATCATTTGATAAGAATATTGTTACTTGGCTAATTATCCATCATAATGCATTGCTTATTATTTTAGAATATTAACATCATGACTTCTTGTCGACGGCGAACATTCTGGAATTGATAATTAAAGCACTAACAGATATTCCGATAATCAAAAACATTCTTTTTGTCGGCACTCGTTACGTCCAATCACATAAAATCTCTAATATAAACGTATCCCTAATCATATGCAATCCTTATAGACGTCCCGCTGGGGAATTAAATACCCCTCCATTATTTTGCAATACACATTATTTTTCCATACGTATAGAGTTCACTTTTACAGGACCTCCCCCTTAATACACCGTAATGTCACACAAAAATATATTAACACGTAAAATACTGCCAATATCAATATACAAAAAAATATTTTTTAAGTTAACCATATTATTAAATACGTAAGTTAGTGGAATATATTCAGTTCTCGTACTGTTAACTGTCAATTCTTATACTTTTAATATTCATTTTATGGACTGCGTACCTTTTTAAAACAAGGGTCGGGACTGACTCGATACATTTATTGGCCTCTTCAGCTTGTATTGCCTGTCAAATAAATCACTACCATAATAAAAAGACAATTTCACAAAGTTAACGAATGAATTTCGAAATGATTTAGGATGTATGGACTGTATCGGCCACACTGGTGATTTACTTTTGTTTTTAATTGCTGCAGGAATACGCATGCCACACATTCTTCGACCATATTTGTAATATAGGTAGACTATTTCTTTTATTTAGCAAAAGAAAACAAAGTAATCGATTTATTCCGTAGACGTAAACAAACAATTTTGACCGCGGTAAATCAATGGATTAAAGTCAGAATACCAAATATTGCACACAAACAACATAAAAGCGAGGAAATTATAAATCATCATAGACAAAAACTAAAATATTAGACATATTAATCGCTTTCATATTAAAGAGTTACGCTACATAAGTTTACAAGTCGGAATCCGTATTTTAGGATGGCGAGCGTAGGCGCACGACATTATTTCCGTATTAAAAGCTTCGAGTTTCGTAAAATCCAGTTTTATTAGCTCTGTGTGCATTCTTTCGGTCACTTAGCGGATATCTACGAAAGCCGATTGGGGACACTAAAACGTTTCGAAGGGCCATCATCAGAGCCGTGCGAAATTCGGACCACACCTCGCGCGGCTTACAGCGACATGTGAGATGCTTATTAGCGTATACTTTATACCCTCGTAAAATTCCCTGCGTACGACAGACGACGTTAACATTCAAAACTATATGGGCCGTGACCCGTAATAGTTATTTACATAAATAATTATATTATCCTGCCTCTCCCTAATTACCTTAATAGTCGTAAAACAAACTTAATTAACTTCGTCCACTGTAATTTGAGTCGGACACTGGGACCGAATATCAAAATAGGCTGCGGAGGTAATTTTAAATCCACCAACTTCGAAGGAAGCGTCAACGACGAGCTCGAACAACGAGACCTTGAAAGAAAATCTTGACGAGATTAAAATATCAGAGCATCAATTGAAAGTTAAGAAAACAGATTAACTAAAAGTAAAAGTAACTGGATGAATGAGGTGGATAAAGACGTGGAATTAGGGACAATTAACGACGAAACTCGGTTACAATGGCAACGACACATCAAAGGCACAGGTTTACAGGCTTAACGTTTGAACAAAGAGAAACAAAAGGATTAAGAGCTCTCGTCTCAATTTGGCGATGCCACGTTTAAATTAAAAACTGGAAAGTGTCATTCAAATATGTAACAAGGTATGTGTTTCACGGTATCAGCTATCACAAAATTAATCCTCGCGCCTCTAAAGGCAGAAAAAATTACTTTTTGCAAAAAATGCATTACGCGCCCATAGTGGACAAAAATCTTTTGTGAGCACAAAAGTCGCATTTAAAATTAACTTTTCGTCAAATCTTCGAGAAGGTGCTAAACAATTGAATTTCTGGCTTGCGTGGTTAGTGATAAGGTTCAGTTTGTGGGAGCTGCAGTTAATTCAAAGTGAATGCGACATATTTATTTTACGAAATCCAATTTTCTGCTGACATCTCATCTGTCGACTTTAAACGTTCGGGACTATGGGACTGTCTTCTCGGTTTCACGCTTACTCTTTGAGTATCATCTTTGGTCCATGAATGTTTTTTGAATTAAAACGCTTCGTGTAAAATAATCATCTCAACAGAGATGCGAATGTCCAATTATTTTTGAGAGTGCAAAATTGAATTTTTATTCCATGACTTCATTATTTTTTTTTTGCAGTAAGCTCCTTATTCTGTTCAGGTTAAGTGTTTATGTTACCAGCCAATATTTAAATGATATAATGTTTTTTAATGAAGTAATACCAGATTATCTTGAAGTCTTCTATAAAACGAGCATTATTTTACGTGACTATCTATATTTTACTGACGAAATTATTACGTATGTTTTAGGAATTTACTCTACTAGAAAAACGACGGTTTCGTAACTATGAAATTCTTCTATATTTCACTGCCGAAATATAAAAGAAACCCCGAACTGTTCCTAACAAAAGCTAAACTATAAGACCCTAAGTTATAAATGTAAGCCTCGGAAAACCGATCTGTGTTCGTTCGTAGGCGGGCCACTAAGAACCTGTCATGTTTGTACTATTGTGATATAGTTAAACCCTATATTTTATTGCTGTTGTGACTTCAAGAAATACAAGGAAACAGTGAAAATATAGTGAACGTAAGGGTTTTGGGAAAAACAAAATACAACTAAGCTCTTTTACGCAACACTTCGCTTGTTTCTATTATTTATTTGACATATTAAATTCTTACAAATGACGCCACCATTTGTGTTTGATACTTTGAGATTTCAAAAAGGAGTTTTATCTTGTTGTAAATTAGAAACAGCAACGGGTATCTTAATCGTATTATATATTATATATCTTCTTATTATATATCTTCAGGTTAGAAAATACATTACCGAATCTCCTTCTAAACTATCTATCTAACACGATTAGCGAACCAGTCAATAAACGGGATGAAGAAGAACTTCATATGGGTTGCACTTTGCTCTAAACCACAAATACTGGAGGCAAAAATTATGATCGAAATTTCATCGCTATTCTTTTATTTAATTCAAGCTAGTTATGCATGACAGTTATAAATGTGCATGCAAAACCGACTTCCATAGAGGACACACACGTAACTGCCTCTCGTTTGATTCAATTGAAAGCATGGCATCACCGGCAACGCTTGTTATCAAAAATTTAGAACAACTGAGAACTAAAAGCTGTGCATGCGACCTACCCACGATCAGTATCAAGCAGAAAAAAAAATATTTTGATATTCTCTAAGTCGCATGTACAGTCGAAAATATCTGTACAGCTCACTGTGCTCCTGCACATGTTCATGCTTGTCTGTACAATTTGACTGTACAGGGAAAACTGCACATGCATAACCTATCGTCTATGGCCGGCTTAATGTTGGCAAAAGATACGTCAAAACCGGTGTGTAACCCTTCTGAATCTATTCTTCCACTTCAAATCTCAAACTCATTGGTTAATCTGGCTCGGAGCCATCACACAGTCATTTGTTATCCCCTAATATAAACGAGCCATTATAATAAAGAATAATGTCCTCCCAACCCACTTGCGAATAACATATCTATCCGGGACATCTACCAAGTATAATTTAACATCATTAATAGACAAAAGATCGTATAAAAGTTCATAGTGATCATTACGTAGTTCCGATGACGTATGTAGGTGTCTGTGTAACGGTATATTTTATTTATTACACCATAAGTCACATAAAATTCTAAGCTCCCGGTACTGTGATAGCATCTTGAATTCTTGCCGGTCGTCGGTATAGACCGATGGACTTTTACAGGGTATTTGTATTAAATCACTAAAGAAACCTACTTGTTTCATAATGGGAATTTTGTGCAGGAATTTTTAGACGCAGCTTATTTGTTCAACTATTTTATTCGAGTGACCCGTTCTCGAAATTCAAATACAGAAATTCGTTTATTTTTTTTTTAATTTTAAATATCAAAGCTCACGTTATTTTCACCAAAGAGTTTTGATATCAATTTTCACGTATCCGTTGGTAACAATTCACAATAACGTATTATGCATGTATGGGATATTTTATAATCTGTAATGTAATACTGATAGGGGTTTGATCCTGATAACCTTGGCTTAGTTGGTAACTAATATCTGTATATACGTAGCCACCTACAATATGCCTATATACAGGTTGGTGTCCGGAAATTGCGAATCAAAATATCCTTTATAGGTATAAATAGCAGCATTTTGTTTGTTTATTTCTCACATTAGAACCCACAAAGCCTCTTTACAGTAACAATGCATTGCGCTCAGTGCAAACAGCCTGTATACATTTTCCGGGAAAAAAAAATTGACGTCAAAAGCCGCTTAACTTAAAGGTTAACGAGACCTTCGTTATTGTGATGCGTGTATTTTGAATGAATACTCAAATACTCACTGTAATATTTACTGTGTTTATTTTATACGCTATTATGAACTTAACATTATTAAGGTAGAGCTTATTTCGCTTAAACACAAAGCAAATAATAGCTAAATTAATTTAAAAGGCGTATACTTAACACGTGGAGAGCGCTAGGCTAAATAAACACATAACCGTCCTTTGCGTCGCGCAGTAGGGTAAAAATATACCGTATGCAAACCAGAGCTGACTACTTTTCCTGACCCCCAATCAATTTACAACTCAATGGCAATAAGGACTAAATTTAATTTTGTAAATCATAAAACTCTGGGTTCATTTTACTAAGACTCGAACAAAATTTTATGTAACATCTTTTGGAATAGATTGTACAAGGAAATGATCTTTCTAATAACTTTTGAACAAAGAATTTGTGATAAGTAAAGAGGTAAAGTTTTCCTCCTTTATTAAGAGTAGTCTCTTAAACTTCTTAATCAATTTGTGTTAAATTTGGATTTTGGAATAATTTCATTCTAGAACTTCGAAAATATTAATTATTTGATCTGTCAAAATGATATTAAAAGGATTGACCGTAATTTAACGGTTAGACTAAAGTAACTGTGCATCTATTATTTTAAGTTTTCACTGAGATTTTTTCCTGTTTGTTTTGCAAAGATAGCTAGTTAATGATGAGAAAGTATTGGTACTAGGTATCTTATAATGTGAGTTTTTATATAAAGATTAGGTCTATATTCAGAATGCAAGGGAATGCGCAAACTGTTACGTTGTTGTATGAGTCTAGACTCATACAACAACGTTGAAAATCAGCTGTTTCATACAAAAGTCCAATACACACACAGTGAAAATGCATGGTACAATTGTTTTGTTTTTAATAACAGAGAGAGAAAGATTTATACGAAGCCTTTTATTACACCTTGACTACCTCGTTGGTCTAGAGGTCCCAAGCGCGACTGATGCTTAGCATGAGGCCCTGAGTTCGATTCCCAGGTGGGGCAAATTATTGTTGGATTTTTCCAGAAGAATTTTTTCAGTAGCAGCGATGGAGTCTGGATCTGTGCCCGGCTGATGGTAGTGCACTCGCCCCCTATTGTATGGACTTAAACATAACTGGCGAAATGTGGGTGTACTATTAAGTACACCTCAGCCTAACCCTTTGGGTGATGTTATGATGTTGGATTTAAACGATGTCTTTCACAGCTTTAATAAAAAACTCACATTATTACAAAGCAACAAACGCAATTAAAATAATTTCCCAAACACTAATCGCTAAGCTTTCTTCGATCAACATTGACACTCAGATCACGTTAGGCCGTGTCTACATAACAGCCTTTTACTATAATCCGTTATGCTCGACTTATAAGAAGATTGTAATTGAACGTCAAAGAACGCCGATGGATTAGGCGATCGCCGGACAGATTATAAGTGACAATTCGGAATCGGCCATATTGATTGACGTGACTTGACGTTACTTGACGTGTCTCGACGTCGGACTGTAAAGCTATTCGTTATGCATATCTCAGTAGCGTGACGGTGATTATTAATGTTCAATTAAAGTTATGTTCAATAATTATATTGATTATTATTGAGCAACAAAAAAATAGATTTGGATTGACCGGTTGGCTGTGACGACTTTGTAAGGTAACGTCAAGTGACATGACGTGAGAAAAAAAATGATGTAAATGATTTAATGATTCTTCTTCTTAGCGTGTCGATGGCAATCTAAATTATGTCGGCCCAGAACTGAGCTACTAGTTTGGCGCTTTCGGTAGCGTCCATCAGTTCCTGTAGTGAACAAACAACAGGACACGCAGGACACGATATTAAGTGCCCCATCGTTTGTGGAACAGCACCACATTTACACTCCAGAGAGTAGAGTTATTTATTAATATTTAATTATTAATTCAATTGTAGATACGTATTTATTATTTATATTTGTATGTATGTAAGTTTTATGTTATTATCCATCTTCTTGAAACACAGTCAGAAAATTAGTTTTTAGGCCAGGCATCTTTCTCTGACTGACTGACTGTGGTCGCCAGCGCGACTGCTGAGCATGAGGTCCTGGGTTCGATTGCCAGGTCGGATAAAGTGTTTTTGGGTTTTTCCATCAAGAATGTTTCAGTAGCAGCCGGTAGATGGCAATAGGCTCTCCCCCTATTACATGGGAACGAAATGTGAGTTTACAATTACGTACACCTCTGCCTAACCCTTCGCGGATTACAGACGTGATGTTATGTTGTCTTTCCTTTTCCAAATGCTTACTTTCTGGATAAATATTTCCTTACAAAGTCAGTCGCCGATATCTTTAGCTATTCCTTAAGCTATTCCAATTCTTGAGTAAAATAACTTAGTCGCAACTTACCTCATGTTTTAAAGAACAGAAAAATCATCGAAAGCTATTATATCAAAAATTAAAATAAAGTAAAGTTATCGTTCGTCAGTTACAAAGAAAAAGATTGACTTACGCGAAGTGAATAACGTCATCCCTATCGTGCTAGCGATGTTCGATAAAATTCCTTATGTAGAATAAATAGTTTCGACTTTATATTCTTATTTTTACTAAAAAATAAATCTTAGGTAAACTATCCCGCTATCATACTCCAAATAAATAATAAAATGTCCCAGTAAATACTCACATCACTAGAAATGAAAATTCGATGGAAAGACTGATGGTTCAAGGCTAAGTGGAGGGCAAGAGATCACGCGACCGATCACCAAGTCGCTACTCGCTGTACTGACTGACCTGATCAAGAAAGCTACTAAATCCGCCATGGTCCAGTGTACTCGCAACGTCTCCAGCCGGCAGAAATGTAAGCACATCGCTGAAAGAGCAATCCACGAAGAAATCAAAGACCCACCGAACATCTCTCCGTGTACCTCGTCTGCGCAACCACGACCACTCTGACAAAAGTGTTTCGACTTAGAAGAAGAAATACTTTAAAATGGATATTACTACAGAAACTATTATTTCAAAACTCCTTAAATATGAAACAAAACTCCAACTTAACATGCACACTGCCTATGCAATATCAATACTTTAAACAACACCCTATGTGGTCCCAATAACTTCCCGAAACTACTTTGTGTCCCCCACAATTTAAAAGTTGGGACAAAACAGATGACGCTAGGACATAGTCCGCATACAAAAAAGCCATAAGAAGACGTAAAAAATAAAATAATGCATATTTGCTGGCGTAAATACAGTTAGATGTGCGTTGGGGAGTCGCGGAGACTCAAACTCGTTCAATTCGTGTATCGCGAGGCTATCAGTAACACATCCTGTAGGAAACACGTGATGGGAATAGGGACTGGGACTAGGCGAGGCCTCTAGAATAGCGGGGATGGGAGTAGTACAGAATAGGTAATGGAAGCAGGGTTTGCAATGAAGTTGATAGTCATTGCAAAAAAGGCTGTGGTAAAGAGGTGGCAAAATTGACGTAGGTACCATACGTTTTGACGTAAAATTGAATTTTATTTTTCAAATATGGTTAATACACAATAGTTATAAGATTTTAAACTATCATGGTCACTAATATTATTATAACTAGAAAAGAACAAGAAAGAGGGTAGACCGATTTGTCTGCTCATAAACACCCACCGACAATAACTTCAGTTTATCCGTGATCATGGTGCATGCAACAGCGCCGAAATATCGGGAACTCAAAAAAAACAATAAACATGGTAAATATCCCGCCCTCTAGTTATAAAAATACACAATAGTTATTATGAAATATCGATGTTCAGTTATATTTTACCGTTCGGCATACAAACATTTACATTAATTATGAAACATGTGCTTGCATTTGTGCCTAGTTTTGTAAATATCATCGAAATGGCCAACCTAGTTGAAAAAAAAGGCATGAAGTAAAGTTTTATTTTTGCAGTTGAGTTCATCAATTCTAAAACTAACTTACGCATAATATCGCAGCCAAACTGTTCCAAAAAGGCAGCACAACACCCCATTTGTTCAGTACGATGATAAATTGAAAAGAATGTCCCATTTTTAATCTAAAAGTATTATTTAGCTAATGTTTAATACAACACCTACAAGAAAACGCATTGTAAACATCAATACCAATATCAGTAAGTTTACAAACTTACTAGAAATCGTCGTACGTGATGCCATTCTACAAAAAAAATCAAAATTGAAGTCCACCGATTTCGAGGCCCGGCTTAAGATTCACAGGAATAAGACGCGACGAAGAAGATGCGTCGCGCATAATGTCCTATTTTGTTTTGTATACAAAGTTATTGTGTTACCGATATTTTCCGTCAAAAAGATTTCTTGAAACATGTTGTGCGAACACATATGGAATATTTATATCTATCGCCTAGAGATTGAAAGATAACACAAACTGCATAACTCTATTTATAAATGGAAGATTTTTGTTCTTTTTTCGTTGCAGACAAGACGAAGTAGGTTCGCTTATGTTTTACCAATGATGATCGCAAACAATGTATCTTTTTAGGTTGAATGTTGAATCATAATATCGATTAATCATTCGCAACAAAAAAAAAAACAAAAGAACTACGTGAAGCAAGCAGAGACATATTTCGAACAGTGGCAGTAGCTGCGAATTCCAACTGTCTGATGTAGATGTTCTTAAATAAAAGCAAGAAAAAATAAGCACAAATAGCTTCCACATCATTGTTATCAATCGAACACTATTTAAATTAACGCACTGCACTGATCACTAGCCATTAACAATCGATTACCCTTACCATTGCGATCGATACCATAAATAAACCCCACCGTACATTGTGTAAGGCATAATTACGCGCATAATACAAATGAAAAGCGCAACCGTGCACACGTAGCCACCATGTCTTACCCAGATTATTTATTGCCGTTTTATCTTACGGCGACCGTTTGCGATAAAATAAAAGAAATGTCAGTCCCCCGTGATCGCGATTATCACGAGACGATCACTGAATCGCTCCTGAGTAACAGATCCCAACCGCAACATGTGTCCGTATCAATAAATGCAATTACCATCTCCCGCGCATTTCGAAATGGATTGTGGAAATGGATACAAAAACCGCAATGGATGTTTCGCATTCGAAAGTATTGTTTGTTAAAGAATGCGGTAAAACAAAATACACATTGAAAAGACTTTAAAAGCTTACTTTACAACGTGGTAGTCAGTCATTGACTGGGTAGAAAGACTTGCTCGCATGGCATGCCCTTCAGGTTGGCCTGGCGGACAGCCGAGATCATTGTGTAAGGGAATGTCCTTTAATTAGCACATGTAGAGCAAGATTATCGGCCGACAACGTCACCGACTGGCCGACAACTGAATAATGACGACGCTATTTATATCAAGATAATTATTTGTTAAAATTAAACACTCGTTTGTTTTACGCTGGGGCTTGAATTAGCGAAATAAAGTGTTATTGCAGGACGTTGTTTTCGTGAAATAAATGCTTTGTTCAGGAATTAATTTATTTAAAATAAATGAATTGTGGTTGTTGAGACTACTCGAGGTGCTTTAAATAGATGATGTTATATAATGGTATGACTGCAAAAAGGTCTGATCAAAATATCATGGAGAACTTTTTTCATTGAATAAAGTAATAAAAGGACTAGCTTCTTTATGAATGATTTTCATCATTTCAAAAAGCATTCCGAAGGTACCTAATCAATAGATTTCAGGGGTTTTCGCAGTTTTTTATAACAATGACCATGGCCACACAGGCAGTCAGACCAGCAGCCTTATTGCGTAACACACTTAAAATTGTAATGCCTTTGCCTTTCATTTTGAAATAACAACAATGTTTATTGCAATATTTACGTCGTTGTCGAATACACGTATTTTTTAAGCAAGAAACCGGTGGATTAGGAATATCATCATATGCCTAGCCTTTTCCCAACTATATTGGAGTCGGCTTCCAGTCTAACCGGGTGCAGCTGAATACCAGTATTTTACATGGAGCGACTGCCTATCTGACCTCCACAACCCAGTTAGTACTGGGTAATACGATACCCCTTGGTAAGACTGGTTTTCAGACTTTTTGGACCACTGACTGCCTAACGACTGTCAAAGATCTGCAAATGACAGCCGAGACCACGGCTTAACGTGCTTTTCGAGGCACGGAGGAAACTCGGTATGTAATGGGCGGTCACCCATCCACAGACCAACCTAGGCAAGCACGGCTTAACTTAAAGATTGAACCGGGCGGCTGTTATTATTTAGCCACGAGCTAAATAGAACGCGAATTAGGAATAGTTTCCTTCAAAATCTCGGATTCGGATTATGATATCAAGAGTGTACTACAATTGGGTGCTTGGTAAGCCTCAGGACAACTGAGCAAAATGTAAAATTGCTGGTAATTGCGCTGGCCTCCATTACATGTAAGCACAGAAAAAAAACATTCAAGATAACAACAACCGCCAGCCATTAGGCAGCATAAAGGACGTTCTTGCCAACATTATATTGCGAACTGTCCTTTCCAACTTTCGGAGCCAAATGGCCAGTGATGAGGAGCCAAGTAAAGCTAAACAGGCACCTGCCACCGGGAGCCAGCCAAGTCCTGATAGGCTATCAGTCTGCGCCAAGTTTTAAATTAGAATGCCCTATATGTGCTGGGTACTATTTAATAGGACTGCTTGCTTATCCTTCCTCTCAAAGACTGCAGTTGATTGGTTTTGGTTGTAGGATCAGAAAAATATACAGATAAACATATTTAGGGTCTAACTATTCATACACGAAATATTTTCAGGTAATCAGCTAACGGTTATAACAAAGCCATTTCAAGGGATTTTTTTTAACTGAGTATATTTTTTTATAAAAAATAAATAATTTAAAATTACTTAACCCACAAAATAAATACTGGCTCCTTATTTTTAAGCATCCATTACGGTAGTTTACTACGTCGTATTTACCTATTGTCATTGTTAGAATATGGGAGTAAAGGTTTTATGCAAAAAGTCTCAATTTTTTTTCGTTGCTATAGCGACTTTACGACTTATAGAAGTTACTCTTAAAATATTTCGTGTATGAAAAGATAGACCTTATATACAGGGTGTAATGGACTAATAAAATGGCAATAACTGACTAAAAGTTTGTGCCATAGGGGTCTATACTATATAAGCTATAGAATCATGTGCTGTATTCATGGTTGCTTGCGCGCCTATGATTGTCACACTATGGTTTTTACTTAAGAAAAGGTTTTTTTTTGTTCCTTCTTAGTTTTGAAAAAGTTATTGATTCTTAATTAAATATTTATCGGTCACTCCTAGTTTATAATAATTCCTTATTAGGTATCGGGAGCAAGAACTGTTCAGGAACTTACACTTCCTGGATGTCATTATTGATGCGGCGCGATTTTTATGTCTAGACACGTCATTACACAAAAATAATGACCGTTGTCGCTGACTGGTAACTAATGGTCACTGAGTAGTCAGTCATGTCATGATCTCTAACAACTTCAATGTAAGACAAAACTATTCATCTCTTCTTATTTTTGACATCTCATGGTGGCCAGACAGATTTAAATGATTAACACACATCTGACGTCATCATACTAGTCAGGATGATAACGCACAACAATCGTTTCGATACAAATTAATGGAGTAGAGATAAATCGATTTTATTAATGTCGTATGGCCAATGATTTGTTATCAGAGGTTATTAAAACCGTATTTATCAAATTCTTCCTTACTCACTAATTATATTAATGCGAAAGTACTTTGTCTGTCTATTTGTAACCTTTTCACACTTCGTACGTATTTCGTAGACCTGGGAAAGAAAAATAAAAATATTTTTCATGCCGTTATTACGTTTGTGAGCAATAATATTCGACCTCCGCACGAGCGAAGCCGCGGGGAAAAGCTAGTCCAGTCTATTTTATACAAACACTAATATTACACTACATACTTAGCAGTTCTATTCCAGTACAGAACGAGTGCAAGTAAAGTGCAATCCCAGTGCAACCAGGACATTACAAGTATGTTTATAGGTCATTGCCAACCGCAGTGCAAATTCCGTATACTTTTAGTGCAAACAGTGTTCAAGTTCAGTGCAATGAAAGTAGTTTTAGTGCGACATTCGTTCAGACCGGTGCGTAATAAGATCTTTGAAATAATCTATGATATTTAGTACCAGAGCATGACATTTTGTACTAAAATGTCCGTAAGAGAGTTCAGTTAGGTCAATGTTAGTACATTTTTCGTACGTCTGAATTAGTTCGAAGTTGTGTCATATCATAAGATAAGTAGGTGTGAGTGAGATAATGTTATTAAAGTATAAATTATATCGGTACAGAGCCAGAACAGCGCTCTTATGCTGTAAATAAGATAACGCACAAGCCGATAGCATGTACCAATCGATACAAAAAACAGTTCTTTAGGGACCTGAGGGTCTAAACCAGGGTTCGAAGTGATAATTATTGTTGATAATTAAAATCATTATCAATGTCACTTCACATGTATCCGAACGCGATTTGCCGCGATCAAGTGTCAACTTTTAAGAAAAGGTTCACAGATGATTTTGTAACAGTTTTGTTTGTAACAAATTCACTGTGTAGGACCAAAGTGATAGTTAAGAAAATGCTGAAAAATAAAAACCCTGTTTAGACAGAAAAAAAAAACAAAAATTAAAGAAATCAAGTTATTAATCAGCATTGGGAGTATCAGTACCATTAAGAGCTGTGCAGGTGGCTATATACTGGTTGGAGGCTATATACTGGTTGACTATTATTTGAGTCCTTCAACACGCAAAAAAGAAGAAGCATTAATAAATAATTATCCGATAATTATCGAAGAAAATAATTATCAAGATAATTTCAAACCCTGGTCTTAGCAAGTAGCAATCACTATCGAACGTTTCGTAATTCTATAATGACTTTCAAAAGGACTGAATTCAGGTTTTCGGTAGTTTATGCCAGTCTAATATATATTTGACTTTTCCATTTAAAAACACTGATAGAATTACCTTTTCCGAAGACTCTGAACTACCTACTAACAGGTCATTTGAGGAGACAATTCAGAGGCACCTAAAACAAACATCAAAGTTCTACTCACTTACTACCACCATACCGTAACTACCTTTCACAAAACCAAGCAAACCATAAAACTAAAAAATTCATGGGAGCACGTTTAAAAAATCACGTTTATGAAATATTAAATCTAGTTATATCTGCCAAGGGAATCTCTACGGGCTTACGTCTACCGAGAAGAGATAGGCAGGTGCGCCCAACCCACGGGTGCCGAGTCTCCGACCATAGACAATTATCATGCCGTGTGCTTGCGAAACATGCCTCGTCACTATCATACTACCCATCATCACGACTTCACTATTTACATATAATGACTATTCAACAATAAACAAAGAAATGTGCAACGCCCCTGCTTGTGATGTTATGACATAATTTAATTTTGAGGTTTTTTTGTGGGATAAGGATGTCACGTCTGACTAATCTAAAGTCGCATGTTTGAATATTACTAGATCATATCAGCAGGCTGTACATTAAATAGTTGGCAAGTACCTACTGAATATCGTGCTCTCAGTACTGCCTACTTCGATGTTAGGGTACTCCATTGATAATTTTATTGTTGAAGGCACAGTTATTTGTACGTCACAGCCTGTTCCTGGGAATCATACAAAAGTAGGAGAATGTGTGTTCGGAAGCCGCAAAAATGCATGTAAATCGTGACTTAATTTGGTACACAATAAAGTTAAATTCTCTGTGTCATAAAACTAATTGGTCCTCCTTCAGTTTCCTCTTTTGCGGTCCCAACAAAATATTCCAACAACGGTTTCAAAAATAATTACTTGTCACTTTCTCCCTAACATAAATATTGCCCTTTTTTTTTTGAAGTAACAAGGGAAACCAGTGCTCCAACCATCAAAATTAACCAAAAAACTCAATAAGTTAGTTTTCAGGCTACCTAAATCTTATCGCGACACCTTCCATTTTAAGTGAAGTTAAGTTAATTTACAAAAATGTTTAACGCACAACAAGTTAGTAAGTTTATGTGCAAGTGACTGGACACAAGTGACAATGCACCTAAATGAACTTACACGAAATATTGGTGACATAAAGAAGGAAACTGCAGTAGGTTGACTCCGAACAAATTTGGATGTGAAATCTCAATCATACTTAAAGGAACACAAAACAAAGAAACAATAAATAATAGACAGATTTTGAAAGTGCCGACATCATATCCCATTGTTACTGATGACGACCGATGTAGCGATGGGGCACTTAATATCGTGGCCTGTTGTTTGCCCATTACAAGAACTGATGGATTCTACTGAAGAAAGCACTAAACACGTCTCCAATCAGCCAAGAATTTATTGGCTGATTTAATTAAGATTGCCATTGAAACGGTAAGAAAAAGACAACAAAAATTATATGAAAGAGAGCTTCGTACGATAACGTTGGCATAAATTGCATTTCATTTGGTATGGGGTTTTCAAATTTTGAGAAATGCTTACGTATGCAATAACTAAAAATTAAACCATTTTCAATCAGAAAGTTTACGAGCTTTTAAAGCGATATTATTTTTCCTTCCGTCCTCTATGCAAATTTATTCACACCTAAGTTAAACTTCTTTATTTATTTATCTACTGTCGTTCGTTAGTTAAGCAAGACCGAGTGGCTCTTCGGACGTAACTTAAAGAAATAAATTAACTTTGACCCCACAATGGTCGTGTAAACATGTGTGTTTATGTTTGACACACTGAAATTTACGACTCCACTGTGGAAACTCTAGCTACTTTGTCTTTTGAAGTTAATGTTTCACATATGTGTTTAAAACATAAAGAAAAAGCTTTACAATAAACGTATTGGTTGAACTAGTAGTTTTACACTTTGAGCCTGCGATTTATGGCTCATAGACACAACAAAGCATTTCACAATTTCCCTTCATTTTAAAACTTAATTAGTCAAAGGAACTCGCTTCGAAACACAACAAAAAGAACTGGATATCAAATTAAAACAAAATGCTGATACCATCAAATAAGAAAAAGTAAAAAATTAAATAGAGTCGACGGAATCCGAGCTCTCTCCTTACCGCCTAATTATCATCTTAATTCTTCATAATGAGGTAGACGTAGCTACCGTGCTTCCCAGAATGCCATCACCATAGACAACTTAAAATAAGGTTGTTTATATACATACATAGCGCCGCGCCAAACATTCCACAACATATAAATTATTACCAATAACTAGTAATAACTTCTATACCGTCTCGGTAGCCATTAATGAAGAGAAATTGGTAATACAAATCAATATTCAAAACATTTGCTAAGCACAACTATAAAGGAAACTACATAAACTTTTAAATTTATATTCACTTAATCCATCCGTCCGAAGTTACATGTTACATCTTGAGGCAATTCCTATTCACTATCGATTAGTGTCCGATCGTTTATTAATGCCGACTGTACGAATACAATTTCGGTATATTGAGATACGAGCTATAAACTATATTCTCGTTTGAATATAAATAAAATTTAAGCAAATATTTTAGAAAACTAATTCGGATTAACAATTTTATATTCTGAATGTTGTTAATACCGAATGATGCTGCCGTAGCCAAGCTGCCATCGCATTCAGAATGTATGAACATCAAATATTATGTCGCTTATGATAAGCTCAATATTTAATTCAATAAAAAAATTCTATGTGAGTGTAAAAAAAACATGTTGCGATGTTCAATATAATGAACGTCGAATAGACTCTCCATTTTTTCGTAGAACTTGTATTTTTATCTCTTATCCTTTTAGTTCATTAACTACGAAAATGTAACATCGTGCTTCATGTCTAATACTCGTTAACTTTTTCTGACAAAAATAAAAAAAATAAAAAGATGCTTACTGGTTAATAACGGCTCGAAGAGAAATTACTCTTAAACACACGAACCTTTCGTCATAACACGGTACAAATTACGTCAAATCATGTAGATATAATTTTTTATGTCGAACGAGAGCACCATGTGGTAAATTAGGGTCCCTAATATGAGGAACAAAATAAACAACATAACGACTATACACAGTTTCTCGAGGATAGAAAAAAAACTAACAACTTCCCGAAGTGAATGTCGCGCGCTTCACAAATTATCGACCCCCGAAACTAGTTTAATTTGGTATTATTTTTTGTTTGAACAACAAAGTAAAAACATGCTATAAAGAATGATGAATTAGCGATAGATTTTATTACGTACAGACGGTTCTATAATTTTATAACGAATTTTAAAAGTCGTAAAACAAACGTTATAAAGGCAATTGGCAACATTTAAATAGTTTTTCATAAAATTTTAAACATCTGTTTTTTTATGGTATCAGGACACTAGCGCAAAAGACATTTGCGCGAAGGACACTTGCGCGAATCCACATGCGCGAAAAGACATATGCGCGCATGGACTTTTGGGCGATTAGACTTTTGCGCGAATGGACCTTTGGGCGCATAGACAGTGGCGCGCATAGACACTTGAGCGAATGGACTTATGCGCGAACGGACATTTACGCACAAAGACACATGCGCTAAAGGACTTATGCGCGAATGGTTAGGTTAGGTTAGCTGTAGAGTAAACATAACACTGAGGTTCTTCTAATTCGGAATCGATTGATTAATCTTTTTTGTAAAAAGTAACAAGAATGTTCTATACATCAATATACATTTGTCATAATAGACATTAAAACAACTGACCTTAAAAATCGACATTAATGAAACCCAAAAGCTTGAACAGAGAGTAAAATTATTTTGTTCAAAATCGATATTGTAAATCGATTAAACAATAATTATATCTGGTAACACTATTCATGGTAGATACGAAAAAGTAATTTGACATGTCTCTCGGGCAGTGTTGCCACTTCTCTCGCTCTATCTCATTGAAAATAAGAAATAATATGATGTTATGTTTACTCTACAGATTAACCGTAGCCAGTCGCGAGTAAATCTAGTCGCGGAAGTGTCCTTTTGCGCAAAAGTTCATTCGCGCAAGTGTCCATTCGCGCAAGTGTCTCTGCGCGCATGTGTCTATCCGCGTAAGTGTCTATGGGCGCAAAAGTTCATTCGCGCAAAAGTCTAATCGCCCAAAAGTCCATGCGCGCATGTCTTTTCGCGCAAGCGGGTTCGCGGAAGTGTCCTTCGCGCTTATGTCTTTCGCGCAAATGTCCCAGATCCTTTTTTTATAAGTTTTTAAACTATCATGGTCACTAACATTATCATACAACCAGCCACGATGTACACAACCAGTGAACAACCACCTTACCACCACCACCATAGAAACGGTATATTTACCATGTTTATTGATTGTAAACATGCTAAATATCCCGTTTCTAGTATTAATGATCTGTTTTTTTTTCACATAATTATAGTTAAGTGCTGACATCGAAAACTGGTTCTTGGCTGTGATTGCTCAGGTACTTACGGGTTCTTCGCATGCATTTTCCCACAGGATCGTAACTCCAACAAATCTGGGCAATTTGAATTCCAATAGGGTATTAGTGACCATAAAGTCCAAATGGTATTTGGTCCCCGAATTTCATTCCGTGTATGGTTCACAGCAATTTGCATGGTATTCCATATAGTTGCCGAATTGACTCTACTAAATCTGTGAAAAAAAGTTAAAATAAAATTACCCATCATTGACGAAAATGAACACTTCTACGAAAAGTTAAAATGTTTGAGCAACATAATATAACATCACGCCTGTAATCCCTGAAGGGTTAAGCAGAGGTGTACCTAATAATACACTTACATTTCGCCAGTTATGTTTAAGTTCCATGTAATAAAGGGCGAGCCTTTTGCTTCAACCGAGAGCAAATCCCGACTCCGTGGCTGCTACTGAGAAATTCTGATGGAAAAACCCAAAAGCCCAACCTGGGAATCGAACCCAGGACTTCATGCTCAGCAGTCGTGCAAGCGACCACTAGACCAAAGAGTCAATCAATTGAGAAACAAAAAACAACTAAAAAACCCGACTACTGAATAAAATGTAGCCTATGTTACCCGGGCCATAATAACGAATCGATTGACACCTTTTTCATAAAAATCGGATGAATAGTTCAGGCGCTACAGAGAAACATACGTAAACACAAACATACATACATAGACTGCTAAAATCATAACCCTTCCGTTTAGCTTCGCCGTAGTCGGGTAAAAATTTGATCGAATGTCTATAAAGTACACAAGTATATATAAAGTACATGATCAATCACCAGGCAATAAGGTGCTAACGAAAAAGGTTATTGGCATTGGAACGAATACATTCGCAATACGTATTCATTTAATTCTACATCTGATGAGAGATAAGGTCTTGTTCACACACTCGCAGCCAATTTGACAACGGAAGATGATGATGACTTAATGAGAAAATACGTGTGAAGTATAGATAAATGCCGCTAACTTGAAAAATATATACTTCCGAGGTCACTGACGGTCTGGCACTTTTCAACCTTATGCCTAAAGAATAAGGTTGAAAAGTGCTCGACCGTTAGTGAGCTCAGTAGTACTTATGAGAAAAGTATAACAGTCTTCCGCACAAGATAAGACTTCATTTGATCCAAATAAAGAAATTAGAAAGATTTTTATCTTAAGAGCGTTTACGACTTACGGCATTTCATACAAACTTTAAAGTCCTTGTATTTGAAATGACTGAACCGATTTTAATGAAACTGCATACGCATAAGCATAGCACGTAGCTCTAAAAAGTTTATAGAGAACATTTTCGAAAAATAGTGTTACAGGTAAATTAGACCGATTTTAAATTTTCCATAGAAACAGAAATCTTCAATAATCTTTACTTATTAAAAGACATTTCGAAAATTTTCTGTATGAACTTTTTAGACCAATGTATCCTGCGTATGCAGTTTCATTAAAATCGGTTCAGTCATTTCGAAAAATTAGGGCTTGAAAGTTTGTATGAAATGCCGTAACGCTCTTAGCTAATCTCGTGATTTTTATAGCAGCGACTAAAACTATCAACCTTGATCAGCATTTTAGTAAAGTGGTCTTAGTAAAACATTTACCAGAAGAGAGCAATTTACTAGATTGAGTTATTACCGTCCCAAACCGCCTATTAGGACATTTAGCTAAAACAGGTTAGAGATCATGAATTCAATCAACCGATTACTTGCGTAAAAAACGAAAAAGGTTAATTTTATTAAGTTTCAAAACCAGGGGACAGACAGGCAGACAGCAAAACCGAAGTCGAAGTTGATTATGTTGTAAAAGCCGAAGTCGTGCGTGAATGATGACAAACGCATTGACGAGGATTACGCAACCCTGTGCGCTGTGAACGATTGCTCGGATTAAGTTGTTTTAAATTATTCGCTGGAAGTGACTGCGTTTTTTAATTCTTATAATTGCTATTGGGCATATTGCTCGCAGAACGGATGGCCGATGGGGCCGGAAAGTTCTGGAGTGGCGACCGCGAACTTGAAGACGTCGCGTTGGTAGGCCTCCCACTAGGTGGACCGATGACCTGGTAAAGGTTGCGGGGATCAGCTGGATGCGAGACGCACGGCATCGGTGAATGTGGCGACACTTGGGGGAGGCCTATGTCCAGCAGTGGACGTCTTTCGGCTGAAATGATGATGATGATAATGATAATTGCTATTTTATTCTTAGAGGAGGCTAAATAATAACAGCCGCGCAGGTCGATGTTCAGGTCCCGAATTCCCGACTGTCATTAGTAAATCTTCGGCAGTCGATACAGTCAGTGGCCCGAAATTCTGACTACCAGTCTTACCAAGGAGTACCCTATTACCCAGTACTAACTGGGCTGTGGAGGTCAGATAGGCAGTCGTTCCATGTAAAATACAGGTATTCAGCTGCATCCGGTCAGACTGGAAGCCGACCGCTAAATAATTAAGAAAATGCTAGGCAGATGATGAATTGCTATTCTCCATTGACATTCCTACAGTAAAAACTTGCGTTATGAGTGCTCAGTTCTAAACGCAGGTATCCTAGGAAATTTACAATTTATGATGATGGTAAAATTTGTATCATCATAAATTGTAAATAAGATTTATTTTCCGCATCAAAACACTTGATTGTGCTGTTAAAACTGCCGAATCAAATCAAGAAATCAAAATTATAAAATCCATCTCGTGACGTCAATGTTCTTAAACCATCGAATTCTATAAAAACATTAAGAGGAATTCAAAAAGATAGGTAATAAAGAAACTAAAAATGTAATATATTCTGAAATGTACAAGATCCTTAAAAGTTACCCAGACACATAAATTTTATTTACATGTCTAGACAACGCAAGTAACGCGTAGGTACTTAGCAACTCAAAGGAGTTATACCTATCTCCCTAGGAGTGCCACCTTCACATATTTCAATAACACAAACTCAAAAGAAAAAGTCGCTGAATTTGGACTATTGTTAGCCTTTTGAGTGAATTACAACTTAATACGAATGAACCTGAGGGCCTAGACCAGTGGTCAGCAACAGGCGGTCCGCGGTCGCCGTAGTTAAGAGTAGAGGAAGACTAAAGAAACGATGGATGGACTATGTGACGGATGATATGGCTAGAAAGGAGGTGTCTGATGAGATGACGAGTAATAGAGAAGTATGGAAGAAGAAGATTTGCTGTGCCGACCCCAAATAATAAGATAAGGGATAAGGGCATGAGAATGATGACGATACTTAGTTCATCATCATCATCCACAGCCCGAACTCACCCACTGCTGGGTATAGGCCTCTCTTTTCTTGTGCCAATCTCCCCGGTCCTGTGCCAGCCTTATCCAGGTTTTTCCCCCTATGGCAATTATGTCGACTGCCCATCTCGCCGCCGGACGACCCACGTTTCTTTTGCCAGTTCTTGGACGCCATTCGTCGCCGTTCGTCGTCGTTTAGTTACTCAATTTAAATAATCATCATCATCATTTCAACCGAAAGACGTCCACTGGACATAGGCCTTCCCCAAGTGCCACCACATTGACCGGTCCTGCACGACTTGCATCCAGCGGATCCCTGCAACCTTTACCAGGTCATTGGTCCACCTAGTGGGAGGCCTTCCAACGCAACGTGTCCCGGTTCGGGGTCGCCACTCCAGAACTTTTCTTTTTTATTTAAATAATATTTGTAACTAATCCAACTACATACATTTGAATAACAGAGTAGTATATATTAACAAAGCATTATGAGTTTTTTTGGGACCTCGAAAACAATTTTAACGTATCCGGGCCTTACTTAAAACTACTTGCCGACCCCTGGCCTGGACAAATGTTAACCACTTACAAAGCGTCGACAAGTTTTTTTAAATGGTTTCATGTCAATCCTACATATATAACAGAACAATATCACGCCGGTAATCCACAAAAGGTTAAGCAGAGGTGTACCTAATAATACACCTACATTTCGCCAGTTATGTTTAAGTCCCATGAAATAAGGGGCGAGCCTATTGCCATCAACCGGGCACAAATCTAGACTCCGTGGCTGCTACTGAGAAATTCCTGATAGAAAAACTTAATAACAATTTGCCCGACCCGGGAATCGGACCTCATGCTCAACAGTCGCGATAGTAACCACTATACGAACGAGACAGTGCTATACATCCTATACATTATTGACTTTTCTGATTTATTGATGATAAAACGTCCTGTCTTCGTCTAGGCCCTCAGTAAATGTGTCATTGTCAGAATCCATACTGTTTCTTGTCAAAGTGGTGTCCATGCAGCTTAAAAACAAGGTCAATGAATCGTATTGAACGCTTACAGACTTCCTAATGATGATCAATAAGCTGCCTCAAATACAATAGTGCTGATCAGATCAACAGAGCTAGCGGTGCGTGGGTGTTAGCAAATCTCATTTTTTTATTGAGTCATTTAGAATCACGTCTTAGTCGTTGGTCAGTTTAAAGCCTTCCTTATAAATTTTGCAAAGGTTATTTTTTTCAACTCTTCTCTCATTTATGTTCTCCTTCAGTATGACCAAAGATATACGTTTTGTCTTCCAAATCTTCTTCAGCGTATTTTTATCCAGTAGCGTGCCTAGGGGACAACCATCCGGCAAGCTCATAAGTCAAGCAGACTGTTCAGAAACCCTATAACATTGTGAAGAGTAGTATAAGGGCAAGCCAAGCTATCAGGCTTGAATATAAACCGCCACTATTTCATACTCATATTTTTATTTGCGTTCCATAATCTCTCAGGAGAGTGAGAGATAGTCGCAACAGCGTCCTGAGAACTGTAGCGGAGAGCTATAGCTCTCTAATTGTATTTTTTCTTGTGCAGAGGGTAATTGGTACTAATACTAGATGTAATATTAGGTTACTAACACTCTATGGATCTTTTCGTGTCCGAAATAAAATAAATTCATTCATACATTCATAGTTGACAAGACTATCTTAAATCTAAGACACAATTTAGGGCTATTGATTATTTCAAAAATTCACTTACTAAAAATCAAAGGAAGTTTACTGTAGCTTCAATGGATGCCACATTTAGTAACTCTCTATGCTTGTATCAAATAGATTTGGGAGCGCGGTCGTCTCTCGGATTAGCAATGGCGTGTTATCACTTGCTTGCAGTTAGGACAAACTTTGGGAGCTCGACCCGAGGGGGGGGGCGCAAAAATCAACACGATTTTGCTGAAAAATCTGGGATGACTTGGTGTTTCTCTTGGGCCTATGGTGATTCATGAAACTGTGGTATTCATATTTTGTAAATTTTTATTATTTTATAATTAATACGGATTTGCCCGACAACCTGTCCTCCCAGAGACAGTGGGACGTGCCGCTCTGCAGTATTGTACGGAATAACCTCTTAAACACGTCATTCAATACTGTGGAGCGTGCCCGTCTGCTGGCCGTGGGGGAATGGGAGTCGGGGTTATGGCTTCAGGCACTTCACCATTGGCACTATGATGGATGACGCATCGTTCCGGGTCGCTACGAGTCTACGCTTAGGCGCTCCTTGTGTTGCTCCGCATCGGTGTCACTGCGGTGAAGCTGTTGACAGCCTCGGACACCTTGGCCTGTCCTGCTACAGGAGCGCAGGTCGCATTGCACGGCACGCCAGCATTAACGACATTATTCGTCGAGCCCTTGTCAGCGCCGGCGTACCAGCGGTTTTAGAACCAAACGGCTTGGTACGTGACGATGGCAAGAGACCAGACGGCATGACGTTAGTGCCTTGGAAGGTGGTTAGGCCTTTGGTGTGGGACGCAACCTGTGTCGACACCCTTGCGCCATCTCACCTTTCAAGCACGGCGGGCTGTGCAGGCGCTGCTGCTGCGGCTGCTGAGATCCTCAAACGGCGCAAATACTGTAACCTTATTGGTAACTACAGTTTTGAGCCGTTTGGGGTCGAAACGCTCATGGTCATGGGGCCCGAGTGCGCGTCTCCTTTTTAAGGAAATCTCTCGCCGACTGGTCGACACTTCGCGTGACCAGAGGGCTGGCTCTTTCTTTGGCCAAAGAATTAGCATTGCCATTCAGCGTGGCAATGCTGCCAGTCTTCTGGGCACGTTTCCAGATGACAACGATGCGGAGGAGTACTTTGACGCCTAAGTGTCCTATTGTCGTCGTTGTTTAGATGTTTATATTTTCTTACTTTTAGTCTTATTTTTATCATTAGTTTAGTTCTATTTGTAGTCTGTATATAATGTAAATATAATTATATATAATAAAACAAATAAACATCAATAATTAAAGTAATAAGAATACACTTTTCCGCTAAAAGCCTACCTTACCCAACCTTAAAAAGGATATCCACTACGTTGTAGTTTGGTAACTTCCATAGACACGGACAAAGGAATAGAAACTTGCACTATCAAGACGTGTCCTGATATAATAGCCATTCCCTCTCATAGACAGGAGGCCAGCGGCACTTCAATGAGTATATTATGAACTAACTAACTTTACTTGTCTTATGGTATGCGTGCTACATGAGCTACTTCTTCCAATTTTTTCAATTTCATCAAACATTAATCTCTCTTTCTAAAGCTAACATAACATACCTACATTAAAATAATCATTCGTCGACCAAAAACCATTTATCGTAGCTCACGTTTCGATTATTGCAGTTCATACAACTATCACTCTTATGATTCTTTAATTACAACCACCTCGACCTCACATTGGGGAACCCCAGAGGTTTGCAAATGCGAGACAATCGCGACCCGAACAACATGGACAAACGCGGCGTCTACAATTTGTACCATATTTCGTCTGGTCACGATATCGTCCAGTCTGTCTCTTTGGGTGCTTTCATTGTTTTATACTGTACGATTTGGTTATGACTCGAAATGGTTTTAACTGGAATTTGTAGAAACTCAATAATTTACTTGACTCAAATCATTAGATAGCATTTGATTTTTCTTTGAACCACATTATGGATGCTTTGGTTTATAAACCCACAACGGATTGGATGAGGATGCTCAGCGGTTGAGCATCCGCGAAAAGCAAATATTTTCAGTATGTACAGCAAACAAGTCGATCATTATTTAATAACACATTAAATTGATTAAGCCCGTAACCAGCTTCGTTGAAGTGCATCCGTACCTGCTGGTAACATATCGTGTCGTTTGCGTATCGCACCTAGCAAAATTCTAAAAGTTTCCATTGTTTCACAATTCGACAGATACCGACCGCTCACCGTTGTGCAATAGTGTCGTCCGTATAATTACTCAGACTCATTGTTAAACGCTCCACTGACAGCTTTGTTATTTATCACCTAGTTACTGTTAAGGCAGATATGGTCGGATAGCTTTTTGATTGGTTTTGAACTGTCACCGATGTTAATGTCCTGACAGAAAGATATGAAGCAAATCGAGATCCGGCTAGTTAACGATAGGAATCATTCATGCGATCGTTAATGCTTCTTCGGTAACCATCGAGACCTTACTTATTATCATCATTCATCATCAAACCTCCGATCGTAGCTTGTGTGATGAAACGAAAGACATTGAGTCGTACAAATAGCACAAACCTATTAGATTATCATTAGTGTGTTATTAAGCTCGTATATTGCAATTCAATTTGTGTTATTCGGTTTCGAAATCGCATTATCGGACATATAGCAATAGTCTCTCATGTCAACACGACTCTCTTTACACATACGAAACAAAAAAAGGCCCGCTCGCCGCTCTAAATTTCAAACAAAATTACTGACAACAAACTAACAACGTCAATCACTTTGGCTAATGGCGCACAAAGTGATCTTATCTGGGGAACCATAAGCTCAGTTGTCAGCGAGACGGAGCGGCCAGTAGAAAAAAAGGCTCATTGAAAAATTATGAATTTGAAGCAGTAGCGACGTGGACCGGTCCGTGGGCAAACAAATGATGCCTCCGCCCCATCGCACGGACATCCGTGGCTTCGGGCACCTTCGGGCCTCAACTGTTACGAGTCGTGCCCCTCTCTAGCACCGTTAACTAGCCCGATATTAATCACAATTTCCACTGACGCGATCCGCTCAAGTGTTTTAGATCGGCGTCATTATCTGAAACACTCGAAGCTAACTTTGGATCGCAAGCGCAAGCGATGATAGATGGGGCAACGCGAAAATTGGCCTCCGCTATAGTCAATATGTCTGTCGAAACGTAAGGAGTTATACTGACCAGCTAAGCTAATAAATTGAAGAACTTGCAAAAGTAAATTCTCTTTTGAGTTCACGTATCAAATTATAACGTCCTAGATTATTTATGAGGGGGCGTTTCGTAGTGTGTGGACAGAAGAATTAATCTAGAAGACTTCCATAGAACGTGTTCTAGTACAGAATATTTCTATAACAGGCAAACTCGCGTTATATGCTTGCTGTGGTCATATTTCATTTATCAATAATCTCCTGATAAGTTAAAATAAATCCCTAAAGCATTGTCAGCGGACATACAGCGATCTACGCGTTCAATATAATAATGCACTGAGAGTGCTGCTACGGCTGCCGTGGCGTTGAAGTGCGTCGGGGATGTTTGCAGATAATAAAATTGATGGTTTTGCCGCCATTATTAGAAATAGATGTACATCCCTGATGACTCGTGTTCGCGGCGGCACCAACAGTATTCTCAGTATATTTGCTGACCGATGGGATTCCCCGATGCTGCGGAGGTGGATACAGCTCCACGCTGAATTATAATTGTATGTGTTTGTAACCTACTAACACTAGAAAGTAAGTAAAATTGTTACTAACCCTATGGACTCCGGTCTGAAATAAAAAAATTCTATTCTATTCTATTGTTCCACCGTATATCCAAGACTTAATACCTCACCCGTCAATAGCCTCAAACAAAAACATACGAACACCTCGAAAATTGAATAATTGGCCGAAGATTCCCACGACATACGACCATGTTCGTATACATCATTGAAATTGAGATTAGATAACGCACAGATGTATTGGCATCTTGTTATTGTGATTAGTTTGTGTTACAACCGAATACAAGGCCCATAATGTATAGAAAACAAAAGAGGCGAGGAGACGACTCAAACTTGAAGCTGTAAGTGAATGGTGTTGCGCAGGCATCCACTTGGACATAAGCAATGACAGTGTTTTCAATAGAACCAAGTTTTTATTAAAAGTAATGAAAATTAAGGCATACATACGTATAGCCTACATAGGTACATCGACATGGGTGGCTCGACTGATGACCTGGTGAAGGTACCAGCCCCCGTATTCACAAACGCTTCGATTCGAAAAGTCGTATGTCTATCTCGCTCGCTTTCGTAATGCCAAAAAGATAGAGATACGACTTGTCGAATCGAAGTGTTTGTGAATACGGAAGCAGAAGTATTTTGGATGAAGAAACGAAAAGATGAAGGAACAATGCAAAGCTCATTTGGAGGCCTATGTTCAGCAGTCAGTCTTTTGATTTACATGGTGATTATAATGGCGTTTGGAAAAAAATACAGAATATGTAGGGAACCGTTGGTCTAGTGGTCGCAAGTGACATTGCTGAGCATAAGGTCCTGGGCCCGAATCCCGGGGCGAGCTAACTGTTATAGAGTTTTTTCATCAGGAATTTCTCAGTAGCCACGGAGTCTGGAGTTGTGCCCGGTTGATGGCAATAGACTCGCCCCCCTATTACATAAGAACTTAAACATAACTGGCGAAATGTCGGTGTACTATTATGTACACCTCTGAATAACCCTTCGGGGATAACAAGCGTCATGTTATGTTATGTAGGTAACCATTTTGTATTCTAAATACAGGAGCTTCTAGACTAGGGAATGCATATAAAACTTTGGATAACAGTTCTATTTTCTTATGAAGTTTTCTGTGGTAATGTAATACTGGCTACATGACACACAACAAACAATAAACGGGTATTACGGAACTTGTTAATAGAAGCTCTTGCATTATTGAACCGATTGTATGGAAATACACCGAACAATCGTTGTGATATTCTCAACATCATAAAGTATATTTGCTGGAGAAACAAAAGATGCTAATATAAGTAGGTAAGCAACAAGATCATAAATACTGGCTGGGTATGTATTTAAAATCATATTATTTTGCTTAAGAGCGTTAACGTCTTTTTTGTTTTTTTTCCGGATGGGAAATCATCAAATGACCCTTCCACTCTGGGCGGAGCGGAAGGGAGTGTCAGACTTGTACTGACTAAAACCCATCCATTTTCCTTCTTTGCCCATTGTGTTGCAGGGCCACGGTATCTCTTTCGAACAGTCCCGCAGCTCTGGCAGGCATCGGCCCATGCGGACCCCTACTCGGTTGCTGACATCTCTTTGAGGCGCGCGTTAAACACGAACGCGCCGTCGACACGGCCTGTCGTCATAAGACGGCCGGACGGCGAGCTAGCCCATAACTCAGCGTTAACGTCTCACGGCATTTCATACAAACTTTCAAGTGATTTTTTTTGAGAAATGACTGAACCGATTTCAATGAAACTTCGCACGCATAAGCAGGATACATAAGTCTAAAAATTTGACAGAGAAGATTTTCGAAAAATAGTGTTACAGCTAGTTTTCCATTTAAACAGAAATTTCCAATTATCATTTTTTTTAAAAAGACACTTCTAAAAGTTCTCCATCAAGTTTTTAGACTTATGTATCCTGCTTATGCGTACGAAGTTTCATTAAAATCGGTTCAGTCATTTCGAAAAAAAAACCACTTGAAAGTTTGTATGAAATGTCGTATGACATTAACGCTCTACATCTACCGACTGATATACGAGTAAGTAATTCCAATTTTACCATGGTATTCTGTTAGCTAGCTAAGAATAAGCTCCGCTTGTAAATACATATTGAAAGAGATTATGTGTAACTAGATGTATAGTAATAATTATAACATGGACAGGGAGGAACATCTAATCGTTATTTATTTATTTATTTAACACTTCAAGCACAGAAGTACAGAGGCGGACTTAATGCCATAGGCATTTTCTACCAGTCAACCTTTGGGTGATGCAGAGACAAGCAGTGGTAGGTGTATATCTGAAAATAATTTTAAATAATAATAAGATTAACTACAAGGATATATAAAATACTATAAATATATATCAAATACTATAAATATATATCAAAATTTAAATTAATGTAAATAAACATTTCCACGAATATATCAAAATAAAAACACAAACCATGGGGAAAACATTACCGTTGTGACGAAACTGCCAGCTTCTTCCGAATGTACTCACGAACTTTAATTTTAAAAGATAAGCGATTGGTTGCCATCCTGATTTCCTAGGGAAGCGCATTCCACAGAGAAATAGACTGGACAAAGAATGATCATACACTGTTATTCATACACTGTTTTAAGCATTCACGGTTGACAACTAAACTTACACTGTCACTTACGGGATATCTTCAGTGATTGTTCATTATTTTGAGCTCCCGATATTTCGACGCTGTTGCAAGCGCCATGATCGCGGGTTGAGTCAACGCTAGCGCTCAAAATAATGAACAATCACGGAAGATATCCCGTAGGTGACAGCATAAGTTTCGTTATTCATAGTCTAAGAGCAGCAGATATTTTGTATATGATTATTGAAGTTGAAACCAGGAAGGAACTCAGGTCAGCTGAAAGCACTTAGGCTAAAATCAAACAGAAGAAAATATTCATATCAATATCATTTCAATCATCAGTTGTACACACGGCAACATATCAAGCTATACATGTCCAGTATAACCTGACCTCTCTTTGTACGAGCTTCCCGTACAATCAGAGATAAGCTTAATTTTGTTTTGCATAGCTTGATCTGTCGTCGTGCGTACTAAATGACAAAAAGAACAGTAACGCTAATCGCAAAATAAAATGCACTTTTTGCATCAACGTCTCAACGCCTATCGAATCAAGATAATCTAATCTCATAATCTTTATTAATATAAATTGACGTCACCCTTCAGAAATGTCCGATATCAATTAATAAACAACGAATAAGAACGAGTCATCAATTATTGTTATAATTTTTTGTTTGGATCGAAAGGAAAAAATACGTCAATATAATAAAAATCATTAGCTGCTATTGAAGTGAAAAGTGATTGACAGTATGGTGGGGTCAATCAGACGAATTTGTAATGCCTACTGAGAGAACACTTGGGACCCTTGCCTCACGAAGGCACACAGGCTTTTTAGGGTTCCTTACCTCAGTCGGCAGCAATGGAACCCTTATAAGATCACTTTGTTGTCCGTCTGCCTGTCAAGACCCTTTTTCAACCATCAAGCTGCAATGAAAAAATCAAACTTGTAAATCAACGCGATCAAAAGATATTACCGTTTATGCCACATATTTTGCGATTCCACAAGGGAACCAAAACCTATATAAAGAACTTCCCGTTGACTTGGAATCATGAAAGGGTCAGGAATTAGCAATTGTGTTACAGCCCATGTAAAGGAAACAATCTGAAACCGTAAGTATCTAGTTTAATAACAAAATACCTACGAGTTTATACGGAACTCTCAGTGCGTGAGTCCAACTCGCACATTTTTATTTTACATACACGTTTGACATCCCATACAAAGGTTGATGATTGTTTATACATACAAAAGGACTAAGGCTGACGTTTTTCAATTCATGCTCCCTAACAAATTGGACGGATTTTGCACAATTGACAATCATTTTAGCTGATTCATGGAGACTTTTAATTAGTACGAAACATGGAGTTTACTGGAATTTTATCTCTCGACGCTGAGATTAGCGTTGAAAATCCAATAGAACACGTTAATTTAAGCCTTCAATTAGATATCGCCTACTGTTAGTGAATACGGTAAAAAATCTCGGGTCTTTTGTTCGGGCCGCCATGTAATAACCAGTTACTTAGAACCTATTTTTAAATCACACGCGTAATTGTTACACCTGTCTTCCTCTAACAATCCCTTGTTCGCAAACACCTTGCAACTCTGTAAATAATTAGTACAGGAAAGCATTGCTAAGCGATGTATACCGACATAAACACATCAGGTTTACCAGCTGAAATTATCCTTTTGAATATAATAATAACACCAGCCTTTTAATGTCCCACTGCCAGCGCAAAAGCCTCTTCTGGCACAAAAATGGAAGCCTCTTCTAATACAAAGAAGCAAGCAATAAGCGATCTTTGATTACCATACTGCTGGCTCAAGGTAGATTGGCGTTTTCCAATTTATACGAATCCTAATAATATTATACTGATACAGTTACTGTTAGCCGGTGTCATCCCACGGCTTTGCAAAGGCCTCTCTCCATGACTTCCAGTTGTTTCGATCCAAGGCTAATGTGAACCACTGGTCATGTCCAGGTCATCTCGTCATCTTCTACGAGGCCTGCCGCGACGCCTTCTGGCTGTGTCAGGGCTCGAGAAACTGGCTATTTTTGCCCACAGTTTATCGGGCATGCGGCGGACATGTTACTGGTCGTTAGTTTTGTCCAGCTTGTCCCGCTAATATTATATCCTAGTTATATTATATCCTAGTAATATTATAAGTGCGAAAGTATGTGAAGATGTATGGGTGTCGTGATGTCTGGATGTTTGTTACTCTGTCACGCAAAAACTTCTAAACGGATTTGGAACAATTATTATAACTAGAAGACGGGATATTTACCATGTTTATTGTTTTCTTTGGATTTGGAAGAAATTTAGCACACAGATAGTTTATAACCTGGATTACCACAAAGGATACTTTTTATCCCGGTAGTACTATCCTGTGGGACAATTACCGAACTCCACGTGGGCGAAACCGCGAGTATAAGCTAGTACCTAATAACTACGACCAAATTTCCTCACGATGTTTTTTTTTTACCGATGTCATTGTTGTTCAAGATAAACTTAGAAAGTACATATGAATTGAAACAGTCACATTGGTAAGTACTTACCCGGGTTGTAACCTACAACCTCGTGCATGACAGACGAGGCGTTAAACACTGGGCCATCTCTGTAATACCGACTGATCTAACGGCCGAAAACTATGTACCTTACAAATCGATCCAGACATATTTTTATTCGATAACCAAACTTCTCGACTCGATTATCTAAGTTAGAACCGATAGGATATCCAATCTTGATACTAACTAAAGATTCCGTCAAATCACTTTAGGCTACGCGATCAACCATAGCCAAACTTAGGTAACAAACCTAATGAATCATTAACTAATCTGGCCACAATGGGCCGAGTGTCCTGAAGAGGAAACGATAAGACACGAAGTACGCCGAACCCGAAAACGAATCATTGTTGCGTTACAAAGTGGATATCTTATCATACGTTCGTACCATAGGAAAGTGTTTGTTTCCGTCAGCGTGCGGTTCGAAACGAGATAAAGCTTACCCACAAATGACGTCATGTTTGCATTCTCAGAGCTGAGGTCGTTCTCACAGACTGAAGTATTTTCTGTTTTCACTCTTCCTGTACTTGCACTTACAGTTTCTTGGGCATTGCACTGTATACATTCAGTACTCAGTTATATGATCAACATAAGAGTGACAATGATACTAAAAATTAATCGACTTTGTGTATCATAATTCGTAATCTACAGCAAGAAAAAGCCTAGCAGGTTCTTACTATAGACCGACCGCTTTAATGAGTCCTCCGCCTTGGCCCATCAAAGTCACATAAAGCGGCCACAAAGTCCTAATAATATCTCACAGGCTATTTGCTTTAAAATAACCATAATCCACGTAGGTATTAAAATACTAATTGAACCAATACGTGATTAACCTCCAGAATTTTCTATTTAAATTGATGCCTTCGCGAGGACTCATTAAAGCGGTCGATCTATAGATTCTACGTCTTTTCAGCACCTCAGCTGCTTTCTCAGTTAGCACCTAAACATTACTGCACCCCAGTTTCCATCAGCTATCACGATATTTATACAGTTTACAAAATCCCAGTAACGAAGCACTAGATGCAGATTCCACAATCAGATGTTCCATTTCAAAAGTTCCAGTTATTCAATCGTACGATAACAACAAAGTACAGTATGATCGAGAGGAGCAGAGTAAAGCTAATAAATGCTACGCGTATGCTCACTGCCTACACTTCATTACGAATGCATGGTCATGCACGCTTGTACCCGTAATAGCTGCGTCATTTAGTCTATTAAATAGCTACTGACATCACTGGAATAGTCATTATTAATTGTATCTATTTTTAGCAGCAAGAGGAAATTAATTTGTTAAGTTTTGCTCTGGGATAGACGACAGAAGAAAATCATTTAGTTGATGATCAAGATGAGAGTGAATAACTATTTAGGTTTTAATCACCTTTAGCGTTTTTGTTTAGAGTCATTTGCGCCAGAAATTGCTAAAGACATTTAGCACTAAAAGCCCCGTTGGTGTAATGGTCACAAGCGCGACTGCTGAGCATGAGTTTTTGGGTTGGACTCCCGGGTCGGGCAAAGTGTTATTGGGTTTTTCTATCAGGAATTTCTCTGTGGCAGTCGCGGATTCTGGATTTGTGCCCGGTTGATGGCAATAAACTCGGAATGTGGGTGAACTATAAGATACACCTCTTTGTAACCTTCGGGGATTACAGTACATGATTTTATGTTATGAACTCAGAAAATGTTATGAATTTAAATTAATAATAATAATAATTTTACATTCATGACATTATCTGACTAGTTTGAAGATGACAGACGTTCAGCAGAAAACGTATTTAATGATTCGTGTGCCAGCGGGCGTTACTTTTGAATTGACATAGTGTTATAATTAGAGTCAAGAAGTTTTATCGCTTTCAAATTACCTATAACAATTAGATGAAAACGGTCACACACCACATAATTCGTGTTTTCTCAAAATATTTAATGTCAAACTAAAAGATATCATAATTTTAAAACAAGTGTCAGTTATAAGTACGCTAAACAGTATGAACCGAGTTCTTTGTTACAAACTTATCACGTCTGTATGACAGGTGCCCTCACAATTGTTTACAGAATGTAATGAAAGTGTCTTCACAATTTTAGAAGTGGTTAAGAGCAACACTCTAAACTTGTTATTCATTAACTCAACACTTGGGATGAAAATTGGGAGAAAGAAATTGAAAATAAATGAGACTTACTTGTAAAAAGTCCATAAATATTTATTTTATTTTATGGAAATCTAAGCCACTACTTACACTGTCGAGGTGCCAGAGTTCTAGTCGAAGTTCATTGAACTTAAAAGAAATCATCGACATGACGGTGAAGAAGCTATAAATCAACGTATGGGACTACGTAGTATTATATTATCTGTGTATGGGACAAAAGTGTAGGTACTAAGTAAAATTCAACTTCCATTAGTTTTTAAATCATAAGCAAGAGATACTCATACTATACATACTAGAATTTTCGATATAGCTCACAAGATAAGTAAGCTGAAGTGGTAATGAGCCAGCCATATTAGACGTAGAACCGATGACCGTTGGGGTAGACGTGTTCTTGAGTGGAGACCGCGAATCAGCAAACGTAAGGTGGGACGCCCTTAGACTCGGTGGAGCGACGATCTTCGCAGTGTTGCTGGTAGCAACTGGATGAGAGTTGCCGAGAATAGAGTTGAGTGGCGTGCAATTGATGAAGCTTATGTCCAGCAGTGGACTGTTGTAGGCTGATGATGACTCTATACTATATAGCTTGCCTTAAAAAAAATACAATATACGAGTGCTGTTCAACAAACCCACACATTTCACTAAACCATTACATCAATTCATAACTACAACACAAGTGTTTTACTACTTCCAAAGAAAAAAAAAAACATACCAAAGGAAAACCATCAAGGTAAGACCCTCTTGTTCGATTTTGCAGCTAGGGGCGAGGCAGATGAATATGATCTGTCCTACACCTGCTTACGTGTCTCCTTTACAAAAAGGCTGGGTACACGGTTCATATTTAATGACGTCATTAACTGCAGGAGACAGGAGTCTTGTACCGTGCCTCGGGCGTCCCATCGCTCGCTTTGTCACTAGGCTGTGTGAATTAGCTTCAAGTATGAGTATGAAATCTTTATTTATGAAACATGATTTGTGATTGTCGGTGACCGATTTGGTGATATTGGCTGCCTTCGTATCAATTGTTACTTTGACTTTGATTTATTTTTTACTTTTCACTAGTGTAATATCTCCGAAAGGTAAAACAGGGCAGGGTAGGAGATGTACCTGTTGTGCATCTACATTTCGTCAGTTATATAGTTAGTCGATTTTTTCTAGGCAAGCATTCTCCACCCTAGGCCGCATCATCGCTTTATACAGGCGAGTTGCAGCCAAATGCAAGCCTAAATGTATAAAAAATATGTTTGAGCTCCATTTTTTAGGGGGCTCTATTTCTTATTTCTATCAACCTTACACAAATCCAGACTTCAGCCTGGTACTGAGGAATTCATGGTGGAAAAACCTAAGAACACATAGCCCGACCTGAGAATCAAACCCAGTACCTCATGCTGAGTAGTATCGCTCGAGAACACTAGACCAACGAGGCAGGCACTAAATGTTACATAATAAATCCTCAAAAAAAAACACCAAAATTTTTCCTTAACATAATCGACAGGCCCGTAGGTGTGGGCTGTTAAGATAACCTTTCTAAACAAAAGAATGGAAGGCGCAAATATGATAAGAGCAATGATGATAAACTGTGCTTGCTCAAACTTCAGCCTATATTTTTATTACACAACGCGGCCCCATAAAGTGCATTCCATAGTTATCGCTTCTTTTGTATTCAATTAGCCTTGCATTTAGATTACTGATGCCTTTCACGACGACAGTGGTAACGAGCGTGGTCAGCTGTCAAAACGTCCAAACAATCAACCGTATACTACTACACCCGATCTCCTTTTCCGATACACACCTTTTCGAGACCTCCAAATTGTATGGCATCCATTGAATATTTGGTACGGTCTCATATCTTAGACTCCTTACGATGGCATCAATTGAAGTTCACACATTATTTGTATCGTACAAATTTTGGACAGTCAGTCAGTGTATATTGTTGGTAAAGTTCGATTCGGGGCACTTTGTTCGGTCTATTAAAGTCTTTCAGAGGTGGGTCAACTTGGACGGGGCGTGACGAGATTATGCAATGAAATGTGTTTTGTATCATCATTTATATATGGATGACAGGAATGTATTCAATATATTTAAGCTAACAAGGAAGGTCTTGATGTGACAATATTGGTAGGCCGAAATAAAAAGCATAATGCATAAAGCTCTATTTCAAATATAGACATTTAAAATAAGTTTAAGATGCCTTATCGAACAAATTAAAATAACTTTACCATATAAATGGAACAGCTTTGATTACAATCCACAATTTCCTTGAAAAATATCTCTAATAACACCCACTTGTCCAGCTGCAGTTGTTCCTTTCTTATTTTCTGCTAAGGACCTTTTAAATGGTCTGCGTTCTGATTACACCGCGATACGCTCCCCATTACCCGATGCATGCGTAGAGATATATGCCGATATTATTGAAGAAATAAAGAAAGAAAGAATTGAAAATATGACTGCACCTGAATCTAGACCAGACTATAAGTAGGTATTTATTTATAGTCTGATGCACATGGTGAAGTTGCGGACATCGTACATACCGTAACAAGTTATATCAATTGCCCAACATGAATACGTAATGTGTTATACTCGAATGATCGCCGATTCGACAGCCAGCCGACAAAGATAGGTATCGGACATTACCACAATCCACAACATGGTTTGCGGCATCGGAGATCCGAGTGCTTATACGAGTTCGATTGAATCGAGTAATCAAAGCGCCATGTCTATATCGATTCAACAACTGCTACGGCTATCTGCTGGACGATCGATATTTGTTACATTCGGAGCGACCAACGAGTTCTTGCTGTTCTCTAAATCGATTTAGAAATAGATCTATTCGATTCTGCGTCTTACACCTTTGAGAAAAGAGTTCTTCGAACTTTTGCCGAAAAAAATATGCTTGTCATGATATGGTTGTAATTTCAAGCATTCCAAATTGATTTACTGTCAAAATCGACACAATTGATTCAATGTCAAATGTTTGCGATAGTATTGAACCCTTTTATTGAGTTGAACTTCTAACCGACTCGGTCGGTATAGTTAACGACAATGCGTTAACACATATGGTAAACTATGCAGCTGTTAAAATTTCAACTGTTTAATGATGTACTATTGAAGAGTGATACAAAATAGGAGAAAGCTTGTTATATTATGTTGACTGTGCACCATTATTATCCATAACAACATGTATACAACGTACTGTCTGTTTGCTCCGGCTGACCTCCGAAAAGGCTGGACTGATTTTGACGGCACTTTTACTGGCTAGCTGATGTTATAAGGAGTAACTAAGGCTATTTTTATTTATTTTTTTTAAATTAGGGTTCTGTAGTAAAAATCCGATTCAAAGGTCGCGAGGAACAGCTAGCACCTCCTAAAAATGAGGATCTATAACGAAACCTAGTTTACAATCTGTATCTTTCCAAAACCTTCGTTTTAAAAAACACTTTCGTTGATGAATTATCATCGTGTTTCTTATCAATCTGACCTAACTTAGAAGATAGAGCAAAGCAAACTATTTGTATAAAACACACTACCACGTAAATTAAGTAAGTTGTAAACCTAAAACAAGTAGGCAGCGATAACCAGTTAGCTCATCATCAGCCTATTAACCCAGTAATCAAGGCTCCTCCTACGCAAGAAGATAAAGAGCTTGCTTGCACGCCAAACGAGGCCTAATTAATTATTGTTTACGGTATTTTTTACCGTACCTCAACGGATACGGACGCAAAAGTTTTAATGGCGTAACACTGTTCACATGAGATGCCATAATCATTATCAGAACTCTCTGCTTCGATACACCATTTGTTAGATGGCCCCCAAAGGTTAATAAAGTTATTTTCATGATAAAGCATTCTAACGTTAAATGAGTTATTAAAGAAAACCAATTAAATATACACGAACAGTAGTGGACAGGCTTGCTTTCTATTTAATTCCAACTTGTGTCGGACATGATTCTCGCCCAACAAATGCCATAGAATCTTGTACAGACGCCAGCACATCAAGCTACCCGACACTGTCAAATTTTCCCAATCAACCTTGAACCTAATGCCTTAGCGATAAAATTTAAATTCTATTAAAAAAATTGACAGATTGTAGTTGATGTTCTGGCCGTCTGTACAGTTTAGAGAAACATGCTACTTTCACTAGCAAATAAGTTTAAGATTTCCAATTCATTCAGAAGTCGAATGTCACGTAGCCAATATGCGTAGGAAAAAAGCCGGTTCAGATTCGAGAGGCGAAAACGTGGATTTCAATATTATTTTCTCGAATTTTCGGCTCATTTTATGAAGTATCAAATTGAAATAAGTTCTTCATTTGCCTTTGGCAGGATGTTACCCGTAAGGATGTATTGAAATGGCGTTATTATTATCGGAAGGACAGTTATGTTTGTAATGGTGTTGTTGAAAGTATTCAAGCAGCGTTATGTGGCATAACTGTTATTGGTAAACGAATAAACATTTTTAAACCCATAGCTTCAAGCTTATAACTTGACATAAGTAACATAACATCACACCTACAGTAATCTCCGAAGGGTTAGGCAGAGGTGTACTTAATAAGACACCCATAATTCGCCAGTTTATGTTTAAGTCCCATGTAAGTGGGCAAAAATCCAGACGCCATGGCTGTTACTGAGAAATTCCTGATGGAAAAAACCGATAACACTTTGCCCGACAAGGCAACCAGACGCTCCTAGAACCTACACGGACATAATTAAGTAAGTTTAATGAATTCCTATCAGTTTCTCATCATAGCTTTACTCTCCCTTATCAGTTGTTTTGGAACTTTTATAGCACTACTCCAGTTTCCTTCACATTACTCCCATAATAACCTGTTACCCGAAAATAAATAAAACTTACTATTTAAGAATATAATTATTCGATCAATATATTTATCTTATCAACCAGCCTTGCGGCTAAGGGCCTCCAATCGATCTTGCCGAGACATAAACACGCCATGAACTTATCTGCAGCGGCAGATAAAAGCTTTAATGGTCATCAAACACTTTAATATATTGTGTAGAAGTTCATGCTATAAAACTGATAAACTTGGGCCCAAACAGTTTTTTATGATAAATAGCGGTCGAAATGTGTAAAAATATGAAATAAGGTTAGAATCTTCACACCCTTTACTGATTGCTTCGATTCTCACAGGGTTCGTGTGAGATTACCATATCATGGTGCATTATGTCTTCTTCTGATGACCTGGTGAAGACCGAAGAAAAAGAATAAAACTATGGCTCACTTCTTGTCTATTTATTCTACCTGCGAGAGACCTGTCCGAAGCCACCATCAACGCCGTCGAGGTGGCAGAGTTCTGGTCAAATCCCATTTCATTATAAAAAAGGAAATCATCGACACGACGAAGAAGAAGAATGATTAATTTGGGTGATTAAGTGACGCTTGGACAGGCCTATGACCGGTAGTGGTGTTCCTGCTGATACGATAGTGTCTTTTCAGGTATTGATTGCAGATCGACAGATCTCATTATTTTCAGCACACGTAAGTAAGTTTAATGAATGAGGGAAAAGGCTCAAAACAATCTAGATTAAGTAGTAAGACAAACCAATACAAGAACTAGAGTATCCAACGATGAGGTTATCGTCACGATATCGTGGGGACAAATCCGAAAGTCTGTGGCGAGCTTCACTTTAAGTAATATTTCTTAAAATAAACACGCTATTACAGGTTCTATTTATAGACAAGGAACACAACTCAAAGATAGAATGAAGATAGCCTAAAGCCTGTTTACCCAAAGCCCTACAAGGGATAGATACACACAGTACAACATATTTACTTGGGAAACAAACGTGTTTGTCTCACTCAAACCGCTGAAGCTATATTTTGTTATGTGATCGAAGATAATATTTTGATAAAGGTAAACACATTCGTCTGCTACTCTTTTACGACTCGCTAAAGCGTGCATCAGACACACCTTCAATCATAAACTATCGAAGGTATTTGAGGGCATTTGTTTCTTCGTCTTTTTAATTCCTGATTTTCTAAGGGGCTATTTGACTACTTTTCATCGATTAATTTTACAAAAATCAGTTGTAATAATTACAAAAAGTAATCTCCTTTTAATTTCCTTCATTTTAATACCCTACTCGTTTTGGTTGAAAAAAAAAAATTATCGACTTACAATAAATTTAGCGCCAAAAATCCACCATTTTGTTTTTTTTAAACACCTATCTAAGAACACTTTGTTTTTTGAGACGAATCTAATGATATCTTAATTGTCGAAATCCATCCAGCCATTTGGAACATACGAGGTAATAAAGAAATCTACAAACAAACATACAAGATAAGTGCGAAACACCCCCTTCCTTGGCAATCGGGTAAAAATACATTTTGACTTTGTAGGTCACTGTAGGTATGGCACTTATTATAACTAGAAGACGGGATATTTACCATGTTTATTGTTTTCTTTGAGTTCCCGACCCAAAGAAGAGTTTCGAAGAGTTTTCGTGTTTATTTTAGTGACCATGAAAGTTTAAAATCTTATATCGCGAACCGGTATGGCACTTTTGTAGGAAACAGCAGATTTTTTTTTTAATTACCGATGAATAAAGTACTGAGTACGTGGTAATTGTTTCTACGTCGGTGTCCCTTCCACTCTGTATTAATAATTAATATTCGAAGCTGGCTTTCAGTTTCGACAAAATGACGAGATCCTCAAAACGCCCCAAGACTCGAGGTTTCAGGCTTCACAATCTTACAGCCAGAAGGGCTGTCAAATTCGTAATGCCAATAATGATGATATATTCTCACGCTTCCCCTTAGGAGACTAAGCAGACCTCCAGGAAGGGAGACACCAATCTCTAGGAAAACTTAAGAACTTTTTATGAGCATAAATCATTATTTCATCCAACACGTCTCGTTCCCAAAACTTTGTCTCAAGAAGGCCGGAGAGCAATCTGAGTAAAATTCAAAATAAGCTCACGTGCTAGGGACATGTAAATCTACTTACACTCGTGAGGAGAATGCTAACAGCGTTATAGTAGCTACACTATCTAAGTAGGACTGTAAATATTTTTTGTTGGTAAATGTAGTTTTGAACGGGATTGCGTCATTTAAATATCTGAATGGTGCTAAAGTTGCATATTATGTAGTTGTTACTTGGTAGTATTCATTTTGAAGCTCAATACAAAGTATCAATTTAAAAAAAACTGAATGAAAGCTTTGTAGTATTAATTTTGGTTGGTAATATATATAACATAACATAACATTACGCCTGTAATCCTCGAAGGGTTAGGCAGAGGTGTACCCATATTTCACCAGTTGTTTTTGTCTCCATGTGATAGAGGGCGAGCCAATTGTCATCAAACGGGCTTAAATCCAGACTGTGGCTGCTCTGAAAAAATTCTGATGTAAAAATCCAATAACACTTTGCCTGAACCGGGAAACGAATACAGGACCTCATACCTATGATCTAAAATATAACTGATATGCAGATAACGTTGGTTCTACTAGGTTAAATTAAGTTATCTGGTGAAACTTTACAAAAAGTCTGACAACCAGTCTTACCAAGGGGTATCGTATTACCCAGTACTAACTGGGTTGTGGAGGTCAGATAGGCAGTCGCTCCATGTAAAATACTGGTATTCAGTTGCATCCGGTTAGACTGGAAGCCGACCCCAACATAGTTGGGAAAAGACTAGGCAGATGATGATGGTGGTGAAACTTTACAGACGTGATGGGTATCAATATCTAATGAGAATGACATTTGAAATATCTTACCTCATTAATTCAAGTAACTACCCTCAGCACTAATTATGGGGTCAACGTCTGGTGGAAGAATAGTAAACTCGAAAATATGAATTTAGTTTTTTTTGTACTGTTCTTTAACCGACTTTAAATGTACCTACTCATCACTAGTCCGAAAATCAGACAACCAGTTTCACCAAGGGGTATCTAATTACCCAGTAGGCCAGTACTAACTGGGTTGTGGAGCCATCTTTAAGCTCGTTGGGTCGACGATATTGTCAAAATCGCGGGGAACACCTGGATAAGGGATGTACAGAACCGGGAAGTGTGGCTGTAAAAAGGAGATTAGGAGAGGCCTATACCCAGCAGTGGGTGATTCCAGGCTGATAATTACGATGATGATGATGATGTAAAATACTAGGATTCAGCTGCATCCGGTTATAGTGGAAGCTGACACCAACATACACTGATGATGACTGATGATGAAGATTACATTTTACTTTATCGTCATTAGATATACTCATCACGTACGAAAAGTTTCGATAGCTAATTTAATTTAACCCTGTACAATCATACTGAACCCTGGTAACTCTGCAACATGGGTATTGTTCAGAAGTCTACGCTACACATACACATAAATTAGTTTACAATGCGTGAGCGGTAAGCGTGAAGTGGCAAACAGTTGCTGACATCAGTCAACTGCCAATGAGGAGCTCTTTGACGGGCCGACCTAAACTATTGAGCTAATACGCGCTCCAATTCTCTGCGTTTGATGTAGGATTTAGCTATACTTAAAGAGAGGTCAATTTGGAGTTTTAGGAAATGAATGTTTGTATGTCTTTGTCTATCTTCTATGAGTTCTGAAACCATTGATCCGATTCTGATGAAACTTTTGTGGGTTCTTCTGTGTATACCAGGAAAGATTTCTGGTTAAAAATATTGATATATTTATGTGGCATTGCAACACATGCCTGGTACAGCTGGTTGTTGATAAAAAAAAAAAAACTAAAATTTGTCGGCCCAGAATTCGGCTACGAGCTTAACTTCTTCAGTGGCATCCATCAATTCCTACAACGTACAGTCAACAGGACACAGGACACGACATCAAGTATTCCATCGTTGAACAACACCAGCACGCGTTGCATGACCACCGTAGAAACGGATTTTGGAGAAGGAACAGTCGATAAAATGTCTTCCGTCGACAACACGGCAGAGACATGTATACATATGTAATAGGGCAGTATATTCTGCAGCCATAAAACGTTACTATAACAATTTCTAACAAAATATTTAGTCTTGTGATGTGAAATGATGGAATAGCTATTACCAAAAGAAACTGTAAACTGTTTACATTTATTACGCTATCAATACTTCCTAAGTGAACACTTATGTCATAGTCCCTCCCCCTAAGAGTCTCCAATCAGTATGGCTCTGGCTTCTCTTGAAGCTAGTTCTTTAGAGTCTTCATTTTATTTGTGGGAATAATTATGTCTTCCTGAAGGTTTTATCATACCGGCAAGGACAGATTGACACACAGCGCATGGTGTCCGCAGCCAGTCAATAAATGTCCATACCGTTTCAACCAAACTTAGACCATGTTTTATATTTTTATTTTTAATGGGTTATGTTTTCCTTAACTACCTAACTTAAGTGCCAGTGGGCACACATTGCTCGCAGAACGCATGGCCGATGGGGCTGGAAAGTTCTGGAGTGGCGACCGCGAACTAGAAGACGTTGCGTTAGAAGGCCTCCCACTAGGAGGACCGATGACCTGGTAAAGGTTGCAGGGACCGGTCAATGTGGCGACACTTGGGGGAGGCCTATGTCCAGCAGTGGATGTCTTTCGGCTGAAATGATGACGATGATGATGTTTTCCTTAAAGAATTTTACAGGTCCCACGTTTAACAAAACAAAGAAACTGTTATACCGTCTTAAATGTTCGGAGTTTTGGACCTACTTTAGTTCGTGCTATGACTACTATCACAGTTTAATAGGAGACTGTTTATGTGAGCTTTGAACGTGCTCGTAATATTCATTTTCTTTTATAAAGTAAAATATCTCAAGAATGAGTTCATTCATTGATAGTTTCGAACAAAAAACTTGTATTACGTGATACCTTCGATCTTTTTAAATCAAGTTGATCATTTTTATTATTTTTAAACGGTGAAACACGATCACGTTTTCTGCGTCAAGAGCAAATAGGCCGACTGAAGACAACCCTGCGTTTTAATTCTTCTACGTGACGATGACAACAAACTTACCTTACTCGAATCACTAACCTATGCAATGAGTCAAAAGTTGAATGCATATGAGACCGTTTAGGGTCTCTTATGACGTAAACAGGCCATTAATACCTGCAAGCATTGAAATAAACCAACACTTTCAAGCACTACAAATGTGACAAGGGCAACATAACTGTAAAGTTTCACACAATAAATCTTCTAAACCAAAAAAACAGCAGAATGGACCAACCAAGCGAAATTCCTCAAAGAACTCTCGAGGCACACAAGAATTTAATAAAGTTCACGTTTTATCACAAGTCGTCAAGTATGAAAACGCCGCACACAATACAGGCTAGAGGTTAATTCCCATCAATACAATGTTAGGAACAGCTTTGGAAAATATTATACGTGCCCTGTGCGACCCCATGTTAGTACAGTCTTACTTCAGGCGGTTTTCACATAAGGGGTAAAAGGGGAAGATTCTAGGGTCAACATGGTAAAGGTTTTTAGTTGAAGAAGGAATCTCTTGCAAGCAGTTTTTAAAATTCAAAGCAATCAAAATCGAAGCAATTCTTTTAAGTAGAACAGTTACAGGCACTTTTGAATTGTCGAAACAAAGACTTCAATGAAATGAAGCTACAGTCCCAGTCACAAGGCATAATTATGCATAATTGTGAAAGTACTGTAGTTATCCAAAGCTTAGGTCTCTATGGAGAAGAACGGGCAAGAAACTCCATGGACACTCTTTTAAAAAAGAATATTGTTACAAAACCTTGGTTACATCATTCATGTTGAGATTATTGCAGTAACTGCAGCGCTTCATTATCATTTTCATCTTGTCCTTGTCACACTTGGGGTCGGAATAATACGTTCTTTTCTTCCATTCACCCCTCACAACTGTAGTACAAATACTTCCGTTGACGGAGGAAGAAACAACGTAGTAATAATTAAGGTAGACCACTTATTCCGTTAAATATTGGATGGCAAAACAAAAGTCTCACATCAATTAATATCAAGGAAATTAGTTCAAGCCATAAAGGTAACGGACGGAAGTTATCAAACAGTTAAAGACGATCGAACTGCAGTATCTAAGAAATGATCTAGTTTGTTTGTTTTTATTATGAGAATAACCATCACATAAATCTAACTATTAATCATTTGAACAACGTGCAACGCAAGCATTGATTCCATTTTCCTAATAAACTATTGCTCACAAACCGAGACTGCTTGTATGTCTGTTCATCAATTACCATTAATATTATATTCCACACACTTTAACAAAGTAAAAATGTCTGTTACTACAAAGAAAAATGTTAATTACTCGATGTAAAAATTCAAAGAATTAAACAGATTTATGAATACAAACAAGCAGTATTGACAGCTCACATAATTCCCACTAAAAACACAAGAGAGCATAACTTGAAAATAATTAAAAAATGTCGTCAAACGACATGTTAATCTCGAAGATTTCTATAAAAAGTTCTTCGAAATAGTAGTGGCAGAGTAACGTGAGTTATCTAGTCGGACTAATACATCACGTAAGTTGGACGGGCGACGTCAGGCGGCGAGCTAGTGAAACGTAATGTATAGCATGCTTTATTAATATTCATAGAGACCCATTTGTTAATATACACACGGCTGACAGCTCAATTTCACTCGCAATACGAACCACACACTTCCCATAGAATAATTCCCGGCCAATTATATCTGATATTGGTACTTTCATCTTTGTCTATTAGGATTACTAATTGCGTGTATTTATTTTTAAGTTTAGAATTAACTAATTGTCTTCTGATGCATCGTTCCTGTCAGTTCTAGACGGCCATGTTTAATTTTTGTTTTTGGAATACTTTCTTTTTGGTGATTATGTTCTACACTTTCACTATTCCTTGGAATGAATACTTTTTAAATGATTTACTATTTTTTGCTTGAATCTCATTTTCTTCTTTTTTGTCCCTTCCTATTACGAGGATAAATTTATGAATTGTCTTCATCGCTTTGCTCTTTTTACGAGCATCGTCACCTAACTGAGCTTTCTTTACGAATTCATCTTTCCTCTTATCTCGCGCCTCATTTCTGGCAATCTATAGTACAGTAGGTAGTACAAACTGTATACTCCTTCATTGACTAAAGTGTCACAACTTCCAATAGTTGTAGCTGCAGAGTGAGCAAAGACTCTCAATGAAGTGTCATCGTAGTGAGTACAAGTGAGTGCTTGTGGGTGCACTTCATGTCTCCGTGTTGCCCAACGTCGCATAAGTGGCGCTATTGCTCTTGTGACACTGCATAATTTACATTTTGGTTAATGTTTTGTATCCTCCTACTCTTTCATTGAAGTAACAGTGCAAGCGACAGACTGGCCTGCTGGTCATATAAGGCCAGTGATGTAGTGCTTAAAATTAGCCCTGGCTGTAGGTTTTTTCTCAAGGCACCTTAAGGATTCCCGGTTAAGTAGACGACAACACCCTAGCTAGACCTGCAAGATACCATACACAAAATAAAAGTGCCTAAAATTGGAATCCTATTCCTTACCCCAATTGACACGATTCATAAAAGTTCTTGTCTTTTTTCTACATTACAATAAGTTATTACTAGGTCCATTTAGTGATTCACATTTGCCAGGTGGTTACTCTCAGGATACAGGTATCTATCCACCTGTTTGTTTCGATGTAGACCCAATGCAAAAAGATCAGGATATCTTTATCTAACCTTGGTCGGTCTTACGACCCAGTCCGGTGCAGTCATAATATGACCCTCTACCTCACCCTCCGAACTATGTTGACATCTGCTTCCAGTTTAACCGGAAGAAGTTTAATACCAGTATTTTGCATGGTGTGGCTGTCTATCTAACCTCCACAACCCAGTTACCACAATCCAATTCAATATTCAATCTACGCTTTTTACTGGTTATCACTTTCACCATCCAAGAAGATCGGTCAAACAAATTGAAAACAGCAATTCTTCAAACTGACAACCAACAAAACTGTTATTAAAATCCAACTTCACAGCGAATAAAAAACATGACGATCGTAACGCCTTCGACTCTATCCTAATCTAATCTCAGCAGAAACTCCATCAATATGATGACGAGTTCGTATTTTTTGGCATTGCACGTAATAGATTTTTTCTTAGCGTTACAAATCGCATCCGCAGAATACTATTTCAATTTCCCACCACGTTTACATTGTAACTATTTTGTGTGATTGTCATTTACAAATCATAAGAAACGGCCTACAAAAAGTTTGGCTTATCAGAATAGGGAATTAAAAAAAGCAAAGTTATTTCTTTCACAATCCAATGTAATTTCTTACTGGTTCATTTTTTAATTGCTTTTTTTTGGGCATAACAATCGGCGAAGTTGGCGCGGACAGCGGGTGGCCGCGCGCCCCCTTTGCCTCTCATATAATTATAATTATTCCATTAACTTGTACCACTGCAATTATTACGTGAAATTCCATCTCATACTGTCATGTGGACGCTAATTCGCAGTCTTCATACGTCCCTCGATGTAAACAACAATTATTTTACAATTTTAACATTTAGGAAACAATGTCAGTCGTTAAGCAAAAATACATTAACTAATTAAATTACTGGCCATATACATTTCCGACATCGTCATTTCGAATCTGTGTAAATTCGAAAGTTGAAAAAGGAATCTTCGAATAAAAATTGCAAAACACGACACAAAAGAATCCACATCATTGTCGCATCGTTAAATAAATAAATTACTGTCGATTACGACCAAAGTTAACAATGCAAAAAATCGACTTAATTTTTAACAATTTTATAAACAAAGATAAATTCGTGCCGCCGCCGCAGTATGACGTCGCATCACCACCCGCCCTTTCAAGATTTATATCCGCTATAAAAACATTAGCAAAGTCCATTGTGGGATATCCTTACGATAACGCAGCGAATTTTAGGCTAGAACCAGCAGTGTAAAGCATAACGCATAAAACATTCCTTTATTGACAGTTGCGCCATACGGCGAAGATCTGCAACATTTAACTTTTGTTACTTTTCTAATACCCTGTGGCGTGGGATCAGGGATCACGAACTATTTTTTATAGGGCCGATTAGAAAACCCGTTGTAATTAAAAACAATTTACGAATAATAGCAGCTATGAATAATTTGGAGATCGTTCACTGTCATTAGAGTACAGATTGGGGTTTTATTGACCTTATTATTTATTTATTTAGGTCTTCGTTTCTATATTGGGTTGTAGTCAATTACTTCATAATGTTTGTGTATTGCTTGAGCGTGGAACTATGAAGCCTATAAGAGGGTCATAAAATCGAAAACAGATTCCAGAGAACGAGCTCAATGATCACCTACGGAAATGGTCTTACTCCTTCAATTTAGAATCACTCCATAGGCTTTAGCCTATGGAGTGATTCTAAATTGAAAATGTAATTCAACTTGTAACCAATTTCTAAATTCAAAGGTTGAACACCCCTGCTACACCCGAATTTAAATTCAAACCGCTACAAAAACAATGTTTGCGGTGAGCATCAATTTTTTTTCAAAAACAGAATTCCGAAAATCCGCACTCGTGTGCAGGTAGCAATCGAATTTTAAAACTATTTGTATTTCCGAAAAAAAAAACCTGCAACAATAGACGATGTATACCTGACGCCGATTATAATAAGGCACAAGAATTATGACGACATCCATAGTCATCCATATGTTGTTTTATTTTGTCTATGAGTAGAAAAAATGTTTAGTAGTCTTCTGTAGTGTTTGGTGAGTGAATTATTCGTTATTAGTTGTTTGGCCGGGTCGTTAGAAATACGTTTACAATTTTGTGGATGTGCCCATTTTTTGGAGTGCCCTCGGGCGGAAAAGGAGTTTCTGCGTCGGTTGGCTACTTGAATCGGATTAGCTACAATTATAAGCATTAGGCCTGTTGCATGTGAGACGCAATGAACTGAAAGATAGGGGCATTTTTTTTAAAACCAGAATTCTATTAGTTCAGTTTCTTGTTTGTTAGCTTTTGTAAGGAGGTTTGGAGACGTTTGTGGAAACCGCGGTCGATATTATTATTACTAATCTTCTTGTAAAATTAGCTTCAACTTATATTTTAATTGTTATTTTTCTCACAAGTTACTATGTGTTACTCAAAAGTTACTATAACTTAAAATGCCTCTATTCTTGTCAAGATATATATTCCTCAAATTGACAAGAATAGAGGCATTTTGGCACCCACATTGGCTAATTGCCACATGTGGATCCTATTTCTTGTTGTCCATATTTCAGACTCCTAATAAACTGGTTTTTCTTCATTGGAGTTCTAACACCACGTAAGTCAATTTTTGCTAGAAACAGTAGACGCGCTGATTCAGCCAATGAGAAACAAGCAACGTCTCTAGCTTATTTGAAGTGAACACAAATTATAAAGTGGTATTGTACCATTACTTGGTATAATTATGCAGTTTTTTCAATCTACTGGAAAGTTGCAATTTTTTAATTACGGTGCTAGAACTCAAGTGACGCTGTGTCCGATATCTCAAGACCAGTTCAGCAATAGCATTCATACGCATAAATTAACAGCAGCACAATGGGCTGTTTACTCTTTTCGTAAATGCGAAAACAAAAATATAAATCCTCCATGTTCAATAAACAACGTAAACAACTGAGGCAGGTCCTCACTATGTCCAAACACAGTGCTCATTAGTCCAGGCCGGTTGGACATGGACACCGACCTCGCCACAGTAAATGATAATAATGAGCAGTTATTATTTTCCTACTATATAATTATTAACCTTTTTCCGACATTTCAGACCAAATTACTCTTGCGATTGGGAATCAACTGCTCACTTCTAGACAAGGTTATCATGATTGTAGAATGTATTTTTTTTTCTAATACAAATCATTGATGTAACATTCACATCAAAAGTCATAATAAAAAAGTAAACACACCTAGATTATATCTTCAAAATTATACTGTTACATTTTTCAGCATATTTTTTTTTTTTATTAAAAAAAATTCATTCATATAATTCGTTTTTTAACGTAAAAGACAATTATACAGTTACCTAACAATTATGAAAATAGTTCGTCTCTTCTGCCCTGACCACCGGCATCCTGGACTATAAAAAAACTAGTTGCCCATCGGCATCAGAAACAAGTCTGATGCCGATGGGCTACTAGTTTTTTTTTGTATTTTATTTGGTTTTGTTTTAAAACTGTAGTATAATATGTCCAGAAAATAAATGAATCAAAATAGCACACTATAATCAAAATTTTTTTCATTGGTCAATTTAAAATGCTAATCGAATCCAGCGGAAGAAACCGCTTTGCTCATCCCTGCATCAAGCACACCCCGGTTATTACCAACGTTATACGCACAATCACCAAATAAGATGTTTATTAATGTTTATAGAACGAGATTTAAATTAATCAAGAGAATAATAACTTTATTTTGATTGGCTATCGCTTTCGCGGAACGGTTAAGGCGAGTTTTTTCTTTTTATCATTGGCTAGATATCTTGATTAATGATTTTTAATCGTTACGACTTTTTTGCTGTCGGTCCGTGACCTTGGCTACTCTATAAAGGTAGGACGACTTTGTTGATGGTACATCTGACTGATATTGATTCGTCATATTTGTGTGCTTTGGTTTCTATTAATAAAATAATAAGTAATGTCCGTTCTCGTTTCTCCCGGATGTTAGCTGAAGAGTGGATTTTGTGTGCTTACTGCTTGAGTTTTTTCTGAACTAATCAATTAGGTACAGACAGCACATCAAGCTACTACAATCTGACAAATTTCTTTAATACATTTTCAACTTTATCTCTGAAGCATTAGGTTCAACGTTGATTAGGAAAATTTGACAGTTTCGGGTAGCTTGATGTGCTGGCGTCTTGTACCTACATAGATTTCAATACCGTGATGACGACAATAAATTCACCAGTATGTTTTGTTGACAATTTTGGAGGTGGTGACTCCATTTTCTTTGCGATGTGCACGGTTCTAGTTACAGAAGGATTTTTTCCTTGTGTCGGATAGGATCTGTACTTAATTATGACAAAATGTAGACTTATACTGAAGTACGGTATTTACAGTTCCATTCAAGAGCATGATTTGGATTTTTCGAATTAGTAAAGGAATTCTCCAATTAGTTTTGGAATTTAAACAAAACAAGCGACAATTCCATTTTACTTTACTACTATTATAAATGCAAAAGTTTGGATGGATGTTTGTTATTCAATTACGCAAGAACGGTAGAACAGATCTGGAAGAAATTTGGAACAAAGATAGGTTATTGTCTGGAATAGCACATAAGCTTTACTTTTTATCCCTGTAGTAGGATTCCATGGGACAATAATCTACCTCCACGCGGGCGAAACCGCGGCAAATGTTAGTGCTGAGTACACATAGTACGTGTCCCACTCAAGTTGTAATCTGTTTAAGTCTTATAATTTCAATCCCACATAACAACAGAAATAAAAATCAACAAAATGAACGAACGGACTATAAAATAAAAGTTTTATATGAAAACTGATATTGGGTGTCGTGCACAAGATAAAGATAGCACACTCATAAAACCGATGAACGCTCAATTAGTGGTATTGGGACTTTTTGGCTTGTTTTTTGCGGAATCATAAAATTGTATTTAATTTCACGTTTATGGCAATTTTGTGGTCTGTCATAAACAGTCATTATTAAGTGGAATTAATTTAGTATCGTATAAGGAATATTATGCAAAAAATACTGTTTTTCCTGTGCAGTTAATATCACTAATTGATATCTGATACATCGTAAGTACCTACTTAAATGCATATGTTGTACGCACGGCGACCAATCATGCTAAACCAAACCAGTTTATGCAGATCTCTCATTGTATTGGAAATCTATACAAAGCGAGGCCAAGTTAAACTGGAAATTATAGCTTGATGTGTCGCTGTGTGTACTAAGTTGGTGACAGCAATAATGTTATGCCTTTAGAAGTTTTAATTATGCGAACTACATAGTTCTAACACTTTGTTTGTCTCTCTATTAAAACTTACCTTCTTGTAAGATATTAAATGTCATTGTTGTTCATACTTTTATAATTCCAACAGTGAATCTATTTATTCTTGACTATGACAACATACAAGGTAAATGTCAAGCTTAACTTACAGTTGTATTATTTATAAACAATCCATCAATAAATATAATATAAATGTAGTTTTCAATAATGTTGCAGAAATTCGCGCTGAGTGGTAACGGTGACTCATTTTATAGTAAGTAACTTAGTACTGGCCATTAAATCATAAATCATCATATTTATTTATTTCTGTAATCCATTACAATAACTTATACTTATTAATGTTACTACAAACTATACCTATGAAATGCTTAGGCATAAATTATGCCTTTTATTATTAAAAATTCAAAAATAGAACAAACAGAAAACAAATTAAAAAAAAAAACAACAAAGCGCAACAATGTCCTGCAAAAAAAAAGAAAAAAATCCTATTGTCATTTTGACACGTTGGATGACATTGCCAATTTTGACTAGAATCGATCTGAATAAAACCAACATTATTTGTGTCACATTAGTCTCTTTGTAACCTGGTTAAAAAACTTGTAGCCACACAAAAAGTATAATTGGTTTTCAGTAGGTAAGTAGAATTCTCTCCGCTACAGTACAACCCTGGATTTCCTTTCAGGATTTTCAAAAAACATCATGATTCAATAAAATGTCATAGGGACAAAAAATTTAAAATTCTTTACTTTCCTATGCATTATTGACTTGTAGGCTGTGATTAAGGGAGAAGCGCCAGGGTAGCCCGCGAGATTCAAATTTCTATTTGCCGGCCAGTGTCAGGCACTGAACAAATTATGATTCGGAATCGTAACACTTATGTAGTTACAGAGTTATAATTAATACAATCCTCTCGTGGAGGAGCTTGTGGCTAAGTAATAACAGCCGCCCGGATTGATCTTTAGGTTAAGCCGCGCTTGCCTAGGTTGGTCTGTAGATGGGTGACCACCCATTACATACCGAGTTTCCTCCGTGCCACGGAAAGCACGTTAAGCCGTTGGTCCCGGGTGTCATTTGTAGATCTTTGACAGTCTTACCAAGGGGTATCGTATTACCCAGTACTAACTGGGTTGTGGAGGTCAGATAGGCAGTCGCTCCATGTAAAATACTGGTATTCAGCTGCATCCGGTTAGACTGGAAGCCGACCCCAACATAGTTGAGAAAAGGCTAGGCAGATGATGAATTAATACAATCCTCTAAGTTCATACAATCCATGAATAAGCTTCCACCTTAAATAAACTTATTTAAAAGACAGAAAAAGGAATTACTTTGGATGTATTGCCAGGTTTATGAGATTAATTGCAAGTTTGCAACCCCTGCTACCATGGCGAGGACCATTTTCCTCTCAGTATTTTTTTATTCGCACCATGAGGTCGATCTTTAAAACAGTTTCTGAACTGAAAGGTAGATATTAAAGCCCAAATTTTTTTAACAGACTTTAATACAGAAATACTCATTATAACAACAAAAGAATTTAAAGATATGAATGTTACGGTCAAAAGTTAATAAATCCTGTCTGTAGAACAACGTTATTAACAACATGGCTGACTAACCACTCGAAATGTTTTTGCAACATTTTGTATATTGTGAAACACCGCCACATAAAGCACTTTCAGATAATCAAATTTGATTCGCGTCCATTAATCAGTTTAACACATTTACAGTGTGGCCATTGCGATTACATGCGATTAATAAACGCAGACAGTGCGGACGAAACCGAATGATTAATTGTATCAAGTGTGAGCACCAATCAAAATAATTACGAATATGGCGACACGTATTGTTTAATATTACGCATTGCCTTAGTTATCTTACATCTGGACGATACATCCGTTGGACCACACAAACATAGCTTGATAATCTTGGAGTCCCCTACTGTTCATTGATCGTGAGATGTTTATTATAATAGAACCTTGTCGTACTCAAAGCGCAGATTACTGAGTTCATAGTAACTGCTCTCGTTCTCATTATTCATTTAGACAATAGTTCCAAGTGCCAATACAGCTGCGTCTGAATCCGTTTGCTCTGAAACTATTATTGAGAAACCTATTTCAATTTATCGGTGTTGGAGCAGTGTCGTATTAAGAACGTTCTCTTTGGAGGCTGTTTCAAGAACTTTGAAGATGGATTTAAATCCAAATAGAACAATTTTCCTACTAAATGATACATTACCCAATCAAATTCCAATATTGATTACGGCTCATCATCATCTGCCTAGCCTTTTCACAACTTTGTTGGGGTCGGCTTCCAGTCTGATGCAGCTGAATACCAGTATCTTACATGGAGCGACTGCCTATCTGACCTCCACAACCCAGTTAGTACTGGGTAATACGATACCCCTTGGTAAGACTGATTGTCAGACTTTTTGGGCCACTGACTACCTAACGACTGTCAAAGATCTACAAATGACACCCGGGACCAACGGCTTAACGTGCTTTCCGAGGCACGGAAGAAACTCGGTATGTAATGGGTGGTCACCCAACCACAGACCAACCTAGGCAAGCAGGGCTTAACCTAAAGATCGATCAGAGCGGCTGTTATTATTTAGCCACGAGCTCCTCTCATATTGATTACGGCTCTCCTAATTATTTATTTTTGTAATAAACGAGAATAATTTTGGCATATTCTGTATTCAGAGAAGGAGGAGCTAGTGGCTAAATAATAACAGCCGCTCGGATCTATCTTCAGGTTAAGCCGCGCTTTCCTAGGTTGGTCTGTTAATGGGTGACCACCCATTACATACCGAGTTTCCTCCGTTGGTCCCGGCTGTCAATTGCAGATCTTTGACGTAGTCAGTGGCCCAAAAGTCTGGCAACCAGTCTTACCAAGGGCTAAAGTATTACACAGCACTAACCGGGTGGTGGAGGTCAGATAGACATTCGCTCCATGTAAAATACAGCAATATGTATTCAGCTGCATTCAGTAAGACTGAAAGCCGACCCCAACATAATTGGGAAAAGACTAGACAGGTGATTCTGTATAGTAAATATATCTTTCTTAATGGTTTCCATTCGCAGACAGTAGCGATAGAGAAGTTCCATGACAGAAACATTATAAACCTTTACGCATGCGCTGGCTTTGCAAACATAAGTCAATTATCTTGACCTTTATAGTTTTATACCAGGAAAAGATGCCTAGAGATCACGTCCAGTATGTCATACCCATGTCAATTATAGGAACATGCTCACTATGTTGATTGATTATTATCAATACAAAGGGATGTATGGACGTTGCCACCCTTTTTTTGACAAGGGCAAACGCTAAAGACTTGTCGGAAAAACATTACGATGTTATAATGTATAATTTCTAACTTACATAAAATTCTACTAAAAACACGATAGAAAAAAAAACAAATATTCTTTTTTTTTGTTCGTCAAGTGATCGAATCACGTAAGTCTTGTCCACCTACTAAATAATTTGAAAAGAATACACTCTTGTAATCTTTGACAAAGAAAATTGAAACGTAATTCGTAGCCTTTGAATAAAAGATTAAATAAGCAGGTACTAGACAAACTGAAAACTGAAACAATGCCATAGTCTAACTACTTCAGTTCTCCCATAAAACCCACGCACAGAAACAACCTGACAAACGGTCAATATTGGAACCGTTGGACACTTGGACCACTGTAGAAAGTATGTGGTTACTCTGTGGTTATACCAAAACGTAACTATAATATAGTAAGTTAACATAATATTATAGAAATTTTCAAATAAATATTAACTAACAACGAGGAAGAAAAGGCAAAGGTTTGCAATAAACATAACGGTTTATGAGATATTTAATTTCCATAGAGTTTTGGAAGGAATGAAAACTCCATGTATTCGATTATTATGCACATCGACTAGGCAGTAAAATTTTACTATGAGAGGCTACTTGTACTCGGTAATGTTAGCTATCTTTTTGTACTTAAATACTATTATCATTATGAATAGCTGGCATATGATAGGAATAGCTGAATAGACATTATTTTGAATCGAATAATATTATTTATGATACATGGTAGCCAGAAGCATTTGACGAAGCTAAAGTTTAATGGTGAAATGTGGAGATTTTGAGAACATTTAACTAAAACACGCTTTAGAGTGACGTCATTTTATTTCTCGTATTCTTCTCAGCAAACCCTTTCATTTGATTCCCATAGCATAAAAGCATAATCAGCCTATTAATGTTCCCACTGCTGGGTCGCAGGCCTCCTCCTATGAGAGGGAATGGGCTATAAACCACCACGCGGGCCCAGTGCGGATTGGTAGATGTCACATGTCTTCGAATTTTTGGTTCTAGGACATGCCGGTTTCCTCACGATGTTTTCCTTCACCGTTTTGAGAGCAGTGGTGATGAAATAACTTACACAAAGTAATGCGCCTGGCTGGGTTCGAACCCACGACTTACTGCTCGTAAGTCGGGGTCTCCACCACTGGGCCACCGCTACTCAATAGCTCTCGTTTGATTCCCATATCATGGGAATCCATAAAAATAACAAGTCATATTTGGAAGTCCGCCATATTAGATTTAGAATAAACGTCACTTAGCTAACCATGCATTGTCATCCAAACTAAAAATGTATAGAAAATTTCAACTTAATCAGCAATCGGGAAGTAGGTCAAATTTTACTTCTAAGATTTTTTTTCATAGTTATAAGTGGCTAATAAAAACGTGTTAAAAACAGAGGTGATATTTTTTAAGACTGAAAAATGCAAGCTTTACTCACCATAATCTACGTTCTCTGCTTCAAGGGTAGTCACAACCCCAGAAGTTTGAAAGCCAATCTTTTCGAGGCGCGTCGTGTTACCCAGTACTCGGCTGTGAAAGCTTGATAGGCAGTCGCTCTGTGTAAAATACTGGTTTTCAGCAACATCTGAATTAGTAAGTTAGTTAGACTGGAAGTCGACCTCAACATAGTTCGGAAAACGCTAGGCAGATGATGATGAATGTACTTTCTTTTCACTAAATATTTTAGTGATAAAAATCCCATACACAAATCTTCAAATATACCACTATATTCTCAAGCCTCTCACGTTAAGTGCACTAAAGGTCGTCACTTGATGGGATTGAGTAACATCGCGATCAGCTTTCATGTTCGAAGCGTGAATTTCGTTCACTCGTTCATTGTGTAATGTCAAAATCAAATGCGGGTCGACCTTTGACTGTATCGATGGACACACACACTTTGGAACAAATAGACAAGTACAGAAGACCCACAGCGTAACGAAAACTAACAATGTGTTGACTAAATTGAGACCTTATATTTCCAGTTCCTTGGCCGTCGTTTTCTGTACGTTGCATTGACAATGTTAGACCACAAATGCAGCTTTCTCTTTTTTCCTTCGCTTGAGTGTTCCCCTTTAGAATCCCCTTAATTTTTCATAAGAATTTTTCGTTTATGATATTAATTGTGACTAATTAAGGCGAAATTCAAATTATCTTATGTTTTTTTTTCAATTTACGGGTCAGTGTCAGGCTGTATGCTAAACAAAATATGATTCACAACCGTTACTCGTATGTAGTTACAGAAATTAAAATCATCAATACAACCCATTTAATTAATCCCATTCAATGACAATTTCATCAAAAAATCGGCTATTGCTTCAACTTGGTCTTTTCTTGTTTTTAGGTATCATCAACAAGAGGTTTCATTGTAACTTTGGGAGCTGACTGTACCGTAGAAAAAACAGTTGAAATTTATGGTTGACGAAACGGGAATCAATGTATGAAGATTAAAATAGTTACAAAAGGGAACTTTTTTTCACTTGTTTTGCACGTATTTTGTTTAGTTGGCGAAACGGGAAAGTTACCAAACGGGATGTACCGGAGTTACGTCTAATTGTAAACACATGATAAGACCACGATTGCATGCAGTGAATTTTCTGACCTTTATTTTCTAAGTGGCCAGTATTATGTAGTCATGTTATTGCATCCATGAATTCGTGGTATGTCAACGAGACTTTGTATGTATCTAATGTGCTATTATTAGAATACGTGTCACCTCTCGTTATTGCCTATTTTAATATTCAATATTTTTTATAGCTTATAATTTTATCGAGATACCTAGGCCGTGAGTCATGATTGACTATAAAATAAATGACAGTTACTGATAGTTCGCACAAAATATGCCTAACTTATGAAAATATTTTCGTTAAAATTCAACGTAAAATTAATTAGAATTGATGATTTCCCGGTAAAACATTAATGTCCGTCGCTATTTGGGATTTCCTTTATTTTTTAAATTTTGTCAACGGTTCACAAAAACGTGTAGCCAAAGTATAAATATTTCTTCTAGCTCATAAAGTCTCTTAATGAAGTAGAAAAAACCTATGATATTAAACTGTACAGTCAACCGATCGCCAGTGATAATAATTTGGCGTCAGTGGCTACAGACTTATGTCGTAGCTATAAGAGTGGTTTTCGTGCAAATAGTTTCCACTGACTGATGCGTGGTTGACTGAATCATGCATGCAGGCCACATAATTGCCTTATTTGAACAAAACCACTGCACCCTATATCCAATCATTGATAGATATCAATAATTACATTCGACATTATACAGCAATTATTTCCTCATTTACGTTCTAACTCAGTCGTGGGAAAAATATAAATTTTCTATAACAGCACATCATATTCATTCCACCTCACATTATACCACTAGTGACTTAATAAATAAAATAATAAATATCACGCGATTCACCAGTATGATTTCATGGCGGAAGTTACTCTATTACATACAGTCACGACTTGAGCTACTGTTATAAATATTACTTTATAAAAAACATAATAATTTAATACTGTATGTCGAATATAAGTGTTGTAATTTTTATAAAAATGGCAAATCGTTTTGTTCATCATTCCTTATTAATTACACGAAGAATTAAAAAAAATAAAATCTCATTTCAGACTACGCGGCTGAAATGAGATTTTATTTTTAAAATTCATATTGGTTTTGCAAACTGTCTGGACAAAATTAAAAGACAATAAATTACCAAAATTTAAGTCGTTATGTCGGGAGCTCGTGGCTAAATAATAACAGCCAACGGGTCAATCTTCAAGATTAAGCTGCTCTTGCCTAGGTCAGTCTGTAGATGGACGGTCCACGAGGACAAGGGCCTCATAATCTGCCTAGCCTTTTCTTTTATATTCGGGTCAGCTTACAATCTTACCGGACGCAGCTTTACATCAAAATTTTACATGGAGCGACTGCCTATCTGATCTCCATATCCCAGGTACTGGGTAATACGATACCCCTTTCCTTAGGGTCCACCAGTCTTAACTAGTTGTCAGACTTACGGGACACTGCCTACCTGTAACGACTGTCAAAGATCTACAAATGACAGGCGGGATCAACGGCTTAACGTGCTTTCCGAGGCAGCAGAAACTCGTTACGTAAAAAATGGTCCCCATCCACAGACCAACGTTGACAAGCGCTGCTTAACCTAGAAGATCAACCAATACGGCTGTTATTATTAAGACACGAGTTTCTCGCCCTATCAATATTTCTTTACATAGTATAAAACAAAGTCGCTCCCGCTGTTTGTACGTGTAGATCTTTTAAACTACGCGACGGATTTTAATGCAGTTTTCAGCAATATATAGAGTGATTCAAGAAGCAGCATTATATATTTGTGTATATGTTACGGCTAATAGCCGGAGCGCGGCTACACCTACTTCTAGCCGGCTAAACCTAGGTGTAGCCGGTTAAACTTAGATGTATCCTACTTATCTTCGGTTAGAACATGCAACCAATTTGGATGTAGCGCTCGCTCGGCTCACGCGCCTTTGCTCACAGTTTTAGAACTAACCTAATCCATTTGGTCGGTGTGTCCTAGTAATAAAAAGGATACACAACTGTTACCAGCCGCACCTAGACGGCTAGAACTAGGTTTAACCTTACTTCGGCTTTTAGCCGTAACATATATATTGCACCCGTGCGAAGCCGGGGCTGGACGCTAGTGATTAATAAAAATGTGTCAATAATGTTGCAACATTGATATTTTCTTCATCAGTAAACTGCTTACACACTGGTAGTTTCACGCTTCACAGTCTGGTTGCAGTATTCAAAAGCAGGAACTTTAATGTACAAGGATCCGCTCATTAACGTCTGAAATTGGCGTAGCTAGATGTTTTGTTGAGTTATGCCACCCTAATGGATAGGGTATTCTAAATAATTTTAATTTCTTACCGGTGATATATTCTTATTTTATACATAGGAGCTCGTGGTTAAATAATAACAGCCGCTGGGCCGATCTTTAGGTTAAGCCGTGCTTGCCTATATTGGTCTGTGGATGGGTGAACACCCATTACATACCGAGTTTTCTCCGTGCCTCGGAAAGTACGTTAAGCCGTTAGTCCCGGGTGTCATTTGTAGATCTTCGATAGTCGTTACAGGCAGTCAGTGGCCCAAAAAGTCTGAAAACCAGTCTTACCAAGGGGTATCGCGTTACCCAGTGCTAACTGGGTTGTAGAGGTCAGATGGCAGTCGCTCCACGTAAAATACTGGTATTCAGCTGCATCCGGTTAGACTGGAACAACAACATGGTCGGGAAAAGTCTAGGCAAATGATGACCGGTGATATATTTAGAAGACATGAATTGGGCGTGTGTGACAGATGTCATGCCATTTTGTGGTAAAAGATAAATTAATATTAAAAAAAATGTAATCTAGGTTTATTTTACATCTGATAAAGTGTCAATACTGAAATTGAGGATTAATTACAATCCACTAAACTAACATGATTAAATGTTTGATTATGACAATATAAACGACTAAATTAATTATTTCGGCTTCCTGCTTGTATGCGATAAATAACAACCGATCCAGTTTATGAGCTGCTACCTTATTAATATCAATATTAATTAGTTCACATCAATGCTAATCCTGTTACTACTTCATTACTTAAACACTGAAATATAATGCCAATAAATTATACTTAGCACCAGACGTTGTCCGCCATAATACGCTCATGCACCGTGTGGGAGTCGGACAAGTTTAGCCAAGATTTAGATGTTACTCCACTTCCAAATGTCAAAACATGCCCACTGATACACTATTCAAATACCTCCATTAAGATATCACTTTATACCGCAAACCTGCTCATAAAAATTAAGTGATATCTTCTGCTTCAAAAATCGCAATTATGTTACCTATATAATTAATTCCATATATTATAACAAAGATAAAACTTGTCTCTGACCGTATAATCGAATTTTCGTGGGAGGCACAAAGTTCCCGAAGCCATAATTCATCTAAAACTCTCATTCTATAAAACGATTACAAAAATAGAATAAGAGTTTTTGCCCCGTTCGGCCACCAGTCGTCGAAAAACAACAATTAATAAAATATAAATAAAAAATTCCAGCCAGTGTTTCAATTCATTCGAGGGGCGGGGTCGTTTTACATTCAGGGGAGGGTATCTCTCGAAATCATTAGTTGTGGAATGCCTCGGAAAGTGAACACGGCCCATAATAATTTTCGGTGCCCTTCGTCCGGCATCGTGGGCGGATATTGCCTTTGTCTTTAGTTACAAAAAGGACAAAAAAACCTATCCAAACGTCAGTTCAAAATATTTATTTGCGCCGGTCAATATGAGCCGCATGTAATTTCGCTCGCATTGTACGAGTCCCGTGTTATTGTCCAACAGAGTGATGTATAACGACACGCGTTTCATTATTCAAAATTATGTTCCAACAGACGTAAGGGCTGTGTTTCATCAACCAAAAAAAGATTTTAATCGTCGAGCACAAACAAATTTCGTGCGATCGAACGCTATGAGGCCCGAATACGAAGAACTGCGATACAAGACAATCTTCCTTTATTAATGCCGTTATTAATATTAATTTAATGATGTCCGGTACAAAGTTATAATTCATGTCCTTTTTGAAACAGCTCATATAAACTTCATTATTGAATTCGCAAATAAGAATATTTTATTTGCGAATTAGTGAATCATTTTATTGAGCTTCATAAATTAATGAGTAACAACTCAACTTGTTCAGAGCAGGTTTTCTGTTTGCCTTTAAACTTCACAAGCTTCCGCGTACGTCCGAATGTCGTAATATATAACAATACAGCCGGCTTTTATCACTAAAACCGCCAATTAAAGCTGGTCTTGTAAGGCAGGCTCCCATTCATAGGGTTATTACTCCAAAATCTTGTTTGTATAATAACACCGTAATATCATTAGTGCTTTTATGGTTGTATTCATAAAATCATGTGTTCATACTTTAAGTGCATCGTTATAACCCTTGTTTTGGATAAGATAAACTGAATTTACGGTAAAATATTCTTTCCAACTGGCTTTCCCTTTAATTGACTACGGATACTTAAAACCCTATTTAGAGTTTTTAACACGAATCGTTATCCTGATCGTAAACTAAATGGACCCGAATTTTCTATGAACGGAATGACTTTACGAGGGAACATGCCCAACATTTAAGTAAAAAATATATTAAATCATTGTGACTAGGTGGGTGCTTAAGGCTCATTTAACTTGCCTATAAATCCTTACAATGGTTGGTAATGTGATTCAAGTACAACTTTAAAGGAACATAATTATTTCTCTGAATATGTGAAGGCAGAATATTTTTTACCACAAATGTCAAAATCACTCAAAATATTTAATCAACATAACATCAAAACACATTTATTTTCAATATTACTTCACATTAAAATCCAAAGTGTGAATCTAAATTCAAAACGACTTTTTACCCAGCAAGGTGTTCAAAATTCAAATATATTGACATAAGATGGCCGAAGTTTCAAACTAATCAAATAACACGCGTGTGAATAAAAAACGTTCATATACAACTAATTATTTAGTCGGTGCTTCTGTATGAAGGCAAATAGAATCAAGACAGCTAATGAGAACAATTTACATGAATACACTATTATCACATGAGTGATGATCGTCTTATGTAAACGGCATTTTTAGCTGGCAACACGAATGCAAGTTGTTTTTTTTATTGCCTATTATGGCAACCGGCTTTGTATTTGACTTCCCGCCTACAGTTACGACATTTTTGTTCATAATAATTTAACTATTTGTATGGTTTGTTCTCATAAATGTTTACACAAAATCTGGGTAAAGGTAAACTTGTAATTCGGTGCGGTTAAATAAATATTTAAGCTAATGTTGACTAAAACTACTGCAAAATCTGAATTTAGGCACGTACGATTACGTAACGTAGCAGTGTAAAAAAGTTAAAAACTCACGAAAAATGAATGCTCAGTTCAGCGATACATCGTAGTTTTCCAAGCTTTGGAGATGTCTGCAAGTCTGAGTTATGTCACAAGGACTCATACTAGGCCATCACAAATTAAAGACGAATAAATATATTTTTTTGCATTCAAGATAAGATAAATAGGAAACCATTTCGTTTACTGCATTTAAAGACACGACAAAATAATCCCACAATGCGAAAACGACGACAAAATTCAGCAAATCCTTACCACCGGCCAGTCAGCCAGCTAAACTGCACATGCTTATTTTTTTTTCTTAAAAATATTAGAGACGTCGTCGTAAGGATCTTAATACAATACACACCTACACGCGAAGGAAGACAAGGGACAAGTTTCACTTAAATCTGAAATCGTCGCGACAAAATCTTTTCTCTACAGTCTGTGCGTTTAATTAGAGTGAGCGCAACTCCGTGACGTCACAAAGAACTTTGTCGCTTGTTTGATCGCAGACGATATTGTCGTTCAGTTTGTACACAAACTTTATAAAGCCGAGATTGTAAGGAACTGCTTGCCTTTTGAAGATTTCAGAAAAGTATTCTATAATTTGTTTAACGAGATCTCACCCTAGCTACTACCTCTGTTGGACTCGAATCGATTTGCAGTGCTCATTTTTGACTTAAATTAGACGCATCTTTTTTTTTTGGAAATCTTTAATTAACTTTTATTTCGATAGACCTGGCGTTCCGGCAGACGTTGCAAGGTACGCCCCATAACCAGATGGGCTGACGACCTAGCGAAGACAAGACAGCTGGAAAAAATTAGACGGGGAAGCGAATAAAATTAACTGCAAGTAGGCTGCATAAATAATTATAGACTACAGATATTTTAAGGTAAACATAATAATTATTTGTAGTATTTTTGATAATTATTCCTACCATAATATAAGTTTGACTGACACTGAGATTCCTACTTGATCTTTATCTTCTGCTATATACAGTGTATTTTAATAAGCTTTGGACATTAGATATCCCGACGACTAATTATCAATATAATTGTAGCAAATCACCGCAAAAGTTTACATTAGTCAGTTCAGTGCCTTTCTGTAGTTGCATTTCGTCGCATAAGTTCTAACACCACGTAAGTCAAAAATAGCAACTTTACAGGAGAGTGAAAAACTTCATAATTATATTTAGGTAATGGTACAATACGATTTTATAATTTGTTTTCACTTCAAATTAGGTAGAGACGTTGCTTGTTTCTGATTGGCTGAAAAATTTGCGTTCCGATTCTCAAGCAAACGGCATCGAAATATCAAAACCACCAAAAATTTACTTACTGGGTGTTAGAACTTAGACGATGATTTTTCCAACTTCAACTTTTCTTACTTAATCAAACTTTTCAATAAAACTCAACACACGCACCCTATTCATCCGTCCAAGCCATAATGAAGGCAACCTTTCGCAGAGCAAGCGACCAGGGGACAGATCGGCCAGTATTTATACCCACATAAAACAGTTCGCGATCCGAACAAGCGATCACACAACAGATGTGACTGCCAGACAACGACAACGTGATTTTCAGTTTTGTTTATTGAAAGAAAACCTTTCATATAAACCTTTGTGGACAAACTGCTTAAATAAAGTTATGGGAGTTAAATGCAGTTGAAAAGTTTTGTTTTGTTTTCGGGATTTTGCTTGTCCTTGGCATTGTAGCTGTTTATCCGCAAAATGATGTGTGAAAATAGTTGTGTTTTTTTAATCATAGATGGCACTGTATAGTTACGTCATAATGCTGAACGCTGCTGTCGCAACTGCTAAGCATGAGGTCCTGGGTTCAATTCCCAGGTCAGGCAAAGTGTTATTGGGTTTTTCCATCAGGAATATGTCTGGATTCGTGCCCGGTTGATGGCAATAGGCTCGCCCCTCATTACAAGGAACAAAATAATTAACGAAATGTAAGTGTGCTATTAGGTACACCTCTGTCTAACCCTTCGGGGATTACAGGCCAGATGTTATGTTATGTTTATGTTATTAGTCCTTAATCTAATCAGATATCAAGAATTTAATTAGTTGACCACAGAACCACGTATAAAACGAATCCGTTTCATATTTAGAATTCTACAAACGAAATGTATATTCTAAACGTGTTATTGATTTCTTTTAGAATAACAATCGAAAAAATCCCATAGCAGACAAAAAATCTTTCACTGATTATAGGGTTCCCGGTAAGACCGTCATCATGGAAGATCCCGAGGCGGGTTCGCAGACAAATCTGTTGAAAAAGATATATAACTCCAAGTATTCTATAGAGATATTGATCTCCAATTTAGTCATAAGAATTATAAACAAATGCGTTGTTTATAAACAATATAGCACCAATGTGTGTCATAACTTCCTATTACCATAATATATAATATGTAAAAACACATAAAAATCCGACAACTAAAATAACGGGAGCTAAAATATTAAGAGCATTCTGGACTGTTTTATAGCCACAATATTTACTGCCACTAAATATATTACTGCAGCGTACAAAATTAACAAATGAATGAGCGTTCATTGAATATCTCATACAATTTTAGCATTCCCGTTCATATATTGACGGTCCAATCACTGTGAGGTTGTTGTAAATCAATTTTACAACGTTTTTGATGATTAAACGTAAATTATGAGCATGTTCTCGCAGACTGGTGTTGTGAAAAGGGCCATTCCAGGATTCACAACGTACGCGTCCGTATTTATAAAATTAAATAATGTTTACTGTTTCCGATGAACATTGCCTGTTTGTCGTTTACGAGTCCGCCAATGTAAACGTACACCAGTTATATTGTTTACACAAATACTCGAAATATTTAAACAATACCCGAAACTCATAGGCTACGAACAATATTTGCTCCATTTACGCACTACGCATGTTCCTTAAGAGTACCTATATCATTTTGTGGGTCCCAAATAAACTGAAAATAAAAGGGTTTGATTGCTAAAGTGCTCCTTATCAACATCCTAAAAATAACACGCGTTTATATTCAACGCAGATATGAGGACATGTGTTTCAATATAACAATCCTCTTTTTAAGTTGAGCAAACAATTTGTTCGGAGCACTGACAAGTGATAACTGCATTAAAATCGCATTAGGCATTCTTATCACACAATTTTATCTCACACTTAACACTCTTAGTGTGTGATTCAATATGATTTAGCTTCGGTTCCAATCAGGAATCCGAATCAAAATCCCACACTCGGGCACTTACGGTCTTTTTGATGCGAGCCCGGTATTAAATCAGATACACAAGTAATACTTGTTCCATGCATATCCATACTCGTCAAATTGCCTATAGAATCAATACCTCCCACATAAAAAGCTCACGACCGTACAAGCGCCGTGACCAATAAAAAACGATTAGTTCACTGCTTCAACATGCGAAGAATTAATATTTGTATAGACGCGATCAAAGGTCGCCATGAAGCGGTGGTCTATCTCGTTAAAAAAAACTGTCCGTTTTTTGCTTCTACCGAAGACTGCACAATAAAAGTGCCAGTGTGTTCTTACAAACGAGAATTTATGTTCGCTATATGTAAATGAAGTCCGGTGACGGTCGTACGGTCGCTTTTTTGCTGAACAAAACACTGCTCGTTGCGTGCCCGTAATCAAACTGTAATGGAACAGTTTACGCAATGTATGTGAACGTTTTTTGTGTGTTTCATGAAGTTTTTGTACTTGCTTTTTGAAATATGTGCGTTTTTAACGGTGTTTTATATGAGGAAATGTGGAAATAATTTAAATGTTGGTTAAGTGAATCTTTCCTACATTCCTACTAACATATCAACCTAGCGCGAGCAGTCATTTCAATAGAGCTGTAGCAAGTAGTTTATGTGTCCAAGAGACCTGAAAATCTTATTTAATCGAATTTCTGAGGAGTACTTATTGCTTTTAGCTTTACTATCGAATATGGGTCTTAGGCCCTCAAATTATTATGATTGAGAACCGCGGTAAAATCATTGTAGACATCATATCTGAGGGCCTAGACAAAGAGACATTTATTCAGTAATAACTATGCTGGAAAGGTTCAAACATGTATTCAATTGATACTGAAAATCTATATTAATCCTGTTGCTACTGCTGAAGAAACATAAAACGTTTTAAAAGCGGTCGCTACTATTCAATGCTCTCTGGAATTTGTTTCCCTATAACTATTACCAGCTGTTGCCCGTGACTTCGTCCGCGTGGAAATTTGCGGGAAAAAAACAAGTAAAAAGTAGCCTATGCGTTATTTCAGACTATAATGTATCTCTGTGCCAAATTTCATCCAAATCCGTTCAGCCCCTCTGGCGTGATTGAGTAACAAACATATATCCATCCAAACTTTCACATTTGTCGTAGGAGTTCCTACTACTCTTTAAAAATAAAAAGTTTTTATTGTGTCTCATACAATTGTTCCACAGCACAAAATTGAGGCAGCCTGGTAAGTTATAAGGATACTTGTGATGGGGTATCTCGCAACTTCCCATGGGTAACAATCTACACTGTTGAGACATACTTAATTAAAAAGAAACGAAAAATTTTTGGTACTAGGTTTTTACAAAATTATAGTAACTTGTTCAGGTATGTGTAGTGTTTGTGTGTGTGTGTGGGGGAGTGTGAGTGTGACTAGGTCTGTGTATGTGTTAATGAATGATTGGTTCATGTATGTAATGATTGTGTACGGGTTCTTCTAGCAAATTCTTGTTAATAAAAGTTCTTTACTACATATACGAGTATACAGTTAGCCTTCTGCAGTCTTCGAAACACTATTGCACTTGTAGCCTATTGTAATCTCAGCTAAGTCTCTAACATCTTCGTAATTAAAATCAATTACACTTACATACATTCAAGAAGCTTTAAGTTTACTTCAAATTCCCATTCATCATTGCCTTCTTATTTCTGCAGCTGAACAATAAAAAATCACATCTCTATTCATAGATATTATTTAACTACTGCCGTGACACAACCGTGAGTAGACATGGGTATTTTATCACCTATATTTTCTAACTACCCACTAAATTATCGAGACGTTTCTTGCGAAATAAAGCCCAGGACTGTGTCTCAAGTCCCCATAATATTTTTCATCGACAATAAATTTTAACATGATACTAGACAGTGAGGGGTCAAAATGTATTGCTGTTGGTTGTAAAACAGCACTTAAAAAATAACTATCTTCGTCTATGATGTTCTCTGTCAGAATGTACGCCTGTAAAGAATTTATGTAAAAGACATTGAACATTTCTGTTGTTGGGTTGACAACAGCATAATACTTCAACGTTGCTTCTACAGCATAAAATTAAGGTAGCTTCTTAGAAATAAAATTGAAAACTTCAAATTGTTCCTTTCTAGCCATTTTGTGAAAGATGCTGCTAGGACGCTGGTCCTTAGTAATTCAAATCGGCGATAATATTTTAAAATGTTCTAACGTTTCATCAGTTTGCATCAAGTTTCAAGTTTAAGTAGGGAGAATAAAAAAATAAACAAGCTTGAATTGCAAGTATTTATTTTCCGAAAATCACCAATAATGTCATAAAAGTATAACTCAATAAACATTCCCACAATAATCAACTTGAGTGAATTAACTTTAATTCGCCACTCAAATTAATTTCGCAATAAGATAAAAAAGAACCTAAAGAAGTATTCACATTTCCATGCTATGCAATTTAGTGCCTGTAAATTGACTGGATGCAATTCAAAAATGCATTCTAGTCTTTGTACTTGTTCAATCACTAAAAGGAGCTTGTTTAATGGATTTCTACCATTACTGAGCAAATAATCGTACTGGACCCGTAAGGGTGCGGTCTTATTGCACTGTCTATTAACACAATTTATGTGCGCGTAATAAATAATTTTGTACTTTTTGAATTATTAGGACGCTCTTCTAACGAGATGTATTTTATATCGTTTGTTTCTATCTCGTTATTTGGTTTTACTATTTTTACATTATTCAAATCTTACGCACGTAAAGTTTCGAAGTACATATTTTAAATTGACGTCATGCGTTTTTCATGACTAACGAACTTCAAATGCATTTCATCAGAAAATATTGCAATTGAAAGCCATTATTTTGCCACCCGTTGAGTTACTACATTAGGCAAACTTATGCACTGACACATTGATTTATTCTCTCTTATATGCATTAAGAATCATCTAGTTCAATCTACCCCTGGTCATCATCCTTCATTCCACCTTGCGATAAATTATGACACTCGACTAATTTCTGTCGTCTTCTTCATCGGCCATATCTATCCGTGCTTTTAAAATCCGGGATTAATTCCTGTTGCTTTTCCTCCGACTTTTTTGTGAGCTCTTTATATATTTTTTTTTCATAATTTCTTTCTCAGTTGGTTCCCGCTCTTCGCTCCGCTCGCCGCTCCGCTCATGTTTTGTCCTCTGTAAGTAGATGCGCCCGCGGCGCGGCGGCGCAGTCACGACGTGCCCGTCTCGCTGAACCGCCAATTTGTGGCCGCCCCGTGTTGGTTTTGTTGAAGCCAGCGTCTTCATACCTACATGCGAGGCTTTTTACACTTTTTGCCACCTCAATACACCAAGAGTGGACGTGAAAAAATGTTTACAAGCCCTTCTTACCGATGTATGCGATATGATTCGAATACAATAGAATATTTGAATTACCATCAAACCTGTATACCGGTATGAGCTTCTATTTACTTCGTTGTATTGGTTTTGGAAGATGCACATTGTTCTACAATGTACTTACTGTGGCCATTCGCTCCCCGATTCTTATAGTCCCTTGAATACATTTCAGGATTGAATATAACTTTGTTGTTATAAATGGTTACTCTATCTACTTTTGCATAAAATAATTTTCCAACCCAAACATGCATTTATTATTAAACGCTTATTACCGAGTAACCGAAGCTAACGTTACATGAACCAATATAATTAATAATTAAGTGCGTAATAACATTTACCGCATACCTCGTCAACTACAAAATTTCCAAAACATACAACCTGCACCAGTGCTGATTGACCTTTGACTGCACGTTGGTTCCGCCGGGGGCCACAATTTTGAGTATGCAACAGGGGGCATCGCGGGTCAAGATACAGTGGACGCTCTTCATAATGACGGGCCCGTCAGTTCGCCCGTCAGTCAGCGAGTCCAAAGAATGAGTTCATTTCCTTCGAACACGCGAGATACGATTTTTAATTAAGTTTTTGTTAAAAATTCATTAAAGAGCCGCGACGATGGCGCGGGTGGGTCTTCAAGCTCAACTCTACATGCATAAATGAGTATGTAATTAATGAGCGTAGAACGCGGCCACTTTACTCGTTATAATGTCGAATTTTAAAGGTTACGTTACCATTATTTTTACCCGTCAACTTTTTAAATTAAACTTTGGCATGAAAAATGTTTTCTAGATAATATAGGCAATGCGGGGCAGCGAGGGCTGAATTTAAAATTTAAAACACAAGAAACATCGGAGGGACGTATGAGCCGATGAAATGTAAATTCCTACTTATTATACCAGCTCCCGAATGTCAACGGGAACGGTCAAGTCACTTTTTATTCATGGAAATAATAGTCAATGTGTCAGCACTAAACGAGAGGCAGTCTCGTAACGAATATCGGTTTAGACACGATCCGACAGGTAACACACCCGCCGAGCGAGCAAAGAACTATTGCCATAAATAGAAATAGATATTTTTATAGAGATAAAAACAAAACTATATACGTCGTTTCCCTTACAAGCGTTTTCCTTTTCATGTTCCTTATGTGTAAATGTAGTTTCTTCGGATGTTTTTGGAATACCTTTATCAAAATTCTTAATTGATTTCCCGTCCAATTTTTATTAATTTATTTTCCAGTATGTTACGAGAACCACCTCTATCTCAAGAAGAAGCTGATGTCAACAAAGCCAAGTTGAACGACGATGCTAGTGTAACACGGAATCTCTCTAAAAATGTCACAATCACACATCAAGAATAACCAAACGCATTGACATAAACGCGAGTTGACAAGGGGGTGAGACTCGACGGCTCATTTAAAAACCCAGTCAGCATTGTGAACGAGTCGACAGGTATGGGTTTTCATATACTTAAGAAAGCATAAAGCATTTTGGAATAACTAAAGTCACAATAGGTTACTATATTACAGGGTCTTGGTTGGAATTGGAATATATTCGTGGATGCAAAGAAGATAGGACGAGAAACAGAACTATGATAAAACTAACTATGGTAAAGACAACCGTAAAGTCGAACACCAGAATTTATAGTGAAATAATAAACTTATGGAATATAGAAAAGGGATGGAAAGTTGGCAACAACGGTAATGCAGCTGGTTAACTTCTGAAGATAAATCTTGTGGAAATATGCAACGTAAAACTACTTGATAGTGGTAAAATAAACGTCCAAGTATAAACGAATATTATGAACAGCAGATATAAAAGTCAAGCAGTGATTTAGCTATCGCCTCTAACCATGTCGCAATAATGGCGTTGCCTTTGAAGCCATAACAAGCGGAATCAAAGGGGAAATTAAACACGTGATAGATGAACCTGTTACCCGAATTTCTATAGAACCGTTTGATATAATCCATATTATATTTAGTCGCTAACAACCCAATCGCAGCTGCGACAATGCGTCCGCGCAGCGCAAGCCCGCTGTCAACGCGAGGCGCCTCCGCCATTTGTAAATTTATCTTCAAAGTAAGCCCCCGTCCTAACATATTGGTCGACGGATCGAATTGAGCGTCGCAGAATCGTTTATTTGTATCGCAACTATAATAAGAACGTTTTTAAATGAATGTCTAATGTTCTATTTTAAAAAGGACTCTATTGTTCACCGGTGGTGGCTTTTATCTTAATAAATTTGTTACTTCTGTTTTATAATAAAAATAAACTTATCTAAATACACATAGATGAAAGACGGGTGTTGACTGAAAATGGCTACCAATTTCTACTGTATACAGTCTAATATTATTATATATCTACTTTCTAGTCTTCTGTTGTAGGTAACTGAATAAACAGTCGATAATGCCAAGTCTCCAGAAGGCGCTAATTTCAGGAGGATTGACATACATTTTTCGGTAGTTTATGTCAGTCCTATACATTTTTACTAGGCCCTCTGGTTTAAACAATCATATTTTATTACGGCACGGCAGCGTCTGAACGCCTTGCTGGTGCACTGCGTGTCGCGGGTTCGATCTCCGCACGGAAAAAAATATTTGTATGGCCTATGGGTAGTTGTTCCGGGTCTGGCTGTTTGTGTATATGAGTTTAAATGTTTGCTAATTCACCCACGAGCCAGGAGAAAATACTAGTGAAGACCAAAGCGTTAAAAAATATCGTAGAAAAGAAACCTAAGGTGGCGAAATCGCCAATCTTACCACTATTTGAAAAAATTGTATATTAAATGAGAAAGTTTGTGAGGATGTTTGTAACGCTTTCAGGCAAAAACTACTGAACGGAATTGGGAAGAATTTGGCACACATGTAGTTTCTAACATGTATTAACACTTGGATACTTTTCATCCCGATAGTACGCCCGACGCCACATCAACCTATACAAAACTAGTTTATGCAGATCTCTCATTGGACCGGAAATCTGTACAAAGCGATGCCAGGTTATACTGAAAATGTAAAGCTTGTGGGGCAAGTACCGTACTTCAGGCAGGCGAAGTCGCGGGCCATAAGCTAGTGTTTCATATTTGCAACGACAATATTCCGAGCTAAGACATCTATAAACTTTTTTTTAAACAAAACCACGGAAATGGACAGTCGTTAACGTAAAACGTTTCACTATACTGGCACTCACTTCATGTCTCATAAAGGAAAGGTAACAGCGAAATACTGGTAGAGAATTAATTATCAAATAAAACATGGAGTGTTAAAATAATAGCCTAATAATCTCTAACTACATAGTACTGTTAGACAGTTAGATTTAATATCTCGATGCAAAGCGAAGCCTTAAGTGGAAGCTTCGACAGTTAAGTGTATGTAAAGGTGCTGGTAAAGCTACAAAATTCAAAAGACACCATAAGAGTAAAGGAGGTACAAAAATATTACAATTTTATAGTTAAGTATAAACATTAGAAAATAGCGGTAATCAGCATAGTACATAAATGTCTACAAGAATTTTCATTGCCAATATGTTCATAACTAAGCATAAAAGCCTGTGTTTTTGAAAGCATATGACAAGCATAGGCCACGTCGCACGGATACACTCGGAAAGAAGGGCAAAGATCGTCTCACACTGGACGCCTGAAGAAGGACAGCGCCATCGAGGTCGACCGCAGCGAAGGTGGCGTGACGATTTCATCATGTTTGCGGGGCTAACATGATGAAAGGATATAGAGGTATGGAAATAGAAAGGGGAGGCCTTTCCCCAGCAGTGGGACAGGACGTAGGCTAGTAAAAAAACCTAACTATTGTTTTAAACTTGTCTCCAACAGTAGGCCTACATTCCTTATTTTCGATTTGGATTTCTAGTATAACTCGAATCAAGCAGATTTCTAACTTTCACAACTGTAAGGGAAACCGCTTGTCTATGATTTTATCAAATGATTCTGCTGTCTATCAAACTGACGTACTTACCTACTTTGTTGACTTTTCCTGCACACACTAAATACAAAATTAAATTGAAGAAAAGTCAGAAAGGTGCGGTAATAATAATATACAGTTTCATCATCATTCTTCTGTTCTTATTCGGCCGGCGCAGCGTGTCTTCTTCTACCATACTTCTCTATTACTCGTTATCTCAGCAGCCACCTCCTTTCTTGCCATATCATTCTTCACACAGTTCATCCATCGTTTCTTTGGTGTTTCTCTTCTCTTATAGCCATTCACATTCATACTCAAAACTTTCCTCTCAACATTTTCCTCATTCCATTAACAATAATATACAGATTAACATTAACTAAATAGCCATTCTATAACATCATCATCATCATCATTTCAGCCGAAAGACGTCCACTGTCAGGTAATTTTGCATTTTTATTTTGTTTTGCAGTCATATTAAAAACTGCTATAGGTAAAATTGCAATTCAAATTCATTTATTTCAAGTACATAACCCATATTGGAAATATTATTAAATTATTCAATTAAATACAAAATCACATACAAATAAATACAAATCAACACCGATTAATTAATAATATCAATAAATCACATCAGCAATAAGAATTTACTTCTTCTACTGCAAACATTTCAAGATCACTCACTAAATAAATACAAAAAGAATTTCCCGTACCGGGAATCGAACCCGAGCCTCCTGGGTGAAAGCCAGGTATCCTAGCCACTAGACCATACGGGATACTGATGGAGCGGCCATACGGAGCGTTCAGTTTATGCCGCTCGCTTGTTTACAAGTTCATTGAAGAAAAGATTTCAACGGTCGAACATCTGTTGAACATAAATAATTTTGTATGTAGTACGTAATGTGTGTCACTTTGTCTGTATGATTATAGGTATTTATTTGGATACCTTATGCAATATGAGTTATTGGTTTTACTACATAATTACTTAAAAAGAGTTTTCGAATTAATTAGTTTTCCCCATTTCAAGCTCATTAACTCAGAGAAAGTTTTAAAGCTAATAAATAATAAATGGCATCAAAAACTTAATAGGCTCGGAAGATCATATTTTATGTTACAATAACCGATGAACAAGTCGACCTCCATATGACATTTACGCAAAACAAAATTTATCTACAATGAAATGTTTACAACAACTTTATTCAGACATTTAATGACGTGTCTCCTTTAACAACGCCTAAACGCGTATCTTAGGCATTTTATGATACTTATCAATTTCATATCAGTTAAAATCTCTACATAAATTTAATTTAGAAGGCTCGTTTTTTATGCAAAGTGAGGAAATAAATTCAACGGAAAAATTATGTGATACTATTTTAAGCGGGTCTTTAGCACCTTATGAAATATAATACGCGATTGAGAATTCCGCGTTCTCGATTACATGGTACTCGGAACGAAAGATAAAAAGCGTTGTATTAATAAGTCAGACTACATTGTTTATAATTAAGTCGTTATGTGTAACGGAAATCCTAATTAAAGACAGGATGATAGTCTAACACTTGCAGTTTTGGATCTGTGGCAAAAACCGCCGGCTGCTCTAGTAAAAAAAAATAATCAGCTTTTGAAATGGGATGTTCACGATTGCCACTGCGATAAGTACTCGTAATTGGAATATTCCAATTAGTTACTCTTACGATCACCGGATACAATTTGTGATTTGACATATTTTTGATCCATCTGAATTAATTTATAAATCCGTATGATTTCACATCAATTTATCATAAATCAGGAGGATGCTAATTTTCATCCTAAATATTTTTACTTTGAACCTCACGCTCAATTCCACGAATATGTTTAAAATTCCGGATGAGGAGTACACTAGACCACACGTCAGTGGTAGATAATATTTTCACCATGAGAAAGAAAGAAAATCTATTTATTTCTCTCGCACAGGACATAACAAAATGATTATTAACAATAAATCAAAGCTATTTAAAAACAAAACAAAAGAAAAAAATAAAATTAGAAATATGACATACATTAGAATAAATGGAGGCAAAAAGGCCTCTATCTCAGCTGTAACATTTAAAAAATGTCATTGTGTTGGTATTCTGATAAGACCCAAAGAGCTGGCCTAGCAAAAAGAATAAAAGGGCCAGCTTATACTAGTGTTATTACCACTGATTTGCGGCCTGCTGTAAGTACCTAAGTATGTACTCCTAAACCGAAACTTTATCATACAATGTGTGATCTTTAGAATGAATACCTCTATAATACCAACGTATCAAAAGCTTGCTATATACTAGACCTAGGTGTTACTCCGCTACCATTAGTACATTTTACAACTATAACGTAGGCAACACAATGTCCCTTCACACAGTTCCTAATGCCGTATCATTGGTGGGAGACGATAAATATTTTAGGACACCAGTGTGAATGGACATTGTCGCTTTATATTGTTCTGGTGACCGGGTTTATGGCTGCTATATGCACTTCGTATGTTTGTAGGATCTCCATTTTCTAAGGATATTCTTGTATTGAACGCTACTGTATTATTGAAACTCTTTTGTTTGTAGTGTCGTTTCTGGTGCAAATAAAGACATCCTTCTGACTTTTTCTGGGTATTGTAAATTCGAAGAGTATTGTTTTGAAGAAAGGCGGTAGTAACACAGTGTGATCTAATAAAATATACGGTTGCCACCGTTTTTGCCCCGTAATGATGACAATATTTCATCGTAAACCACTACACGGTCAATTTAGAATAGTCTATTAAGAAGGATAATGGTGGAGTAGAAGGAATAAAAAAACAGGTACCAATATTATTATGTATTCATTGTCATTCATCTACAGCTTTAACATATCAATGTAAAATGTATAGATCCTTTTGCTTTTTACTTCTGTTATTAGTTTATCTTCTTAATCACAGCCGTGAATATAGTTTCACTTTACTGATATCTTGCTAGTCCACTCATATAAAACCCAGAAAAAGACACAGGGATTTTGTTCAGTCCGACAGTTCCCTCCCAACGTTTGGTAACCCACCTGTAGGAAACAATTCAACCATTTAGCATACATACGCAAAGGCCGAACATAACAATGTTGCCAGCCCCCAAAGATGCCCACTCCTGACCATTGTCTACACAATGGTGGACCGTGGACGACTACACCACGTTTATAGACCGGTGCATTGTAAATCGCGTAACGGAAAAATGGCGATTAGCGGGATGATGAGGAAATTTACTATAAGTGTCAATTGAAGAGTACTTTTATTGTAAGAGGTGAAGACTATGACACACAGTTTGTGAAGTAAGATTAAGGGCCGGACTCCACCAAAGCGGAGACAAGACGAGAGGAGAGATGTGTTTGTAAACCACGAATAGAATTTAGTTAGTTACACTTCTCGTCTCCGCTTAGCTTTAGTGAGAACGGTTGAGCAGAGAAGAGAAGACATGCCTCGTAATTCTTCAGGCCACCGGAGATGAGAAGAGAGGTGACCCGCTTTCGGTGAGCTGCGTGTGTTGATGGGTGGTGTGCTGTGTGCGGTGAATATACCCTAGCTTTTAAACATCTCCGCTCCTCTTCACTTTGCACATATCCGCTCAGCTTCGGCGGAAACACCCTAACTCTTACGCATCTCCAGTCCTCCCGCTTCGCACATCTCCGTACGTCTCCGCTTTGGTCGAGTCCGAGCCTAAAAATGGAAATTTAAGGAGCAGTCAAACAAACCGGGTTGGGCTCCGGACATCCTGCGGACACCACTCTTTGAAAGATATTTCATTATAGATAAACAAATAGATTATTGTTATTTATTTTAGATAGATTATTTCATTATTGATTGCTTTTTTTTTATTTTCGTTATTTGATATTTTCATTACTTTTTTTTTTTTCATTATATTATATATTAAACGTATAAACGTACAGGGTCATGAGGCTCAAATAATTTTGAAGATGAATGGTGGAAGTCATCTTTATGAACAACTTACGGAATGATAGATATTCTTGTATAGCTTTTGTAACTGGTTCTTGAAATAATATACATATTAAGCTAAAATATACAGAAGATAAGATCTACAGACGAAATATGGACTCTTTTAACAACTACCAATTTATCAGAAACAGCAACACATCTAGGATTATTTATGACTCATATTAAACATTTAATGGCGTAACAAATATTTCACACAACATAGACTACATATTATATATTTTTGAGGTATTATCCTAAACGTTAGTCACAAGCATAACCGTTAAATTACCATTAAGTCACTAACCAAACAACTTTTATGTCTATGATAAGAAATACCTGACCACGATAATACGCCCTTCCCGTGTCTGACCCAAAACCATTAACAGTAACTTCGCGACTACCGTTCAAAACAAACTTGAACCTCATTTTATTACTCCGATAATTAATGCTCGATCAGTTTGTATCGGCCGCCAACGCGCAGACGTCGGCATCTATCAAAAACGGAACATAATAGCTGGTAACAATGGCTGTGGGCATCGACAAGCACCTCAAACTAATACCAATAACTAAAACAGTACACAGCGGCTCGCCTGTTGTCTAAACGCATTTTTCCCCGAAGTAAGGGGTCAATATTTATCTTTTTCATGAGCAGCACAAAGCTTAATGTTTGTCTCGACGTTGCACTTCGGGTCCTGTGTAAACTCGCCCTAACAAATTGTACGTAGTACTGCTGATCGGTAACATTACAATCTCAGCCTTGTTCCAAAAAGGTTAAGGTCCGATTTGGAAAACGGAAAACCGAGCCTTAGTAAAGACACAAAAAGCATTATATTTTATGTCTATAGTAGCATTTAGTAGCTTAAGGCGATTCTGCGGTTACATTGTAAAGAACTTTATAAGAAAATGGATACATCGCCTGCAGTGCTTTCAAGATAAACTATAACGCAAACTCTGAAGATATAATTATATTGATATAAGACCTAACTCAGGGGACGTTTTTATGAATTACTTATTCCTTTAGACTAGAACTGGTTATTTGATTACGGTACGGCGATGGGTACACTAATGGATTCTCTGAGAGAATATCTGCCTACTAATACTAGGGTTTGTAAGTACGCAATAAACAAAAATAGACCTTATTACGCTTAGATCCTGTTTATTATGAATATGTAAATCTACTTTGATATAATTTACGTTTTCATACCGTGATTTTATGCTAAGAATTTGTATATGTGACGTTCGCACGCGACCGAAAGAATTTGCTGAGATACTGAACAGCTACATACATTATGAGTCCATTACATTAATATATTGATAAAGCACTTTACATCCACTAAACCTGCTATAATAATTATTCAGATAGGACTTATAAAACAAGACCTACAAGCTCTTAAAAACCTTCCATCTCAATTTGTTAGGGAACAGGATCACGCTGCTACGAATTCAATTTGTTCTCATGCTAATTTTGAAATAAAAGTAAAACAGAGAGGTATCAGACGGTTATCATACCTCCCAAGAAGTAGGAGCATTAGGGGAAACTGGTTATTTTGTGCTTCTAAGCGGGTTATAGTAAATACAACACGATTATGATTCCCTTGGGATAAGCAGGCTCCGATTTGTAGCTGTAGTTCGGCTCTGTTTTGAAGTTTACGAGGAAATTGCTGTTGATTTGTCAATATAGTTAGTTAGTTAGTTAGTTTTGACCTACTAAATGCGCAAAATTATGGAGGATATTCACCACAGCAGTTATTGATCAGAATACATTCAGTATTGTTGGAAGGAGTTAGAGGTTATTAACGGTTTTTTAACGACTTTCTGGATCAAGGCTCCAGAAAGTCTTCAACAAACAGTTACACCGCCAGAAAGCGGCGCGGTAGACCTCGTAGAAAATGCCGGAGCTATCTGGTCAAGATCAGCGACCAGTAGTCCACATTGGCCTTGGATCGAAACAGCTGGAAGAAATTGGGAGACGCCTTTGCCTAGCAGTGGGATGTTGCAACCTAACAGTATCAGTATAATTAAACTACAGATTCAAATAACTTCTTTGAATCTAAATAAATTTCTTTAAGAGTGAAATATTCATTAGTAGAAGCATTAGTACATCGTGTCTGCTTAGTAGAAATAGTCAATACTTAACAGTTTTTATATTAGAATTTCCTTGATCTGAAGAATTATTGCCATTGAGGTGACACTTCAAATTCTGTTCATTTTTATAGAGAGTTGCCGGTGTCCAATGCGTATTCTCGTAATGACTAGATATATGAACGCGGAAGAAGCAAAACAACTATAAATAAGGATCTTAGCAGTTAGCCTTCTGAAGTTATTACCTATAATGCCCCCTGGAAAACCCCGTAAGTTTTTGTAGCATCAAAACACTAAAACTTCTTTAATTTTACTTAGCTGGCTTTCTATGGGTCCACTTTGTTCCTTTGATCAAGTAACACTAAAAGAAAACACAAATAACAAAAATTTCAATCCACATTTGGGAGCTTCATCCGTCTAGCTCGTAACAGCGGCTTGAATATTTATTTGACACGTTTTGATTAAAGCGTTAGATAGCTGAGACAGCCATCCTGCGGTATCACGAGATGTGAACATCGCATTCAAATAATGTACTAAGAGATAAACAATCGAAGACTGTTAGAAAAAATATGAGATAATAGTGTTTGGTTTTGCTATTATGTTGAACAATCGTATTGTAATTTAATTTAAAAAAATGTATTGAACATAGTTGTGCCCTTCGGTAACATTGCAGGTTTTAGTAAATAATTATGCCTTTCTCTCAAATTGGGAAATAAAAAACGTTAAGTATTCTTTATTTTTTTTTTGCAGGAATATTTAGTGACTAATACAATTTATATGGTTATACAAATATACACAGAGTATCTGGCATTTAAAATTATCATAACTACTTTATAAGTGCGTATTAAAATTCAGAAGAGACCATTAATAACATTTAGTATTAAAATAATACCAACAATTTTAATTAATTAAAATACTCTGTTTTAATTTACATTACACGATCTAATTAAGTAGATTTTCTTAATTATAGGCATAATTTAATGTACAAAGTATAATTTATGTTTAGGTAGCTTATATTTTTGCAAATTTTTCACACATAATCAAATTATAAAGCGGAAAATTTTAAGCAGTATCTGATTACGTTTCATACGAATCATCCCATTTAAAGGTATCTAAACTGGCCATATTTTTTACACTTTAAACGACACCAATAAAAAACCCATAATATTCACATCTCAGTAAATGGATCATAAATCACGTTGTAACATAAAACTAACGGGACCACTCTGTTACTCGACAATACTTTTGATGGAGACAAAACCCATTCGAGACAGCAATTCGCAATCCAGCAGCAATAAACATTTATTAGTTAAAACTTCATTGTTCCCCATCACAAAACAAAGGGTTGTCGCGAACCTCGTAAACAATAACATAAATACATTGCAGATCTTTCAACAAACTAGCACAAAGTCTTTGTTGCTCGCAAACCCTTTGGGAGCTTTCGCAATGACAGATGACTCAGTAACCTATTAACTGTGGAACAGTTTGAGAGATATCTAAATATTGACTGTTGCTACAGCTACTGTTAAATTACGTATCAAACTGGTGTACATATATTTACATGTATCTGAATACATCACGCAAGATATTTGTTGTTGAATTCTCTATTTGTGTCGTTAGATTCAAGTTCTCTTAAAGCGCTTAAGGCATGCTTAAGGCCATTAATTTAGTTTCGGCTTTCCACATAAAGCTATAAAATATTCGTTCAAAGCCTAAATTGCCTACAAACGATACAATCTGGAATGGCTACGTTCCCAATTTACGAGTATAGTTGCCTCAAAGCATTCTCCGTACGGAGGAACGGTTGGCATTTTTGTCGAGCACAATATTCTTATGAGTTTCTAAACATGACCATTCCATTTAAATCCGAGTTTCGTCTGTGAGTATACTTAAGTTTTTATTGCGCTATTATTCTTTATAGACGGAATTTAGAATAATTTTGAATGTTTAAAATAGTCTGCCGTAAAATCTAGATAAGTATCAACAGACGCACTAAATTAGGTATTATTACTATTAAAGATATTTTGATAAACTTAATTGTTTCTTGTGTTCATAAAACTTCGTCTAATAGGGTGATTCGCTGTTTTTAATTAAACAATGGCAAAGTTATGAGTACTTTAGTTTTTACTGATACCGTTAGCAGATATTATGATGATGTTCTACCACTAACTCTACGACAATGATCAAACATAAAATACATTTTGACGCCTAAGTGTCCTATTCTCGTCGTTGTTTAGATGTTTATATTTTCTTACTTTTAGTCTTATTTTTATCATTAGTTTAGTTCTATTTGTAGTCTGTATATAATGTAAATATAATTAAAAGGAGAATATACTTTATAAATATTAGTATCTATAAAAGTATATTAATATAACTTCCATAAATTCTTGGATACTATAAGTACATTTTCCTTTCAAATACATTTCATACATGTGAATTAAAATGCCGATGAGTCGCTTTGAAATCCAATATAACTTTTAAGCATGAAATATGGCCAAACTATGAAGGATGTTGAATTTCCAACAATGTCCGTTGACTCTCAATTACACAAGACGACAGTCAATTAATTTTACTATCATTTACATATCTATTCGTAAATTTGCCCACGGCAACTGAATGATGTTGTCAATTTAGAATTTTATATTAGAATTACACGATATGATATTCTTCTTCAAATCCTTAAAGAAATACAATCAATATTTTACAAAATCCTTTAAGTATCTTTAGGAGGTTTAATCCGACATTGTTGCGGGCTCCTAATGGCGACTCAAAAATGCCGACAATAAACGCATTAGCTGTCTGTCGGATCACGCGTCTCCATCAAAATAATGTGTCACATATACAAATCCACGAGAGAGTGTCGCTTCCTTGAGCTTTTTCCAATAAAGCCACCAATGATGTCACTAGAAGAATAAACGGATAGAATTACCACTTGGTGATAAAAGGAGTTTTGTACAGGTGTTTTTATAGCTAGACTGATATATTTCTTGAAATCTTTACGCAATGCTGTGTTTATTATCATATTAAAACACTTAACCTTAATCTGCCTCTCCGAAACCCAAAACCCATCAATGAATGAAGCATCACACAAAGAGTCCATATGGAGAGCCACGTGACAATTATTCACGTTTTATTTACCATAATTCAATCGTCCGTCGCTTAAATAACATTATCTACAGGCAGTAAATATCGGCCATTATCGAGGGCCCTTCAAAATTCCACGCGGTGTTTTTGAACGAACGCGAGAGAATGACGCGTCAACTCCATCCACCAAGAAAAATATTGAGACAACAGGCTCGTCGAGTGCCCTCCACGGCGACATAATGGCTTTTCATTGAATTCCTCTTGCTTTCTTTTGTTTATATCCCATAATGTTTCGATTGGAGCATGATGGAGGGCGGCCGTGATTACTTTAATAACAATGACGACCGGGTACAAAGGACGAGACCACTAAAATTATGTGCGGGGTCGGTCTGTATGGTTCTCATGCCCCTCACGTAAGCACGGCGAACCGGAGCATGCTCGGTGACGCTTACCTGCCCCCACGTCACGTCACATATAAATATTATCAACACAAAATAATGAGCCTTTCATAGAAACCCATTAGCTTTATGACCTGATACTAAACTTATAAAGAAATATACAAATATGTGACTAAAATACGGAAACATGCGTATTTTTATGTTTTTAAGATTAGATTATCATATCGATAAAGAAATTCTGCGAGTCTAAGGAAACAAGCTAAAGATAAACCAAACAAATAAATGCCGAAGGTGTCCCAATTATGGAGACATAAGGGTGGAGTCATACCGAACCTCGCCCGTGTCTATCGGTGAACGTGTCAGGTATTCAGAGACCGTGTTCGGTAAAGCATTAGGTATGGAAGACTCGCCGCAGCGGAAACAAAACGCATTTCTTTACTTATTTTAATATAGGATAAAGGCGTCGCTGGCTCGTACCCGGCGATATGTATGCAACACAGCAGAGGGACACGCTGTTTGATATGGTTATTACGTCCTTTGTGGAAAGGATAAAGAAGCCGGTGTGAGCGGGCTCTGGGCTCCGCGGTGAGATTTGTCTTCGTGATACGCTAAAATTTAGAAAAAAGCCACTTGACAAGAGGATACACAGTCGGCCTCCTTGGAAATGGTAATGTTTCATAAAATCAAAACCTGTTTGGAAGATAGCCTTAAGAATAACTAAATTTGGTGTGACTAGACTGGACGCCATTCATCTCCGTGGATGTCATTCACGACATGATTCATTTCTTGCTAACGCTACGAGAAACAATAGACAGCGGCCGTCATTCACTGAATAAACTAAAGTGGGAATAATTTTCGAATATGGTGAGATTCACAAAAAGCCGTTATTCAATCTGGTTTTTGAATTCCCAAAGCTTGTTCCCTTAAATCTTTCTACTTGACGTGTGGCCCTCAAACAATATTCACTTAAGTTTACCATTACCACCACGACGTAACTGCTACCTTAGACGCTTCAAAAGATACATGAAGCATAATGGCTGTTTACTGTCTTCTCCCCGTAGCGAAGCATATTTTATGGGTTTATGTATGAGCGTCCCGGTCCGACAAGCATAGCTCCAAGCGATTCCGACACGATAATCGCAACACAAGAGGATGTCTTGACATTTCTTTTCTTCGAGGCGATGTGTAGCAGTAAATAAACTGGCATGGACATCAGTACTGGGCTGACACCGTGCTATTATATTGTTTGCGTAATTGCACCCCTCGACCTGGAACACTTAGCGAATCCAGCTTGAGATGCTAATGCATGCGAAGCGGACGCAAATTACTCATGTGAAACATTATTATACGTAACTTAAATTAATTCTACAAACATTGCATAACTCGGAAAAAATCAATGAAAGCCACGCATTATCTGATTATGCAGTTGTTTAACATGCAAATATGTGAACCTCTTATACCGATATACGGAATCTGAATGTATGCAGAAGCATTGTCGTTCTCATATACAAACAAAGGTTTGGAATAAACTTAATGAAGCGTCGAAAGTCAACAGGAAAAGTAAACCTGGGTAATATTTGGAAAACATCTTTATGATAATATGACTTAGGCTCTCTTTTATTTTTCTTACGAACCATACTGTTTGACTACGTGCTGAAAGCGTAGGGACTTAAAAATAGGATCAAGTAAGGCTAACTGTAAGATATGTGTTCTTGGAAACAGTCACGCACTCGGGAAAAATATCCACGCTTGTCGTTGAGACTTTTGTATGTGACCCTAGAAGTACATATAACTTAGAGGTAGTTACAGCATTTGCAGCACTTCCTTTATAACAAAGGAACGTTTTTGGACACAATTGAACAAGTGCTATACCTTCTTATGAGAGCCATCACCTAGGTAATAGTTTATAGTAATTTGATAGCTTGAATGCCTTGTATGACTCTTCCTTGTTATGCACTGATGTAATCATGATGAAGATTAAGTTCCATAATGACTTTATCGGCACAATAAGGGTTTCTAAAATACTGAGAAAACACCAAAAACTGGTTGTTCAAACAAACATACATCACAATGAACTCGGCATATCACCTGATCCTGTTCTAAACAGGAATTGTAGCGTTCTGTATCTAATCTTCACATCTGCGCATGTTTCCTCCAGCGTAAGTTACGTACTTACGTTAGCACCTCTGTTCCTTGCGTTGTCAATTCGCAATGAATCTCCTCGAGTCGAACCCCATCGCACTTTATCAGCTAGATCTGAAACGCCGCATACCTGATCTCTGGAGATAGGAATCTGCGGTTGAGAGACCGCAATTTGAATATTACTAAGTCCTATATTATCTTTCAGATTTAAATGTTATTGTTATTCTGGTCCCTGGTTATTAAGCGGTTGAGTTTCTGAGGACTCTTTCTCGTTGATATCTTGGTTAACCAGTACGTTGGCAATCAAAAATGTAGCTTCAGTCGATTTACTATGATTAATTTTGGATTCCAGCTGAGTACATGCATTTAGATCAATGCATCTACAGAGTCAATTGACCAAGCTAGCGGTTGCTTTATGATCACAGTACACCATACTGTCGTTTTACCTTAAAACAACAGTTGTGTCATTGTTGACACACAAAAACAGTTAGTCGATGGGTTTTACTGACTGTAATGCAGGATGACATTGTTTGACAACATCTAAAGTGTCAATTTAGACAAATTGCGCGGATGTCGCAACTTTGAAACAAAATCCCGTTACTGTAATCTCGTAGGTCTAATGTACTTTCTACACCATAGTCGGCAAATACAAAAAGGTGATTCACACAGCCGTTAAAACATTCCATTTGCTAATATTTGCTTTTTTGATTTTCCACTTTTTACTACTTTCATTTTACAATGCAATTTTTATGGGTTAAAAGCGCCGACTTTTATTGGGGACCGTTAACACAAAACTAGAAAGCAACGGTACTGAAAGGTTCGCAAAAAGAGTTGCAAATAAAACAATAAAGACTTTCGAATCCGCAAACAAAACCATTTGTTGTTACACGAAGAACCGTTAGTCCGGTAAAGGGCTTATTTATTGCAAAAAGTAATTTGTTTGCAAGGTCCTTCTAAAAATTGAGATTTCGCCAATTAAAGAAAAAGGGTGTAGCTGTCGGCAAATGTCGGGAAACAAAGAAATGTTTACAGCCTTAAGGAATTAATGTTCCGTTGCAGGCACACGGGAGCCAAAGAGTTAAATACGTAGAAGTTCTTGTTTATTGTTCTTGACAATATTTAACAGACAAGAAGCGAAATTACCGACCAATAAATTTGCTGTAGGAAAAACCCTGGCACAGTTATTTAATCATAACTTTTTAGTACATGCTCAAATCAATTTTATTCATTCTAAATTGTACGAATACGCACACGCATATTGATTTGCAGCGGGCTCGCAATTAATTTCTACCGAAAGGATTGTCAGTGTTTATTTGATATAATTATCATTAAGTCAGTCGTCATAAAGTCAATAATAACACACCACTACAGTTTTTACGAGATCTGTTTTATTACATGGTTTATTCGTTTTGATGGACAGTATATTATTATATTTAATGAAGCTTCACAAGCTATAATGGCGTTTGCATAAGCAATTACTAAACTGATATGGAATAATCAATTTCTGAAATTAATTATTTGTAATTGTGTGCTAATAAAAATACGAACACACATGAGAAATATTTTGAAAGTCAAATGTATGTTTCGAATTGTGTAAACCCAAATAATTTTATACATAATCAGTATATAAAACGTTCCTACTGTTGATAAATAGGCTTCCTTAGTGTGAGTCGGATTATTCAATATACATCATCATCTGCCTAGCCTTTTCCCAACTATGTTGGGGTCGGCTTCCAGTCTAACCGGATGCAGCTGAATACCAGTATTTTACATGGAGCGACTGCCTATCTGACCTCCACAACCCAGTTAATACTGGGTAATACGATACCCCTTGGAAAGACTGGTTGTCAGACTTTTCGGGCCACTGACTACATAACGACTGTCAAAGATCTACAAATGACACCCGGGACCAACGGCTTAACGTGCTTTCCGAAGCACGGAGGAAACTGGGTAAGTAATGGGTGGTCATCCATCCACAGACCAACCTAGGCAAGCACGGCTTAACCTAAAGATCGACTAGAGCGGCTGTTATTATTTAGCCACGAGCTCCTCAATTCAATATCAATATACAATATTGCAAAAACATCATCATTCTCCAGCCCTTATCCCAATTTATTTGGGATCGGAGCAGCAGTTCTTTTTCCATACATCAATATTACTCCTCATCTCGTCAGACACTTCCTTTCTTGCCAAATCACCCTGCACACAGTCCATCCATCGTTTCTTTGATCTTCCTCTACTCATGTAGCCATCCACATTCATGCTCAAACTTTCCTCACGACATTTTCCTCATTCCTTCGCATCATATACCCACACCACCACCAACCGACAACCCAAAGCTTTTCAATCACTGGCGCTACTTTCGACTTCCTCTTATGTACTTATTTAATCCATTCGCGTAACACCAAACATCCCCAGCATTCAAAATATTGTAAATACGTCGAGACGTAATTGTCCCATGCACAGACTGTCTTACAGTGTTCCATATAAACACATGGCTTTATGCATGACAACGAAATTTACTGTTGTAAAGGTCGCTGAAGCCTCTCACAATGAAGTACATTGTCATGCGCTTAAAGCACGTCCGAGTGAGGCGCTGTGAGTGACAGGCAAATAAAAGTAGACAAAGGGACGATCGCGCGCCGCGGACGTGGACCGTGGACGTCGCTCACAACTCTTGAGTCACACTGGAAACATCCTCTTAGCTTCTCACACTTTCCCTACTGCAATAAGAAGTTAAGAACGAAATAAAAATTAAATCCTTCACATGCAAGTTTCATTAAATCACTCTGGAAACAAGTCTGCCGTGTAACAATGAACAATACTTCACAGTTTCCGAGTCGAAAGTCAATACTAATACCATACTAAATGTCCGGCCGTGAGTTCCCAGATGTAGTGAGCTTTTCTATAGCACGGCGCGGCGGCGAGAGGGGGGGCCGGACCACCAGCGCTGCGCCCGCGCCGCCCGATCCGCCGCATAATTACTGTGTACAGACACACACACACATCCATGCCACTGGCCGCACACCTATCGATAAAACATTAAATTAAATTTTATCTGCCTTGTAAATTTCATGGACACTGATTGAGTTTTCGGTGTATGGACTTTAACTGGTCCCGAATCAAACTCGAAAAACAGACGGAGCGTTCTCCGGTAGCCATATTAAAATCGGATGCGGTCTCACTCCGGTCAGTTTTACGACCGTCTCGTATAGTATATTCTTATTGATGGTAATCGATCCGCAACAATGTTGGTCCATCAGCAAATAGACAATATAGAGTTGAAATATTCACCTCAATCTCTATAAAATCTCCATAGGTATGCGACCTTTAACTCCACACACATATGGCTATTGTCAAAACGGAGTACCTCACGTAACGTGTAGGAGCGATACATTCGCATTCTTTGCGTGTTTGTCGTTCCAATCAAAAATGGCTTCTATATTTGTTCAGTGAAATGTCAAAATATGTCGTGAGAACGTTACGAGGCGTATGATGGCGCGGGCGCATCGTGTCGGACCGGTCACGCGAACGCTACACTTGTACTGCCAGTACTCCAACTACTCTGCACTGTTTGCGAAATAAGAATTTCAGCCTCGGGGAGATTGAAGGCTTTTATGGAATTTTAAGTTGGAAAAGCATCCGTCAAAGGCTGTTGATTTATGACCAGAGAAATTTAAAAATAAGTGAATTTATCTCTTTAGACATCGACAATTACTGTCAGACAGCTAACGATTTTGAATCTTCGCACTTTGATACTGGATACAAAACTAGACGAAGAATCTTCTTGTTTAATATTTGTCTCCAGTCCAAAAATTGGTTTGAAAGAATTTCGAGTGAAATGTGTCAAATTCCGCTCCACAACGTTAAATCGACATTCTACAATAATCGACAGCGGAAAATACAAGACTTGTTATTACTTTCTAAGTGATTATTTACCTCTATACCAAAGCAGTTAATCAAGCCCCTAAGCAGCTCTAAAGTAAATAGAAGCCTGGCCCGGTTTACCACAGCGCGGTAAGTTTTATAGATGACCTACGACCCGCGACAAACATTGCATAGCTCTGATAAAACATAGAACATTAAGCAATCAATTAACAACACGAACCGTACTGCAAAGGTTAGTACACAAAACATTAATAAAACAAAGTTATAGTTCCACCACTGATGGAGGTTCAAACTCGCCGGACCAAGGAATACGATGATGATAGAGGACCGTCGCACATAACTCTCGATTTGAACGATAATCGATGATTCATAATTGAGACTTCGAACAGTTCTAAATCAATAGATAACTATGAAACATGATCTCATAATTACTAGAGAGCTAACGTCGGTACAAAACCAACAAAGCAAACGGGAAGACTGTAATTCAACCACCCATCTGTGGAGGCGACCCAGTAATGGCCATCTAAATCACTGGACGTAATCGCAACAGTGATTTTAAACAGAGGTCACGAAGCACTCCTATTGGACAATATTTATGAAGACAAAAAAGGTAGGCCCCTAGGATGCCATTTATTACAGAGCACTTTTTTGTCAATTATACTGTCACGTCACACACCAAATTTCTGTACAGCATCTCCGTTTGTTTTTGTCTCGGCCCGATCGATCGATATATGAAAGCTTTATCCGAATACGGCCCGATGGATGCACGAATAAAAGGATCAACGAAAAAAGCTCGGCGTCCTTTTAGACGTCGAAGTTTGGTATCTAAGCGACGTGTCTAAAAACACATTAAGTAGATAATACCGACAGTGTTTTACAAATAAATTGTGTAGAGAGCCGAGTCTCGGGTTCGAGTCGCGCTCTGGATCACGAGGCTACTACAAATGACTGCGTATCCTTATCAGGTAGCGCCGATGCCCGCGGTGAAATATTTTTATAGCGTTTAGATGCAGGCGGCTTCCGTGTCTTTCAAACTGTCCGTCGGATCTAGTTACATGTTCCTATTACGATGTTTTATGGCTCATATCTCATAGAAACATTACATCAACGACATTTCACAACATCTTGGCGACGTATCGCGATAGCTCGAGCCGCTCTACAGTTTAAGGATCCATAAATATTTGTTTTAAATTGAACGATGTCGAATATAAATTCCGTTACGGATTTATTTTTAATTGGAGTAGAGTGTGCGCTCCTTTTATACTCTGCGAGTCTGCGTGTCTCGTTTCAATAAAATTGATCGTAATCGCGCTCGTATGTTTTATCTACAAAGTCAGTTTTTGAGCGGCATACCGTGGCTACAATAAATCGATGTTCATTACAGAAATCGCCGTAAAATACCTGAGCGATTCGACATCGATGCGAGGGCTGCGCGGGCGGCGCGACTCGCGAGCTCGGCGAGGCAGTGTGCGTGCGAGCACCACACCTCGGCGTACGGCGGTGTCGGGAACAGGTAGTGTTGTGTATAAACAAATAACAAAATCGACTTGTCTTACAGAGCGCGCCAAGGTCGGGCTGGACTGCCCGCGCTCGACCCGCCGCGCCGCGCCGTCCATCCACAGTCCACTTTTATACTTTTTTTCTTTCTTCAAAAGCCCTTATTTATTGTGATGGCTGAGTATTTGGGCGCACAGTTTGTATAAGCAATCAATTTTATTCATTTAGACGGAGCAAGTTCTCTTCTACAAATAAATAAGTGAATATAAAAATATTGTTGCTGCCGACTGGACAACCGGCTTCTTGAGTCATCGAATGTGAGCAATTATACAACCGAACCGAAAAATATTTGTATTGACCAGATCCAGTATAATCGAATACCGTAAAAAAACATACATCCGCTAAACAAAACTAAACTTAACGGTGATAACCTAACAAATGGTGGGGAACGTGTCCGTGAAATCGATATCTCAAACGTTTGATTCTTCGATCGATTTCGTGATGAATGGTGGGTGATATTCGATACTCGATCGATTAGTGAATGGCGGCGGAAGTGCGAGGAGCGTAGTCGGAGTAGAACGTAAGCCACGGGGCCCCACGATCCTCAACTGTGACAAATCGCTGCGTGCCATCACTCGTTCTAATCGTTTTGCTTAGCGTCCACAATAATATCGATTTAATTCAATTAACGCTTCAATGCACTCTTGCCATGCGAACGGATTTATGAGAACAAAAAACCGATTATGCTTTGATCCGGTTGATCAGCAGGCTGCCTGGTTAATTATTATGTAATTTTTCGGTCTTAACTAAGTAAGTCTCTGTTACCTTTTCCGAAAAAACACAGTAAATTCACGTCTTAGAATGCAAAAATAAGAAATCATTCACATAATGCTTAGAACTGCCTTGATTGCCTGATGACTAGGCAATCATGAAAGAGAAAAGTGGAACTTTGTCCTAGTTCCACATAATACTGATTGTCCTGTCATGCAATTAAAAATCAGCTTACAATTCTTCCACAGAAACTTCGTAGACAGCCAGGTGACATGACAAAGATAGAATTACACATCGCTGTTATACTAACAATAAAGGTAGCGCTATTTTCCCATACACTCCACGTTATAAATTCTTAGAACCATGTTCCGTATTGTAGGCAACTAAAGCATATAACTACTTATTAACATACCTATCGGTAACGGGATTTTTTTACGTCGTGTTTTTAATAAATGTATCAGATATTTAGTTAAAACAAAGAAAACCAGAACTGATATGGGTAATTTTGGACATAGCAGTAAGATTTATAGCAAGTCTTTATCCTAGGTCCCCGTCATGGGTATTACAAGCAGCTATACGAGTACACTCAACAAATGTATTTAACGGACCAGACAAGTCGCTGGACACCAACAACTCAAAAGCTACTGTTTTTAAGCAACTGTTTTAAGTTAATAACTGATATACCTACTGGATATCATCTTCTACTTCTTCTTTTTCTACCGTTCGCATTTTAACACATTATCATCATTATCATTGGCAGCCTTGTCTACCCACTGCTAAGCATAGGCCTCCGCTCTTTCATGCTTTCCTGGTATACGCGAGTCTCGACCAGATCTTTCTAGCGATCTTCTGCAGGTCGTTTATCCATCTGGCTGTTACCCTGCCAACACATTATTTTTATTTTAACACATTGCTGATCTTTAAGTAAGACTTTTAGTTGGTTGTTTGGTATGTACTCTGCCTTTTCACCATATTCTTGCATTCCAACCGTCTCCTCAATAGTCTTCACATAATATCACATTCATCATCAATTTTGTAAGATTTAATGCGTTGATACGATCGTTGTAGTGAGAAAAGCATAATTCAACCAAAGCCCTTTCTGTTCTTAGTCCTACCTCAACAGTTGTAAAAGTCAACTACAAACAAGATACTCATACAAAGCCCGGAATCGCAGCACTGACATGGACATGGATATGGATGCTGTGGTACAGAAATATAGCACATTCCTACACTGTCTAACAGTTAAACAACATTGAAATAATTATACCTTCAATTCAACAGTAACTAAACACTAACAATGTATTACACTCAAAGTGGTTTACTTATAATAAGCGACGACAGGAAGACACCGAACCCGACAATTTTCTACAATTATCATATTCTCAAAATTGCCTCTAATGTCAAGAATTTCATCACGAGCCTCCTTGTTAGCGACAAAAAACGTCACGAGTAACAAGACAGTAGCATGTATTAGAAGCTGTCAAAAAAAAAGTATGTAAATCGATCCGAAACACGCAACGGCTCGCATGTGTAACTGTATTAGGTTCTTGGGGCTTTTTTCGAAGTTTGTATTCCGGTAGCGTTAAAAATAGTTGATATGCGACGGAAATGTTGGAATTCTACGGGTTTTTCAATGAATATGGTCGCGTTGAATTCATTTAGAGCGTTTTACATACGTTTTAGTGGCGCTGTCAGATATTGGGTAAGAGGCCATTTTTTGATTGAATGTTTCAAATCACACCCTTGAATAAAGCAATCAGGGACATCTCCATTTGGAAGCATTTGCACTAACAAGCAAATAAAACACAAATAAATATGCCTTACAGCTGACAACTCAATGAAGTAAATTGACGAAAAACTTAGTCAAAGTCAAAAGTTTTTTTATTCGCATTGGGTGTAAATATAAACTTATTATGTTTTTAATATTTTATACGCAAACCCTGCGTAGGGAACATAGCTGTTTTGTAACGTCACCTAAGACGTTATTAATGGAACGAAAATTTCGAGAACTCTGAGCGGGGTGCGATGGTCTAGTTGGTTAAGACATCCGGTGTACTGAATCGGAAGGTCGCAGGTTCAAACCCTGCTCGCACTGGAATTTTTCTTTCCATGTCAAAAACAGTTATTATGTTTTGCCGTCAACGGCGTACGAGTATTAAACAAAATTAACAGAATTAAATTTTGTTAAAAGGTAATAGCAGCTATCTACCATACATTACAGCTTATATTACTAGCTTATATTAACTTATTTCTTAAGTTAAGTTCTAAGTTTCTAGGTATTCAATTTAAATTTTAAATATTCTTAAAACTATGATAACTAAAATAATCTACAAGCGGCTTATCATTTTCATTCAAGTCAAACAGAACGGGTCAAGTAAAGAGAACGGGACGAGCCAGAGCTTGAAGGCAACAGATTATATTAACAAGCAACTTGTCATTACCTCTGTGAATCTGCGATCTTTGCCCTTATAAGTTACTTTGCTGCGGTTCCGAGACCTCATAATGCACGTTTTGGAAGTCTGCCAACAAAAGGCAGCCAAGCTTTTATTTGCATAATTCTAACTTAAAAAGACATTACGCATTATATTCTCCTTTTACAGAATTTCTTACATTTTGCCTGGTTAATCTATGTGCAGCTAGTCGCTGAGATCACCGCCTCCGTTCCCAAGCCAAGCCTTGACACATATCATCCGACAACAATGAGCAAGAACATAGTAAACGTCAATTACAGCATTACTCGTGTATCGCTGACTCAATCGTAGGCACATGCGGAATCGAACAAGCGACATGGTGCGCCGCTTATGAGAACACAATTACAATCCATTATATTCGCCTGAGACCTTTTAGGGCCGAGCTAACCAGCTAACCGGATCGCAGAGCAATGCGTAGCAGTCGCCAGACGAGGAACACAAGAGTCCGTGTCGAGGCAGAGCCGGGGCACAACATTATGTCCCCCATCCCGTATTGTTTGTCACTCAGACGGATTTCACGGCGACAAATGGCCTCAGAGACCCAGGATAAACACGCCACGGCACAATGCCTCTCGTATAAAATTAAAACAACTCCAACTTAATAAGAGTTTAGTGAGCTAGTTATAAAGGCAATTTTCTAAACGACTGCTTGTACGACTTCATCCTATACGTTTGTTCATCTTGAACGGCAGCAGAATAGTTCATTGTGGATACTTTAATGAATGTCGGATAAAAAAACGTGTGGGAGGAAACTTTCATTCTTACAATCAACATGTGTATTGCTAATGATCGTTATTCCGACAACTTTGTTTATGTATTCGAAAGTGAACAAAACACGTTCGCCCGTCAAAATTAAACCGCGAACGTAAAAGTGTATCAAATTGCAAAGAGCTCATCATTATAATGTTTCGAACGAGAATATTGCGATGTTCGAATGAAATCATGTAGGATGGCGATTGCTACCGTAGCTATTAATGTCTGCGCTAAACATTTATGTATTCGGAATGGCCTTTTTCGTGTCACCCTACACTCATTATGCAATAAACAGTGACGATTTGCAACCTAAAGGGCAAACGAGTGCGTACGAAATTGCGTCCAATTTTCCTCTCGCACACAATTGTAGGATTAGAGTAAAATTTATATGTCTGGCTTTTTCAAATTAGAGCTCTGGGCTTAATACCGTCTGAGGACTAGCAGCCATTCCATTTGTCGCCTAACCCAGGGCTATCGCAACAATAGGGTTTTACCTTTAGGTAGGTGGGCTTAAGTAGACTCAGGCTAACTTAAACACCATCTTCATAGAATTGTTTGTTGCTGAGTTTCTGCGTAGAGCGTGTGACTACTTTTGTATGGCACTCGTACTTTTTTTCTCTGAAAGTGTAATGTAAGTAAAATTTATAAATAGTAAGCTGTTGCGAGATTGTAACTGCTTTGTAGGTCTTGTGGTCGCAATCGCGACTTCTGAGCATGAGGTCCTGGGTTCGATTCCCGGGTTGGGCAAATTTTTATTGGGTTTTTCCTTCAGGAAATTCTCAGTAGCAGCCACGGAGCCTGGATTAGTGTCCGGTTGATGTGCAATAAGCTCGCCCCCTATTACATGGGACTACATATCTAGCGAAATGTGGGTAAACTATTAGGTACCTACACGTCTGCCTAACCCTTCGGAAATAACAAGCGTGATGTTATGTCATGCTGTATTTTGTTTTTCTTAGTTTTAAAAGAAGTAGGTTATTGCAAAAATTTAGAAACAGTCGCTACATGGTATTTCATTAACGCTACTACCAACCTCAATCTATTTCCTCATTTCTTCACTATTCATTTTATATCTTTTCCTCAATTTATATTCACTCACTTTGAATAAACATTCCTCTTATGTAACGTACACCTTAGTAAAGTCAACAAAACCATAATAAATTAGTGCAGATCTTGGCAGATAAAGAACATATGCATGACATTAAGAGGCTGATAACCTTTATTCAAACCGTATAATTATTGGAGATACCATTGGCCGAGACTCTAATGTTTAAGTACAAACGGTTTATGGTCAGGGGAAAATGGGCCTTGACACTTGAGAATAAGAGTGAAAGGTGAGTTGTAGAGGTACACCGTCCGTCAAGTCTGTACTGGCACGTAGCCTGCGTCGCCGCCACGAATTGGTCTATAATTAAGAAATGAGTTGAGATACGGTTTTTGGTTGACTTTTTACAAAGCGTCTTACGGGCCAACGCAATTAAACCGCCTTGTAAATTGAATGTTTGCTTTATAGTGATTAGTAATTAACTTTTAAGTTTTTATAAGAAGTATAAGAACCCGTGCACGACCGCATTGATCTTATTGATGCTGATTTTGTTTTGTATATAGCGCGCAACTCAATTTTGTACTCGGGGTATTAATTTAAAGCAAGCTTTGTTTGTTTTTGTCGTAATTATAGTACGCTCTGCTACTCAAGTAATAAAATTACACACCGTTCGTGATATGAAAAATGATCAATACCTTCCTGCGACAATATAGACATTTGAGTAATTTTTATAAGCGTTATAGTTAATCATAAGTTACGATATCCGGTATTTCACTGTTTTATGCAACTTTATGAATTGTTTGATTGCTAGGCGCTTATAAAAGGAAGAAAATCCACACTTACATAATTATAATTTTGTAAAGGCATAGATGAGATGGCGGAACGAGCTGGACTAACGACCCGTGGTCCACATTGGCCCTGAAACGAAGAATTTGGAAGTCATGGAGAGAGGTCTTTGCCCAGCAGTGGGACGACACGGGCTAACAATATCAGTAAAGGCATAATCCTTGGCAGACCAAGGAGAAGATGGCGGGACGCCTTGGATGGCTTTCTCGTTAATTGGCGAGAAAAGGCGCAACCTCGAAAAAAGTTGAAGGAATGGGGGAGGCCTTTGCCCAGGAATGGAACAGTTCAGGCGTATAAAAATAATAATTAAAAAAAAAACAAATACGTCAGTCAATTTCCAAGAAACTCAAGCAGAGTAGTGATGAGATATGACCATGAATCAAACTTCGAAGCTTTCCAAGTCTTAGAATTTTACGGGAAAACCTTATCAATAACCCAGACTAGTACGGATGAAATCATAAAAAAACACAAAGGCACCATTATATACAAACATTGATAACATACTTCGAGTACCTACTTCAATTCAGATAACCTAATCACTTCCTGAGCAACGGTGGATGAGTAAGTGTGATAACAGATAAAAGATAGCATCATTAACATGTATTTTGCAAAATTATTGGAAAATTGGCTCAAGGTTTGTAATTGTGTGATGCATCGATGCATTCTAATCAAGAAGGTATGTCTGATATGCTTAGCAAGGCCGAGGAATATTCCACTTAACACATCAGACTTAGCTTCCTTTGAAATTTGTTCAGTTCATTCATACACGGGATACAGTCAAGGGAGAGAGCTGACAGAACCGAGAAGCCGCAACTGTGAAAAAAAAATACGAATTACATTATTATTTATTTATTTTTGTTGTTGTTTTTTTAACAGTAAACATGGTAAATATCCCGTTTCTAGTGTTAATAATAATGTTAATGGCCATGATAGTTTAAAATCTTATAAATACAAATTAGTTTCTGAACCAGCCAGACTTCTTCAACGTCTGCTAAGCGTCTGCCTTCTCCGTGTGATCGTAATTGTACTTAAATACATTATTTACTTACTGGTAGGTAATCGAGCCAATGCCTTTTACCCCAACCTTCTCCATCCTACCTTTTTTTTTTTTTTTTTTTTCCGGATGGGAAATCATCAAATGACCCCCCCCACTCTGGGCGGAGCGGAAGGGAGTGTCAGACTTGTACTGACTAAAACCCATCCATGTTCCTTCTTTGCCCTTTGTGTTCCAGGGCCACGGTATCTCTTTCGAACAGTCCCGCAGCCCTGGCAGGTCTCCATCCTACCTTGTCTTTGACATCCTCAATAAACAACCAAGTTCAACAAAAACACCCACTCTATATTCTCCAACTCGTGATAGATCGACAGGAAATCAAAACATAGTAAAAGAAGCGATACTCGCACATAACCATGCATATTTCATAGTCAACAATATCACGGAACACATAACATATCCCAGTTTCAATATTCGATCAATTAGCAATAAACCATTTCGTCGTAGGGCGGTCGCAATCCTGCATAAATTCAATTAGAGTAACCTCGGTACCGGTTCCACAATTCCCACTGCCTTTCGAGACATAACTATATGGAATAATTGATCGGTCGACGATGAAACCCGGGAAACCCTTTAGGAATTGATATCGGAAATTATTGTCTCTAGTGCGTGATATGAGTATATTTATTTGCAGTAAATTATTAGGTTTATGAGGCATCGCCAGTTCGCCTGACTCAGTAGTGGCTTGTTGATATGGTTTATTGAAATCGAATGGTAACCTGTTTTACACTGAGGAAGCAGTAAAGTGTTGGGTAAGTGTATCATCACATTAGGTCGTAAATATTCTATTGTTGAACTAGTCCTCCCATAAACCGTTGTAACGATCAGTTCAAGCTGAATATTGGCATGATCGACGCAATTTGGCGCTTGGTTTAATAGTATTTCGTCATAAGGAGCTGTTGGTGAACTACATATAACTCAAACAAACTATTCTGAAATATTAAGTAGGTTAGTTATTCAGGAAGTTGCAGCTATTTGGCAGTTCCAAAATTTAGATCTCTATGGAGAAGAACGAGCAAGAAACTCCATGGACACTCTGTTGATGAAAGTCAGGAAGTCCTCGTCTATCAAAGAATATTTAAACTATTCAATACACGTATTAAATTTTATTGCTCTCATACTATAACAGAATTAAAGATCACAGTATTGCCCAAGTCGTTTGCTTGAAAATTACAGGATCGCACGCGCCGCAAGAACACGCATTGCATTAATCAGATTCGCTGATAACACATGTTAATATGGTATGCAATGGACGTATTGCATTGCACTGGGATTTCCTTTCGTTTTTCTTCTTAAGAAGTGACGTCATCGGAAGGACGTTGAATATTTTTGTAGCTAAGCGTCTTGCTCATTTTCTACATGTATGCTAAAAAATGTGCATTTTAGTTGCACATTTTTAGTTGGACATCCAACAGAGAGCACTGTCAATATAGTTAAATGTGATCAAAAAGACTGTTAGAGGTAGCGCATACCGAGCGCCCCACACCCACACTGCAGTGGATTGCATACCTTGGAGATGCATCGTATGTGACTACGCTAATTTGGTAAAAACAAATCTGGTACTGAACATCATCTGCCTAGCCTTTTCCCAACTATGTTGGGGTCGGCTTCCAGTCTGACCAGGTGCAGCTGAATACCAGTATTTTACATGGAGCGACTGCCTATCTGACCTCCACAACCCAGTTAGTACTGGGTAATACGATACCTCTTGGTAAGACTGGTTGTCAGACTTTTTGGGCCACTGACTACCTAACGACTGTCAAAGATCTACAAATGACACCCGAGAGCAACGGCTTAACGTGCTTTCCGAGGCACGGAGGAAACTCGGTATGTAATGGGTGGTCACCCATCCACAGACCAAGCACGCACAACTTAACAAGCAAGCACGTCTTAACCTAAAGATTGATCCGAGCGGCTGTTATTATTTAGCCACGAGCTCCTCAAATCTGGTAATGAACGTGAGTTCAAAATCAATTTATCATTATTGGAAGACCAGCAGAATTTCCTTACTAACAGATACCCAGACCACACACTCTACTGCTATGTTTACAACCGTTAGCCTAATGTAGCATCTAGAATGAGATCCTAAACAAAACTGAAAATGAAACGTTCTTAATAACAAAGGTTGTTAAGACCGGCAGTCTTACAGGAAAATCAACACCCACGGAAACCAAAGATAGCGATTCTACAAAACTAATCACGTACGTATCAGAAATTCTCGATTTGCAATAAAAAGGTCTTCAAAATAAATTGCTCAAGGCATAAACTGTTTTGAAATATTCCGACGAAGAAACTTCCGCGAGGTTAGATCTTAAGGCGGACAATTTTATGACTACAACCAATAAAGGTTTGAGGAGAGGAATAAGACTCATTGCCTCTTTTAAGATTTCCGTGGGTGCCTATAAATTATTTAGTAGATAATAATTTTGTTACAGAATCAGCTACAGGTACGTATTCGGTTACAGATCCACTCCCGAAGGCCTTTTCATTGCCTGAATTCGACGATGGTCTTACCTGTTTTATTGACCAAATACGACGAACGTAAAGTACTAGTTTAGTCATCCAGTCTTTTACAGTAACATTATTATCCACTAGTAATATTTGATGACGTGATCTGGTAAAAAGGAATGTACATATCTGTTCTGCAAAAAAATCTGGAACATCTGAACAGGAAGTAGGTAGACGCGGCTGCCTATAAGAACTCGTGCACAAAAGTTATTATTTTATATCCAATGTCTTCCGTAAATATCTTCCGTGTATTACGTCTTTATTGCTTTTGTAATTGTCCATCAATAGAAACTGGCCAATCACGTTTATTATGTAATGAGAAATTGAATTGAAAACAATAGTACTTGCTGAAAAGCAAAATACCTCATCATCATCCAGCATTTGTTCCATTATACTAACTATTGTGGTATTTTTCTTCAAGCCTCCCCTGTCAACCGCCATGTTATCATTTACTACTTTTTCTTGCATATTATTCCTCACACAATCCATCTATCTGATATTTGGTCTTCCTCTACATTCAAAGTTCATCGTGTTTTAATCACATGCGATTCATACGTCATCAAACCATGCCCATGTAGTGCAGTAAATAACTATACCAGCATTATAAAAGATAATTTACAGTAGGCAAAGCATACACAACACAGCAGCACTAGCGTCACGGAAGAGGGAAGCCTCTTGAGACTACAACACAACATAATCCCCCGCCGCTGAGCCGACCGCTCCATTTATTTATTTATGGAGATTATTATCGTGCGTAATAATTCACTAAGTTTCAATTGCATAATGACGGCGGACAGGGCTACTAGGCCTGCTAGCTAGCGCTCTGGGCGGACGCTCCGACTAGTACTAGCGACCACAGATAATCTTCCACGCGAGAACTATTATTAAATAGGGGGCTGTCAGTGAAACGGCAGGCCGCCTCCTAGCGCGATCCCGCGATGTTATGTCCAACTTGTAAGACTGGCAACATCGAACAGCGGAACATTCGTATTTTAAACACTTGATTAACGTTCGAATGCGTACAAAATGTATTACTACATGGGAAATCGGTGAACATTAGTCAACACTGGAATCTAGATATTTTAGATTTATGAACTGAACGCCGCTGTTCCACTTGTAGAAACAAGATAAGAGATATAGGTAATCTTGTTACGATGTGCGTAAATCAATGAGATTCCGATCAAATCGATCATATCTATCTGAATGTTATCTATGAAGAGTTGTTTATACCCACAGAATTTCAATGCCAATCGTTTTAACCGTTTAAAATAGAACAAACAATTGCACGGATACACTGAAGACTTCAGATAATGGGTGTTAGAAACAACTTTAAAACGAACACTCATAGACGCGATAAAGCGTGACTCCATCAGCAATGAACGCCGGTAACCCATTACAAATCTGTTTTATTGCTGTACAAAAAGTTGGAATTTCACGGAACAAAGAAATTGCGAGAACGTGTGAATGATAGAAAGTACTATTACGGATATCAACAGCTAAGTAACCGCTCGTTCGGCCATCAACTAGTTGACGCCCTTTAAATATTTCGAATTCAATAGAAATTACTGCACGCCAGCACACCGCAGACAATGAATGAGCTTGTGAAACTGTGGGTAGAGCTTCGAAGACAGCGGTCACGACGAACACTCTACGTGAAAAATCAACAGCGATTTCACACAGGAAAACTGCGTCGTTCACAAACTAACACTAAACCACCAACGAAGATAGAAGTAAACTTCTATTTTGAAAACTCCTGTACCGTTATCTGACATTGTTTTATCAGCACGCTCGTTTAGAAGCCGCACGGCGGCGGAGCTCCCAACACTACATTCCCATCAGTACCTACGGCATCTCGCTCCAAACACCGTTACCTAAACAGATATTAATCATAATTTTCACTGACGCCTGCTCAACTATTTTAGATGATAGTTATTAGCTCATTTTGATTGTGACCCGACTGCGTGTGGGCAAATTCAAGAGGGCAGCTACTGGAAAATTGCCGTGTGACATCTAAGGGGTAATGGATTTAAAACTGCTCTCTGAGACACCTTTGAATAGCAAAATAATCACTTCCTGCGCAATTACGTGGGCAGGCATTACGACAACTTGTCTGGGTACTTTACAACGATTTGTCTTTAAAATTTTATCATACTTGTAAGTTGACTTAAGAGTACTCTAAAGCGTTTTCTTCGCTAGTAGAAATACGAACATTTTATTGACTGTAGCTTCGTCTGATTCATTTAATTCGGAATCCTTGATGGGAATGCGGACATCGAGTGAACAAACAAAGCTTGTAAGAATGCGAAGGGATCCGTCGTAAAATCTACACGTTTTTATGTTTCTTAATTGACTTACGCTGTACGCATATCACGGAACGTATGAATATATTAATAGGGACACTCAGCCGTAACTATGGTAAGTGAAATTTAATAACATTTTCAAAATAATTGATACTCTGAGAATGAATACATACTCATAGCAAGAAGCTGAAAGCTCGTTTTCACAAATAGAATGGCAAAAACTGTATAGGATCAAATGTTGAAATTCATGACAAAGACAAATTTCTTAACGGTTTACACAATATTGACCCTAGGTCGTGTCACGATTTTCCTTATTGTCAGTGTCTGCCAAAAACTAAGGAAAACAAAAAATCCGAACACTCCGTCATTCATATCTAATAGACCATCATAACCGATACGAAGATTGCCGAGTCTGAATATATATCAATTTTATGACTCCGGATGAGTCATCGCCAGTTTATGCAGCGAATTATCAAATATTTAGTATTAATTTGCTAATCGCTCCTAACCGACTGTGATTGAGAAATACCAGACTTTTTTGTAGCACGCTCGAGGCGAAACAACATTTTAAAACAAATTAATTTAGCTATCTTGACCGAAGATGTAACGACGTATATCAAATGAACTGACGGGTACATGGTCTTAATGGATATTAATTCAATTGGTGACTAGGGTCAATTTTGTCCGGGATTTTTTCGGGATCAATCAGATCAATTAGAAGACGGCAATTGTCATTCTCGTGGCACGTTTGAACGGACTTGCGCTCTGAATGTCGTTGGCTATAAGAGTAGTGGAAGGTTCAAAAAACGATGGATGGACTGTGTGAAAGATGACATGGCCTGTAAGGGGTGACTTCTGAGATTTCGTAGGGAATGCGTTCTTTACACTGAGGAAAAAGTACCATTTTCACGCTTCTTGAAGACTCATCGTACTGTAAATTTGTTGCTGTTTGCTAGCAAAATAATAATGCAGCAAATATTGAATGTTAGCAAAACCATATAATCTTCAAAGAACTTTTGTAAATATAGTAATATCTAACAGTGTTTACTAAAAACTCTTCGTCATAAGGAATGCCAGACACAAAAGCATCAAAGTCAAAACAGGTTTTACCATCAAATTAACTACGTCACCAATTATCAATAACCTATTACAGACAAATATCCATGGAAACGATTAGACAAAAATTGCATATCGAATCTGCAACGATTACAGTACATTTACTTGTGAACAAGCCGTCAAACAAAAGTATGAATATGGCAATCTATTCTTATTATTGCGTGTCGATGACAATTTAAAATGAGTCAGCCCATTTGGCGACGAGTTTGGCACTTTCAGTAGCGTCCATCAGCGCCTGTGATGAGTAAACAACAGGACAGTCACGACACGATATCAAGTGTCCCATCGTTTGTGGGGCAACACCACATTTGCACTCCAGGCAGAGTCATCTAAAGGGTGTAAACACCCTGACCCTTAACATAACCGAAAGGCACTTGTTCTCCCCGTCTTTGCGATCATTTTTTTGTTCTAGACCATACCTGGGAACCTTCTAGTTATGGAGATACTGGGGGTCAAGTTCCAACTTTTTCTCAACCTTTTTTTTTGAATACATGTTTTTAAAGTAAGATTTTTACTTTACACACCTCCACGACCCCCGTACTATTCAATCCATCCAACAGCACAATGCTTTGAGTGCTTTCCATTGAGTCCTACCGTAAAACTTGATTTTTCACCCCAAACAAACACTCGATTCCCAGCAATAATTTTTCCGTAAAGTTACTTAGTTTGATGTACAGAATGCTTGGTTGACGGCTATGTGAACGGTTTGTTTACACCCTGTAAGAATCTCCACCTGAACAGGTTTTCTTTTCTTCAACCAACCTGTTTCCGGAGTCTATTCAAAGACTTCCAGCCCCCGTAGCATGACCACCGTAGACAAAATTTCTTTGACGGAAGAATCGACAAAATGACATATAGTGCAAAGAAATCTGTCATTGTGTCGATAAAATCTGTCATTTTGTCGATTCTTCCGTCAAAGAAATCCTTGTCTACGGTGGTCATGCTACGGGGGCAGGTCAGTCATGACAACTCGTGTTCAGGTTCGTGCTGAAATACTCCCAGTATTTCAGCAAGTGGCACAAATGGGTTGGGTAGACAACACACCACCACAGACCAACCTAGGCAAGCACAGCTTAACCTTAAGACCAATCCGAGCGGCTGCTATTATTTAGCCACGAGCTCCTCAAAGTTCAGTCACACAATACTGAACACAATTCAGTATTTCATAGTATCGAAGAGGAGCTTGTTTTATTCATACTCAAAGCTGTAAATATTGCGGTAGTGGCAAGACTAGCAAGTCTGGACAGGCGGCATCATCCGATGTGGCCACTTGATTTAATTGAATTAAATTGAAACAATCGATGGCGGTGACCAGCGGTTGGCCGACAACTCTCCGATTTATAGTTGCTTGTGAATGGCTAACGGAAGAATGGATAGTTAGTCAGTTGCACAGCAATTAGCTTTTCGGCAACAACTTCGTATGAATTCGATACTGGTCGGACGACCCGACGAAATAAACAAGTGAATGTGAAATGCGAAAAGGACAAAAATTTTGTTAAGCTTTTAACGGGGTCATAGACGTAAATGCGAGCGAATTCTTTTCCGAAAAAATATTAATCTTTCAGTAAGCTGATGTTATTCACGGATGCATATAAATAGGTTATCTAATCAGAAATCGAGATATGAAAATGCTAACGATCCTTTATTACAAAGCCAGACAACAAAAACAGAAATATGCAACTAATTATGCGATTATGTCACCACAATGTTATTCATGCATATGTTAGGCCGAAAATAGCGCTCACACACAAACCAGCGCGCGCGCACACTTGAATGACGCAAGAAAAACAAAAGACAGCTTTTATCAAAGCATCCCAATGACTAACACAGCTGAAAAGATATTTTTAAAAGTCAATGTCAGTCCGCAAAAAAAGCTAGCATTTCTTCTTTTGAATCGCTTCATAACAAACATTTCACGACAGTGTAACAACTTATTCACTGGCACTCTGCCTCTCGTTGCTTTTTAATACCCCCGAGGCACTAATCGTAGTACACTGTGCCTGCTACAGCTGCCATGCGCCGTAATTGCTCACATATCAATCCACGAAGAGTAAGTGCCAACTTAACATCCGCTTAAAATAAACAACCCGCTTTGTTTAATATATTAGTCGTTACATTTTTATTAAGAAAACAACGTTATTAGAAAATCTATTGCTCCATCGTTATCTATATATTTATGGACGACTCAAACGATGGACAAAAATATAAATGTCGCAGCAAAATAACGATATCTGTATCGTTTAAATAACAAAAGGACATCGATACTAACGCATATCCGGGCGAATCGCCACGTTCAAGGGTTTAAACGCAACCGATAAAAACATTACTCGACGCTCTCAATAAATACACATTAATGTCCTGGAGCATTCTGGTTTACATTCCGTGCGGTTTCCAACGAGTTTTATAAAAGCTCCGTTCGGCCGCACACGCAATTACAAGCGCCTCTTTGCGGTACAATCAATATTTATTCCCTTACGAGACAATACAGGACACACGAGTACATTACGGCGCCAGCTTCAGACCACGAACACGCCATGTTTGTGAAGCCGGCAATCAATTCACGACTCGAAATTTCGTTCACGTTACAAGCGTAGCGATTTATGTAAGGGTGGGCGCACACTTGCCGGCCCGCAGAGTTCGTGTCCGTGCATAAATAACCCACCGTGCAATCTTCCAAGTTAATGATATTGCGATGCATTATCATTTCAGTCATTTGAAATCGCTCATTTCGTTTTTTCGTCGATATCAGGAACAAATGGGCTTTCAGCGAATCAATAAAATATGCCACAAATTAAATGCGCGTGATTGTTTTCGCTTTCAATTAAAAGCGATTAAAGCCTGAATTCATGGGTGTTCAAAGAATAAAAGAAAAACATGGAATTAATTGCGCCGACAAGACAGAATAAAGGCAATCATAAAATAAACGGATAAATTTTATGGCGCGGAAAACAATGCGCTCGATTCGAACAATCGAAATTGTCGATGCAATGCGAAGGGATGTTGAAGTGAAAGCGCATGCGCTGATACAAGAAAAAGCTTCGCGAGCCAACCAGTTATTACACTAATCGCAGCGATATAATTCCCGAGTCAACTTAAACACAGGTTCCTTGCGGATCGAAATGCAAACATGGCGGGCGCTTTGAGCTCGATAGCGCGGGAACTGACGAGTGCGGCTTCGCTCTTACGAATGTTGTTATACTCAATACTATCAATTAGTCATTTCATTGTAACATCGATTCAGTTCCTGAAGACTTCTTAAAGGCTGTCAAAACTGGAACAACACCTGAAGTGCCATGTTATGAAAAACACTTTCTTTTGTTGTTTCAAGTTAGCCTTTGATACGTAGCGGTGCTTGCATTTCTCATTACGAAGCAGGTCCTAGCGAAGACTAAGCTTCGTCCATGAAGACGAAAGTCAGACAAGGCAAATATTCTATGATTTTATAAACCATTTCCACGGCTATGGGTTTACATCAGCTTTAATCGGATTAAAAAAAAACATATACTGAGGGTCTATACAAGCAGAAATCGCTTTCAGAGCGTGTCGTAGTTTTACAAAAACTTTTAAAAGAATTGACAGAAGCTTGCCGGTAGCTTAATGTCAATCCTATACACCTTTTCAACATCGTTATCTCTAATAAAATGTCAGTTTGTACCGTCGGGTTAAAATGTATCTTTTGGTCACTAAAATAAGAATCTAGACACATTCTTCAGCATTCGCAGTAGGTAACCCGCACCTACGGTCGCACCCGGCCCGTTTCGGTCCATCAAAACGCAGCGCGAAAGTCGCAAGCTTCGTTTTATCGCGTTCGCGCCAGAGTTATCTGGCCGAAGCGCCCGCGCAGCGCCCCGGTACAAAACGGTTGCTCGATACAACTCTTTATATCCCCATAAACGTTTTACATGTTATTTATCACGATCTTAGTGGGTGACCCGCTTTATTTATGACGCTAAATATTATAATCGTCTTAATGTAACTTGATATTGAATAGTGACTCTATAATGTTCGAGTCGGACTTATGGTCTTCACAGGATCTCTGAATATTTTCTTTACGAATTTTTTCTTGTTTAGGAAAGCAGGCCATAGATAGGCGCGGTTATTTATGTCGTTATTTTAGTAAATTATACCCATATTATAATTAGACAATGTTCCAAATCGGTCGACTTAATAATTTATAGTTACGCATATAAATTATATTACGAATGTATTCGTAACACCTAGCCGGTAAAGATGACGTTTACTACCGATGCTGTATTCAAATATTTATTGGCTTAGAACAAATTAAAAAGTATAATTTTAATGTTAAAGGAACTAAAACCTCCGAAAAGTATAATCATGCTGTCACTTTACAACCAAATCCTGTTTATTATTGCTGTGGACCCACTTGTCTCAGTCACCCGGAGTGAATTTTAATGAAATTCACTTTTACAACTCATATAATTCCTTCTATGTCTATTTGGTAACAGTTTATAATGCGAGCTTTATAATAATCTTATTCTTTTTTATGATATTTATGCTTTATATGCCGCATATAATTTTATTGGATAATCCGCATAAACAGCCATAAAATTGAAAGCAATTCGAATTATAAAATTGAATTAATTTAGGATTAAAAAAAAAAGTGTTAATAAACCTTTGCGGAACGGCGAGTCAATTCATCGAATTAACTTCCAATAGGCAGAGATTCGTATAAAGAAACGGACATTACAAACAATATATCATAGATAGACCTCCTAGCATCTGGATTAAGATTAGGCAATTAAAAAGATGTTCTTTTAAGGGTAGCTATTAAAAAGTGAAATATAGAAGGGGAGGCCGACCATAGCCACACAATTATTCGCTTAACCCCCCACAGGCGGCCACCTCATAGCACAGACTATATTTAAAATTTATCACTAGGATATTAAATGTCGTCCCACATATAAATAACTGACTGTTAACCGAGGTATTGGCACGATTACTGCACAAGTGATTTTGTATCTCGTTTAATTGGAATTATTAATTTCTAATCGCCTTCTGCGGTACTTAATCGGCTTCGTCTAGTTAATAGTAAGTTTCGTATATAGTCCTGGGAGTAATTGGCATCATTTGTTATATTCCTGTAACATCCTTTCCATTAGTTGGTATATTGCCAATATGGCTTGAACTTATGTTGTTTTCAGCCAACACAATGTAAGTAACCATTATTAACAATATACGCGGACGATTATTGTCACGAAGTTTGCCTAACTGCATTTAGGGCCAAGCATTTTTGAACTATTATCCATAGATACGTTAAAAAGATCCTCATAACCTCATATTATCATGTGTAAATCATTTTTTAAAACTTAAAATAAGGTTTGTAAAACCTAATTAAATATACATAAGCACCTACAAACTACATGAAGGCTAAAAAAATGTTACAAAAGCCCGATAACGTAGCGCCCTCTCGCGTTTTCTCGCCACACGAAATGGTCAGCTGAAACTGAAAGGTTCGTATTAAACCTCGCACTGTCGGACTGTTTTCAGTAGCGCTACGCACATAGCTACGGACGATGTTTGAACGCTACGAATCTGTGAATGTATGGGAGCGCTTTGAAGTCTGTTACGGCAGTGATACTTATTAACGAATAACGTTGCGTATTTTATGACCTTTTTCAGTTTTTTATATGGTTTCTGCTTAGATTAGCTATATAATTCTGCTTCCAACGTTTACTTGAAAGCTTAACTTTTTAATCCAGATTATAAAGGTTCTTAATTTTTGGTCCTTCGATCTTCTCAACATGGTCTATAGCGCTATACATAATATACCACCAACAGTTCCACGTCCTTAAAATTTCAAATAAGCAGATCTGAGTTTGATATTATGTAGTTACATCAACGTTCAAATATTTTCTAACATTAATATTAATCTGTTAAGTGTCACCTATTTCTCACATCATAGCTTCGTGCTGCCTGCAAACACTGTCAAGATCATTAATGCCAACAACTGCCTACGTATTTTATAAATCTAAACCTGTTTCACTAATTAGATAGACGCCTCCCACTGTGTCCTAAGCACACCGCGACAAATTATTCATCCCCGCTGAGTTTTGAACTTGACGTCCGTTCCCCAAAATAGTAGCTCCGCAAGGCCAACGAGCCAAGGCAACTAAACAGGTTTAGTCAAACGTGAAATAATAACTTCCAATGCAATCCGTGCAAATTCGCTTTCATTCCGAACTACTAAGGACAGCTCAGTACAGGTGGCTCCTACCTCACACGGCATCGTATTTCTTTCGATTGTGTATCGCGAATTGCGATCGAACCTTTCCGGTCGGAACTGGGTTGTACGCCCATCGTGGGCCATTGTACGATCCACATTAATTGGCCTCAGCCGCAGTCATTTAATATCTCGTAATGCTCTCGAAAGAACACAAAAAGGCACCCTGAAATCTCCCAAAGCTTCAACATCCGCGCATTGAATGCGCTCGGTGTATAAACTGTAATGCGATATTTTCTTAAGCGATTTGTTGGCAATAGCAGATGGGTGTGTCTTGAAACAGGAAATAATTTCGAACTTGTTGCCACTGACTGATCTGTCTGCGTTGTGTTCGTTTTGTTAACAAACCACGTGTTTATCTTGGAGTTTCTTCCATTGAAACATGACTACTTGTATACGTAGTTATTATATTCATGCTCGCTGCAGTAGGGGACCGGGGAGTATTGAATTTCGCATATAAACACCATCTGCTGCTGCGTTTGCGTTTTGTGAATTTTAAAGCTACTGTTAACTATGTTGCACAAGTGTGACTATCTATGCAATTTATGCTTTAAGACTAAAGAAGACAGTCTAATTTATAGTTTTGTTTAATGTAGATTACCAGAAGTGTCTTCTCTTAATCTTGAGTAGAGCGACTATGGAATGTTTAGGATTATCTTTAACGTACGACAAAGTAGTGACGGTAAATTATTCAAACGAACACTGCACACTGGTAGAAGTTTATTCCCGTCAAATCTTCAAAAAAACACCTCGTCTATTCGTGGGCACACATTTGTTTAACGGGACCCATCGCTAACTAACTTACCGTTCAGGTAAAAGATAATATTTTTTTTCGACGCACGATCTCCCCGCATTCGTGTCGAAACGCCACGACGAGGGATTATTATTTTAGTAACATCTGTACGAGTAACTCTAACTAGATACTAATAGATAACCACTGATGTTTTTTATGCGATCCCGCTTTTTAATCTTTTGTATCGGGTCGTACACCAAATGTGCATTTTTATTTATAGGGGTCCGTTACAATAGGATATGTATTGGGGTACTACACTCCGGAATACAATAAAATGAATGATGGAGGTCGCACTTGTGTCCACTTGTCGCTAATTGAATTTTTTATTAACAATAACAAACAAGTGCTTGAAATTACACTGACATTTGCGTATCGTCCGCTGAAAAAGGACCTGCGAACGAATACAACAAGTTTAAACTAAATTAAATTAATTGGCAGGTACATTATTAAGGGCAGTCGCAGTACTTAATCACATTTGGTAGGGACAGGACGTCCTCAAAGCTCCAATAAGTTGCTGCTAATTACGTAATCCAAGGACCGTGACTGAAATAAATAAAAAAACTAGAATAAGTCGAGCATTGTGGCGGCAAACGTAAAGGGAATGTGGATCCGGGGAGACGGGACGAACGTCACATTCTCTGGAACCGAGTAGTTTTATCCTTGTTGTCTTTTTGGGACGATCTAGGATGGAGTATAGTGAATTAGCTGCGATGAATCCCTTGGTCATTGTTGCAGTCAAAGGGATAATTTTATCCTTGTGGACTATTAGTAGAGTTTTAAGATTACGCTGGTTTACCGTTCAAGCTAAAATACTAGAAAGTGTGGCCGCATTTTGTTTGGCATTTCTAGTTTTATTACTTACTCCGCATACCTCTTATAAATTCCTGAAAAGTAATGAGGTCGTAAACCTTATTACCTATTCGAATTAGCATACTTTATGAAAATCTCAAAGAAAAACAAAATGGTAACGTGTTCCTATTTCAAATAAAATTATGTGAGGCTCACGATCATTTGAATTCCTCTTTCAACCCTACACTTGTAACTCGGGGGTAGTTTTTAACGAACCACGTATTGTATCGGGGCATGCCGCAGTCTGTCTTCTAATCAATGTATTCAATTTCATCCATATATTATTTTTTGTGACACACCCCCTTATTTTATTCGCATATGCCAGATTTTTGCTAACCAGTACTTAACCACATTTTGTTATTTTAAATTAATGTTCAATGGTTTTTTTTATCTTTTAGTCTTGATGCGATTATGATTATTTGTGTACACTTGAATTTATTGGCTTCGTTAGGCATACTCTCTATATTATATCATTTTATTTATATATTTTACTCAAATTTCACAGAATGAAGATGAAAATACCTAAATAAAAACAGATGAAATCATCGAAAAGCTTAACAGAAAGTTATTATTTATTTATTTTACTATTTATGTACACACAGTAGACAACACAAGAAAATAACATATAATATTTGAGTACATAGGTACTGCTTATTTCTTACGAAATGGCTGTCAGCAGACCTGGAAAAGGAGAAATGAAAAACAAATGTGGACGACAGTAGTAGTAGCGGTAGTTATGTGATTTTTACCAGATATTTAATCAAAATATTTAGTGTCCTTGTGTTAAGGCACTTATTTTAAATAGTTTAAACTTTGAAGAACCCTTTGAAGCCAAAGAAATAGAACAATTTCGAGGAGCACAATTGAAATAAACACAAAAATCAATATTAGTCCTCCATCCTGATAACCAACAAGAAAAAAACCTTAAACTCGTTCTACAATACTTGAGAATATTTGCCAAGATTATGCAAATAGTTGCTTATGCTCAGTAATTATTTTCTTGCTACATAGTGACTCATGTTGGACCCAGAAGCACTTATTAAGTCTGTGTTTACTTAGATAAAAGCATGTTATCTTCCAGCATCCGTTTGCAGCACGTCCGGGGAATTATCCGCAGATCTTAGTCCCGTACTATTTACTCTTATCCACAAAATCATGCATTCCTTTAACTACGCCGAGGTAAAAAGTTTCAACTTAATACCGGAGCTTCATATGACTAATAGCCTACAGATGCTCCCAAAACGTAGACGTATATCAAAAATAGAAATTAGGGGTTACACGCTCGCCCTCGATCAATGATAATAATTAAAATTAAAAATTTTATCTCTTCCGAATCTTGCGAGCCACCCAAGTAACGCTACGGTGTTTTACATAAATAAATAAATAAATTTATATGAATAGCTAGCAGTAGCGAAAGGTCAATTTTTGTAAGAGGTAAGCCGGAGTACATATCTTTAATGTGATTATATTATTTGTGTATAATATACTGACTGTGCCATTTTGCAAAAGGGAGGAATCGAGTTGTTTGGAACCTTCGCCACTGATAGCTAGTTTCATTAACACATTCGAAATTTTATATCATTTTTATGACGCAAAGCTTTTTGGCGATGTTATCAGCGATTATCGCTAACGTTCGTTTTATTGCTTCTATATCTTAACTCTTGCAAATTATAATTAAAAGTGGCCTAAATAAGTTATGTTTGTACGCCAAAGTTTAGAGTCTATGAATTTGATTCTGTCGATTAAAATTTGCTTTTTTATCTGTGTCGTTAAGTCGTAAATGTTATAATTCGGCGATGTTCTAACATTATTTTGTAACTGGTTTTATTATGTTCAAAATCGGATAATTTTTATAAATAGTCTGTTTTTCTACTTTTTGTCGGAAACATTAAAAACAGAAAGCTAATTTAGTGCAACAGCATATGCGTTACATTCTCCGCTTTCAACACTGTCACGGGCTATTCCCTGGCGAATTTAAATTTGTAATTCCTTCCTTCGTTCCTACCAATAACAGCGAAACATTTATTAAAAAAACCTGTGACTCCTCCCACCGACGGAAGCAGCTGCAACCCTAATTATTACCAACATGGACTCTTGAGCATTGGGCAATGCTATAGATAACTAGAGTTATTGTTAATCATCTATAGAAAACTGTTATTAATTTACCAGCTGGCATCGAAGACACAAATTGTTAACGTTAAATAAAATACTAACCACTAGTCTTATCTAGATAATTACAAGGCTTAGTAATTAGCTAGCTTCATCAACCTACAATTTGGTGTCTATCGCGTTGGTAAATAATATGGCAATATTTACAGCAACATTATCGAGCATCACCACAAAATCAATATCAATAATTCCATTTAGTTTGTTGAGTCAAGTTTTAATTTAGCTGTCAAGTATTTTTATTTGTTTTTATAAAGCCATAACCGAACTATTTTATTATGACATCCACACATCCTACGCGAATCTCACGGGTTGAACATTTCTTTAAACATTTCATTAGCTGGGCCTGGGATATTTACGATTTTCGATAGCTATGGGCGGTCACGTTTACGGTCATCGAAGTATCATTTAATGAGGATACAATACATTTAACTTGTAGCTAATAAGAGACAGCCTTCATTTACCTACCCACGCATATTGAGAGGTTAGAATTCAGACATAAATATCATAACGCAAAATAATAAAAAAAGAAATCAAATGGAACGTTCCGGATCTGCACTCAAATGCTGTTGATACCGGTGATGATTTACATATTCACTGTTGGGCTTGCAAAAGACCTTAAAACGTCAACAGAAATTTATTGCAGCATTTTCATAAGAAGTGCCATTAATATTTTTGTAATAAACCTGTCCGGACACTGATAACATCACAATCTGAACTTCACCAAAAGCTAAAAGGTCGTTTATAGGGACATAAACGTTTATAGAATCATAAAGCAGAGCCAATCTATTGTTTCGAGTCGGCCTACGCTTGCCGGCGACATAACTAATCGAACGATTCCGCTTTTTGTTTTTACAAGGGACATAATCAATTGTCACTTCGGGTTTAGATATTTCCCACCTTAGTTTAAGATGTCTAAGATCCATTTGGAACGGGTTTAGAATCGTCCGTGAACAATAAACGATAGGATATCGTATTGCATGGGGAAAAAAGGTGATGAGTGGCCGATGTCGTGGTCTTGGCTTGAATGAATGGCCTGTACGTCATAGACATGGGACCTCTTGATGACCATCATTTAAATCCTTAACGATATTCGAAGTTTGAATTCTTATCGATATAATATTACTTGAGTGAATCGATTCAGCAATTTACTTGATTGTTTTTCTTCGTTAAGTTTTGTTCATCCAACATGAGAAAAATAGTTTTACGACTTTCGAAGTCATCATTTGCTCAAAAAAGCGTACTCTTTATTGCCAGTTAAGGCTGTAACACAAAAAAAATAATTTTTGCCTATTTTTTTAACATAAAGTTTAATTCATTGAAACTTTCAAACTGTATTACAAAAAGATCTAGATTCGATCACTCCTCCACCTTAAATGGAAACACAATTAGTTAAAACATCAAATGGAACCTGACACATGCGTCTGCGCACTTAACGCGTAATCGATTGCTCCACTTGCTCACACCGCTACTTAACAATGAAGAGACATCGTCGTAATCAAAAGTCAATTAAAATGCTGTTTATTCATCATTGGCCCGGTCGGCAGATGATTTATAATTTCGCAGCAGGCCATCGGCGCACGCGCTCTGTCGCGGTCGCTTTTTAAATTAAAATCGTACGGACTCGGGCGTGATCTTATCCGGCTCGATCAATTTAGATAAAATAAATATTTATACATTTGACTCTGGATGGGCGAACAAAGCGTTCGGTAAATTGATTATGTCAATGAAAAACTTATTTGACGTCTTGACGTTTGCCCCTATTCTGTCACCTGTTACGATTTAAGATATGCATTTGTAAAATGTTAGGACTTGAGATTCAAATTCAAGCATTTTTTATAACGATATCTGTCACTTTAAAATGTGGACTTTTAGGGGCAAAGCTCATGAGAGAAAAAGTTCGGAAACGAGACAGGCCTGTTAGATAATGTTTATGACTAAGGCAAACAGTTCAATAGATTCTTCCGAGACTTTTGAGAGCTTCCACCTGTCCGCTACAAACTTATGGAGTAAGCTTAAACATTTTATTTATATGGACAACACTTTAAATAATATTTACTTTTCATTGACAGCTTTGACAGATGGTTGCGCTCGGGCTTTGCTTGAGCTTTTACCATTATTGTGTGGGTCAGAGTGACCACTCTAATTTAGTCTCACTGCTATCCAGTAATATGACTTATATTTGAATATTCTCATGGACAGTTGATTGTATCTCTTGTAATTTGTCTTGTGTATGTGTGTGAAGTGTGAGTTTAGGTTGTATAATAAGTTAAGTCATTAAAAGGCAATAATAGTAGATAAAAATATTATTTTATTCATACTCTGCGTTTGGAAGCGTAATAAATACGAAAAAATTTCATATCCTAGCTAAAAATTACATCACAAAATTATTTACTTACGTATACTTCTTACAATTAAGCTATTTACAATTGACTAGGGTACATTTCAGTTCTGCGATACCTTTTACTTACATAGTAATATTTACAGTACATATTTTCACACAGTTCTCACTTCGCATGATAAATTCAATATAAGTACCTAACATTATCACAATTACTCAGCATGTCAGGTCTAAAAATTAATCAGGAACCTTAAAGTACCAGTGTATGTATTTACTCGTTTATATTACAACCTATGCATGCACCTAATGCAAAAAGGAATGTATGGGTTTACATAACTTCATTTATCTACAAAGAACTCATAAAAAGAAAGTGGACAATGAATGCTATTCAAACAGGTACAAAAGATGCTACAAATATGTTCAGAATTCGTTACAGACATCAATAGTACTTACAGTACAATAAAAAAGAATTTTCAAGTCTGGCATACAAGACCGATTACTGTTACATAATACAATTTAATATTACAGCACCAACAAAGATAAGCTTACAACACACAATTTGCGTCCAGTACATATGCCAGTTATTTTAATAATATTTTGTTTACAATGATATTTACAGATAACAGATTAAATCACAATGATCGTTCGCTTATACAAAGTAAGTCTTTCGAGGATGCGTTGTGCTCGACATGGGAATTTGTTGGGCGGGCCTTAGAGGACGTTCCTCGCACTGGTGATTGTCTATGGAGACGTAACTGTGATGGTGAGGTAGACGATCATCAGGCCGACCCTCGCTACTAGCCACCGAACACGTTTCGTCCTCCGTGCTGCGCGCTGACACCTCTGCGCTTGCGCTGGTCGAATGCATCGGGCTTGACATCATCAAACCAGGTGGATTCATACCATACTTATACCAAGGATCATGAGACGTCGGCGGCGCCGTATACCTCAAATTCCCATGACGACCAAATGCCTCCCTGTTACTACCACTTTTCATATTATTCGCATTATGAAGCGTCCGATTTGGAAGAGTCACGTCCACATCCGGTAAACGAAAATTTAGCTTTTCCCAACAGTTCCTCTCACCCCACACAATCACTGTACACGTTTTAAGTAACACTTTTAGGTCTGGATCAATGTTTATGGCACTCAAGTCCGTCGTCACAAGGAATATTATCTTTTGACGTCTATGCCTAATGTTCACTGAATTGATTGCACTTTGTATAGCTGCATTCGATTCCGCCGCGTACCATTCTTGTTGCAAGAATGTTATTGATAACACTATAACGAGTCTTTTAGAACTTTCGGAGGCACTCACTAAACTGTCACCTGAACGTCTTTCAACCAAGGGCAAGTCCCTGTGTTGTAAACATAACGTATGTCCCATATTCTCTAGTTCGGAACTCACGGCCCGAGTCACGAAGTCTTCATCTCGTGGATTGTACACAAAAAAAGCGTCGAACCGTTTGTTTTTATTGTCGTTCATATCTTTCGGAGTCGAAGTGAATACTCTTACACCGTATCTTGAATGCATCCATAATTTAAAATCTTCTCGGAACATGAACAGCAAAGCACACATTAGTAAGAGAATAATTGCTATTATCAGCACCGCAGCGATATATGGAATGTAATTTTCGACACCGTCATGCGATTCAATGAATAATCGCTTCAGTGTCTCGGTGCCGGTCTCCTCAGTTGTTGTCTCTGTTTTACATTCCTTTGCTACTGTTGAGATGGTTTTGTTCATTGCTTGACCATGAGCAAAGTAGCACATCATACTCTCAGTATCTTTCGACTTTTTTATTAGCCACTGATTCAGCTGGTTGACGTCTTTACAATCGCAAATCCAGTTATTCCCATCTACTGAGACACGAGTGCGGGGATCGTTGTCTGTAATGACTCTCCATGGCATGTAATCAACGTACCCGTTATTGTCTAGGCCCAAGTACTCCAGTGAAGGCAGGTAATTAAATGTGTCGTTTTCTATAACCTTTATCTTATTGTTACCGAGATAAAGCTCATTCAGATTTGGTAATCTTGTAAACTGTGTATTCCTCAAAACCTCCAAATTATTGTTCTCCAAATGTAGAATCCTCAATGACTCAATACCGTTGAATGTTCTATTTTGTATTGTATTGATATTGCTGTTATTGAGATACAAGACTTGTAGCTTTTTTTTGCCGATGAAAACGTGATTCCCTAACTCTTTCAAGTCATTTCCATCTAAGTATATTTCGGTCGCGTCCATCGGTATTCTGTCCGGCACGTGATCGTAACCAGCGCTCGAACAATCGACCACGTTAGTGGTGGTCCAGGTTTGATCATGATAACACGAGCATTTATCTGGGCAAGTCATCTTACAATCACAGGCGTCAAAGTCACAACAATGGCACACCGCGAAACAATGTGACTCGTACTCGCACAGAAATTCTGAAGATTTTACTTCAAGCAAAAGCATATCCGATCTGGTTCGTGAATGGGTTAAAGAGCACCTTACACTTTCTAAATCCATTACTCTCGGGCGCTGCCTGAGGTCACTTAATTGGTTAATTGTCTGCAACCATTCCATTGTACAGTCACACTCAAATGGATTTTCGCTAATATAAAATTCGGGTAAATCTTTGTCATCAGGAACAGATGATATCGCGAAGGCGCCGAGCTCCAGTGTTCTTATTTTGTTTGCGTATAGTATAACTTTGTTCAGATTATACTTCTGCAGGAATGTCCCTGGGCTTATTTTGTCAATGTTGTTATTGTTCAAAACAACCGTCTCTATGCTGCTTGGAAAAGAGAACTCATCAATGCTTCTTACTTTATTGTAGCTAATGTCGAGCATTTTTACTGAACTGGATTCCTTAAGTCCGTATGTGTCTTCAAGCTTTTCAATTTTGTTTTCGTGCATATCCAGCCATTCCAGATTGGTAGGAATATGGCTGTAATCAAACCAAAGTAACTCGTTGTTAGACACGTTTAACCAAACAAGCGGTTGGGTGTTAGTAAATATGCCTTTCAAGTCCACCAGTTTGTTACCGTCCAGTCCGATTGCTTTTAACTGTTGGTTTGAAGCAAAAGCTCCGTCGTCTATTTGATCTATGTTGTTTGAAGCTAAGTTCAATATTTGCATCGACGGTAATGCAGCAAATGTATCCTTTGATATCTTTTCAATTTTATTTCCGACGAGACGTAAACCATACAAATCGTCCAATCCTTCGAACTGAGCAGTTGTGACTTTCGTTATCCTGTTCATGCCCAAGTCCAAGGATGTCAAAAATCTTAGCGTTTTGATAGCCTCTGGTACTTCTGATAACTGGTTCCCGCTAAGTCCCAAGTCATGAAGCTTTGTTATATTCTCAAAGGAACGTAAATCAACTTTCGTTATTCTGTTACCGTCGAGGAACAACTGATTCAGTACGTAAAGATTTGAAAAATGTCCGCTGTCAACTTCTAATATGTTATTATGTGCCAGAGAAAGCGAGTGAAGGTTTTTCAAATTAGAAAATGCACCATCCGCCACGCGTGCTACGTTGTTGTGCTCCAAACTTAAAAACTGAAGGTTATTCAAATCTTGAAATAATAGTGCATCTATTTTTGTGATTCTGTTGTGCGATAAATTAAGAACAATCAAACGTACTAGTCCTGAAAATGTGTCTCTATTTACCCATTCACTTGTCAATTCATTCACCGATAAATCCAATATTTGCAATTGATCCAATCCTTCCAATAGTCCAGGGGCTAGTACACTTAGCGAGTTGTTGTTCAAATATATTTGTTTGATATCTCTCGACGACTGGAACATTTCAGGTGGTAAAGCAGTCAAAGCATTTGTTGACAGATTGAGAATTTGCAAATCACTCAAGCCTACGAAAGCTCTATCCGCTACAGCTGATATTCTATTGTTTTGTAAGAATAACTTTTGAAGTGCGCGTAAACTTGATAATCCATTGTCAGGTAGAGTCCTTATTTCGTTGTAGGACATGTCTAACGTTTCTAGCACAGTGTTGCACGATTTACCAGGTGCAGTTGGCCCATTGCCCCAGTCGGAGAATCCAAGATTTGATATGTCTTGCAATCTGTTTTGTGTTACATTCAGTTCTTTTAAATTGTACAAAAGGCAGAATATCTCAGGAGGTAGGTTCCAAATATTGTTATCACCCAAATCCAAAGTTCGTAAGTCAGTTAGGCCGCGGAATGTGTCTCTGTGGAATTCCATTGACATCGCTGACCAATCCGTGTTGTGTGTCCGAAGAGTCAAGCTCCTCAATCCACTAAGAGGTGATAACACTGCAGAGGGAACATATCGGATCTTACAAGACTCTATCCTCAGTTCTCTAAGGTTGTGGAACCGGGACAGGAGCTGTGTTCCTTCTTCTTTTCTTCTACCAAAGTCGAGAGAGCTCTCAAAAAAGAGAACATCTGTGCAATGTAGGTCTAGGACAGTGATGCGCTGAGCTTGTGAAGAGCTCAGACCGGCTAGCAGGTCTGTGGCGCCGGCTGCCGTGCGCAGCGAGCACGCCAGCTGGACGCGAGTGGACTCACTGGCATCCCCCGACACTCGCTGCCACTCGCACTCCTGAGGCGCCTCCGCGACGCGGCTCGTCAGCGAAGCAGCGCCGGCACCCAAGTATATCCAACTCCAAGCGGCATACCACACAGCCAATAATCCCATCGATAACATCTCGAATAACTCACTTTAAACTGTCACTTTATTTAAATTGTCACCGTTTGAGTTGATATTATCGCGCACATCGCTACGTTAGTCCGGACGCGCTCGGAAAACTTCACGAATTTCCCGTCAAACTTGTTTCGAAGTGCGACACATAACGGCACGAGTTGGCGAGCTGAGGAGCAGCAAGCGCCTCTCTCGAAGACTCGTGAGAAGCGACTGAGTGTAGCGCAAGGCAAGTTGAGCGACCGGCCGGTGGCGGCACGCTCCCCGCGCACGGTCGCTCCTCCCCCGACAGAGAAGCCCGATGCGTGTGTCTCTGTCTGTTAAAAAGTTCACAACGGCAACAAGTTGCTCGCCGCAAGATTGGCATGAACAGAAGCGCGCTTTGCGAGCTTTTATAAACATGGCGATGCTTACTTTGTTTGTTTTGTCTAATCATAAAATTTCAATAGAGTTCCGACTGAAAGCGTGCGAACTAAAAAAATATAGTTTATATTAAAGTTTAAATTGAAACACACCAATACTTAACCGAAAAATACTTTATATTACTGTTACAAACTTGATAAAAGAGACGTAGCCTACTTATATTAAAAAAAAAATGAATGCAGGCTTAAAAAAAATAACATGCATATTGCTCAATAATTACTAATTAAAATTTTAATCCACACCGATAGCTCAAAATAACAATGCTATAAAAATAATATGTACCTAATCTTGCAGGAATCCCAATACCAAGAGATATAGGCAAATACCTACGATATTTATCGCCTCTTATCAGCAGAGAACGTGCATACTTTCACATGATCGCTGATAATGCAGTACAGTTACACTGTCATTTCTGACAATTCGCTTTTGTCCTACATTTCGGCACCTACCTGGGTTATTATGACGCATTTTGCGGTATCTCTTCTTATCTAGCTTCACCTGTCTGCTTACTAACGATGACATCATCAGTAACGAGTTACAATCTTCCTTAAAACCGTTTTGGAAACTTTTTGGACGACCGATTATCAGGTACTAAAGGATTAAAGTGTGAAGTAGGTAACTAGTGATTCCGTGACTGTACCAGTCGGTTTTGTAAATTTATCGATGCTAATAGATACTTTCTTTCTATTTACCAACACTGTATTATCGATGCACTTAAATATTTAGGTAGCTACTTACTTATTATTTTTACACCACCCTGTATATTTTTAAACTAAAATGTAGAATCACATTAAAACCTTTTCTCATCACATCCGCATTAATTTCACAAAAGTTATTTGAAGTAGTCAAAAAATGTACCAAAATGAACTGTTCTGAACTTTAATTAAAAAATACCGCGTAAAAATAACATTCACACATTCAGGTTGAAAAAATACCTGAACTACTGTGCGGCAAAGTGTTCAATACTTCGGTTTCTTTGGTATTTTATCACAGAATCAAATGTAAAAGCGAACACGCAATTCAGTTGGATAAACAAAAGGCGCCGGGGAACATGAAAAGGGCTTTAGTGGCATTCTCCGCGGCGAAACACAAAAATTGTACCGCAAAGAGTTAAAAGATCTAAACGAGTGCACTCGAACGACCTGACGTGCCACGGTGGCATAACGTGGATTTATGGATATCTGATTTTATTATTGTATTGATTCACTGCAGAGGGAGAGGAGAGGAGAGGAGCTCGTGGCTGAATAATAACAGCAGCTCAGATCAATCTTCAGGTTAAGCCGCGCTTGCCTAGGTTGGTCAATGGATGGGTGACCACCCATTACATACCGAATGGCCTCCGTGCCTCGGAAAGCACGTTAAGCCGTTGGTCCCGACTGTCATTTGTAGATCTTTGACAGTCGTTACCGGTAGTCAGTGGCCCGAAACTGACAACCAGTGTTACCAAAGGGTATCGCGTTACCCGCGTGGGTTGTGGAGGTCAGATAGGCAGTCGCTCCATGTATAATACTGGTATTCAGCTGAATCCGGTTAGACTGGAAGCCGTCCCCAACATAGTTGAGAAAAGGCTAGGCAGGTGATGAGTCACTGCAGAGGGACTCCTGGATAAATAATAACAGCCGCACGAATCGATCTTCAAGAATAAGCAACGCAATCTGCTTTTCTCCAGGTGCCGGCTGTCGATCGTACTAGATCTTTTAAAGTTGTTATGGATAAGCAGAAGACTAAAAAGTCTAACCAAAAACCCCATGTTTTTGGATACCCAATTAATGAGGAGGTCACATAAGACGTCGCTTCATGTGAAAACTAGGCTAGGAAGATGATTGGTAGTCCTATAAAAAAAGATTTTGCCGTAATTCTAATGTCTACTTCTCCATAAAATACTCCAAATGTAACAGGTAATCAATTCTTAGTGACGAGTTGAAGGCTAGTGACGAGACAATGATATTATTTATGTAATCGACGCAAAACGAAACATAAAGAGTAAAGTCATTTGACGTACGAATATTTTTGAATCTTGAAAAACAAATTGAAATCGTCCAAATATGAACTATTAATGGAAAGCTAAGAAAATTGAATATTTAAACAGACATTGCAAAGTCAATTTATTAGGAAAATGAAACAGTTACGGTTACAACGAAACTAAACAAGCAAAGAGTAGAAAGGAATTCTGGCCATAGGCAAGAAGCTTAAATTAACGAAGAAATATCGAACGTAAATTAAAAATAGGAAAAAATTGCCACGCCTTATATTAAAACCTTTAAAGTGCGAGTCAGCTGCTCATGTTTGAATTCCGTCCATATTTTTTTACAACACATTTTTTTTTCATTAAATGAACCAATTTATTTATGTAGGGAACTATTTGAAAACAAATTGTTTAAATTCAAATAATTGATTAATAACTTCAAGAACTTAATTTAATGCCAAAGTTTTTATAACAAGTAGAGCTTTTGCAACTTACTCGGCGCATGCGCCTCGATTTGCCACTAACATGACAAAATTAAAAAAGCTTCTTTATTTAACTACAGAACCCCAACAACGAAGCGTAAATTAATAGAGACCACATTCGATAAAACAAAAAGGTAAAGTCATAATTTAAAATTTAAATATTTATCCAGCTCAAGTCAAAACTAGTTTTAATAAAATATTGTGATCTTTATCGAAAGTGATCATCGATAACGATCATTGATTGCGATCATCGATCTTCAAGTTTTTTCTTGGTGGTAACTACTTAATAGGGATAGGTAAAAACGCGTAATAAAAGTACGTACTTGGCTGCTTTAAGTGTCCCTGTCGCATCAAGTTCAGTGCTAACGTGCCACTTAGGTACTACAGGAAGTTGTAAATCTCAACAGGTCTACTAACCAGCTTACAATGACATTCCCTACCTCCCTTACTTCTTACTAAACAGCCGACGGATTCAAAGTTTCTTCCATTACCGCAGTTCTTAATAACTTGGTCGAGATTTAGAGAAACCGCTGAAAATGTAAAATCTTCTTTTTATAACTGATGCATCCTGCGTGACACTATAGTATGGAAAAGGTCTTTACCTCCGCTTGTCATAGTTCATATCCCTAATGAATCAGCACCACAGAATGTCACCGATGATTAATTCCTATCATTATTCAATGGACCTTGATATTCTGAAAAATTGTTTATAATAACTCTCTTCCGTGACTATAAATATTAAAATAACGGCGACAACTCTTTCGTAAGTGGGCTTAAAATGGATAATACAAAACGATGGGTACAAAAGGCTTGTCTACGGACACAGGTGTTGGATGTACAACACTATAATTTATACGTTTGGCAGCAAGATATACCACATTAACTTAATGACATCGAATGAAATCAACATGTGATTTTGATCACCATAACTAACCACATTACAAGTTGAATCGATTCCCGCCAACTGTTCTCAATGGTTTCTGGATTCTATTATCTGTCAATAAATAGGGTCCTTTGTGTGATTTGGCAAAAAACGCATAAATCGAATCGATCTTCCTAGCTGTCTGCCATTCACTTTGTTCCCGTGTTTCCAGGGATCTAATGGGCGATCCCCAGAGACCCATACACATTTGGTGGTAGTAAATGTCAAAATATTTTGTATCAGTTGTGCTAATGGTTTGTAAAGTCGGCATTAAGGTCATATTGTTATTTTGTACGGGGATATGGTGGCCAAATGTGCGTTATTTTGACTAAATCATATTTCTTTGAAATTGCGGATGTTTGTTGATAAATGAGAAATCGTTTTCCATAGGGAATTCTGTGTGGCATGTAGGTCGTATTTTAATACAACGGTACCTATATCTCTGAAAAGTTGCTGCAATGAAAAATTTAAAGCACGATAAATAACTCTCGGTTGCCGAGTTAACTTTAATTCAACTTTATTAGAACTGGGTCGGATTCTTGTAGAAAACCGACTTACCGAGCTCTGAATTAATTAATTTCCAAAATGGACTTATAAAAGAGGCTCCATTTAACGTATTTAGCACAATTAACAAATCGCATTTCTGATTAGCCTCCACAATCGCTGCCGACGCTTACATTAGCGTTTTATAATGAGAAAAAGCACAAAGAGAGAAAAAAAAAATGATGAGAATTCGAGACCTATCTCGGGATACTTGACAAAATCCGACGAATGAATGTAATGCCATTATGATTAGCATTATTTTGTTGGGAGGGTCGCGGATTCCGGTTTACTGGATAAAGCGAAATTCGTCGTCACAAAGAGGTTTTTTTTGACATGCTTTTTAATTTCCCCCCTAAACATCTGTGGTGGCTGGGACTGTATAGCGGCTTTAATCGCATTTGTTGCGCCACACGTTATTGATAGTTGAATGGTTTGTTTAAATATTTTGGTGATAGCATACAAGGAATATACGTCTGTGAGTATTCTTAAGTGGGTTCGGTAGAGACAGAGTTTATTGAAAATCTAACTGTGGAAGTGTCTAGTCTAACGGTGTTGCAGCTTGTTATACCCAAATGCCTTGAAATACATGCCTTGGTATACAGCAGCTACTGCAGTGGGTACGTCATGAAAGCATTAATTACAAAAAAAAAGTCCCGTGCAGCACCTAAAGTAAAAAATATTGTTATGTCGTGAGTAAACAGGTATTTATGCAATATTTCTGTTCCGTTTGTATTTCTCATAAAACCCTGGTTTTTAATTTTAAAACTTTCGGTCTTACGGAACTCCAAAAACTTCTTTACACAGTGACACGGAAATTTTAATTTATGTGGGGGATTTTAATAAATAATTATAGACGCGATCTGTAAACAGTAAGCTGGAATGTTTTATTTTTAACGTATTTTATAGTTCTGTTAGCTAATCCGGTTACGTTTGTCACGGAGCCTTTGAGTACGAGTTTGCCTGCACTAAAATATGAATCTTTATGTTTAACTGTGACATTAATCACAAAAACCCTGTGATTTATGTAACTATGCAAGAACACGGATCCGTTTACAGTTCAAACTAGAGTTTAGTGACTATGCTTCACATTCGAGAACAACAAAAGCATCGTTATGTATTTTATTAGTACTCGACGCGTGGCTGTAAATAAAATATGACTAAATTGGAACAAAGACGTGATTTAGAAGAAATATCGACGGTGGAAATTTGAAATGCTGTAAAAAACATTGAGGCAACGTTCGGTTCAGCCCGTAAAGCTCAAAATCCAACACGACATTTTGAACCACTGTCGTTATTATTGGCTTACTAACATTCCGAGTTATGCAAGACGAAAAACTTAATCATTATCCATAGTCCACACAAGGTTTCAATATCAGAACGACTCCTCATCATACCTTTGTCGGCCGCATCGTCGTATAAAATAGTATAATTAAAACTCAAATCGAAATATCGACGTAGCTACGCGAGTGTGCATCCCATCGTGTGTCAGTGACCGCTCCTGAATGGGCCCTAATTTTTTTCAGGCCTTCGATTTGTGGGTTCTTGCTTTGTGATACAAAATTAATGATTTTTGGTCTGTGCTTCGCAGCGTCAGCGGGTACAATGGGCTCAGTGACAATGGTGCCCCGCTGTCCACGATATTGACGGAAGGCCGCGCGGACGATGCTACCTACGCTCCTGCTGCCCTACCGGCCCCAGCCCTTTGTCCACAAGAATTTTAGACACGTCATGAACCAAATGGAAGCTCGTGAGAATAACCGCGATATTATATAAAAATAATTCTTTAATTATACCGCGATTGATGCCAGTTATTTGTATAGGTACTCATTTTCGATATATTATGGCTAAGCATGCTGAGCACCTTTTTCTTGGCGTCACGTAAGCTAATCAAAATAAAGTTTAAAAAAAGTAATAAGCCCGCCTAAAGCCATAACATGCCAGTAACTTGAACTTGTTACGTGTTTTAATATTTAAATATCACACAACCTATTCACACAGCTCACATTGTTAATGTTTATTTTATTTGACGCGATCTACTCATTGACCAACTGCCCCAATAAATTACATCATTCATTTCTTGAAGCAGTCCAAACATCTTGCTTCCAACACTATTGTGACTGGGGACCACAACGCACCCAAACATTTAGGGTGGTCTTATTTTGTGACCACTATTTAACCCAAATACGACGCATTGTAAATGACCATCATTGTGGTCACCCCAGGAACGAACATTGTCGCCTGGCCTCGCCTCTAATTTATAGCAATTCAATATAATTTCATTAGCACCAAACTGTTTATAAATCTGTATGACCACAACATCTATTCGATTGACGACAGTCTGTTGTTATGGCCAATAAATTTTAGGATTATCTTGTCCGTGGGCGCCGTGATTAGGTGCCATCAATGTTTTGAGGGAAAGTCGAAAATTAAATCGTTTAAGCCCAGTTAATGGCGGGTGTACAATGACATCAATACGTAATGATAAATTACGGCAATGAAATAAAACCACAGTTCGTCATAAATAACGTTTGGAACACCCGCAAATGTATTCAACGATTTGACTCTATGTTTATTAGAAACTTTCTTTGCAATTTACGCTTTGTGGGCCCACATTTGTAAGTATAACAAACTTAAGAGTAATCACATAAAAGTTACTTATTTGAATTCAAATATTAATGAAATATAAAATGCTTGTTCTCGAGGTGCGTTTCACCACGCTTGACGCATTTTAAATCGGCTTCAAAAGAGCTGATCCGAGAATTTGCTATTTAAACGTCGACAGGCGCATCCTTAATTCTTCAACTTTTTATCGAAAATCTTGACCAAATCGGCGTGTATCGTTGTAAACAATTCCCGTAATTCATTCGAGATTCGCTTTGCGTCTAACAGAGATATACTGAAATGACCAATCACGGACGTGCGCGGACTATCGAACATCATGTTTACTTCAGCCTTTCCATTGTTGTCACACCGACTTGTTAGTATATTAGAAATATTTATGAAGCCAATTTATAGGTCTTACCTTTGAACGACTCGCCATAGAAGGCTAATGTTGGGGACTTGAACTAATGATACTGTATCATAATGATTGTTATGAGTTTGATTAGATCCCAAACTTATTAATGTGACGTCTGTCCTGATTTTATCTCATTTACTAATTGAACAGAACTTAATGGCATGAACTTAGGTTGACTGGTAGAAAATGCCTATGGCATTAAGTCCGCCTCTGTACTTCTGTGCTTAAAGTGTTAAATAAATAAATAAATAATGGCATTAATGATCCAAAACAACAAGGTCCTTAGAACATAATCAGTGTTAATTAATGCAGTTTGCAAACAATTATGTACACCTAAGTACCTAGGTTCTAACCAGTTCACTGACCGAGGACCACTTTTCAACCTTATCACTAAGAGCATAAGGGTGAAAAGTGGCAGACCGTCAGTGAACTGTTTGTTTTCCAAATGATGTTTTTGTTTTCAACCAAGTATTAATTAATGATAACACCACACTTGTTTGCGGACGTTTGATTGTTGGTGATTAGAGGACATGAAGCCCTCGACATTTCATGATTGTTGTGTTAAACCAGTTAGAAAAGTAATAAGATAAGATGATTTATACAGGATGCTTTTATTTTCATGCTTTTCCATAAAAGATTGTTCGCAAAAGAACTTCGGTGTAAACATTCACGAGCACTGAAGTTCGATACGATAGTTACATTTGCTCCGAAATCGACTATTTTTATGTCCATTAGTTTAATGTGATTTCTTTTAGATGTTGGAAAAGCATGTTGGTACTTATCTAATGGTCTTATCCCTTTGGTAAAAGGTTCAACAGTATGTAGGTGGAGCCTTCAAATATATGAGAGTGTCTATCCAGAATTTCTAATGTTGTTATAATCTTATCTAGCTGCCTGCATACACTGAAAGCTAAGTGTAACACTAACAACTTATTCCTACACACATAAATAATGGAAGTCTTATTCACTTCATATACCCCTAACTCTACAATCAATAAGTCGGATAAGGCACATTTTTTCTACCACACATATTATTAAAACAATATGTATAGGGCGTTAAGCCGTTGGTCCCGGCTGTCATTTGTAGATCTTTGACAGTCGTTAAAGGTAATCAGTGGCCCAAAGTGCTGACAACCAGTCTTACCATGGGATATCGTAGTACCCAGTACTAATGGGTTGTGGTGTCATGTAAAATACTGATATTCAGCTGCATCCGGTAAGACTAGAAACCGACTCCAAGATAGTTGGGAAAAGGCTATGCAGTTGATGATGGTATTTTTAAAACAAACCACCCGACGTACATCAATCTTTCATCATCGCAGACGCCGAAATTTAAAGAGAACTTGAGAATGTTTCTAGAGAGGTCGCCATAAACACAGGGGACAAGGAAAAGAAAAGAATGGTTGCTTTGCTTATCTTTCCAAGCTAAGCGTGACATTTTTAGTGCAGACAGTAGGGATAGATGAATATGAATCTAGATGAATGGAGAGGGAGAGGAAGGCAAAAGATGGATGAATTGTGTGCGAATGATATGAAAGAGAAATGATGCCGTGACGTCCAACAGATCAGAATGGAAGAAGAAAATGTGTTGCGCCGACCATAAGTAGACGGGGACAAGGACAGGCAGACGATATTGATGATGACAAGCAGGAGCCCCTTTGATGGTAAGCAGGACAACTAACGGTAGGTACAGGGGCACACAGCAGTCACAAAACTGAAAAAGATTTTCATCAGCTCAAATAATTTCTAAAATCACAGCTAGGAAAATAGGTAAGCCAAGTTATGGACTCCCGAAGGAACATCTAATCCCGCCCCCAAAACATTTTATAAACAGAGTTTAACGAACTATTACTACAAGAACGATGAATAGCGGAAATTATACTGTCAACGATAAATTCAAACATAATTAGACGATTCCTGTAATTACCTCTCATTCTTGAAATTAACGTTAATTGGCTCATTAACATATAACATCTACTTAATTTATTTGTGTCGAGATTGTTAGTGCAGGACAACATTGACATGGGACATGATGTTCATAGACTAATAAATTTAGGTCTTTTGCAAAGTGCTAAATGGTTTCAGGGATAATCCGTGCAGAAAGATTCAATCGAGGAAGTCTTGTCTATTTTTTATTTACCTGCCCACCTGTTAGTCTCTGGGAGTAGGCCCAATGTGGAGGTCTCGATGTGAATCTACAGCTGGAACGTAAACCTTATTAAGAAAGATTTGATGATTCTTGGATAGTAAAGACCATTAAAATCTGTTTTGTTTGAAAACTATACTGTCTAAATTCTTCTCATTAGACAACTTTTTGAAAATCTAATCAGGATGATGATCTTTCTTAGAAAACAATCATGTAGAACTGTTAACATCATAAATCTATGCAATACTAACAAAACCTAACACCAAATACTTTACTTTATCCGTCAATAATTATCGTGAGTCAGACTATTTTATTTTATGTGCCATTAAATTTAACAACAATTGCCTTTTAGTGACGTGGAAGTAGACATCTTTATGTTTATATGTCGTTAAGATTAACTGGGCCTACGTACGAATGAGTCCGGCAGACCGGCCTGTAGGGAGTAAAGGGACCTCTATAGAGGTATCTCTGGGGCCATTACCATAACTCAGGTGAGTTTCAACGCTATCGCTGTTATGGAGCATTTGTGAGTTGTTATAGCAGCCCATGAGTTTTAAAGTCGTTCGAAATGAAGCTTCTTAGATAGAGATGTGGACTGGTGGTCGCGAGAATGTGTTTGTAAGCAATAGATTTTAAGATTGAAGGTAAATAGTTGAATTTGGGACACATATTGATATATTTTTTTATCTTAGTTCTTTGTACTTGGTATTTGTTTTAAGAGTTTTTAGTTATATTTATTTATTACGAACTAACTAAGAACTCTAACTAACTATCATCATCTACTTTTCAATTTTTAAACTAAAAATTAGCAAAACCTTCCTCGTACCTGACTATTTCTTAAAAAAGAGCTTCTAAAATATCTAAGTTCATGTAAAACAACCAAGAAATCGTTACTTAATTTCACTTTTTTTTCTGCACCAGGTGTAAACTCAGTTTTGACTTTACTAAAACCTTTTCAATAAACCTCAAGACCACACAAAGATGTCCATTTACCGCTAAGAATCACACTATTGTGATTGTCAAAACAAGATCGGTTACAATAAATCTTATTAAAAGTTAGGCCCGCCACAACGCCATTCATGGCGGCCTTGATCCGACCTCAAAAGAATGGTTTGTTTACAGATATTGCTAAAAGCCTTTGTCACGGCGTACATCTGCTCTACCTACCTGAAGGCACGTGATAGGGTAGGAAATGCAAGACTTGTATATACTTGTGTCAGGTTTTGCAAGGAAGAGTATAAACGGAGCAATTTTTCGCTGACTTCAAAAAAAAGAAAGAGGTTGTGGATTATTTTCTTACTAGTATGACGTCTGATTCAGTTTTCTGCTGTATTATGAAAAAAATGCAATGTTTTAATTTTAAATAATTATGTAGGTATTTTATATTGGGTTGTGATAACTGGATACTGCTGACGAAAGCTGCACATCATTCACTATCACTAGTTTCTATGCGGAATTGACTACTACGTACGACTTACCTTAGTATCTAGACATTGCTACGATAAAAAGTATGCGCTTATCAAGGTAAGATTTAATTGAATACAAACTCCCGCGCCCGCCGCGCTGTGTGGAAGAGGCTGTTTGCCTGTTCCTAAACAAATCTTGCCAGAAACATAGAACACTGGCCACTTCAACTACTGAAATATAAGAAATATATATGTCACCAGCTAGATGAAACACATTAGTGTAACAATGTTGCTAAGGTCCCTTGGTACCTAGATTTTTTTTCGCATGGCACTAAACCTAGAAACCCTGAGCGCTTCGTGTCGTAAGAAAAAAGCAAAGCTCATGCTTGAGTTTGACCGCTGCTAAGCCGGACATTCCTTGGTGGAATGGCTGTGGTGCCGAAATAAATGAATAAAGATCTCCAGCCTACAGCCGGGGCAATAAACTTTTAACCTTACTAGGTTATAACTTTATCTACCGTATCTGTGTAAGCGATTTAACGTTAAGGCCCCTAAGGGCTATCCCATGTGAAGTACGGGCCTCTGTAAGGGCTTCACTGAAAGGATGGCAACAATCGACAGGCAGGCTGGGATTGGGACAGACCCTTGGTAAGTATTAAGTCGCATGCGTTTATCGCGGGAACTTGTTTGAAATTAAGCGACCATGTTTAGTTTGTAGTTCGTCATAAGTCCGATTGATGGCGTTACTAGTATCAGCTAATTTGCTTTGCTAGTTTTAACAATGTAAGTAATGTAACGAAAATAAGGATCAATAAAAAGCTATGATAAAAAAAAAAACGTTAGAGAAAAATAACTTACAGTCATTTTAATGGTCTTTTAAAAATAAGGAATTCCGAAAACAAACGTTCAACAAAATTGGCAATCTTTACACTCGAACAACAAAACGCAATCCTTTCCAATTTTTTATTTTTATTGTATTCCACGTTTATGAGTGTAACCTAAATTAATTGTAAGTTATTTCATTTTGAATAAATCTGTTTTCAATAACTCAATTTTATACTCTAGTAACCCAAGCGATAAAAAATGCATTTGACAAATGTCAGTCGTCGAAATCGCAATCCAGAGCATTGCTATATCTGCTTTCTTTGTTATTATCATAGGTTTTCGTACAAGCTCAACTTTTTGATGCTACAATTGTGTAATTGTTTATAGTCATGTACCTGTAACTTCGAAGTTTGACAGACTCGACAGCGTGATCCATTGCAGTTAGTTGCATTCACTTTGTTTGCTTTGTTTTGAACGCAGGTAGAGCTCAACAAGTTTTTAACTGTGCCGTGCTATTATCATCCTAACATAATATATGAAAAATTAAACCTGCGTTGAAATATGGATACAAGTTTACGAGTAAAGGAGTGAGTACAACTTTTTATTTAAACTTTTTGAACGTTATTTCTATGCATTATTATAATGAAAGAAGGACGAGCTTATGGGCACAGTTTCTATTTTATAATAATTAAAGCTACTGTGTGTGATAACAATAGAAGTATATCTACATGCTATCTACAGCTTTTGTTTCTGTTGTCATGCACAAACTCACTGGAACTGTGGAAATTCAACAAAATGAAGCAAAAGCTTTAGATTTGACTCTGTCAACAATTTTAACTGAAAACATCACATCAGTGCAACATTTACTGATTATAGGAGACAATAAAATAAAACTAAATCATTTTATTTTGAGTTGGTGCCACTATGTGTCAGCACAATGCTTATATTAGGAATGGTATTGTTGAAACAATTTCTTACTATCAAATTACATGATTAGTTGCATCACCAAACATTTTACTAGGAACTACAGGTGACTGACCACGAAAATGACTGCTTGTTGCCTGTACTGTGTTGTGTCACAAAACAATTGCACAGTGTTTATGTTTGATGTTTCTGGTATCAGACTAGGAAGTATTAGAACAGCATAAATTCAGCATACAAAAATACTTTGTTGTGTTTTCCCTCATGATCTTTTATCAAATTGCTTATAAAGATGTTCAATTTTGCCAATTATATACAAAAATACTTCAGTTATGAGGTAACAACAGCAGCAAGTTAATTTGTCTTCTAAGATACTAAATATAATTCTAAACAATGTGTACATGGACCTTAATTTACCCATTGATTCCATTTGTCATTATACCTATCCATGTTGCACAAAGGGGTATGGAGCAGGCCATGTTAGCTCTATTTTTGAAATACCGAGTCCGTAATCCAGAAATCCAATGTAGGACTAATGTCCAGGATGTTGGATTACGAGTAACAGCTCTGAAATGGAGGCGGGCACGACGCTTGGCAAGGGGAAACAATGGCAGGTTGAGTAAAACCCTCTCTGAATAGTTGCCAAGGGATGGTAGAAGAAGTGTTGGCAGACTGACAACCAGATGGCTTGATGACATTCAGAAGATTGTGGGTACGAACTGGTTGTGACTCACAAAGACTAGGGAAGCATGGTTGCTTATGACGAAGTGTAAATTCTGATGTGTCAGATCTTTCCTCACTGTTCCCAAATCATTGTGATTCTAAAACTACTGTAAGGTGTTTAAGATAAGACTGCAAATCTTGTACTACAGTTTGGAATGGATTAGACCTCTCTCAAATATAATGCTTTATAAAAAAACCATGGCCATGCACTTAGCAACATTTGTAATTTTCTGATGTTGAAATAACAGCTTACTCATTTGCCAATGAAAATAATATCAGAATAACTTTTGAATCATCGGAATAGAAGGCTGATTGTGATTTACTATTAACAAAAAGCGTGATCCATCAATCAACGGGTTTCGCACAACTGTACTCGAGGGTATCCTACGCTATTCTGGTTGATGCATGGTCACCACTCCAGGACTCATTTGCTCAACTTGCCATTGATCCTTTGACAAATATTACCAGCCCATTGCCACTTCATTGCTAACTCTACAAGAAAATACAATTATTGTGGCACATGCCACAAGTACACACAATATAAAATACAAAATAAAATAAAACTTAACTCTAAAGAAAAAAGATAACTTGTGTGCCTGGACTGAACTGGGCCTAGTTCAGCAAAATGTCAAGCAACTCTGGTGTGTAGAGTTAGCCATACTCACATGCAAACCATTGAAACCAAAAATCCCACAATAAAAATCATTAATTTTATTTTACTGCAAAACTACTAGATTCTGTGCCCTTTAAATATCTAAAGATCATCTCTCTATGCCAGGTAATTTACATTACTCTCATCATCCAGTATAATGGTTTTATTACATCACTGGACTGACGTCAAGACAGCATTTTTGCTCTATTTTTATGCCCTCTCAATGATAATAACCTTGACTATTTGACTAAAGTTAGAACTAGTAAACAAGTCTCGAGAATTTCAGATGGTTTAAATTTTAATTCACATTGCTAAACAGTGTATGTATGTTTAATAAAAAAATTATAACTTCATCATCATTTTCATCCACTACCAGACTTCAGCCACTGCTGGGTATTAGCTTCGCTTTGTTTGTGCCCTTTTTCTGTGCTCTTGTGCCAGCCTCATCCAGGTTTTACCCGCAATGGCAACAATGTCATCTGCCCATCTTGCTGCTGGAATTAGAAACTTATGCATAGAAAATATTAATCTAAATGTGCTAGCAAAATTCTAACATAACAACGAGTCATAAAAATTGGTTACACTGGTGTTAAGAGGTAAAGTTTGTAAGTTTAGTTGTATGAAATTCTGATAGTATCCAAAACCACCCATCCAAACAAAAACTACTTTCACTGGTAGCAAGCTCAACAATTGCCGTGCTTGTTTATGGTAAAATCCACGCGACCGAAATCGCTATAACAAACTAGTTTTTTTTTTTTTTGTAATTACAATGTGACCTCTTCTTAAATACCTGCATATTTAATAAAAGATTTAATTTGTAGAAGACAACAATAAACTAGACTTGTTTGTTTACTAGAATAAGGAAAAGATTGAGTTTCGTTAGTTTACTTTGCCGTGGATAATTTTTCACAAAGCCATCAACTAACAGAAAAACATTGCTCATTCTAATTCTTAAAAGAGCTATCACTTAACAATAAAACAATGTAGAACTACCATTATCAAGAAATAACCCAGACTCAAATAGGGGAAGTACCTACCAATCTCTAATTCTAAAAAAAGATATCACCCAACATCCAACAATGCAACAGACAACGGAGACTAACATTATCATGAAAAAATCAAGAACTTAACAAAAAGGAAAAATAATAAAGCGTTCTTCCTCTCTCTACTTATTTAAAAGATTTGCTGTGCCCGACAGGGTCCATAGTTGGTTCTATTTTATTTTTGTTAACCACCTGTAAGTGTACATTAGGGATATAGCAATAAACAATTTGAGATTTGAGAAACCAATTAAGGCCAATACCAATGTTGGTTCAATGATGCTATACAAATAAATTGCTTAGTCTTAACATCATGAGGTAGATTAAAAACCTTTTTTCACTATCACATTTTTGTGTTTGAATTTATTATTTAATCGAGTTTTTTGTAGAGATAATGATGTCATCATGACATGTTTAAGGTTTAGGTAAATCTATCTTCTTGTTGCTTAGAAACTAGTAGGTATTTTCAATGATAAATTTAATTCTATAATTTCAGACAACAATCATATCATAAATCATAGTGAATGTAGAAGAGTGCACCCTCTACAATCACTATGAATTTTGTAGGGACCTACTTGAAAAAAGCTGCCTTTTTATCGCTAACAAAATGACGTCAGTCGAAAATGCATCTTATTGCCTCCTTTGTGAGAGTAGTAATTACCTAATTACTCATTTGACTTGAAGTTGTTCATTATAATATTTTATCTACACCTGCAAAGCCGTCACAACTATTGCAATGTATATCGCATATTTACAATATGTTTCTTCAACATAGAAGTTTCACAACAATTTCAGTGTGTGCTATCACTAGTATCAGTCCTGTGCTATCTTCATTTTTTTCTATTAGTATTGTGCAAACATTCATCCTAAAAAGTTGTATTCATAATTCCCTGAACCATGAAGTCAATAAGGGGTTTGTCTTCTCGACAATACCGACATGGACTAGCCTGTAAGGGTAAGGCTTTTTTTAAAATGTATTCATTGTTATTTATTTGCAGAAAAAAAATGCCAAATCTTAATAGAACGTATAATCCTTTTTATAGCATGTCAGCATCAAAAGTAGTTTATGTTCATTTTATGAATAAAATGTTCAATCATAATATTTTTTTAAATGATGTCTGAAAAGCGAATTCTTTGAATTACTAGAAATTCCGGTTCAGCTGTAGATCTGGCGAAACCCTGAGATAATCTCGCGCACAATTTATTTATTAAAAATCGTCCGCTTGGCTGACATATTTTGGCTGGGTAAAATTCATGGACGTAAGAACGGGTTCTTACGCCCGTGAATTATTTTGAACACTATTCAACATTCCGAATGATTCTATCCAAAATTCTGGTTTTCCAGTCAGTGTAAATTATTGGTTATTTAATAATAACCAATAATTTAAAACTAAGATAAATCTGTGACGGAAAATAATGCAGTCATCATTTCCTTGAAAAACACCTGATATTGACACCTTGGTATTTTATAGACCAAAAGTAGATATTTATTCCGTAAATAGGGACGAGGTAGTAGACCTAACGTAACTGGCGAAATGTGGGTGTACCGTAATAGCTCACCACTGTCTGATCCTTCGGAGAAATCAGACAGGGTGTAATGTGTGTAGTATAACTCGAGTGCCTGCCTACGCAGGTACTCGTGGTATACAACTTGTTGCCACCTATCCAATAAATGGTCAGGACAGGACTCGGGAAACACAATGAATCATTGATAGATAGGTACTGCACACACAGATGTTCTATAAGTGTTTGTTATCGGTCTACTTGACCAGTTTCCGTTAAAATGACACTAATTTGCTGCTGACGAGTACCAGATAAGGTGACCTTGGCATAGAAACAATTTTGTTTTGTCCATTATGCCAAAGCGGCACTAATTAATATGACTGACCTGTCTTTCAGAAACGTGATTTTAAGTATGATAATTGCACTTCATTGGTTCAAAAACTATTGGGTACCTACCATCCATGGATTTAGACAGTAGCCTATTCAAATCCTTGTTTCCAATTGATATGAATTCTACTTAAACTTTATGCTAATGTAAATTAAATTCATTTTAGATCATTTGGTGGTAAAACTCATATTTTGTGAAGTTGCCGTGCAAACTGAACCTTACATTACATATTATATTATGGGGAATTATAAAACGAGCGATTAAAAAAAAGCTTTGCGACTGATGATGACATACTGTATTAATAACTTGAGCGGTATGAATTTGAGTAAGCGAAAAATTAACTAAACTAACGACGAATATTGATTAATAATAAAATCCAGAACAAGCTTACAAAAAGTGGATTGTGATAAATCCATTTCATATATTAAAATTTTATCCGAGCGACTACATTACTAAGTGAGCGACTGGAAATACAGAGAGGGCAACTTCAATATTAAGATAGAATCGATTGTTAGGTTAGGTCAGGTTAGGTTAAATATTAAGTCGCTCAAATATTATGAAGCTGCTCATTTTGTATTTTAAGTAACTCAAATTAATGTTTGTAAGATACTATTCTGTTGATTTTTCGTCACTTACAGTCAGTCGTTCACTTAGTAATTATATAACCCAAATTAATTAATTTTGACACTTAAAATTGTAATTTACATTCACTCGTTTTATTGCTACCCTTATATTATGTTTAGTTATTTTCCAAATATACACCTTTTTGAAAACGAAATAAATTGCGACGGAGAATACACTAGCGAGAATGTGCGTACTAGTTCAGGAGTGGCGACCGCGAACCGGAAGACGGTGCGTTGGAATGCCTCCCACTAGGTGGACCGATGACCTGGTGAAGGTTACAGGGATTCGCTGGATGCGAGTCGCACGGGACTGGTCAATGTGGCGATACTTGGGGGTGGCCTATGTCCAGCAGTGAACATCTTTCGACTGAAATCATGATGATGATGAATGTGCGCACTTATTTTGTCAGCGTTGTATCCGAATGTTCATAAATTAATAACCATTGATTCATGCGTGAATCAATTAAATGTTTGCTTACGTCAGACTGTACGAAATAAACGAAAATCCGACAGCAGACTTGAATGAGATATTGCATGACCTAAATAGAACTAGAAATACCGAGAAATAAGAAGAAGGAATACTGAGCGGTGTCGATCAGTCAATTCTAGTCAAGTCTTTTGTAGTGCTTCCACTTATGTCACAGTTCTTGGGCAGGCTAGATCTTGTATGGTGAGGCTACCTCTAGCTTTTACCATTTCCGTTCTTTGCATTTCGTGCAAGCAAATCTAGTCCTATAATACTTGCTCCGAATATTTAGCTGATGAGCTCTTACACACCCTACTATTTGGTGTCCAGTGTATCCGCAAGCCGAAGCAGGTCTTGGCCATCTTTTTCACTCGCATGCACAACTCGTGTGTCGATAGGAATCAATTAAATGTTTGCTCACGTCAATCTGACGTACGATATAAATTGAAATTCTGCATCAGACTTAAATGAATATAAATATTGCATCCTGGTCAGCCATTCCTTGTCAAGACCTATTATGATCGTTTTGTGAACAGAACGATCCATCAGTGGTCCAGAATTAGAAAAGTAACGACATTGAATATTCTGGCGGAATATGGCACCGTTGCGGACCAAGCCAGATCTGGGGGCTGGCGATGCCGATGCTGTCTTCAGCATTTACTAATAATGTAAGCGAGTCACGTTCAAAGTTTGTCCGAATCTTTTGCTTATGAACTCCTAAACGCCGCTCTGCTATTATTTTGTGCCTCTACGTTAATCCGCAAGCCAAAGCAGGTCTTGATCAAGGTCTTGTTCACATCTTTCACTTATGCAACTAATGTATCCATCGGTATCATTAATCGATTATGTTAAAACATGTCATTCAAGAGGATACGACGATTTTTTGCTGTACCCACAAGGTGACAAGATACTGCAAGCTATTTGTCGACAAATGGTCCAAAATTCGATCTACTGTTAGTTGCGGTGTTTGATATGACCTGTGCTTTGACCAATTATGTCGAACTGCTAGGATACGGCTATAATAAGTCCTTCCGAACCGCCTAGGGGAGATGCTATGTCCTGATGACTACGACATTGAACCTAAAAAGAGACCATTTGCCGACTGTGACCCCAGTTGTTAAATGCACTGCTAAACCTTAATTTGTACCTATAAGGAAAAACGTTAGCGAAATTCCAACAGTCGATGCATTAATCTACGCCCAAAATTGCGTAGAAAAGTGCGCATTAACGAGCAATGCTGCACTGAAGTCCCGTTAGGTTGCCTTATGACTAAGATGTTGGTAGCCGATACCACGAATTGTAAAAAAAACTGGTTTTCACCACCTATGAGAATTCACTTCGTGTTTTGGATCAGACCGATATTTGATAATATTTATTTTCTACCTATTTAGGCATATGATGCGTATTTTGTTAGTTGCTTATCATCTCCCATCGGTCAACGACATTTGCACCCGAATGGTTCGTCATTATTATTAGATTAGATACTTGTTTACTTTTGCTGAGCTGTCGTGTTTGCTAATTGGTCATAACTGCTGTAATACTTTGCACAAATGCATACCTACTTCAGGTCAGTTTTCATGCTCGATATAACATACCCATCTTTCTACCTGTTAAACCACATTGCTTACACGAATTGGGTTTTACCCGGTAGAACATTGTTCAAGTGCATTTAGAAAGAGAAAGTTTCGTGAAAATTAAAAGGTGGTATTAGAACAAATATCTACAAGAGGAATAAAGACCTAGTCTACCATCAACCCTGCCCTTGGCAACGATGACATCTGAGATCCCTACGAACTACTTCCGCTTAATAAGACTGATGGTCCACCACTTCTGAAACATGATTCAATCTTAAACATAAGTATTGTGTTACAATACTGCTAAACGATATTGGAGATAAGCTCTTGCTTGAGTCATCATTGAATTAATTAGGCGAGGCGAAAATATCAACATCGGTCATAGGTACGTTTTGCGGTTAGCATCGAACCAGACAGGAGGAGATGGTGGAGGGGGCAGGAGGAGTGCAATTTAAATTGTCCGTAGGTCGCTATTTAGTACCTATTTTAACCTAGGTGTTTCCGCAACATTACTATAATATAATGATGACTCTGTAAGTTCTCGGTTCAGTTTACAATCAGCCTTGACCATCGTTCAATCATAGTGCGGTCAACGACTTCAGATCACGAATTTTAGAATATGTGTTTAGTTGTTTACCTACCTTGTTATGTAGGAGGCTGCTATCGACAAGGTCGTATGTTTAAGTCATTGGCTATTCTCAGTGAGAAACTTAATTTACATTCGAGTACTTGTGTCTCGGATTAGTTCAAGATTTCATCTTCGTTTGTTCCATTTTCTTTATTTGTTTTACTTTTACTGTGAAGGTGTGTTGTGTTTGGATTTTAAAGATTGAATGTTCTGTGTGAGTTTCTGATTTCCTAGTGCTTTCAGATGAAAAGCGAGCCGGGAATATGGACAGTAACAAAAAGCTGCTGCTGCAGAAGCACCAGCAGGAGATTATCGACGATCTAGAAGTAACTTACATTTATGATGACCTGTTCACGAAACGTGTTATTTCTGCCGAGGAGTTTGATCGCATTCTCAGCCTTGTAAGTATTTTGATTATGAGTTTATGACACACCAATATTTTTTTTAGCATTCGTTTCTTGGGAAACCCACGCGTGCTTAATCAGCTTTGTAACATGCGATTTTATTAATTAGGAGTCCTCTATATCAAATAAAGTTATCGTAAATGTATTGGGTGATGATCTGTTTTTGTTTTGCACCATTTGTACATAACTTTGTTTAGCCATTGAGGAAAATTAAACATGTGAAATGTTCGTTTAGCTAAAATAATCGTTTATTGTTTACCTTGTTGAATAGGCAAGTCACTAATTGCTTTGTTCGATTAATTTAATAAGTAGTTACTTATTTGAATGCCTATTTTGATTAGCCTAACTGCTGAGTTTTATTTACTTTATTATATCAGTAGCTTATGCCCGCGGCTTCGCCCGCGTGAAGTTCAATAATTGTCCCACGGGATCATACTACCGGGATAAAAAATATCCTAAGTGTTAATCCAGGTTATAAACTTGCTAAGTTGCTAAGTTTCATCCAAATCAGTTAATTAGTTTTTGCGGGAAAGAGTAACAAACATCCATACATCCTCACAAACTTTCGCATTTATACTATTAAAAGTAGGAAGTAGGATTTATTTCCGATATGTCAAAAGTTTGCCCTATTTCTATAAAAATGTCAACTTACACAGGAAGGAAGACAGTACATAACATTATTATGAATGAAAATGTGTAATGGTTAAAACACTAAACGGTGTAATAATAATGCTAAGAACTGTCAGTTGAATTGCAGCTTCTGTTGAAGGACGTCGTGTGTCGTGTCGTCGATGTATTATTTAATTTAAAATAACTTTTTTGCAGTCATCCCGCGTCGAACAAGCTCGGTTCTTACTGGACTCGTTGATTCGTAATGGTAACAACGGGTCTTATCAAGCGTTTGTAGACTGCCTGCTGAAGGACTACAAGTGGCTTTGGGAGAAGTTGGCGATTGAGAATAATAACCCGATGCCTAATGATAGTTTTGAGGACAGCCTTAGTAAGGGCGATGTGCCTAGACTACCTGACCACCACGTGAGGAGAAGTGAAGTGGTAAGAAATGTTTTACTTGATACCAATCATGAATTCATTCATTAGTCTACTGACAGACAACTCACAGGCTTAAGAAGAAGTAGCATTTGTTTTTATTACAAAAGTACCTTTTATAAGGATTTTTTAAATTCAGGCCTTATATGGGTAAAATGAGAGACGAAAGTTTGTTTAAAACTTCTTTAATTTTCCAAAGGTAAGCCCAAAGGAAGCCACATAAGGCGCTCGGTTTGTCAAAGTATATTCTGTTCACTGTGAATTGTAATATATCTTTATTTTGTCTTAATGCAATTCTCGATTGAGAGGTTTTGTTTTCTCATTTCCGCTCTTGCGCATGTTCATGATCTAGACATGTAAATGATGTAACTGATACCTTCTCAAGGGCCCACTTTAACAACAATCGTCAGGATACAGCAATAATTAATCAGTGAAATGCTTTACAACGAGTACATCTATCTTACTCATTGTTACCCACTTAGTATGCGTTATCTAATGTAAGACATAGCGTTTCAATCTCAACTATGTTAATTCGTGATCTTGCGTCATCACACGATCGATTTACGAAGACAATTAAATCGATGACTTTTGATCATCTTGAAGGACAACGTATTTGGTTCACATAGATTTTACGCGGTAGATATAGGTACCTACCTACTTAAAAATATTAAGTTACTAGCTTAGCTGTTGCCGACGAACTTCGTCCGCGCGAAATTATCATAAAATATCAAAGTCAAAGTATTTTATTTGTTGAACATAGGTAATATGGTACATATTACTTTGTTATTTGAATTGGATTTAGTTAACAATTTCAAGGGTTTAAATTTTTCTGCACGGAGCCCTATAACATCAGCTATCTGCCAATAAAAGTCTCGTCAAAATCAGTGCAGTCGTTTCGGAGATAAACCGGAACAGACAAAAAATTTGTTTACAAGTACCGTATATACTTTCAAATTAGAAACAAACACTTCTGTTTTATTTATTTGTTGGTTTTGGATATGAGCAGCGGTTTTTATAAAACATAACCTCACACTTATTTTCTCCAAAGTGTTAGACAGAGATGTAGATAACTATAGTACTTGGAGTACACCCAGGCTACGCACATGTTGAACTCCTATGTAATACGGGGTGAGTCTGGCATCAATCGGACACAGATCCAGAATCCGGGTTAAAAAAAAAAAAAAAGCCTGTTGGAAAACCCAATCAGACGGCCACATATCTTTTTTTATCACAGCGATCACGGAATTTTCTTTCTACTGTCTCGACGAATAATGACTAAACTTTAGTCATTCTCAATATCAAATAAAAAAACCAAATGGCTAATTTTCTATATGCAAGAGATGCTAATCCTGTTTACTTGAAGAATTTATTACGTTTTTCCCCATCAATTATATGATATACAGTATGAGATCGTATTTTCGATAACAATTATGGGATTTCCTACAAACAAACATTAGCCTCATTCACTTGCAAGTGAGAAGTGACGAATCCATCACAATAACAAGGGACTTATGTAAACAGTTACTTTAAAATAGCCTTCAGTGACGAATTGTGACGATACTTCAAAGTATGCCAGTATCCAAGCACGCCCTGGATAGTGACCGAGGTATCACCTTGCTTGACAGTCATGTCTAATAGTTTCATGGCCTATCCTTCTAAATCATGTTGATACTAGAGAAGAAAAAAAAAACACGCCTGCCATGCCAATAACAAAATTAAAATACAAAGATTGTATCCAAAAATGTAAAACTGAACACAACCATTTTTATTGCAGTCTGGGGACAGTTCTGTGAAACATTTCTTTATCGGTTTGGGCGTTTAGAAGTTATGGTGGAATAAAGAAACATACATACATGAACCCTTAAAACATTACACTCTTTTTTTTTGGACAGTCGTGTAAAAGGCGCTGTCTGCAATACAACTCAGCCTTCCAAATCGATACTGAAAATACCCAAGTTGCGTCTTTTTCACCAAGTTGTTGTTTACTGCATCCAGAATATCCCGGCCGCTGTTTTGGGGTCCATTTCGAAAAGAGTTTTCTTGGTTTCAAATCAGTTGTGCCAGTTTATTTGTGGTCGGCGCTGCATATCTATCTTCTTCTACATCTAGCACACGTCATCTTAAGCCGTAATATCTGACTATAATACAATTTCCGATATTTTTATTATGGACACAATCCAAACATCGCCATGAATACTCCAAACCATCCACGTTGACATTTACCTCTTTTAGATAATTTATTCTGTTTTAACTTGTAGGAACAAAATGTAGCAGATAGCCTGAAGCATCTTACGCGGCACAAAGTCGTCGCTCTCCACGGAATGCCCGGATCAGGCAAGACCTGTGTCGTCCTCAGCGCTTTGAGAGACAACCCTGACCTGGTCACTAACAACTTCAATGGTGTAGTGTTCTGGGTCAATTTTGGCAACTGTAAGACTGATGATGACATTATTTTTCAACAAAGCAAGTGAGTATCACATTTTCCTTCTTGTGTTTTTATTTATTCTGAGGAATGTGCTTTTTTTTTCATTTCTAGTAAATTTCACTACCTAGTAATCTTGGCTTACTGCCGACTCATATAAACGCGATGCGTTGTCGCACCGGAAAAACTTCGGGCATTTTCCTTAAGAAATTGCGGGTGAGGTCGAAATTTATTTCAATTCGACGTCACCAAGACGTAAACTCTAACGAAGCAAATTTATTAATACCACTAAACCAGCTGTGCCCAGCGACCTTCATCCGCGTAAAATTATTATAAAATATTACTATTTGTATTTGAGTCGGATTTTGTTAATAATTTGAAGGGTTTTCATTTTTTTGGACGAAACCCTAATTCTTTTTCTAAAATGAATGACTAAGTTACTCCTTATATCATCAGCTCGTTTCAGAGATTAGCCGGAACAAACAGATAGACAAAAATTTAAAAAAATATATGCATTCAGTAAAAAACTGTTGTTTTGAAATTACAAACAGACATTTAAATTTTATTTATTTGCAAAGATTTCCATGTTTTTGATTTTTTGGTTTTTTACACTCAAGCACAGCTCAAGCTCTAGTACACAAGTCACCAAGTAAATGGTGAATGTGAATGCCATCAGCACATTTAAACCGCATTGAAGAGCTCTGTGCCAATATTCCATAGCAGTGACTACACTGACAGCTCATGAACGATATATGAACGAATAGGCTGATCGAGTTACTTTGAAGAAATTCGCCCTTAATCTATCATAGTTACTTACTGCCTCTCTCTTCCACAGATTATTAAGAAAAGCTTCGTCAATGTACACTCAAATCTCGTACATGAACTCTTCAATTTCTATGTCAAGTATCGGTTCCAATGGCGATAGTCAGTCGTCGTCCAATTACGAGTGGACCATGATTGATCTCAAAGACAAACTAAAGGCGCAGTTCTCCGAGCAACCACTGAAGGAATGCCTTCTTGTGTTGGACGAAGTAAATGATAAGAAGTGTCTGGAAGCTTTCGATATCGGATGCAAGATTCTGGTGACGACGAGGGACGTCGGTGTGGTGGCTAATTATCATCCGCAGATTATTAAAGTAAGTTCTTTTGTTTGTCTTTAACCGATCCGCCTTAACCCTCGTAGTACAGGCGATTCTTTATCGCCGATCATTTATCTCGCGCTGTGTTTTCGCAGAATGCTTAGTGCCGAGAGTTGAAAATCCAACAGTAAGCTTTTTTGCACATGCGCTTTCTTAGAATGTAAATGCTCAGTTCAATACATATCCTACACTTACTCACTACACACACACTCAGATCCTACATTTATTTATCTCACCACACAGTTAAACGTTTTTTTATTTTGTGTTTTCTTAACATAAATTATCTCCTGTTTTCTTTTACACCATTTACTTATTATGGAAACGTCCCGATTTAATATACTATGGCAGTATTTGTTTCGGAGAATGACTCCTAAGACACAGGCACGTACACCTAGTTTAAGAATCAGAGTATTAAAATTATTGTTATAAGCCTTATATCTTAGTCTTTGGATATTGTAATTACGATGGCTTTTGGTGAAATAAAGTTTTTTTTTTTAATACCTATGTTTGAATACCAGATGTGCGATCGCCCATACGAACGAGGGCTTATTGAATAGAACGGGTCCTGTGAACTTTAAAACTATGTTTTTAAGAGTTAGTATAACTGACTTTACAATTCCATGTAAAAATCTGATTGTAGGCGGCGGATTACCGTTTTAATAAGCATTGAAATTCGTGGTTAATGTACTACCGCGATCACTGACGGTTGACCACTTTTCAACCTTATAACTTAGGGCATCAGGGTGAAAGTTGCAGACCGTCAGTGAACTTGGGTAGTACCTCTATCATTCTTCTACTAATATAACCTATTGTATAAACACACACACACGTTCTGTGACGTCACATTTATACTACGTATTATTATATACCACGTCTATCTTTCCCTATTGTTTTATTCATTTTGGTTATTGTAGAAGTGTAGAACCATATTTGGTAATAAAATACGGAATGATTATTTTCTCTTGTATATCAATACAAGAGAAAATAATCATTCCGTATTTTATTCTTCATGATACATAATAAGCTTATGTAAATAAATACCAAATCGCTTGTATACTGTCATGTCAATATTAGCAAGGATAAACAAGGAAATTATTATTTCATCAGTTTTATGCATTACTTAATTAAAATACAGTGGTCATTTGTTTGTACCAAAAATACGTACTATCCAAGTCAATTTATTTTTAGTCTCTACAAATATAACAAAAAAAAACTCATTATTGGAAAATGCAAATGTCATCTTTAAAAACACTGTAAACAAAGCTAATTTCTGCATGACAAGGCTATTGAAAACAGTTCTTGTTGCAGTGCAATTTGAACTAAGTGAACTTGAAACTAAAGTTTCTAATCCCAAATCACATTGCTTGTACGTATATTATTTTAATTAATTTGATTCATTACATCATGCACGGTCATTGCTCCCACGAAGTATTCAGCAAAAACACGATAGGATATATGTTTTTACCCATTTTAAAATCCACAGATAGAAAATAATCTAGAAGAAAAAGAATCCTTGGAAATTTTCGCCTTGTCTCTAGAAGTGCCAGTATCAAAGTTACCGTGGCAAGCGAAGAAAATACATGAGATTTGTAAAGGCAGTCCCTTCAATATCGGCTTGATTGGAGCGCAGTTAGCAGAAAACAGAGAAAGACTGATTGATGATCCGAAACGGTGGAATTACTATGTTAAAGAGTTGAAGAATAAGAATCATTTTTCATTGTAAGTGTGGTTTTGTTTTTAAGATGGACACCTTTAAAATTTTTTTTTGTTGAAAATTGCACAATATTACCAAACTATCTGTTGCAATATGTCGCAATTAGCAGAATTTACTTTTGTAAATCATCCAAAAAAATGCTTGATCTATTTATTTTTTCTACATTTTCACGAATACGATAATATCTTGTTCAATATTCATGTTTTTCCCCTTTTTAAGTGTAACAAAATATTGGTAGAAACAGCAAAATTAAATGTTATTCATGTTTCAGCATCCAATTAAATCAAAGTTACAATCCAATGAAAACAATCGAAGTTTGCATCAACTCTCTAAACGACTCAATACTACCATTATTCAAGAAGCTTAAAATACTTCCTGAAAATGTAAAAGTATCAGCCAATGTGCTGAGTAAACTGTGGAACAAGGAGGCATCACAGGTTGAATCAATCATGAAGGAACTGCGAAGCAAATCACTGATCATCGAGTCCTACGACCGAGAAAAGAGAAATTATATGTACGAAATACATGAGCTGATAATGAAATACTTGAAAACTACAGGAGAGGATGACAGCAAGAAGCTACATTCAGAATTCCTTAACAGTTACAACTACAATAATCTAACCCCACCGCTTGAAATCATTGATGATGGCTACATCGCGTTTTATATTGGCTATCATATTAAACACACTGATAATTTTAATGATAAATGGGGTTTGTTCAACAAATTGTTCCTGAATTTGAAGTTTTTGGGCAACAAAGTGAGACTAACGGGGCCAGCTGATGTGATGTCTGATCTACAGAACTATGAGAATTATATCGTTAAATATGTAAGTATTGTTATTATTTTGTTAGACAGAGTGAGAAAAAAGATAGAAATGGCACAGACTTTAGTTGTTTCAATTTGACAGCGCTCAGTGGTTGCAGTATGAGCAATAGGCAAGTCACTAAATAATAATGAGAAAAGGACACACTTATTGTATTCTGGCAATGATAGCTAACAGGCTGGACTGCCCTGATATCCGGCATTGTTGTGGCAGGCATGTTGCTGTTCCAGTGCCGGTTAGAACAATTTATTATTAATGAATAAGTTTAATTTGATTGTATTGTATCCACTCCTAATAGTAAACGAAACAGAAATACGTTTTCTTTGTCGTTTTCGCGTATACATATATTTTGTCTGGACCCGATTGTTTGACAACGACTGATTCACAACAAACCGGCTGTACCTATACGATTCCTTTGGAAAGCATTACCCTACTATGAGATAGTACTAGTTTACCAAGTGACTGATTCAAAGACTCGCTGTCTCACAAGGTAAATGCTGAAAGCTAATCTATACTATACTCTATCTACGTAGAATCAAGAATGGTTTTCCTAGTTCAAGTGTCACTACTGATGTGCGGTTAGCCGTACGTGGCGTGATAGTCCGTCAGACGTCCGTTGCAAGAATCATGCGACATTAGGAAAGTCCGCGCAATCCAAAGATTTTGAATAAAATTATCATCTGCATTTTCCCAACTAAGTTGGGGTCGGCATTCAGTCTAACCGGATGCAGCTGAATACCTGTATTTTACATGCAGCGACTGTCTATCTGACCTCCAGAACCAAGTTGGAAGTAAAACCTAAAGAATTTTAATAAAATGCAGCAGGTTAATTAATGACTTGATGACATTGACGTGCATAACGGGAAAACACACGGCAAAACATCTAAAATACAAAAAGAAGGCCATGAAACCATCTCTATCTTCTTAATTGCTCCGTTGTGACGTGATAACTATGATAATCTCTTTTAATAATGATACCTTAGCAACAAATATTTTTACCATAGAAACAATATTTGGTTTTCTTAGTACCTTTATTACGTATAGCAATAAGTTTTGCTAAAAATAAACTTGATTAATTAATTATTTTTATCCTCATATTTCACGTCTGAAATTATATTTATTACACAAGATCGTTAGTGTAACTTCAAATCGGCTAGGCGACTACGCATTCTTCTTTCAAATCTGATTTTACATTAATAGGTGTAGGCTGTATTTCAAATCTGTAAACTAGAATATTAACTTGCATTATTCCTGTAAAGCTGCATCCACACTGCAGTTACTTTTATTGAACAACATTTTGCGACATTAAGTAACCTTTCATGAATTTTGTGGCCCTTGCTGCTATTTGCGCGTCCATTCCGCGTGTCATAACGATTATCATATATCAGAAAAGTTGAGCAACACATAACACGGCAACATTGAATAATAATACCAGCCTATTAATGTCCCACTGCAGGGCAAAAGCCTCTTGTCATACATCATTAAATAACTTTGTGCCTACTAAAACTTGCAAAATTTTATAAAAAATTAACTGCAGTGTGGATGCACCATAAGCTTTAACATTGACGAACACTGCTTAATCCACAGTTTGTTTTGTTTTAGAAATTTTTAGTCTAATCATGCTTTATTTTCATAGGAGCTAGACAAGGAACTTATTAACAACATCAAAGCGTTCTTAAGCACCCATGGAAATGACCTCTTTCATTACCCCTGCACTGACATAATCCAAAGCATCCTTCAGAACGAATCTAAAGGCATACTCTATTCGAAAGCATCGCAAATCGCTCAAGAGAATTGTAATAGTAATGAGCTGTATTTTGATTTTCTGTAAGTATTTTTGTTTTTCTTTTATCCTTTTTTTTTGTGTCACGTTTTTTTTAATTTGCAGTTTTCTATATTGCTTTTTTAATTTATGTTACTCATCTCATGTGTTTTAATAATATTTAAATTTTAAAGCACAATCTTACAAACAAAATCTTGACATACAAACTGTATAGTCGACCTCGAAGTTGCTTCAACACCCTAAGGTTCAATATCACTTGCATGTCATGAAACGATTAGGTCTATTATCTATGTGCCAGTTAGATAGTTTCAACCTTAGTAACCTTTCAATTTACTTCCAATGTTGACTATACAAGTGTACATGCTTATTTTATTTAGAGTCTAGACAATTAGGGTAATAACCATAAATTATAGTCGGTCGATACAAATCTCAAGAGATTAGATATCAATCTAATAATTATTATTTGTATTGTATCAAACCCAGACATCTTATGTCACCCTACTGACGTTCAAGTACCTAATTACCTATACATTTATACAAATCCATTTCTGTCTGATGAGTTTAATAAAATACATAATATATCGCGGGGAACACTTTGCGCAACATTTTTATATTGCGGGAAACACGTTGCGCAACATTTTTTTATATTGCTGGGAACACGTTACGCAACATTTTTTTATATTGCTGGGAACACGTTACGCAACATTTTTTTATATTGCGGTGAACACGTTGCGCAACTGTTTTTTATATTGCGGGGATCACGTTGCGCAACATTTTTTTATATTGCTGGGAACACGTTACGCAACATTTTTTATATTGCGGTGAACACGTTGCGCAACTGTTTTTTATATTGCGGGGAAAACGTTGCGTAATATTTTTTTATATTGCGGGGAGCACGTTACGCAACATTTTTTTATATTGCGGGGAACACGTTGCGCAACATTTTTTTATATTGCGGGGAACACGTTGCACAACACTTTTTTTAAAAGCGGGAATCATGTTGCGCAATTTGACAACAATTTTAATGTTAATGTTCCACAATCAAGAGCCAAAAAAGTATCATAAAGTGGCCTAGCATTATTTAATATCGCACAACAGATCCTTTTCTAAGATTACGTGACTATATCATCTGCTGGAGTAGACATTTATAAATTACACAACACTGTTGAAAACTTGTTTAGCATACATAAGTATAACAATTCTGTAAATAGCGGAACAAATTGGAATCACTTAGTACAATGAACCTAGAACAATAATGCTTCTGTTCCAATACCTACTAACAAATTCTTGTCACGTTTTTCTGTTTTTGAATATTCTTAGTTAAATGTAACATCACTGTCAAAAATTCAATGTTCAAGGAAAACTCTGTTTTGGAAATCTTTAGTAATGGTTAGATGATTTGTTACATAAATTCATAGTTACAATTTCGTTCCCATTTTCAAGCGTTAATACATATAAGGCTGATACAATTTTCGTTTATCATAAGCCATGTTAATATTAGTATTAAGGGCGGTTTTCCTCTTTTCTGTCAAACCATTCCTAGTTCTATTAATAGGTTTTATGTTATGAACTAAACACTACAAGATTAGTAAGGCATATTATGGATGTCATTTATTATGCATTTTCGAGGATTTGAGAACACGGAGCTTAATACTAGAATCATTTAATGTTTAATTTTTATTATCCACAGACATGAACAAAATGTGGATGAGATCAAACCCTCGACCATCGACGTGAAGGAAAAGATCACTTCAGTATGCTTTCTGAGAGATTACGTACTTGTTGGGACTTACTCCGGTGTTATTAAGGTATGTTGTCTTATTATAATGTGGAAATAAAATGACACTGCGTAATTTGATGACTAATTATATAAAACTAGATTTTTTTCGGCTTCGCTCCTGTTATGTACGGAAATTAACCCACGGTAAAGTTTTAAATATAGGTTGCCACTCCGGATAATGTAACATCCCGTTAGTGAAAAAAAACGGATTCGGATCAGTAGTTCCGAACATTATCTCCTACATACAAACTTACAAAGAAATTTGACATCTTTTTAATATTAGTATAGATAATCTTCTGAGTATCAAATCTAAGTCACGGAACTACCCTTTTTGCCTGATTCAATAATAAACACAATCCCCGTCGAATTTAGAATAAGAATTACTAATCCATTATTCATAGATTGAAAAAATCGTCTGCTCACGTCGTCTACTCGACGTAAATAACAAAATGAATGTGGTGGAACCGTAAAAATCCCATTTTCTAACATCAAACAAAATAAAAGTAAGAGCAATAAATTCAATATGAACGTGTTGCTCTTAGATTGTTTCAAAGTAAACAAATAAAATAATAGAAAACCGAATGGTTTATAAATCGGTCATTCTACCTACGCAATGGACTTTTTATTTCAACCGGACAATCTACCAATCGGTCGTTCTGCATCGAAATAAAAAAAGTCTTAGGCCAGTATTAATAAAGTAACTTTTTTTTTGTATTCAGTTCTTCCACATCTTCACAAACAAACTAAGGAAGGAGCTCCGCGGTACAGGCTCGCCAATCAAATGGATCGGTGTGTCCCTCGCTAAGAACCCACCAATCGTAGCCGCGCTAGCGTATGACGGCGTTATCAAGCTGTGGTACGTCGATGACGTAGAGAGTGAAGAAACTGATGATATTATCGAAGAAGGTATTCTTTTTTATTGCTGGTTTTTTTCTTCTTTTGGCTTTGAATGGGAATATTGAGCTCCAAAAACTACACTAGAAACGAATGCGTTTTGCAATGATATCTACTTTATAATTTTGTTTTTTATTTTGCAAAAATACGGCACTTGATGGTTATACTATTATAGATACTTGCGCAGAGGACAATTAAACAAATAAAAATGTCCAGGGATATGGTGCGCCGTACCTTCGAAGAAAACTTTAACGTAGAACTGAATTGGCTCTGTCTCTCATTTAAAGTTTAGTTTCTAATCATTCAGCTTTTTCACTATAATAGAAAAGAAAGCTTTTTTCCTTTATTTGTAAATACTTTTTTGTGTTCTTGACTTCAAAAAAATCTAACTTAATTAGATATTTTTAAGCAAGACTGAATGACCAAGAAATGTATTGTAAACTGTCTCAGTAATCTACTCTGCACATATTAACGCAAACACAATCTATTTTTTCTCTAAAAAGTAATGGAAATGAAAAACTCACAATACATTGTTTTTAGTAGCCTTGAATGTCCCACTGCTGGGCAAAGGCCTCCCCACATTCCATGTACTCTTCATCTGCATGTTTCAGAATACATTAACAGAGCAATAATTTACACTTCACAGAACCTGAAGAATCCAACACATACGCCGACACAGAACTAATTCAAGGCTCCTACCTAAACTGCAGATGGTCTAACAACGAAGAATACCTAATCATGCACGCAAACAAAAAGATCGTCTTCTACAATCCGTCAAGAAACGAAAAGAACAAAGTCTTCTCGACCATTCAGGACTTCGAAAGGGACCGGGAGATCTTGTGCTGTATCCCTTGTAATTATGATAAGAATGTTATCGTTGCTACGAATGGGAAAGACGATAAATGCATTGTTGATGTCATTGATTTGAAGACTAAGGAAAGGATCAGCTCGTTTCAAGAGTCCGATATCGTTCTAGATATGATCACAGTTCCTCGTAAGTACTGAAAACTATACTTTATTTTAATAAATAGCAAAAGAAAAGCAATAAAAAGCTAGAAGAAAAAAAAGAAAGAAGCAAAAAAAAAACTTGCTAACTTGCTTGCTTTGCTTTGTTATGAAAAGCTAGTAATCTAGCTTTTTCCTGCGACATCGTCTGCGGTTTAGGTGTGATAAATAGCATATACAGGATGTAACATAATTAACGCAAGACCTCTCGTGTGGTGTCTCAGACCATGAAACTGAACAACTTTTGTTCTAAGACTTTTGGATATTCATAACTTTTTTTTAGTTTTACCATACATGTTGATCAACTGATCGCGTCAGTTCCTATACAAAGTCCAATATCTTTTTTTTTGCAAAATTCAAGAACTCATAGAACTGAAGTTGTTCAATTTCATGGTGCGAGAGACTACACGGGAGGTCTTGCGTTTATTATGCTACAAATTGTATATCGTTGTCCAGATCCCAAGCCATATTTCATAACGATCAGTTCATAAAAGAAGTAAGTAACAGAGAGGCAGGCTATATGCAGTTTCTTTCACATTTGATTGTAAGAATAATTTATTTAAAAAGTATTACAAAAAGTGTACATTTAAGCATGGACGTAGTCCGATGCATGACACACGCTTTGAAAATCACCCTTAATGCTATGAATGCGTTGAGCTGTTTCAATTTGACTGACACGTTTCGATATTCCGATTGAACCGTTATAGATAGTTGTGCAAGAACATTTAGCAAAATGATGGTGTAGCCAACGACGCTAAGGAATGTTAATAACTCCATAATTCGAATAATAGATTTACATCCGCGGCTTCACACGTGTGGAGGCTTTAAATTACGTCCGACTCTGGTCTGCCTGTGCGCCAAATTTCATCGAAATTAGTTCCGTTCCGATTCAGACAAACCAAGTTAGTCTCGCATCGCGTATGTGGTGGGAATTTGTATCTAATGGGGATTGATACAAATAACAATTGATTGATAATTGTAGGGATTTATTCTTGACGTAAGACGAAAAATACGTTATGGTGGCGTTGCGATAATTGTTAAGAACGAATAATAAGAATTGTAAACGTGACTATATCCACGTAAAAAAACTTACTGTATCATATTCTACGTCACAGTAGGTGATTAAGTGTAAGCTATTTATTTGTTTGTGGTGTACATATTTAAAATAAATAAGTATTATCATCATAATATTTCCTTCCCGCGGCCCTAAGTATTGACCACTATGAATGGCTTATTATGGTGGCCCAGAGGTAAAGGCCTCGCCTCTCATGACCGAGATTGTGGGTTCAAATCTGGAAAAGTACCAATGTCACTTTTTCAATTCATATGTACTTTCTAAATTTATCTTGGACATCACTGACATCGGCGAAACAAAACATCGTGAGAAAACCTGGACTTATATTGCAACCCGTATTGAGCAAGCGTGGTGATCAATGCTCGTACCTTCTCTATATGAAAAGAGGTTTTGGCCCAGCAGTGGGTCAGTAATAAGCTGGTATAATTATTTTATTAGTATGGATCCACTCCATAATAGTAACTTTAGTAGGTAGATTTTACCTGCGACTTCGCTCACGTTATGGTCGAAAATTATCAGACGGCGACTTTTCAAAAAATTTTGGAATCGGATGAGTAGTTCCGAAGATTACTCCCTACATGCAAACTTACAAGGTTTACCTGTTTATAATATCAGTATAGATTGACGTCACTTATCACTTGAAGTTTACGCAATCGTAGTGACAGCTGATGACGTCAAAAATGAAATGTGGTAATTTGAAAAAGGAATTTTTATGCAAATTGTTTTATCAATTCGCATTCGCATTCATATCGCGTCATCAAAATAATAGTTGTTATTAAGGAAAAATGTTGTTGATATCCTTGATTATTTAAATACCTACTATTCTAATCCGAGTTCGTTTAAGACATTATTATAATTATAGGTGTTATTTACTTATAAGTATTTATTTGGCTTTACACTTACTCTTTCCAAAGTACTCGAATAAAGGTAACAGTTCGAACCGTAGCGCCACGGCTCGTTTATTGGTAGCTCGATGAAAATGCTTCCGCAGATGAACCTTCAGAATTGTACTCCTGAGTTCTCTAACAGTCTGCCACTTTTCACCCTCATGTCCTAAGTAATAAGGTATACACCGTTCTCACATTAATTTATAGTCTCCACATGAATGATGTAACCAAGATTTTGTAACAATATTTTGATTGAAAAGAATGTCCATGGAGTTTCTTGCACATTCTTCTCCATAGAGATCTACGCGGTGGCATGGGCAACTATAGTAGTTTCACAAGTTATTATGCTTTGTGTCTGTGACTGTAGCTTTGGCGTCTTTGTTTTTCTGACATTAAAAAGTACCTGTTATGGTATAATTGAAATAAATGCTTTAAGTTTGAGTTTGAGAAGTGTTCGACCGTCTTCAAATTCAAATATTCAAATTCACTAGTCAGTGCCAGGTTGTGTGTTGATTAAAATATGATTCTCGACCGTAACATGGCCTTACAGTCTTATAATCATTAAAATCATCAAGACATTCTTAAGTTCATTTAAACCTATTGAATGACTTTTTCATAAAATGGTCTGACCAGCAAACTGCTAAAAACGTAAGAAAATTTGCCCTTAAGCCTTATGCCTTAAGTTATAAGGTTGAAAAGTGGTCGACCGTCAGTGAACTTGGCTCGAGCTATTAAGAAATCAGCTGTGCCGTTTAAAGGCCTTTAAACATGGATGTGTGTGCAACTATCCAATAATAACACTTTTTTTTCACAACTTGAATTAACTAGCACATATATGGTAGAAACGCAGCCAATAGCTATCTTGACAAATTCCACGAGTTTGCAAATATTCGGGTAGTCATTATCATTATCTTCCTGCCGTCGTCCCATGTTATTTGGGGTAGGCGCAACAAGTTTTTTTTCTTCCATTCCACTGTCATCTTCATCGTCATCCACAGCCCGAACTCACTCACTGCTGGGTATAGGCCTCTCTTTTCTTGTGCCAATCTCCCCGGTCCTGTGCCATTCATCTGTCAACCGTCACGCAATCATTTACACCTTTTTCCTTCATATCATTCCTCATACAATCCTTCCATCGTTTCCTTGGTCTTCCTCTCCCTCTCCATCCATCAACATTTATATTCATCACTCTTTTAGTCACATACGATTCATCCCTTCTCATCACATGTCCATACCAAGACAGTCGATTCGCTGTCAACTGGTTAACTGCAAATCGGTTAGTCAAACCCCTAAAAACTTCCAAATCTGAATTTCACTCTACAACTTGTTGAATAATTTATTTATTTTTATTTATTACTAGCTGTTCCCGGCATGCACCTTTTCCTACTACCTACCACCCACCTAAGAACCAAACACAACAAAAAAATAATAGTAAAATCGGTCCAGCCGTTCACGCGTGATGGGAAATAGGGATTAATTTTTATGTAATACAAATATAAATATTTAGTACAACATAAACATTGAATAAATCTTCTATTACAGGTAGCAACAAAATCATCACCTTAAAACCCAACGAAGTAATGGAGCACACGCTCAAATCGAACACATATCCAAGCCGGGTGATCGGGAGTGAGGACATTAAGGAGAATGTGTCGTTCATCACCGCTGCTGTAAACAAGACTGGCACATTGCTGTTTGTGGCTACAGATGATAGCAGAGTGGTGTGCGTTGACCTGAAGACTTATACGCATAACTTTGATTTGGATAATCGGAGAGGGTGAGTTTGGTGTTGTTTTCGTGCTATTCTGATGTTTGAATTATTGTTTTTTTACTTCTGTTAATCTTTGACTTCACTGTCATCTTATAATTAGTATAACGTCGGGGATAGTGCAAATCCGCGGAACTAGCATTGGATAATTTCGCGGATCTGACAAATACAGCCAATTTTAATGATGCATTGTCGTAACGACTAAATTAATGAATTTAATAGATTTCTACTATTAACAATACGTAGAACACATGAATTGTTACTATTCATATAAAAATGAGGTCAATAATCGTTGAAATAAAAAAATATATAAACTTATAACCTTTCCCCTGTAAACCTACACGTAGTGCAGATACGCGGACTTTACATATGGTAGATTCGCAGATTTGCATTTTCCCTGAGGATAAATTTGGAATCGCCTATCTTCCTTGAGCAAGCGTAGTGATCAATGCTCATGCCTTTTCGCTTTGAGAAGAGGCCTTAGCCTTTCAATAGCATTAAAATTATTACTTATAAATTAATTAAATAAAAAGACTCGAATCGGCTATGGTTGAGTCTACAGATGAACCCGAAAAAAGAAATCATGAAACTTTTTGTTAAAAATAATAAAAAACGCATGGTGCAGTTGCTTTGTGCTCGGCTTTCTGCAGCACATACAATATAATCACTTTACAACAGGTTTTTTAAGAGTTCAAGACATCGTACATGTAGGCAGTTTACTACCATTGTTAAAAGACACTACGAATGTTTCCTTGATTTAGTTACGAAATCTTGGTCTAATTTCAGGAACGTAGTAGCAATGGCCGTTAGTGAGATGATGTGGGATGAGTTCGAGCCGGGTTCTGATGTGCTACTCACAGGCACGGGATGTATCGAAGATTCAGCCAAAGTATGGTACTTGGATGCTTCGTATGTTTCACAAACAGCTCAACGGAATGGGTAAGTCATTTGAAGACATGTAAAGAAAGAATATTATTATATCTCAGCCCTTACGGTCCCACTGGCAATAGGAACTTATGTTTATATTCTTGTTAGATAGAAGTTAAAAGTAGTTTACACACTAGAATAAATATTGAAAATATTCTACGCGACAGCATCTTAACCTTGATTTCAGTTGCCGAGAGCTATAAGAAAAAATAACCAAACTATTTTCCTCTAATAAATGTCAGTAGGTGTCAACAAAAAACTATTAACATATGCATGACGCTGCGAACTGACTAGAATTACAAAAACTTGTTTATTTTAAAATTAATCTCTAAAATTACATTCAACTCCGCTAACACCGCACCAGTATCGTATTACCCAGAAACTGGGTGTGGGTGTGGGGGGCAGATGGACGGTAACTCCATGTAATACATGTATATGTAGTGGTTTTCAGCTTTATCCGGTTAGACTGAAAGCCGACTAGAATATAGTTGTTACGCGGCTAGGCAGATGATGTACCCCCAACACCAATGCACTAACAGAAACATTCAAAATTCCAGAAGAGTACGACTAACAACGAAATTCGACGTCAGCTTTATCACCCCGCTATCGCCTACGCCGAACTCAACATCACCACCAAACAGTGGAACCGAAAGTGCTAACACCACACCAAGGAGGCATCAATCATTTAACCATAGAGAAGTACCAAAGACACTGCTCAAGAACTCCATGAGTTTAGACAGGGGTTCGTTGAAACCGTTGAATTTGAAGGGGATTTGCAATAATAATGATGGTGTTTTACAACCTTTATTGGCTGTGGTTGATGATAAGAATAATATTCAGGTATGTTATAGTATCAAAGATATTTTAGCATATTTACATTTATGAACTGTATTTCTCTTGGTTTACCATCTCAGCCCCTGTTAAAACAGCTTTCTGAATTGCCTCTCACCATTCTGAAAATTGCATATATTTGTTTTAAAAATTAGTTATAAACACAGTTTCGTCTCCAATTTGATCACTCACTGATGAGCTTCCTTATTATGGAGCTATGATCGTTTTGTGCAAATGTATCGCATACATTCCCCATGTTTATTTTACTTTAATGCGTCATATTAGGCAGTAGTAGTGCATGTGTACAAATTAAATGTTTGATGAACTTTCAAGGTTAGTCCCGGCTGTCGTTTGTAGATCTTTGACAGTCGTTACAGGTGTTCAATGGCTCGAAAACCTTACAACCAGTCTTATCAAGTGGTATTGTATTGCGGTTGTAGATGTCAGATGTATTGCGGTTGTAGATGTCAGATAGGCAGTCGCTCCATGTAAAATATCTGTATTCAGCTGCATCCGGTTAGACTGGAAGCCGACCCTAGGATAGTTGGGAAAAGGCTAGGCAGATGATGGTGAACTTTCAAGGTTGTATAAAAACTGCCTTTTAACAATCTTATTTTTATCCGCCTTTTAGGTAATGCGTGGCAGAAAAGTACTTACAGAAATAGCCGAAAAATCAGACGAATATATTACCAGAGTAAAAATCTCTCCATGCAACCAATACATTATTTACGGGCTCAAATCCGGTACCGTGAAGAAATATACGCTCCGAACGAAAGAAAATGCCGCCATTATGGATGTATATAGCCCAGTGCAATACTTAAACTTTGTTAACCCTAATTTGTTAATTGTTGCGGGAAAGAATACTTGTTTGATGGCTTATCGATTGATGGCGAATGGGGATTGGAAACCTGAGATGATGCAGAGGGGCAATAACAGCCTTGGTTCGCAGGAGATACTGAATGATATTCAGGGTGAGTTTTATTATGCTAGTGTCTACATAATAGTGCGGTCTAGGCTTTTTAGAAACGAATTTGTGCGATCATTTTCTGGGTGTCATTTGACATTCGCAATCGATGTTTCTGGTAATTCGAATCCTAAGATATTTGAAAGTGCTGGACAATAAAACCTTAAAGTGAAATTAATACACATTCTAACTTTATGCGTTAAGTTATCAGCAAATTGGCTAACGAATTTATATTAAGAAGCTGTTTTTACGCTTACGGTTTTTTTTGTGTTGATCCTATTAATCAATTTATTAGCTCAGATTTCATGACAACAGTTGATCACGAGGTCCAAGTTTTAATACATTTTCTAATCCTCACTTCCTTACTAATATTATAAATGCGAAAGTAAGTTTGTTTGTTTGTTACCTTTTCACGCCTAAACCACAGAACCGATCATCCTGAAATTTTGCACATACGTTGTCAGGTGTACAGAAACGGACATAGGGTACCTTTCATCCCGAAAAAAAAGTACTTTTCCCGAGGAAAACAACAATAACATTCTTATGATAATAATGGCGCCACGTGTCTTTCGAATCAAGATTGAATTATATTATTACAAGCCGAGTACTTACAACCTGAATTGATTATCAAATTCTAAATTAACGCGAGCGATGCCGCGGGCAAAAGCTATTTCTACATAATATGCCTTTTTCAGGAATCAAGAAAAAGAACGGCCACTTAGAAAGGTTATCAAGTTCTAGCAGCGAAACAAGTATCAGCTCACGAGACCGAGCCTTCCCCAACGGAGAACACAAAAGCCTCTGCAAAGGCAGCGGTCTGGTCGACTGTTTCTACGTTACCGATTTGGGTATCATCACAGTAGAGTTCAACGCGACTATCAAACTGTGGAGTGGCAGGAATCTGAAGTTGCTGACAATACTGAACGGAAGACAATCTGATGTGTTCATCAGTTCTGCGGCATTGCAGAATAATGTTCTTGTTATTTGTGAGAAGAAGAATAAGGCGTTTCAGGTATGTTTTACTTATATATTTAAGGAGACATTGAAAGATAGCGTGAATATTTAATTTTATTGATTGGTTAGTAATCAATACCAGTATTCTATATCGCTTAGTCGAATTCGTTCCGATTCAAATCTATGAAGTGGTTTATTTTCACAAAAATAATTTGTTGGATCTCAGGACAAAACAATGTATTAAAAAAAAAAAAAAACTGTGGTATACTATAAAAAATTTGAAAGTTATTATAAAAACACAAAAGCCTTTGCAATGGCGTCGGATTTCACCCTAAAATCTCGCTGTACTGCATACAATTAATGCTATGTCGATAGGTTTCCGAAGAACATTTTTCTGCAGCATTTTGTCGATGCTGTACGATCTGTGGTGTTTTGGGTGTTCAACCCCCCGAGACCCCTCGCACCCCTCACTGAATCATCTTCAATGAGCACACATCGTCATCACGTGCGCCAAGAGGAAGGATTTCTTAGTAAGAAGATTTCATTTTGTGTTTTCAGACATTCGAGCTAAAACGCGATGAAGTAGAACTGCAAACGATTCAAGAGTACAGACTGAACAATGTGATCGTGTCATGTGATCTCACTTCGGACGGAAATGTTCTAGCGTTGGGACTTGATTCTGGGAATGTCGTGGTGAGTTCTTAAATACTGCTTTTTGTAGCTTTACTTTTTACTAGATTCTCCCCGCAACTTCGTCCGCGTCGAAGGAACGTAGCCTTTGGCACTTGGTATAGCAGCTTCTTAAATCAATGAAAGAATTATTGGAATCGGATGTGTAGTTTCGGAGATCATAATATAAGGGTAAAAAAGTACTAGACTGTACATATTTTTCACGAAAAATTTACCATCATTATATTATATCAGAATGCGTTTTTAAATGAGAGTATTTCATAGGAGAAAAGGTTTATCTTTTTACAAGCTTTTATTTAACTTGCAATGTTGGTTGGTTTATTTAGGTCAAATCTTGCAACTGAATTTTAATTTAGTTATCTCCAACCGATTGAACTGAAATTGTGCACACACCATTAGTTCTGATGACAATACATTTTTTTTATATTTGAGTACACAAAATGTATCTTTACACAGTATAAAACGAAAGTCGCTATCGCTGTTTGTACGCTTAGATCTTTTAAACTACGCAACGGATTTTAATGCAGCAATAGGTAGAGTGATTCAAGAGGAAGGTTTACACGTACGTATATTGCACCCGTGCGAACCCGGGGCGGGTCGCTAGTACTATATAAATCTCTTATTTTTATCATCATTCTCCTTTTTCTAGGTATGGAACGTCAGAGGCCGACGTCAGTTATGCTTACTAAAACACCACAAATCCAAAGTCCATTGGTGTTCATTCTCCCCCGTCCCGAACCGTTCAAACCGCAACTCAATGACGTCATCACCGCATCCGGTCCAATCGCCGTATCACTTCTCAACACCGCAAGATGATGACGTAGATACTGAACAACCACCGCTGGTGTTAGTTACCATGGCAACGGAGATTGTTTGGTGGAATATCACCCAGGTTATGAAGACGCAGAAGATTAAGATTGGAAAGAGGTAAATTACGTATTTTTATCAAATTTTATCTAAATTTGAGGGTTTTTTTTGTAGCAGGTTAGATTCATTGTCCACCTAACTAGAATAACTTTCATTTTTTTTTTTTTCTTCTGCTATTCCATAGCAAAAGCTAAAATTTATAATAAATTATAATAATTACTGACGCCTACTTAATAATTCGGTTTCTGACGAATTTCAGTAACCTAGGCTTTATATTTTGCGTACATCTGCTATTCTACTTCTATTTAGTAACGATTGACCCCTATTTGTTAATTCCGTCTCTTACACATACAGCTGCCCCAAATATATTTGACACTACTTACTGCAATCTATTTTTTTTTATGTCAGCTTACTCTATCCCACTATTGGGCAATTACAATTTACCTTCTCCAAGCAATCCGTTACGAATGAGTCGAGATCGTCACGCCAGCGTTTCTTTGCCCTGCCTCGGTTACGACGGCCGTCCTCTGGCACCCATTGTGTGACTATCTTCGCCCATTTGTCCGGCGTCATACTAGAAACGTGACTCGCCCAGTCCCATTTTTAACCTGGCAGACCTATCGCCAACATCGGCGATGCCTGTCTTAGACCGTATTAATGTGTTGCGCATTCGATCGGAGAGTCTAATATTGAGAATGCTACGTTCCATCGCTCTTTGGCAAACGTTGAGCTTGGACTTCTGACCTTCAATCAAATAAATAATTTACAAAATACTTACAGAACCTACAACGCCATGACACCGATCGGCAGTCCATTAGAGAGTAGATGTGACACGCCAAACGCAAATAACAGTTCGAACACTGCATCGTCGACTTGCAACTTCTTTTTTGGAGATGGTGACCTACCGCAGCAATGCTGGAAGGTTATTTGGAAAAGGAAAACGTGAGTCCTATGCTTTTTTATTACCGGTAATTTTTTGCAGTCTACTGCGTGTATAGAAAAAAGGGGTGATGACAGTAAAATACTCCTCCACGCATCATCAATGTGAGAATGAGTTGCTGGACATAGGTCTTTCCCGAGTTGCACCACATTACTCTGAGCTCCACCTTCCGTAGCCACTTTGTAAGACAGTCTGGCTGCCACCTTTTTTCAGGTCGTCCATCTTGATGGCGTTTACACTACCAAACTTGGCCGTTAGTCTCGTTGCCACACCCTGTTGACTAGTTTGATTTTCCCCATAAAAGTTAATATGTCGGATATGACAATTTAAAACGATTAAGTAGTTACTAAATCTCCCATTTCGATCTTTCGTATGCTTTCAATTTTATTTTAACCTGTATATCATTCTTTTTCATTCACAGGTGCAAAGAAGGCTCCAAAAGGAAAGACATCCTGGCATGCATCAAATTATCAGGTATGAACGCGAAGAGGCTGAGTCACGACGAGAAGTTCTCATGTTTTGTCACAGTCGACAACCCTGGATACATCCATATCATGAACGTAATGCGGACGAATAACACAGCATAGTACCACTGCCATTTAATGTTATGTCATTTAAAAAAGGAATATGCTTCGTACAGAAACGAAATTCTCGATTCGAACGCGTTTAAATTGCGTTGCATTGATAAGGCGTGTGACTTTCAACCAGTCAACAGCTAATATTAGTCTATTACTTGCCGTATCCATATAATAGGCTCAATTTCACTTCTATACGAAGCATAATTTCTGTCTATGGTTAAGTGAAGCAATATCCATACCAATTCCCTTTTACTGTCAAGCTTATTGCGTCGTCGTTATTAGTAATTCGTTGTAATTTGGTGCTATTGTTACTTATTAGGTTTAAAAAAAAGTACTTTTTTGTCTTTTTTCCATACCTAGTGCTAGAAAGTGAATTAATTCCACCCGTTGCTGCTTGCAATAATCGATGTCGTTGACGGTCAAAGGGTAATAAATATTATGGCATATCAATGATTAAAACTAATATTACGAACTGCTCAATGAAATACTTAAGGACTAAACACTGCCTTGAATGCATTTATTTTTAAATAGTATAAACTTTTACTCCTAACATTAATTTTCTATAAGATTCACGCGGTTGTTTATAGTTAGATTTTTTGGTGCTGATTTAAGTAAAAAAATAACAGCAAAGCCATTTGAACACTATTATTATTGGAGACCTGCAGCTGTGGGTGTTCATCCTAATGCCTAAGAAGCGTAAATGACAATTAAACTAGAATATTCTTTGAGATTTCCATTTCTCCGTGCTAGTCCAGTGCATTTTCTTAACCACACACTATTTTTAAATGGATATTGCTTCACACAACCCTGTTACATTACTCATGAACAAACTGTTATTTTAGAATAGTACATTTAAGTATGAGATTATTGTAATGTTGATCCCACCAGTACAGGTATGCTTTATTTGATTTGGGTAAACTATCTCCTCATTTAGTCGAAATTATATTATTTTTATCTTTCGGATAAGTAGATGCAATTAAACATTAATACTGGATTTGGGTGACCTGGATCAAAATAGGTACTTTAATTTGAATGTTTTTATTCTATAGATAATCAAATATTTTTTATTTAATTAATACCGAGGGTTTTATGTATTTTACCCGATCGGTATTTTAAAAATATTTGCAATAATATGAAAGTAGAGAAGAACTGACTAATGTTAGTCGAGTAAAATAAAATTCGTTATATCTCTAATGTGAGTAGGAATTACGTATGAAATATGTGCCATCTTTCGGCTTTACGAAGTTTTTTATTCTTCTGAAAATGTAGATTTGAACTAAGACATGCTTCAAAAGAACTCAGATAATATATTGATCACTCCGTGTTTGCTCACTGTGCTAAAAAATCAATTGAAATTTAAAAATGGCCGCATAAATTCCAAAATATTATTACTCTATTTGTAGGCAATTCTTAAATATGTAATTATGTTTAAGTCCATAGATCTCTCTGTTAAACGTAAATATATTTTTTAATTATGAACTAAATAATGTAATGGTGCTTAAATATTAAGACATAGTTTATAAGCGTTTATATTTACCGACAACTCTAAATATGTAGAAGTGTAGAAAATAGTCACAATTTTCTGAACAAAATCGAAACTTCTTATGAAAAATGTTTTAGATATAGGTAAGCGTGAGCCATGAAATGAACCTAGAGAATGTAAACTAGAAACGGCAAAATACGAGACTTTTTACTAGAAAACCACGCACAAGTTTTCCTTACTAAAACATAGTATTGAAAGTTATTTTTATATACGAGAACAACGCATGAAGAATGTCGTATCCTGTTTCAATGCTCTAGGATTCTAATAGTGTAAACGAACAAGAGAAGTTATGAAGAAGATAGATTATAGTTTTACCTTGTGGTGCAAGCATTAAAGGGACGTCGCGCACTACGCGGCTACAACCAAGAATTTTGGCTGCAGAAGCGACTTTTGGTCGAAACCAGAAAAAGGTCGCACGACAGGGCGCCCGGCCAGGGTGGTCAGAAAGAGACAGAGCTATACAGGTCGTCTAGCGCTATCTCTTCTCACACTGAAATTACTCCTGCTTTAAGACGTCATGGTAGGTCACCAGTTTTGTTCAAGATAGCGGCCGGTCAAGCAACGTTGTGGTTGTGGCCGCGTAGTGCGCGAGGTCCTAAGTCCTAGCATGCATCCTTTCTGTGAACCCACACGAAGATAAGAACAAAAATGAACAACGATTTATTGTACATAATTTTATTTGATATTTTATTTTATAGTTGTCGGATTTTATACTGTAAAATGTTCTTTTTACTGAAAAGAATAATAATAATTATTAAATGAGACTTTAACCTTTGCTGCAGTGGTTAGATTCAAAATTTTGTTATTACTTTAGAAAATTATAGCTTTATCTTAATTTTTATGCCACTGCACAGAAAGGTTAATCTAAAATTGCCGCCCAATTGCGTGTCGTAAGCGCATGAAGTAGGGTTCCATAGTAACTAATGTGATATACGTAAAACTCAATCGTCATGTATCAAAGATCCGCCTAGTATACAAAATCGATTAAAAACCAAAGAGGAATATTGATCAATAATGATACCTACCTAATATTCTGAAAATTGCTCCACTTCTAAAATACTATCATTTTGCTCATTATACGCCTAAATGAAAACTTGAGCACTTTAATAATCAATATTGAAAAATAAATCCCCTTTGGACTACGGAACCTTACCATTATAATGCTCAATTCGTGTTTTTACAAATAATATATTATTTTTAATAAATGTATCAAACCCAGCATAATTTAATGACAATGCAATCTTAAAATTTTTACTGTCTCAAATATTTCAGCTAACAACGAAATTATATTTTATTATAGTAATTGGTTTAAAATAAGGAAAATATTTTTTTAAATATATTTTTTGATAAAACGTTATTTCATTTCTAGTAAGAATATACATAATAATATGAAAAAACCTTAGGGTTTCATTCCCCTATCCATTGGATATTGAATAGGTACCTATGCAAAGAGAATATGCAGACCCACCAACGGAATTATATTCACAGCACGAGGTCGAGCTAAACTCGTTTCGCATGGTGGTCAAAATTATGCAAAAGACGAAGAAGTTGAGTTAAAGTGGAAGGGCCAGCGTAGCCAGCGAAATTATTTCTTCTTAAGTTTTTGCAATTTGCAGGTCAGTTTCAGGTTATATGTGAAACTAAATATGATTCGCGACCGTAACACGTATGTAGTTACAGAATTAACATCATCAATACAACCCTCTTAAGTTCAAGTAATTAATTACGGTCGCGAATCATATCTTAAGCGCAAGCTACACCGACAGCTGGCGGGCGGGCGAGCGACACGAACGACGCCCTTTTCATACTACGTTCGTATGATCTTTCGATAGTTCGCGGTGTGAACCAAAATATGAAAAGAGGTGAAACGATGCGTCTTTCGCCCGCTCGCACGCCCGCCTGCTGGCGGTGTGGCCCGCGCTTTAAGGTGGAAGCGCCGTACTCCGTGATATTTAAATTTTCTTGTTTTTTGAAATTTACATATCAGTGTCAGGTAGTATGTTGATTGAGATATGATTCGCGACCGTAAACAATATGGCTTTACACAGTTATAATCATTAAACTCATTAATACAACCCTCTAAGTTCATATAATCCCACTGAATGACTGTTTCATTAAAAAGTCATTTAATGGGATTGTATGAATTTAGATGGTTGTATTGATGATTTTAATGATTATAATTCTATAACTACAAATGTGTTACGGTCGCGAATCATATTTTGTTTCACATATAGCCTGAAACTGACCTGCAAATTGCAAAAATCCTAAGAAAATTTTAATTTCGCGGGCTGCCCTGACGCTTCCACCCAAGGAACTTATATACTAACTGGAATGAGTACGAACAAAATTTTGATATCAAAAAACCGTTTGAAAATGAACTTTATCTCAAACGAATAGAGTACTTATTACTTTAATTAATTCAAAGGGGGAAGAATACTTCAGAGCGAGAACGCGATCAAGAGTGGATTGTGTCCTTGTCTAACAATTGAAAGTACACAAAAATTTTTTTTTTTTTTTTTAGTGAATTATTCGGAAATCACTTTGATAGCTAAACTAGCACATAAATCGTATCGGGATTAATTTAATATTCAAATAATAAATATTAAAATAATAATTTCTTGCGAAATACAGTAAGCTTTAAATAAATTGAATTATTTATGAATTATATTATTTCTGAATGGCAACATAGATGACACTCATATAAACAAACAATATGGTCGATACAATTTCATGCTGAAGTCATATTTTTGCGTTATCAATACTAAAACCAACAATAACATAAAACCATAACTTTTATAATGTATAGTGTGATTAATAAATTTATCAATTACTACATATTATGTTGTTTGAAAATGCTACATGCTCATGCTTCATCTATGTGAATGCTGCAGCCCTGTATGCTTTAAAATCTCTTTACAAATGAAGGATATAACCTAAGTGTCACGTATTCTTCACTTCATAGACCTATCCCATACAGAGTTTTACAGTATGCGTAGGCTTCGGCTTCGCCCTGTTTTTGATTATAAAAGAATAACTGTCCCAAAAGTAAGTACAAATATTGGATACCCTATTAGAAAGGGATGACATCCACTATCGAAGTTTTCTCGCTCGGAACGGCTTTCCGCTGCACGTCCTCATTCCAGTTAGTATATAAGTTCCTTGCTTCCACTTTAATCAACATACAACCTGACACCATAGACTAATATATGTAAAATGAGACCTGACACGAACCTGTAAATTGCAAAAAACGTAAGAAAATTTATATATCGCGGGCTACCCTGGCGTTTCCACCTTAATATATTTTGAACATTAACGCTAAAGCAGTGTACATACATACATCACCCAAATACTGCAATCTAACTCCGCCCAATTCGCACTGGGCGACTTGAGAAAGAGGATAATGAATTAGTAACAAAATCACTGGAGCCCTGTTGGATTTCAAATTTTCTGCAACTTTGATATTGTGACAGAATTATTACACTAGCGTCTCGATAAATACAATAATAAAAAAAACAAATCGTTCATCAATTTTTCATTTGAATTTATTTGAATGGCAACACTTTAAGGTGTGTCCGTGCATAAATTTTAAACACCCCTTTTTGTCAAAATACAATGTATCTGGTCTTGGACTAGCTATATTCTGGGTAGGGTTGATGAGGATTCCTCTTCCTCATCCTCATAATGCGGAAGTTCCTCATTTTTTAGCGATTCCTCATCCTCTTCCACATCCTCAAAATCAGGCATAAAATATTCCTCTTCCTCTTCCACATCCTCATTAATTAAGAGGAATTTATGAGGAAGTGTTGTTGACGTATTCAATGTAAATAAAAGTAATCTCCGTCTTTTGCTCGCTGCATTAGGTACTTTCACGATCAGGCTTGAACGTGTTTTAGAAATATAACACAGCCCGCTATTGTGTGTGTGTGTAGTACTGTAGTGTACGTACCCATCCCACTGTAGCCAGTCTTAAATTTGTTTTGTTTTTGAGTGGTCGTACGTAACTAGAACTACGTAAGTCGTAATTAGGTTTATTGTTAAGTAAAAAACTTTATGAGATGAAGAAAATGTAAGTGCTATATGGACGTATTTTAGTGAAGTGGACGCTGATACTGTTAGATGTAAAATATGTGACCAAACATATTCAAAGAAAGGGCGCGGGACTTCGGGGTTAAGAAGTCATCTCAAGTCACGCCATGAAGTAGAATATGCCGAGTATGAACAAAAGGATACAGCATTAAAAAAAGCCGCGGTTGATAAACGCAAATTGTCGGAAGAGACTCCTCTTCAACAGGCTAAGAGACAAGTAACTTTACAGGAGGCATTACAAAGACATCAGTATTGGGATACATCTCACGAAAAAAGCTGCGAGCTGGATAATTTAATTTGCGAAATGTTAGCTCTTCAAGATTTACCATTTAATTTTGTTGAAGGAATTGGCTTTAGACGGTTGATTCATGCTGTTCAGCCAAAAAATGTGAGCCGTCACGGGACGCCTGGCAGATGTGAAACATCGACATTATTTTGTAAAAGTAATATGCAGAAAAGAACAGATTGTGATAGGAACTAAATATGTCATAATGATAAAATAAAATATTACGTTTTTTTTTTCCAGATAACGATGACTATTTATTGAATAAACATTTATTTTCATTAAATAGAGAAAATTACGAATTTATTTCAAATCGTGACTACTTAATTCGTTTAATCAGTGACTTCGGTAATAGTTATATGCGATGTTGCCTCTGAGGACGGTATTACTGTGACAATTGGTCGATGGTAACTGAAGTATGTTACAAAAGTATTGGACATAACATTATCAAGATATCTAATAAATACAGCATCTATTGTTGTTCCGTATCTGGTGGTAGGTTCTCTTGGATTTTTAATATTTTATACGCAAACCCTGCGTAGGGAACATAGCTGTTTTTGACATGGAAAGAAAAATTCGAGTGCGAGCAGGGTTTGAACCTGCGACCTTCCGATTCAGTACACCGGATGTCTTAACCAACTAGACCATCGCACCCCGCTCACAGTTCTCGAAATTTTCGTTCCATTAACAACGTCTTATGGTGACGTTAGCGCCATCTATTTAAGAAAGTATCGAACTAACTTAAACCAACACGTTGACATTGCAGTCAAATCAATGTTGTATAGAAGTCGCCATACCATACTAATTTTTAATATTTTATACGCAAACCCTGCGTAGGGAACATAGCTGTTTTTGACATGGAAAGAAAAATTCGAGTGCGAGCAGGGTTTGAACCTGCGACCTTCCGATTCAGCACACCGGATGTCTTAACCAACTAGACCATCGCACCCCGCTCACAGTTCTCGAAATTTTCGTTCCATTAACAACGTCTTACGGTGACGTTAGCGCCATCTATTTAAGAAAGTATCGAACTAACTTAAACCAACACGTTGACATTGCAGTCAAATCAATCTCTTGGATTGTTATTAATTTGCAATTGAAATTCTTTTTGGAGAAACGTAATTAATTAATACATCCAGCAGGTGACGCACCGTACACACTACTGCATATGGACTGTATATATACCATCATATAGCGTGGCGACGCGTCGCCACGGCATGCGTCGCCACGCCAGAAATCGGTTTTACGTGCGGCTATAGATGTTTCACATCAAATATAATTTAAGAGGACGTCAAAGTTACACATCTCATTTGTGTAATTATATTTATCCTAAATTAAGGAACAAGGTAAAGAACTTAATTAAAGATTTGCAATACTTATCTTTCACCACTGATATAGCGGAAATGACTTATGCGGATTTCTCTTTATGATTTTACTTTTTGCATTTTTTTAAGCATACATTTTTATATATTTGGCAAATACTACACAAAAATATAATGGATTTCAATAATATATTAATAATGGACTCAACACCTAATAATACAAGCAAGAATATAACAATGCGACCTAAGCGATTACATAGAGCGAAATCAATAGAATCTCTATGTTCATCATCACTCAACTCATCAGCAACGGAACCACACACACGAAGCTTAGATTTATCTACGGGTCAGGACATAGATTTACTAGAAAAAATGAAGGCCGAAAATCAATTATTATCAGAGCAGTTACAGGTGGCTAATAATGAAATCGAAAACCTTCACTTAGAATTGAATCAATTAAAAAACCTTGTTAGTCAGCAAACTCGACAAATAAACTCCCTAAAAAACATATGTACTACACCCCCGACCCAAAATATTAAGAATCAGATACAGTCTAAAAGGCGAAAATCAAGACGAATGCTAATTGACAATTCTAGATTCATGGAAATTAAAAACGTCGAAACTCAAGATATGAACCAAGAGATGCATGATCCTGTACTGGATATTACTGAGATTTCAGCTGACCAAACATACACTCCAGAGGTATGTGACGATAATAATGACAGGAAGGGTACGGACAACTTAAATAAAATTCACATATTTGGAGGTGAACAATGCCGAGGACTATCTAGTCAGCTTATAAATTCACGACTAGGAAAAAAACACCGAAAATATTCTATTATTGGATTAATAAAACCTGGGGCTAGAGCCAAAGACATATTAAAACCAATTCAAGAACATCATTCTCAAATTCAAGAAGATGACCGAGTTATATTATCTATAGGAGAACACGATGTAAATCCCACACACGTGATGGCAGAAATCTCAGCTGCTTTAAAACTCCTTGAAGATCGACAGGTTTTTGTAACAAGTATTATAAGCAGTAAATATTTGAATGAAAAAATATTGAATAATATGCTAAAATTAGTTTGTAAAGAATTCAAAAACTGTCAATTTATAGACTTGAGTATAGGAAATGGGTACGATAGGGACAATATTATCACATACTTTGATTATTATGACAAGGATGAGCATAATGAACTTTGTAAACAAGTAAATTTGGGAATTGACTTTATTGACTACAAGCAAAAATATTTGACGTATAATAATAGAACTCCCAAAGATGTACATACTACGTGGCCAGTAACTATCCCCACCGAGAAAATCAAAAACAAAATCAGTTTTCCAAAGAAAGGTACCATACCCTATTATTTTCAATTGCAAACTCAACATGATAAACACACCAGTACTGAAGTAAATTCGAGAATATCATCGGAAAACAAACCAAAAATTGGTACAATCCCGTATTATTTTGTAAAAAGTACTGAAACCGTGCCAGTAGAAAAATGCGAGTCAAATATTGATGACTTTTTTCGTTCACAAAAAAAAATAATACATCGTTTTTTCATATTTTGCATCAGAATATAGCGGGATTAATGTGCAAAAAAGATATTCTTGAATTGACTCTCACAAATTTACAGGTAACAAAAATCATCCCACATGTACTATGTTTCAGTGAAACATTTTTAGGAAAAAATTATATAAAAAATGCCAAAATAACTGGATACAACTTAGCATCAACATACTGTAGGGAAAAAAGGCGAGGCGGTACTTGCGTATACATTCAGAAGGGTATATTCTACAAAGAAATAAATATTTTACAAAACTTTGCTCGTGAAACGATCTTCGAATGCTGTGGAATAGAGGTGCCAAGTTTAAAAATTGTGATAATATGTATTTATCGTACACCTCAATCAAATGTTGAGTTATTTTTAAAGCATTTTGATACGCTATTATATAAATTATTATTTAACAGCAAATACAACCAACATAAAATTGTTCTTGCAGGTGATATTAATATTAACACGCTCAAAGTATGTAAAGGACATCATACATAACTATAATCTGACAATGCATATTAATGAGCCAACAAGACTAAATACCTGCATAGATCATATAATTAGTAACGTTAAAAAAGCGTCTAGTAAAATATTGAAACTAGGACTTTCCGACCACGACACAGCACAGATGTTAGACGTGACAATAAAAACCAAAATCTTTCAGTCTTCGAAATATTATATAACAAAGAGAGACTTCTGTCAGGATAATATTCGAAAATTTCGGGAAATTCTAGACAAGTTAACTTTTGACAGTGTTTACAAACAGCCTAACCTGAACTCAGCCTTTAATATCTTTCATGACGATTTGTGCTTATTTTTTGAATTATGTTTCCCAAGAATTAGGAAAATGATTACCACAAAGTATAGGGATATAAAATGGATTACTAAGGGGCTACGACTCAGCTGTAAAACCAAGCGACATTTAAGATTTAAATTTTACGCTAAGCGAACAAAAGAAAATAAAGCTAAGTACCACAACTATTCAAACTTATTGCGTCGCTGTATATCAAAAATGAAATAAAAACTGACAATGGTATGGTAACCAATCCTTATGACATAGCAAATCATTTCAATAATTACCTAATACAACTATCGAACAGTAATAATGATAACATACAAAATACAAATAAAAACCGTACAAACAATACCATATTTCTTACACCGATAGAAGACATTGAAATTGTAAATATTATTATGTCCTTAAACAATACAAGTTCTGTCGGTTATGATGGTATTACAACCGATATTTTAAAAAAATGTGTCGTCAGTATTGTCCCCGTGCTCGGATACCTGATAAATTTATCCTTCCAGGAAGGAAATTTCCCTAGCTGGTTAAAGAAGTCAGTAGTCAAGCCATTGCATAAAAAAGGAGAGAAAACAGAAATGGGCAACTACAGACCCATAACTTTAATCCCTATCATGTCTAAAATATTTGAAAAGGCTATGCATAAAAGATTATCTTCGTATTTGAATAGGTACAAATTAATTAAGAATGAACAGTATGGCTTCCAAAAGGGAAAATCAACTACACTTGCTGCATTCGATTTAGTACACAATATCCTAGTAAACATTGACAAGAAAAAGCAGACAATAGTAATATTTTTTGACATGTCAAAAGCATTTGACTTCGTTTCTCATGATCTGCTTCTACAAAAGCTGGAGAACTATGGTATCAGAGGCCCAGCGTTACAATGGTTAGAACAATACTTGAGTAATCGCGAACAATGTGTAGAAATACCTTGTGAACATAATACAGCGGTAAAACAAGAGAGGTCTGAGTATCTTGTTAACAGTTGCGGCGTTCCGCAGGGAAGTATCCTCGGACCCCTCCTTTTTCTTATATATATTAATGATTTACCTGACATTCTTACTAAAAAATGTATATTATTTGCAGATGACATCTCAATAATATTAGCATATGACAATATAATTAATAATAACTTTGACATTGATATAAACAATACAATTGATTTAGTTATAGAGTGGTTAGTAAGGAACAATTTACAAGTAAATATCAATAAGACGACTTTTGTACAATTCCAAACCCGTGGATCAAAAATTGTTCCAAGGCATATTTCATATGACGGTATAAAAATAAATGAATCTACCAGTGTAAGATTTCTAGGGTTCACCATGGACAAATACCTAGACTGGAAAGGACACGTTGACGGAGTCTGCAAGAGAGTTAACACTTTCGTATATGTTCTAAACAGACTAAGAACTACGTCTAACCAAAGTACGGTATTGTTGGCATACTATGGCCATGTAGCTTCCGTGCTACGATACGGGTTAATACTATGGGGAAACTCAACAGACTCCCAGCGGGCGTTTCTCTCCCAAAAACGGTGCATAAGAGCAATTGTTGGTATTCCTCCTTATGAGTCATGTAAACCTCACTTTAATAAACTCAAGATATTACCCCTGCCGAGTATGTACATTTTTGAAGTTTGTGTGTTCGTAAGGTCCAATCCTAATCTATTTGTAAGAGCTCGAGATATTTATACACGGGATAATGTCTACCCTCGTAACTCCAGACATGGTCAGCGACTAGTGTTAGATTTTGCACCAAAGACTGCGGTGTTCAAAAAAAATTGCTCAGCTATGTGCGTTAAAATTTATAATAGGTTACAAACAGACATTCAAAATCTCCCCCTACCAAAATTTAAGAAAAAGCTTAAAGAGCTACTGCTTAAAAAAATGATTTACTCGGTAAATGAATGGCTACAGGAATAAGGAAAATATTCTATATTTTTTTTTTTTTTTTAAATAATGTGTGTTGTGTATTATTAATTCAACGTAGAAATGACTGAGTTTTATTGGCATTTGACAATGTATTTTACCAGGCACATAATTATTTTATTGACATTATATAAGACTATGAATTTCGGAGACACGTATTGGCTAAGACCTCGGGCTAAGACTAACCATTATTTATATTTCTTTATTCCTTTTTACTTCTAAGAAAACGATTCACATGCCATACCACAGGCTAAATAGAATTATAAGACCAAATAATGTAACATGGAAACCACCGATTGTATTTACTCTATTTATACGTGAATAAATGAATTTGAATGAATTTGAATTTGAATTTGGACTGAACCAGGAGCAGGAGTTTCGTTGCTGAGTTTTACAATTCATGGTATCAACAATGACTTTCAAAGAGTATCTTTATTTCTTAAATATGTCCCACTCGAGGAACGACATACGGGCGATGTGATAGCACAAAAGTTGGACGAAATACGAGATTAATGTGAGATTCCCCGTCAAAAACTACATATCATGGTTCGCGATCGTGGTTCTAACATGAAGAGAGCGGCCCGCGTGTCACAGATTAACGACATTGATTGCATTATCCATCAATTGCAATTGTGCATACGTGCGGCCTTGGCGATTGATTAATATATTTCGTCCTTGTTGGCAAAATGTAAGCAAATCGCGACACATTTTAACCACTCAATAATTGCCCAAAGCGAATTAAAAGGTTTTCAAGAACGTCTGGGTCTGCCTCTGCTTTCAGTTATTCAAGAGTGTCCTACAAGATGGAATAGTATGTTTAATATGATTCAACGTCTAATTGAAATAAAGGATACCATAGTACTTTATACCTCACAACATACAAATTTGCCGCAGTCCGCAGTTTACTCCAAACGATTGGCTACATCTTGAGAGCTGTGCAACAATCCTTAAGCCATTTGAAAAGGCCACCAAGACCATGAGTATTTCCGAGGCCTGTATTTCATCTGTGATCCCTCTAATCCATGTCTTGACCTGCACATTGCAGAATCTATTGAGACAGAATATAAATAATACTGACCAAACTTGCGGGAATATTATTCAAAAATTGATAGAAGAAATTAAGAAATCGCTTTGGTGAACTTCATAATAATAAGATCTATACAATCGCTACTTATTTAGATCCAAAATATAAAACTAAGTTTTTTAATGAAATCACTAAAGAAAGTATTGAGTCCGAACTGATTTCTTTATGTCAAGAAGGCCATGGCGCACAAGCACAACCACAAATACAGTCATTCGAACATAATGTTATTCAACACAATCAACACTTTCATCGTACCAATAGGTCTTCAAGAAGACAGTCTTTTGTGGTGGAAAATGAACCCCAAATATTTTGAACTTTACAGAGCTGTGCGCCAGTATTTTTCAGCCCCTCCATCAAGTGTCCCCAGTGAGCGCCTTTTCAGTGGCGCTGGATTAGTTTATGACGAATTACGAAACCGTCTATCTGGAGAAACAGCTTCAAAGTTAATTTTCGTTAAATTCAACCTGTGAATTTTAACTATTAAATGGTCTTTTTTTCTTTCTAAATATTAAAGGGCCCATTCGCAATCTTTCTTTTATTTAAAATTTCAATTCCAAATCACAGGTTCTATATTCCTCTTCCGCATCCTCTTCCTCATCCTCATCCTCCTCCTCATATCCTCATCCTCTTCCTCTTCCTCAAAACGTATTTTTAATAGTTCCTCGTCCGCATCCTCTTCCTCATAACCACTTCCTCATCAACCCTAATTCTGGGTACTTCCATCCCAACCTGGGTTGGTAAAATAGAAATTTTTGATTAGTATTAGAAACAGGATCGATTGGCATCAAAAAACTGTTTTGTGTAAAATGGCCATTTTCTTGCTAACTGTTCATTTTTTGAAAATCTGTGAAATTCAAATTTTCTTACGTTTTGTGCTGAAAAATGAGTTGTGATTATACAAGTAGTTACAGAATTATGACGATTAAAATCATTAATACACCCCTTTAAGTTCATTTAACCTGATTCAATAACTATTTCGTGCAAAAGTCATTCAATCGGCAATTTTTCTGTGAACAAACATATTTTTTGACAACAAATTCTTTGCAAATAAACAAATATGTGTATTAGACTAGTTGCTAAATAAGTACCTACCTAGAATATCGCTGGTCCATGACCGGACACGTTGTATATCAAAAGGAAAAATACCTACAACTAATGAAAATATATTATTTAGGAATGTTGAAAATATTGTATAATTAAATTATTTCTGTGATTTGAGTAGTTACATTTCAATGTTACGTGTCAGAATAGTTTTATTTTATTTTGTTGCTGCCTTTATTTCTATTTCACGTGTTAATGTTGTAGTACGAAAGCTTACTCTGGGTTCAAAGAATTAGAAAAAGTGTCATTATTCATTTCTTTTTCTCTTCGAGCATGCTAGTGTCAAGATTTACTCTTATTCCACTTTTGAGTGGTAAATTCAATAAGCTGGCAACATTTAAAATTTGAAATTACTTTTCAAACATTTTAAACTAAACCAACGTATTTTTATAATCGACTGTCATTACGTTTTGATTTTATTCTTTTGATGAATAATTTGATTTATCTCTATTGAGTGTTTCTCGTGCGTTTATGAATGATAAAACTTATGTTTCTGTTGACAGTAATTGGTTTCTAAGGATTGCTAGTATAGTTAGTGATTTAGTGGAAGTATGGCCCAGTTCAACTATTTAAATGAAATAAATAGTTTGGCGACAATGGACGGGCCGATAACTCGTGGCCCTCTTCAGCGCTGGGCGAAAAAGTCCAATAGTGAGAACATAAATCCATTGAGTACTTCTTTCAAGAACCATTCAAATGTGAACTTGAGTGCTTGCAACCAGTCGATGCAGAAGTTGTCTCTGTCGGCAAATCAAAGTTGTAACAATAGCGTGCTCTCTAGTAACAAGACACCGACGCGCAATGATAATAAGAAGGGCAAGAAGACGCCGTCGAAGAACAAATCTCCAGGTAAAGTTGGTGAATGAACTATAATAACGGCAGAATTTTTGTATTTAAGTTGGCATGTGTTAGTTTTAGATTTAGAGCCATTTAGGCCCTTTGTGTTCGCTTTTGGTGTCAAGGAAACTTCCCCAATACTTGTAGCAGCTTGTAAGCTTTATAACTACCCAATGTTTGGTCTCCAACAGCTCTCTTTGCTATGCCATGTCTGCAATGTTACCTTGGAATGTAAGCATCAAGTCTTGAAGGAAAAGTTATCCGTCTATACCTTGCAGGTCGCTCAACAACGCCGACTCCTAACAAAGCATCGAAGACTCCGAACAAAGCCGATAGATTCATCCCATCTAGAAGTAATTCTAACTATGACTTGTGCCATTATATGGTAAGTTTTTTTGTGATTTCAAATATTAGTAAAATCTTCTGGATTTTCTTTGAGTATAAGAACAAACTGCTGTTTGTTTAAAATATTTTGTGTACCTTTTGTTATTTTCAGCTTTTCATGGATGTAAAGTAAGACATTTGTATATTTACTTAAATTGTAACATTAGCATATTTCACACATTGATTCTGCACAGATTGCATTTTTCAGTGATCTTAACCTTGGATGTGTTAAGCTCAATATCACTTAAAAATTTAAGTGGTCTTTAAAAAGGGTAATCTGGTTAGATATTACCCTTTTTGAAAGACACTACAGTGATTATTGCCTACAACTAAACCAAACAAAGGATATCCCAATCAATTGATTTATCCTAATCTCTCACCTCAAATAATTACTAATAAAACAAATCTATGATATTATGAGCAGTACATTCATACCTATTTTAAAACAAACAGTTGAGCCGTGACGAAGACAAGAGTGAAGAAGTAGTACCTCAAACAGCAGCAGGAGAAGCGATCGGCCGAGCACTTACAGACACTGAACCTGGACGACTACTGCAGTACACTTGCAAAGCACCGGCTGCTCCTGAAGGCTACCAGAACAGACTTAGAGTTGTGTATTCACAGGTATATCTGTGCTTGCTTTCACTTACACTATGCTGTTCACTAACAAGTCTTTAAGTGCAGGTTAAACTCCTTTTTATACAGTTTTCAAGACCCCTTCATTGTAAATCTGTTGGACCCACCAACAGATTTAACGGGAGTTTACAGTATATTTTGATATATTTGGTGATATTTATTTAGTTCTCCTTGTAAATAATTACTTACAGCTTCTATCTCATTCATCTTGGAGCTATAATATGCTATGGACAGAAAATGAATACTTATTATTAAGCAAGTTTAAATTAGGCCTTTCTTAGGTGAAGGGTATGTTTTTGGGACTCTGCTGAACCTTCGTAAAATGCTGATCCTTTGGCTATTTGGACAACAGTACTTATACATCTTTGGCCTACCCTGCAAAGTATGAAAGAATCTAGAACACAAACTTTTATGAATACTAACATGCAATTGTCTTTTCAGGCCAAAGTTCCATCTTCAGTAAAGAATACAACAAGATACATTCCACAGGCTCCTGACAGAATACTGGATGCACCTGATATCTTGGATGACTACTGTAAGTTTTTTAGTTTTTGTATACTTCTTTTAGGCGGTTATGACATTTTGATTTTATTTGCCTGAGAATCGGTAGACCGGTTGTTTCAGCCAATCACAGAAACTAGCAACGTCTCTATCTAATTTGAAGTGAACACAAATTATAAAATGGTATTTTACCATTACCTAGGTATAATTATGCAGTTTTCAATCTCCTGTCAAGTTGCTATTTTTTACTTACATGGTGTTAGAACTTCAATGACGTTATATTTGTTTGTACTACATTCACATTCAATATTTTTTTTCCTTTCTAACCATATTTAACCCCCAGACCTCAACCTAGTCGACTGGAGCGCCTCAAACATCCTGGCGGTCGCTCTCGGCAACTCCGTGTACCTGTGGAACGCCGGCTCGGGCCAGATCGAGCAGCTGTGCACTCTGGAAGGTTCCGAGACCGTCTGCTCAGTGCAATGGGTGCAGGGAGGCGGGTCGCACCTCGCTGTGGGGACTTCTGCAGCGACAGTTGAACTGTGGGATTGTGAGAAGATTAAGAGGTTGAGGGTAAGTAGAAAATTTGAAATCGGTGCACATTTACTAAAAAGTGCTAACCTAAACCTCTTTTTTTCAATCACGTTAAGTACCACGTATCACGTTTGTATAGATGTAGACTAAAAATACCATTTGTCTTTGTTAGATACCAGTAGCGAAGGGTCAATTTTTGTAAGAGGTAATCTGGAGTACATATCTGTAATGTAATTATATTATTTGTGTATAGAATACTGACTGTGCCATTTTTCAAAGGGAAGCCGGTAAGAATCGAGTTGTATGGAACCATCGCCACTGTTAGATACCAAGACTCGAAAAATATACCAACATTAATATTGCTGGTTTTGCTCTCACATCGGGATTTGCATGATTCTTACACACTACATTACCCATTACGCTTGCATACTAGCCAGACAAAATTTTACATGCAAAAACGCTTGCAATAGAAGTGAGTTGTCTTCAGCATTTTTGTTGCCATTTTCCTTACCAATCAATATATTCTTGCAGGTAATGGACGGTCACACAGGCCGAGTGGGTTCTCTCGCATGGAACATGTACATAGTGAGCAGCGGCGCTCGCGACGGTAACATTGTGCATCACGACGTGCGCCAGAGAGACCACGCTGTAGCTACCATACATGCGCATACACAGGAGGTATGTTGTAATCACTAATAATCAGCAACTCAACACTATGCTTTTAACGTTTAAGTGTGGTTCACACTGCATAAGTCGTTAATTAATTCATTATTTACACAGATCTGCGGGTTGAAATGGTCTCCCGATGGTAAATGTCTTGCTTCGGGCGGCAATGACAATTTACTCAATATCTGGCCACTAGGACAAGGACAGCACTACTCGCAATCACAGTACCTGTATTCATTCAAGTAAGTTTAAAAAACTAATATCTTAAATTTAATAGGCAATAAACGATGTGCGAAGCAGGGACAAGTTTTGCTCTGCGCCCACAGTGCGAGGCTAGCGCGGTTGCGACGACGGGCGCGAAGTATCAAACATATGAAACCGCCGTTTAAGTCCATAGTGTAGTGAGTGCTACGGCGGGCGCCTAGCGCGACGGACATGAGCGCGCGTATTTTTCAAACGTTCCTATCCTCGCGGTACGACCACACTACGGGAAGTCAGCAAGCGACTCAATGTGCGGGTGGTGGTATCGAACCAATTCGGTCTTGTCGCTCGACATAAGCGGGTCTTCATATTTTATTTTCTTGAAAATGGTGATAAATACTGAAGTGTATATTTCCGTTTTTATTTATTTTTCTATTCTTCAGTTTTCTAGGCTACAATCTCAATTCTTCATACAAAATAAAAAATTCACCATTTATTTCTTTGTTTTTATTTATTTCGTACACTCTCTTATGCTCAACGAACACCACCCATCTCAGAATCGGACTGTCTAGTAAAAATAAATTATACTATATATAAATATTACTAAATTCTCGTCCATGGTTTGAAACACCTGAAATACGTCTAAGCACTACAACAGCTCGCTCGTTACTGTGGCCACCACACGCCCCCGTCGTCGCGCCCGCAATAGGCCCTAGTCATCGCGCATTCACTGTGGACGCACACTTGAACTGCTCCAAATAGACTTCTATTCGAACATGTTCCACCGAAATTGAGTTCCAGCGAGTGCCGTGAAAATTAACACTTTACTCATCAACGCTTTTGATGATGTTGATGTTGAACCCTTGAAATAATACTCCGAAGCCCTTGTATACAGCAATTATTATATATTGATATAAATTTATAGTATTTTGATATATTGTTATAGTATTTTATAATATATCCATGTAGTTTATCTTTGTAATAAATATTTTTTTTGCAGATAGATACACCTACCACTGTTTGTCCCAAAGGTTGACTGGTAGAAAATGCCTATGGCATTAAGTCCGCCTCTGTACTTTGTGCTTGTAGTGTTAAATAAATAAATAAATTATTTTGATCGTTTTCGAGGGAGTTACAGTGCAAATGTGCTATATGAAGGATTATTTATACTTCGCCAATTTCTTCCTAGTTTAAAATAATTTTCCCATACTTTCAGTCAGCATTTAGCAGCAGTGAAAGGTCTTGCCTGGTGTCCATGGAGTGCTGGCATATTGGCCAGTGGCGGCGGTACAGCCGACAGAACCATACGCATCTGGAACATCAAGACTGGAGCCAATCTTAACACTGTTGATACTAAGTCACAGGTATGACTTTGCCTTATTTTAATTTAGTTAAAAGCTTTTATTTTATAACACTATTTTAACCTTTCACGGTTTTCAAACTAATAAAATAAAAAACAAAAAATAAAAATCTCAAAAAAAATAAACAATCAAAAAAATAATTAAATCAATTAAAAATAAAATCAAATAATTAATTAATCTAAAATAATGAACAATCACGGAAGATATCCCGTAACAGTATAAGTTTAGATCTTCTGAAAACTAGGTTCTACACAATTTATTTATTTATTATTATTTTTTTTTTTTTACTAGACAGCTTCAACTATGACTACAAAACATAAAAACAAAATAAAGTAAATTTATATGATACATATAAATTTACTTCCAATCACAGTCTGCCAAAATCGCCATATTATATCCCCCCTCCTTTACAGACATTCTCCATGGGGATAAAGTAGCTCCCTGTGAATAACCCTAACATACTAAATCACAGTATTTTTCCTTTTAATGAGACACTCATCAGTTCTGTTTTATTTTCCAGGTGTGCTCAATAGCTTGGAGCACCCACTACAAGGAACTAATCTCAGGCCACGGCTACGCTAACAACCAGCTGGTGATCTGGAAGTACCCGGTGATGACGCGCGTGGCCGAGCTCAACGGTCACATGGCGCGAGTGTTGCACCTCGCGCTGTCGCCCGACGGGACCACTGTGCTGTCCGCTGGGGCTGATGAGACACTCAGGTACATTCTTTTTTTATATTGCATCTCGCAGTTCACCTTAGTGTAGTCGGATACTTAACCGGGCAATCCTCTGAATACCTTATTACTAAGTCCCAAGACAGTGAAAAAAGGTTATAACTAACCGTTTAGTTATAACCTTTTTTCACTGTCTCACACCTTTCGTCACAGCAAGTGATGACAGTCAATGTTAGATAGAGAAACACAATGATTTTAACGCCCATTTTTCTTTGTATGGTGACCGTTTCAAAGAATCGTTTCTGAGTGCATTTATTTCACACTTATGGGCGATTATGAAACGTCGGAATTTAGGTGCACAGTTCAAATCAGACCCGGACAGACGGTGGGAAAGGCTTAAACCTATTGAACGCGCATCCCTTGATGTACTACAGAGCTCACTGACGGTCAACCACTTTTTAACCTTATTACTTAGGACTTAAGGGTGATAATTGGCAGACCGTCAGTACACTCGGTAATACGATAAACACCTTGGTGTGTCAGTCAATCAGTCAGCATCAACATTCTCCTGCCCTTATCCCAATTTATTTGGGGTCGTCGCCAGAATATTAATTTGAATCGTCTTTTACAGGTTGTGGAAATGCTTCATGTTGGACCCATCAAAGAAGAAAGACCCAACTGATTCGAAAGCAGCTAAATCGTTACTCAATATGAACTCTTTGATTAGATAACTCGAGTTTACGACTACGAACTATTTAATTGAATTGACTGACATTGTGATCCTACAATTAATTTAATTACAACTGTGTTGTACTACTTTATGTTGACTTTTTATAAAATTTTTGCATTACATTGCATTGCATGCTTATTAACTTGAAAAATATTGAATATTATTTTGTAATGAACTTATTCCCGATGTTTTAACGAATAACACTTTTGAGTCGCGGTATTTGGAATCGTAGTTTGTTAATCGTTTTTGGTTTTTGACAAATCAAGAGAAGTTGAGGTCGTAAAATGCGGTTGCAGCTTTTAACTATTTTATCTACAATTCTAGAAAATTCCATTTCATTCCTTTTTCTCTTATTTCGTTTAACTATTCTATTATTACCATTTCATTACCTCGGCTTCCTTGTTTTAAAGGACTGCATAACTAATTATTGTTTAACTAACTGTACTATTTAAGACTTTAAGGCTGCGTTCCCACCAGAGATGTGCGAGGCGACGCGGAGCGAGGATGCGTAGCGACGCTGTGAAACGGTGCGTAGATGGGCTGTGCAAGGATGTGTTGTGTGTGAGGCTCGTTTCGGACTGACTGCTATTTTTTCGCTCGTGTCCGTCCCTAGCACACTTATTTATTTATTAATCAAATTAAATCTTAGGTTTCACAGTCTTGAAGTTACACAGTCGCCAATTACTGGTTAACCAGCATTCACAAAAATAAGAGATACTATAAGAAAATAAAATTAAAACGAGTGGCTCTTACTTAGCTTACAAAATATAAAATTCAGAAAGAAAAACGGTATCCAACTAAAATTAAAAAAAGACAAAATATAAAAATTATCAGTACTAAAACAAAAACTGAGGTCAATCTTAACTATTAATAAAAAATAAAGGAAGGAATAGTATAATAAAATAAAAAAACGCTTTCCTCGCACACTTCTTTGCTTTGTTTTGTATGTACAATAACGTCGCTCCGCTGAGCCGTTTCCTGCTCGTGAGCTGCGCTGTGCGAGGATTGGTAAATGAAGTGTTCTATTGGTTCTTAACAAACACATTACTCGCAACTCATCCTCGCACATCTCCGGTAGAAACAGCCTAACTATGTGTTAAGATGTTTTCAATATTATGTAATTTTTACATTATAAGAAAATAAAGATTTACATTTCCATAAATTTGTGTTTTTTCATGTTTATCCCTTTCTGTCCCACTGGTGGGTGAAACCTCCCCCAGGTCAAAAGTTCTTGTCCCGCGTCACCTCAAACCAGCCAGAGTAGAATACTAATACCAATTTCGGTTCCTGAGAGGGATCTAAGATTTTTGGAATCCGAGAGATGGGTTCCCACCGATTCCACAATCTCCCCTCTCCCTTGCTTTACATGCACATACAGTTCATTTGTCCCCACCAAATTCCATCCTGAGTCTATCCAACATGTCAACCGATCCTTTCAGGAACGACAAACCTGACGGCTGAGGGCCGCGGAGCCCGTTCCTACACCCATATTGAGCGGACATAAAAGAATTATCACCAATTTGTTTGGCTATTTTAGTTTTAAAAATGGATGTAAGATGTTTGAACTCCGCAGCACAACCCTGACTTACGGAGCAGGTGGGTTATTCCTGTTGTATGGAACTCTGGCAGAAACCCCGAGTAGGTGCCCGAGTCTAAGTCTGACTGGAATAGGGCCGCCCGGTGAGCGTGCTACCTTTTGTTACCATTTGATCCAAAAGTTGTGCTGCCCATCCGGCCCTGGAGTTCCAGTTAGGCAATGGACGGACTGTACGAGCTACGTGTCTCTCTGGTCGGGGGCTAATAGCGATTGCCATTTCTGGTATTGGATCGCACGCTCGCTCGTCCTCCTATCACCCTCGGTATCGCTGGCAGGCACCTCCAGATGCTACGTCAGAACAAACACATGGTGTCGGGTGCGTCAGCCACACCTTGGTCCGGGCGCTCCTAAGCCCTATAAACCCACACCCACGATTATTTTATAACATTAAAAAATAGGAGCACGATATACGTTCTCGACTGTGTGTAGTCTCCCCTCGCATCGCTATACCCGCTGTATTTAAGAACTTCAAGAATGTAATACATTTCCGATCGCAATTTAAGATATGTATAGATTTCGTAGTAAAGTGTATATTACAAAATATGTCATTGATTTCCTATTTGAGGAATTGTATACAATGACGGATTACATACTTTTGCGTTAACATATGGCTAACCTGGAACTAAAGTGGTCTATGATACAAAATAAACATTTTCTGTTATCAAACGAAACACGTTTGAAATCACTATGTACTTATGAATGTATGTTAAGTTGCTGTTAAACATTTATACGATAGTTAAATGCATAACTTGGTTATCCATATGTAATTTTAGTGAGCTCGGATTCATTTATTGTTTTTAAGTAAAAAAATGCTCATAGATAGATTTATAAATGTTACATAGACCACTTTAGTTCTAGGCTAGCCATATACATAAAGTTGAATGTGAGAATCTTTTTTGCTGTCGGTAGAAAAAGGTGATGGTGGTATTTTCAAAATAAAACGGCGTATTCATGGTAGTGTAAAAATGTTTTAATATCTAATTATAAACATTGCAACAATGTGGAATGTAAAAGAACGCAAAATCAAGATAAAAGAGTAAATTATAAAAGAAGTGCAATAAAAACGTGCTATAATAATAAAATATAATATGCTTTAGTAAAATGTGATGCTTTACGAAAATGTTTTAAACTTACAAGGTGGAAGCATTGGTGACTAGAACTAAAAAAATAAAATTTTGAAGAACACAAAATGCACTGAGCCAGCTACGCACTACTTATATTGCAAGTACAACCAAATTAATACTGATTAAATAGCTTCAGTTCACAACGCATTGAGATCAAACTTTTAATCCCGACGAAGAAGATAGAAAAGATAATGTATGACACGAAGGCTTGAAAATATCTTTTGAGATTTCAATATTCAAACAAAAAAAGATGACTAACCTACAAAATTAAAGATTCAACGTTTATTTCTTACACAATTAGCTAAACAGACGGCAGAGATGTGCGTTTTTTCAGATTTTGAGCGTCATTACTGTTAGTACATATTCAGAGCTGTTCGTGTTTTCGTATAAAAAGTGCGCCAAGAGTTTGTCTGTCGTCCGTTTTCGCCCGTATAAACCTTGTGAATATTATGATTTATTATGAAGATGCCGTAAATACCAAATGAATGATAGAACAATATCAATTTTAATAGTGAGTAGCCGGTATTACATAAATGCAAGAAAGGAACTAAAGAAGCTGTTATTTTCACTTATAACTATCGAACAATCAGTTCGCTTACTGAACTAAATTCATTGTACTTGACGCATTCAACATGCATTCACTGATTTATTAATTTACATCGATATCTTAGCTGCCAAAATCGATTCTAACTATAACGATTTTCTAAGAGTTGCTGCCAATTATTGTTCACAGTTACTATCGAACACTGATTTTATAATATTTAGAACACTTTAATTTTTATGTAACGATTATTATTATTTCCATATCATGGAATATAAAATTGCAACCTATTTCGATATTTATGTACCGAGTCTTAAAATAGACATTCTATTAGAATAAAATGGGGTTTTCACACATGTCTAAACATTATAAGGGTAGAGGCATCGCTCTTTACAATGTATTACACTAACGAATTTACCACTCAACTGCATTCATTGCCAACATCTCATTCTCATAATTTAGAAAAACACGCTCATAATAATTTAACGAGAACACATTTCTAGTCTGTTTGATTCACAATTTCCATTAAAAAATAACTGTTAACAATCGTCTTCACATTTTCCAAATGTTAAACACATTTTGTCTAAGCTCTGAGGTTATTATCAATTTAAGTATACAATGTAATTACACTTATGCTATACTTATACATCTAACTAAATGGCTCATTTATTGTGCTTACACAAAATAAAGGATTAACAATGTTTAAAAAAATATTGGAGTAACTGAGATTCCTCTTCATTACGACTACTTATTATGTTAGGGTCGATTAAGTACTAACAATTTTAAGATTCTAAGCTTAACATCTAAACACGAATTAATAACAACCCCACGAAAAACAGTGGTGAAAAAAAAATTAAAAAAAAAAACTTTGAAAACGGGCCCATTACACATATTATTCGGGAATGGGAACAGTATTTATTACGTACCTACGTTCAAGTACGTTAAATGATTACCCTTTTTCTAATGCCGGGTACATATTGGTGTAACGTAACGTGAAAAGTAACGAATGAGCCGTCCAGACGTATGCAATGCAACATGAAATGTAACCCTACAACAAGGCGAAATTGTTTCAGCGAGACATTTCATGTTACGTTTCACCCAATGTTTGTACCCAGCATAAGGTTATTGTAATCAGAGATACTCAATCAATGCACTACTACTGTAATTCATCTACAACAACCAAGCATTCTGTACATCAAACTAAGTAACTCTACGCAAAAGTTATTGCTGGGAAACGACTTTTTTTTTGGAATGAAAAATCACGTTTTACGGTAGGACTCAATGTAACGCAGTCAAAACCTTACGCATAGATGCATAATGTTGTAGCATTATGCATTATGGATGCATTGTATAGTACGCTCTTCGTGGACGTATTTAAAGCTAAGTTACAACATTAAACCCTTGTGAAAAAGTTGGAACATTGACCCCCAACATCACCGTAACTATAAGGTTCCCAGGTATGGTCTAGAAAAAATCATTAAGGGTACTACCCATTACACATTACGCTTAAAAATACATTGTAACGGGTTGAGGCATTCTCTAAAAATATTCGTGATGCCATATTCTAAGGCGGACTAAGAAAAATCATATGACAGACGCGCGGCTGTGTGTGTCGTGCGAACTGCTGACGGCCGACATGGCGACAGTACTGGACATGGGCTCAGCTCCTCTCACCAAATGTTCGTGACTACTGGTCAGGGCACCGCCGTACTTAAAACTCCTTCGGAGACTCGAACGGATACTTTTCGCCGAATCGCTTTTCCGAACGAATGATCTTCGAAGGTAGTCTCTGGTTAGGGATAGGGAATTCCTAGATGTAGAAGATCTAGGGCGTGTTGTTCTTGAGTCGGTTTCGTCTGTGATGGTTATAGAGGGTGTGGCGAAAACGCCGCTGTAATCCGGAGGCTGGGATTCCAGGGAGACAAGGGCGTCTCGTTCTACGGTTTCGCTGACTGTTATCGGGAGCTGCGTTGTGTCTTCGGCGGGGGATTGCTCGGGACGCGCTGTGGTGATTCTGTAATGTAATAAGATAAATACATGATACTTTCGAACTAATTCAGATTTCAAGCGTAGTACAGATAGTAAAAAAGCCGATGAGCATTTAATGTACTCTGGTCCCGTATATACCGTCCACTACAAGTCAAAAGTATCTGCAGAAAACACCGTGAGAAAACCAGCATGCCTGCGAGATATTTCTCGACGGCACGTAAAGCCAATTTGGAGGCCCTGGGGTTCAATTTATACTAGCACACAGTCGAAGCGCATCGAAGCGACAAATTCTTTACAACTAAAGCGAAGCCGCACTCTTTTACGTGTAGTAATGGGCATCAACAGCAGTGCTATGAACGTTAATATTAATATTAACGCAGGCCAATTTCCGACTGATGACGGGTAGGTTCGCTAGTGGGCGCATAGATACGCGAGAATGCGCGCGTCTTTTTAAAATCTCAGAAGTAATGTGTGCGTTACGCTGTGGAGTTAAGGTTGAATTTGTTATGTTCAGTTTTGGATAGACGGTTCGATGCGCTTCGACTCTGCGCTAGTATAAATTGACCCATGGGTGGCAAAAAACTCTGACGCCAGGTTAGACACTAGCCACACGATAAAGAAGAAAGGAAATGGTTCGGAAGACACATTTATGGTTTGTAACCAGTAAAGATGCAAGTCTGACACTCGATCATTTTTATTCTATTATATTATATATCTATTATATTCCACACACACATACACTCATTTGGGAAGTCTGGTCAAACGCGACCGTTACCTTCCTAAAAAAATAGAAGCTGTACCTTCTAAGCGTCCTAAAGCTCCTCCTGATGGTATTCAGCAGCCGGGCGCCCGTCGCGGTGGAGTAGGAGGGGGGCGGCGTGTACTTGGGGGGCGGGTCGGGGGGCGCGGGCGGGGCGGCCGGCGGGGGGGGCAGGGGCTCGTTGGCCACGCCCATGCGGGGACGGTACAGGTTCTGGATGCGCTGGAAATTATACGATAGAAATAAGAAACAAAACTAGAATAAGATTCTGGTCTGGCCATTATCAGTCTAATCATCAATAATCAAGCATCAAATAAATATGCAATAGGTATGATGATCTTGCTCGGTCCTTATTACATGGAGCATAAACTTAACTGGCACAATGTGATTGGTGGAATACGTGGTGGAATAGAATAAAGTGATATCTTTGTAGGTAGAAAGAAAACTTAAAATGACTTGGCACATTCTTCTTGGCTCTATATCAAAGATAGTGAGCGTACAGGGTGGAAGGTACACCGACGCGAAAACGGTTACCACGTATTCTGTACATCATTCTGAGCTGAATTTTTCGTCGGTTATTTATTTAAAGAAAAACTGCTGTTCCCTACAAAACTGCAATACACCGTCAAAATGTTTTTTTTTTTTTTTTTAATTTCTGATGATAGATTTCTATGTTAGTTCAGAATGATGTACTGAATGTGGTAACCGTTTAAGCGTCGGTGTCCTCCTCCTTGTATAGGTAACACATCTGTCTAACCCTTCGTGGAAAACAGGCGTGATGTTTGACTGGTGTGTTTATGTGATAAGAAGACAAGTTCGCCATCAACATTTTATGATTTATCATAGTACCTGACATTGGTAAAAACTGCAATTATAATCCCGCAGTCATGCACAAATCTAGGGATTTCAAGTTGAAGAATTTGGTTATGAAAACGTGAAATGTTTAACAATTTGGAGAAAAAACTTTACCATGTGAAAATCTACCGTTGAAATGGACATTGTTAAAACCACTAAGTTCCACGTAATACTGACGAATTCAAAGTAATTGGCTCATTACAAATAATCCTTATTTGAACTTGAAGAAAAGTCACTGTTTCAGTCCGATTCCACTGCTTAACACCATTTTTTAAAAACACAGGCCACTGATTGAGTATACACTTTCCAGTTCAAAATAACTAGAATCGAATGCTAATTTTCCAACCGCAGAAACAAACCAATAAATTCTTTATTTGCTTAGCAATCATCAAAAACCGTACTGTTATCTATTATACCAGAATTAATACTAAATCAAATATTCATCCTGACCTTGTATGAGTTCGTTTCATAACTGCAACGTCATACTCGTGAAATCTATAGATTTGCTAGTGGCACAATAAAATCACGAATGTACTAAGTGGCTAGTTATTTTGAATGATTTAAGCGACTATTATGTTTTCTCTGTATGGTCATGTCAAGGTTTTATCTAAAGACTAAGTCATTATTTCGTTGAAACATGAAATTTTACTGTACTTGTGATCATCATGATTCTCTTGCCATCAACTTCATTATTATCCCAATATGTAAGTATGGAAGGAGCTCATGGCTAAATAATAACAGCCGCTCGGATCGATCTTTAGGTTAAGCCGTGCTTGCCTAGGTTGGTCTGTGGATGGGTGACCACACATTACATACCGAGTAGGTAGGTAGTCAGTGACCCAAAAAGTCTGACAACCAATCTTACCAAGGGGTATCGTATTACCCAGTACTAACTGGGTTGTGGAGGTCAGATAGGCAGTCGCTCCATGTAAAATACTGGTATTCAGCTGCATAGACTGGAAGCCGACCCCAACATAGTTGGGAAAAGGCTAGGCAGATGATGATGTAAGTATAGAAGAAGAACACATAATGTTCTGTCGCCAAATACAGGGTGGAAGGGACACCGAAGCACCAACGGTAATAAAAAAAATCTGCTATTCCATACATTATGACCGTGTACGTTTGTATTGCACTTTTGTAGGAAACCGCGAGGGCTGCGCTCGGAGTTTCCTTGCGTGATCAAATCAGAAATGAGGAAATCCGTAAGAGAACCAAGGTTACCGACGTAGCCCGAAGAATAGCCAAACTTAAGTGGCAGTGGACAGGGCACATTGCTCGCAGAACGGATGGCCGATGGGGCCGGAAAGTTCTGGAGTGGCGACCGCGAACCGGAAGACGTTACGTTGGAAGGCTTCCCACAAGATGGACCGATGACCTGGTGAAGGTCGCAGGGATCCGCTGGATGCGAGTCGCACGGGACCGGTCAATGTAGCGACACTTGGGGGGAGGTCTATGTCCAGCAGTGGACGTCTTTCGGCTGAAATGATGATGTTGATGATGAGGAAACCGCAGATTTTTCTTTAAATTACCGATGAAAAGTTTCTATGTTCAGAATGATGTACTGATTAAGTGGTAACCGTTTGTGTGTAGGTGTCCCTTCCACTCCGTTTACAAACAGCCAGACGCGGAACTTCGGAAATCGAACCCGCGACACGCAGCGCAGCAGCCAATCGTTCAACCATTACGCCAACCGTGTCGTCAAATGTTGTAATCTCATTTCTAGTAATCTTACGAACAGTTCAATCGTTTCTTTATCTACCCCAAATTCATACGATGATGTCAATGTGTGTGATGTCATACATATGTATTGCCTAATATAAATAAGCTATTTCAGTCTCTTTTCAGCGTTATCAGTTTTGATAACCCTGAGAAAAGACTGAAATGGAAAATTATTTTAAAAAACTAGTATAAACTGAAATTTTAAAGCGGATGATAAGATGACGTCAATGGTTGTGATGTCATGATGTATTGCCTAATATAAATAAGCCGTTTCAGTGTTATCAAATACGATAACCTAGTAACTGAAAAATTATTAAAATAAAATACTAGTATTAACAACAGTTATTTTTATAACTTTATCTTAATTTTAGTGTTAAGGGTTATCGATTAGTATATTTTTAAAACAAATGACATTTAAAAATAGACAACCGATAAGACTGAAACGTCAAGCAATTTCATCACGAAAATAAGAAGTTACAGAGCGTTATCTGTACTGAAGTGCAAACATCTGCGTACATATCTATTAATAACCAAAAGTAGTAGGCAGATTATGCTACATTTGTAAGTACTACCGCGGCCGACCACTTTTCGACTTTATTACTCAGAGCATAAGGGTGAAATGTGGCAGTGGCGAAGGTTCCATACAACTCGATTCCTACCGGATTCCCTTTGAAAAATGGCAGTCAGTATTCTAAAGGGTGTAAATAGACCCTTAACATATCCCAAAGGCACTTGTTCTCCCCGTCTTTGCGATCATTTTTTTTGTTTAGACCATACCTGGGAACCTTCTATTTACGGAAATATTGGGGGTCAAAGTTCCAACTTTTTCACAAGTTTTTTTTTAAATATATGTTTTAATGTAATATTTTTACTTTACACACCTCCACGACCCCCGTACTATTCAATCGATCCATCAGCACAATGCTTTGAGTGCTTTCCATCGAGTCCTACCGTAAAACGTGATTTTATACCCAAAAAAAAAAGTCGATTCCCAGCAATAATTTTTGCGTAAAGTGACTTAGTTTGATGTACAGAATGCTTTTTTTTTTCCAGATGGGAAATCATCAAACAGAACAGAATGCAGACTATACAGAATGCTTGGTTGACGGTTATGTGAAGGGTCTGTTTACACCCGTATAGACAAATAATATAGTCACATTAAAGATATGTACTCCGGCTTACCTCTTACAGAAATTGACCCTTCGCTACTGAAATGTGGTCGACCGTTAGTCAGCGCGGTAGTACCTCTTAACATTTCCATAGCTGGCACCATAGGCCTCTCCACTATAAGAAGGAGTAAGCCGTAATGCAACATGAGGGTTCATGAACGCACATGTCTTGGAATCTTTAGTTCTAGAACATGCCAGTTTCATCACAATTGTCCTAAACCGCTCTGCACGCGTAGCATGACCACCGTAGAAACGGATTTTATCGACGGAAGAATCAACAAAATGACAGATTTCTCTTGTTGATCTGTCATTTTGTCGATTCTTTTGTCGACAAAACCCGTTTCTACGAGGGTCACGCTACACGTGCTGCTCTCAAAAGGAGCTAAATGAGTTACTCAAACACGTAAAGCACCTGCCTAACGTAAATCCTCTACCTTTCGGGCTTCGGCGACCAGTGCACAGTGCAACACAAATAAGAAAAAAAAAACTGTCTTACCAGCTCTTCAATACAATCGTTGGTTCCATAATCCTTGTAGCGTTAACATAAAACATTATGTAACGAATGAATATGTATGTAATATAGTACCTTATTTACTAGTCAACAGCTCTGTATATAAACAACTTGCTAATTGTCGAGTTTGCGCATCTAATCTAATTGTATGGTGTCGCTAATGACTTGTGTTTTCATGACACTTTCGATTTATATCACCTTGTTCAGATAAATACAATAACGGTAGAAAAAATATTGAGATATTTAACCAGACTTTTCGCGTGTTAGCAACAAGATTATTTTTCTCTTATAACTTTGTGAAACTGGTAAATCTCAAATCGAAATCATCCTGACGTCCTGTATTCTAGTCCTTGATCATGTGATCTACCAGCGTTTAATCAGAGAGAAACTATTTTAATAGATGATATGTACCTCTTTTACTGACACGAAATTTACTTTAATCTAATCTCAAATACATAGCACATTTCTTGAGCGAGAAAATAGTCGGTACCTATTCACTCCTGTAGGCGGGGTAGGTGCATAATCATGAGTTCACATTGAGTACGTGAAAGTCTTCGTATTTGCGTTTTTAACTACACCCCATAGAAAATCATTTTATTCGTAAGACGGGTAATTTTGAGTACTTACATCAAGGATATCTGGTGGTCCCTTGTTCATGTAGCGCCAAGTTTGTATGAACGCAGCGACAGGTACTAGGAGTAACGCTCCTTGCTGCAGAAACACTGCTACCTGGCGACACCATACTGGCCAGTAACTGAAATTGAAACTTTAATCGTCAGTTTTCTGTATTACTATGCTTGTGGCTAAATAACAGCCGCTCGGGTCGATCTTCAGGTTAAGCCGCGGTTGCCTTGGTTGGTCCGTGGGTGGATGACAACCCATTACATATCGAATTTCCTACGTGCCTCGGAAAGCACGTTAAGCCGTTGGTCCCGGCTGTCATTTGAAGATCTTTGACTGTCGTTACAGGTAGTCTGTAGCCCGAAAGTCAACCAGTCTTACCAAGGGATATCGTATTACCCAGTACTAACTAGGTTGTGGAGGTCAGATAGGCAGTCGCTCCATGTACAATACTGGTATTCAACTGCATCCGGTTAGGCTGGAAGCAGTCCCCAACATAGTTGGGAAAAGTCTGGGCAGATGATGATGAACTGATTATGTGTTACTTTCAAAAATAATCGGCTTTCTTGCAACTTTTCTAGGGCATTCTATACAGAGAATGAAGAAGATGATTTCACGGACACTAAAAGTAAAAATGAACAGTAAATCATACCCGGCTGGTTTTCTCCAACTGTACATTTGTTTCTGTTGTCCCACTCGGAAATCCATGACGCAAATTGCCTGAAAATATTACATAAATTTTCAGATTTACATTTTTAACAATAACGTTCACATCAGAATCATTACAAAAAAGTATGCAGCTTTCTGGATTTCTTGCAGAGTTGGATGAATGGCTATGACCTAGAATGCTTAAAACGAAAATCTGTAAACCCATTGCACGCGTAGTCAGATTGCCCCTGTAAAAGCTATCTGACTAAATGAAGTATTCTCGACTCATCCCAAAGACACTGTCCACCTTTTTTTCCTGTTTATCAAGCACAACCAATTTCACCTTTCAGGATTTAAATGTGGTTTACGACATAGTTAGCCAAGGAGCTACATTTTGATCGGACATTATAGTTCGTCGTTGAAGCGAAAAGAAGCCCTTAATATACTTACACACAACAACACAGGCAACACCACAGTCCAGGTAAAGCTGAGTAGCGCTGCCAAAGTCGCCGAAAGCCTGCTTCGCGACGAGTACAGCGCGGCGACGACGACGTCGGGCGAGTACGGCCGGCCTCGCACCACGAACACGCCGCAAGCGAGGGCCACTTGTATCACGCACTGCCACCAGGACCCAACCCACACGTAGTCTATGAAGTGGACTATGCGGATGCCAGCCTGGGGAATAGAATAAAGTGATGTCTTTGTATGTAGAAAGAACACTTAAAATTGCTTGGCACATTCTTCTTGGCTCTAAATCAAAGATAGTGAGCGTACAGGGAGGAAGGTTAGCGACGCGAAAACGGTTACCACGTATTCACTACATCATTTTGAGCTACATGGAAATTTTTCATCGGTTATTAAAAAAAAAATATGCTGCTTCCTACAAAAGAGCAATCCCTACACGGTCAAAATGTATGGAACAGCTGATTTGTTTTTTTGTAAATTTCTATATAGGCCCGGCTCAGAATGATCTATTCTTTCCTGTATCGCGGCATTTAAATCCAATTCAGAATATTTTATTTTGCATGGGCATGGGAATTGGCCGTTTCATATGGAAAAGAACTGGCAAGAAACTCCACGATTACAATTTTATTTTATCACTTCTCCAGACAAACTTCTGCATAACAAGCTAATGTTTTTACCTATATTTTAACAAAATATCACGCGTATAATCCCCGAAGTGACAGGCAGAGGTGTACCTAATAAACACCGAAATGTTACCAAGTAATAGAGTGCGAGCCTATTGCCACCAACCGGGAACAAATCCTGACTCCGGGCTGCTACTGCGAAAATCATGATGGAAAAACCCAATAACAATTTTCTTGACCTAGCAATCGAACCCAAGGCCTCATGCTCAACATCAGCGCTCGCAACCACTAAACCAACCATTGAATTATATATCGAAGATTATAAAGTGGTCAAAACAACTATAATAAAGATGATCTAATTTCTCGATTTAGATATCCAGCAAATCAAATGCATGACTTTTTGCATACAAATATTTATACGTAGGTACCTAACTTATGTATGCAGATAGATAAAATGTTAATATATACTTTTATATCATGAAATATTTACCTGTGTTTACAATTTATTATCATTTTGTTAGGAGCTTGTATGACAAATTGTATATGAATAAAAAATGCGAAGTATGTATTTTTATGTACGACATCTCAATAGTAAACTAAATTACACTTCTATCAAATTAATGAATTCATTTTATCAAAGTGAGCGTAAACGAAGATGGTAAAAACAGTTTATTTGAATCATTACCAGCACTTTGAGGGACCTGTCTGAGGTCACTACTAACGCTCTAGAGATGGCAGAGTTCTGGTCAGACCGATCTTCTTTACATCGTATAAAACAAAGTCGCTCCTGCTGTTTTTACGCTTAGATCTTTTAATCTTCGCAACGGATTAGAATGCAGTTTTCAGCAATTGATAGAGTGACTCAAGAGGAAGGTTTATATGTATATGAGGTCTATCTTTTCATACACGAAATATTTTAAGAGTAACTTCTATAAGTCGGAAAGTCGCAATAGCAACGGGGAAAAAAAAAACGAGTGTTTTTATTTTTACGAAATTATTATAATTCTAAATTTTTTTGAGACTTTTTGCATAAAACCTTTACTCCCATATACTAACAATGACAGTAGTTAAATACGACGTAGTAAACTAGCGTAATGGATGTTTAAAAATAAGGAGCCAGTATTTATTTTGTGGGTCAAGTAATTTTAAATTATTTATTTTTATAAAAAATATACTCAGTTTAAAAAAAATCCCTTGAAATGGCTTTGTTATAGCCGTTAGATGATTCCCTGAAAATATTTCGTGTATGAATAGTTATACCTAGTTTAACACTAAAGGAATTATCGACACGACAAAGAAGATCGTCATCATCTGCCTAGCCTTTTCCCACATATGTTGTCTTGTCTTCCAGTCTAACCGGTTGCAGCTGAATACCATAATTGTACATGGAGCGAATGCCTATCCAACCATCACAACCCAGGTATTGAGTAACCGCTTGATAGGACTGATCGTTAGACTTTCGGGCTTCTGAATACTGCTGTAATACGACTTTTATGAATTTGAGTAACAGGACTATTACAGGGTGTAAACGGACCCTTCACGAAGCCGTCAACCAAGCATTCTGTACATCAAACTAAGTAACTATACGCATAAATTATTTCTGGGAAAGACTATTTTTTTTGAGGAGAAAAATCACTTTTTACGGTAGGACTCAATGTAACGCACTCAAAACATTGTGCCGATGGATGGATTGAATAGTATGGGGATCGGTGCTGAAGCTGTTTAAGGTAAAAATCCTACATATAAAAAAATAAAAAAAAAACTTGTGAAAAAGTTTGAACTTTGCCCCCAAATATCCCCGCAAGTAGAAGGTTCCCAGGTATGGTCTAAAACAAAAAAAATATCGCAATAACGGAAAGAATATGTGCCTTTCGGCTTTGTTAAGGGTCTTGTTACAACCTTTATTTATTTAAGATTTTACACACTACATTATTTATAACTATAAAAAGATCACTATATAAAGTTTGCGATCCAAACCACGTTAAAAAACCAGTATGATAACGTTTACTTAACACGATACTATACATACATACGTCGTGCAGCCAATATTAGCATAGCTAAACAATTAGTTTTGCGATTACGTATAAAGTCAAGGAAACATCACACCATGCTGTAGTAAGATATCATTCTGAACGCATAGTAACGTAACCTGTTACCAACGCTGTAAGAGATCAATATTTTGGAGACACATTGAAACAGGTAAATGTTTTGTTTTCTACATTTTATAATGAAACTGAAATAGGCCGATTCTACTTTTTTTTAGAAGATTAAGGCCCTATTTCACAGTTTTAGGGAACCACTATTCAACAGCTAAATTAAAACATGTAACTTTGTATTCTATCAAAATCATCTTGGTTGAAGTTAAACATAGACAATTTCACAGGAAGTAGTGGAACAGGTCTTTATTATTTAGCTTTATTAGTATAACCTAGTTAGGCCACTCCCATTTCATCAGCGCAATTCATAGTGTATTTGCGCACGCAATCACGATATTATATGTATACGGCTTTAATACGACTATTTTCCGATGTTCGGCTGGATTTAGGTTTACACTCGTAGGAAAGTAGCTAAACGAAGCACGAAATAGATTTTCGCAACAACTAAGCGTTTAAGTTATATATTTTCTTGATTGATTCGATGATTGTTTCGGGATCATAAAATTGTGGTGTTACAGTAAAGACAGCGTTAGGTTGTCGGATCATTTCTTGGTCAGAAAATTAGATTTATCTAATGGGAAAATGTTTCTTAGATTGCAACTTGCTTGGTTAGTATGGATCCAAATTATTACCTTTACTGAAAACTAATACTGGGTTTAATAGTTATGTAAACGTGCTTTAGAAAATTGTGTCTCATACGACACTTGTTTGTATTGATTCCAGCTATTTATATAAACAGGTAATAACCGTGACCGCAATTCGAAAGAAAAAATAAAATGGCAGAAGAGTAGGCAAGCCAAAAAAATTAAACTCGAAATATAGAAATTCTTTCGAAGTTGTTACGATTACTTCATAGATTAAAGAATTCAGGTTAAGTACCAAACTCATTAGGATATATACTGGAAAAATTTAGCTAGTTCTGCAGAATCTAGAGTAACCAGTTCAATCAAATGAACAAGTTTAGATATTTAGCATTTACGTAACATTTTTAAAGTACTAGTGAATGAATTCATCACGTTATGAAATGATCGTAACAGCCCTTTTTAAACTCAAATCAAAAACGTTGCTGGTCTGTAATGTCTGCTGACCCCCATGGGAATAAGTCAGTGGTGTACTAACACACCCCCATTTAGTCAGTTAAAGATGAGTTCTACATAATCAGGGCGAGGTTATTACCATCAACCGGTCACAAATCTTCTAAACGGTTACCGAGAAATTCGTGATATAAAACCCAACAACATTTTGCTTGGTCTGGGCATCAAACCCAAACCCTCATGCTCAGGGCTGCGGGACTGTTCGAAAGAGATACCGTGGCCCTTGAACACAAAGGGCAAAGAAGGAACATGGATGGGTTTTAGTCAGTACAAGTCTGACACTCCCTTCCGCTCCGCCCAGAGTGGGGAGGGTCATTTGATGATTTAACATAAGAAAAAAAAAAAAAAAAAAACCCTCATGCTCAGTAATAATAGCGCTTGCTACCACTAGACAAAATACTACTTAATATTTACTCGCCCGTCTCGTGAGTGCCCGTGACCTTTGTTCCACAAGGGGCGTTGCGTAAATCAATAGATAGGTATGAGAAAAATAACACTTGGAATATCCGTGCAGTATATGAGCCGAATTTTACTGTAGGTACTAACCAAGTTTGTACTAACTTATTCAGACGGTTTCTAGGTTAATCATAAGGTTTAATAATTCTTCCAACGAACTTTTGTAATCAATGTCGTCCCCAAAACCTACATTTTGGTCGACTCTTATTGCGACCCTAAATTTTTGTCCTCTGATACAATTTATGAAATTGTGTGTCGAAAGATTATCCGTTACACAGAGTACGGGAAACCGTAAATCAGTGGAGATAATTTGACGTTCACAGTGCCTTTTTATTGTAGCAGTAAGGATGTTTTCATAGTGGTTGACTGTACAACACGATACCCAAATAAAAAAACGACGCCTAGACAAAAACGCACTTTTTGATTGTCGACCCTCGTCTCAGTGCTAAAAGTTGCAATTCCTACAGTGTAGGCACTCCTTTAGGGTTAATATTAAGGATTAAAGTATGAAATTGCCGATTTGTATAGACAATTTCGTGAAAAGTGATATTTTTTTTTTTTTTTCTTGGAAACGTCTGAACCGATTATGTATGATGCAATTGAAAACTTTAGAGTGGAAAAAGCTGCGCTGCACTGCGTAGCTTAAATTCTCAAAACACAGTCTATGACAAAAATATATACCTACTTGCAGTAGTGAAACCCGACGGCACAAAGAAACAGGCGTTTTGACGTAGTGTGTCACCTGGCCTATGAGGTAATATCCAACTACTAGTACGGTCTTTAAACTCTAAAAGGTACGTAATTTAACAATTAAACTAATAAAAATGGAACTAGGAAAAAATATAACTATACGTCAAAGTTACAAACAGAACAAAATGTGAGAAAAAAAACGGCATTTTCATAGTTAAAGACCTATTAAAAAAAAAACGTGCATTTTACTCACATCAGTACTAAGCAGCAAACCCATAGCTAGTCCAAAAACGCAGCTCAGGAACGTGATAGTGGTCTCCCACACTTTTAGGGCCTCAGCGTTGATCGCCATGATACCCGTTATGACGCAGTGCCATATCGCCAGCTGTTGTGCGATGCCGAACATGATGATGATGAAGTAGAATATCACTGCCCATGCTGGGGAGAGCTGGAAGGAAATTAGAATATTAGATGGTGATCTTCTGTTGGATGTTAGGTTTACTCAGAGCTTTCATACCGATTGGATTATTTCACAGCATTTTATTTATATTCATATTGGATTGGTAATTCGGACCTCCACGGTTCCGACTGCTCACATTCTTTTTAATTGCTTTGGAAAAGGAGAATTGGAGAAGGTTCTCATAGTACTGAATGTTTTTCTGTCGTATGTATCAACTATGTAACCATTCATAGATAGGTATTTCATATCATGTTATCAGTATAACAGGATGCAGTTGAATTGCCAGAATTTTACATGGATCGACTGCCTATCTGATCTCCGCAACCCCGTTAGTACTGGGTAATCTGCTGTATCCGGTTAGACTGAAAGCTGACCTTAATAAAGGAAAAATGATGGGCAGATGTAGATGTGTTGAAGTTAATCAACAACATTCAGACACCCTGAAGATTGAATGGTGTAAACTGAATCGAACAGCTTCCTCCAAACAAGTCCCCCAAGTTCGATTCCTGGAGCTTGCTTAAAGTGGGAGGTCATGTCACTGATAGTCTTATCTTACAGTTTATCAAAATGCGCCCGACATATAAAATTCGTTGAAGTTTATTGTTCGACACAGTCTAGTCGGTGTGCCTGCCTAGTCACTAATATCCGAAAACATTAACATATTAAATTTCCGTAATTCATACGAGTGTTATTAATAAGTTTCACTAATTTGACCAATTAAACGACAGATTTTCAAAACGATGGCAGCGAATTATCCAAAAGTTACCCTCAACGAAGTGGTTATCGTGTCAGCGGTGAGGACTCCCATAGGCTCCTTCAGGGGTAGCCTGGCGAGCGTTCCAGCTACGGAACTTGGTGCAATTGTCGTCAGAGCAGCAGTGGAAAGAGCCGGCATTCCCGCAGAGGAAGTTAAAGAGGTACTTTCTTTTAAGTTTTCTATCGATTTGCAGATATCATTTGACCATGACTAACTTAGTTGAGAGTCGTTAGTCGTAAGAAGTAAAAAAACTTCTGTAAAGAACACCAGTGAATGGATTTGTTTTTGATGGCGTTTGTTACATTGTACTGCTAAAACCCCTTACTAAAAAAAGTCTAAAGGGTGTAAATAGACCCTTAACATAACCGAAAGACATTTGTTCTCCCCGTCTTTGCGATCATTTTTTTCTAGACCATACCTGGGAATCTTCTAGTTACGGAGATATTGGGGGTCAAAATTTCAACTTTTTCACAAGTTTTTTTTTTTAAATACCTATTTTTAATGTGAGACTTTACACACCTCCACGTCCCCCGTACTATTAAATCCATGCATCAGCACAATGCTTTGAGTGCTTTCCATCGAGTTATACCGTAAAACGTGATTTTTCACCCCAAAAACAAAAGTCGATTCCCAGCAATAATTTTTGCGTAAAGTTACTTAGTTTGATGTACAGAATGCTTGGTTGACGGTTATGTGAAGGGTCTGTTTACACCCTGTATATCAGAATTTCCCGAACATTGACTAAGAACTAACTAAACTAATCATGCTAGTTCCTAAGGAGGAAAGAGGTACTTTCTCTTCTTTTTCTTTTTCGTGTGACTAGTACCTAACCTGGTTAGAGTTTTCTTGATCATCATTCTCTTGCTCTTATCCCAATTCATTTGGGGTCGACGCAGCATGTCTTCTTCCATACTTCTCTATTACTAGTCATCTCATCAGACACCTCCTTTCTTGCCATATCATTCTTTACACGGTCCATCCATCGTTTCTTTGGTCTACCTCTACTCTTATACCCATCCACATTCATACTCAAAACTTTCCTCACGATATTTTCCTCATTCCTCCGCATCACATGCCCATACCACGACAACCGATTACCACACAACTTTTCAGTCACCTGGGTACTTTCAGACTTCCTCTTATATACTTTTCTCTCTCTTATATACTTCTCCGAGTTTTCTTAATATTATGTTAATTAATACTTTAATTGAAACAACCTACGAGTATCTAGTTTCATACAAAATTATTGCTGAGTGATGAGTTTTTTATCATCAATTACCATACAATTCTTAAATGCCTATTACTAATTTTCTATTAATTTAACAAAATGTATATAATCTAGATTACTATTGTTGTATATGTGTGCGTGGCTGCGTCCACTCTTAACCTTATTTCTTATAGTAGTACTTTTGTTTAAAATTCTTAATCTTATTATTCCAGGTTTACATGGGAAATGTCTGCTCAGCCGCTATGCGCCAGGCTCCAGCGAGGCAAGCTGCAATTTTCGGCGGTCTGGCTAAAAGCACTATTTGCACAACTGTACACAAAGTTTGTTCATCTGGTATGAAGACCATTCTGCTGGCTGTTCAAGGCTTACAAACTGGAACGCAAGATGTAATATTAGCTGGAGGAATGGAGTCTATGTCAAATATCCCATTCTATTTGAAGAGAGGTGACACCCCATATGGAGGTACAGAGTTACATGATGGCATTTTGTATGATGGCCTGACTGATGTTTACAACCAAATCCACATGGGCGACTGTGCCGAACATGTAGCGAAAACATTCAACTTCTCTAGGGAACAGCAGGATGACTATGCTATTTCTAGTTACAAGAAAAGTGCAGCAGCATATGAAATTAAAGCTTTTGCTGATGAACTTGTACCAGTTCCTGTGCCTCAGAAGAAGGGAGCCGCACCAGTTATATTCTCCGAAGATGAGGAGCACAAAAAGGTCAACTTTGAAAAGTTAAGAACGCTGCCAACTATATTCCAGAAGGAGAATGGAACTGTAACTGCTGGAAATGCCGCTGGATTGAACGATGGTGCTGCAGCTATGATCCTCATGACTGCTGAAGCTGCTCAAAGATTGAATGTTAAGCCCCTTGCACGTGTTCTTGGTTATGCCGACGCAGAGTGTGACCCAATTGACTTCCCAATTGCACCAACACTTGCCATTCCCAAGGTTCTAGAAAAAACTGGTGTGAAGAAAGAGGATATTGCCATGTGGGAGATTAATGAACCCTTCAGCGTTGTTGGTCTTGGTGCCATAAAAATTCTGGGAATTGACCCCACCAAGATCAACATTCATGGGGGAGGTGTCAGTCTTGGTCATCCTATTGGCTCGTCTGGAAATAGAATCGTAGGACACTTGAGCCATGCTCTTAAGAAAGGAGAAAAGGGTGTAGCCGCTGTCTGTAACGGTGGTGGTGGCGCAACATGTATGATGATTGAGAAATTGTAAGTTTCCTCATATTCGGACTATATTGTTTCATTATCCACTGTGTCTTTTAGCAATTTGCTGTTTATGAATGGTTTGTGTGGTTGAGTTAAAAGAGTTTATTTTATTGTTGAAACATTATGAATTTTATAGGTTATCTAAGGAAAAGTGTAAATGGTGTAAAATCTATAACATACATGATTGAAAATCAATAAAACATATTTTATAAATGATGTTTTTATTGATTACTATTTTGATTATTCCATAGACTCATGTGGATTATGCAATCTATGTGTAAGTTGTTCAGTGTCAGGGTGCGAGTAGTCCAGATCAGTCAATGATCATAAGTTTGAGTTAAAATTGCCCTAATTTACCCGTGATTTGCATGCTGAAAACAATTTTGTGCAGATTTAGGCAATTGATATCCTATATAATTGAGGAGCTCGTGGCTAAATAATAACAGCCGCTCGGATCGATCTTTAGGTTAAGCCGTGTTTACCTAGGTTGGTCTGTGGATGGGTCACGGAGGAAACTCGGTATGCACCCATTGCATACCGAGTTTCCTCCGTGCCTCGGAAAGCACGTTAAGCCGTTGGTCCCGGCTGTCATTTGTAGATCTTTGACAGTCGTTACTGGTAGTCAGTGGCCCAAAAAGTCTGACAACCAGTCTTACCAAGGGGTATCGTATTACCCAGTACTGGGTTGTGGAGGTCAGATAGGCAGTCGCTCCATGTAAAATACTGGTATTCAGCCGCATCCGGTTAGACTGGAAGCCGACCCCAACATAGTTGGGAAAAGGCTAGGCAGATGATGATATCAAACTTAATTGAAATAATTCCTTTATAAAACTAACCATTACGACCATTGACCTTTTTGCACAGTTTGGTAACTGGACATAACACTGCTATGTGTAATATGGGGCATACCTTTTGCCGACCACCAGACCTCGTTGGTCGGTAGTCAATGGACTATTCTGTTTCTGTTTCATTATCCCACGGCTGGGAGAGGGGCTAACTAGACCAATGGTTTGTTTTGTGCAGCTCGTCCCGCCAACTTCTACTGATGGACGACTTATGGCTGTTTCTCTCTGTGTCACACAATATCTATGTCCAGTTATATAGGTAATCACTCGTGTGTACGATGATTTTTCAAATATACTTTTAGTATTCTCTCAACACGACCTACCTACTCAGCTATCAACTAAACTTATACTATCACTTACGGGATATCTTATCGGGTTATCCGGATATAATGAACAATCACGGAAGATATCCCGTAAGTGACAGTATAAGTTTAGTTGTAAACCGTGAAAGCTTAAAACAGTGTTCAGCTATCAATATTTCATGCTGAAAATGCTTACTGAAAGACCATCTAGGCTCCTCTAGCAATAGTAGTGCGCTCTTAACTTGCACGTCTTTCTACATCATTCTCACACACCTAAATTTATAATCTCAACATGAATGATGTAACCAAGATTTTGAACGACCATTTTGATTTAAAAGAGTGTCCATGGAGTTTCTTGCCCATTTTTCTCCAAAGAGGATCCACGCTTTGGTATGGGCAACTACAGTACTTTCACAAGTTATTATGCCTTGTCACTGTAGCTTCGCTTTCTTTGTTTTTCTGACATTCAAAAGTGCCTGTTAGGGTCTGATTAAAATAAATGCTTCGAGTACTGAGGGACATTAAAAAAATTCTTAAGGGAGTGACCATATTACTCGAAAATTGAGTGGGCTAAACGTTGGGTTAAGAGAGTGAAAAAACTTATTGATGCAGTTAATTTTAAATCGCCAGTCACGTTGTCACTAGGTCTACTAACAAGAATCTAGACAGAGATAATGTTAAATTTGAAGAATTCTGCTAAATAGTATGGTATGGTATCAAGCAACATGATAATATTTACAAACATTTATATAAGGTCTCTCTTTTTATACACGAAATATTTTAAGAGTAACTTCTACAAGTCGTAAAGTCGCCATGGCAACGAAAAAAAAAATTATCTGAGTGTTTTTTTTTACAAAATTATTATAATTCTAAATTTTTTTGAGACTTTTTGCATAAAACCTTTACTCCCATATTCTAACAATGACAGTAGTTAAATACGACGTAGTAAACTAGCGTAATGGATGTTCAAAAATAAGGAGCCAGTATTTATTTTGTGGGTAAAGTAATTTTAAATTATTTATTTTTTATAAAAAAATATACTCAGATAAAAAAAACCCTTGAAATGGCTTTGTTATAGCCGTTAGATGATTCCCTGAAAATATTTCGTGTATGAATAGTTATACCATATATAATTACGATTTACGTTCTATTGACATAATATTTATGATATGTTATTGATTTTACGTTTAGTGTAATTTACTGCTTGATATTACTAATTTATTATTTTTAGCTGTAATAAATTTATTAATGTAATACATAATTCAAACACAAAGCGAATTGTTTTATGAATAAATAAATAAAAATAAAGCACACAAGGTATCGTAATTTTTTAGGGTTTCGTCACATTTACACGTTGTTATCTTGGCTGTTTCCTTGTTTTTCATATATAATTTGCATTATAATTGATGCAATCAAACTGATGACAACACTGACTAACTTCCGCGAAGCTTTCGAAACCCATTATGATGTCTTTTATAATTAAATGCGAAAGTAATTCTGTCTGTGAGTCTGTTTGTTACCTTTTCACACCAAAACGGCTGAATGGATAACGAAAGGCACACAGTTGCGACTCAGACCTGGTTCCTAACCCAGGTCCAAGACCCAGGTCATGTTTCAAGAACACTACTTTTATACTACTAAGATACACACTACACGACACTATTACTAGATACTGGGATTCTTTTTATTCCGTTAATACGGTCCCGTAGGATAATTTATGACCTACACGCAGAGAAAGCCGCGGGATAAGGCTGGTTGGTAAGATTTTTAGGATTTTACTATTATTACAAGTCCATTAACTATATATTTATCATCGCTCCATCTCACAAATCACAAGACAAAATGTTTTTTCTAGCCTAATTCATAATTAAATCTAAAACACACACATCAAATCCTCAATCTCGCGATTATCCAAAACAAGGTTAGTTCAACAAACAATTACATTTTACTCTAGTTTCATACCAACAGTTGTAAAATAAATTCTAGGCCGTAGAGAATCAAGGTCATATTCCATATTTTAAAGTCTTGGCAATAAAAAGATATAACTTTGTAAGGTGGGCTAACAATTATAAAAGTTTAGTAGGAAATGATTGGACTGTCGAGTTAGATAACATTGTTATGCTTATTTGTTGGTTAATTCTTTCATGCATGCCAGTTTGAAGAATCAATATCAAATTATGAAAAAAGTTACGTAAGGTTTGTCGTTGGAAATTGTTATTTCATACTATATTGTATTGTGTACAATAACTAGCACTAATTTGTCGCGATTTTCTTGTGGAATAACGTTGAACAACCGTGAACAAGAAAATCACGACATATTAGAGCGTAGACTTATCTAAGACCTTAGTAGATTGACATCCAAAATAACATGTTCGCAACGACATGAAACAGCTAATAGGTACATTAGGTGAAAATCACAGAAAAGTTGCTAAGTAGTGAATAAGTATGTGTGCGTATATATGTTGGTCTATCTCTCATTTTACGGAAAGCCTATACAATGCGAGATCAGCTTATGTCGAAAGTATAATATTGTGTAGGTAGTGTGTACAATAAAATATGGATTTAATAAAATCACAGTGAAGTTTTATCTAGTTATCTTTTTTCATAAATAAGTACTCTTGTATCTTTATGACATAAATATCATTATCATAATATTATAAACACCGTGATTACGTAGATTACACAATTCAATTACAGATAACTTTTTTCCCCGATAAAAATCATGTTGCTATCGTAGTAACATTTTTTTTTTTTTATAAAACTTACCAAATTAGCAGGCAACACAGCAAGAGTAGCCGGCACGATCTGAGTTGCCAGCTGTAAGGGTTGCCAGCCGCTGAGTGTGCGCGCCATGTTGCCACTCTTCCATACCGTAACTCCTACCAAGCTGCCATAGTGGCCCATGTACCGGACTGGGGTGGAGACCGCATTGCCTGGCATGGGCTCCGAAATTGGCCATAAGAATTGCGTTGACTTTACCGTTTCTGGAATCAAGAAGATTAATACATTAGAATGAATTTGCTTATAATATCCTCTCGATCGCATTTCGGCCTCGAAGTCCTCTCAACGGAGATAAGTCAAGTGCGCAGGAGATATTATAGTGTACAAGTGTGTGCGCAGGCACAGGTACACTCTCTGTTCCTTTACTTTTATATTTTGATGGAATAGCAATCCGACAGGACCGGAGAGAGATCTGGCGTTAGATTAACGTGTTATTGCGCTTTGCGAAGCACGAGGTTGTCATACCGCCGAAGAACCCATTAACGCTTTTCGCCCGAGCCAGGTTCGAACCCAGGACGCCACGACCCCAGAACTTAGGACAACTTCTCTAAAAGACACAAAAAGTGGCTTCTTGCGTTTTTCAAAGAAAACTCCGCTATAGAGAGTGGAAGCATTGGATCCCAGACAAGTGCGGTTCGTTTAAAGTCCATGTCCTTCGTAAGAGACATTGATCAGCTGTAGGATTTGCAATGTTCAGCTCAGCGAGGAAAGTTCAAAATCCAATAGCAGCTCTATGTACCTTACGACACTTCTTTCCAACGTCATTATGTATGGATGGACCGTAATAGAGATATTTCAGTGTCGATTTCAGCACTTGTGGTTGAAACTAATGCCAAAACAAAACACTACAATGGTATACAAATCATTGTACTACATCATCGTCAGACCGATTACCACATCGCGAGCTGTGTTGATAATTTCACAGTAAATAAATAAGTTGCAGCCAATTAGATGCACAACTACATACTTATTATAATATCTAGTGAACTTGAGTTTTTATGGGAATTGCAGACAATATACATAATTACGAATATTATTTTAATTATCTTCATCAACTACCTAGCCTTTTCCCAACTATGTTGGGGTCTGCTTTCAGTCTAATCGGATGCAGCTGAATGCCAGTATTTTACATGGAGCGACTGCCTATCTGACCTCCACAACCCAGTTAGTACTGGGTAATATGATACCCCTTGATACCCCCACGAGCTCCTCATTATTTTAATTATCTTAAAATATAAAATTCCATGTCACTATGTTCCTACGTATACGCTTATCTCCGAAACCAACCAACCGATAACAAAAAAAAATGTGAATCAATATGCTTGGTTCCAGGTGGAATGAAATAACTATAGAATCTGATTGCATGTGTAAAATATATTAATTATGAGTAAAGTGCTCATCTATATTGCTAATATTCTACGTCCAAATAAAAAAACAAAGTGAAATAAACAAAGTATTTTACTACAATTTCAATAAAAAATAAAAAACCATTTGAAAAGAACAAACTTTCATTTTTTAAATATTAGTACGACAGACGATGCGTAGAGAATTGGCCGCGAAATTGATATTATACACAGCACACTTAATTTTGCGATGGCTGTAAGCCTAAATTGTATATTTCGCAAAGCAAATTCCTATGCATGCTTTATTTATATATCAAAACTGAATATATTCTTCTAAATTAAATAATCTTTTTAGATTTTCAACTGTCGGTTTAGCGCCGAGAGTTGAAATTCCAACACACCATATTTAAGCATGCGTTTAGGTGTCGTGTAAATAAAGCCTGTATTCCAAGTTCATTAGTAAATGGCGTAGGTTTCTAATCATCAAATGCAGCTAAATAAGTATTAAACAGGAGTGACTAATGAAACCGGTTCCTAAAAGTCTGATCAAGTTTGTCTATGATCTGATCATAAAAACAACTGACGAATCGATGTTATCTCAAGACTAAAATTAAAAAAAAAAACCATTTCATTGGTAAAGAGTATAATAGACAGACAGATCACACACAGACAGACTTAACAGAAGGCTTTTTAAAACCAGGAGCTTAGTATCCCATTATAAATCCGTAATGAAAAACTCAAAAAATTCAAGACTAACTTAGTACCTACCAGTAACTAAGGGTCAATTTTTGTAAGAGATAAGCTGGAGTACATACCTTAAATATGATTATATTATTTATCTATAGAATACTGACTGCCATTTTTCAAAGGGAATCCGGTAGGAATCGAGTTGTATGGAACCTTTGCCACTGGTACCTACTCGTTAGTTTTTTGCAAGAAAAAATCAATAAACTCACCAAAACTGCCCGGTATATAAACGTAGCCATAATTCTTCAGTATTTGCACGCAAGTGTTGGCCAAAAACGATCCCAGTAGCAAAACTGCGAACGTAAATGCCACTATACACGCACTCTCCTTCTGCAGTATTATATTAGTTTTATTCTTTGCGTTTTTATGTGATGTTAGTTGCATTATACAAGCTCCAAGGAGGCCCCATGTTAGGAACGTTTCTTGAGCTGCCGCTGCCCAACTCTGAAAAAAAAAACATGATATAACATCACGCCTGTATTGGTCCGAAGGGTTAGGCAGAGAATTATCTACCGATAGTATATGTACATTCGCATTTCGTCAGTTATGTTTGAGTCCCATGTAAAAGCAGTCGAGATTGACATCAATCGGGCACAAATATAAATACAACCAGACTGGGCTGCTGATGAGAAATTGGTGATGGAAGGGCACAACAACGCTTTTTACGACCTCGGAATCGAACCCAGGACCTCACGCTGGGTAGCGGTAGCGACTACTAGACCAACGAAGCAGAAAGAAAAAAAAGGAATTTGAAATGAGAACTGTCTGTGAGACTGTGACCATGGATTGAATAGAGCTGTACTTATTGTTGAGTTATTCTTTTGTTTACGTAATTAGAGGTTAGTAAGAGCAAGTACGTAAACGAGATAAGATCTCTAAATTATTCTAAGGTGAAAAAAAAATTATCATACATTACTATTAATGAAGAATTCGCTCCATTCAGTCTCTGAGAATATATTGACGACGGTGTCGTACGGTATTAAAGTGAGCAATTTGGTACATAGCACTAGTGTACCACAGATCGGCAGGAATATCAGCATGTATACAGCCTGCAAATTAAATTATAATGTGTTATCACTTCGTGGGAAAATCAGCTCTACGTAACAATGACTGTAGGCTGTAATTCCTATTACCTTGCCATAAGACCTCAATCCTTTACTCAGCGCGACGAACACAATCATCCACACTACCGCTAAGTTGAACGCTACTTGAAACTTTATTGTGCCGAAATATGAACTATTGGTCCCTAAATTCCTTTGTAACACCTCGCCGTGAAAATACTGCGGCAGAGTCTCCTGAATTTTATAAGTACCATTCTTCGCAAAGCCATCTGTAACAAAAAAAAAAACTTTCTCAGTCTGACCATTATTTCCTTGTTCAACTAACAAAAAAAGCAATTGTGTAAATTGACGACCTTCATTCCCACTTCCTGCTTCATTTGTTGATTGATATCACCGAATTTGTTGACATTGTCCAAACAAAAAGCCTTATTTAATTAGGCAATGGATGACTCACCTTCAAAATTAAATTCGTGTGGTAACGCCCATTTGTATTTGTCATTGGATGTTATAAAAGAGTCTCTAAAGTAAACAAATATCCAAGACAGGCCTATTATACTGTACATGCCAATCACGGCTTGAGTAATGAGCAACGAGACGCCTACACCTTGGAATATCGGCGAAATACGCCACATGTCCACCGGACCCGACTCCAACACTTGGCCCAAACATAAATGTAAAGTAAATAGCGGGATTCCAATTAAAAACGACAGTATAAAAAACTGTATTATGAAGCTTGCTGCAACAAAAAAAGATTCATTATAAAGATACCAGGAAATTAGGTGAATCCAATTAATTACGTAAAAGTCCATTCATTACCTCCAAAATGAACACTGAATATGGCAAATCTAGATATATTAAATATTCCCACGGTACAACTGAGGCACGCCAGCATGGCACTCATACGATGTGGCCAAACTCCAAAAGGAGGTTCTTCAGTCTCTTCATTTCTGCAAAAAAACATTCCGTTTATTCATCTATTTTTTGGAGAAAATGACGATAAATTCGTGAGTCATCAAATCAGATCCTCTGACCTCATTACGAGAATGAAGTGAGTAATGTATTACCGAAATCTCGAAGGTCACTTAATGCATGTTAACTGCAAAGTGTAACACAAATACACAATTAAGTCTAAATGAATATTTATAATTACCTCTCCTCAGTGGCACTTGAAGCATTTTGGATGATGGGAGCAACGTCCAAAGAGTCAGAGGACGAGCTGGACGCACTAGTGCTCCTAGCGGTACTCCTCGCAGTGTTCCGTCCAGTCCAATCACCAGCCGTGACGTCACTATCCCCCGGGGACGGGAGTGAAAGCGTGCGATTCATGAGCAAAGCACGCCGCCCCACAATCAAAGGTCCCGAAGCACCATCACTACTGAGATTCGCCGCCGTCACTTGCAACTGTATCGGAGCGCTCGTAGGCCGCATGTTAATGTTATGCTCTAAAAAGAGTATCACTGGCAACGTAAGAGGCTCGCAAGACGACTCCGCCGTTATCGCCGGTAGAACAATAGGGTCTAATCTCCTCATTGAGTTTCGCAATGTGTCGTTCGTCGTATTTGCTCTCTCTAATGATGAAACTAAAGCTTGCCGATCATTGTCAGTGAGTTCTGAATAACTTTTTGAACGCCCAAGGCTAGTAAGATTTGACCTTTCAGATATACTTGGTGTGATGTCCATATCCTCCAAAAGCGGCGCTGACGCATGAACGTTGGAACATATTATTACTTGAGTATTGTCATCCACAGAACTTTGCGCTTCCGAACGATCTGATTCTCCTTGCGCCTCGCCAATGACTTCCTTAATCTTACAAATGAGATCCTCTTCGTCGCTGTCGAAGTTTTTCGTTCCATCGTCAAGACATGCTAGTAAAGACTTATCTAAAACTTCGTCTAAATCATTCAATATATCCATAAACTGGCACAATGCCGTCGCCTGAAACTCTTCGTCATTTGTGATGCTTGCTGTGTGTGATGAAAAGTTTGAGTCGGATTTGTAACATTCTGGTATTGTCTTTTGCAGATCCTCTTTCAAGTCACCATCTTCTGATGTTTTGTCCAAGTCCTCGCTGTAGTGATCACTGTCGTTGCTTTCAAAGGCGCTGCTGGAGGCATCGCTATCGATACTGCTTCCCGGTACATTTTCACTTTGTTCGTATCGACCTTCGCCTATATTGACTACTTCCATTTTTATCGCATGGCCTAAGTCATAGCCCGCGCGCTTTGTCGACCCTGGAACAAGGACTTCACTAATTATCATGGTCTAAACATGAAAAAAATATATTAAATTAACACAAAAAGGCACATTTTGTAGTGATGATTTTCCACAGCTTGTACATGTTTAGCTGGTGAATGCAGAATGTTGTTGGATTTACATATGAATTAACTTGCTAATAAGCCTAATTATTGTATGTAGCAGCACGTCAAAAGTGGCTAAATGTTAACACAGTAATGCCAAGAGTGTCAGGTAAGTAGTTACAACATGGAACACAGGTATGAATCACTTGGGATTATTTCTAGTTAAACATTGATAACAACATTATTTGCCAGTTGCCAAAATTTGAATTTGGCAAACTTGTTTTAGGAACTGTACCGTTGACATTCAAAATTTTAATTCAATTATTCTACTTCTTTCAGTAAGTACATGGTTAACCATGTCAGTAGGTGTGCAAAACTTTGACGGTAAACATAGTGTGTGAAACTGAAAGCACATCATTTACATGTACACACTAATATTTTCCAAGGTAATGTTATAACAAAACAAGAAAGACAAATAGCTACAAAATATGTTTATGTATTGTATAGTACCTACAAACCTGTTTAATGGAAACAATGGAGAAAACAATGAATGACACTTTACACAACTTAATCACTTTTCATACTCCATTCAATGTTTATAAAGCAATCACTGACTAATGACCAATAAATCTATAATCACTTAAACAATTAAAACATACTGCAAAAACAACTATCAAATTAATATAACAGTACTGCAATACAGTTGTAAGTATCACTTCTCAGAAATACTAAGATAAGATGACAAATAACACATGCTAAGTAAACTGCAATTCTTTCACAATGCACAGATAATAAGATAGATAAATTATAAAGTAACACATGTTATTTCCCAACAAAAACAGATAAGGTTAGACAATATCTGATCTCATACTTGCTACGATTATTCAATTCATGATGTAATAATAATTTGTTAGATGAATGGTCTTTTCAGAGAATTGAATTGGTTGGTTGTTCACACATAACAATGTTCTCATATTATGCTTTCACATGCTTACATGAGAGTTTAAGAATTAGTATGGTATAGTGGGCTATTATTATAAGTCCATGACTGAGAGCAAAGTTCGAGAATAGTGATTTTTTAGTTCTGAATAGGTGGTGGGCCTTGTAGACACAACAGGCAAGAGACTCTGTAGATGCTTCAACATCTATCAAGAATCTTTAGATAACTTTTTAACATCATACAGTGGGATTTCATTGTATGAGGATTGTATTGATGTAATATAACATTCACATACCATCTTATCTAGCTCTCTTGTGTAAATAAATATTTTGATATGATTTGATTACATTGGAGTTATGGCACAGCCAGAAACTTAAATTATGAGGATTCAACTGTTTAGTGACTTTTAAGCAGTAAATGCGACAAATACTTTGCCTATGAAGGTAACAGGTGTTGAGATTTTGTTATTGAACACAGAGTTTTAAGGAGACCTACATTTGTGCATACTGTAAACAAAATAGGGGACACAATAGACAGGTTTATCTCTGTACTGAATTTACTCCCTACAAAAAGGGATCAGAATAAATAGATGCTTAAGGCATGCTACGAAAACAGTTATCAGTTAATGTGGGTAGCTATATTTCATTCCAAGAAATTATGTAATTATAAATAAATACCTAGCCTGAATTTCAACATTATGTAAAACACTAATTTACTTGAACTTGAGCTAATATCTCAAGTAGAGTTTTAAAGACATACACAAATAAAAACCCATTCCAAGTTATAGCAAATTGAATAATAAGCCAAGTTTAACCAGAATGTGTTACTGCTTGAATTATTTAGACATAGGATATTGAGAAACCCTAAATCGAATTTGTAGTACTAGCAACCAACCAACAGTACTTTTGTATTAATGCAAGGTAGAACAATCCCATCAAATTGAAATCATCAGTCCAAGTTATTTTTTTGTTATTTTAGATGTAGGCTAAACAGAAGCAATAGTTTAATATTACAAATTACCGTTTAGTAAATATAAAACACTAACCTGATTTCCCGAGTTTTTGTACACTTCAGCCCATCAGTCGTCAGCTGTCTAAGAAAACATCAGATGACACTCATTTGTTTCACTAACTTGTTCTTAATTAGCTACTAATTGAATATTAAATTGAAAAAAATATATAATTGTGATGTTTTTCGTAGTAAATGAGAATACTGCGATACTATATTAGAATGCACCAAGTACCAGCAGGTACGCACTAGAGGTGTGCTTGCGTGCGTTTATTTCAATTAAACAGAAGTCGATTAGAAGAGTCGATTTTTATAATGTTCAAACAACATGATCGATTTTCGCAATTTTTATTCACAGTTAAAAAAAAACATTTTGTATACCATTTTAAACATTACGTTTATTTTTTAACACAAAATTTATGTCGGTATCGGTGTCTGTACCAAATTAACCCAGGTTTTTTAGTTCTAAAAGTGAGCACTCTTTAATTACTATGCGTAATTTTAATAAGCATGATCAATATTTCTGGTGTCATTGAAAGTAAGTACCTATTTATTTTCAGGAGTTAATATTTTATACTTCTTACTTTTCGGAAAACTACTGATTTTTTATTTCGGAAGTATGTAGCAACTTGAAAGTACTAGTTGAACACTCAATGGGTTGCGTGTGTTTATTTATTTTGCTCGACGAGGTGCGAAGCGTGCTAGCTAGTTGGCCGGTGAATACCTCAGAATGCCCAAACTTCAAAGTACGGTGGGTACAAAAACGTTCTGGTACAAGTCGTAAGTCGTTTAAAATAGTCGAGTGGTATAATAGAACATAGGTTCGTCATAATTTCCCGTTGAGTTTGTCAATTTTGACAGAAAAAATGTCTAAAAATAAACAGCTGTGTGCAACTTCAATGATTGGTTCATTAGCTGTCAAATCATATCCCCTCTTTATGCGGTGCAACTGATGTACCTGCATGTTCGTTTTATAGTACAACTCATCAAAAAAATAATTTTAAATAAAAAAACGCATAATTTAAATTATATACATTTTAATCGTATTATATTATATTATTATTTAATACGTGCTTTTAATTTTCCATTCTGCATTTCTGTCATTCCCAAATAAAGCGCTTGGAACTTGTAATGTGTTACTTGTCTTGAAATGTTTTTCTTGTCTTGGTGAACATATGAAATGAACAATCTATGGTTCAAAGTATCATTCTCGCAAAATCTTTTACAACAGTTGTATTGCGAAAATCAACCTTATTTCCTGCAGAATAAGCGTATAAATTGAAATTTGAGAAGTTCGTGGGGTATCTCAAATAGATAAGTTTATGTAAATGTATTTTTTTATAATTGCGGCCGATAAGTATTATCAATTGCTATCAGTGCGTCAGTAGCTTTTCTTGGTGAATACTTACAATAGTTTTATAAAGAATAAATCATGTTGTTTTTAAAAGGAAGTAGAATTATTACCATCAAAATGCGCCCAACAAATAAGGTTCGTCTTACTTCAACCGAAGTTTATTTTTCGACTCAGTAGTAGTCGGTTTGCCTACCTAGTCACTGCTCACCGAACATATTAACGTTTTAAAATTCCATAATTCTTACGAGTGTTGTTAAAAAGGTTTATTAATTTGAGTGTTTAATCGACAGCTTTTTAAAGCGATGGCAGCGTACTCTTCAAAAGTTTCCCTCAACGAAGTAGTTATCGCGTCTGCGGTCAGGACTCCCATAGGCTCCTTCAGGGGCAGTTTGGCGAGCCTTTCAGCTTCGGAACTTGGTGCAGTTGCCGTCAAAGCAGCAGTGGAAAGAGCCGGCATTCCTAAGGAGGAAATTAAAGAGGTTAATTGATTCACCCTACTTTCTCTCATGTTTTCCATCGATTTACAGTTATCATTTGACTATGAACAGTTACAAGGAATTTCATTATGTGGTCAAGTTGTTATTTAAAACGAGCTATCATATTATAATGTGTGGTACCTAGTCATTTGTTAAGATTAGTGCCAACTGATGAGTTTTTTTATCACCAATAGCAACACATGAATGATAACATAAAAACTGAGTATTTTCAATTTCATTAGGTAGCCAGTAATGATCATGACTGTTATTTAGCTATAGTGTTTGTCAAGTAATTAAAATATTTTAAATGGTTGTAAATTGGCTTGATTCAAGTTTTTTGTTTTTCTAAATATTTTTGCACAAAAGTATTTACTTTTGAAGTGTCAAAGTTGTAGTTGTCTTGTGCTATCAGTATTTTAGTTTATAATTTTTAATTTCTTATTTTTATTCCAGGTTTACATAGGAAATGTCTGTTCAGCTGCAATGGGCCAGGCTCCGGCAAGACAAGCTGCAATTTTCGGTGGTCTCCCTAAAAGCACTATTTGCACAACAGTAAACAAAGTTTGTTCATCTGGTATGAAAGCTATTGTGCTGGCAACTCAAGGCTTGCAAACTGGTACGCAGGATGTAATATTAGCTGGTGGAATGGAATCTATGTCCAATGTGCCTTTCTATTTGAAGAGAGGTGATACTCCATATGGAGGTACACAGTTACTTGATGGTATTGTGTTTGATGGTCTAACTGATGTTTACAACAAATTCCACATGGGCAATTGTGCTGAAAACACAGCAAAGAAATTCAACATATCTAGGCAACAGCAAGATGACTATGCTATTTCTAGTTACAAGAGAAGTGCAGAAGCATATCAAAATAAAAATTTTGCTGATGAACTTGTACCAGTTCCTGTGCCTCAAAAGAGGGGGGCTGCACCTATTATATTCTCTGAAGATGAGGAGTACAAAAAGGTCAACTTTGATAAGTTCACCAAACTGGCAACCGTGTTCCAGAAAGAGAATGGAACTGTAACAGCTGGAAATGCCTCTACATTGAATGATGGTGCTGCAGCCATGGTCCTCATGACAGCCGAAGCTGCTCAAAGATTGAATGTTAAGCCCCTTGCACGTGTCATTGGTTATGCTGATGGAGAATGTGACCCAATTGACTTCCCAATTGCACCAGCTGTTGCCATTCCCAAGCTCCTTGCAAAGACTGGTGTTAAGAAGGAGGATATTGCCATGTGGGAGATTAATGAAGCCTTTAGTGTTGTTGCTCTTGCTAACATAAAAATGCTGGAACTTGACCCTTCCAAGCTTAATATTCATGGAGGAGGTGTCAGTCTTGGTCATCCTATTGGCATGTCTGGAAATAGAATTGTAGTACATTTGTGCCATGCTCTTAAGAAAGGAGAAAAGGGTGTAGCTGCTATCTGTAATGGTGGTGGTGGCGCATCATCTATCATGATCGAAAAATTGTAAGTCTCATCATATTCTGACCATTTTATTTCGTTATCTAATGTGCCTTTTAGGAATTATTTGCTGTTAATGAATGGTTTGTGTGTTTGCTAGACAGCTTTAAGAGTTGACAGATTTTATTATATTGTTGAAATAATATGTAGCTTTTATATCCGTATACCTATCTCTTGTAAATAAACTTCAATATGGAAAAGTGTTACTGGTTGTATCTATGGCTTATGTGATTAAAAATCAATAAAATATATTTTCTAAATGATTTTTTTAATTGATTACTACTTTGATTTACTATTCCAGAGCACACACTTCAGATGGACCACCAGTTTTGACATTTTACACTAAAGACCCATGTGGACTATGTGATATAGTCATGGAAGAGTTAGAACCTTACAAAAATAGAATAGTCATCCAAAAAGTAGATATTACTGAAAAAGAAAATGTTAGGTGGTTGAGATTGTACAGACATGATATTCCAGTGTTATTTCTCAATGGTCAATTTTTGTGCATGCATAAGTTGAACAAATATTTACTAGACAAACGACTCCAAATGATTGAGGACGGAAAATTACATTAATATGCAAGAACTGTAGGAAAACTTGATTTTTAACATTCACTATAAAATTTGGATTTTCAAATGAGACATTTTCTTGATTTCGATGGAGGTATATAGTCTACTGCATGTCATGGTGTCAATTTGACGTTGACAACACCTTTATTTCAAAGCAATATGGGCAGTTTTGTGTTGTTCAATTGCCTGTATGTAGTAGGTACTTATGTACTGTTTTATAGTAGGTAAATTTATGTAGCTATGTGCATACATGAATACGATTATGATATGGTAATAGACTGTATAATGACAACAGTATGGGTGAGAAATTAAGATTGTACCTACAGACAGACTTCATGAATAAATTTTTTTCTCCATCTTATGGCTATCGTTAAAGGGTTCCCTAATGCGATTCGCAATAACAATATTAAATTTTGTAACTAATCAGAGAACAATGGAAAAAATCAACATAATATGCCGTGTGTACCAAGTAAGTACTAGATTTTTTGCTTACTAGCTTGTGCCTGTGGCTTTGACTGCATGCTACACTGGGAATCGAAGCAGCAAAGCTAAACGAACTAATCGTTTAGCTTTGCTCATGTAACTACCGCGTCTTTTCATACTTTGGTTCACATCGCGAACTACTTATAGAGCTAAAGTAGGTACGCCAACGATGCGAACCCGACGATCTCGGTGAAACGAAGTCAAAGCAGTACTTATCCAGTAAGGGACGCACAGAACCGGGAAGTGTGGCAGAAAAAAGAGAAGGCTTATACCCAGCAGTGGGAAATTCCGGGCTGGTATGATGATGATGAGCATTGGTAGGTAACAGGTGGGGCGGAAGCAGCCCCGCATCCTCGATTTTGCTGAAGCCGGGCAGCAACTTGATAGTGGCGTCTCTGAGCCACTTTGTCTCCTCAAATGTTTGAAATGAATGATTAAAAAAAAAACACGCAAAACAAAATTATGTATATTTTATTATTTTTACTCTTTATTACTAGCTGTTCGCCTGCTTCGTAACATCACCGTTCATCCGCGTGGATTTCATAGTTTTCTGTTCGAACTTGTACACGACCTCTATCAATGGCAAAACTTGGTAGTCGACGAGGTCGTCGAATTGTTCATACAGTCGTAGCTCGGTAAAAAAAAACACTGCGCCATAGGATAGGTACCTATGTCAGATGGGTAGATAGATAGTTAATTTGATTAAAACAAACTGGGTACACTTACATAATTTTACTCTTTTACCAACTAATTGACTATACTAATACTTATTATAAACTCACTTAGCAGGCTATTACTACATTAATCTTAAAAACGAAGGTGCCAGTTACCTACAAAATGTCGTATAGAAACATTTATTAACTAACCAGGCGTACCTTTTTTCGGAATAGTCTTTCAGTTCACTAGGTAATTTGTTTGATAATTTAATTTATATGGGGTTACAGTATCTTCTATACATACCAATTTAAATTATGCAAGGGGAGGCTATTGGAATAGCGGGTACTAAAACTACAATAGTCGCATGTTTTGACGAAAGCAAGACAACTCTAAACATGGCAGGTGCTTTATAAATTTAGCTTTTTGAACAATGGTTTGCATGAAGACAAAGTGCGCGAATGCACTGCTTTTGAGCCGGGAATACCTACTCTTATTAAATTTTACTGAGCATAATAGAAATAATATCGTAGGTTGGAAACTCAAATCCATGATAAACTGTAAGTCTGCCTCTGTACATTAGTATTAAATAAATCAGCTTGTAAAACTCGTGTGCCTTTGTTTCTTCTTTGTCAATTCGGCTAATTCTTTACCTCTTGAATGATTCATAATAATAACACTAGTCAGTCCTATTTTCAGTACACAAATTAAAAAAATCAAGAAATAATAAATAAACACCGCGAAGAAACAAACTGTCTAATGTCAAATTTTGGCGCGCCTATTAAGTACGTTTATGGTATTACAGTGTTACCAAGTAAAATTCATCAAATAATATTTTTTCCCGCCGCAAGATAACAATCAATGTTAAAAACAGGTATTTTGGAACTTGTAATGAGCATAGTAAGTTTTTCTTGCAATAGATTGTTGAAAAATGGAACTGATAGTGTTATAAAATCATTTCAGCTTATAGCTTTTAATAGGGATGTAAGTAATTAAAAAAAGTTTGACTTTGTTTTTCAAAACTACCTACCAATTAATTAATTTAGACAGTGTTAAAGTTTGTATGGAAATACGTTAACGTACGGTACGATGCATTTGAATATCGTTTCTAACCATATAATTAATTGCATAAAAAAATAAGAATTACTCGTAGTATGTTAATTATTTAAAATGCTAAGGACTATTCAGATCTTCGTCCTTCTCTTTTCACAGGCCAAGAATAACATGCCTGTAATTCTTACGTGATTCATTGGCAACCTCTGAGGCCGAAAGCAAAAGTTTAAAGTGTGACACTGACAAACCCTGTGGTTCATTCAGAATCGTTTAGATGTCGCTACGCATGCGCTAGTAGTATTTTTTCCATCATATCCTACTATGAACAAACAGTACTTATATTTATGTAAGTATACAAAATATTGGTAAACATTTTAAAAGAGTAATGATGGAATTTCTTCTCCATTCTTTTCCATACGAAACTACCCTTGCGAATGGGCGGTCAGAGTATTGCCTCAGGGGCGTTTTGTTGGAGTTGTAGTATTACGCTTAGGGGCAGAATGGGCAATAGAAAATCAATTCTATTACTTTTGTGTTAAAGTTTGACGTTCAAAAGTGACTTGTAGTGAAGGGTATTGGTATTTTAAGATACCTAGGTGTGAACCCTTTTATTTAGGCACGTTTAGCTCTTATAGTTGGGCAACATAAGCGAAGCTGAATGAACTTAGTTTCGTTTCACTTCGTACCTTGGCTTTACCAACTCGGACAGGAACCCTCGCGAGAGCGTGCACACAATTACATAATACTACAGTTTTACCGCAATCAGATGAATAGTATGGGCACGCTTGTAGGACAAAAAAAGAAGTATTCATTTTTATTTTTTACAAGCTTATAACCGCCTCTTTGCTGGTTTTAAAATCTAAGTATTTTGTCTATCAGCCATCTGATCAAATAATTTCCAAATCGTCCAGCCGATTATAATAATAAAAAACAAAACACACTTACAAACCTTTGCTTATAAAATAATAGTGTTTAGAACACAAAATCTATCGACACCGATTTTGTGAGTTCACATGTGGAACCAGCAACATTTACCTACTAGACAAACGCTTTAGATTGAAAAACAACAAACAAGTAACACAAACCGAAGGCCATGAATCTAGAAAATCAAGTTTCTCTATTTGTTCAGTAATACCTGAGTCTGCTTGGTAGTTGGTAGATATTATGTCATGCATACATGAATACGATTATAGCAAGCAATGTACCTGCTGTAAAATAACATCAACGAGTTGTGAAGGCCAAGTTTAAATCAATCATTTTTACGCATGTTAGGATACAGACAGCATAAAAAATTGATGAGACTTTTGTTTCTTTTTTCTAAGATGTACAGACGCTAGCACATCAAGCTACCCGAAACTGTCAAATTTTCCCAATTAACTTTAAACCTAATGTTTTAGCGATAAAGTCGAAAATCTATTAAAGTAATTTGACAGATTGTAGGTGTTTAATTTTCTGGCGTCTGTACCTAATCCTTTATCCCCTTAGCAGAGGCAAAGCAAATGTAGATTGAGAAACTCAGTAGGTAGATAGGCTTATCCTTCTTAAAAAGTTCTTCATTACTTAAGGTCGTGGCAACACTCAACAGTGAGTCGCGTCTTCATCGGATGTGGTGTGGCCAAGGATTAGAGGTGAACGCCCGAGTGGTCTAAAGACTCTTTGAAGTGGGAAAAGTGAAAGGTAAAGGTTTTCCTTTCACTTTCCTTTCTATAACGAGTTTTTCTAAGTTATCTGGTTGTGATTCGATGACCAAACTTACTTAGGACCCGTCGGTAGCATATCATGGAGAGACTGATTTTGATGTTTAGCTTTTTGCTGGTAGAGAACGAACTTAATTGGTGGGTAGTTATTTTTCTACGGTATGCGCCACATTTTCCTCCACCACCAGATATCAAAAGTCTCAATATTTTTTTCAGTCCATTGTGCAGATTATCCAGCAGGATTTGAAGCCGCAAAGAAATATCGAGAACACCACTGCTGAGGAGTCTCTCGTTGGTGCTATTGGAGATTTTTTATATCTATTGACAATTGATCATAATCTTGCTTATGGCGGCTTTGGCCATCTGTCCACACCTCCGAATTTCCCTGTCGTAACGTCCCTGGTCTTTGATTAATGAGCCTAAGTACCTACACAAAGTATCAAGCCAAGGTCTGCAAGTTCTACCGATTATGCTGATCTTGAATGGATGTTTAAATATCGAACACCATTTGTGCAGATTTAGACAATTGATGTAAGTACCTAATTAATCAATTTTATCAACCAAACGTACCTAATTCTTTTAAAAAATAATCATTACGACCAGTGACCTTTTTGTACACCATACTTTGTACTGGACTTAACACGTCTAATAAGGGGGCGTGTCTTTTGCCGATAGTTGGGCACATTCCGGGCTAATACTTAGCTCGTCAGACGTCCTGGAATCCGAGTCCAGGGAGGATCCCACCCCATTCTATGCAGGTGATCACTAAACCACGATGGTTTAGTAGCCGATGGACTATTTACTGTTACTGTTACTATGAGGTCTTCTTTATCCCGCTGGTCATTGCTTCTATTATTAGATTATCTTCCTATTATCTTATCCTAACCTATCTTATCCTAACGTACACGTAACGCAACACGCACGTGTGTACGTCCATAGCAATACCGATCAGTTTGTGAGGTTTCACAAAATGTTCTTTATTGCTACATACGTTATAGTTCTTTTAAGGTAGAGCGGTACTTAGTACCTTAGGTGTGGCTCTGAAAACTAAATTGGGAGGTCATGCCACACAGATAGCCTGCCTGCTTATCAAAAAATGCGCCGGACTAATAAAACTCTTAGAAGTTTATTTTTGGACTCAGTCGTAGCCGGTGTGCCTGCCTTGTGACTGGTCTCTGAAAGCATTAATATTTTTAATTTTCATAAGTAATTATTAATAAGTTTTTATCGATTTAACCATTTGAACGACAGCTTTTTAAAACGATGGCACCGAATTTTTCAAAAGTTTCTCTCAACGAAGTGGTTATCGCGTCTGCGGTTAGGACTCCCATAGGCTCCTTCAAGGGCAGCCTGGCGAGCGTTCCAGCTACGGAACTTGGTGCAATTGCCGTGAAAGCAGCAGTAGAAAGAGCCGGCATTCCCGCGGAGGAAGTTAAAGAGGTAGGTACCTTCTTTTATGATTTCTATCGATTTAAAGTTATTTTGACCATGACTAGTATAGTGGTGTATCGTAAGAAGTGAAAAACCTCTGTCAAGAACACCAGGAAATAGATTTTAATGGCGTTTTTTGTGTACATAATACTAATAAAAAGTTTAGTTTTCGTCTTAATAGTGTACCCAGGTCGGGTTACGGATTCAATTCAAATAAATTAGATGTATACGTGATACGTCGCTCAAAAATAAATCTTTCCGTGTCTGCGAGACTTCTTTCGTGAGATGGTTTCAATTGGAATATAACGATCGAAAATTAGTTTAAATACATCAATAATTTTTATTCTTCATAGGCTATGTTGCATCATCATTATGATAATACACATCGTCGAACTTTATGCGAGAAATGTATAAAAAAACTTACAATATAAGCTTATTTTGAGTTGTAATTTGTAATAATATTTTTCTATGTAACTTGAATTACACGCGCCTGTATGGTCTAGGATATAAGTAGGTACTTCGGATTGGTTGCTTTATAGTCAACATGAATATTGTATTTAACCATGGTTTTGTCACAATAGTTTTGTTTTATAAGAATGCCTGACCAGTCCTTGCCCATCATTACAAATTCTGAAATGATGTGCATAAATCATATTACCAATAATGTGACACGCAATTTATTTATCTGTATTTGAGTCAATAGTGAAGGTATTACATATACGCGGGGTGGAAGGGACAGCGACGCGGTTACCACGTATGCAGTAGGAGACATCATTCTGAGCCCCCCCACATAGAAATTTTTCATCCGTTAAAAAAAAACAGCTTTTTGTCTACAAAAGTGCAATACCTACACGGTAAAAATGTATGGAACAGCTGATTTTTTTTAATAACCGTTGAAAAATTTCAATGTGGGGGGGGAGGGGGCTCAGAATGATATATATTGAATACGTGGTAACCGTTTTCGCGCCATTGTCCCTTTCACCCTGTATATCAACATTTATGAAGGGTCATAAAAGTTGTTTTTAACTAGATAAAGTATAAATCAGTATTCTCAAAAAAATATGAGAAATTAATGCTGAGTCGTTTCGTTTATTTCAGTTTATAAACAAACAAAATTTGTCGCGTAAAAAGGTACTATTTATATGTATGTGCTTTGACAGCATACTCTCGAGTCTCAAATTTTCTTCAGAGTTACCACTTCAACCGACTTATCTGTACAGGCGGGAAAACACAGAACTAAAATAAATGTGAAATAGATGGAAATTTTCATGACACGCAACGCCACCTTGAACTTATAGTGGTCATACGCACTATACTTTTGATTGTTCATCACTGTCAAATGATAGTGATCTTTATCCTGATTAAGATAAGGTTGTTGTTATGTTGGATTGCTGCTGCTGCTGCTGTAAACGAACTGTGAAAAACTGTAGTCAGGTCCATTTACAGATAATATAGATAAAAAACATTCTGTTTCAGTAAACTTCTTTGATATGACCAAGGCTTTTGATCTCGCTATTCATAATCATTCTTGATAAATGCGAGCGCTCGCTATGGCATCAGAGTTCTTGCATTAGAGTGGCTGAAAAGTTATCACAGCAATTGATAATAGTGTGTTGAAGTAGACCGTATTAGATAACTACTTGTTCAATGATACAGATCTTTATTCCGTCGTCGACACAATGTGTCAAGAGTGCCTCTAGGAAGTAACCTTGGGCCTCTACCTCTTATACCTACCTACGGCAATGACTTACCAAATACCTACTTATATCAAAACATAACTGCGAATTTCGCGAACTATTTACAGATGGCGTGACAGTTATTATACCGATTTTTTTTAAGACATGGCACCGACCACAGTTAAATCAAACTATCAACCAAATAATAATTTGGTTGATAGTTTGGTATAATAAATTGACTTAATAAAAGTGTAATACACCTACCTAAATTCTTTATACCTTGTCGAATGGCGCTGTTGGCGGTGGATAATTATGTCTCTGAACTTTGCTTTAACCTTGCTTTTTGCTACCAACCTTGTACCATATCTACCGAATAAATATTTTTGTCTTCAGGTGGATCCCATAAAAAATAAAATGGCATAAATAAATTAGTAAACTTTTTATTTCTTTGCCTAAAAACATGACAATACTTTTACACACATATATTGGTAACTACATTTAAATTCACCTAATTCCGAGGTTTATTCTATCTATACGAGCTAACGAGCCCGTTCAATTATAATAATTTATTTAAAAATTAAAAAGAGGAAAAAGAACTAACATAAATTATCATTACCATAGATATCTCTTTCATTCATATACATTTTGGTTATATAAGGGATATCCTAATAAAGACATTATTGTATAAATACATTCCTGAAGATAAAATAAATTAAACTGGTTTCTGAGATATAAATCTAACGACACTCAACTACCTATGTCAGTTTTAAAAGTGTAATATTCTCAATTCTTTATCTTTTATTCCAGGTTTACATGGGAAATGTCTGTTCAGCCGCTATGCGCCAGGCTCCGGCGAGGCAAGCTGCAATTTTCGGCGGTCTGGCTAAAAGCACTATTTGCACAACTGTAAACAAAGTTTGTTCATCTGGTATGAAGACCATTCTGCTGGCTGTTCAAGGCTTACAAACTGGAACGCAAGATGTAATATTAGCTGGAGGAATGGAGTCCATGTCAAATATCCCATTCTATTTGAAGAGAGGTGACATCCCATATGGAGGTACACAGTTACTTGATGGTATTTTGTATGATGGTCTGACTGATGTTTACAATCAATTTCATATGGGTGACTGTGCCGAACATGTAGCGAAAACATTCAACTTCTCTAGGGAACAGCAGGATGACTATGCTATTTCTAGTTACAAGAAAAGTGCAGCAGCATATGAAATTGAAGCTTTTGCTGATGAACTTGTACCAGTTCCTGTGCCTCAGAAGAAGGGAGCCGCACCAGTTATTTTCGCTGAAGATGAGGAGTACAAAAAGGTCGACTTCGAAAAGCTAAGAATACTGCCAACTGTGTTCCAGAAGGAAAATGGAACTGTAACTGCTGGAAATGCCGCTTCATTGAACGATGGTGCTGCAGCTATGATCCTAATGACTGCTGAAGCTGCTCAAAGATTAAATGTTAAGCCCCTTGCACGTGTTCTTGGTTATGCTGATGCAGAGTGTGACCCAGTAGACTTCCCAATTGCACCAACTCTTGCCATTCCCAAGCTTTTAGAAAAGACTGGTGTGAAGAAGGAGGATATTGCCATGTGGGAGATTAATGAACCCTTCAGCGTTGTTGGTCTTGGTGCCATAAAAATTCTGGGAATTGACCCCACCAAGATCAACATACATGGAGGAAGTGTCAGTCTTGGTCACCCTATTGGAGCGTCTGGAAATAGAATCGTAGGACACTTGTGCCATACTCTTAAGAAGGGAGAAAAAGGTGTAGCCGCTGTCTGTAACGGCGGTGGTGGCGCAACATGTATGATGATTGAGAAATTGTAAGTTTCGTCATATTCGGACCTTGTTTCATTATGCACTGTGTCTTTTTGGAATTATAACCGTGCCTGTTAAAGAATGGTTTGTGTGTTTCATTAACAGCTTTAAGAGTTAACAGATTCTATATTATTTTTTTTCTTAGCCTGTCGATGGCAATTTAAATTGCGTCGGCCCCTGAACTGCGTTGAGTTTTTTACATTGTTGAAATATTATGTAAATTCGCCTACTCACTAAATACTTATATTCTACGCCTTAAAGGTATGTTACAGCGAGCCTTATAAAGTGTAATAATCATAAGAACTGATATTTCACCTGTGACAAACAATAAATAAATACCTTACCTACCTTAGGCTGCACTGATACAATTTGATCATACTGATCTTGCGTGATTTTTGTATGCTGAAAATAATTTTGTGTAGATTTAAGCAATTGATAACATACCTAAATAATCAATGTTATCATCCTCAATTGACATAATCCCTTTACAAAACTAATCATTAAGACTTTTTGCCCTAATACGTGAATAAATAATTTGATTTGATTTGCACACCATACTGGACATTACACGTGCTATCTACACTAATATTTTTGTATGTTTGTAATGAATAAACTCGAAAACTAGTGGGACGATTTCAAAAATTAACAAATCGAATAAATCAAAATCATTTATTTCAATCCATTAAGAATCATTAAAATAAAGCATATGTTAAGGTCCAAATGATTAATGCGGGCATTATTAATAATGTCCGTGCATTATGAATAATGTCTAGCTCTATCGGGCTAAGTGATTAATTACTATCTTAACTTCATTATTTAATTATATTGCTACATGACAATTGGGCAATTTGTTAATAAAGTTAGGAAAAATTTATTTTGGCTGAAGATGTTCCAGAGACAGAGATTTCGCTGAGAGAGTGTTGTAGAATGTCCTCTAAATGCGGAGGGCAAGGTTATAGTCGATGTGATTGTAAAAGTGGTTGCAAGTCTGATAAATGTAGTTGTCGCAAAGCCAAAAAGTTTTGTACCCCAAAATGCCATCACAGTGGCAGTTGTTCTAATAAATAAATCTGTTACTAGCTACATATTGTATGTTGTTTTCAATTTTATAATGTTCTATTTATTTTACTTATATTTTCATTTGACTTTTATTACGAGAAGATGCTAATTATACCAAAAATGAGTTTGATTGCTTAAACTTTAGTTTATTTTATGTTTTATAATAATAAGTCATTTCTATAAAACAAAGATATTATAATGTTAATTTGGCTTTCCTTAAGTTTGAAATGCAAAAACTAGTGGATTCTTAATGTAAAAGTCCTTAATAATTAATCCAAATAATGAGTCTGATTATTTAAATGGTTTAATATTTAGTTTCAATAACAATAAAAAAATAGTAATTACATATGTTTGTATTACTCTGCCCAAAAGGTGACGTACAATATGTATAATGCCCGGTCAATTTGATTATTTGAATAATTATTATCAAAAGCACTCTCATATTGGGCATTTTTCATAATGACCGGGCATTATATATAATGCCCAATTTAGAGTCTGTCAAGCGAGTCGAGTCCACAACCATTTTACTGATTTCTTATAATGGCAATACTATTATCTGTCAAACAGATTGTCACAATTTCTGTTCTAACCTCGAAGCATTCCGGTTTTTGTTGAATTTTTTAATGTTATAATGCCAAAACCTATTAAAAGTAGTGTCAGGAGCCTGCTGTTTACAATGATTAATAAATATAATCATGTAAAGATTGAATCTGATGACGTGTTAACAGAAAAACGACGACTTTTGGATGAAATTGTTTCAACAACAGGTAGGTTGGCTACAAAATGTTGATACTTTTAGCACAATTGTCTAATTTTGTTTATTTTACTATGATGTGATCACGATTTCGGTTTTGGTTTAGATTCAGACGTCGTATACATGACATTGAATCTCAATGGGGCACCTATAAGTGAAAAGTATTATAAGAGATTGTTGTCATCTTTTTTCAGCCACCTTGGATGATGAATTAATAAAAAGCACAATTGATAATTTAGTTAAGAAAGTCATAGCCATAGATGAGAATAAAAAAATGAAATCTGAAACAGACTATTTGACAAAAATTGCTGCTATGACAGGTTAGTACAGATTTATTTGTTTACATTGTTTGCATTTTCTACAAATATTATCATAAAATTTGTGCGTTTGATACTGAACTGACATATTGAACTTTCAGATTTAAGTGTGAAAACACTGCGAAGAATTAAAAAAGAAGGTGCTATTAACCAAGGCGAGTGGAACACACCGGGGAAAAAACGTCCACGACAGCCAACTGTAGCCAATCTGGATAATTTTAAACCGAGTTGGAACCCTTCATCATTTCTGTGCGTAATGATTCTACTGACAGTGATTTCTCATTTGAAGGCATTGAATTTCTTGATTCTGATTTTAGTTCTGATGAATAAATACGTACATTGAAATGCTTTTTTTTTAATTTATCCCAAGTAATTTTTTTATCAAAATTCAAGTATCAACAAGTTTTCAGCGTGCTATATCAGTGTTGACACCTGAAAGATTTTTGAATTTGCCGCCTTTTTCATGGGACTAGACTCGCTTGACAGACTCTATCACTTGGTCCATAACACATACATTGGTGACAAAATGTTACAATTATAATCAATTAAATACTCATCATCTGCCTAGCCTTTTCCCAACTATGTTGGGGTCGGCTTCCAGTCTAACCGGATGCAGCTGAATACCAGTATTTTACATGGAGCGACTGCCTATCTGACCTCCACAACCCAGTTAGTACTGGGTAATACGATACCCCTTGGTAAGACTGGTTGTCAGACTTTTTGGGCCACTGACTACCTAACGACTGTCAAAGATCTACAAATGACAGCCGGGACCAACGGCTTAACGTGCTTTCCGAGGCACGGAGGAAACTCGGTATGTAATGGGTGGTCACCCATCCACAGACCAACCTAGGCAAGCGCGGCTTAACCTAAATATCGATCCGAGCGGCTGTCAATTAAATACTATAAATTAAAATTAAAATTCTGAAATTATTATGAGATAAACAATTATAAAAAATTAAAATTCCAATCACATATTTATATAAAATAGTTAACTAAACTACAATGATAATAACTTATAATGGCTGCTTCTCTCTGTGTCTTTAAACAATACCTATTTCAGGCCATATGCCCGAACCCGAAGGCAATTTACTTACGTAAACTTCTCTTATTTGTCACGTGACCTGTCGCTGCTGACCATAGTTCACTCGATATTCGGCGCTGCAGAGCCTTGGGATGTGGTGATGTCCTTCTTTAAGCTGCGGAAATGGGAGAGGGAGATGGTGAGGTCCACCCATCCTGCAACAGACGCACTGGGCGTCGGCAGGGGGCCGCCAAAGCCAGCGGCGCGAGCATTCAGACAATCTGAAGTATGAAAGTTACAACCATAGAGGGTCGCAGCATCATCTCATCATCATGCCCCAGTTTCGATTCCTCGTACCTTTCGGAAAATATATAATTCAATAGTCGACTGATATACGGATTGATAATGCCAGTTTTTTAATAGAGAAAATTGTAATAAGTATAGCTAGCATTACAAACTAGTCTTTGTTTTGCTGTGGAAGCAGGTTTCTCAGCCTTAGCCCTATGCTCAGGATTAGGATAGTTTTATTACGGCACAGCTAGCGGTACTTGGGCCTTGGGTGGGATGAACTCAAAGGCCTAGGTAGTCATGTCATGCTATCGCTGTGTCCGAAATTTTGGCATAACGAAAGCGGGCGAAATAGACATAGATTTGCCGAATCGTAATCGGCGGTTACCGTTAGGGTAACAGTTCTATTCTATTTTATATCTCTATTTACATATTATTTGTGAAGAACAGCCATACAGGTATGGAAAAATTGTGAACGCAATTCCGGACACCAGACTGACAGGTGGTCAGATGGGATGTCTATCAGAGTCTAGTGTTTCTAATCTGTACGAGCGGTTAGATCGCAATTTTAACAGCGCCCACCTTTATAGAAAAAAAATACTGTCACGAAAGTGTAATATTATTTATTTTTTAATATTGCCTCTTGCAACCCAAACCGAAATACATCTCACTACCAGATGTCGCATTCTAACTTTTTACATATGAATTTTGTCCCTATCACCGGGGAATAAGGCTCTAATTACATGGAAACTTTCTTCTTTGTGTAAAATTTTGATAGATCGCCGCTGTGCATAATCTGTGGTTGTCATTGTAATGGTTGACAATTGACATGTAATAAAATTTACGAACAAATTCGTAATATTTTGACTGTTTTTCTTAATAATTATGTGACTTCTCAGCCAATTTACTTAATAGCACATTTCCTAAGTGTTTTAGGTATTGTCTCTCATTCATCTTTTCTCACAATTTGATCTTAAAAATAAAGTGTTACAATGAATAATTCTGCTATACAAACATTGGAAGCGGCTGCTCAGATGCTGATGGTGAGAAAATATTACTTTTTATAAAAAGAGTAAACAAAAACCAAACAAAAAAACTACATTACCCGGTGATAATCGACAAGTCGTGACTATAAACACAATTCTTTCATTATGTTACCACAATAACAAGTTCAGTTATTTAATACAGATTTCAAAATATTCGTTTTGAGAAAGTCTGAGAAGCGTGTTATTTTTGAAACCATGAAATATAGTATTGGAATCCTAGTTTTTATATATCGCGCACACTAACGCACATCACAAAGAATTGCCACAAGGGAGTCATCCATAGTTTTTGCAATAATTTTATTATAGCTGATCTGTACCTAAGAATGATATACAGGTGACCCTTCATGTCATTCTTAAGGACAGATCATTGTGAGAACAGATTTGTAATAGTTCAAAGGAAAACTATGGTAATACCATAATGCCTAAACATAATTTCATATTGAATTTATAAGTGTACTGGCTGTGCCCTGCTTTCGGTCTTTTATTCTTTTTGCTTGGCTCCTGTGGGTCGGAGCGTGATGTTAAGTAGCCTATAAACTTCCTCAAGAATTCGTCTACCAACTGCAAAAAGAATTTTTAAAATATTACTGGTAGTTCCAGAGATTCAGACAAGAATTTGTGTGGTAAAGTAAAAAACCCAACTACTGAAAAATCACACTCTAAATAAATTCGGGGTTTACAAGGTAAAATCGACTCCTCCTATTGTTGAAGTCGGTTAAAATGTAACCTATGTTACCCAGGCCATTAAAACGAATCAATAGACACCTCAATCATCAAAATCGGATGAATAGCTAAGGTGCTACGGAATATACGTAAATGCAAACATACATACATCCATAGACTGCTAAAATCATAACCCTTCCTTTTGGCTTTGCCGTAGTCGGGTAACATATAAACCCTTTAGTTTTATTATGTTTATAAGTGTATTGACTTTCTGTCTGACAATCAGTCTTACCAAGGGGTATCATATTAACCAGTACTAACTGGGTATTTAGCTGCATCAGGTTAGACTGGAAGCTGATCCCAACATAGGTAGGAAAAGGCTAGGAAGGTGATGAAATGTATTGACTTTTTATTCAAAATAACAAAGGCCATGCCAGCAAAATGTTTAAATGTAAAATTGCTTTAGATTATCTAGATACCTAGCAGAAACGGGTCATTAGTTTGGCTGTATCAAGGCAACAAATACCATTTTTTAATAAAAATAACATTAATGTAGATTTAAAATGAAATTACAATACATGAATGTGCATTCAATACAACAAACTCAATTCGCAAAATTGCCTGACATGGATGTGCTCTTTAGTTCCTGAAGTTCAAAAGCCTGTTGTGCTCTCATTTTAACATATGTTTAAATGGTTATAATTCGTTTTTATATGGTTATTTTGTCTATACTACTATTGTTATTAGTGAGGAGCTCGTGGCTAAATAATAACAGCTGCTCGGATCGATCTTTAGGTTAAGCCGTGCTTGCCTGGGTTGGTCTGTGGATGGGTGACCACCCATTACATACCGAGTTTCCTCCGTGCCTCGGAAAGCATGTTAAGCCATTGGTCCCGGGTGTCATTTGTAGATCTTTGACAGTCGTTAGGTAGTCAGTGGCCCAAAAAGTCTGACAACCAGTCTTACCAAGGGGAATCGTATTACCCAGTACTAACTGGGTTGTGGAGGTCAGATAGGGATAGGCAGTCGCTCCATGTAAAATACTGGTATTCAGCTGCATCCGGTTAGACTGGAAGCTGACCCCAATATAGTTGGGAAAAGGCTAGGCAGATGATGACTACTATTGTTATTAGTGTAAGTCAGTTATTCGAATTTTTGTTTCGACTAAGTCAAAGAGTTCTGTATTCTATTTTATGTCAAATTTTATTTCTATTTTAATTAACTTTAGGATATAATAGCTTTATTGTATTAAAGAGAATGTGATGTAAACCTGTAAAACCTAACCTAACCCATATACTTTTATTGTTATACATATAATGTATGTTCTGTTGATATACTTATTTTAAATATTAAATTAAATTAAATAGTTAAAAAATAAAAGCTAAAATTTACAAAATGTATTTAATGAAAAGATACAGCACAATTCTCTCAATGTTATTTTTTTTTTCAAATTATAGGCACCACCGCAAATGGTGACATCAGAGCAACGTCACCAAGCTGAGAGTGTATTTCTAGAATTTCGAAGCACCAAGAACCCTTATCAGTTGTGTAGGGAAATTTTAGAGAAATCTTCATCAGAGTATGTACTGTTTGAAGCAGCCGGTTTATTGAAAGCAGCACTTATCAGAGAATGGAGCTTATTATCTGAAAACGATATTTCTTCCCTGCGAGAATACTTACTCAATTATTTATTGAGAAAAGAGGCTCCACCATTTTTGAGGGAGAAACTTTTGCAGGTAATTCAATTCCATTGATTTTTTATATCCAAATTTTTTTTTATCCAACTAATTCAACAAATTTTCATTTGAAAGGTAAAATTTTCCAGTAAAAATAATTATATCAGCGTTATTTTATTGCAAGTGTCATCAAAGCAAAGTGCTAAACATACAATTACGTTTCAGACTATTGCTATAATTATCAAAAGAGGCAGCATCGATGATGGCGGAAGAGAAAGGAAGAATTTATTTGCTGAACTGGAGAAGATAATCCTTAGCTCGCCAATAAGTCAACAAAAATTGGCCTGCTCGCTCATATTGGCTATTATGCAAGAATTTGCTATAACAGTCAAATCGGCTGACGTCGGCTTGATATGGGAGGTCCACTTTCGACTGAAGAAATCCTTCGAAGCTCTAGACTTGAAGAGAATATTTAGGTTTACTGTAGGAGTTCTGGAACAGATAGTGCGTTCTGGACACCGGCCGGAAGGCGAACAAGCTTTATTGACGAAGCAGTTACTAACTATAGTCGAGACAGTATTATGTTGGAGCCATGTATCTCCATTATTGTCAAAAAGGTTGATTGGTGCTTTTGAAGCGATTTACGAGAGCGATAGCGCCCCGGCTTTACGATTAAGTCTGAGCTGGCGGGACACTATAATGCAACCTGAACTTCTGGCGTTGTTCTTCGAGATACACATGTATGTGAGGTCCAATCCCGACTTAGCTAGTCCATCTCTCACATGTTTGGTGCAACTAGCTAGTCTGAGCGGTGTGGTTGTATCTGCAAATAACCTGAAGCAGCAGTATTTGGAGAATTACGTGAACAGTTTCCTGAATATGATGGCGTACATTCAGCCGGGCGAGAGGGAGATGCTCGGTATCTCCGATATATATCGCAGATTAATCCAATTCTTCTCACCGACTATGATAGCCGCGACTCCACCAGCTTTTCTGCAGAATCTGACTTCGCTGACGTGTCATTGTATCAGGGGATCGGTTATGGAGGAAAGAGTGAGTATAAACCAATAATGAAAACAGTTGATAAAGCATATATTATTTTGCTTAATCTACAGATTTTAAAATATCAAAAATATAGAAAGGCCAGTTTGATAAAAATAAAAAAATATTATAGTTTTGTTTATTTAATTTTCGGTTTGATTTCAGATAAACGATGACACAGTTTGGCGAGAGTCACTAAACAAGTTCCTTCATAGTTGGAGTTCATTAGTGCATGAGACCGATGGATACACCAATGAAACCCTTATGAATCCGTGCATAGAGATTTTTAACACTTACCTACAGAGCAGATTGGCGCCCCCTGATGGAACGAGGTAAGAACTTAATATAGGCGTTAAAAAAACATAAAACTGCATAGAGAAAATCATGCTTTTAATAGGAATATCAAAAAATAACAATATTACAAAAAAATCAATAACAAAAAATGCAGAATGACATGTGATTAGGCCATTGAGTTATTGGTTAACACTAGCCTAGCCGAAATAATAGGAGTAAGTAATCCGGATTTTATTTGGCCTTCTTTCCTTGCAGCATTAATTACAAATTACACTTTACGTCCCGGTTTACTGCTGCATCATTCATTAGTTTCTCCCTTTTCTAAGCAATTGTGAAGTAAATTGAAACGTTAAGTTCCGATGCATACTTGAATTGCGTTCAAAAATTGAATTTTGGAATATAGCACAATTCTTTTGTATGATATTTTTTTTTTTACATTTTATTCAATTCAATTTATTAATTATGTATTATTGTATATAGATATTTTTGCCTGAAATAAAACACATATCTTTTTTTAAACGTGAACAGGGCAGATAACGCAGAGGAGGATATCAAAGATGAATTGGAAGAAGATGAACGAAAGCTCCACAGCAATGTACTGCTGACGATTGGAGCGATTGCACGAAAGGCACCTGCCCATTGCTGCCATGTGCTGTTTACTTTACTACAGAATAGGAGTAAACAGTAAGTTGTTTTGTGGATTACTTGTCTATGACTGCTAAAAAAGGTAATAAAAAAAAAACTTCATTTAAAATGAAGGTGGACTGATAATAGTAATAATAGACACGTAGCATCGTTTTTCTTTCTTTTTTTTAATCTATTCAGATCCTATCTCACGTCATAGCATAAGTTTAACGTCAGCCTGTAACGTCGAACTGCTAGCTCACAAGCTTCCTCTGTATGTGAGGAAGCGGCCCATAAGCCTCTAAACAGGCCCTATGAGGGTTAGTGGATTTTACATGTCTTCGAATTCGAACACGTGAATGCTATAAAATAGCTGTTCTAAAAATCCTCACAAAAAATATAAAAGACATAATTTAAGAAGTTCTGAAATGTTAATTGTAATATTTTGCGATTTTGTGTGTTGATTGCATTAAAATGATTTTTCACAAATTAATTAAGACTGTAGGTTTATCAAGTTCTGTTTCGTTCTGTTTATCCTAGGCTAGAGAGTCAACTGCAGTTGATGCACATGGGCAAATTGCCAATCAGTGCAGGAGGGCACTTAGTCACCCTCTTCGAAGACCTGCACTGGATACTCATGATCACTGGTAAGACCACAGCAGCTTTGGTTTGTAGATTAAAAGGAATAATACCCCATGTTGAAAATTGACAGCGCGGTTGGCGCAGTGGCTGAGCGATTGACTGCTGCGCTGCGTGTCGCGGGTTCGATTCCCGCACGGAACAAATATTTGTATGGCCTACAGGTAGTTGTTCCGGGTTTGGCTGTTTGTGTATGTGAGTTTAAATGTTTGTAAACGCACCCACGATATAGGAGAAATTCCTAGTGTGGGGCAACGTTTTTTTAAAAAATAAATAAATAAGACATGATATGATTGGTAAAATGGCCGAAATTTTGGTTTATGATTTAATAGCGTACCTTACAATGCGACTGAATAACACAAAGGAAAATACCTAGACTAGGCAATAATTAAAACTAGTTTCCACCAATGACATGGCTTGTATCTAGTTTTAAGTAATGCTCGAGTATTGAATGACGTTCTGTATACGGGGCTAAGTCTAATTAAGCTTTTGAACGCCATTGTCACGTATGTATAAGTGACAAGCAAGCGCGTGCCGTGTACGCCAACGACACAAATATGTGACAAAAACAACGGTGCACTATAACACGAAATAAACAATTAAATAGTTTTGGAATCCCTATTGTTTTTATCGGTATTTGCGGTGACATTGTGCGCGTGCGTTTTTCTCTGGCGTTCAAAACGTTAATGATCGCAAACGACTGCTGAGCTCGGCCTTAAGCTATCTTTATCTGGGGTCATCGCAAAAACCCTAGAAACCTAACATTTTAATTATTCACACAGGTCATTTCCTAGCCGTGGACTGTACCGAAGGCGAGACCGTGATGATTCCGTCAGAGATCATCACCTTCAGCTTAATGGAGAACGCTAATATTGACGCTTCTCTCCGGTACTTGGTCGGCGAGAGTACTGTCACTGAAAATGTTGATCCTATACTCAAGTAAGTTAGAATTATTTCCCTATATTGTTTTGGCAATTTTCACTTTTAAATGGTGAGTTTTTGAGATGAAGTTTCAAGGCTAATTCTTGAATTTATTTTGGAGACAATGAAACTGTTTGACAATCATATTTTTCATCATGCATTACAACTTTTTTTTCTTTTTCAATAATCTTCCGTTCTGTAATACTGCACTGAGCTATATTGTTGCTGGTATGAATTCAATCGTACATGGATATTATGCAAATCAACCTACTTAAGCCAAAATATCTATAAGACTAGTACAATCATCATTAATTTGCATGTGTCTTATCTAATAGGCCATTATTTATGTATGATTGCACGCTAACGACAGAGAGACCGATAGACAGACAAAAATTAAAAAAAAGTTACTTTGTCAAATAGTATAATTAATAGTATAATTATACTTTCATAATTATGCATTTAATAAAAAGCTGTTATTTTGAAATCAAATAGACACTTCAATTTTATTTATTTGTATGTAAAATGCACGCTGTATAGCACGCACTTCAATGTTATCACATTTCCTGTCTGTTGTGATGTTTTGAATACCCATTAAGATCTACTGTATATTTTCTTTTCACATGTAAAGCTACTCATCCAATAATATAAGGAAAATCCATTGTTGGTATCTGTCATAATACGTTGAATAGAATTGAACATAGTTTTCATAAAATATTCTCTAAGACTTATTTTTCTATTCTGTTTGGTATGCAGAGCATTTTTAAAAATGTTAATAATGACCTGTTTACACTTTAAAACGTCTAGTGATCTTTATCGTCAGAAAGACGAGAAACTAAAGTACGATTTACACTGGCGGCCCGCATCGCGCCTCAACGGAGCGCATTTTACTAAGTGTTAAAGAAAATTGAATCGTTGGTGAAGTAGTTAAATTTCATATTTGCATGGATTCTTTACCAGCTACTGCAGCATGCAGATCCGTCTGGGTTCCCGCTGTGTTAATGCGCTCCGATGCGGCCCGACACTCGCAGGCCGGTGTAAACGTTATGTTAGTTACGAATATTTAACAATTTAGTCGACCCGCTATCAATCTAGCGGTATTTACCGATTGTTCGATAAAAATATTCAGCTTTGGTTGATCACCGTTATCGTTAAGCCGAATTATAAGCCGAAGACATGAATCCGGTGTCGATCATGTACCAAGCTAAGCTCTAAAAGATTTTAGGTTGAGATATGAGACTGCGAGATGGCGTAAACTATTTAAACCCTGCCTGCACTTCTACTTCTGACTAGCAAACATCAACTTTGTTTAAGTGTAAAATAAGTTGATTTCAGAATGATTAGTACTTTTGAAAATAACAAAAATACTTAAATTGCAGTGGAAATCAAGTTTTACTATGTACACTTTAAAATATTTTATCCAAAAACAAATACATTATAAACTAAATTGTGCGAAGCTTGAGGATATTATATGTTATATCTCTTTCTTCCATCAGATTGATTGGTGAAATCCTCCGCGTCAATGCATGGGAATGCGCGGCGTTGGAAGCCGGACTGGGCAGTGTGTTTAGTCCAGAACTTTCTGCTACAATCTCCTGGCTGCTCAAGATATGGGCGAATTCGTACCTGATGCCGCAACCATCTGTTTATTCAGAGGTGAGTTTCATAATAATTTGAAAACTGATCATCATCTGCCTAGCCCACTCCCTCTCCCAGCAGTCAGAATGTTATAGGCAAAAGCAATAAGCAATTTTTTCAATAATCATTAATTCCTTAGCCGGTTGGGATGCGTCTTCTTGTCGCTAGGATGGTAGGCTTGGTAAGGGAATGTGATGCGCATAAATGAGGAAATAGTCGTAAGATTTTTTTTTAGGATGAATGTGGATGGGTATATGATAGAAAAGACCAAAGAACCGTAGATGGACTGAAGGATGATATGGCAAGAAAGGAGGTGTCTGATGAGATGACGAATAATCGTGAAGTATGGAAGAAGAAGACATGCTGCGCCGTCCCCAAACACATTAGGATAAGGGCAAGAAAATGATGATGACAATTAGAACCGTATTTTAGCTTTCAGTTCTATAACAAGTTAAATTAAAACAATAGATTTATGTAATGCATTTTATTATTGTTCGTGTTTACCATCCGTGTCTATCGTGACGGACTGCATAGCATGGATGTTGCGTAGTATTAATATCAAACTGGTTTCATTAGTTATTGTTGTATGTGGCCTTCATTCATATCCTTACTTAACCACTTTCTGTTATGATGCGGTATTACGTTAGAAGTAATTTAGAATGACGTACGGCTTGAAAGTCTTTGTCCGTTTCCACTAAGGATCAGTTTCTACCAAGCAGAAAAATCTTCGCGCAGTTTTTTATACTTAAAGGCAATACTGATACAGTCCTTTGTTCAGTGAATCCAAAATATCCGCTTTTAGGCATCAAAGACATTTATTTATTTAAACTTCATGTACAAGAGTGGTACATAGGCGGACTTAATGCCACAAGGCATTCTCTACCAGTCAACCTTTGGGTCAAATAGGACAGAGAGGTAGTGTACAAAAAAAAATACCATTTTGTACATTTCTTCAGATGTCAGTTCCAATAACTTCAAGAGATTAACTAGGAGGAAATGCATAAAATTCCAAAGGCGACGTACCGCAAGCAATTATTAGCGTCATTGCGGTTGACAATAACCGCAAGCTACAAAGTCTTTACGGTTTCAATTCCGTCACTATATCGTCACCACTCCGACAGCATCGGCACTTTTTTTTCTTCATAAGATAGTCGTATCAGCCCATGGCTTTATTGCCAAGAGCCTCGATCAATACCCGAGGAGGCTCTCGTTAGGCAGCTAGATCAAGGGCTTGATTCAGAAAGCGGTACTCCTCGACACGGCTCGTATTGTTAGGAGGTTCCTCTCTCTGGAGTCCTGACTGCCGGTAGCTTGGACCCTGTTCCCGATAGTGGTGGTCTACATTTTTTTTAATATTTAAAAATGGAATGAATTTGTTAAAAAATAAGGAAGGAAAATGGTCCTCCCTCCTTCTTTCCTATACAGAGAAGGCACAATCATTGATCACCACGCTTGCTCAAGACCCAAGTCCAGGTTTCCTCACGAGGTTTTCCTTCACCGATGTCGATGATGTCCAAGATAATCTTGGAAAGTACATCATCATTATTTTCCTACCCTTATACCAATTTATTTGAAAAACTTAGAAAGTACTTATGAAAAAGTCACGTCAAGTACTTATACGAATTTCAACTTATATTGTTGTGCATGAGAGGCGAGGCCTTAACGTCATTTGTCATACAAAAAATATGTCTTGTCAGTCAGTGTCGGTAGGTACTCCTGTTTTGCGGTCTGCTATCGCGGTGTCAGGCGGCGCCATCGCCATCTATGGAAGATAGAGTTACATGAAACCAGTTATAATATACATTTGTAGTATAAAATAATATAGTGCCTTAAATTGTGAACTCGACCCATTTTTAGAAAATAAATAAATTGAAAACATCGTTGAAAACAAGTAAAAATTATGCGAAATGTGAGGAGACTGAGTTTGGTGCTGGTTAGGGTTGCACCTCATCTAGCAGCACGGAATCGCATTTTTCCATGCTCCTATCCTTTTCTGTCGCTCAGAACCGTCATTTGTTAGAGCGGGAAACAGAGGGTGCAGCCGAGCGCATCTGCGACGCTGCCGCGTGCGCCCTTATGACAATAGGTTCTGCTCTATATTTTATATGGGACTGACAACGTAACTGGCTAAATGTGGGTGTACAGTCACGAGCATTCACATGTACACGCGTACCAAATTTCAAAATTGATTTTCTAATTGTGTTGATATAATAGTAATGTTATGTTGTAGTTACATCGAGTTTTGGAACTCACGCTATTTAGAAATAGTAAATCGCTATTGAATTTTGCCAAACACAACATGGTACTGCTACCGACTATAACTCTGGCTACCCGTTTCGAGTTTCCAATCGTGATGTTTTCTGTTGTAAGATGTCGCCGATCCTAGCGTGCGCGTTCGGGCGCGGGTCGCGCGGCGTGTCGTGGGTGGTGTCGCGGCTGGCGGGCCGCGCGGGCGCGTGCCTGCGCCACCAGGCCGCGCAGCCCGCTGCCGCCGAGCACGCCACGCACCTGCTGACCACACTGGCGCACTCGCAGCACAAGTTAGTATTGAATTTCTATCGGGAAACAAATGGCGCTGGCATAAGTCCAAAAATCGTCATAAGTTCAAATCTATCGAATGTTATTTTATATTTATTTTGTTTTTTTTATTTCAAAATAGCTTAATCTCATTGGTCATATTGGGACCTAGCTATGGACACCTCATCTACAATGAGCTTTACCGACCCCATCGATTTTTCTTGTCAGAATTTGGTGCTTTTCCCGAAAAGTCCAAAATTGTTATCAGGCAGCTAAAGATTTTAAACAATTTACAATTTTGAATATCGTATCTTCCAATCTGATAGACACTAACTACCAAATAATAAAAAAATAGTACAGTATATAATATCTGCTACATAGATTAGCCAGAGCGCAGCTGGAGGTAATAAGACAGATCATTAGAGACACAATTCCTGGTGCTTGCATAATTTATCTTCGAAAGCCATCATTTACCGATCAAAATCCACCCTTATGAAGACAATTAACCGTCCATGGCAATGTTATAACATGTCTACAGAAAAGGTTACCTTTTCTCGAAAATGCTGGGGTCGGCTTACAATCTAACCAGATTCAGCTGAATCACAGGATACGCTTGTTTCATAATGTTCTCAATTTTTTTTTAAAGGCAAAATCCTCTGGCAAGTTGTGAAGAGTTCCTTGCGCTCCTACAATGGGAAGCGGCCGGCTGCAACCTGCCCGGTGATCTCAGGAAGGAGTTACACAGGGCCTTCGCTATAGCTGCCACTTATGCCGAAGGTATGTGTAGATGGCGCTGGTATCGTTTGGCCCATTTTATGAATTTGTTAAACCATGTTAAATTGACTTTAATACTTTAAAGCGGTTAAGGGTAACTTGAACCGCCCCAGAACTAATTTTGGGGTTGTTTTTTCTGGAACTTTAACGTACCAATTAACATACAGCCGGTTTCTGGACCGAAAAATACGAAAAATAAAAAATACATTCAACATTCATGTCAACGCGCATAAGGCGCTGTGATTGGTTCAATGAATAATAATCAACAGCCAATAACATCACATGTATTACGCGTCGATGATTTTTGTTCTAGGAACTGGATGCAAGTGGTGATATTCAAAACAAATTTAAATAAATGAATATAAATTGGTTGATTACTCCTATAACTAAAAAGAAGCTGACTGAATTATACTCCCATTTCTCCCCGTTATTGTTTCGTTGGTCGACTGGTTGCAAGCGTTAGGTCCTGGGTTCGATTTCGGGCAAAGTGTTATTGGGTTTTTCCGTCAAGAATTTCTCATTAGCAGCCACGGAGTCTGGATTCGTTCCCGATTGATGGTAACAGTCTCGCTCTCCGTTACAAGGGGCTTAAACATAACTGGCGAAATGTGGGTGTACTTATTAGGTACACTTCTGCCAAACCCTTCTGAGATTACAGGCGTGAACTTATTATGTAATGTCCTTCCAGTTCAGTATAAAGGCGCACTTTTTTTTGCCTACTCTGATAGTAATTGCTGTGTCCTATTGCTTTAGGTGAAGTGCGAAACCGCCTGCTATCAAGTACAGTCTCACTGCAAGAGAAGTTAATGAATTTAATAAATATGGAGTCGGACACGGAACCAGTGCGCAACATGCTTGCTGATACACTCGACTGTTTTATTGGAGTCACTGAAGGCGTACTTGAGGTAATATTTTCAACGATGTTTCGATGTTTTCTCATGTTCGAAGTAAAGTACAGACACAATATGAATTGAATACTGTTGTGCCGTAACATACCAACCCACGTAATTCGTCTAAAGGCGGATTCACCGAACTTACATTTTGTAGACCGCAAATACTTCCAAGCGTTGCTCCATAAAAAGTAAACAAACAAAAAAAAAATTACACACTTTCATTATTACTTACAAATTAAATTGGCGAAGTCAACAAATCAAATAAAAAAATAATCATAATCATACATATAATGCCAGTGTGTATGCACATATGCACCATAAGCGATAAAGTACAGATACATTCCTGAACATGGTTATGTCACAAGAGAAAATTTTCTCTCCTCTTTCTAAGTAATTCATAGGATAACCCCTAACCCATATTGGTTAATCAAACATATGGTATACAGGGTGTAAACAGACCCTTCACATAGCCGTCAACCAAGCATTCTGTACATCAAACTAAGTAACTTTACGCAAAAATTATTGCTGGGAATCGTCTTTTTTTTGTTGGGGTGAAATATTACGTTTTACGGTAGGACTCGATGGAAAGCACTCATAGCATTGTGCTGATGGTGATTGAATACTACGGGGGTCATGGAGGTGTGTTAAGTAAGAATCTTACATCAAAAACATATATTTAAAAAAAAATACTTGTGAAAAAATTGGAACTTTGACCCCCAATTTCTCCGTAACTAGAAGGTTCCCAGGTATGGTCTAGAACAAAAAAATGATCGCAAAGACAGGGAGAACAAGTGCCTTTCAGATATGTTAAGGGTATATTTACACCCTTTATAGGTCTAACCGGTTAAACTTTTAACCCTTTTAATCGGTCCCTGGTAGTTAAGTATCAGGAAATGATAATCACACCAGTGCATGAGTGCACACAAGTAAAAGTTATACACTTTCTAGTAAAAATAATAATTTTCTCACTCCACAGGTCGGAACAATGGACGAACAGTTCATGATGCTAATTGGTGCCTTAGACAAGATACCTGCGATTATATTCAAATATCACAATTATCCTGGAGTGGTGTTGCCAGCTCTGAATTTACTCGCTAAAAGTGCTAAGAGGATGTTACACTCGGTACAACCGCAGAATGTGCACAAGTACGTAGTATTTATTTTATAATAACACATTATTCGCGGTCGACACTCCAGAACTTTCCGGCCCCATCGGCCATCCGTTCTGCGAGCAATGTGCCCTGCCCACTGCCACTTAAGTTTGGCTATTCTTCGGGCTACGTCGGTAACCTTGGTTCTCTTGCGGATGTCCTCATTTCTGATTTGATCACGCAAGGAAACCTCGAGCATACCCCTTTCCATTGCCCTTTTGGTGACTTTAAGCCTTCTGATGAGGCCCATTGTGAGCGACCACGAACTGGAAGACGTTGCGTTGGAAGGCCTCCCACTAGATGGACCGATGACCTGGTAAAAGAATGTGGCGACACTTGGAGGAGGCCTATGTCTAGCAGTGGACGTCTTTCGGCTGAAATGATGATGATGGTGATGAACACATTATTAATTTAATTCAAGCCCAAATATACCTGGGGTGGCCATATCTGCCGCTTACCGTGGGCTATGGGCTAAAGTAACCACATAATGGGTCTCAAAAAGCAGCAAACGGCAACGCGGCAGGCCGTGAAGGAAATGGCGGGACGCACTCGACACTTGTCACAAGGATTGGCGAATAACAGTTATGGATATGGATAAGTGTAAGGAGTGGAGCTATGCCCTGCAGCGGGACACAAATGGAAAATAATAATAATGGTTCAATTCCCAGGTCGGGCAAAGTGTTATTGGGTTTTTCCATTAGGAATGTCTCAGTAGCAGCTAGAAGTCAGAAATTGTGGGAGGTTGATGGCAATAAACCCGCACATATTACATGGGACTTAAACATATTTGGTGAAATGTGGGTGTACTTTAAGTACACCTCTGCCTAACCTTTCGTGGAAAACAGGCGTGATGTGATTTTATGTTATCCATTTCAGTTTTCATAAAAAAAAGTGTGTAGAAATGCCACCGGGCGTATTATAGGCCCTTTCATTTGAAGCAATTTGATACTTATGATAATTAAAATTCACAGATTCTTGGAAATCTGTAACACGACGTTTGAAGTATACATGAGATGGAATTCCGGGAAGATATCAAGTATTCCGCAAGATGCTGAAGAAGAAGTGTATGAGGTGACTACGTTATGTTTATTTAGATTTATCTCACATTTTTTTAAATTAAAAATGCGAAAGTAATGTTTAATTGGCTGAATGGATTTTCGTAAAATTTGGCACTGATAGATCATGACCTGGGACATCTGGTATTCATACATATATTATCCCGGTGGTACATTTCCGACGGCTAAATGTCGCCTAACCGCGCATATGTAGCCGCGGGCAAAAGTTTATATTTTTAATTTTATTTTTATTTCAATTATAAATGCGAAAATTTGTGAGGATGGATGCATGCTGGATATTTACTCTTTCAAGCAAAAAACTAGGGAACGGATTTTGATGAAATTTGGCACACAGATAGTTTATGCCCTGGATTAACACATAGGATACTTTTTATCCAAACAATTCCTAATTTCGGTAACATGATCCCGTGGGACAATTACCGAAATTAGGAATAAGTTTTATTAATAACAAAAAAAGTAGACGATTAAAACGATTTTACAAAATAAACATAATTTATGATGTTTCCAGGACATCTGCGCTCTGATGGAAGTGATCTGCAGCATCGCCCGCTCGGGCGCGTCGCGCGGCGTGGGCGACACGTGCGCGCGCGGCCTGCGCCTGCTGCTGCCGCTCGTCACGCCGCCGCTGCTGGCGCTGCCCGCGCTGGCGCAGCACGCCTACAGGATGCTCAAGGATCTGGACAACGCTGACCAAGTGAGTACCTTCAAGCGTATGTCGATGACCTTGCGCAGTACGCTGACCTGAGACTGACGCGTTCTCGGCAAGGGCGTTGCGCTTGCGCATGTATTTCAAATAATACGAAATGCCTTGCCAAATGCCAAATGGTTGCCAGGGTAATTCTCATATTTTTAAATCAATTTTGAAAATCAGTGCTATTCGTATTTTAAACAACATACAACTTGACACTAAATTGCAAACAACCTATGAAAATTTTAATTTCACGGGCTACCCTGGCTTTTTCACCTTAAATAGGTCCGTAAATCAGCCCAAAAAGCAATGGCATTGCTGTAGAACATAATGTTACGCAAAGATTATGTAAACTTTTAATTTCCTTGTTTAACTCAGACAAACCCAACAAGAAAAGACTATTAAAACATTTGATGACACCATTTAGGATATAATTCCTTTATGTCCAGTAGAAAAACACACACTCGCACGGTCTATAGTGCTTACACCATGCAAATGATTATATCGCTTCTATTTTCTTGCGTAGATTACCAATCTGCCCATGAACGACTTCAACATGGTGGTGACGGCGTTACGTGTGGGCCTCACCGCGGTGTCGTGCGACGTGTCCACTCTGTGCTGCGACACTATCGTCGGGCTCTCCAACAAAGTCAGGACACTGGGCGACGACAATCCCTACGCGCTCTCCCTGCTCACTCTCGCCGAATTATTACTCATGCTGATAATTAAAATGGAAATACCACCGGATTCCATTCCTGCCGCTGGAGCGGCCATTTACTCGCTCACTTGTGTGAAACCGGCCTTACTCGAAGGGTTAGCGAGACAGCTCATCGAAGCGTTCGCGGTCAACGATCCCGCGAACGTACCGCGACTAGAAGAGGCATTCGGCGTACTCACAAACGGAGTCCTCTTCGACGGCATGAGATCCCACAAGCTCCGCTTCCAAGATAACTTTGACAAGTTCCTAGCGAGTGTACACGGATTTCTTATCGTCAAATAATTTTATCACGGTATACTAACCGGGGACAATTATTACAAAACATAGCTTTGCTGGCGATTAACGCCTTTTTCAATCCTGTGTCAAGGATATGACGCAGAAATGCGGTTTTAACGATTCTATATTATCGTTACGTACTGAACGTGAACCAAATTGGTGCATATGTGGTCTTCGGTTTGTTGTGCACGCGAGATTGGTGCGACTCGAATGTTTTATATATTTAATAGTTAAGTTTATTGTTTTCAAGTCCTTCCCTGGGCTGTGTCAAATGTAATGAAACACTATTGTGTCTAGAATAGTTTGTTATGACATTTTCTTAGGTGCCATTAGGAAAAAATGCAATATTGCTTTTATATTGTTTGACAAAATTTATTATGGCCTAATGTTGCACAGGGTGCTGTGACTTTAATTGACTGTATGACCCTTATGATATATTATTTTGAGAATTAAATATTTTTATTTTATTATTTCATGCTTATATTTCTGCAATCTTATGTTCACAACGAAGTTAGTACGGATTTTATAAATGTGGTTGTGAATGTATAAATATGCAGAAGATTTACTGTGGTATTATATATTTCTTAGGAGTAAAATGAAGAGTACACTTTTGGTACTTATTGCTAGTTAGAGAAATTGTGATTTCTATGAGCTAAGCATTCGTAAACCGCAATGAGTTTACATTATTGTAAGAGGAAGGTCCTCGACAGCACGTTTACGTATGTATTGCAGGTTTTACTCCGTCTTATTAAATTAGTCAAAATATTGTCATCTTGTCAACTTATTCTTATAAAGTGTAGATAATATTGAATTTTGTCGTATTAACTAATGCTTACAATTTTTAATGAAATTGTAATAAGGATTGCTATTTAAGTTTTTAGTAAGAGTAAAAGTACATTATTTTTATCTTTTATAGTCCTTTAGATTAAAAATTTCATTACGTAAATAGATGAAATTAACGTTACGGAGTACGTTGATATAATGCAAGATGTGGTATTTTCGTTTTGTATTTCTTACTACCTCTGTCTTTTAAATCGTAGGGCCTGAAACATTATGCTGGGTACACATTGTTTTAAGCTTTCACGGTTTAAAACTAAACTTACCTAAATTAACATGAAATTTAATAGACGCTGAAACAAATTCGCCTTGTTGTTGGGTTACATTTCATGTTGCATTGCATACTCATTCGTGTTACATTTCACGTTGCGTTACACCAACGTGCATAGCTTGTTCACACATTTATAGTTCCACTTAAACATTGAGGTCGCTTCTGTAGCTCTTAAAAGGGTAATTGAAATAACTGAAAACCTCACAAAGGTAATTGTGCTCAATATTATTAACAACTTTTACTACTTTTGGGCCAATACTGTAACCGTGTAAAGAAATCAGCTGTTCCCTACATCATGAATGTATGGAGACCACCTCATTTTTTATCGCGTTTTCGACAAGAGACTTTCGTAATATACAAGGCGAAATCCCACACCGACGCTAAAACGTACTGAATTCGTGGTAACCATTTTAGCGTCGCTGTCCCTTCCACTCAATTTTCAACTTCAATTACACCTTGTAATGTCATGATTAAAAGACATACTTAACATCACGCGTGTAAACGCTGATGAGTTAACAGAGAGGTACCTAATAGTATACCCAAATTTCGCCAGTTATGTTTCAACTCCCATGTAATAAGAAAAGTCATTCAGTTATGCATTAATTAGTGGATTCAAGAGTTCATACATAACATTAATTACTGATGATGAAATAAATAACTAAAAGTGTGTAAACAAGCCCGAGCTCCCAATATTGTTTAGTCATACATATATTTTTACAGGGTTTCCTCTATCTAACAGAATCTTGATGCTCCGAAATTTAGTTGGCATAACACACTTGGCATAAATCTTCTTTAAACGAATATTTTTAAGGCAAAAAAAAAAAAAAGTAAATTGTTTGGCCGAATGTTTATATGTCCGAATTTACAATGGCATACTTTTAAAATGGCAGAATTTTATTTGGCATAATTACCTTTGGCATAATTAAAAGTTTTAACCTTAAATTAAAATTAAAATATTGTCTTCAAAACTCAATATGTTGTGCTACAAAAGTTAGCGTCAGAAATGAATCTGCTGCAAAACCGACTCCACATGGTCTTGTCTGCCCTAGAGTGTAATTTAAGCTCTCGTAGGCGCGGAGGGGTAAGGCGGCCCTCGAGCTGAGGAGCAGGTGTAGTTAACGCTCGCCGCCACGGCTGAGGCAGCAAGCCGAAGCTGCGGTGGTGAGCGTTAAAACCATCTGCGACGATAACCCCACATGGGACAGCCGGGGTCCCGCAGCACCGGAGACAGAAATCGTGCCTACTGCATGTTGCATACTCGCTTGCATGCTTGCTTGCATGCATGGTGTATGCCAGTTTGCATGCTTCTTACAGGAAAATAAAAACCACATAATTATGTTCATAATCAACCGTTTTAAAATGATTGATGTTTTGATTGATTGATTTTCTGCCTTTTAAAGACTATCTATATGAAATGTATGCCAAAAGACAATTCTGACTGTGAACTTCCTGCGATCTGATGGTAATACTTTTTAATTCTTATGGATGTGAAATTTATGCCTAAAGATGATTCCGACTTACAAAATTATGAGTTTTGAATGTATGATAAATGAGTGTTTGCCAAACGATTTTCTGCGAAATAGTTTATATTTTGCATCACAGCGGATAGCCCGCTATTATGCAAAATAATATTATGACATAAAAAGTTTAGCTATAAAGGGTAGAACCATTTAAAGAGTCTCCTAAATGTTGAAGTGGCAGCGCTTGTTTAGCCGACGACCTAGGCGTATAACATGATTTTATTAGAAGTAGTATTTTATTAGTTTTCTGACGCAATAATGATATAACATCTTTTGTTCCTATATTGTATTGTATAACGGGCTGGTGTCCGCAACTCCACGTCAAAGCGCGTATTTTACCTATATATTTGTTGATATTGGTAGATAAACATACTGAATATCCACCTAGCGAATATTTATTTTTGTAAAGAGTAAGCTTCTACATTTCAGTAGTAATATTATATATTGTGCTTAAATGATGCTAGTACCTTATATTGTTATTTAAATAAGTTTTTTTTTTTAATTTTCCTCGAAATGATATAATTGATTATTTATGTAAAGGAGCGTATTTTATTGTACAGAATACTGACAATTCTGGCGTGTCCTATCGATTTATATATGTATAGAAAATATATGAAATACATATTTTCTTAATGTAGATAAATACCTACAGATAATGTTAAAAAAATATTAAGTGCCCTAAGTCTATGGAACAGACGTTTATGTTTGTTCATTCGTTTTGAGAAGAATATTAAATAAAAAATATTCAAAAAGCTTTGCATTGCATTTTAAATTAAAAGATACCTTGACTTCTTAAATTCATGTAGCTAAGCTGATGTTTAATGAAATTAGGCTTTTGATGAGTAAACATTTTATAGTTTGTCTGAATACCTTTAGCTAGGAGACATTTTGTAAATACTCAAAGCCAGACATATTTTAATACCTAATAAACAGGTAGATGACTTCTTTTAAATTTTTTGTCAATATCCATTTAATAAAATTGTACAAATTTTATAAAAATTATGGTCTGTTTTATTTGTATTACCCTTTCCCTATGGTCTCCTCGTTAAAGTATGGGTGGGCTCAATGAGAGTGTTGGGTCAGTCAATTCATTTTTTGAATCAAGGCACCTGAGTACAGACGCCAACACATCCAAGCTACCCGTAACTGTCAAATTGTCCCAATCAACCTTGAACCTAATGCAATAAAGATATAAAGTTGAAAATCTATTGAAAAACATTTGACAGATTGTAGTAGCTAGTGCTGGCGTCTGTAACTGACCCACTGCACCGACTAGAAAACGATCGACGATATTCTCGCACAAGAAACATACAAAAGGTTGTAAATAAAAGAGAATATATATTATAAAAACATCTGAGTACTGGTTTGTCTCACCGACAAGAGCTATCACAGAGTTTCCTATCCGACTACTCTGAGAAGAAACGCCGAAACAATCTCCCTATGTAATAGTGGGCGAGCCTATTACCACCTAACTGAGCACACAAATCCGGTCTGCGTCAGGATGGCTGGTTGCCTGTATCGGTTCGCGTCAGGCTGGTGACCAAAAATTGCTACCTATTTGCTATCTTTTACTACCTATAGTCAATTAATTGCTACCTAACTTGGAAACAAAATAATGGGACTTCAAAATGACCAGCCATTCTGATATCAGGATGGCTGGTCAACCCTCCGTTTGTGTGAACTATTCAAATTCGTGTTATTATTTTTACTTGAATAATTGCTACCTAATTGCTACCCTCACGTATTTCATGTCCACCTTGTAACTTTAACGAGTAAAAAGTTGTGACCATTTGATTTTTTTACAGGGAATGGATTATAGTAGGAGAGCCGACTGCAAAATTTCCAACCTACTTGATACCGCGATAAAATGCACAATGGGTTCTCATAAAAGTGATGCTAAGTCCGAATTTGATAGTCTGCCACGGCGGAACTTGCCGAAAGTAAAAAAAAAAACATTTTCGGTGCGAAAAAGGGGGCGTTACTTTACCCATCTGATACTGAAATAATAGTTATGGCATCAGTTAGAAATTTACTGGTAGATACCGAAAAGCGAAATCTTTCAGTATTTTTTTTGCCGGAAGTGCTTGGCAGACGCTCTCAATGGTGACCCCATCGGGACCCCTAAATATACCCATCTGATACCAGCATGAAACCAATTCCAGTCGGTAGGTATGAATCCTCATTTCTGGAATATATAAGTCTGCCAACGCTTTTTGGCTCAGGCGCAAAACGTCTCTTTCGCAAAATGTCTACTGGTAGTAAAATGTCTCTTTCTCAAAATGTCGCTTTCTCATAATGGGGCTTTCGCAGAATGACTCCCTCTCAAAAAGTCGCTTTCTCACAATGCCTCTTTCGCAGAATATCTCTTTCGCAAAATGTCGCGTTAGTAACTTAGAACATTTAGCCCGGTTTAAAAAAAGGTTGTTTTTTTCCAATTTCTTATTAAATATTTACAAGTTTTACAACATATTCAATCGTCGAATCTGACTCGGCTGGGCAGCGTTCGGGAAGTTGCGCGGTATCTTCTCGTCCAACATAACGCAGTGTCTCAAGGCGAAAGTCTATGACCAGTTTGTGTTGCTAATTCAAATTCAAAAACTTTAATTCGAGCGGAAGCTCATATAGGGTTAGTAACATAATCCTTAAAAACTAAGTGTTAGTAAAATACAATGATTACATACGAGACCGAAACGTGGTCGCTCACAATGGGCTTCATCAGAAGGCTTAAAGTCACCCAAAGGGTAATGGAGAGGCTATGCTCGGAGTTTCCTTGCCTGATCGAATCAGAAATGATTCCATCTCAGAACGGATAGCCGATGCACGATGGGGCCGAAAAGTTTTGGAGTGGCGACCGCGAACCGAAAGATGTTGCGTTGGAAGGCCTTCCGGTAGGTGGACCGATGACCTGGTGAAGATTGTGGCGGGGATTCGCTGGATGCGAGACGCACGGGATCAGTCAATGTGGTGACACTTGGGGAGGCCTATGTCCAGTAGTAGGCGTCTTTCGGCTGAAATGATGATGATGACATGCCAAAGGAGATGGCCAAAAATTGCATGAGCCTATTCCCCAGAATGGAAAAAAAAAAATACAAACAAAGAGCAGGGCGAAATATCGCTAGAATTGCTTCAATCATAGCGTTGGTGCCGGTTAATGAAATCCCTGCTGCTTTCAAAATAAATATTAGGTGACTTTGAGATGAGAGGTGTGAATGCAAAGTAGGCCTTGTTATTGCTTATTCTATTTTTAAATTAATAAAAAATAAGTAGATTACAGTACCTACTTACCAAAGTGAAGACGTTTATGATTTGTTTCCTTTTTTGTTTGTAATTGAAGACGTTTATGATTTGTTTCCTTTTTTTACAATATACGACTTTAACTAAATATGTTATTTTATTATTTAAATGTTTAACGTACTATACCACTATACCAGATTTTGTAAAGAACTCATAATAAAAGTTTTTTTATTTTTGATTTCACTCGAAAAATCGAATTTACAACGTTGCCATACAAAATTACCAAAGAACAGAACAGAACCAACCAAGAATAAGAAATTGTAAAAAAACAACCTTTTTAAAACCTGGCTAAATTTTGTTCTAAGTTACTAACGCGACATTTTGCGAAAGAGATATTCTGCGAAAGAGGTATTGTGAGAAAGCGACCTTTTGAGAAGGAGTCATTCTGCGAAAGTGACATTATGAGAAAGTGACATTTTGAGAAAGAGACATTTTACTACCAGTAGACATTTTGCGAAAGAGACGTTTTGCGCCTGAGCCAAGAGGATATACCAAACTAGTTGCTAAACCAGAATTGCTAATATTAAAAACAGCTAGTGAAAAAAAAACTCACCTGTAGATATTTTTATCACTTACTACCTAACATATACCTTCCAAAGTACCTAGGTGTCACGTTGGACAGATCCTTAACGTATAAGTCACATTGTCATAGTACAAAACAGAAAGTCGCGACCCGAAACAACTTGTTACGTCGCTTAGTTTCCACGAGCTAGGGAGCAGCACCCGAAGTTCTTAGACAAGTTTGAAACACAGGTTTAAATAAACCTAGTTCGGGCAGGTCGCTGACATCTAAATTGAACTATTGAATACTTGCGACTGTAGAATATATTTTAGTTATAGATTACTTATAAGTACTTATAATTAGTATGAGAAATAATACTACTGCGCTTAAATGTACACTTTTTGTAATACTTTTTAAATAAATTATTCTTATTCTTATTCTTAGAATAACCGGCATGTCCCTATGTTTTTCTGCTAGCGAATTTGCGTGCCCAGTGTGGGTATCGATCCGTTCACACAAAACAAGTAGATACTGCTCTAAATCAAATCAAATCAAATCAAATCATTTATTTCTTTGCAAACATGGGTAATAGGTACATAGATGTTTTTTTTTTTATAATAATGTTCTCCACATTTTGCCGTCACATGGGCATGCAAATAGTTGGTTTACAAAATATTATAAATTTAAAATAAGCGGCATGTCATTGGAATTATATAAAATATAAAAAATTAAAAATGTCAACATGGTCAAAACAATAAAAAAATAAAAAATATTATCAATGATGTCAAACAAATAAGTGGCATGTCATTGGAATTACATAAAAAAATGATAAAATAAAAAAAATAAAAAAATGTCAGCATGGTCAAAGTAAAAAAATAAAATAAAATAAATTTAAAAATATTTTCAATAATGTCAAACGGAATAACATTATGCCAACTAGAATAATAATATGTCAATTAGTAGTAACAGCATAAATAGTTTTAAATCACAACTTATCTAAAAACACAATACAAATTATAAAGAAAGGCAGAAAATCTTTTTTCTTCAGAATTCTTTCTCGGTAAGGAATTCACCGACAGTATAGTACGCTTTATGCGTTAAAAAACTTCTGAGCCTGCTTTTAAATAATGATAGCGGCAATACTTTCCATTGCTTAGGTAATTTATTATAAATGACCGAAGCCATGCAGTAGACGCTCTTGCGCATTAGTGCCGTTTTGGCGGGATGGGAACACACTAGGTTATTGTCGCGTCTATTACGTGGAACTACGTCAGTCAGACGTTTAAAACGATTTGGGTTCGTCTTCACAAACACAGCTACTTCCATTATGTACAAACTAGGTAGTGTTAATATTTTGTGCTGTTTAAAGTATGGCATGCAACTATCAGTGGATTTAAGCTTAAACATCGCCCTTAGACATCTTTTCTGGGCTTTAAAGACTGTTTCTCTTTCGGTTGAATTACCCCAGAACATTATACCGTAACGTAGGTGGGATTCTACTATACCATAATAAGCAGTGAGAAGTGCGTCCATATATACTATTGGGGATAGTGAATGTAGAGCGTATGCGGACTTACTAATTCTCTTACATAAAGTATCGGTATGTGCTTTCCAATTTAGGCTTTTATCTATTACCAGTCCCAAAAATTTTGTATTTTCTACTTCTTCTACTATTTCATTGTTGTATTGTATATTAGGGCTAATTCTAAGAATACGTTGACTAAAATGTACAACTTTTGTTTTTTCCATGTTTATTTTTAAATTATTTGCCTCTAACCAATTAACAACATTTTTTAAACAACTATTAATGTCGCTTTCATATGTCTCCACAGTTTTACACGGACGAGACGTGTCGGATAATTTTGGGCTGCCTAAAACCGACTCCTCTCAATAAGCTGTACTCGCAAGTAGGTATCGCACCACCTGCTGTACGAAGGGATGTCGCATGCGCGCTGGAAAAAAAGAACCAAGAATATTATTCCCGACATCCCCTAACCCGGGAAGACTAAAAAGCTGTAAAATCTTGTTACGCTCAACTCAGGCAATCCAAAACAGGCCACCCAAAGTACGCGGTAAGTTATGGCAAGAGAAGTGTCCACCACCCCACGACTTCTTAAAGCTCCAAGAACACCTGGCTCCCGGCAGTGAACTACAGTGGCCTATTTGGAAAACTCTAAATCGACTGCGTACCTAATTAGGCCGCTGCAAACAGATTCTGGCAAAATTGAGGTATTACTGGTCCCTCCAACACCTAGTGCGAGTGCGGCGCTCCGGATCAAACTATGCCCCACCTGCTGGAGTGTCCCAGGTGTCTCTTGACGACCTGAATAGCGCCTCTGCCGCTGCAATAAACGTGGCCACCTACTGGGCCCAAACCGTCTAATATGGAAGGAACATCGATACGATAAGAAGAAGAAGACAGACCTTCATAATGATTATACATGCAATACAATAAGCCTTCAGTAATTAAAATTTCCGTAATTTATACAATTCCAAAATGCGGGTTCTACGGATGTTGTCATAATCTCGTCTGTCAAGGTGTTTCGGCAGAAAAAGTGTTGGCAGACTTATATATTCCAGAAATGAGGATTCATACCTACCGACTGGAATTGGTTTCATGCTGGTATCAGATGGGTATATTTAGGGGTCCCGATGGGGTCACATTGAGAGCGTCTGCCAAGCACTTCCGGCAAAAAAAATACTGATAGATTTCGCTTTTCGGTATCTACCAGTAAATTTCTAACTGATGCCATAACTATTATTTCAGTATCAGATGGGTAAAGTAACGCCCCCTTTTTCGCACCGAAAATGTTTTTTTTTTTTACTTTCGGCAAGTTCCGCCGTAGCAGACTATCAAATTCGGACTTAGCATCACTTTTATGAGAACCCATTGTGCATTTTATCGCGGTATCAAGTAGGTTGGGAATTTTGCAGTCGGCTCTCCTACTATAATCCATTCCTTGTAAAAAAATCAAATGGTTACAACTTTTTACTCGTTAATGTTACAAGGTGGACATTGAAATACGTGAGGGTAGCAATCAGGTAGCAATTATTCAAGTAAAAATAATAACACGAATTTGAATAGAAAAAAAACGGAGGGTTGACCAGCCATCCTGATATCAGAATGGCTGGTCATTTTGAAGTCCCATTATTTTGTCTACAAGTTAAGTAGCAATTAATTGACTATAGGTAGTAAAAGGTAGCAAATAGGTAGCAATTTTTGGTCACCAGCCTGACGCGAACCGATACAGGCAACCAGCCATCCTGACGCAGACCAAATCCGGACTCCAAGCATGATGGCAAACCAGCACTTTGACAGACCGTGGGCGAGCCCGAGGTCCTAGCATGAGTGTGCGCTGTAAACGTAATGTAAATACGTCGATTTTAAAATAAAATAAACTCGTTTCACATATAATTTCATAATTGTATTTATAGATTTACGTTCCATATACACCGCGCGTTCGTGTTAGGGCCAACCCTAAATACCCTAAGGGCCTAGAAAAGTGGCAATCGTTTTCGTAGCGTTTCGTATTTTCACGACTCACTATTGGCTAGTCTTATGTCAGCCCGCTACTGTTTTGACCCTTTCCTCATGGTTAGCGCTCATAAATGTCACTAGGTCCTCAGAGGTCCCGGCTCAGAAGTCGTGCTTGCAACTACAGAGTTAACCAACATTATAAAGCTAGTAAATCTCGATGATTTGTCAAGCCTTATAAGCCGGTCGGGAAAAATCTATTAATATTTTTTTAAATACCTAAATGAACATTCCAGATTCATCAATTTTAGCCCCGCTTATCAGAGACAATTTTTTCAGATGGGGTTCATGGACGGCTCAGATCTCAAGTGTGTATGCAACGTGTCTCCACAGACAATGGCCCACCTTCCATCTTGAGCTGCATGCCCTGACACCTGCGCCCTTGACGATCTTATGACTGCATCAGCGAGCGGAGTTAGCACAGGTGAATTTTCGGCCAAATATATTTAATGAAACTGCCATCGAGAAACTAAGAAGAATGAACTTATGTACCTGTTAGAAATAGATATTTATAACTTCATATAAATTGAGGATATTCTTATTATAACGCAAAAAACCTTTTTGCTTAATACGTAACTGCAGTAATCATTTTGAGTTACCTCAAAACTTCGTGCCGTCGGAGCGGTTGGGGCAGTGGCTGAGTGATTGCCTGCTGCAAGGCGTATCGCGGGTTCGATTCCCGCACGGAACAAATATATGTATGGCATACAGGTAGTTGTTCCGGGTCTGACTGTTTGTGTATGTGAGTTTAAATGTTTGTAAACGCACCCACGATACAGGAGAAATTCCTAGTGTGGGGCAACGTTTTTTTTTTTTTAAACATACAGCCGAATTGACTACCTCCTCCTTTTTAGAAGTTGGTTAACAATAGTAGCCCACTGTTATACGAATCAGGTCAGAAGAACCACGCACGAATCGTGCCCAGAAGTACGCTTTCTGAATTAAACCACTTATCCATCAGGTAGTTACCTGAAGAGAATCTCCTCAGGGCTTGGTCAAGGACCTTGGCTATTTAGCCACTGGCTGTTGCCTCCATAACTAATCCGTACTTTGATCGATAATTTTGACTAATTAAACCGAATTTTGTTCCTCAGCATTTACTAAAAAAAAACAAACCAAACTACCAGACTCGGAACTAAATACAGGGTGTAAACGGTCCCTTCATGAAGCCGTCAACCAAGCTTTACATCAAACTACGCAAGAACTCTTCGTTAGCTTGACTAGAATACCCAGGCTTCTCCTACTACCGTTATTATTGCAATAGGGTTATCAGGGTTAGACTATCTAAACGGACTGTACCTTTACAGACAGGTACTGGGGTCACGGAGAATAGGGAATAAGTCTTCTTTTTCTTTGTCGTCTGTGGTACAGCAAAATAATCTAGAACGGTTTTCGAACGAACTTATCTTTGCCCCTTACTAATGCCATTCCAGATGACTACTAAAGAAAAACACTCATACAAAGAAATACAATTCGCTTAAAAAAAAAAATAAGAAGTAAAAAACGTGCAGCGTACGACTCCTTCTTGTGGTGATGTTAAAATAATGTAGTAGCCATCTTTGGTGGTGTAAATGCACTATTATACTCTGTGTGTAAATAGGACCGTACATGTCATTGTCTTGTCACAATATTAGTCATATCAACTTGTCAAAATTGTCATTCAGAGAAGGCAAAAAGCTTTTGTTGTTTAGGTTTTCTATTTTATACAATTTCATAATATCAGTTAATTAACAATCAAAAATGAGTGTTGTGCGGCAGAGTTTATCATTGAACTCATCAGTAGCGACGTCTCAACACGACAGCCACGAGGACGCCGACCCGACACAAATTAAAAATTATCTCAAAGAAAGATTGAAATCACGCATCTTCTTGGGACGTTACGTAGAAAGGAGACTTGCGGACAAACGTATCGGGTACCGTGACGTAGTTGTAATAAGTCCCGCAGAAGTGACATTAAAGAAAGACTTGTTCGATGTACAGCATAAATTGCTTACGTTTTGTCCTAACACGCACTGGATAGGTATCACAGATACGGAATCCCTGGGATATACGCCCGGCCTCTGCTTGTGGACAGAGATAGATAACCAACCCTTCGGACCCTTTTGGTTCCAAATTAAGAGTTTGAAATTCAGGGATGATGAAGTTATGGTGACATTGAAATGTTTGAGACATATTTCTGATGCATTTTTAGAAGTAGAACCAATTTTAACTGGCACAGCAAAGAAAGCTAAACCTATTGAAAACACTGACAAGAAACTAGAAACTAGTGTTGCTGCTCTCAATGAAACCTATACCGATTTTGTTGAGACTGTCAAAAGTGCTTTATCTATAAGCAATGTGAAGGAATTTGTAACATTTTTGCTCGCTTTTGTTATTGCAATCTTCACAGGAACTACTTCATTTGTAAATTTTCTTGGAAACTTCATATTGGCATTGATAAGAGAATTCTCTCTTTTATTAAAAAACTCCACACCAATGTTCCTTGGATTATTAGATTTCTTTAGTAAAATTGTTGGAGGGTTTTATATTTTATTGGCAATGTTGTTCAGACAGAGTGCTCCAGTTCCATCTAATAAAAGAACAGTAGGGCTTTATGATAGATCTCGCAGAAGTCATCATGAACAATATGATGATAGTCAGTTTGACTGATTTTAAATGTGATCTGGTTTGGTTTTATTCATTGACAGCTTTATTTATTTATTTATTCTTGTTAAAGCAATCTAACACTATGGTCTTTGTAGTCTACAAGGATATGATGTGGTGGAGTTTTTAAGTTTTAATATTGTTTATTTAGATCTCATTTAGATATGGCTATTCATTTAATCATTTACTATCTCTTGCTTGCTAAGAAGTTTATTTTGAGAATGCAATGGAATGCAAAACATTGCTGGTGTACCAAAAATGTGTTTAACCAATAATCATTCCAAATGCATTTAGGTATTAAAATATATTTCTGTTTTGTGTATTACTTAAATCATTAAATATGTATAATTTTACATAAGTCAGCAAATATTAATTATACAGTTTTGTTGGAAGTTATCTTCTTGTTATTGTAGATTTAAGTGTGGGCTGGTTCATAATATAGGCTCTTTTTATTTCCATAGTGTCTTTTTTTCAACCGGTACCACTATGACAGTTGTTCCAGCTGTAAAAAAAAATACTTATATTTTTAGAAAAATTCTACTTGAAGATGGTAAGCTGGTTAAGGTATGGCCATGTTGGAGCGAGGTTGAGTGAGTTGAAAAAAAGGCCTTTGTACTGCCAGTGTCAACACAGACTGAATTATTAAATTATGTGTTATCTACTTGAATGAATTTATAATATAATGAATTTTTGATGAGGCTCTGGATTGAGTTATGTATATGGCATAATGACATAGAGAGAGATCCCTAGATCACCAGACCTATGTCATTTTATAAAACCTGAAACTTTTTCTGTAGCAGTACCTTACCTCTGGTAAGAACAGTTGGATGTCATGAAAAGTTGGTTGTGGTGGCTTTGGTAGATAATAGGTAACAAAGGTGTGCTAAATAGCTGTTAAGTGATGTCATACTATAAAGGATGATTGTTAGATATTACATAAGGGCTAATATGATGATTCATCTCCTCCACTGCCAGACATTTTGTGTGGTGGAAACCCATCGCCAGACACCTTTACAGTACAATAAATTGTGAGTGAACTAACATCATTTTATTAAATCTAAATTTTAAATATGTTACTTAGGCAACTATTTAAAGTTGTTTCCCATGCCGCCAGACAGTTTCGATGGTTCGATCCCACTGTCAGATACCATAGAAACCAGACACCACATTTAAAGTTTGAAACAGTACTAGAAATAGATACCAATTAGTTCAGCCAGGCTTCAGACTCGCTAAAGTAGACTCATCTTTCATGGGGTACTGTTTGAGATGCTATAATAAAATTCCACAAAGTATTCTTGAACTGAATAAGACGAAATTTAAAACATGCATTAAACGCACACTATGTAAGCAAGCATATTACAAGTTGGATGATTATATCGCTGATAAAAATGCTTGGCTCAATGCCGGTCCTGCTTCCACAAGAACAGGGGCGCATAAATTGATAGCATTAAATAGTATTGTTGGAGCTGCTAAAGATTGTACAACTATCTTTGCATTGTATAAATTCAATCTCTTTAGTATTATATAACCGCATAGCCCATATTGTGTGAGTACTATGTACTAAAAAGCTGTCATTCGCTGGAAACCTACGTCTTTGAATGTGCCCTGGCGGTTAGGTTAGGTTAGGTTATATGTCATGCCACTCAAAATGTCTCGCTGATGATGGCGCGTGTGTCAGATCATTTAGTTCCCTTCAAAATGGTTGAGTTGAATGGTGCTGATACATGCTTCATGTTCGTGAACGGGCGCTGTCAGTTGTGACTGGTCATCTCTTGGTTGCCACGGCTTATTTGAATTTTTTTTTTTTTTGATTTTACTATTTACACTTTTAACGTACACATCTTGCTACATCGTTCTGACATAATGTACCATCTCAACACGAATGATGTAACCAAGGTTTTGTAAAAGTATTCTGATTCAAAAGAGTGTCCATGGAATTTCTTGCTCATTCTTCTTCACAGAGATCTACGTTAGGGAATGGGCAGCTGCAGTACTTTCACTGTTTTTATGCCTTGTGACGAGGACTTTAACTACATTTCATTGTTTCGACAATATTCAAAAGTGCCTGTTACTGGCCTACTTGAAATAAATGCTTTGATTTTGATTTTGAAAAAAAATTCAGCTTTTATTAAATGACGTAGGAGTGGCGTTCAAGGGATCTTGGTCCAATAGATCGTTGTTCAGAATGAACAACGATTTCAACAAAATGTGACAGTTGAAATACACGAATATGTCACACTGCCTGCTATAAAAACCATTAGTTCGCTCTTTGTGACATTATATTTGAGCCCATGATTCAATGCATATTATTCGCTTATAGCGATCAGTCTCCTCAGAGCACCGACCGATTGGCCCAGCAACACCATATCGTCAGGATTACTAATATTATTAATGCACACCCCGTCAATATGACATCAGATATTGGTGCTGCTGAGCTCAAGGATCATCTGGTTCATGTATAGGTTGAAGAGCCGCGGTGAGCTGAGCCCCCCCTGCCTCACCCCGCACTCCAACCGATACACGTCCGAGTGCTTCACGCTATTGCTTTGACTACTGTACCAGTACTTAAATATTGACACTGTTTCAGATAGTAGGTAACGTAGTGTCACATTCTAGTTTACGCCACAAAACATCATAACATCAAGATCAAATGCCCTTGACAGATCCAGAAAACAAGCAAAAATAGGAGTCTTACTGTCTGTGTAGTATTTGACAGTCTGCTTGAGGCACAAGATTGCACTCTCAAGCTTAAAACTGAACTGGGCGTCATGTAGTTCGAGGTGTTTAGCCAATTGCTTATCAAGTGGACTGTCCAATACTACACAATGGCATGTTTACACGCTTGCCGAAGCTTGCCAAGCGTCCACAAACACAAGCGTGTGAACGGTGTTAGGCTTGGCTTGCGTGAGCTTGCGTGAGTACGTCGCCGATCCGGACTAGTGTCGGTTTTTCACAGATCAAAGGAAGCTTTGGCAAGCGCTTGCGACGTATTTATACGTTGGCGGTTGAAGTATCGCTCACAAGCTCGCACCGAACGGAAGTATTTAGTTTTACGCGATCATGAGTAGTAATTGGTCTAACGACGAGATTATGCTCTTTCTCGAGGCCTATCAAAGTGTACCGTGCATTTGGAATCCGAAGGACGGTACCCATAAAGACAAGAATAAAGTTGCAGATGCTTGATCTCAACTTAGTAGTAGATTAAACAGACGTTTCTATGGATTTTTAACATCCACCATTTTCTCTGCCGAACTTTTCGCTTCCTTCGTTTTTGTTTACAGGGTCCGCCAAATAACTTTTTTTTTTTTGAAAATGCTATAAAAAAAAACTACTGAATATTTTCTCAAATTTCTTTTTTTATTTGAAAGTACAATCCTTCCGGTTAATAATGGAAAATAATTTCATTCAAATGGCTGCCTCGGCTGGCCATGCAGTAGCCTACACGATCGGTCCAATTTTTAAGCACATTATCGATTGTGTGCAGCTGTATTTCACCAATGGCTTCACGAATATTGTCCTTTAAAGCGTCAATTGTCTCTGGCTTGTCGGCGTAACACTTATCTTTGAGGGCACCCCACAAATAATAGTCCAACGGTGTCAAATCGCAGCTCCGAGGTGGCCAAACGACATCAGCTCTGCGGCTGATAATGCGATCTTCAAAAACAGGGCGCAAAACATCGAGTGTAGCTTCGGCTGTGTGGCACGTAGCGCCGTCCTGTTGAAACCAAATGTTGCCAATATCCTCCTCTTCAATTTTTGTGAACAAAAATTCGTTCAACATGGCCCGATAACGATCGCCATTGACTGTAACGGCCACTCCTTGCTCATTTTCGAAGAAAAATGGCCCAATTATGTCTCTGGACCAAAATCCGCACCAAACAGTGACTCGTTTTGGGTGTATCGGCTTTTCAATGTATGCGTGCGGATTTTCTGTGCCTCAAATGCGACAATTTTGCTTGTTTACATACCCGCCAAGATCAAAATGAGCTTCATCTGAAAAGATGATTTTTTTGGCAAAATCGGCATCTTCTGTAAGTCGATCGCAGGCCCACTCAGCGAAGCGAAAACGCATTGGATGGTCAGTTGGCTTCAACTCCTGAACCAATTGGACTTTGTATGGCGTCATACCAAGGTCTTTATGCAAAATTCGTCTCAATGATGTCTCCGAAATGTTCAATTGTTGAGAACGACGGTGAATTGATGTTGATGGCGCTTCACGCACACTTTCTGCCACACCAGCAATATTCTCGGGTGTACGCACTGTTTTTGGCTTTTCACGCTTTGGTTTATCGATGAGGATGCCAGTTTCTTTCACTTTTTTCACAAGATAACGAACATACGGAGCTGACGGTGCTTCTCTTCTTCCAAAATCCGTACGCAATTTTCGCACACATTCTGCAACATTACCATGATTTTGAAAGTAATGTCGCAATATTTCCCAGCGTTGTTCAAGCGTATACACAACCATATTCGTTCAGCGGAAGGATAAAACTAATTATCTGTCAAATCAGACATGAGCTAAGTGTTACCATTCACGAAATAAGCACTAGTTGAAAAAAAAGCGTTAGATGGCGGACCCGTTATTTTGAATGAAAATAAATTATGTCAAACCAAAAGCAACAGCAGACACAACTTCAACGTCTACGTCTGCCATGCTTGGCTGCCCGGAACACAAAGCACTCGCAAGCGTGTAAATGGCATCCAAGAGTTTGTAAAAGCTTGGAGCTTCTGGACGTTTGCCAAACCTCGGCAAGCGTGTAAACGTGCCATAAGAGCTAAACACACATAACGACCATAGCTAGGTTCCACTTACCTCCTTTATTAAACTTTTTTGATCTACCCAGGAAAGCAGCTTCTGCAAATTCTTGAACTGAAATGACAGGTGCTTAATCAATAAAATGCTACTTAGATATTTATTTAATGTTTTAATCTATTACTTCTACATATAAATAAAAAATTGAAGCGTCTGTTTGTAATTTCAAAATAACAGCTTTTTACAGAATGCATATGAAAGTATATAATAAACAAAAAAACATTTTTAAACTTTTTGACTGTCTGTCTGTTTGTTCCGGATTATCTCCGAAACGGCTGGAGTGCTGGACCAATTTTGACTGGATTTTTACTGGCAGATAGCTAATGTTATAAAGAGTAACTTACTACTTTAATAACCTACTATTATTTTAGAAAAAGGATTAGGGTTCCTTGCAAAAAAATGTAAACCCTTGAAATAATTAACAAAATCCGATTCAAATAGGTTATATAATAAGTAATCTTTCTATATACATTTCACGCGGACGAAGGTCCGGTTTACAGCTAGTATTTTATACAAAAGATACCTTTGCGTCTCGATGCTTGATGATATTTGTAGAATGGCTTTTTTGCATGAATTGGAATTTGTGGCATTTGAGTAATTACACTCATCATCTCAATAGGCTGAAATGTTTGTAAAATATGCGTTAAGACCAAAAATATTAGATTTAAATTATTTATTTTCAATATACCAGCATTACATACCTCTGTAGCGGTGTCTGCCACTATCAATGGTAAAGACTCATCCGGTTCTTTTTCTTTTTTATCAATATTATTATTTTTCAAGTTCGAGACAATATTGTTAAGAATGTTTGTTATTATAATATTAATTTCACTGTTGTCATACTCTTTCAGAATTTGTTTGAATAGAAGCAACAAGTCAGGCAAGAATGTTGTTAAATCGGTTTTGGATGTTCCCAGGTGACTGAAGTGAGTTAGTAAATCCAAATGCATAGTAACTTCTTCTAAGGTATGTTGTCTAAAATGGTGTAAACCATTTATAGTTTCTTTCACCTTACCTGAAAATCGAAATCTCATAGTAGCAATTCAACACTTTGATTTTAAAAAAAAATGCAGGATTTTACCCACATATTCAAGTTCCCTAACGTCCATCAGTATAGACAGTCGTCTGTCTCTTCATGACCATCAACATTGCAAGTAAAGTCGTTTTGACTGGGGCATAGATTTTCCAATGATTTTCTATGTTTGGTACGACGTACCTACTCGTATGTTGGTCTCAGTAGAAATGTTCTTTAATTTACCTTCGTCATTACGCCTGGAGTAGTATATCACACTAACATCTTTTGGTGTTTGTGGAACAATCAAGTTTAATGTGGCTTTTAATGTTTCGATTACATCTTCGTCTATTTTCGACCCTCCTTTCCTTAGAACTTTTTTAATGTCACTGGTTACTTTCGTTGTGTATTTCAGATACCGCCTCCCCTCTTCCAACTTAGCAAATCTGTATAAAAATGATGCTGCTAAAACCTGAAAAGTCATAAATTCTAAAACTTATGTTCATACCATATTTTGTAGCCTTATTTATTTACTGACTGTTGCCCGCGACCTTTGTTCACGGCAAATATTAAATAGATATTACTTCACTATTTGAATCGGATTTTGTTTGGGTTTTAATTTTTGTTGCTTGAACTCTAATACTTCTTCTAAAATAATAGTCAAATGTCGGTCCAGCCGTTTCGGAGATTAGCCGGAACAAACGGACAGACAGACATAAACTAAAAAAAAAGTTTTTTTGTTATAAGTACCGTATAATACTTTCATATGCATTCAGTAAACTGCTGTTATTTTGAAATTACATATAGGCACGTCAATTTTATTTATTTGTATGGAGTAAAGATTTATTTATAAAGCTTAATTATTATGTAGACTACCTATATTTAACTTAAAATTACGTGAAGATTGAAGAAACTGGTCAGAGGGTTGCCTTAGGGGCGGTTGAAACTAGATGCCATTAATAAATATATAGGTAGGTAAACATTATACCTGAGTGAAGTTATCTGCAAAATTTGAATACTTTTGAGGCCAAGATATGCAGACAGTCACTATGCTTTGATTTTCAAAAACATTACACAAGTCTGCGTGCGCACATCCAAGCGTAATTTCTACTCTCTCTGCATGCGCTGACGTTTCAAAGGCCTGCAAATTGTCAGATAAAATATGATTAAGCATTTTACTACAACACGGTTATCTTTGATAAAGCATCTTATGTAGCTTTAACTTCACTAAAAATACCCGTCATAGAATAGTGCCTTGGGGAACTCCAATGTAGGTATCAAAGTAAGTACTACCGCGGTCACCCACTTTTGAACCTTATAACTCAGGACATAAGGGTGCAAACTGGTCGACCGTCAGTGAAGTGAGTCATGAGAGGGTACATGAAGAAGATTCGTAAACAAGACAGGGCTTGCATTTCGACAGCAAAAAATAGTATTGTTTTTGTTATTTTTAACCTCTACGCTAGGCTAGAAGTTTAAGAGGGAACAGAGGTAGCAATTCTCGATACACTGTTTTCTTCCTGAATAATGCCTCTAGCTAGAGCAATTTTTTCTTTTTCATAAATTCAAGGTCTACTGTACACACGTCCCTGTCATTTCCTTTTTTTGCCAACTAATTATAAGTGAAGAAAATATGACCCTACAAAATTAACAAATAATGCCCCATTTTTACGGCCGTTATTAGAAGACTACCGGGCAAATTCGAAATTATTTTAACATTACACAAAATTGATAGGAACCTATATATACCTACTCTTTCTTAAAATTTTAATGTCAAAAATAATTTAATCGGCTCAGTTTTCGAGGAGAAAAAAGAGCAATGCAAACCGTCGATCTCGTCAAAATGTTTGAGATATAATCGGTCTGAGCTGCAGCCCTATCGCACTCTACGGGGAATGGCTTGACGCGGCGCGATGGCAATAGTTTCTTCAAATACCTATTTTTCAAATTCCTTGCAGGCCCGTTGTTCCCTCTTAAGCGAAGGATTCGAACCTCATCATATCAACAGATTTAGGAGCGTTTCTCTACACCAGTGATTCCCAAAGTAGTCCAGGTCCACGGGAGACTCGACGGGGGTCTACGTCGGCGTGAAAAAAGAATGGGAGTTCACAAGTTGTAAGTGGGGGTCCACGAAAACTTATCTGGTTTCGATAGTAAGGAATAAAATATTGGTTTTGCTTTACCTGTCGAGTATCGATATAGGCAGATTATAATCTACACAATAAAAAAAATCAGGTTGTAGTTCGGTGAAAAATGGTCGTATTAACAATAAAATTATTTCTATACCAATCTTCAGATTTTTTGCCAAAAAAAGCCGAACCGATCCTAGGACCGTAGTTCTCATGCAATCTTAATAGATAGCGCGAACAAATAATATATAGCAGCACCCCCCATCTACCGAAGCCAGAAAATTTTGAAAGTGGTCTTCGAGAAAAAAAGTTTGGGGATCTCTGCTATAGAGGACCGCTCTTCAATTCTAGATTTGTCAGGGGGCAACAAATACAAAGTGACAGTGATAAATATGAATATGATCATAATAAACGCCTATGGCATTAAGTCCGCCTCTGTACTTATGTGCTTGAAGTGTTAAATAAATAAATAAACCATTCTAAACATAATAATGGTTGTTACCTCATTTAAAAATATCAATGCATTTTTCGTATAAGTGCCACCCATGTACAAAAATTTCTTCACAATACGTATATTTTTTATAACTTCACCAATAGGGCTTGTAGCGTATTTGGTGTCTTCATTGAAATGTATCATTAAATCATTGTAGTCCGTCCGATTTAAACAAGTGCATTTTCTCGTTAGTCTTTTAAATATTGAACAATCATTATCTTCGTCCTAAAACGCAGGAAATATTATAAATAAACAAATATTGTTGTAGTGTCGACAGCTTGTTTGAGGTACCTATCACTTTGACCTTGGCTTGGTTTCAGCTTATACCAGTATAAGCTGTCCTCACATTTGGTGCGAAGGAGATGGCGGGGTCTGAAGCGACCGAACTAAGACCCCGCCATTCCCTTCGTGTTAGGTTTGCTTTAAACCCTGCAAACAGGAATAGCTAGGAGCCTCGCGCAGCGGGGCCACGTCGACAATTCCGGAAAACTGGTTTAGCCGGTAACATACGGGTTGTAAACGGACCATTCACGAAGCCGTCAACCAAGCATTATGTACATCAAACCAAGTAACTTTACGCAAAAATTATTGCTTGACTTTTTTTTTTGGGGTGAAATATCACGTTTTACGATAGGACTCATTGTAACGCATTCAAAACATTGTGCTGATGGATGGATTGAATAGTATGGGGGTCGTGGAGGTGTCTTAAGTAAAGTTCTTACATTAAAAACGTGTATTTAAAAAAAACTTGTAAAAAAGTTGGATTTTTGACCCCCAATATCTCCGTAACCAGTAGGTTCCCGGGTATGGTCTAGAACAAAACAATTATATAATCGCAATGACGGGGAGAACAAGTTCCTTTCGGCTTCGTTATCCATAAAGCCATTTTTGGTCGCAGATATATGTATTAAACTTGTAGCAAGTCGCAATAGTTTCGTAACTGCTACGACACAATGCGACTGCGAAACTAGATTCAGTAATTTTGTGTCGTCGTTGTTTCGATATTTTACAGCTTAATTTGTAACTACACATTTTACAAACTTTGGGTTTGGTTTGTAACTAGTGTGCAATTATATTGCACTTTTGGAGGAAACAGCTGATTTTTTGTATGTTATGGACCAACTGATTAATTGGACATTATTATTCACAATGCCCGGTCATTTTGGGAAGTTCCCAATATGACCTAATTTGATTTAAATGTTGAAATAATTGAACTGCTTAATGCTCGGGCATTATGAATAATGTGTATCATCATTGGGCCGGATACAGAATATAAGTTTTTATGTCGAACAATATTGAATAAGGTAGGAATAGACACAAAATAAAATTACGAAATTGCTCGACGATTGCGTAGCAATATAGATAATGACCCCGGCACTGTAATAAATATTGAAGTTTCGGTAATAATATTAATCATTATGCCCGACTTCACTTTTAATTATTAATATTATCCTCTTTTATATCATATGGTCCTTTAATATACATATTTCTTCTCAATCAAACATTCCTAATTAAATGTAACTTTCATCGTCATCATCATATCAGCCCGGAATCACCCTCTGCGGGGTATTAGGCCTCCCCTTTTTCTGCCACACTTCTCGATTCTGTGCGTCCCTCATCCAGGTGTTTCCCGCGATGAACTATGTAACTTTTATGATACTTTGAAAAGAAAACGTTCATCAGATTATTGGATAAATTATTAATACCTGTATGCAAATAGTATTTAATGTATTAGTTTGCGCTTCTAACTCTTTCAGTGCCTGCTCAGTTCCGTCAAAAATTGCAGAGTTCTTGGTCTGGAAACATACCACCACAAGTATAATATAATATAATTTAGCAAAGGCAAACCATCACTAATGTAATTAAAACAGACGCCCTAGCAGTAGCGCGCGGTGTTAACGTAAATACGAACTAAAAATTGAAAATGCTCGTTTTTCATTTCCATGTAACACTTACTTGGTCTTAAGACTTCATTAAATCTATGGGCGATATTTACCTATTGTGCTAGTCGCAAAATTAAAGTGTTCTTGGGCGCTTGTGTTGTTATTAAAACGAGTATATAGGGCTCGGGCCTCAGAACCTTATTTTGTGTCGGTTGATAGTAGAGCGCCGTAAAAACCGGCCAAGTGCGAGTCGTACTCACACGCACACAGGGTTATGTAGCACCAAACAATATAATAAAAATATTTTGAAGGCTCATTCATGTTGTATTGTATTATATTCAACAGCAAAACTAAATTTGTTTTTCATAGTACACAAAGTTATTGCTACAATTTGATAAAAAGTCCCATATCTCAAAAAAATTAAGATCAAATCTTATTCAAATCAATTTTTGTTGAATTTTTTTTTACATTCTACAATCCAAAATTTTTCCAAAATTTTCCTCCTCTTACTTTAGAAATTAGAGGGACACACATTTTACCACTTTCGAAGTGTCTATCTTTCAAACGATTGATTTTGAGAAAAAAATGGTTTTAGGAACCTCAACGTCAATTTTTAAAGATCTATCTATAGACACCCCGCACGTTTAGGTTTGATGTTTTTTTTTTTAAAATCGGTTCTATGGACCCATTCATTTTTATTTTTGTGTAAAAATCGTAAAGCGGTTTACAGAATATATCTACCTACCAAGTTTCAACTGTGTAGTCCTAATAGTTTCGGAATAAAGTAGCTGTGACATACAGACGGATAGACAGACAGACAGACAAATTATTTTTTTCGTGCATGACTTCGAAGAATTTATATTGTGGCGTAATAGCTGTGGTAATAGATAGTGTGACCTGTGTGCATCCATTAAACGCCAATTTGGTCTGTTTATTTTTTCATTGTTGTCGATAAAATAAAGTCAAAATAACGAAATAACACTCTTTTTTTGGGCTGTCGTGTAGAAACAAAACAAAAGGAATTAAAAAAAACCGGCCAAGTGAGAGTCGGACTCGCGCATGAAGGGTTCCGTACCATCGTAGTAGGCGCGCCCCCTTTCATTTTTAATTTAGTTTTAACCGACTTCTAAAAGGAGGACGTTATCAATTCGCCTGTTTTTTTTTTCTTTTATGTTATGTTTACTATTTGTTGTTATAGCTTTCTTATAGGTTTTACTGTAATCTATAGGCAAAGAACTATTTTTTGTACCAAAATTTTCAGCCCTGTAATTCAAACATTATGATTTGACGGCACGCAAATTCAGCAATAGACATGACGATAAATTGAGTGGTTTGAGCCGGGCAGGATTGGCGTTGGGATTCGCTGTCCATGATTGGCTCAAAGTACTGCTGCTGATGACGGGGTGATGGTGAAGGAAGTAGCTTCACTTCGCTCGGCAATAGATATGACGATAGATTGAATGAGAATGTTTGAACTGGGCAGGATTGGCGTATGAACTCGTCGCCCATGAGTAGTTCAAAACATTGCGGCTGTAGCGGTGTGACTGTGTGAGAGTGAAGGAAGTAGCTTTCAAATCGCTCAAGCCCTAAAATAAACGATTATGATCAAAATTTTTTTTATAAGTAAGAATATATTTTTTTATTTTTGTTATCTTTGTTAAATAATAATTAATCGAATTATGTACAGGTGATTTTTTTATGATTGATAAATTGTTTGATAGGTAGAAGATATCTCATAAACAATAATAAGGAACGAAGGGACTCGTTCTTGAAGGATGGCCGACTGTAACAAGACTTATCTATGTGAGGGTAGATTTATATTATATTGTGTCATTTTAAATCCTTCAAAAGTGTAAGTGTCACTGTCAGTTATAAAATTATTTTGACATTGAAGTGAATTGTCAGGTTTAACAAGTCGCTGATATGAATCAGTCTTGAACGAGGCACCGGAGTGATAAGGTTTAAGGTTAGTAAAATAATGTGATATGTACTGAACTAGGCTGAATGATTTATAATAAATATTGTTATTGCGTTGATTTATTCGTTGTTTCAATTCTATGATTCCCTTCTGAAGTATGATTACAATCGCAATGATGGGGAAAAGAATTGCCTTTCGACTTCGTTAAGGGTGCTTTTACACCCATTATACCACATTAACATATTGTGCATCATTTTAAAACAAATACAAGTTTTATAAATAAAATTAACATAACATCACGCCTGTAATACCCGGAGGGTGCAGAAGTGTACCTAATAGTACACCCACATTTCGCCAGTTATGTCAGTTATTAAGTCCTATAATACCTACCACTATAAACTTCGTTCCACCTTTTGAGTATTTTTAGCAGAGATGTTATCGATATGATATTTCGGATCTGGATACGGATATGGATTTGGAAGGAATAAAATTATATCGGTTTCGGATACGGTTACGGATATATAATTATTTCGGATTATCCGTTAGTTTCGGATAGTTTTGGTTACGGATATTACATTGAAGATTGACTATAAAAAACAAACTGCAAGATTCTCGTGGCGTGCGAGCGGTGAAACAAAAACCTGTCGAAACATGTCGTTTTATTTACACTCCGCTCTTATACAAAACTATTCGAAACATGTGAAACGGATACGGTTACGGTTACGGATATATTTTTATTTCGGATATCCGATAGTTTCGGTTACGGAGCTCCATAATATACCTGATTTTTAGGTTAATTTTACCTACTCGTCTGTTAGTGTAGGTGTATTTCTTACAAATTTCAGTCGAAATCATATAAAAATAATTTTAAAAAAGTAAAAAAAAAATAAGAGTAATTTCATACACCAATCAATAATGCTGTCGGAGGTATAGGTTCGTTTTCATCTGTGTTTGCAGGAGAGAGATCTTTTGAATAGGTTTTAGATTGAATGTCCTCTATTAGATATAACAATTTTCTCGTGCTGTCTTTTAGATTGGCTGGTGGAGCCTGAAATGACAACGAAATGTGTGGTAGGTACTAAATAACTAATGGAACTTCAAGTAATCATAAATTATGAGTTCTTGTTCTCGGACAATGGTTTTGAATTCTTGCGGGAAATTGCGTTTTATTGCAGTCATTTGGATTCATTGATGACAACAAAACGGAAATAATTCGCAAGATAATGCAGCACAGACTATGGGTGTCTGTGTTGCGGCCACCTTTGTATTTACGCAGCCGGGCAGCTCATAACCTGGGGCCCCGATTAACATCCAAGGCGGACACAACGGTCCCTCTATAAAGATAAATAAAAAAGAAGTTATAACCTACCACTTTAACCTGAGAGTAAGGTTCTTTATAGTAAGGTTCAAAGCAAGATCTAATCTGATTCGGGTATGAGGGTTGATGGTCTATAAACAATGCAACGTTTTTCTTTGATTGTGACATCGGGCATGCTTGATCATTCACTAGTTCCACTTCCACGTCACTCGCATTGATACTATCATCCAGTGGATTATGCCTGACCAGACCCACTTGTCTTTTATGTCTTCTATCAAATTCCTCACGTCTGCTAATTATATAGCTTGATGAATCAATGATTTCATAATGTTTTTGTTTATTGCAACGCTTGGAATCGTTTTCCATTAGGTAAAGATAAAAATTAGTGCAAAAGACCGCAAAAACACTGCATCAATGCGAGTTTGTAAGCATAAAACAATTGGTTGATTCAAGTATGATAAGTATTCATGATTCCATGCTGTAATAAATAGTGAATGCTATCCACTCAAGATGTTTCGAGTCTCGCCATTTTTGAATTTTGGAGCCATGAGCAGTTATTGTGCCAGTTTTGTTTGAATGTAAGAATAGACAACAGAGTGTTTGTTTATGGTTTATTAGTCATGGAATTAATAAGTACTTGTTATAGATGAGTTATGTTTTTAATTGTATAATCTCTCTTATTTAGTTAAGCTCAGATTGTCATTCTCACTTTAACCGGACTTTGCTCTAAGGTGAGCAAGGTCCGTGGCGTTTTTGCCGAAATCCACTTGCCTTGTTTCAGCTCTACTTTAATCTGATCAATGCTTTCCGTTTCATTCATGATCCTTCAATGACACATAATCTATGCACATAATAGATTATTGAGGTACTTAATTGGAAATATACTGAACCCCTGCCCTTGACTGGTTTGCACTTACTTGACTTACTTGAAACCATGCCAAGGCAAAAATTTTCTGTATCATTCATACTGTCATACTGTCATTGTGTGAGTGTGGTGTGATGTCGATGTCATAACATAAATGTCAATTCATTGAATATATTGAATGAAGTGGTGAATGTAAACAAAGCGGAAGGTGCACGGTTTATCGAAATATTTTTGTATAACAGATTATGAATAATTATAAAAATAAAATAAGTTATGATAGCCCCTGCGATTCAGATAATGATTGGACAAACTCTTCAGATGACTCGAAGTATTCAGATTCAGAAAGGTAACATTTGAAAACTAGTTGATTTAAAGTTTCATGAAACTTTTCCTGAACATAATTCAATATTATCTGATCACAAAATTTTAGCTCAGTACCAGAGTGGGATTCTGATGTAGGTGAAGACGGAGAATTGGTGTTTATAAAAACAAAAACCAATAACGAGGCTACTAACATCAAAACGCCTCTTCTAGAAAACTGTGAAACTTTTAAACTCAGAAACAACTTCAAAAGATCTTCTACAAGACGTTCTACTAAAGGTAATAAAAACAAATTGCATTTATTCTTAGTATCTGTTTGAGACAGATAAAAAGTTGTTTTTTTTTTTACCAAAAGTAATGAAGGTGAGCTGTAACTAGCAACATGTAATGATTTAACTAGTTTTTATGATCAACTGACTGCTTTGTTGGTCTAGTGGTCGCAATCGCGGCTGCTGAGCTTGAGGTTCAGGGTTAGATTCCCAGGTCGGACAAATTGTTATTGGGTTTTTCCATCAGGAATTTCTAATTCGCAGCCACAGAGTCTGAATATGTGCCCGGTTGATGGCAATATGCTCGCTCTCTATTACATGGGACAAACATAACTAGGGAAATCTGGGTGTACTATTATGTACACCTCTGCCTAAACCTTCGGGGATTACAGGCGAGATGTTAAGTTAAATAACTTTTATTCATCAATTATAATTGTTTTCAAATAAATAAAACCATTTAATAAAAGTAAGGGCGGTGTTTTAGAGTTTTCAAATATTACACAAATGTAAATGAACGCCATCTGCTGCCTCATACAAATGGGTCGTCTGAATGGACTAAATATTGAGCAATTACTTATTTACTTAAATGTCATTTTTCTAGGTCGAATATTCAAAGTTTTAAAAGCACATAAGTCAAAAAATACAGAGAGTGGCATTAGAAAAGAAAATGATGGAGTATTGGCTTCCAGTGCTAATAAGAATGTGCCTACAAATGAAAAACTTATTATTATTCAGGTATGTATTTAACAAGGGACTGTAAATTCTTCTTAATTGAATTTTTGTTCATTTTCTAACTGGGTGACGAGTAACCCTATAGTGTAATTTACGTTTTTTTGTGAAGCTGCTGAATTGACTTAGACTTTGACTTAGACTTAAATTCAAAATATTATAATTATTAATATGTTTCACCTAGCCTTTTGCCAACTATGTTGGGGTCGGCTTCCAGTCTAATCGGATGCAGCTGGATACCAGTATTTTACACGAAGCGACTGCTCCACTGATCTGACCTCCACAACCCAGTTAGTACTGGGTAATAGGATACCCCTTGGTAAGACTGGTTGTCAGAGTTTTTGGGCCACTGACTACCTGCAACGACCGTCAAAGATCTACAAATGACAGCCAGGACCAACGGCTTATCGTGCTTTCCGAGGCACGGAGGAAACTCGGTATACAATGTGGTCACCCATCCACAGACCAACCTAGGGAAGCACAGCTTAACCTAAAGATCGACACAAGTGGCTGTTATTATTATTATTTTATTCTTATAAAATAACTATCTTTCTTTTCAGGTTAGCAAAAGCATGATATTCAGCAGCGAAACAAATTGCCAGATTGAAAAGCTTTTTGGCTTAAGCCTAGAGACACATTCAGATGGCAAGACATTAACAGTCACAGATTTTCTAACAGAAGCCAGAGCTATATACACTCCCAAAATTAAAAAGGGATATTATTTATCAAAAATAAATGGAGTTGATGTTAACTCTTATAACATAAATAATATTCTGCAAAGAGTAGTAGAAGATCATAACAGTCCAAAATTAACATTTCAAGTGCCAACTGAAGGACATAACATAGATTTAGAAAGATTATTGAAGACTAAAAATGCTCCAGAAAATTCTTTGACTCATTTGTTAAAAGAGTCCCTGTGTTCAGTTCTGTACTTATGCTGCAATGATATAGAGTACAACAGTAATGATGACAAAGGGGTTCTCTACTGCTATCCAAGACCTTTCAATCAGAACTTTTTGTACAACACTAGAGGGGCCTATGTCACTTTGAATCATCTGGCTCCAAAGTCTTTGGGGACGAGTGAACCCACAAGCTCAACTGTTCTACACAATAATACTCTCATTAACGTAACTTACACATCACATTACAATGATCTACTATTGCTAGCATTTCCTAATACTGAAGCTGATTTGTTTGCAGCTAAAAAAGTAATAGCGGACATAGTAAGGTTGTTAGAATTTTTGTATGGTTCTCTTAAATCTAGCTTTACTAAACCTAATAACGTTGACAAATTGGATGGTTTATTTGCCCGTATGTTTGTTACTCTGATCATTAATAACAAGGGGAATAAAGACGATGGTGTTAGGAATGTTGGTTTATATTTTGAGGATATGTTAGCTGCGCATTCTGTGACACTGCCCCTGGAGGTAAAGGTACAAGTTGACGATGCTATAACCGAGTTGGAAGCAGCTGATTATCGTGAATGGGTAAATACTTTTTTTTTATCATAATAAATTCTTAACTAACCTTTGACATTTGAGAATGTGGCTGTGATCACATAGAGCTAAATTTGAATTCTAAGTAAATTCCGAAAATTCTTTCACTAATGGGAAGCTACATTATCCCCGAGTGTCATAAGATGCATCTTATTGACCGCCACGGACGTCTATGAACGTCATATCAAAAAGTGCTCACGTCGCCTTTGACGGCATGGCACGTCGAAAATAACACTTTTTTAAAGCGCTTACTATTTGACGTCCATAGACGTCCGTGGCGGTCAATAGAACGTTCCCGTAAATTAATTTCTGTACATAACGGGATCGAAGCGTCTAGCAAAAGCCAGTTCGCTTATAACAATATGCAGGCAACTTACACATCGCTCTACAGATTTCAGCCTTAGATTTAATATTGATAATTAATTATCACAAAATATTTTTTCAGACTGACGACGTAGAAAATTTTCAAAGACTGTACACAGTCATTGGATCCTGTTTATATTATTCGGGACATTTATTAAGTTCGCACCTGCAAGATGAAGACTTGAAAGAAATCCATGCATATTTGCGTTTAAATGGTGTTCTAAAATTCAGTACAGTAAAGGAATTGGAGAAACTTGTATTGTGGAGGGAAGTGTTTATTAATGAACACAGAAAACAGAACAAGAATGATGGGAATGAATACAGGTATACATCCATTAGAAAAATACATCAGAAATAAACACTGACTTTTCAAGTACATACCATTGTTAAAATAAACAATTGTTGGTGTAGTGTAGAAGAACAATTCAAATTATTATTAAATAGATAGGATAATCTATTGTTTAGAGCAAGGCTGCTCAACTCCAGGCCCTCGGGCCACAATATGGCCCACCAATACATTTGAACTGGCCCTCCAACAGTGGTCAACTGATGAGTCTTTTGCAAACAGATTTAAAAAAAAAACTAAAAAAAAATTGTTTCTTTTTATGAACCCATTTTTTCTCAGTAAGCTATTATCTAGATAGAAATTAATTAAACTTATTTTAATTATGAAAGTATATTTAAAGCAACTGTAGTCATAGACAAGTTTTATTTAGTAGATGACCCACAATAACACGGAATCAAAATTTTGGCCTACCATCAGAATAATTTGAGCAGCCTTGGTTTAGAATATGTAATGCCTTAGGCAAATCCATAGAGTGAACTTGGACTCGGACATTTCATTCGAAACTAGACCTTATTTATATGTTGTTAATGTTCATGTATGAATGTTTCATAACAGCTACTTATAGGAATATGCACATTAACTTCATACGAATATTTTGCATGAAACGCTACTATTCTTAGCTTGAGTAAAGTCTTAGCCAACGTAAATTCATACGTTGCTAGTGGTAACTAGACACAAATTTCAATATCGAAAGATTGACCCCAAGGCATCAAAGGGAATTTCTCTTATTTCTTTTCTCGGCATTGAACATTAGAATCTGTATCTTGTTACGTCAAGAGACGTATGAATTTACGTTGGGTAAAGATAAAATGCCTTGCCCTACCGTCCCCGGTTTGTGCTTGGCCATAATTTCGCTGCAGTAATAGCAAAGAAAATAAGAAGTATGTGTTACGTCTGTAATAATATAATAAACATACAAATACTTACATAAACTGACGCCTTTTTATCTTGGGGGTAAGCAGAAACTACCGTTTTTCCTACAACTCCGCTATTCTTTTCTGATTAATGCGGGATCTAAAACAGTTAAATTGTTTCTCTGGGACTTCGTCGAGATTTATTGTCTCGGCGCTTTTCTGGTGGTCGCGATTGTTCATTCTGGCTTTCAGGTCCATGGTTGCTGGTATTTGTATGGCCTACAGGTAGTTGTTCCGGGTCTGGCTGTTTGTGTTTGTAAACGCACCCACGATACAGGAAACATTCCTAGTGTGGGGCAACGTCTTTTACAAAAAATAAATACGCAGTAATAAACAATGTCCCTTATTTGTAGAATTTCAGATGGACGTTGGTTTCTCCTTACTGTCGGTAAGGGACACTTCATATTGGCAACACTAATGGAAGCTGGTGGCTGCACAGAGGACGTAAGTACCTATTTTCTGGGAATTCTCAGACTCCACGGAGTATGGATTCTTGCCCGGTTGATGGCAATAAGTTCGCCTCCTATTACGTGGAATTTTAAATAACTAGTGAAATGAGGGTACAGTTTACTAAACGTCTGTCTAAACCTTTGGGGATTACAAGCGTGATGTTACATAATTATTGTTTTTCGTAAATTTTTAGGCTGTCGGTGTAACACCTCCTTCGCCATTTTACGTAGAAGAATGCGAGAGTTGTTTGGAGTTACTGTATGATGTGGGACTGAACAAATACCTCACATCCTGGTACTGTTCCAACTCACAACCTCAGGTGGAAACTTCACCAGAATATCTTACGAAGTATGGAAAGAAAATAAGGGATGTTAATAGTGAGTTGTGTTGCTGTCCTGCTTTTAATCAACGATGCTTGGAAAAATCTTCGAGGAGCTCGTGGCTAAATAATAACAGCCGCTCGGATCGATCTTTAGGTTAAGCCGTGCTTGCCTAGGTTGGTCTGTAGATGGGTGACCACCTATTACATACCGAGTTTCCTCCGTGCCTCAGAAAGCACGTTAAGCCGTTGGTCCCGGGTGTCATTTGTAGATCTTTGACAGTCGTTAGGTAGTCAGTGGCCCAAAAAGTCTGACAACCAGTCTTACCAAGGGGTATCGTATTACCCAGTACTAACTGGGTTGTGGAGGTCAGATAGGCAGTCGCTCCATGTAAAATACTGGTATTCAGCAGCATCCGGTTAGACTGGAAGCCGACCCCAAAATAGTTGGGAAAAGGCTAGGCTGATGATGATGCTTGAAAAAATCTTCAGGAAACTGTTTAATTGCTACGCTGGCATAGCCCCTCCCAACCCAACTCATCTAACTATGTTAGGATCGGCTTCCAGTCTAACCGGATTAACCGGATGCAGTTGAGTACCAGTATTTTACATGGAGCTGTCTATTAGACCTCCACTGGCAACACAAGGCTATTTCTTTAAAAAAAAAATTCATCCCTAAACACATCGATAAATGCTTTAGTTTCAAGATCTATAAACGTTACTTATCACGTACTTTAAATAAGCGTTATTTCTATTACGTACTATCAAACTGCAAGACGGAGACGGGGATAAGTATGTTTAAACGAAAACATATGCTAACTAACGTTTTAAGATCGGCCTTAGATTGTATTGATGTACAACATTTCTAACACAATACCCATTTATTATTTCAGCCCTAAAACCAGACTCGGCACTCAAAACCTCAACCCTAAAGCTCTCAAAACTACAAACGGACAAACGTCGTCACAATTCCTCTGAACAAATCAACGTAGGGTCTAGTACCAGCGACATGAACTCTATGAACTCTCTCACTAACTATGGCAGCCACCATAGTTTGTTCGCTCAGTCTTATAATACTGTGCAGAAGTATAGACACTCGAGCTTGGATGTCAGCGGATATTCTGAAGATTCTAATAGCTTGAAAAGTAATAGGTAAGGTGCCCGTTGTCATTCTGTTGTCTTTTACTAATGGAGGAAAAAAAAAGAAGGAGGTTGTCAATTCATATTTTGTGTGTTTTTGACATGATGGCAGTTACAGTCCTTTCACATTTTTTTTACCTCGGACCACAGCTACACCAAGCCAACCGCATCCTTATTCTGAATAGAGATAAAGATCAATATGATTTGGACGGTGATGTAAAATTGAATTAAAGTACCGGTGAAAGGATTGTATCCTATATGAAATTAAATCTGCTGCCAAAGTAATTTATGCTCAAAGACACATCTTTTAAATGTAAATATGGGCTAAAATAGCCACTGTGGAGCCCTGCCACAGCCAGAAGGCGTCGCGGCAGGCCTTGCTGTGGCCTTGCAGATGGCGGGACGAGCTGGACGAAATTAACGATCAGTGATCCACATTAGCCCTGGATCGAAAAAAGTGAAAGTCTTAGGGAGAAGCCTTGGGCCCAGCGATGGGATGACGCATGCTAATATCAGCATCAGTACTGTAAAGATATGGTCGTATTTCCCAAACTGCTTTATTCTAGAGAATAAAATGTCGTAATCTCGTTGGTCTAGTGGTCGTAAGCGCGGCGGCTGCTGTCTTGGGTTCGATTCCCAGGTCGGGCAAAGTGCTATTGGGTTCTTCCATCAGGAATTTAACAGTAGGAGCCACGGAGTCTGGATTGGTGCCCGGTTGATGGCAATAGGCTCGCCTACTATTACATGGGACTTAAACATAACTGGGGAAATGTGAGTGTACTATTAGGTACCTTTGCTTAACCCTTCTGGGATTACAGGCGTGATGTTGTGTAAATAATTAATGATGCTCTTTTTTCAGTGAAGTAAGTGAGGAACGTGTGCAAGGCAGAAGAGCGGACAGAGAGCAAAGGAATCGTCGGGACTCTTCTGGATCAGACTCAGATTGGGACAGGCTGGTGAGAAAAATGACAGCTTATTATTTTATACTTTTCCGCCATTGCAAACCTCCTTGATACTTTACTTAAAAGAAGAACGTAATAAATGTGCATTTATTCAAATTATTTCTTCAAGGTCTGTGTGGGGACGAAAATCAATATTTAATTAAACATGTGTATTGTTCATTTCAGGATGGGAGCAGAGCCAGTGGAAGTATTGATATGTCTGATATCAGGAAATCCTTGCTTAACGAAATAAATCACGTTACTGCACAAAGGTGAGATAAATATCTAAACGAAAAGTAAAAAAACTACTCTACGTCGTTGTAACAGATTTAAAATACAATCTAACATCACACTTGATTCCCACAAGGGCTACGAAGAGGTGTAAACGGACCCTTCACGAAGCCGACAACCAAGCATTCTATACATCAAACTAAGTATCCCTACGCAAAAATGATTGCCGGAAAACTTTTTTTGGGGTGAAAAATCACGGTTTACGATAGGGTTCTATGTAACGCACTCAAAACGTTGTGCTGATGGAGGCATTGAAAAGTTTAGTGGTCATATTTCAATTTTAAAGTAAAGTTGGAACTTTGATCTCTAAAATCTCCGTAAGTATAAGGTTCCAAAGCGATGGTCCGGGAAAAAAATATCTTGCATTGATGAGGAGAACAAGTGTCTTTCGGCTTCTTTTAGGGTCTTTCTTTTCTTGGGTGAAACGTACCTAACGAACTAAAATGGGCGTCATTTTAGTTCGTTAGGTACGTTTCACCGTCTATTCGAACGGATTCGATATTTTTTCGATTTTTGGAGCTCGTGGCTAAATAATAACAGCCGCTCGGATCGATCTTTAGGTTAAGCCGTGCTTGCCTAGGTTGGTCTGTGGATGGGTGACCACCCATTACATACCGAGTTTCCTCCGTGCCTCGGAAAGCACGTTAAGCCGTTGGTCCCGGGTGTCATTTGTAGATCTTTGGCAGTCGTTAGGTAGTCAGTGGCCCAAAAAGTCTGACAACCAGTCTTACCAAGGGGTATCGTATAACCCAGTACTAACTGGGTTGTGGAGGTCAGATAGGCAGTCGCTCCATGTAAAATACTGGTATTCAGCTGCATCCGGTTAGACTGGAAGCCGACCCCAATAATAGTTGGGAAAAGGCTAGGCAGATGATGAGGTACGTTTCACCGTTTATGTTTAAGTCCCATGCAGCTATGGGCGAGTCATCATCATCATTTCAGCCGAAAGACGTCCACTGCTGGACATAGGCCTCCCCCAAGTGTCGCTACATTGACCGGTCCCGTGCGTCTCGCATCCAGCGGATCCCCGCAACCTTTACCAGGTCATCGGTCCACCTAGTGGGAGGCCTTCCAACGCAACGTCTTCCGGTTCGCGGTCGCCACTTCAGAACTTTCCGGCCCCATCGGCCATCCGTTCTGCGAGCAATGTGCCCTGCCCACTGCCACTTAAGTTTGGCTATTCTTCGGGCTACGTCGGTAACCTTGGTTCTCTTACGGATTTCCTCATTTCTGATTTGATCACGCAAGGAAACACCGAGCATAGCTCTCTCCATTGCCCTTTGGGTGACTTTAAGCCTTCTGATGAGGCCCATTGTGAGCGACCACGTTTCGGTCCCGTATGTAATCACTGAAATGGGCGAGTCTATTGCCATGAACTGTGCAAGAATCCAGACCCTCGGCTGCTCCTGAGACCTCATGAAAAAATCTACACTCTTTGTCTCGCATGGGAATTAAACCCAGGACCTCGTTCAAAAAAAACCGCCAACGAGGGAGTCAATGAACATTTTTCTTTTCATTCATAAAATTAGGATATTTTTTTAAACATCTCCCACACGCCTTTTACAGAATTACAGCAGGTGAAGAAAACGTTTTATTCCACTTCGTACAGCTGGAATCTGAAAAGGGTATACTGATAGCTCCAGTAAAGAATATAGAGATGCAAGCCAACAATGTACTATATTCTTACATAATGAAGACATTCAGGTCTGCTTGTAAACGCATACATGAGCTGTTGCAGCATAGTATACGGTAAAAATATAGAATAATATCGCATATTTTTTTATCTTTATTTTAAAATAGTCTCAACATTAAATTCTTATTGTTGACTAATATTTAATCGAGAGATTGATAGTAGAGGAGACTACTTATATCTGCAAGCGCAGTGATGGACGCCCTCCAGCTATATGGACCGTTGACCTTAAAATCTTCATAATCGTGGAACAGTGGCAGACATGAAGTAAAATGAAGCATGTGATTTTTCTAGAAAACCGTAGAATTACTAGTTGTTATTTTTATTCCATCTTAACGTAAACCCTATTTGTCAGATGTATGTAAATTTTCAACATTACAGATTTAGTATTAAAAAAGTTGTTTAAAAAAAACAGTAAAAATATTTGAAATGGCTGCCCTGTTCTACGATTATGACAAAATAGTGTCTGGCTTACTTAGATTAAATTTAATGCTGAACGTGGAGGGCGGGGTGTTGTGGCTCAGCTTAGGGGAAGCCTATGTCCAGCAGTGGACTGCTATAGGCTGAGTCGATTGTAAAAAAAAGTATCTTAAACATGCTTTTTTCTTACCTAAGTGCTCTTAGCTTTTCTGATGAGGTCGTGTATGTTAATTTTCAGATTTAAGAAGAACCACGCTCCATCGAATCCTCTGAACAAAATTTTGGTGGCTGTCAAAGAGTATGGAATGCTTTTTCAAGCACCTATTGATATTTTGAGTCAATGCGGCGTCAGTAAGAAGAATACAGAACCATACTTGTTTTGGGTTGTCGGGTAAACAAAAGAAGGGACATAAACTATTACCATAGATTCAGTCTAGAGTCTAGAATATTGTGTGAATAGGTTCAGAATCTAGACCCACCCTTGTTGAAAAAAGCTTTTCCAAAGCGAAGTGCAGCCTTCAAAGTCAATATGCATGTAACATGTGATTTTCTGAACCATGTACTAAATTCGTGGTAAAAGTTCATGTCGCGGCTTGTGTGCAATCACGTACCTATATTTGCATGTAATACCAACATTTTAAAAGTAAAATACAAGTTAAGACAAACAATTTTTTTTTTATTTCAGCCGAGTTTTCAGTGAGCCAGAGCCCAGAGAATTATATTTATGCTATCACGAATCCGTACCTCAAGATCTAACCGAAGTGGCTTATTTGCTCTCTTATTTAGATTAAGTACATAAGTATTGTTACACAGACTGTATTTTTATACATTTATAGAAACGTATTCCGTCCAACTAACATAGTAGTAGTATATATTAGAATTATATTTAATATGTAATATTGATCGGTGCAAATTCCAATAAACATTTTTTATTACGTATCTTTTTTTTTGTATCATGTACTGTCCCACTGCTGGACAAAGGCCTCCCCCAATTCTTTCCATGTGCTCTTTTCCCGTGTCTCCTCGAACCATCCCTCGAGGTACGCGTCCCAGATCGTCTCGCCAGCTCTTTCTGGGCCGGCCTCGGCGGCGCCGTCCGTCTTCTGGCATCCTTCGTGTGGATGTGGATCCACACGATGGTTCTTTATCTAACCTGTTTTATTTGAGTCGATTTTGCGAACTTTAGAGCACAAAATAGCAACTTATTGTCCCTTTCCCACGTTTCGCTCCATATTTTCGATTTGAACTTTCCGCTTTTGGCATTTGAACTTGCCGCCTAATTACACCGGAAATGTGCTTTTCAGAAGTTATAAGCATTGTTATTGAAGTTGATAGAAAAAGGAGTGTCACAAACTACAATTGAATCATAGAAATTCGTAATATTATTTGTTATTGCTGCAAATATTTATCTTAATTATTTTACTGAATGTTTCAGTGAATTATTAAATTAATTACCATAGACAGAAGATTACCAAGCGTTGTGAACATCCGTCTCAATGAATCAGGCTATTATACCCAGTGTCGCGTTACGGTAAGGACCACAATGGCACATCAACAATTATAGTCAATGTAATGTCTATTAAACATATTAGGATACATTGTTGAAAAAATTGAGTTGTTTCCGTTAGCCGTCGCGTCGTGTGCGAAATTGCAGATTGTAAGAATCGTTGCGGTGGTTTAAATAATTCCTAATAGCAATGGCAAACAAAAAATAAAGACAACTGTTTTTATGGATTTCTGTGTTTTTGTGCTGTATGAAGATTTGATTAATGTCAACGATGATAACCAAAATGCAATCACAAGCGAACGTCTCCGTGCCGCAATCTGTCACGACGCAACCACAGTCTCAGCAAATAGTTGGAGTAGGAGTTCCTGCAAATGCGGTGATACTGAAAATGTCAGATATTCAGCAGATATCTACAGTCGGTACGTATTACGTGGTGTTATGAACGTGAACATCTACAGTGAACCTGAAACTTTCCATGAACTTGGAATTTTCCTAAGAATATCAATAGGCCTACTGGAAGCTTTCTGTGATTGTTAGCATAACATTAGTAATGATCAGCTTTTGTCTTTTTTGCGTAATCAAAGTTGGTTATTAACGTGTGAATGTTAGATGTGTGTACATTTATAATATCCTTGGGAGACTTCTATTTGTGTTATTTTTTTGTTAGGTTATGCAGCTGTCTTATTTTTGTGCAGCAGCTGTAGCGTAGTGGAACAATAATGCAACCTTTAAATATTGCAGTTGATTGCATATATGCTTTTTTTTCACTGACTATTTATTATTTTTTAAATTAGTGACTGCTAGAAACAATTTCCATCGTTAAATTAGAATGGTCTTTTTGAATGAAAATTTTAACAAAGTGTTACCAACATATTAGTACTTATTTGAGGGCTCAAATAAATACTAATATGTTGGTAACTTCAATACTATTTAAAAAAAGAATGGGCAGGAATTTTTTTTTTCCTAATTACTCAGTATTTTTACTAACTCCATATAATGCTTGTCTTCACCCACAGTAAATAAGAAAACATCTAAATGAATGTTACAATGCACAGTATTAGTGTGCTTTTATTTATTTATTAAAACTTTATGTACAAGTAAAAACTGTACAAAGGCGGACTTAATGCCATGGCTTATTTACCGGTGGTGTTCATTGTATAGCTTTATAAAAGGCTCCATTTTCTTTATGTTCATGAAATCTAACCAGCATATCTTTGTTGTCATCAGGACTACTAGAGCTTGCCCACCGAGAGTACCAAGCGGGTGATTATGAGAGTGCAGAGCTGCACTGCATGCAGCTATGGAGACAAGATGGCACGAACACCGGTGTACTCCTCCTATTGTCTTCCATTCACTTCCAGTGTCGGAGATTGGACAAATCTGCCCACTTCTCCACTTTAGCTATTAAACAAAATCCGCTGTTAGCTGAGGCTTACAGGTAACTTACTTTTAAATATATTATATCTATGCTAATATTATAAAGAGGTAAATTTTTTAAGTTAGAATGTAAGGAGGAAATGCCGTAATGACTCATACAATTTAAAAAAATCTCGCACTAAAGGAAAACTACACTTACCAAGTGCCATAAGATGTATATTTCTATGATGCAGAGAAAGTCGCGAGCAGAAGCTAGTGTTATAATAAATTAAAATCAACATAGCTATAGTATTGTGCCTCTATGAACACAATTGTTATTGTAAGTGTAATCATCGATTGAAGAGTTCTAAACATAATGCTTCCGTATTCTGTAGTGGTTGAAACTTCCATGAAATACCATAGTCATTAAAACATCATCTTTCTTCTGTGCTGATACCAATTTGTTTGGGTTCAGCGCAGGATGTCTTCTTCCAAACTTCTCCATTAGTGATCATCTCGGTAGTCACCGTCCTTCCCTTGTGGAGCTCGTGGCTAAATAATAACAGCCGCGCGGGGTCAATCTTTAGGTTAAGCCGTGCTTGCCTAGGTTGGTCTGTGGATGGGTGACCACCCATTACATACCGAGTTTCCTCCGTGCCTCGGAAAGCACGTTAAGCTGTTGGTCCTGGCTGTCATTTGTATATCTTTGACAGTCGTTACAGGTAGTCAGTGGCTCAAAAAGTCTGACAACCAGTCTTACCAAGGGGTATCGTATTACCCGGTACTCTGGGTTGTGGAGGTCAGATAGGCAGCCGCCCCATGTAAAATAGGCTAGGCAGCTGACCCCAAAATAGTTGGAAATAGGCTAGGCAGATGATGACACAGATTAGGGGAAAGCCATTGAAATGATGAATGACCATCTTTTATTAGCTCTTCCCCTAATCTTAAAGTTATCCACATTCATAGTTTATCAGATCCTCAGTCATATAATTGTGGCATATTCTTCACCTTGGTTGTATGTATGTGATACCTGCATGAACAATCAACTGGGGCTGGCTAGTACAACAATGCTATGACATATCTTGTTCTGAACAAAAGGAATAGTTCAAATTCCAGGCCTTGGTTTGCATTCCCATTTATACAAGGAGATTGTGAACATGATATTTTATTAAGTTAAATAAAGAGAAACAGAATTACTAAAACATGGTTTATTGTAAATTAAATGTTTAAATAAAACAATGAGTAAAAGGTGCGCTTCCCTGGTGCGCAGGGTGTGGGGCAGCACCAGCAGTAATTTGAGCATGATTGCCAGTCGCCTGGACTGTGTTCATGTGGGTTGCTGTTGTGCAATTATGCATGGGTTGTCGCAGCAATAATCCACCGTTATTTGTTGTGTTGTTTTTAAATAAAAAAGATCAATTAAAGATCTAGAACCAAAATGAAAACTGATTAAAATTCAGGGTCAAATACTCCAAAGAAAACATAACATGCTAAAAACAAAACATAAGTAAGTAATAAGTATTTATTTCAGTTCAGAAGTCTATAAGCTGTTGGTATATCTATGGGTATGTTAAGATCTCCCACCTAAAATAATTTTCATGTGTCACTGACAAAACATTTTGGCACCAGCAGCCCATTAAAAATTAGGCCATTTTGAAGTTGTTCAAGTGTATTGCACCCATTTGAAACTGATCTATATTTAGGTGTGCCATTTTGCATGAAATCATATGCACTTGAGATTAATCATCATGAAGAATTTGGCTCGAGTCTTAAAGCTTTCCTTATTCTTACTCTGTAGCAGTGGCGAAGGTTTCATACAACTCGATTCCTATCGGATTTCCTTTGAAAAATGACACGGTCACTATTCAATTATATACAAATAAAATAATCACATTAAAGATGGGTACCTACTCTGGCTTACCTCTTGGGTTACTTACATCCAAGTATCTTTTCTAAAGGGGCCACAGCACAGGTATTATCTTGATGACTTCAATCCAGTAAAAATACATTTCTTTTTTGCATTATAATGTTATCATTATGCAAATACCACAGCACTGGTCTGCTCATTCATCTATGTCACTTTTATGACACCTACATAATATGTGGGCATATGATGATACACGGTGGAATTTTTTAACTGAAACCATTTTACATTTCGATATTATTTATGGTTCTTGATAGCGTGCCGCGAATTTCTAACCGAATGTAAAACACATTCTCATATTGTTCCACAAATTAACATAATTCGAATCGGAAAGGTCGCCTAGGTATTGTACTCACGCTTTCGACTGTTAGAATATCAGGACATGTATATCAATAATTGGAATATGAATCATTGTATGGCGTAAATATACAACAATGTTATTGCACTCTAAAAATGCGAAGACTCAAAACATAACCCATTTGATCAAACTGATCCTAATTCCAAACGCCTGCTCTACTTTTCAACCAGTTTATCTCGTACCCGCTATAATACAGTGTGTACAATTGACTGTCCTACTTGTACTTTAATTCCCCATAAAGTTTCATTCCTACAATCTCACGAATTGAAGAACGAATCTTCTGACGGTCAGAGATCTTCAAGATATCATTGTCTCGACGAAATATGGTACTGCCAGGCCAATGCCGCATTGTCAAAAAGATACCGTTTATTGTTGTTCGTCTCTATGAAGGCCTACCGTACGGTAGAAGATGTTTCTGTCATGCCCAGTAAATTCGTCACGCTTATAATCAGCAACCGTTGGTAAGCAGGGGTGTAATAGTACCTGTACTTCAGGGAGAGAAATATTATGAGTCATTGACCCAGCATTTGCCGACGGTGGTGTTTAGACGATAGGGGAGCGCATTGGGTCGTGCGAATTTTAAAAGTAAATTGTACTGGGGTGTTTTTACGAACACCATAATTCAAATCGCACTACCCTTTTCGTGTACAGCGTCGTTCGTCGCTTGCATAGAAACGTGTTTTTCATAATATTATGTAAAATGTGCTGCATCAGTACCTACAATGTATTTCTCCTCACATGTATGTCTTATTTGTAAACAAACAGTATCGCAGAGTTTTCGCATCAATCACACGCTCTAATTTACATAATGTTCTTCTTGATCTTTGTAAGAAACATACAGTATTAATTACACGAAAGTCAAGTAAACTGCTTCAAATTTACAGATACATTTTTCACACGCAGTACCCAATATTGTGTTTATTAAATAAGACAGCACAGAAACTCATACGTCGTTACTTTGGAAAAAACAAGCCGTTAATCTTCATTCTTCTGCCGTTATCCCAATTTCTTTGAGGTCGGCGAACATGACTTCTTGTCCCACTTCTCTATTACTCGTCACCTCGGTAGCCATACGTTGTAGACACAAAAGGCAGCCCTTAATCTTCCTTATTTCCTCCAGCAACCTAGGCAACGTGTACAAAGAGCGGGGTCAGCTGCAAGAGGCGTTGGAGAACTACAGGCACGCCGTCAGACTAAAGCCAGACTTCATCGATGGCTACATCAACCTCGCCGCGGCTCTTGTGGCCGCTGGAGACATGGAGCAGGCGGTACAGGCTTATGTTACCGCCTTACAGTATAATCCTGTAAGTATTCAAGATCTTAGGTATTAAGAACTTCTCGATTGGCTAGCTGTACCTACTTTCATAGGAAATAAATTCTGATTCTGATTCTCTCATTCGCAAGGGCGCTCTTCCAACGCGAGTTAGAATAATTTCAAAGGCATTCAAAAACAAGTAATGTAATACGAAACTTTGAAAGAGCACTTTCGTGCGTAGAATGGTACCGTTTCACATTTTGTTTAATTCAAGCGTTTTTTTAACGCGTTTTTGTAAGCAGTAAGCACCCTACAATTGCAAATCGGGGCTAAGTAAGTTTCTATAAGTCGGGGAATCAGGCTTTAGGAAATGATTTTATTTATTTAGGAATATTCTATTCACATCACGCGTTTTCGTGTTTAATTCGTACCAGTCCAGTTGAGTTACTTAGAGCAACTAATTGCGAAGAACTTTCTAGCCTACGCATCGCGGAAACAAATGTTTGGCTAGTATACAAGTACTTGTTCCAAGTGTTTACGTCCACACGTAAAATTCCATAAGTTTTACGAGCGAGGGACTCAACGGAGAGCTCTTTACGTTCTATCCACTCACCCTATTTATAAAATATTCGAAGGGTGAAAGCGCCTGTAGTTGGACGGGCATTACTATCGTGGCAAACGAAACCTACCAATGCTATTTCATCGAGTTCATATATATTTGAATTCGATATTTTTATTCCAATTTTTGCACGGCTTATGAAACTAAATATTTTTATGCATTATTTAAAATTTAGCTATGATCTAATCTATTGACAAGCTTATCACACCTCTATACTAATAAGGTGTTTTATAAACGTGTTGATTCTGTTTCTGACTCATACATCTACTTGTTGCTATCGGTGACAACTTATGTGATATTGCCGCATATGTAAAGACAAAGCAATTCAGGCGATAATGGATGTGTGTAGACACACCACAAAACAAGCCAAAACTACGTCATATCAATTTAAGGTCACTCAATCTTTTGTCTTAATATGGAACATAAATAAATTCTGGTATTATATTATGCGGTAATCTGTCGGTAACTAGTCGCCCTATCTCAATACATAGTTGGACGAATGGCAGAAAAACAGGTATTGGTCGTAGTTGCCACGCTAGGTATCGTATTTGGTAACCGCATAGTCAGTACGATAGCACCAATGCCGCTGCCCTTCACCGGCCTAGAAAATTAGGACTGACTAGTCAATTGCGCCATTTGTCATATCTTATTACAAATAGTAACGTATTGTGTGGCTCATGGCAAAACGGTGTCGTAAAATGCGACTTAAGGAGATACAAGACGTTTGGGACTATTTAGGATAGGAGACGCACCCGAGATCATTAATGCTTTTACCAAACACGGTGACATGGCAGCTTTTACCTAACATCCCTTTGCTATCCTTCATATATTTGTGAAAACTACATTCAGAGTTGTAAACCTAGACTTATTCGGAAATGGTATCGTATGAAAGAAGTTAATAGTTCTAGGCTGTGCAAAATGCCGTATTTTTGCTGTAAGTGATAATGCCGCAATGCGGGTGAAGTGGTCGCGAATGCGATGCAGTTAACCTTTACCTTTGCACGCGAATAGACTAGTAGGGCATCGATGTATTCTCTGACATAGAGAGGTGAGATCACATAGAGTTTATGTGATCTCACCTCATAGCGCGTCTGCTGTCTAGACTTTCGCAGACTATATCGAGATAAACTAGATTCAGCTCCTGTAATAGAATCACTCTCTCCAAACAAGACTGGCCTTAGTCATCTTCTTACTTCTATCTATTTAACTTTCTGAAACGTGTATCGTAATGTAAGTAAAATAATGTAAACGGATTTTGGAGGCATTCAATCTTACTACTATTATAAATGTGAAAGTTTGAGAGGATGTATGGATGTTTGTTACGGTTTCACGCATAAACAACTGAACGGATTCGGATGAAATTTGACACTTAGATAGTTTATAACCTGGATTAACACATAGGATACTGTTTATCCCGATAGTAAGATGCCGTGGGACAATTGCCGATCTCCACGTGGGCGAAGCCCAAGCCAAGCCAATGCCAATGCCCAAGCTAATGTTTTGATACTTTTAGCTGTAGACTAGACTAAAAGGATCTGGAAATTAAATATTTCAACAACGTTTTACCTAAGTTTAAGTAAAGAGATGTCTTTTCATTGTTCAATGTGAACACAGGTTAGCGGGACACAAAAACAAAAGGTCTCGGTGTCATGCGTCTGCGTCGATGCAGATCTTGGCAAAAAGTTGATGAGTCTAAAAAACTCAACGTCAGCTTTCACGTCAACAATCGTAATGCTTCTAGCATTACGGTTAACGAGTATTCAATCTAGCGTGGTCACGATAATAACAAACACCTTTAAATAGTTTCTATATTTGTTTTTCATATTTAAATGTACAGTCATGAGTTGACTCTCATCAGTGGTAACATATTGACATATACAGCTGCTTTATATCCTAGCAATAAGGATGATTTTCGTAGTGCAAGTGTGCCTGTACAAGCTAAAGGTTATACGGAAGACCGGTGATGCTGATTCTTATCTTGTTTTTATGGTTAATAACTTGTTTGTCAAGCCGATGATAATGAATTTGACTGTATAATTCATTAGAAAAGGAAAAATAAGTCAGCCAATGGTTTATCTATATATCTTGTAAATAAATTAAAGTAACAATGTACACGATATTGATATTGACGGCTTATACAACATTAGTTTTAGTATATGTGAAACCTGAAACACGTGTCTAGTATTTTTATGTAAAGAATCTATGTACAAAATTTAAAAACTGTATCATGAGAAATCACAAAATTATAAGCTAGTTCTGTTACCTAGTTGTTGGCACAAAAACGTGGTCACCACGCAGCGAGCGCCTCCAGCGTCTTCTTGAGCTAATTAATAATATTAATTTGGCAGCAGGTACCTAAATTATTGCGATAGGTACTTAATGTCACTCGGTGTCCAACTTTACTTATGTTACTTTTTTAAATATTTTTGGGAAAAAATATAACATGGTTTAAAAATTATTGGAATCGATTCAGTTACTTATTCTGATACAAACTATGTTCAGGTTTCGCATATACTAAAAATAATGTTGTATAGTTAACAGTTAGTTTAAAAGCTTTTAATCATTTTAATAAATCCAATTGATTTTATCACGACTCTGTGGACTGTGACATAGTTTACTCGTGGTTTCAACCGCATTCAACATTACTACGGTCATGCATATTTCTTTGCATGACTCACTTCTATATCACATTTAAAATAAGCGTATGTCTAATCTTGACTAGAAAGATATCAACTGCTGTAGGTTTTCACTAGTTTCAGACATCATTTATTTTAATCTTTAAAACTGCAAATTACGTAAAGAGCAGAATATATTTCATAGTAAATAGAATATTTAAACATGTTTTTAAATTTATCTACCACACCAACTTCAACAAGGTTTTCGCTTATAAATAGCATACCTGCTTCTAATCAAACAACACTATTAAAACTATAGAAAAAACTTCCTTCGCGTACTATTGTTCCACGTTTCTAAGTCATTGTAATTCAAACCTTACCATTTGACGGCACGGTTGGCGCAGTGGCTGAGCGATTGGCTGCTGCGCTGCGTGCCGCGGGTACGATTCCCGCACGGTACAAATACAACATGTATTGTCCGGTAGTTCTTCCGGGTCTGGCTGTTTGCGTATGTGAGTTTAAATGTTTGTAAACGCATCCACGATACAACACTGAAATATCTATGTGGGGCAACGATCTTAAAAAATAAAAATAAAAAAGCAATCAAGTACGATACAAAATTTATTTAAAACTTAATTTTTGTTGCTATCAGGTTGTATGAAGTATATTCAGAGTTTGTGAAAATAAACCTATCAATCATTACAATCTAGCTAGCCTAAAAATATTACAGTTGGCTTAAAATATACTGTTTTGTAAGATTTAGAATAAAGACAGCTTTTATATTATTTGACCTTCAGTGTCAATTATGATATGTCAGACTGTTCTTAGCAATTACCTATTGTTACGTTTATGTGGCAGGACTCATAGGTACTAAACAAAACGGTGTAATATTCCACGATGTTTTCCTTTTCTACCTCATACTGATGGAGTTGCCCACTTTATTATGTTAGAGGATGACCTCATTGATTAGCAATACATAATTTTTATGTCGGTTTTCTTCTGATATAAATGTTCCTTGTTGATCTTACAATATTTGCTAGTTTACCCTGTATAATTTATTAAATAGTTAAACCCCGAATGATGTTTGAAACCGTAAATCAAATTTATTACTAAGTAGATTAAACGGCGATCCCAGAATTAAAACGTTCGTTATTAATTGCTGTACGAACTGTAAATGTGGCTTTCTACGTAAAAATTTTTGCAATGCTATTTTTATTCAATATTTGCTTGTTTTCCTTATACAACGTGTAAAAGAAAGTTTATATAATAGTCATATAAAAGGGTATGCTGCAGTCCATCAAACTGGTATTGAAATTTTGTATAGGACTGCTGATAATTTTTTCGCATTTACGATATTGGACCCATGGAGGAAGTTGTTCAGTTTGATGGTCTGCAGCATATTAACCTTTCATACGACTATACCCTTTCTGTTACATTTTGTATAAATAGTAAATATGCATTAATTAAAAGCTGGAAATAATTAATGTATCGGATTATAATAACTCTTAATGATGTAGAAGAATAAAGGTTTTCAAGAGAAAATATTTTGTAGTTTTAACACGTCTCGAATGTCTAACGTATTTGTTGGTTTATGTTAATTTACTTTCGTTTCGATGATTACTTTAAGAGGAAAATTCTTTGTTCTCTCACATTTTGTATTGTAAAAGTCAATATTTCTCGTAGTAACTGACTCGGATGAAATTTCTGGAATAATATTACTTTGACGCGCTGTGTGTGTGAATATATCACATAGTTAGTAGGTGTGGGTTGTAAAGTAGTTAAAAGTCAGTCTTAAAAATACGTCTTAAAAATACCTTCCTCTGGTGCAGGTGCACCTTAATATCGGGTAATTAATGGTTAGGCTGCGGTTCCACTGAGGCGGAGCGGAGCAGAGCGGAGACGAGCTGTGCCGCGAGTCACCAATCACATGGCTTGAAAAGAGATTCCGAGTGGATTTCAAGCCATGTGATTAGTGAATCGCGTCACAGCTCGTCTCCGCTCTGCTCCGCTCCGCCTCAGTAGAACCGCAGCCTAATTATAGACCAACTATTTATTTAGAGGAGCTCGTGGCTAAATAATAACAGCCGCTCGGATCGATCTTAAGTATAAGCCGTGCTTGCCTAGGTTGGTGTGTGGATGGGTGACCACCCATTACATACCGAGTTTCCCCCGTGCCTCGGAAAGCACGTTAAGCCGTTGGTTCCGGGTGTCATTTGTAGATCTTTGACAGTCGTTAGGTAGTCAGTGGCCCAAAAAGTCTGACAACCAGTCTTACCAAGAGGTATATCGTATTTCCCAGTACTAGCTGGGTTGTGGAGGTCAGATAGGCAGTCGCTCCATGTAAAATACTGGTATTCAGCTGCATCCGGTTAGACTGGAAGCCGACCACAACATAGTTGGGAAAAGGCTAGGCAGATGATGAGATCAACTATTTATATCGACTAGAAAGGAGGTGACGAGTAATAGAAAAGTATGGAAGAAGAAGACATGCTGAGCCGACTCCAAATTAATTGGGTTAAGGTACATGAGCATGATGATAGATCAACTATTTCCAACTAGATTGATTGACACTTTACAGTGAGCAATTGTCATTTAATTGAAGTATAATAATGAGTAGCTATCCGTGAAACGATTATAACGACAATATTGCTTGATCGAGAAGTAATCTTATGTTTATAAACTTCATGTCCGGCATTGGCAAGGCTATGAGCCGTCGCGTGTATGCCATATTGAGAAGGCTATTATTGGAATACGTCAAAAGGATTTGTTAGTTGCGTTGTATGATCTTATTATACAGAGTATAAACAGACCCCTCACGAAGCCGCCAACTAAGTATTCTGTACATCAAACGAAGTAAATTTACGCAAACATTATTGCTGGGAATCGACTTTTTTTGGGGTGAAAAATCACGTTTTACGGTAGGACTCGATGGAACGCACTCAAAGCATTGTGCTGAAGGGCTGCGGGGCTGTTCGAAATAAATGCCGTGGTTCTGGAACACAAAGGGCAAAGAAGGAACATGGATGGGTTTTAGTCAGTACAAGTCTGACACTCCCCTCCGCTCCGCCCAGAGTGGGGGGGGGGGGAAAGAACATTGTGCTGATGGATGGATTACGGCGGTCGTGGAGGTGTTTAAAGTAAAAATCAAAGTTAAGGGCCTATCTACACCCTTTATAGACATAATATCATTATTATTGCTGTTGCTGTCCACCTAGAAATCGAAAAGATGCCTTACCAACGATCAACCGAATCGAAGAAGAAATAACTGTTGGTGTTCCTTTCTTTGCGTAAAGATTTCTGGGATAATCTTACGCGACAGCCAATCAGATCAATTTGGATCCCCTTCCATCCTAAATCTATCTGCCATCACAATTTTATTTCTTGAAATTCATAAATACATTTTAACTCTATTTATTTTGTTCACAGGACCTTTACTGCGTCAGGAGTGACTTGGGCAATTTGCTCAAAGCTCTTGGTCGTTTGGACGAGGCTAAGGTAAATATAATTTCCTCATCGACTTTCTGGTTTGCTCCGAAGTTAACAGGATTCTCTAAAAGTTTCCTTTGTACAATATAACATTAGCGTACTCTCTGCTCTGTAAGCGTACACTGCTCTTGCGTATATACATCAGAATAATTTGCAACTTGCGTCAGCTTTCCTTATAATGGTTTCGACTATTAGTTCTCATTGTTGTCTAAGTTTTACCCTCAAATGCGCCATTGAAGAGTCCTGGTCAGTTGAAACTATTATTGAATCTGTGAAACAGGATGGGAAATGGAATGCTTTGTTTGGCCACACAACTTCCGTTTCCAATCTTGTTGCACCACACAATATGTACAGTCACAAAATATTAAACATCTTATGTGTATCGTTATCTGATAATAAAATTACGTTTGATAAAGTTTGATCCACTGTTTATATCAATGGTTGACATTGACTGAATACAAGGACATTTCTGCGTAGCGTAACACGTACATTTTTTATTGAAGCTTGCCGTACACATGGGTCTTATATTGAATTAAAATAATGTACAAAAAAAGTACATGTCTTATACAATAATACAAGAACTTTTACTAAGACTTTTTTTTATTAGTACTTTTAACAAGACGGGAGCGTAATATTTTGTGACAGCGTTTTTGCGTTTGAATATCAATTCTCTACACAAAATTGGTCCAAAGAATATAATTGTTTGTTATGTAATGTACTAAAATTCATACTGCTTCTCGTTCCTAACAATGTTGTGTGGATTATTGAACAGTAAAGGAGAGTAAACTAATTCACATCGCTATACTAAACGTTTGAGACAACATTCGATCCTGTTTTCTTCAAAACCTAGTTTACATTATAATCCTTGTGCTTGTAGTGATTTCTTATTACAATGGAGGATCAGAGGAGTCAGTAGTGATTATTTCATTAGTGGTATGACGTAGTGAGTTTATTTGTATTATATGATTTGGTCATCCACATCATGCCTGTCGCATACTCTGCATGAGGACAGCGTGGGCTGGACAATGATCCTCTCAAATCATAAATATTTGATTTGCAATGTAATTTGTTTATGAAGACGATCGGGTGAAACAAATTGACTCAAAATCAACTAATTTTCTATTATATTTTCACAAGGTGTTGTCTGGTAAGGCAAGTGTAGGTGTGACCGCTGCTGTAGCTAGCTGGTTATGGTTCGTACGACACTCGCTATCCCGCCGCGATGCCGCCGTGTCAGCTGCAGGTAAAGTGGAAAAGGTTTGCAAGACTAAAGTAAGAACAGGACTCGGATACAACTCGTGCTCTTGACTTATCCATTGTCGTGACCATCCTCTCTCATCGGCTAGGAAGTGGAAGCGTTTCACTTGTGGTTGGCTCGTTTGTTTCGTGACGTATGATTTATTTATTATTTTCTGTTAATACAAGACGTATGGATGTGCGGTTGCACTTGGTTTGCACTGGTTTTTCGTTTGCATTTCCTACTGATGTGTGTGGCAGTCGGCGTAGTTTCGTTTCTCTAGGGTGCTGTTTGCGTAATGTTTTCTGTATGCGATTGATGTTTGGTGATCGTAGCTTCTGGTGTACACGTCGATCACCCAGCATCACTCGTAGCGAACGTGTAATTACTGACATTGGCGTAACATACATTTCAGAACATCATTACATCAAAATATAGTTTTCTTATGGTTATTAACATGTTATTTTTTCGTGTGTGTAGGCTTGTTACTTGAAGGCAATAGAAACGAGGCCAGACTTTGCAGTGGCATGGAGTAACTTGGGATGCGTGTTTAACGCACAGAGTGAAATCTGGCTGGCCATTCACCACTTTGAGAAGGCCGTTGCACTAGATCCGAATTTCTTGGACGCCTACATTAATTTGGGAAATGTTCTCAAAGAAGCCAGAATTTTTGACAGGTGAGTTTAATTTATTTCATTGGACTATCCACATATACAGCAATAGATCAGAACTTAGTATTCATAGCACATTTTATTTGACACATGCATCAGTATGCAAATTACATATTAATGTTTTGTCATTACCGTTTCATTATCGTAAACACACATTAATATGGGACGGCACGTTAATTAACAATAATTTTCCATGTTCAATAGGGCTGTGGCTGCGTATCTTCGCGCGCTCAATCTGTCGCCAAACAATGCCGTGGTCCACGGCAATTTGGCGTGTGTTTACTACGAACAAGGATTAATTGACTTGGCAGTGGACACGTACCGACGAGCCATTGAGTTACAACCAAACTTCCCTGATGCATATTGTAATTTAGCGAATGCACTGAAAGAGAAAGGGCAAGTCGCTGACGCAGAGGAATGTTACAACACAGCTTTAAGACTATGTCCATCACACGCCGACTCGCTCAACAATTTGGCGAACATCAAACGTGAACAAGGGTACATCGAGGAGGCAACTCGTTTATACTTGAAGGCTTTGGAAGTGTTCCCTGAATTTGCTGCAGCTCACAGCAATCTGGCTTCAGTACTACAACAGCAAGGCAAACTAACCGAAGCCCTCATGCATTACAAAGAGGCGATACGCATTCAGCCAACTTTCGCTGATGCGTACAGTAATATGGGCAACACGCTCAAAGAGATGCAAGATGTAGCAGGCGCGTTGCAATGCTACACTAGAGCTATACAAATAAACCCAGCATTCGCTGATGCTCACAGTAATCTTGCTAGCATCCACAAAGACTCTGGAAACATTCCCGAAGCTATCCAGTCGTACAGAACGGCTTTGAAATTGAAACCTGATTTCCCTGATGCGTACTGCAACTTGGCTCATTGCTTGCAAATTGTGTGCGACTGGACCGATTATGAGTCGCGAATGAAGAAGCTCGTCAGCATTGTGGCTGAGCAACTAGAAAAGAACAGACTGCCGTCAGTTCATCCTCATCATTCCATGTTATACCCGCTTACGCACGATTATAGAAAGGCGATTGCAGCGAGGCATGCTAACCTATGTCTCGAAAAAGTACAGGTTCTGCACAAACCAACATTCAAGTTCCCACGTGAGTTACAAGGACGCCTACGAATTGGTTACGTCAGCAGCGACTTCGGTAACCACCCAACCTCTCATTTGATGCAGTCTGTACCAGGTCTTCATGATAGAGCTAAAGTAGAGATTTTCTGCTACGCTCTGAGCCCAGATGATGGCACCACATTCCGTTCCAAGATCGCCCGAGAGGCGGAACACTTTATTGACTTGTCTCAAATGCAATGTAACGGCAAAGCGGCCGATAAAATCTACGGCGACGGTATTAACATTCTTGTCAATATGAACGGTTACACAAAAGGAGCGAGGAACGAGATATTTGCGTTGCGACCGGCCCCCGTGCAAGTTATGTGGCTCGGATATCCGGGAACCAGCGGGGCCAGCTACATGGACTATTTAGTGACGGATGCAGTTACGTCGCCCCTAGAATTAGCGAGTCAGTACAGCGAGAAAATGGCTTACATGCCGCATACATACTTCGTGGGCGATCATAAGCAAATGTTCCCACATTTGCAGGAGCGTCTCATTCTCAGTGATAAACTTAAAGCTCACAATAATTTAGGAAGTTTACCTGATAATGTTGCAGTCATCAATGCTACAGACTTGTCGCCACTTGTGGAAACTACAGACATAAAAGAGATTAAAGAAATTGTAAGAGCCGCTCGACCTTTGGAGATTTCCTTGAAAGTAGCTGAATTACCAACCACAACGCCCATTGAGACAATGATTGCTTCAGGACAAGTGCAGGTAATAAACACTATATTATACATAATTTCTTTGTATTCAATTATTTTTTAAAGAAATTATTGCGGTATGCTAACGTATTCTTGGTTTTCAGACTTCAGTAAACGGAGTCATTTTGCAAAATGGATTAGCGACGACACAGACGAACAACAAAGCTGCGACAGGCGAGGAAGTGCCACAATCTATTGTAATAACAACTCGCCAACAATACGGACTACCAGACGACGCAGTGGTCTACTGTAATTTCAACCAGCTCTACAAAATTGACCCGTTAACATTACACATGTGGGTGTACATATTGAAGAATGTGCCCAACAGTGTGCTATGGCTGCTTAGGTTCCCTGCCGTTGGGGAGCCTAATTTACAGAATACGGCTCAACAACTAGGTAAGACAAATTCGGACCATTGCTTTGAGAAAGGTGCTTTTAAAAAGAGGTTGCCTTGTATGATCTGTAATCAATTTGTGTTGCGCATTGTCGATATATTCCGCGTATTTGTGATATAAAAACTTGGCCACGACGGAGCATTTTCTACTACAAAAAACATACTTCTATTCACAATAGCCACTAAGACAAATCAAACATTGTTATTATAGATCATGTAGAATAACTGCGTCAAGTTTCCAGAACGTTTTTTTGTACATCATGGTACACCTAATATCGTGTCCTGCGTACCTTGATTGCCTGCACACTACACGAATTGATGGACTATATAGTGATAGCAACTCGTTGCCAAGGTCTCAGCTGACTCATCGACACGCTAAAAAAAAAGAGGGTATTAACGACTGTGGTATTAATAAATCATAATTACTTTTTACCCAGGACTGCCACCCGGCCGCATAATCTTCTCAAACGTCGCCGCTAAAGAGGAGCATGTACGTCGTGGACAGTTGGCGGACGTTTGTCTCGACACGCCATTGTGTAATGGACACACGACCAGCATGGACATTTTGTGGACTGGCACGCCAGTCGTCACACTGCCTGGGGAGACGCTAGCTTCCAGGTAAACTGAGATAATTTATTACATTATTTTTTTGGTGCTGTACTGCAGCAGCAAAAATAATTTTCGTACCAACGAAACAATTAAAGAGCGAAGCGTGTACTCTTACAAAGGTGGTACCACCACCTTCTCCGAGGCAAGTCAAAGAATGGCTTACTGAGTCTAACACAGAATGCATGTCCACTCTCTTTGTAAGTTTAGCTGACATTAAAGTCAGACATAAGAAAAATCAGATCGAAGTTTAACTTCGATTTTCGCTAACAAGGTTAAGGAATCTCACAACAGCCTCTTTAAGTACCAAAATAGTTTTTAAAATGGTTATTGCTTTTGTTACAGAGTGGCAGCATCTCAGTTGAATACTCTCGGATGTCCCGAGTTGATAGCGAGAACGAGGATAGAATATCAAGACATAGCTGTAAGACTAGGAACAGATAGAGAATAGTAAGTAATTCATTTGATAACAAACAATCCTATCCTCCTGACACTTAGGCTGCTGTTGCGATAACATCTGTAAAATGAGTCATTATTCATTATAGCAGCTGAAGAATCCAGTCATACTTTTATTCGGCAATGGCGTGGGACATTCAGATGTCATCGTCATCCCATTTATTTGACCAGCCGACCGAAATTTATTCATATGGATAGTCAAATAACGTTTTTCCTCCTTTCTTTGCAGTTTAAAAGGCATCCGCGCTAAGGTTTGGGCAGCGCGCACCGAGAGTCCGCTCTTCGACTGCAAAGCGTACGCCACCGGCTTAGAAATGTTATACAATAAGATGTGGCTAAGGTATGCGCGCGGTGACCGTCCAGATCATATAAAGGCGGACAAATAGACTGCGGTTGGCACCGGCAGAAACAGTGACGGGACATCTAAGAAACGCCGATGGTGCTAAGTGATAGTGAACCAGTAAGTGAAGAAGACATAGTGAAGTGAAGAAGTCTTAATTCGTGAGTGACGATAGAGCCAAGTGCGGACTGTGTGTGATATTAATTGTACGAGCTGGAAGCTCTGTTTAGTTCCGATTGTCAGCTGGTGTCGATCAACATGATCAATGTAGTTGTACGTTAATGAAATTGTACTCTATAGACATTGATCTGTCCTCCATCGCCCGTTAGGTGACCGATCAAATTCTGTATGTTATATAATTTGGTTGGTTTAAAACTAAGTCTGTATCCAAAGCATCCTTTGTGGATTTGGTACGACAGTTTCGCAGGGCGAATGATGTATCAGTGATACAGTTGACCATGATCTGGCAATGTTTAACTAATGGTAAGTTAAAATACAAACAGGCTCTCGCATATTTGAAACATGAAATGTATGCTCGCTAGTTTTTGTGTATCTCGATATCTTCCTTATCTATAGTTGTGCGCTAAAAGGTTCCTAACTATAATCCTTCAAATGCAATACTGATTAAGTTCAAGCTGAATTGTGTGAACACTACAAATGAATATTGAGCAATAATATTATGTAAAGTGTAGTTATAAAGGGCCCTTAATAACTGTAAAATAGTACAGAGTTGTGTAATATGTTACAGGCAATAGGGTGTAAGATATAAATTTAGTTAAGTTGCTTATAGTTGTTTTGCAGGAGTTGTTGCATAGCTTGTATTCAAGTTTAATGTTATAAACATCTAATTATTTAGTAAACTTTAATACAGAAATACATACTTAGAAAAGAAACTCTTTTATTGTCTAACAAAGTAAAAATACAGAAGTAGATAAAGTTCCTCAAACTTAAATCAATTCATATCAATAAATAGACTATAATGTGCTACATCTTAAACTAGATAGGGAAGTTGATATAACATAGAGTCATTTTTAATGAGGCCTTATATCCATTGTGTTTGTATTGCATTTGCCAAAGTTATGAGTAATAATTAATTGTTATTTAAACTGTACTGTGAAGAATGGAACATTATGTCTGTGTGTTATACCAAACATTGGGCCGTGTGTATTGATACTGGAGCCCACGTAAGACTGAATTTCCGGAACACTAACAGTGCAGACAGTTAATAAATTAGTTCAATTATAGTTATTGTCGCTGCAAGCCGTTGGCGACTCGTTTATAGTGTGTTAGAAGAGACTCGTGTTATTCTAAGTAATCATTTGTGATACCAACATTACTATTATAAAATGGCCATGCTTGACGAATATAGTTTTAGACAACTTTTACCCAGCGATTGTAATACTTTAGACACAATTTGCAGTGAACTGTTTAAAATTTTTTTTTTTCGATATTTTGGAACATGTTAATTTTTTTTTGTATTCTGAATTAATTTGCTTATGATGAGTTTATAAAATGTATTTTTGTTGAATAATTATTTTTGTATTACATTTATTGAAGTTTCTATGTAATTATAACTATTCCAATATTTTGAAGTAGTTTCTGATTCTACTTAAGGTGTTTTAGCCTTCAAAATTGTACTATTAAATCGTAATGTCTCTAAAGTAATTGTAAAAGTTAGAGAGAGTGAGAAAATACTATAGTGAGGTAGGGGTAGAGGGGTATAAACTCAGCTATTTAATTATTTATGGCTCATGAAATTCTTCGCTAAATGACGGGCTATAATGTTGTCTTCTCGCAGTAAATGAGCATACAGTAGTGTAAGATGTTTGGGCTACAAATGTGACTACTATCCAATTGTTTTGTCATTGTCTGCTGATTTGTTGTAAATAGTAATAATTAATCCTAGACTATGATGGAATAAACAGAAAAATGTATTGTGGTTTTATTTTTCTTCTTCTTCCCCAATATTAATTATTTCCATTCGGAATTCCCGTTCATACCGCTTTTTAACATAATGAATCTCGGAGGAAGTGTTATTCTAGCCGTAACAAGTAAAGCGCAATACACACTGAGCCCGCCGGGCCGCCGACAAAGCCCGGCGACACAACCCGGCGGCCTGTATGAAAAGAATCATGTCGGCAACATGCGCCCGCGCGTGTTGCCCGCCGACATGTTGGCGGCTTGGGTACGCCTGCGCTCAGTTGCCCGGCGACGCTCGACTTGCATTAAGTGAAGCCGCCAACTAGACCGCCGACAAAAAGTTGCCGACATATGTCGGCGGCCCGGCGGGCTCAATGTATTGCGCTTTAGGTTCGGCCAACGTGCTATTGGAAATTTCAAGGCACCAACAATCAGATTTTTTTAACAACCCTATGAGACTAACAAATCGTTGCAATGTGTAGGTACCTATGTATTATAAATAATCATTTCTCAGTGATCTTATCTTTATGTTCATTTTAAGAACTGGAACCGTTTTTTCAGCATTTCCGATCCGAACATTGCCAGAACAACGCCATCTGTTGAGGTCTAGCGTTATTTATTACTACGCTTGTCGCTTTATCGTTTAGCGTCGCGTGGTGCCTTGCCGAATTAGGGCCGGCGCAGATTTAATGCCTTGATCACACGTACCGAGTAGATGGGCGTGACAGTGCTCTCGGCCGAGGAGTGCTCGCTACGTGTTACCAAATCACCGACTGCTCGGCTGAATTATTTGGAGCGCCCGCCGTCAAAATTTGAAACTGCTCACTATTTTGCTTTACATCTTGAAGGCTCGATAGGTACTTTTAGTGGTCTCTTGAGGTAGCTAGTCACTGTCGATCCGCTGATTGTAGCTGAACACTCTGCGTAAACTGTATGTAAAGGTCGAGCTGCTGGATATTAAACTCGTATTCATGTGTCACGTGGAATCTTGGAAATAATAATAATAGTCCTCATGACCGTATTCGGTCACGGCGGCCAATATCAGCGGTGATTAGCCATCAGCGCGGATTATATTATAATGCACAGAGAGAAATTCCCGATGGAAAAACCCCATCTCTTTTTTTTCCGACACGGGATTCGAACCCAGGACCTCGGCAGCCGCGCTAGCGACCGTGACACAAACGGAACTAGGTAATAACTGGAAATAACAAGGAAACTATAAACCCTTATCTTTTGAACCAGTGACCGACAAATTCTAATTTTTGGCGACAAATTTCGACTAATTAGCTACAAATTTTTTGTGTTATCAAAATAAAAATCCCTGATGGTGGCCAAGCCAGTGTCAGTCACACGAATTCCGACCCACCCATAAGTACCCTTAAGTCGTAGTACCTCTGTGCTTCGGCTTGGCAATTTCTGAAACTTCCCGTATTCGTTTAACCAATTTATGACATAAACGTCGTTCAAAAATCAGTGAGATCTGCTTCGTAGTCCAGTGTTTAGTTAATTTCATATTTTTTAGAATCACATAAACCTTTACTGTTGGAACTTGAAGGAAATGCTGACTCAACCAAAAATCAGGCAAAAATTTAAAAGACCTAATCTTAAGTCGTAGCGGTGTAGCGGTAAGGGCGATTTTCGTGGTGGAAGTGCGCTGTTGACTCAAAGTCAAAAGGAAAGTTTGGTTAACTAAAAACAGCCGCTAGTATTCCTGTCAACTTCAAATAAAGTTTAACAACGTAAAAATCTACTTCACGTCAATATCACATTTATAGCAGCGGGAGCTGGTCAGGATTTCAGAAATCGGGTTCGAACCCGCGACATCACGCTTACCAGTCTGCGTAAAATTGCTGAAATTTAGCTGACGATTAATTGACGGCGTAATATTTAACGAATATTTATTAAATATTTGGTATAGGTAGGACACTTCGGCAAATTGACACCTAACATGAAACATAAAAAAGTATTTTGTCATTTTATCCAGTGGCTAAACCTTTGTTCCACGCTACTAGTCGGTACGATTCCCGCACGAAACAAAGACCGACCGTACCGATATTACTGTTCCGGATCTGCGTATGGGTAAACTGTACTTCTGTGATTGTAAACGTAACCGACATTTATAAAGAAATCCTTGTGTCCTACCTAAATAACAAAACAAAGGTACATAATTACGTACAAAAATACACAATGATCATTAGGTTCCTGCTACCTTTATCTTTTAGAACTGTCATAAGAGTGCCCTTTTTGAACAACACTAACTAGCGCCATCTAGATGAATGCATAAAAAAGCGCCGTTATAGGTTTTTACTGTTTTTTTTTTAGTCAGGAATAATCCCGCAGATTTGTCCCTGCCTTTACAGTAGCGAAGGGTCAATTTTTGCAAGAGGTAAGCCGGAGTACATATATTATTTGTCTATAGAATACTGACTGTGCCATTTCTCAAAGGGAATCCGGTAGGAATCGAGTTGTATGGAACCTTCGCCACTGCTGCCTTAAGCTGTTTCTACGCCGGTTTTGTCAACAACCGGCACACCAGCTGCAATCGGTAACACAATGTGTCCCGTGCCCGCAGCTACCTGTACCATACGGGATGTTTTGATAAAGGAGAATCAGGGTGCCGTTGCTTTCTAAGTTTATGCTTTATATACCACCATTTGGTGTTGCGCCTAACCGCTGTAGGACCTTATTGAACCTTACAAAAACAATTTGCGCATTTTTTTTTAACTTATCTCATCATCTCATGCAATAACAACTGTAATCTTAATTTCTAAATTATATAAAAAGAGAATGAATTTAGTGAAAATACTTAATTTACTAATACCATTTTCTACTCCTCTGTCTAATCGAAATTGAACCTGGGAATTAAGTTCTAATCGCACCTGCGCACTGAACTGTAGGTATAGCGTATCATTGTAAAAAGTAGTGTCAAGAAAAAACTTTTTAAAAGTTGGATAAAGCTCGAAAAACATGAGTGTAGTCAATAAGTAAATCACACGTTCCCAGTTCACAACATAAAACAGCAAATTATTGTTTAAACTTAAAAAAAAAAATAAAAGCCCTAAAAAAACTTTCAAAAAATGTCGATAGCTCCTAGTCGAACTAGAGCATTCGTTTTTTATTCATTTATATTAGAATTTTAAAAGGGTTATTCTCAAATACAATTTATGGAAACAAAGTCACGTAACGGTTTCCGTTTCGTACAAAAGTCAAAACTACGAGGGTTACTTATTATGCGGCAATAGAAAATGTTGGTGCGGTCCGTTCCCTCCAAGCCGCCGCGCATTCATGGCATTTCATTGTACGCGGCAGTCGCGGCCTCGCCACCGCGGGGGGATCGCGTGCTTGCGTTGTTGCGTTGCCATGCTGTGCCGCACGCACACTGCTCTATTTACTATACCGCTCATAATCGTCGTTATCGAAATGTTTCCGTGGAGTACACGCGTAGACAACAGCTGAACATGACCGTGCGCGACTTACGAACTGAACTTTCATTCAACAAAACTCTATTTTGACAAGTGACGAAAATGATATGGACACAGTGCCGTTTAAAATGATAATTAACGCGATATTCTTTTGTTTAGTGATGGGCGCGGCGCTTACGGAAGCGCCTGACGATGCAGATGTTTGTTTCCGTTTGTCCGGTGAGAATGGTGTGGTGGAGTGCAACGTACGGACACTGTCGTCGGACAGGGATGTCGCCGGTTCGATGCACTCGGACGGCGCGGAGCGGCTTGCGATCCGCTGCAGCCCGCTGCTACTGGAGAGCTCACTGCGAGACCATCACTTCGGAAGAATGCAAGGTTTGGCAGAGATTACCATAGATAACTGCAAAGTACTACGACTGCCTGGTAATGCGTTCGAGGGGCTGCGAGGGCTGAAGACATTGAAGATTCGCTCTATGAACAACGAGTGGAGCGAAAAAAAAGAATTGGAACTATCCCTGGGAGCATTCAACGGACTGCGGGAGCTGCACACGTTGGACTTGGGCCACAACAACATAAGAAAGATACCTTCGGACCTGTTTTGCGCGCTGGAAAACATAATTTCACTTAATTTAACGCACAACAAAATCAAGTTTGTCGATGAACTGGGTTTCGGTCATAAATGCGGGTCCACGTTGCAGACTATAGATTTAAGTCATAACGACATCATGTCGCTGCCAGCTGACTCCGAAATTTTACATTTGCGCCGGTTGACACAGTTGTTCCTTCAAAATAATAAAATTAACGAGCTTCCAGGCGAAGTTTTTAGTGACTTACTGTCGTTAAAAGTTGTAAACCTTTCGGATAACGCTATTAGTTATTTACCGGACGGTTTATTTTATAATACTAGGGAAATTCGTGAAATTTATATACAAAATAATGAACTGGAAACTTTGCCTAAGAGAATATTCAATCGGTTGGAACAATTGCTCGTTTTAGATCTTTCGGCGAATAAATTGAGGAGCGACCACATAGAAGATGAAACGTTCGGTGGTCTAATAAGATTAATCGTGCTCGACCTGTCCCATAACACGGTCGCCCGGATCACACGCAACATGTTCAAAGACTTGTTCTTTTTACAAATTTTGAATCTGTACAACAACTCCATAGCGTTCATAGAGGATAATGCATTTTCACCGCTTTTTAATCTACACACTTTGAACTTAGGTCAGAATAAGTTACAGGCTATTGAAGACCATATATTTAATGGACTATTTATATTAAATAAACTAAACTTAAATAATAACATGCTATCTTATATCAGTGAGAATGCATTTGGAAATTGTTCAGATTTAAAAGAATTAGATCTAAGTTCGAATAAGATTGCGAAAGTCCCTGACGCAATTATGCAATTACCGTTCTTGAAATCGCTAGACTTAGGTGAAAATTCATTAACAGAGATAGCAAACAATTCATTCCAGAATCTATCGCAATTGACCGGGTTGCGTTTAATCGACAATCAAATTGGAAACCTTACCGCGGGCATGTTCTGGGGCATGCCAAGCTTGCAAGTACTCAATTTGGCCAAAAATAAAATACAGTCAATCGAGACAGAAACCTTTCAAAAGAACACCCAATTGGAAGCCGTGCGTTTGGACGGGAACTTCATTTCTGACATTAACGGGGTGTTTGTGGCGCTGACTAAACTGTTATGGCTTAATTTATCCGAGAATCATTTGGTATGGTTTGATTACGCGTTCATTCCGGGTAGCTTGAAATGGCTAGACATCCATGCCAATTTCATTGAGATTCTCGGTAATTACTATAAAATTCAGAACGAGCTTCACGTCAAAACTTTAGACGCCAGTCATAACCGTTTAGTGACCCTGTCGCCGATGTCTATCCCCAACAGCGTCGAGCTTCTATTTATCAACAACAATTTCATTACAAGTATAGAAACGGATACATTCCTTGAGAAGAGAAATTTAACTCGGGTCGATATGTATGCCAATGAGATTGAAAGTTTGGACATAAATAGTTTACGTGTTTCGAGAGTGACAGATGAACGAGTATTGCCCGAGTTTTACATTAGTGGCAATGCCTTTCGATGCGATTGCACAATGAAATGGCTCTTACTCATCAATTCCATTACGTCTCGCGAATACCCGCGCGTGATGGACTTGGAGAATGTAATCTGCAAGGAATCCTACGTACGCGGCGTCAAATACCTCCCGGTCAGTTCCCTTCATATCAAAGACTTTTTGTGTAAATACGATAGTTACTGCCCTGACGGCTGTCATTGTTGCGATTTCAATAACTGTAGCTGCAAAACACTGTGCCCAATTAATTGTTCGTGTTATCACGATTCGGAGAAAAGTACCAGCGTTGTTGATTGTTCTATTAAACAATTGAAAGCAATACCTCAAAATTTTCCTGTAGATGCAACTCATATATATTTAGATGGTAATATTTATAGCGAACTTAACGAATCTGTTTTCGATTCTATGCGTAAGGCCGTGGTTGTATATCTTAATTCAAGTCATATTATAAACATACATAACAATACATTCAGTCAACTGAGAGATCTCAGAATCCTACACTTGGACAACAACAAACTGAAACAATTACTGGGTCTGGAGTTCTCAAAGCTAAGCAACTTAAAAGAACTGTATCTTCAAAGTAATTTAATTGACTACATTTCTAATGAAACTTTTTCCCTTTTGGGAGCTCTAGAAGTTTTGCGCCTGGATGGAAACAGACTCGTGAATTACGGTCTGTGGCATTTAGACAATAACAAAAAGTTACAAACATTGTACATTGGCAGTAACAACTGGTCCTGTGATTGTAAATATTTGCAAGGTTTTTTAACTTATGTATCTCAGAACGTCGAGAAAATGATCGACATTCCAAACCTGTGGTGTGTGAATGAGAACATGAACCCGGCAAAGAAGCCATTGAATTTAAATGTGACGGTTTGCAGTGAAATAAGCGATAGCTCGATGATAAGCGCGTTCTTCGTCTCCCACAATTTGCCATTATTGGCCTCGGCTTTGACTGGGTTCATGCTTATTTTATTAATATTAGCTTTAGTATTCACATTTAGATACGCTTGTAGGATGTGGTTGTATTCGAATTGCGGAATTAAGCTCTCCCCTCTAGCGGGCGCTTTTAAGGATGCTGATAAGCTTTACGACGCATATATTTGTTATAGCCCTAAAGACGAGGAGTTTGTCGTAGAATCGCTCGCTCGTGAATTAGAGACCGGTTATCCGTCGTACCATCTCTGCCTACACTACCGAGACGTTCCGCAGTTCGAAGCGACGTACGCTCAGTTCCCCGACTTGGTGGTCGAGGCCACCGAGGCGTCGAGGCGTATCATAGTAGTTCTAACAAAGAATTTTATCTTAACCGAGTGGTCACAGATAGAGTTCCGACAAGCTTTACAGAAAGCGCTACAAAAGAATCCACATAAATTAATAATAGTGAGCGTAGGGATCATCCCACGAGATCCGGAGTTGAAGTCATATTTCAAAACGGGTTTGGAGATAACGTGGAAAGAGAAACGGTTTTGGGAGAGGTTACGTTATGCCATGCCGTCATCTAAGCGACACGGACAGAAATTGAAAAGACTAAATTATGGAAGAAATTCTAATACTTATACTATGGACGCGTCTGTGTTGAACAGTACCTGCCAGACGCTTTGTGGCAAGTCTGCTAACTCGGCGGAGCGCTCGCCTTGCGACCGGCCGCTGTCCGAGCACATCTACTCCACGATAGATTCGGACTACTCCTCCACCGACTTCCAAGGTCGCCACCATCAACCGCAGTCCGTGGTGTTTCAGCACACTGTTCAAACGTACCTGGTATGAAGGACCTCAGTAAACATTAACCCAAACGATCTCTTAAATAATTAATTGATCTGTAGCCCTTAGTCTTAGCCGTAGGCGAGCGCTGAAGAACTTGTTTTGTTATAGACGAAAATCGTCCCAAGTTGTAAATATTTATAGAACTTTATAATCTACAAGTATCTTTAATAGCATATGTGTAACTTTTGTACAATAACGATACCAAATTTTCGCATTTGAAAAGGTTTGCTTCTTCATATTTATTACTTTTTTAAATGAAAAAAAAAAAATGTTTAAGTATTACTCGGAAAGACTGTAAATTATTGTGTAGTTCTAATTCAATTGGCTGATGTTTGTATAGATATGTAATTAAAGAAGTTTATAAACGAATTTGATGATTTTAATGCACTCCTTAACTTTCTCAATGTTGGCATTATATGAAGATGTAGTAAAATTGCGCGAATACTGACATTAAAAATACATGTTTTATTCTGTTTCCAATTCAGTTTTTACGAGCCGAGCCAGAAATGGAGCAGCTGGTCCATGTAAACAGAATAAAAATGAGACGCAAACATGGCCGACATCTATGCCTTCAATAGGCAGCTATATAATAAGCCCCACTTGCTTGCACTCGCTTTGAAATACTCATTTCCATTAAAAGTTTTTCTCAATTTTCTGCCGGTGTGCGAGGTGAACACGGAAATGTAAAAGCGACTGTAACGATTAAGCACAAAACGACTGTTAAAAAGAAAGTAGTTTTTCGTAATCACGATTTTTTGACCATTAAAGTGATGATGACTATTAAAACTATTGTCATAGCTCCCATTATCACTTTATTCTTTAAATTAACCTGAATACCATTGTGTTGAAGCAGCTTTTCTTCACGCCTGTCATAAATATGAACAATGGAAAATCTGGAGGCGACGTGCTAACAATTTGTCTCAATTTGAATACTTGTCATTTTAAGTTTTGAGATGAGGTCGTCCGCATTGATTCCTAAATTTTGTTGTTGTCCTAGATTCATGCTATAAAACATAACAGTTTATTACAAACAGCAAACAAAATTCGAGAATACATTGTCAACCACAAAAAAGGCAGACAATAAAGAAACTTTGGAAATATGTTGAACAGGAAAACCGCGTTATATAATGTGCGTAATCTGGTGGTCAATAAATAACAGCACATCTCGATGAGACAGCGACAACAAAAACTATATCGATTTTGTATTTTTTGCAGTCACCAACGGTTCGTACCTTTTGTATACAGTTACATAACAATTTTATGTAGGCATAGGTACGAAGCGTCGTGAGCAGAGTACAAAAGTGTAGGATGACGCAGGTAACATGATTGAATTTGGCTCACTTCGGAGCTACAATGAGACAATGAGACTTGTCTGTGCCCGGTTAATAGATTACTTTTTTCTTTATTTGGGTATCACGAACTCCCAAAGTCCCAAATGCGTTTTATAACAATGTTATTTATTTATTTGCGGTAGAAAGAGGGACATGAATATGGCGCAAAGGATGCACAGGGAGGGCTAGTAACGAGTTTTTAAACCATTAATTAACATTAATCAGGAAGGGCGTTAACTTATTGACTGGAATATGAGGCCGAAGTGCTTTCGAGCTTTTTTAAATTATGTCTGTGAGCCAGAATGTTTGTCGTTCGTTGCTGTTTAGAAGAGGATTCTAGGTAAGGAGTATTTATTGCTTTCTTCAAGCTGGCAGTAGAGGTTGCAATGTTCTAGCGAGAGGCAAGATAGCATCTTAAGAATCGGTAAGTTTTAGTGGCTTGGTATGAATTAAAAAACAACAGGAATTATATTTAAATAACGCAGTTGTCAAAATCTACAAGTGTGTTTGATAGAGAAAGAGCTCTTTTGTTACTCATGTACGCGTAGCATGACCACCGTATAAAAGGGTTTTGTTTAACATTAGTTCGGTAGATACTCGCAATAATAACTACGGAGAAGAAACACCTCCAGAAACAAGACCATAATTATTATTCAACATGAAAGGTTACAAGTTCAACCTACACAAATAACTGTCAATACTTCCTCAATGGACCTCACAAAGCCAAAGAGATAACCCTATCTAAATTAGCATTAAAATATATTTCTCGTCTCGCTTTATCAATAAGATTATAAAGGAATGGTCTTATTGATAAGAGAAGAACATAATAATATTATACAAAAGAGGATTTTGATAAACAAAATCAGCGAGACTCAAGCGTAGGAATTGTTTTGTTTTGTTTTTCAAGTAGGATACATAAGTCTAAAATTTGACAGAGAAGTTTTTGAAATGTCTTTTTAAAAAAAAGATAATTGGAAATTTCTGTTTCTATGGAAAATCTAAAATCGGTCTAATTTAGCTGTAACACTATTTTTCGTAAAGTTCTCTGTCAAATCTTTAGACTTAGATATCCTGCTTATGTGTACGAAGTTTTATTAAAATCAGTTCAGTCATTTCGAAACAAAATCTCTTGAAAGTTTGTATGAAATGCCGTAAGACGTTAACGCTCTTAAGTGTTTTCCTCGTACTCTATTTGAGTAGGTCAAGTTAGATTTGTTGGTGGGTGGGTGTTAATCTCTGTGGGTGTATGTAAAGGGATCAAGGTAACACCATATTACCTATATTATATGTAAATCTTGGAGTTTATTTGAAGAAGGTTATGAAGAAATCTTATGTACAGTCACGAGGACCAATAGGTAAGTAAAGACTTAATAACTTTTAAAAGTGTTTTTCTCCTACTGTTATGATTAAAGTTTCATGTTGTTACGAACATAGTATTCTGGAACTTTTTATGAAAAAGATCCCATCTCCAAGTTACAATCGTTATTGCTCGCGAAAATTGCTTTTAAATTTAGGAAAGTGTTAACATATTAGTGCTCGTGACTGTACACCATAGAAGAGGAATGTGTGCACATTACACATCACAAGCAAGGCCTTACTTGCTAATACATTATCTAGGTATAGCTTTTGGTAATATCTTTAACTGCACAATCCAAAAGTCGGCAGGGACTAGGTCCTACCTACAAGAGATGGATAAGAAAGAATAAGATAAGGTAAAGTCATCAACATTCTGAAAATAAATCAATACTTACAAGTACAATTGTAATGACTCCCATGATCAAAAGCTCAACAAATTCACAAAGAAACTGTTCCGGGAACACATCAGTCCGGATTTTTTATCAATATTTCCAGTGATTGGTTTCATTCATCTTTCCTCCTCTTACGCCATCAGGGAAATACGAAAGTTGTGTACAGTGTACCTATCTATTTTGCCGACCGTACGAAAATAGAAGTTGATTATTCCGTTCGCTTACTGAGCCGTGATGCCTCGTTCGGTCGCGATCTATTGTTTCACCCAAAGGTTGGAAGTGATTGTACTAAAAGCGTTTGTTTACTTTACGGGTTTTTGTGAATTGAGGCTTAGGTTGGGCGCTTTGATAGACAAATTGCTATTGTCAATATTGTTGTTTGGAATTAAGGAAAATCTGGGAATGTTTTTTGGCTGTTGTGAAGCGGGACGGCTATTTTAGTTCAGGCGGTTCAACTGAGGTCGGCTACAGTGCCGTGCCTAGGGGCCAAAAATACGTCAAGCGCATAAGGCAAGCAGACTGTTAGGAGCCCTAACGATTACGACTCCACTGGTAGGTGCATGGCTGGCAGGTAGAGGTACAGACGCCAGCACATCAAGCTACCCGAAACCTTCAACTTTCCCAATCAAGCTTGAACGTAATGCTTTAACGATAAAGTTGAAAATCTATTAAAGAAATTTGACAGATTGTAGTAGCTTGATGTGCTGGCGTCTGTACATAGGTGACTGTGTTTCTTTGCTATGACTTTTAGATAAAATGTTGAAAAGTTTTATACTTACCTATCATTATCTAGAATCTAGCAATGCTGCTGAAAAAGTTTAGAGCTCTCCTGCTGAGCACATAGTAACTCCGGAAAAGCACGTATTTATACCTACCTAACACGTTGCACGGTATTAGTGGATTCTGACCCTTCTCGTCGCTGATTAAATACAGTATACACAACATGGCTGTTATATGTTCTAGTACTGTCTATTTGAAAGCGTGTCACTGAAACAAATTGCCCGATTTTATCTGCATAAAAGCATAAGCATAATCAGCCTATTAATGTTCCCACTGCTGGGACGCAGACCTCCTCTCAATGAGAGGGAATTTATCTGAACATGACCTAATTTGTGGTCCATATAAATATGTCAATCTAAAACTGACTGTACACTTTATAATTTGATAGAGCCCGATTTAATTTGACACGTGTCATGCCTGTTAGATCACTAATCATTGTGGTGTTGTGTATTGATAATGTATTGGCCACTTCCATTAGTATATCGTCGCTAATTAGGTTAAACCTGACCTGGCCTGAGCTATTGATACTTTGGTGGCGCTTTGAAAATCTGTTTAATTGGTTTTTATATATGATAGTTATGATACCGAGACGGTTGGAATGTAAACGCGTTTAAGGCACAGCACCGGCAAGATACGATGAGACCAAGAAGGCTTTTGGATGCAGCATGTACCGACCAGTCCACACTGCAGAAGACTGCGTAACTTGGAGAGGCATCGTATATGGTCGGACTGTCGCGACTCCATTGAGGACGCATCGAAGAATAAGTTCACTGATGACCTGGGTGCAAACTTTCCGGCAGCTTATGTCAGTTCAAAACAATTACGTCATCGTTTTCGCTGTCAGAATGTCACTTTGTCTTGTTCCTTTGGCCCATCTGTGATACAGTATGACCACTTTGATGGCGCTGGTTGTCAAGAAAAAATGCATCGATATGTCAAACCTCGTACATTTAGATAGCATAGCAGCAGCCTATAATGTTCCCACTGCTGGGACACAGGCCTCCTCTCTATGAGAGGGAATGCGCTATAATCCACCACGCGGGCCCAGTGCGGGTTGGTAGGTCACATGACTTCGTATTTTAGGTTCTAGGACATGCCGATTTCCTCACAATGTTTTCCTTCACCGTTTTGAGAGCAGTGGTGATGAAATAAATTACACAAAGTAATGCGCCTACCTGGGTTCGAAACCACGACTTACTGCTCCTAAGTCGGGACCGTCACCACTGGGCCACCGCTGCTCCCTACATTTAGATAGATTTCAGATAAGTTGACTGAAGGGCATTTTTTTGACTCCTACATGAGCTAATGTACTCGTACAGTTTATTCTGACACAAGGAAATGAGAATGAGGTCTTGGTTTCAGTGTTATCATAACATGCCAATAGGTCAATGGCATTCTCGTCGTCACAGTGGTGACCTATTTTATGTCCGAACAGTTTCAAACCATGATGTCATTCATCAGCCTAGTCTAGTCTTAATTACAGATGGCTCCTAGTCAGTTAAAAGATTCTGCTGAAATTCAGTGGTTATATGAAGATGCAATTTAACGTCTCACGAATTAGGAGTGATGTGTTTTTGATTTGGAATGTTCGTGGACACTGGTGATTAAACAAAAACATCACGATAGAAAATCTGAGAAACTCGTCAGTAGTGAGTTCGTCGCCTGCTGTTTTTTCATAATCAGAATATTTAGTGTTTTCGTTCCTATGATTTTAATGCAGATGTCTGTTACTCGCCTTCAAAGCTAATTTTAGATACGCAGTTATATTTTCAATAATGTTTGCGGATCTAAGTCAGTTAATGACTATGTACGAGTAATATTATAACCGCTGAATGGATTTTGGTGAATGCCTTACAGATAGACAACGACCTGGGTCAGGACATGTGACAGTTTTTATTCCGGCAGGAAGTTCCCGCACAAGCAGCCACTGACCCGAAAGTCTGACAACCAGTCTTCCAAAAGGTATCGCATAACCAGTACTAACTGGGTTGTAGAGGTCAGATAGGCAGTCCCTCTATGTAGAACTCTGGTATTCAGCTGCACCCGGATAGACTGGAAGCAGACTCCAACGTAGTTGGGAAAAGGCTAGGTTATTAATGATGACGTTCCCGCAGTATAGTTTCTGACTCCTCAGCGAGCAAAGCCGCGGGCTAAATCTAGAAAGTGTATAAGGATGTCCGAATAACGGTAAGTAATTAAACCCGACCTGATTGACTTGTTAGGCTAGGTCGTTAGTGTCCAAAACTTGATTTAAGGCATCCCAGCTATGTGTCGTACATTTATGTTCATGTTTAGGCTATGAATAGAATATAAACGGCCTCTTTGATTACCGTGAAATTGAGGGTACGAAACTGAACGCCCAGTTTTAACGTTTTTAATTTCGTATTTTGTAGTACAAAATTCTAAGAATTTAAAAACAGTGAGGGTCTGAAAATGGTCTTCTATTACGTTTTCAGTTACGAAGAAAATATGTTCGTGTATCTACCTACCTAACTTCATTGACTACACCATCATTCTCCTGACCTTATCCAAATTTATTTGGGGTCGGCGCAGCATGTCTTCTTCTTCCATACTTCTCTATTACTCGTCATCTCAGCAGTCACCTCCTTTCTAGCCATATCATCCTTCACACAGTCCACCCATCGTTTCTTTGTCTTCTTCTACTCATATTCATTGACTACAATGATTACATTTACTTCATTGACCATATATAGGTACGTAATGGTGCAGGTACCTGGTTATACATATCTGCTCAACCCTTAAGGGCAACAGCGTGATACTGTGACGAGCTTATGGTGTGGAATAACGGAATTGAAATGGTGACAGTATTATCGGAATTTCACATCTTGGTGGGTCTGGGTACAGCCGGGTCGAAGGTCAAAGGAATGTGAAAGCTTAACGCCTATACAACTTTTTAAACCTTAAAGCTTACATACGTAAGTGTGTAGTTGCAGAGTTTACACCTTTTTCATCTTAAAAGGTTTTTATTGTGGACATGAGTTGTCATGGCTGACCTGAAAGTCTTTAAATTGACCTCGGACCTAGGTTGATCGCAGCAAGGAAAAGCTGCTCAGGTGTTGATTCGTTAATGACTCTGCCCTGAGTGTTAATGTGGTGCTGTTCGACAAACGATGGGGCACTTTACACTCACAATTTAGATTGCCATCTATACGCTAAGAAGAAGATTGTATAAATGTTTAATTCTTCGGCATGTTCCTGGTGGTACTCGTAGGGTTCAGGAAACCTCCATTAATATTCTTTATGCTCTGAATTATATTGATCTTTCCTTTAACTGATTTACATATATAAAAGGACTTGTCAGCATGTCTCAAGTGTTGTAACATTAGTGTGTGCATAGTATTAACCAATCACATAGCTAGCTTAACTCAAAATGTGAAAAAGAAGCTTGAATTTTGGTTAGTTCCACACACATCCCTCGCTACGCACCTTCGCTCATCTCTGGTGGAAACGCAGCCTTAAACGAAACCAATACGAGCTGTGCAGGTAGCAACATCCGGTCTGACAAAAATTTTGAGTGTGATCGACAAGTATAATAGAATATTCATTTATTTGCAATGGTTGTTACAAAGGTGGTTACAATAATATTAAAGAATCCTTGTACTTTCTACCATTTTGGCATGCAAACATTGATGCAGTTCATCATGAAACATTCAAACATTGACACACAACTAAAATCTATCAGCTAGAAAAGCCAATACGGAGTAGTACAATTTATTTAATAGAAGTTTAGTTAGTTTCTTTTAGAACGTTGTTACTGGTTCCTCTTTTATGGAATTTGCATTTTAAAGAAAAAGATGTAGCATAAGTATTTTATTTTGGGTAGCAATAAAACGAGTGACTGTAAATTACAATTTTAAGTGTCAAAATTAATTAATTTGGGTTATATAATTACTAAGTGAGCGACTGACTGTAAGTGACGAAAAATCAACAGAATAGTATCTTACAAACATTAATTTGAGTTACTTAAAATACAAAATGAGCAGCTTCATAATATTTGAGCGACTTAATATTTGTTTGAGTGTCAACGTTACGTCCTGCATTTTTTTCAATATTTGGCAAATGTATTTTTTATACTGAGCGGCATTTTATCTTAAATGAAGTGTTTCGAATACAAAAACCACTTTGAAAAATACACTAATGAGCAGAGTATAAGGAGCTCACATTAAAAAAAAAAAAAAAAACCTAACCTAACCTAACCTCACTTAGAAAAATCGATTCTATCTTAATATTGAAGTTGCCCTCTCTGTATTTCCAGTCGCTCACTTAGTAATGTAGTCGCTCGGATAAAATTTTAATATATGAAATGGATTTATCACAATCCACTTTTTGTAAGCTTGTTCTGGATTTTATTATTAATCAATATTCGTCGTTAGTTTAGTTAATTTTTCGCTTACTCAAATTCATACCGCTCAAGTTATTAATACAGTATGTCATCATCAGTCGCAAAGCTTTTTTTTAATCGCTCGTTTTATAATTCCCCTTTTATTTTATATTCTAAACATACATAATTTCAGTGGCCTTAGGCAATAAACAAAAAAGCTTCACTCGTTACATGGATGAAACGAACACACCAAAACTATTAACAGTTTTGCGATTTCCGTCAGATGATGAAGTCTTGATTTCCAGAACGTTTCCACCATGCGAAGTCACTGATCTTAGATTAACTTAGCAACCATTTCCACGTCAGCAATATTCACACAGTTGACGCAGCACTTCCCATGTCCTCTAACTCAATGAGTTCACCACAATTCTCCTATTCACGGTTCGCTGACAATCCATTATAGTCCATTTACTATAAATACTCGTTTTTTATTTACATGTACTTATATTGAATTAAAGAGTCCGGATGTTGGGGCCGTTTCCCTAAATTACATCTCTATTATGGACGAACCTGCCTCATTGTCAAGTTCTGAGTGAAAACATTTGTGTTATAATATAAATGTTTGGTGATTATTGTGTCAAGGTATGTAGTCTATCCGTTTGTCTTGTTAGGACCGGAGACTTGCCTAACAAGAAGCTTGTTATATTTTTATTTGGTTTGAGAAAATTGTGGTTCTAATTTTCTTTGCTCTTTTAGAAGTCATTAAAGTTTTTGAAAACGTAAATGAGTCTTGTAATAAGCCAAGGTGTCATGGATGATCCAGCTATTTTTCAGTTCGCAGTTATTGCCTGCTAAAATGGCGTGAAAAACTTAACTAGACGCGTTGTTAAAGTTAAAAATAGTAACAAAATGTTACATTTTGTGAATGAACACAAAAATAACTTGAACTTGTTGCTTTAGCTTGACGTTTACAACTTGAAACAAAAGAGAACAGATGGTCCGTTCGTTTTCATTCATTCTATGTACGTTCACACATGAAACTGTTAGTTATAATACAAAGTTCCTTTGAATCTATGTAAATGTCTGCCCTAAGTCACATTTCATTCATGATTTGGCTAGTTGACAACGTATTTATCTTAGTTTGGTTAAGTCCTACATAACATAACATTACGCCTGTATTCCGAAGGGTGAGGCAGAGGTGTACCTAATCATATTACACCCACATTTTGAAAGTTATGTTTAAGTCCCGTGTAATAGGGGCCGAACCTATTGCCAACAACCGGACACAAATCCGGACTCCGTGGCTGCTACTGAGAAATTCGTGATGGAAAACCCAAATAACACTTTGCCCGACCACGGATTTGAACCCAGGACCTCATGCTCAGCAGTCAAGATTGCGATCACTAGACCAACATGGCAGTTATTTGAGTCCTACGGTATTGGAAAAGATCCATTGCCATTAACTACTCAGGGCTGCTTTCGAAAAATTGTAAATTGTAGTTTTTAATTGGTTTTCTTTAGAAGGTATAGACCTTTCTTGGTTCAATTCGAGACCAACATACATACACCCAGTTTTATACTCTTTGCCGTAGACTACACGGCAAAGTTTTGGGTAACGTTATTAGAAAACCTTTGAACAACAATGTCTTTCCGATAGTTATTGTCGCGATGGAGGTAAGTACTTGAAGCTCCGGGATGAAGGCCGCTTGTAAGGAAACGGTTGAGAGGAATCCGGTAGGGGTACTTATTGGAAATATTATGAAGAGGGGTTCAGGAATGGGTAATAAGGAGAATAAATTAGTTTTATAGGCGACTGTACTATGTAAGAAGAGGTGTATTGATAGAGGAAAGCCTTGTAATTTCTAAAATAACTTAACTTTATTCTGTAAAGTAATCAAATAGTGATAAATGTAAAGTCGTTTTTACATAAATATGAACATGATTATGATACTGCCAATAGTGTCAATAATAAAAAAGGTCCGTTCTCACTAGTTCTATTAAACAGTTCTACGATAGAACTAATGAGAATATGTTCCCATGAGTCCTACGATTTAAGGTTATAAAATCTTAGAACTATATAAAATCGAAGTCGTAGAACTTGTGGTCCCACACCAAAAATTCCCATTTGTTCTACTGTTCTATTACACAATTCTACTTTAAAACTAATGGGGTTTTTGTTCTCACTAGTACTATGTTTTGGCGTAGTTCGTAATTCACACTTTGCAAAACTCGCACTAATGCGAATTTATCTCGCTTTGGATTTGCTAGTAGTATATTCGCAAGATTAGGCTCAGGTTACTGTGCGAGTTTACACTTGAAGATTACTTAGTCCGAAATTGGCAAGGATAAGTAGGAGATGAGAAATAAGGATAGTAAAGTCACACAAACTACCAGGAGGCCAGAATCATGAATCAGATGTAGCACTGATTTGCGCATTCAAACTGGGGCTTTTCCCTTCTCTTTAGAACCGTATATACGGTGACTGGTAATAAGTGACCGATACTTATACACGTGATTGTACTCATGATAACAAACAACTTTACCAAAGAAAATTTTTTTTTATACTCATTCAATTTCAGTTTTATCACAATAACTCAACAGGCCTATGAATTTTACGCGCGCGCGCCTACTACCCATCAGCTGTTTGCCGGGTGACGCCGTTCTGTCTCATTACTATCGTACCGTGCAACAGTGGGTAGGCAGAACATCCGCGCGGCTCGCAAGCCCGTTGCGTAAGCAGCGTCCGCGCCGCAGGCCAGCCGCCACAAAAGTATACGTACGTGTATAAAAAAAATGTTTTTGGAAAAGTTGTTTGTTATCATGAGTACAATCAAGTGTTTAAGTATCGGTCACTAATTACCAGCCACCCTATATAAGATCCTGAAACAAATAAAGGAAAGTTTTAGTTTAAAAAATGTATTAAAACATTTTCTATTTCCTGCTTTTAAAGGTACCTACGTAACTAAGAAGAATATAAAGATTAACACACAACGACCAGGTCAATAAAATGCCTAGAATCGGCTTTTTGATTCGTAATTACGTACTAACAACACGGATCTAATATTTACGACCTTTCGAAGAAAATATAATTTTTCTTATTGATCTATTACTTTCATGCATAGAAAGGCTATTAAACGTTTTTATGACATCGCGCTAGACTTCCATAGAATTAATAGCAATAACGGCCGTAGACTATTGATTTTACTAGCAATCTATCTGTGATACTGTGTATCTATGTATGTATTGGGAGCTTAAAATGGCCGCTTTAGCGGAATCATAATAGAATAATAATATCACGTTAAACTTAAAATAGTCACAGACGCAGTTAAATGAATTGTCACTTTGTGACCATTTTACGAATTGTAACGTAATTCACATTATTATCCTATAATAGTTCTGCTAAAGCGGCCATTTTAGGCCATTTTTGCAAAAGCTCTAAGAAAAAGGGTAGATAATAATTTTCAGAAATTTGAGGCAACGGCGGTCACCATTCAGCTTCGTTTATTTGTCTAGTCTACGGTAGGGCTATAAGATATGGATTGCGGTTCAACTTTCGCTAAAATATTCACTATGTATTTTTTTTGTGGTACGTTACTCGTAACACCAGTGTCCGACCGAAACTTCGGCCAAACCTGCGGTTCATTTTGGCCGAAGCCGAAGGTTTATAGAAAGCGCCGAAATTGAACGAACTGTTACGAATGTACAAAATTGCCATGGGAGAGGCGACGCGCGGAGGGCATGGGTCAGAGACTCACAGTCAACAACACTTTAAATTTAGTCAATATAAAGTTTTTTTAATTAAAAAAAAAAACTTAGGGTTACCTTCGACCTCGGTTTCAGCCATCGACATTCAACATCGATCTTCAGTCGGACACTACACCTCTACCATCCAACACTGGAGTTATTTACTTGGCCAACAATATAGCAGTAAAATCTTATAAGCTGATAAAGACGATAATAATGATAACTGATCTAATCAACCGGCATTGAAGACAGAAGCTTCTCCACATTCCACATCCATTGTATACAAACACCATCCCATGTAAACATGTCAGCCATCAAACACATGTTTACAATCGTGTATCGATAAATATGACATCCTAGTGTTGACACAGTTCTGTTTACTAAAGGGAAGTCTGCACTTTAATCTTCATTCATCAATACAAATTGAGCCACTCATAGGCAAGTGGCCCCCTGCGACGTGAAACCCTCATCCCTCGGGCTATAAGCCAATATATGCAGTAAAAGTTGATTATTCGACATGATTTTTGACTAGCCCTTATGCGTTCAAGGAATAAAAATATAATATTTTTGTGACGAAATATTTGATGCTTGTACCTACTGTTTTGGAACAAAATACTGGTAGGATCTACCAAATTGTTCGATTGCAAATATTGTACCGAACATAGTTTAAGTTATCTGGTATAAGTTTAAGTCGTGAGAGAGAATCTCCGAGACGACTAAAAAGCTACAATAAAAACCGGCCAAGTGCGAGATGTTCTCGCGCACCGAGGGTCCCGTATAAACTTGCAGGTACTTTGTTAATAAACTACATATTTACGGTTTTCAAATTTTTTACTTTTCATGTGCTGTAAGACTTTGCTTCTTGCCAAATTTCATGATTCTAGATCAACGAGAAGTACCCTACTAGGTTTTGATTCCCTTGTGAAATCGCAAAACATGTGACATACAGCCATATCTTTGATCGCGTTCACTTATAAGTTTGACGATTTCACAGATCCAAGGGGTAGCAGACTTGAGCATTTGATATTAATTTCAGCTTGATATCTCCACGCGTTCCTGAGAAAAATGGTCTTGACAGACGGACAACATAGTGATCCAAAAAGGGTTCTGTTATTGCCGACTGAGGTACGGAACCCTAAAAAATAGAATTCATGCTTTCTTGATACTTTCTTGTTACTTATTCCTATCTAAAAAGTTTAGAGATAAAAATAGAATTCAAGTCTTACAAGTGTCCCGTATCAGACAGTCAGGCAAAAAACCGAAAATAGTATCTCGTATTGATTCCGACTGTTAGAGGTCTTTCAACTACACAATCAAAAGACTAACCGAATGACATAACAGGCTTTGATCGTGTGCATACAAAGAGCTATAAATCATTTCATTTTTACTTCACCTCTGAGTTTACAGTAAAGTAGCCTTTATTATCGTTGATGTAAGGTTTATGTCAAAGGTAAAATAACTGTGAAAGTGCTATTGCTTTCAATCCGTTAGATGTCAGGATGATAGACGAACGCTACAGGCATTGGTAATGAACGGCGCGTGCGGTGACGTCACATGTGCGAAATATGCCATTCAATGTTTATTTAAATGAAGGTGTCCACTGCAGTGTAGGGCAGGTGCAATGTCTGGCATATACGAATTTATTTTAATTTATTAGTACGTTTATGGTTTTGTTTCTAAGCGGTGCTTGAAGTGTATCTATTAAAAATTTTGTAGGAATAGCCTTTCCTGTTTAGTAACAAAAACATCTTTGACAGGATCTACAGTCTGTACAATCTACAAATAAATAAAATTGAAGTATCTGTTTTTTAATTTCAAAATATCAGCAGCGAAGTATATACTATTTTTGTCTGTCGTCTGTTTGTTCCGGCTAATCTCCGAAACGGCTTGACCGATTTTGACTGGATTTTTACAGGCAGATAGCTGATGTTATACGAAGTAATTTAGGCTACTTTTATTTCAGAAAATGGATTAGCGTTCCGTGCGTAATTCAAACCGTTGAAATAGTTAACAAAATCCGATTCAAATAGGGAATTAATATTATTATAATAATTTCACGCGAAGGAAGGTCGTGGACAACAGCTAGTTTGCAATATCACCTACAAAATTTTAGCCATTTTATGTAGATACTTGAGTAAATAATATATTACCTACCTTTACTTTATGTACTTCAACAGTAAAAGTCGAAGTAGATTACAAAGCGTAACTCAATGTAACTTTTAATCTCACATCAACTTCGCGGATCTATAAACGAATTGTCGCAGAGTTGAAATTTTAAGCGTGACTTACCCCCTAGCAGGGGTCTATTAAATTTATTGCTTGTAAAACGAGCAGCTAATTTAGAGTTACGTTTTATTGTGTTAACTTAACTAGTTTACGTTATGACACCGCGGGTGTTCTGTGTGGAACGCATTTGAAAAGTAACTTTATTGTCACGGTTATAAGAACGGGGGACTAAACGATAAATACACATAAAAACAACTAGCTATGTACACTTTTTATTAGCCATATGTAATGCGTAATAAAGCAGTGGGGTGTGTTTCTGTTTTTACGATCACTAAAGGGGATGAAAGTATGTATGGTCCATAGATGAATAATATTTTGATGGCACATGTTGTCGGTTAGAAAAATATGTAGATATTTAAGTTTTCTCTGAATGCAACGTAAGAAACTAAGTTATTTTTAGAGGCATGTTTTATAGACAACTTTAAAAATAGATTTAAAGATTTGATATTTGTAAAAATCACGTTTTTATATCTATTTAGGCGAAGATCGCCAAGCATTGTACGAGGCTATTGCCGTCGAGTTAGACCGCGGCGAAGGTGGCATGACGATCTGATCTTCTTTGTGGGGTAAACATGACCAGAGATCCCTAAAAAAGAGAGGTTTTAAAGAAGAAAGGCGGGACTTTTTCCAGTATTGGACAAAATAGATTTTGGAGGAGCTCGTGGCTAAGTAATAACAGCCGCCCGGATCGATCTTTAGGTTAAGCCGCGCTTGTCTAGGTTGGTCTGTGGATGGGTGGCCACCCATTACATACCGAGTTTCCTCCGTGCCTCGGAAAGTCCCGGGTGTCATTTGTAGATCTTTGACAGTCGTTATAGGTAGTCAGTGGTCCAAAAAGTCTGACATCCAGTCTTACCAAGGGGTATCGTATTACCCAGTACTAACTGGGTTGTGGAGGTCAGATAGGCAGTCGCTCCATGTAAAATACTGGTATTCAGCTGCATCCGGTTAGACTGGAAGCCGACCCCAACATAGTTGGGAAAAGGCTAGGCAGATGATGGACAAAATAGATTTTCTTCAGTAGAAATATGGTTCTGGCCAAATTTCAGAACAAAAATGACTTTGTTTACAAGAAACATATAATATAATAAAAGAAATCTCGTTTACAGCCGCTGAACAGGGAACAAAGGAGCTCGGGCTGCCATCGCTCATTTCTTTTCATTTGCACGTTTCTTCCCGTTACACACGGATGCCTCCACATATTGCTCGTAGGCCTCTTTACACAATGGCTTATGATGGTTAAACGTGGTCAACTTAATCTACTTCTGTTCCACCTTTTTGTCATGGAAAACTAAATATTACTACTACTAACGACGTAACTTTGTTACTTTTTCACACAAAAATGACAGAACAAATGTTGATGAAACTTTATAGTAATAAAGTATTATACATCAGAGTAACACATAGGCTATATATATTTAATTTAAAATGAAAAAAGTAAAAAAAAAAACGCGGGCGATGCCGAGGGCTGATGCTAGTTATGTCATAAAAGGCTTTCTTGCCATATTTTTGACAGGGAGATGTAGGTTTCTTAAAATAAGAGAGATAAATAAAACCTTAAATGAATCACAGTACAAAACTGATAAACTGTGGTCTTGCTCTTCCAATTAAGTACTGCCTGCATAGCTACCCAGGCCTTGCAATTACTTGCAACTGTCTTTGTAAGATTATAATATTATTAAGCAAGTATTACTTTAATAATAACAATGTGGAATTTGCAATCGCTAAGCAAGTTCTAAGGAAGTTAGTATTCACTATCGGTCAGGATTAAGAGAAATGTTGATATGTGAAGGTAAATAAACTTCATGTAATTGATTAAGCAAGATTGTAACATAAATGGATGTTTTATTTATTTCAGACTGTTGAAGAACTGAAGAAATAAATCCGCAGTGCTTAGTTTTGCTACGCCATCAAAATGAGTGTGAAACTTATCTCTGCTATTCAAAGAGATATAAGAATATAAACGTTGATGGATGGAGAGTGAGAGGAAGACCAAAGAAACGATGGATGGATTGTGTGAGGAATGATATGAAAGATAAAGGAGTAAATGATAGCGTGACGGTTGACAGAGGAGATTGGAAGAAAAGAGATTTTTTTTTTTGTAGCAGTCATGTATCACTTCGTGGGCTATGCTGTTCTCTCAGTCTATTCCGTCGATTCGGTGGCGACTTCGGTGGTTTGTCATCACTGACGCTGCTGCCTGATTATTATTTATCCCCTATTTTGAAGTCAGGTCAATGTATGATTTTGATTATTAGTAGTCGAGAGAATATTGTCATCGGGGCTTATACTGTCACTTACGGGATATTTTCCGTGATTGTTCATTATTTTGAGCTCACGATATTTCGTCGCTGTTGCAAGCGCCATGATCGCGGGTTGACTGGAAATTGCGGGAAGATGGAAAATAAATTTTTAAGAGCAGACAATTCTATCTACCCTCTTTCTTTGTCTTTTGCTACGCACACTTCAAAAAGAAGAAGATATCCCGAAAGTGACAGTATAAGTTTAGTTGTAAACCGTGAAAGCTTAAAACAGTGATTGTCATGGGCTCAGCAACAAGGAGACATGTGAAATTTCCTCTTATGAGCTTGTAAACGTCGACTCAGTATATTGCAAACTATTAGCGGTAATAGAACTCTATTGATTTCTATTAGTGTGGACTGCGTCATTGCTTATTCATCGATGAATTAAACTAGCCTATCGTTGCCAAATCTAATGATTCACAACGAAGGAATTAGACATCTAACACACACTTCAAATATTCAAAGATTCCTACCACCATCCCGTATATTAAAATTTAACACAAGCGTTTATTCAAATTGGCCGGGCATTTCGGTAAATAACATATTTGGCTATTGTTTTGAATACGGTTCGCATATTGAGTAGGTCACGTGGTCGACGCGAGCCAACAATCCTTCTTTCATTTTATCCTTATCGAATACAAAACTATAGCCGGCCGTTCTTGGAAATTATGGCTTGCTTTCTGCTCATTTGAATAAAATTCATACTGTATAGGTGTAAAATTTGTTTTTTTTTTTATATTCGGGCCGCAGGGCAGGATTATTTTCTGCATAATTCTTTGTGTAGATATCTGCAAGATTTTTTCTTACTCCAAAATTTGCGCGAGATTTAAACATCGAATGAAAAAAAAAATCTTAACTTTTTTTTTTTAATTTCAATTCAAAGTAAATATATAACGCCTTACGATTTGCCATTCGTCTACAACGTAGGTTTTTAAGAAACTAAGGGGGGGGGGGGCGGGGGCTAAGTGATATAGTGATGGTGTTTAAGTCAAAAATGTTTTGAATTGACATTAGCTATCAAGTAGCTTAAGTTAATCCTCTTGACTTGGCAGTTGATGTAGAAATACGAAACGCTTTGAAAATCCTCAACTCGATCCTCACTTGTCCAAGCTCCGTGGATGGTGTAGACGAGGTGTAAACCTAGTTTTAAGCCCACCTACGGAGAAAATCTTTGTTGCAAACGTCTTCTTATTATTACTATTTTAACTGACAATATTGCTTACAGTTAATAATGAAGTGCGGAGGGCGAACATAGGTTAAGTTGTTAAATATCAGACATGATATCATCTGCCTAGTCTTTTCCCAATTACGTGGGGTTCGACTTCCAGTCTAAGCGGATGCATCTTAATATCAGTATTGCTAGGTAATACGATAACTCTTGGTAAGACTGTTTGTCAGACTTTCGGGCCACTGACTTACTATAACTACAGTCAAGATCTACAATGACAGCCGGGACCAACGGCTTAACGTGCTGTCCGAGGCACGGAGCATACTCGGTATGTAATGGATGGTCACACATCCACGGACCAACCTTGGCAAGCGCGGCTTCACCTGATAAACCCGTGCGGCTTAGGGGTCGTCCATTAATCACGTGAGGCTGGAAAAGGGGGGGAGGGGGGTTCGGAAAAAATCACGAAATATCACTAGGGGGAGGGGCAGGTGTAGTGAGATATCACGTGTATTTATTTTTTCTTTGAACGCGCGATTTCTAAACCGAAAAGCGGTGCGTGACCTTGACATTTTTATCACGGTGCTTATTTTTCCAGAATTAAATTAGATTATACCTGTTAACCTGTATTTAAAGATAAAATTCTGATTTTTTTTAAGATACTTTGTACCAAAAAAATACACGTGATTTTGGGTGGGAGGAGGGAGGGGTAGTCTAAAACTTCACCACGAATCACCATGGGGGAGGTGGGGGTTAAAAATTTGCTAAAAAACATCACGTGATTAATGGACGACCCCTTATATTATGAGCAGAAATAAAAAAATAAAAAAATGATTGCTCTCCATTGTGTTGCGTCACAATAATCAAAGCTAGAACACATCCGTGCTTATAATACGTAACGCGTGTTACATATTCACATGAGAGTAAAAAAATGGCTGACTAAAATTTCGGCGTATTAGGTACTACGTGTACAGGTTGTTCTAAAAATAGTTCTGTTCAAAGGAAGAGGCACCCTCCAGGGTTTAGTAGATATTATGCTGTGTATCGCAATTTGTTTTGCTGTTTTATTTAAAAAACTTTAAAATTTGCTGGTCAATATTATGGCTTGAAAAATTGAGATACAGCATAATATACTTGCCTCATCATCTGCCTAACCTTTTCCCAACTATGTTGGGGTCGGCTTCCAGTCTTACCGCATGCAGCAATACCAGTATTTTACATGGAGCGACTGCCTATCTGACCTCCACAACCCAGTTAGTACTGGGTTATACCATACCCCTTGGTAAGACTGGTTGTCAGACTTTCGGATCACTGACTACCTGTAACGACTGTCAAAGATCTACAAATGACAGCCGGGACCAACGGCTTAACGTGCTTTCCGAGGCACGGAGGAAACTCGGCATGTAATGGGTGGTCACCCATCCACGGACCTACCTAGGCAAGCGCGGCTTAACCTAAAGATCGACCCGAGCGGCTGCTATTATTTAGCCACGAGCTCCTCATAACATAATATACTTGCCTGATGTATAAAAATACTCACTGCCGTCTTTTTTGTCATAATGGAAATTTGTATGGTATAAATAACGAGTATTCTATCAATCTCACTGTACTCCAAGACATGCACCTCTGAATTTTTCGGATTCATTTGCGTATTGTATAATAAAATTATCACTTGTTTTGTTAAAGGAAAACATCGTGAGGAAACCAGCGCTGAGAGATATTTCTCGACGGCATGTAAAGCCAGGTCAGAGGCCCATGGGCGGTATAAAAACACTGACACCAGGGATAATTTAATTTATTTAGATAAAGAAGAAGAAGACTACTCACATAGCATTTTTTTACATACTGTTTTGAATTATTACTTTTTAGGAAATAATGAAATTAATAATTATGAATCTTTAATCACTAGGTAAATAGTAATTATTTGAATGCATACCTAACTACGCAATACAAAATACTTTGTAAGCACTTACCTAATAAGTTGTTGGTGGTAGTAGTTAGGTGTCGTGTTTCAGCGCATTAGTATACTCGTAAATTGTCTCTGTGTTTGACCTAGTTTATTTTATTTTTATAAAACATTTGTCTAGCACTAAGTGGCATATCTTTACTTTGAATGTATAAAAGGCGCAGGTCTGCTTATTCAGTTGTTATAATAATAGTCGGCCTTGACAATATTATATTTTGTATGTGTGGACATTTCAATGAAGTAAATAACACATTGAAGGAATTTATTTGATATGTAAATGATGAATGAATGATACATAACATAACGCTACGCCTGTTATCCCCGAAGGTTGAGGCAGAGATGGACTGAAATTGTAACTGACGAAATGTGGTACACTGTAACCACATTTCAGTTATATTTAAGTCTCTTGTTATAGGGGGTGAGCCTACTCATCAACCGGGCTCAACTAAAGACTCCGTGGCTGCTACTGAGAAATTCCTGATGGAAAAACCAAAAAACACTGCCCGACCTGAGAATCGAACCAAGAACTCTTGCTCAGCAGTAGCTTGTGACGACTACACCAAGAATTAAATAACACACTGAATTACTATATTTTTAAAATGAAATTGACGATTCTGCAAAGCACGGGCGGTTTAATACCCTGTTAGTACAGTTTTCAAATCATTTTAAATAGATCGAATACCATTCCAGATTTTAATTAACAGCTTTACACAAAAAGCAATCCTAGTTTTACACGAAATTGTAGTTAACAGCTAAAATAAACAACGTGCCAGTTAATCCAATGAAATAAAAATCATACGTACAAATTGTAAATACGGCGCATAGGTACTTCAATACAACACACTGTAGGAACTGGAACAAATGCCATTGAAAATTCAACCTTAATAGCGAAGCTTTAAAGGTTGTGCATCATTGGTTGGAAAGTACCGTCGCGTGGTAAAGTATTTTGGCACGTGCTCTTACTATAGTGAATGATTATTCGCGCGAAGAGTTTTTGTTAGGCCACCGGGCGTGCCAACGATCGCTGCCGTCGATTGTACCAGTACTTGGATCATAATAATCGATTTGCAATGTGATATGAATTCGTCCGATGTTGTTAGTAGTCGAACCGAGTAGAAACGGTATGAGATTGGGTCGGTATTAGGTCATAAATGAAAATAGGCTGTCTGCGGGGTTCGGTGTATTGAGTACGAAATATGCTAAAAATGGTAAACTTGTCGACAGTTTTTAGCAAAAATTTTGTCTAGATCTTGATTATATTACATTATGCATACAACACAGGTTCCAGTTGTTCTTGGCGTCCAGCTTTTTCAGATAGTTTCACAGTAAAAGGACATTACAACTACTTTATATCATCATCATCATCTGCCTAGCCTTTTTTCAAATATGTTTGCGTTGGTTTCCAGTCTAAGTGGACGCTACTGTATACCATTATTTGGCATGGAGCGATGGATCTGAACTCTACAACCCAGTTACTGGGTTTCGATGCCCTTTTGCAACAGTGATTGTAAAGGATGATTTCCACCAAACGGCTCGAATCGCATCGGATCGAAATGGATACAAACGGGTGCGGTGACAGCCGATCGCATCCGGCAGGATGTCAACGCATACGATCGTTTCCGTACCGTCGCTTGCGGACATATCCGTTTCTGCGCCTAGTCAAATAGTTTAATTCCTACAGTGTCGGATACGACGACAGGCGAACGGAGCCGATCGCGCGGCGCAGCATACTTTCGGGTATAATCGCGTGTCACGGAAGACGCCCGCCGTTAAACTGCTGTGCGCGGCTTGGTAATATAGACTTTAAATACTGTGTACACGATTTAATATTGTTTAAATATTGTAAAATCCGTTCCGATCCGATGCGATGCGAGCCGTCAGGTGGAAATCATCCTTTCGACTTTCGAGTATCTGACCACAAAACTAACGTAACATAATAATTACCGCTGCTGTACTTTTATAATATTGGAGTTAAAAGATATCTACTAATGCTAGATATATCAGTAAGTTCTAACAATCGACCATGACAAGCCGACAGGTCAGGCCAACACCTGCATAATATTGACTTAAGTCCTAACTAGGGCAACAGTCGCTGTTCGTTCAAAGTTTTATTACCATACCAGTTTTGAACGCCATTTTACTTTTCTTACCGACTGAAATAGTTTGTAGTGGAACTTGACTACAGAATATTTGTAAGACGAGAATTTTATAAAACTAAATCTGGTGATTATCTGCCTAGCCTTTTCTCAACTATGTTTCGGTCAGCTTCCAGTCTAACCGTATGCAGCTGTATTTTACATGGAGCGACTGCCTATCCGACCTCCACAGCCCAGTTAGTACTGGGTATACGAAACCCCTCGGTAAAACTGGTTGTCAGACTTTCGGGACACTGAATACCTATAAAAACTGTGAAAGATTTACCAATGACAGCCGGGACCAATATAGTCGCGGTATGTAATGGGTGCTCACTCATCCACAGACTAACCCTGGCAAGCGCTGCTTAACCTTGAAGATCGACTTGTGCGTCTGTTATTATTTAGCCACGAGCTCCATACTACTAAGTCAAAGTTAGTCTGATGTCGCACACAAATAAAGATAACAAATGAACCATTGGTGAAAGCTGATGAATCATTTTCCATTTTCAGTACACTACAGTATTTGGACTACTCAAGTGGCTTAACAGCAGTTTTTGTACAGTATCAGCCCAAAATATGGCAGCTAGTTTGGTACTTTCAGCAGCGTCCATTAGCTCCTGTTATTTGAAAACAACAGGACAGACAGAACGCGATATCAAGTCTCCCATCGTTTGTGGGGCAAGACCACATTTACACTCCAGGACAGAGACATCTATGAATCTCCACCTGAACAGGTTTTCCTCGCATCGGCCAACCTGAGTCAGGAGTATATTCAAAAACTTCCAGGTCAGTCATGGCAACTTGTGTCTAGGTCCAGCCAAAGTACAAACTAATATTCTCCTCAAATTTTAATTTATCAACCGAATCCCATATTGTTTTCAAGCTTAGATCGATTCAACGACTCGTAAACACCCTTTATCATGCAAACATTCAAGTTCCCGATCTATTGCAATGTCCGATGCCAATAATTACGTATTGCATCACAGAATTCAGTATCGATATCATCTGTATCGAGAACAATAACGCTCGAAACATAACAGATAATCGATTAAGATTATGATGCAGTAAATACTGTATCAATGTTGCATGGATTAAGTGAAGTGAACATATCTAGTAGTATAGGAGATCTTGATAAGCCGGAAGGTGCAGATGTGGAACCATTTAATTGAAACTACACAGATGCTGCAAGATCTGATGTACTGCAGAACAAATTCCTTTCGGTAAGGCTGATCATGATACTAATATTCTATACAGTGGTTAATTTATGTTCAGAGCGTAAAATCTTGGTTCTGATTAACGCGGGGTTTTTTCCTTATAATCAGATAAAGATAAAGATATTTTATTTTGCAAATACGGGTAAAAGTGAAGGTGTTACATAATTTAAATACAGAAACAGCCATATTTTGCCAATTACAAGGCATGCAAACAATCAGTATTTGCATATTAAATGCTAAAAAAACAGCCTTTGTTTCTTGCTATTTTACTATTTTTTATAAACATATTTTGTCCTTCTGCAGAGCAAAGATCTACTCCGTAGCTTTCTTCTCTTCCCTATGTGTGGTCTTATCCGGCCTTCTGGCACCCAGTCTGGTCAATCCGTCCCGATGATTCTACAGACATGGCCCACTCAATCGCACTTCAATCTAGCTCGTTGCCCACATCAGCGATTCCTATTTTGAATGCTTCTGCGGAAAACAAAACAAGATCTGAATAAGTAAGTCTTATCCGACAGAATCAGATTACCAGGTCAAACGTAGGTGGTCAAATGCTACTTAAGCACACTTCCAAAAACCAGCACGTCTTCCTGTAGGTGTCACCGTTTCGTGACCATACATCTATAGAGGAATATTAGTACCGCTACCAGAAATAGAAGCATATTTATCATACGTAATGTTAACAAGTTAGTTGCAACTGAACTGGTACACTTGTAGTAGAACAAAGAAGATGAAGTCGGGAGGTTCACTTTGAACGAAGTGTGAAGGCTATGGTCAAGTAAGCGAGTGAAATATAAATTTTGTGGAATCGCTACCGTATGCTGCTGCAGCATGATAGGTGATCGTTACCTTTCGTGTATCTGGACAATAAAGGCAACGTATTGCGTTTTTATTAAGTCCGTCTATCGCTCTCCACAGCTGCAGCAAATGGTGTTTATCAGAAGAAAATCAACGGTGTCCTGGTGCTAACTAAACAGGTTGATTCTAAAATTTAAAAAGACACATATATTGGAAACTTTACTTACACTAATAAATGTATACAGAGTGTAAACGGAGGGTCCGTTTACACCCTGTATCGAAGACGTCAACCAAGCATTCTGGACATCAAACTTAGTAACGCTGCGCAAAAATTATTGCTGGGAAACGATTTTTTTTTGGGGTCAAAAATCACGTTTTTCGGTAAAACTCAATGTAGCATATTCAAAACATTGTGCTGATGGATGCTTTGAATAGTAAACGAGTCAAGGAGGCAATTAAAGTAAAGATGTTAACAAATCTAGTATTTAAAAAAAACTTGTGATAAATTTTGAACTTTGACCTCCAATATCTCCGTAACTAGAAGGTTCCCAGGTATGATCCACCTTTATTAATTAGGTATACGGTTGATAATCTAATTATAGAGTCCAACTATTCACACATATTTCTTGTCCTTATTTTGAAACAGCATCGTTCGATAGATCTGACAGCTATTTAGCCGGAGCCCCTTCAACAAATGGACTTTCTGTATCTTCTTGTTTCATTTGCACTAGCTACTTGTACTTGTGTAGGGCTCCGCACTGGGCGTTGCTTCCTGCTCCGCCCACGTCTGCGGCCGACGGAATACATTGTTAATTATTTATGTTAATGTTATTGATAACTATTACTACAGCTTCTGATTCTCTGCTTTTGACACAAATATTGAGGGAAATTAATGGTTGATTAGATGCCCCTGTTACTTGAATGAGTCGGCAAGGGAGTGCCCCTGTTCTGCGCTAAGAGGCATTTGCTCCCACAACGAGATAAATAGCGAACCAGCGTACGACGAGTTAGACTTAGCGAGTCATGAGCTGACGATGTGTTTTGTTCGTCATTCGCATTAAGCATATAATTAAGTCTGCTTAAGTACCACTGCTATGTACATAACATATAACATCACGCCTGTAATACCCGAAAGGTTAGGCATGGGTGTACCCAATAGTACTATCACATTTCGCTTTAAATTTTTTGTCCCTTGTAAATGTGGGGCGAGCCTATTGTCATCAACCGGGCACAAATCCAGACTCCGTAGCTGCTCTTGATGCAAAAACCCAATAACAATTTGCTAAACCCGGGAATCGAACCCAGGACCTCACCCCATAATTCATTAAGTTTAATTAATCATCATCGGCTTGTACCAGTCCTTGCTCGACATAGTTGATTGATTCGCGGTAATTGTCATTAAGCTGAGCCACCCTGCTAAGATCGTCGCTCCACCTAATCCGAGGGTGTTCTAATATATGTTGGTTATGAGTTATGACCTTAAAATACTATAAAGGTAAAGAATATTTATTTTCTTTTTCTTGCTAAAATGTTTGTGCGACCATAATAGTGAGAACCTATTTTTTTTTTCACACTCGTTTCACAGTATATGGTCGGAAACGTAAGTTAACAATATAAGCCCCCAAGGAAAATGGAAGGCTTCAAGAAATAATATCAGCACGATTTTATGGCAAATACGACGTTGCAGAAATATTTAAAAATGGAAGAATGTGTAAGCCTCCCAGGATGTCGTCCGCATAAAGTCTAAAACAATTCTGGGAACACAATTGTTTCGTAGCTTCCGTACATACGCCCGGAATTCTTCACTGAAATGTATGGTACTGAGAACAAATTACCCGCACGTACTTTTTGTACCCGCTATATAATTTGTTTTCTTAATTAAAATAAGTTCTTAAGAACTTCTATAATAAGAAACATACAGTTAAGAAAAATGAACTAAGTAAGTTGTTATGCACTTACTTCTCAAAGAGATTTAAAAGAGTTCGCTCGTAAATATTTGAACGTCTTTGTTACTCTCGTATTTCTTCGGCTTAGAATGTGTCGGGTAACATTGTGGTATATCTTCTACAAAAGCCAGTAAATAAGGAGTTGAAGTTGTCTTATCCATGATCAGTGGGGTACGTATTACAATACCGAAATTTAAAAGACCGTATTTTAAAATACCTATGGAAGAAATCCCGAAAAATTAAACGCCGAATGATTGTTTGGTCGAAAGTTTTAAATCCCGAAAGCTTAAAATCACGACGATCCATATCCCGAAGTTCAACATCCCGAAATTACATCCCAAAGCCTAAAATCTCTAAGACAATGACAAAAAAGGAGTTTAACATGATATGTATGTATGATACCAATAACATATAATTAAAACACAAGTTTAAATGATAATCATACGTATAATTAGAAAAAAAAGAAGCACGTTATTACAAAAAATATACCAATTTTTTTTTAATATACCTAATTTCGACGATCACAGTTTTAACCTAACCTAACCTATTTGGTCGGAGTAAACTGAAACTGTGTTGTAGTGACATCTATGAGTAATCGCGGGAACTACGTCGCCGCTCTTTGGGATTTCATCCATCGGTATTTCGTCCATTTGGGATTTCGTCCATTCGGGGTTTCATCCTTTCGGGCATTTGGACATCGGTATTTTGTGTAACGATATAACGGCTATCGGCATTTAAAACTTTCGCTTTTTTGAATTTCGTTGTTTTGGACGTCGGTATTTCAGTCATAGTTATTATGAAATTTCGGGATTTTAATACGTACCCGATCACTGGTAGTAAAGATTTTCAGACAAGTTTTAACGTCGAAATTAAATTTAATGAAGTTTGTATAACGTTTCCGAAACCGAAATAAATAACAAGATATCCAATCTCATAACAAGAAACATTTCCTAGCCAGTTAGAACGGGAAATCTAAACACCAGGATTCCATACATACTCAGCTGATTGCAAATTCGTTCCGACACATTTCTCGCTCCGGTCGGTAGCGTGGTTTCATAACCAAGAATCGTCAATGACTGACGTGGCACATTCCGGGAACGAGTGACGTTATGGGGCTCTGCGGTCCTGGTCATATTCCCCGTAATGTTACGTCACGGGAATAGTTACAACTTTGCCAATCTCGGTGGCAGTGTTGAGTGCGAATGGTGTTTTAAAAGTCTTATGAGCATGGTGCATAACACTAACGACAGGTAGTGTGGAGTGTTTACTTTTGTTAACATAAAAAAAAACGGCAAAAAATAATCAAGATTGCTTTTAGAAATTTTGAATTCAACACCTAATAATATCTATAGAGCCCCATTTTTGGATGATTGGGATTCTTGGGCCTTTTTTAGTAGTGACAGTGATTCAATTACATATTTACAAGGTCAAAAACACGATAAAGTCGGGGTCAACGATCGCAGGAAGTGAATACATAACTGTTTAATAGTATATTATTATGGATACACAAAAATGTCTACGTGGAGTATAGACATTTTTCATCAATAACGAAGAAAAATTCCTTGGAGTGGGGTTCAGAATGATGTACTGAATACGTGGTAACCGTTTGTGCGTAGGTGTTCCCTGCACCCTCTCATCATCATCATCATCATCATCATCATCATCTGCCTAGCTTTTTCCAAACTTTATTGGGGTCGGCTTCCAGTCTAATCGGATGGAGCGACTGCCTATCTGACCTACAACCTCTATGATACATAAAATTATTTAAAAATCATATTTTTTTGTGTAAACTTCAAATACCTTGTGGATATCGATAACTAAACAGGATAAATCTGAGAACCTTTATTCCAGGAATCTTCTCAATCGGCAATCGCAATTTGCGTCCCGAGAATGACAACCCCCGACCGAGTTCCTTGCTCCTTACATAACTCCTCAACGACCTTGAAACAAAAACAGCGTGGTTTTTCTCCGGCACAACAAAGATAGGTAGTTCCAGAAGGACAGCTTTATACAGAGAGTGAAAACAAAAAAAAAATAAAAAATAAATAAAACGTGTGCATCGATTCAATTATTTTATTAAATGAGTTAGGCCCAGTAGGTGGTCATGCTAATCTCGGCATCAGTATAGATCTTCAGGTCCTCAGAAGTGCAGGTGCTAGGGACTTGGGACACTGACACAACTGGGACATGGGATGGTTAGGAGCACCCAAATAGTACTGGGTGACGGTGTGGTCTATAATACCCAATTTCGCTAAATTGTGCTTGCAATGGCCTACTTGGGTCCGCAATTGATCGATTGCACTTGCACTCGTTATGCAGTCTCTGGTCTATATGATTATGAGTGCGATTTTGAGCCCTTGGCCACGAGTTTCACGCCCCAGCGACACGCTTAAAGCATGCCACCACGAACCGCGATACAAGGAAGGAAACAGGTGGTATAAGCTCTTACTTCATCGCTAGGCGTGATCGGGTTGACCTTCTGTATCTCACTATTTTGTGTCTCCAGAGCGTCAATTCATAGAGCCAGCTGTAAGGAATGGGGTACTTAATGATGGTCACAAACGACGGGCTCAGTGTTGTAGCCACTGAGTTATAGATAGGACGATATTTCATAAGACAATGTTTAATTTTAGACTAGGATACCAATTGTCTAGCGACGAAAGTGGACCAATTGTGAGTTACGTTTGAGTTGGGAATTGTTCTGGGCTGACATTTGAAGAAATGAAAAATGTAGGTACAGACATCCTTGAAGTATGTGTGGCAGACGGGATTTGTTTTTTATTGAGCGGCTTACCGTAGACAACACGCACACTTTGAAGCATCTAATTGCTTTTACTATAGGCTGAGATAGCAGCTTTAAAGTATCATATTCTGGCGTATATTCTTGAACTAAGTCACATATTTATTCTACTTCTACTTGTGTTTTTTGATTAAATTTTCTCGTTGAAGATTTTTTAAGCAATTCAGCAATTTAATTAAACCTTTTCCTCGTCTCCTCTTTTTGACCCCAGCACAAGAAAAATGGCTGTAATGATGACAAATTACTCCACTGTTTATATTTCCTGTACATTTTACATTCAAGACGTAATATCAATGTTCAAAGGACACAGCTCCTACTCCTTTAAAAACAAAGGCGAGTTTTGATCAGCACATATTTTATACGATGTTTGTCCTGAAAGTCCTTAGTCGTAAGTAAACAGATAAAAGGGTAATATTCCTTCAATACGAACGTTTCTCCTAGACAGGTGCGGCCTAACCGTTATTTATGAGGACCCTTCATAACGTCCGTACGCAAGATGACTGTGTTTCATTTTTATAGGATTTATGTTACATCGATATTTGCAATATCCTAGGTAGGGCTTGAAGTGAAAGTGTATTATAAAATATTGATGTGAGTAAGTACGGTTTCATGTAGGGAGCTGGTTGATCTATCTTCTTTTTTACCCGACTGCGAAGATAGGTACTATTTCATGAAAAAGTCATTCAATGGGGTTAAATCAAAGGTTAAATGAACTTAAATGGTGATTAATGATTTTAATGATTAGAATTCTGTAACTACATATATGTTTACGACACAAATCTTATTTTCATCAATATACAACCTGACACTGACCTGCAAATTCTTAAAAACGTAAGAAAATTTGAATTTCGCGGGCTACTCTACCATAACGCCTTAGGAAAATGCGCGGAAATAGAAAATCGCGTTCGGGATTTTCGGATACACGTGAAGTGTATTGTTTTATGGTTTTTGTTATTATCAAGATATAATTATCAAGATAATTATCACTTCGAACCCTGGTCAAAACCATTTCAAATTGTTAGAACTGATGTATGATCGTACTTATTTTGACTCGGAAATTTCCCCAAGACGTTTGAAGTAGTATCCAACTTGGGTTTATGAAGGATCTTTCAACAAGCTTTCAACATAATATCTTGCAAAACTTTGCAATACGTTGTGTAGGTAAGATACAATGTAATGAACATCTGCCATGAATCTTTCAGCGCTCTTACATTATAATAACTGAAGATGGAAGTAAATATTCATATTCTGTACCCACGTAAAACTCGGCCTCAATTTCGGCAGCATTATAATATTCGTTTATTGCGTCGATAAAGTATTTCAGTATGAATATTCCCAATGTTTGTGACGTCAGTATGTACAGACAAAACTTCCATTTGTAAAAAAAAGCATAAAGCGCTGTCGAATTCACAGAGAGTGATGAATACCTATCCGTGTCACGGCATACACGGCTTTTATTTTACGATTTATTTTCAGAACATATTACACGAAATCAAACCAGCCATTATTTAGAAAAACCAACGTGAAAAATCTAGAAACAAAAATGGAGATTTAGGCAAACTTGTTACGATTGTTTACTAAGAAACGTGGAACGTGAAACATTCTCAAACAGCATTGTGAAAGACAAATTATAAGACCAGTCTCCCCTTTCATTCCTCGCCCGCGTCGCTGCAAGAATATGTGTCGCTTAAATGAAAAAATACAACTTCCTCGGCGATGCTCGCCTAGTGAGACATAGTTTAGCGAGCACCTAGACAAGGCATTATGTTGTTCAATTTAATAATAAAGGTCCCAGCCAATTTGGCACGGAGCGAGCTCCTACTGGAGTCGAGGGCCATCGCTCTGTGAGAGTAGTGCAATTTGCCTGCAGCCCGCACTCGGCCCTTGAGCAAGCCTCCAAGAGCACACCAATTAGACGAGACAAATTCGGATTTATTATTCAGTGTGGGCGCTATTCAATTGGATAATAGATCGAGTTGTTTGTTTCCATCGACCACTTACCTAGACGTAAATAAGCAGGAATGGTTATCGATCTGTTTCCACACGCGACTTTTACGGATAACGCTTTATACTTATAGCAACCGCTTCGGAAAGTCCTATTCTACCGGTCTAGGGAGTTTTCTAAGAACTATGTATTAGACGGCGCAATCGCCCACAAACGACTGTCTACGTGTAATTTGCTTCGGATAATGCGACGGCTTTTTTATACGTGTGTCATCGTAGTGTACTGAGTATTGGTTAGTCTCGTTATAGGCGGCTGTTTCTTCCCACTCTAGTCCATAATCAAAGGCAGGTTTTTGCGCTCCACCTTGTCGTTTTATATAATCTACGGGTAAGAGACCCGTGCAATGTCAATCGGTTGTATTACCGTCGTATTATTTAGCGGGTACAGTTATAACTCATAAATAACGATGCGCAAAACGCCTATGATTGCTATAATCTTTATCCATATTTTATCTACCGCTGTCAGCGGTTATCCAGTTAACCAGCCGTGATTATACAGTGTTGAGAATCAACGAGTCATCTACTCGATCTTTTGTAAACATTATGCAAAATACTGTTACTATTTAAGCTTTGTGAACGTGGAACGGTGTTTTGACAAATGGTAAAGCTGGCTCTGATATAATCTGTATACGATCTCTGCAACGTGTAATTAGACCGACTGACTAAGCGGAATCTATGGGAGCGTTGCCCGTCTGACCCGGCACAAGATTTAAGATCCCATTGTGGAGACTTCTTTATTGCACACTACGGCTTCAAGTAATGGCTGGCATTCGTTCCCAAGTTATCGAAACATACATTCGGCTCGATAGCTTTGTGAATTTATCAGTCAGAAAATTGAATGTCAAGACTTCGACAGTAAATTATATTACTCAATACCTCGGAGTGTTAAAGTTATGCGCTCGAATGAATCACGGTTCCAGAATGAATCTCGTTTTACATATGAGAAATGTGTGATGAGAAATACCTGATCCCTCATCACGTTATGACATAAAGTGGTTACTGAGGGTCGTGTTTAAAATATTTTTTGTTCAGTACGCGTCGCCGTTACCAATTAGTTATCTGATGTTAGATCAAATTACGTCTCGCTGGAGGTCGATGGTTGATGCTGTTGAATTGCATCACAATAGTGTTGTGGCTAAAAAGCTGCGAGTCACCATCGAGTGGACGAGAACTATTCGGAGAATCGATATCGTCGTACGTGAGGGAGCAGCGTATGTCGATGAGGTAACAGCGACCATCTTCATCACCTGTGCAACTAATACGAAACCGATTTTTTGTTACAATTGGAATTACGGATCGTGTATCCAATCAAGTGTTTTAATAGGTTCGGTGTAATTATTGGAACACTCCACTTTAGGCTCATCAAATATTTCACGCAGAGCCTACAGGAAATATCACAAGTATTTTTGTAAATTGGATATGATCATAATTAAGACCTTGTTAAAGGATTAATTAAAGCCGACAGCCCCGCCGAGCCGATATGGAAGCAAAAAGGGTTTCATTTCCAAACTACGTCCAAATCAATAGTGTCGCAATTAAGAATTTTGGATAATTATACCGATCGTTCGAGCGGAACGTTGCGATTGCTATTTTGTGCCTCGAATTCGCGATTATTTTGCAAAACGCGCTCGACTTTTCGTTTTTTATTCGGATATCATGGCAGGGTTAATTAACACTCGGATTTTGTGAACTCTTTGTTGACCTTTGATAACCTTTCACGACACGATTTATATAGTCATTGGTTTAATCAAACCGGAGGAGGTTTATGAAGTTATCAATTTATTATTTCTGATGTTAATTGAAATGCGACCATTTTGTTGATACCTACGGGCGAGACGGTTTAGTGTTCGTGGAAATAATTAATTCATGTCACTTGGCAGTCTCACCACTGCTTTGGTTTAAATGTCATCGTTCAATAGATGGCTCGGGTTAGATAGCACCCATTTCAAAACATGCGGCAAATTGGAATGTGAGTACGAAACACTTGAATCAATATTCTCCCACATTTATTCACCATGCTTAATAGTAGTCCACATCTGGGCTTTCCTTTTAAAGAAAGAGGCAATAAATCCACAAATTCCTGTTGCGTAACACTGGCTGCTTTAAAAACGACACTTGGATTGGAATTCTAAATTCAAATTTAAAAATGGTAATTACACAGTCATCGAAAGTACGACCATATCTCTAACACGCGGGTTGCCCTTTATTTCAGAAAAAGAATTAAGAGCTAAATAATGACATGTTATTACGTTTCCAACTGGCGCACGGTAAAGTAATAGCCAAGATAACCGAATTTTAATGACTAACTTTGTTCGTTAAAAATACTTTAGCACAAATTGTCTTCTACTAGAAAGTGTTTCCTTCGTAATTTTCTATCACTTATCCCAATTATTCGCATCTGTCGTTTGTTAGGCCATTTGTTCCAGGAGGTTCTTCGGGTCACTTCTGTTAGCGTCACTTATATTCTGTTGAAGATATATTTTCATATTTAGAAATACATGTTTATTTGCGGGCTTGTTTGGGGAGTAGATACACGATGAAGAAGAAGATAATTATATAGAAACTCCATGACATTAAAATGTTACCAGCTAAAGAAGAAATTAAAATATTTTTTTCATAAAAATTAAAACGTTATCCAGCTTAAAGCAAATACGTCTAAAAGCTTTGTAATACCTGTACCAAATAGATGTTATTTTAATAACGGGCCGACCTAATTAGATTTTAATTTCACACATAAAACTCTTTACGACACCCTTAAAAATAAGTGGAATAAGATAGAAGTTACGGTCGGCTTTGTCCTTAATCAGGAGGGGCTGGGTTGCAATAATCCTGAGACACGGAGATAAGATCTTGAAGGGACCTTCCCTTTAATAAGTCCGATAGGTCAGGCCACTCGAGGCGCGAAGGTTACCCTCATTCCGTTTATTATGTACTCCTGGTACTTGTGGCTTGAGGCAAGGATGATAATATCGAGTTAGAAATTAAGAGGTTCGGGTCGTATAGTTGTTAATGTTCGTTAGTTATGTTTATTTGTGATATTTGGCACGTAGCTTTTTTATTAAGTAGAAAGAGGAAGGTGAGGTAGTTGCCCTGCTGTGGGACACTAATTGTAATATCATTATTTTTGTCACGCGATATTTTGTGACACTCTGTTTTTGTCGCTATCAGTATCTAATTCATCTTCATCTCTTATTTTCCTAGAAAGGTAATAATACTCTTTGTAGATATTTTTTATACATTCAAGCATAATTTAAGTTTCTAACTTAAATATATCTCTACACTTTTTTTTTCTAAATATATTTTTCTACTTTTCTATATTTCGTTTTTCTTTTTTGTTGAGAACTTAGTTCTGGCAACTTCAGAACCTACATTGGTGAAATAGCTTTGCATTTGGTTTATTAACGAACTTTTATTTCAAGTTATTAATTCAAATAAAATGATGAGTAATAATAAGTAAACCGATGGCCTAGTTGGTGCTAGCGCGACTACTAAGCTCAGGTCCTGGGTTCGATTTCCAGGTTTTTCAAAGTGTTATTGGGTTTTTCCAACACGATTTTTTCAGTAGCAACCACGGAGTCTGGATTTGTGCCCGGTTGATGTCTAGGCTTCTCGCCTTTTATTACATGGGACTTAAACATAACTGGTGCGTGAGTGTATTATTAGCTACACCTCTGGCTAACCCTACGTTGATTACAGGCGTGAACTTATGAAGAAACCGTTCCCAACTAAATACCCTTGTAGCTGTATGAAGCGATGCATTAGCGAGAGCGACGACGTCTAATGAAGCGACTAACGAAGATAAATGAATTTGCATTTCCATCGAAAGTTTAATTACGGCAGGTATGTAGTACTCTGTATTATTTATTAAATTATTACATAATATAGTATCACGACTGTTTTCTCCGAAATGTTAGGCAGAGGTGGCTATAGTTCATAGTACACCCACATGTCACCGGTTGTGTTTAACACCTTCACTGCGGATCACACAAAATCGGCCCGATGAGGTGCTTACCGCTGCTGCACACGGTAAGAACTATATCTTTCTCGCTGGTGCGGAACGATTATTCGCGGTTTAATATATTCTAGTGGTATCACTGTCAGGTCAAAAAGGACTGATACGCACTGTCGAAAAAGTCAATGGATGTGCATTCCATCCGCCACCGCATCAGATGAGAGTTTATGATTTTTTGCCGCAGCTAAGGTGTAAGTTCCCTGTAATAAGGGTGAGCCTATTGGCATAAATCTTAAACCCCAGGGACCCCAGGTTACTACTAAGAAATTTCTGATAGAAAATCCGACGGACGGACGGACGGTTTTTTTCACAACCTTAGCCCAGATTATGGTCAACCTGTGCCAATTTTCATTGAAATCCATTCAGCAGTTTAGGTGTGAAAGAGTTACCTACACACGGACAGACATAATTACATTCACGTTTGTAATCATTCGTACATCATACTTAATAATTTAAGCTAGAAAATGCGAAAGTTTGTGAGGATTTATGGATATTTGTTACTCTTTCAGGCAAAAACTACTAACTGGATTTGGATGAAATTTGGCACTCAGATAGTTTATAATCTAGATTAACACATAGGATACTTTTTATCCCGGTAGTACGATCCTGTGGGACATTACCGAACTCCACGCGAGCGAAGCCGAGGGCATAAGGAAGTATACAATAAACGTTGAATCAAACGTAGAAGTTGATAAACACCTAAAATGATCCAAGGTTAAAAGCGAAAAGTAGAAAATGACGAATGTATGCACAAAAACACAGCGCTTAATTTATAGACCCATAAACAATATTGAAATACGCAGACGTTTCGAAACTCATAAAGAAAACGGAAGTAAAAGAAGAAAGTAGTAATATAACATATGAAAAGCTACAACGAACAGTGACAGACTAAATTAGCGTTATGATGAAGAACATTAACATTCACTTAAAACACTCGACACGCGTGTAAGTGAATGAGAGGTTAAAAAGGAACATCGGGGATAAAGGCGTTAATTTGTTACTACGTCTGTGTGAGTTTGCTTTACTTGCTCCACCGTTTTCCAACTATGCAGCACTGTGTTTTGTTTTGATGAGAATTTGATTAACGATGCTGGTTTTGATGTCTACGTCATACGGTTGGATGAAGTCGGCTTGTTCCGTTAGTTTTGCGTCAATGCGGTGTTGACTGAGACAAAAAATACGCTTAAGGTGGAAACGACAGGGTAGCCCGCGAAATTCAAATTTTCTTACTTTTTTTGCAATTTGGAGGTCAGTGTCAGGTTGTGTGTTGATGAAAATATGATTCGCGTCCGTAACACGTATGTAGTTACAGAATTATAATCATTTAAATCATCAATACAACCCTCTAAGTGTATTTAATTCCATTAAATGACTATTTCATGAAAAAGTCATTCAATGGAATTATATGAACTTAGAGGGTTGTATGATAAGTTTAATGACTAACTCTGTAAAGCCATATTTGTTACGGCCGCGATAATCATATCTTAATCAACATACAACCTGACACAGACCTGTAAATTGAAAAAACGTAAGAAAAATTAAATTTCGCGGGCTCCTGGCGCTTCCACCTTAACACAATTCTGAACTATTTTTGTCTTTTACTGAGTTTTTCATTTAGAAATTGTAAGTTAGTAGGTACAAGATATTTCTTCGTTCTATTTAGAAAAGAGCAAAAATACATCGTCTTTTTCTAGCGTGTTCTAGTAAATTCCGTAGAGCGCACCGCAGTTCGTAAAGTCAACCAGTCTTTATGGCTGGTTTACTTGCAAAGGTCTTGCTTCGGAACAAATATTAGTATTGAAGGCGTTTACCCGTGTCGGTATGTTTTATTCCGTTCCACTTGTGAGTTCAGACTATTATTAAAAATTCCATTAGTTTGCGTCGAAGTTGCAGTCTCAAGCGTTAATTTGTGACTGTGACGTATCCCTCGAGTTTATAACTCCCAGTGTGTCCCATTGACAAATTGTTCGCTCGTAACGCGGTTCGTCTCGCCTTGTACCGTTTGTATACGTCACGCTCTTTTTCTTTATTGGGAGAGCAGAAAGGTAATATGAGCTTCAAACGGTATTCTTGCCTCGTTTCAGCTGCGTGAGCTGGGAGACGTGTTGGATTTTTAAACATGGAAAGGCTCATATTGTTGTGTCAGCTTCCTTTATCCATGATTGTTCTTGTTTTATTATTCTCTGTAATATTAAGCGGGTGAAGCTTTTTATTACTTCTATCGGAAAGATTATTTTTCTCATTCGATGATAAAAGATAAAAAGATTAAAGATACTTTATTTGTCAAACATGCGTTTACATAAACTGACTAATCAGACATGCAAGGTATTGAATTACGGCGTACAAATTTTGTAGGTATAAAAAATTTCATTTTACATTCTAAATTTCATTACAAAATACAATATATATGATTTCTGCTGATTTTCTCATAGGCTGTATCCAAAGTCACTGCCTACCTTTTGTGTTATTAGAATAACATTATTTACTACTATAGATATTATTTTATCTGCGGAACCGTATATTGTTTTATAAACACAACAATGTTTATGTGTGTGTGTTCAGTAAAGAACGTCATTCGCTAATTAAAGCCCTCTGGTTTTCTTCGTTTTTGTAATGTGAGCCTCTCGACACTTGTCTTGTGGTCGAAGCCACCTACATCGTAAATAAGGTCAATAACGCCTGTTATTATTGTCAGTACGTGTTCTCTTTAATGTCACACTTGTTTTGTGTAGGAGTGTGAAAAATTACAATAATTAAAATCTTCGGTGTTCTAGATACTTTGTGTGGGTAATTGGCATTTATCCGTATGTGGGCTGTGTGTAGCGTCCTTTGATTTATACGTGGGTATATGTTAGCTTCAATTTTACGACGTTCAGCAAAATCTCTTTTGTCATGTTTTTTTTTCATCTTCGTATACTGGTATCTTTACGTAAACAGCTGTTTTATGAATCTATGTTAAATATCTAAACGTTCACCCACATTTATTTGAATAATATACCTGGATTTATTGAATTTCCAGTTGACCTACTTTTGAAAGCAGCTTGAGTAGTTACCAGTTGAACTAGTGGTTCTCACATACATCGACCTTTGTCTGAAATTAACAATTATGTGAGGTAGCATTATGTGGGGTTTTCAAGTACTACAAAATCTAGGAAATCAATTCCCATCCCTCTGCTACATTACTTCCTCTTAAGTATAGTAAAGTGTACCCATCGATCTTAGCGCTCTCAAAAATTATAAGAATCAGACAAGTACAAAGTAAGTACTCTAAGGTAGGTCACTCTCACGGGCCCTCTAGCAAATGGCTTGCTAAAATAGCCGTGTACTTGCTACTCAAATCACAGGCTCGTGCGGGCTCGCTGATAGCCGCGGGGTGAGAAAGTATAGTAAGTGTTGGTTGATGGCCTTTTTTACATACTTAAGAGCTTATTTGTATGGTTATGTGAAGGGTGAGCTTTGGGAAGATTGGTTGACGTAATTTTGTGGTTATTAAGATTCTGAATACAAAACATCTGTCGTATACATCTACGACCTGGGGATCGCTGCTTTATCTCCTGATTTTATTATTTAATACTTAATATGAGCTTTTTATTGTAATCACCAATTGTGTGGCCACCAGTCTGAAATGCGACAGATCATGTATGCTCAATGGCAGACGATCACAGGGTTCGTGGGTATGACATGACATTTGAATGGTTGCCGAAAAACAAAAAGCGACGCCATTGGGACCAGGCGAAGATGACGATACGAACTAGACCACAAAGCCAAACAGCGTGAGAGTGGAAGAGGCTGTTGCCTAGCAACGGGAAAGTATGGGCTGATACAATACAGGGTGGCGTGGACACGGACGCCAAAATGGTTACCACGTATTCAGTACCTACATCATTCTGAGCCTCCCCACATAAACCTTTCGTCGGTTATTGAAAAATCTCAGCTGTTTCCAACAAAACTGCAATACCTACACGGTAAAAATGTATGGAACAGTAGATATTTTTTACCGATTGAAAAAGAATTCTTCAGAATGATGTACTGAATACGTGGTAACCGTTTTAGCGTCGGTGTTCCTTCCACCTCGTATGTAAATGTAGTTCTATAGACCAGACAATCACGAAACAAGACGATCGAGATTGAGCCTGTAAACATGACGACAAACGATAGTATTCACGACCAAACAATGCCTCATAAAATACTTCCTGGTAAAGTCAAGAAGCTCGATTGAACCATTCTGTTTACTGTTTTAGTTTCCTATCAGATGAACGAACCTTTGTTCTAACTTCCAGCTTAGTTTCAAATACACCCTGTATTCAGTAGTTTCGGCAAATTGCAACAGTTTACGTCTCGATTTGCAGCGTTTTGGTTTCAACGGTCGATTGGCACGGAAGAAAACGTTCCTTTAGACTACTGCAATAACCAAATAGCGCCGTAAATAAATGAATTTTTTTTTTCTTTTTTCACCAATGTTTAGGCGACAGTATTTTGGCGTACAGCCAGAAGGTCGGTCACGAAATGATATTTATTATCTGTGCTAATGGCACGGACATTATTAAATTATGATAGTTCGTTTGTTACGATAGCAGTTAACATTTTGATGACAACAACGATAAAAAATATAAATTGGTGGTTATTATGAATTGTGTCGTTAAAAGTTTGATGAAAGATATGACGGGTTTGTTATTGTAAGCCGTGGTGACTAGTTAAGGCAGTTAGAGTAAAGAAAGCTTGTACCCAAAATGCCTTTTAAAGTAGTTTAGTGTTGATCTCGAAGTTTATCCTTTTACTGCAAAATTATCATGTAATCCTGGAAGACTATTACAAACTTTTTAATACAATATTTTTGCTAGGTTTGCCTCGTTGGTATAGTGGTCGCAAGTGCGACTGCTGAGCTTGAGATCCTGGGTTCGTTCCCAGGTCGGGCAAAGTGTTATTGGGTTTTTCCATCAGGAATTTCTCAGTAACAGCCACGGAGTCTAGTTATTTTATCCCCGGTTGATGGCAATAGGCTCATCCTATATTACATGGGACTTAAACATAACTGGCGAAATGTGGGTGTACTATTAGGTACACATCTGCCTAACCTTTCGGGGATTACAGGCGTGATGTTATGTATTTCTGTTAGCCCTGGCGTGATGTTATGTATAAGCTGGTTGGTACCAGGTTTCATAGCCTAGCCCACCGGCGCAAAGTTGCATGTTTTTTCGGTCTTTTACAGATTGTTCTTCGGTGAGTGTGCCCAAGAGCTCCACGAGCTCATTCCACCATCTCCCTTCTACCATCGGGAGTCCAGACGTACTGCAGGTTATCACCCATACCTTGTCGATGTTCCACTTATTCGCACGAAGCGCTTTGCTGCATCATTTATTATGCGCACAGCCAAGGAGTGGAATTCCCTGCCTGCGTCGGTGTTCCCGAGTTCATATGACCCCAATCTATTTAAGTCGCGAGTTAATAGGCTTCTTTTGGGTTAGCTCGTTCCATCGTCGACCTCATCTTTGTCCTCTGGACTAGATTGAGGTCAAGAGTAAGCCCATTCATGATAAAAAAAAAAAGCCCTAGAACTGATCCAGTTTAACATAATTTGTTCTCAAGATCTCTCCCTCTAAACAGTAAGCAAACATATCTTCCTAATGCAATGTCCGATTTATATGTATCATTGATCGTAAACTCGCAGAAGCTGCTAAGTGCATAAATAAAGCTGGTGCAGCTGTCTGTTACAGCTTAGAGTTGCGCCATGTGGTCCATTCACTTGCAACTAAGGTTACCATTTCAAAATTTGAAAAGTCGTGACATAAAGCTGGACATTTCTAAAAAAGGCCGGAGTCTGTTTTAGCAAATTAAAAGTACAAAGTCTTCGAACTATTAATTATACATATTTACGGTCGTCATATTATGTGTTCTTTACATACCTGCATAAACTCTCGTCATTTTTAAGATCGGGGTAGTTTTAATTCCCTTGAAAGAACCCCTTAAGTTTAAGGCCCGTATTACAGAGTGTTACTCAATACTCAAGTATTGCTTTTTTAAGTAATGCTTGAGTCTTGAGTGACGTTCTGTACTACGGGACTAAAGGGGAAACCAACCTTTATATTAATACTGGCGACCCGCCCCGGCTTCGTATATAATTTCGGTGCAATGTAGATACCTTACTCTTGAATCACTCTATCTATTGCTGAAAACTGCATCAAAATCCGTTGCGTAGTTTAAAAGATCTAAGCGTACAAACAGCGGGAGTGACTTTGTTTTATACTATGTAAAGATTAACATGATTTAGGAATAAGGAAAATGTTATTAGCCTAGGGTAATTTAGGAACAGTGACATGTGGAAACGTCAAGCCCGGACAAAACTGGATCGGAGCTGCGGAGAGCCAGAAATCGAACTTGTCCGCGAACTCCGGGCGGATGGTAACCCTAGTTGCATCTACACGAAGAGGTTTTATGAATGAATTGATTTAGATTTTACGAGGATTTGTGCATTTTATGTAACTGCTTACTTATGGTTGTTTTCTTTGGTGATTTATGAGTTTAATGTCTTGAAGGCTTGTTCATTATCAAGGTCCAAATAAGAGGTTTATGCAACGATGATTAATTGAGAGGGCCTTAGTCAAAAACAAAAACTAAATTCTCTGCTTGTTACGTGACGAAGAGGCACCACTCTTAGAAAGTTTTTTTTTTAATGAAATTGAACCAAACCAAAAAGTATAAATTATTCCTACTTATGATTCCGGCACAGCTGACAATGACTTATTATTTTCAGGATGCAGTTGTTGTCATATCTCCTGAAAGACGAAATAACGAAAAGTATTAATCATTTCCGGCCATTCCGCGATCCAGCTGGAATTTATACAAATAAATAAAATTAAAGTGTCTGTTTGTAATTTCAATCTAACAGCTTTTTACTGAGTGCATATGAAAGTACAACAAACTACAATCAAACAAACAAAGTACAACAAAAAAATGCTTTTTTGTAATATTCTGTTAATTTTTATTATTCTGTCTGTTTGTTCCGGATAAACTACGAAACGGCTTTACCAATTTGACGGGATTTTTACAGGTACAAAGCTGATGTTATAAGGAGTAACTAGGCTGCTTTTATTTTAGAAAAAGGATTTGGGTTCCGTGCAAAAAAATTAAAACCCATGAGATTGTTAACAAAATCCGATTTAAATAGGGAAGTACCTAATATTTTTATTATAATTTCTATGTCTATAATAAAATCTCCAACAGTACCAGTACCTAAGTACTTGCTTCTTATTTAAGTAAAGATATCATTCTGTTACGGAGAACCGTCGAGTGGATTCAAGTGGAGCCGTCGAGTTGACGGCGCCGTCGAAACAGTTGAACATCAGACGGAGAGAGAACTTGTTGTTTGCAGAACTTACTTTAGTTGCAACGAAATAAGGTCCTTTTTTTTATTGTGTAGCTTTTTAATCTGACTTCTTACTTATTATTATAAATGCGAAAGTTTGTTAGGATCGATGGATGGATGTTTGTTACTCTTTTAAGCAAACACTACTGAACGGAATTTGGCATACGGATAGTTTATAACCTGGATTAACCAAAGGATACTTTTTATCCCGGTAGTAACTCTACGCGCGGGCAAAGCCTTGGGTTATAAATAAGCTAGTACTGCTATAAACAATAGTTTTAGATATTTGGAAAGATACAAAAGTGAAGGAAAGTAGGTACAGCGATAAATTTTTTGTTTAAAAATATAAATTGAGTACCAGCTGCAGACATCGTACACTAATAAATACTTCAGGTTCTGTTATACGGTATGAGGACACTAGCGCGAAAAACATTTGTGTGAAGGACACTTGCGCGAATCCACATGCGCGAAAAGACATATGCGCATGGACTTTTGGGCGATTAGACTTTTGCGCGAATGGACCTTTGGGTGCATAGACAGTTGCGCGAATGGACTTATGCGTGAACGGACATTTACGCACAAAGACACATGCGCAAAAGGACTTATACGCGAATGGTTAGGTTAGGTTAGCTGTAGAGTAAACATAACACTGAGGTTCTTCTAAATCGGAATCGATTGATTAATCTTTTTTGTACAAAGTAACAAAAATGTTCTATACATCAATATACATTTGTCATAATAGACATTAAAACAACTGAATGACCTTAAAAATCGACATTAATGAAACCCAAAAGCTTGAACAGAGAGTAAAATTATTTTGAAACATACGTTCAAAATCGATATTGTAAATCGATTAAACAATAATTATATCTGGCAACACTATTCATGGTAGATACGAAAAAATAATTTGACATGTCACTCGGGCAGTGTTGCCACTTCTCTCGCTCTATATCATTGAAAATAAGAAATAATATGATGTTATGTTTACTCTACAGATTAACCGTATCCAGTCGCGAGTAAATCTAGTCGCGGAAGTGTCTTTTTGCGCAAAAGTTCATTCGCGCAAGTGTCCATTCGCGCAAGTGTCTCTGCGCGCATGTGTCTATGCGCGTAAGTGTCTATGGGCGCAAAAGTCCATTCGCGCAAAAGTCTAATCGCCCAAAAGTCCATGCGCGCATATGTCTTTTCGCGCAAGTGGGTTCGCGGAAGTGTCCTTCGCGCATATGTCTTTCGCGCAAATGTCCCAGATCCCTGTTATACCGGTACAGTCAGCCCCAAAAAGATGTACACACGGACAAGGAACCATTTTAATGTCTTCAACCACTATTCCATAATTGTGTATACAGTATAAAGCTACAAAATTTATTAAACAATATAAACACCCTATGATCAAAACAAGGTACACAGACTGACAATCTCATACGATTTGAAACGATTGGCATCTCATCTTTACATTGTATACACAATTATTATTGTATACAGACTGTACGGACTACTGCGGACTGAACAGCAGTAGCATACGGTACGGAAGCGGCTGTCAGATTTAACCAGACATTATATGTATGTCGGGTATGTCAGGGTTTATTCCGTAAGGCTTGTAGATCATGTGGGCAGACGATGGGTTTCGTGCTATGAAAACAAACTGGGTGCGATACACTGTTTCTAGTAAAACTAACGAATTACTTGAGATTACAACTTAACACAATAACACAGGGCACAATGAATCGGATACAGTTCTAAGACGTCTCAACTCCGCCGCGATCAAACATTGACTGTCGCCCTCGCGTCGAGCTGACTATCAGGGCTCTGTAGAAGCACGCCGTGTTGTGGGTAGGCTGGTAAGTAGGTCACGTGATGTCACCACTGCACACAGGCGTGCTTTCCAATTTATTTTATGTCCGTACTAACGACCGGATCCGACATGTATTTATATAGTATTGTCCGGATTTGCGTCCGCAATTTGTTTATACTTGATTGACAGAATCACAAGTCATGCGGCTATTTTAAATTTTAATTAATTTTGTGAGAATTTAAGTGTTGAATTGTGAAAATATTTTCTAGAGAAAGGTTACAAACTTATTTTTCAGTTTCCATGTTTTTCGCGAATAAATAAAACTGGAATAATAGTGCTGTTTTCTAGAAATAGCAACGGTGACGGGACCTATTGTACTATTCCGTATTCAAACAACCCCTAGCATTTTCCGTAGTTATTGTGGAACAAATTGCATTTTCTTTTCATTCCATGCTTAACTTTAATAAAGTCTACACTCCACAGTGTATTCGAGTAGGTTTTCCTAGACGTAATGCCGCATGCCTAATATTCGTACGAAACCGCACCTGAGTTTTAATTAAAGAAAATGTACGCCGATGTGAAGCTAGACGGTATTTTCGTACCATGTACCACAACAAAGTTACGCTTTTAGAACTACCTCGGTACATATGTACCGAGAATGTACATACCCGTTCCACGTCAGTCTTTATATCCCGAAGCCAATGTTTCTCGCCGGCTGTTTACATGGGAATCAATAAAACAAGAGACTCGCCAAAATGTAAACACGAACACTATTCCCCTCTCTGTCCACACTACTATAAAAGACGAGGACAACAAACGAAATATAGCGGCGAAATTCATTTGAGTATCATTAGGTTAGAACAGGGACTGGCGCCGTTGATCGCGTGACGTTCTACTAAAGAACATGCATCCCTAGAGGATTGTTTCCTGTTCATCTATGCTGTTAACATCACCTTTATTGTTGTTGAAATAAAGTTCAAAATGAGTTGCTTGTAATTGAGTCTCTAGGGTTGTATCGCTATCATTATTAAGGTAATGAGTCATTGCGTTAAGTGGATCTATAAAATGAGTCATGGTTGGTACTAGGTTAGTATTTTTGAACGGAGAAAGGCAAACTGCAGCATGTTGACACAGTACGGCTTAATATGTGTGGGTGGACCAAGTTCGACGACCCCGGAAAGGTATCTTTGATATTGTGTTGCCAGGGTATTGAGAGAAAGCCGTATTTGGGAAATAACCTGAGGAAACTCTAAAGAGGGACATTTTACGGGAATGTTTCCCAAGGTGCACGTTTTAAAAGAATGGCTTGTGTCCCTTTTGTAGCTATAGTGTACATTCTACGTGAAGACATCCCTTATTCGTTTTCGGATGTCAGCATTTGTTTTTGTTGTTTTATTGGAATGCGTAAGTACTTCCACGAACACAGAGTCATTTCACATTGAACGATCTCAAAATGAAAATACTCGTACGCATTATACATATTTCTATGGTTTTAAGATTGCATTCATATCTATATGTAAAACTTATTGTACTTGTCGACAAATAAAAAAAATACTGTAGGTTAGTTGTATTTAGCAATCAAAACTCGTTTGAATTAACTTTTTAATTACGTCATGCCTTGCCACTGGAGCCTTAGAACGAAAAACTCAATTTAGAATTCCTTTGGTCTCAAACGCGCATAAGGCACCTTGCAGTGTATAAAACTAATTACAAATACTGTTAAGAAAACCTTGTAAACCTTATTAATATTTACGAGGTACTACATTTAACGGAAAACCCATAACACTGGCAACAATGTTCCAATAATATCTCCTATACTAATAAGGCTCCGCATAAATCGCGCCGCTATCGTGGGCTATTGAGTAATAGTACAAGAGATAGCTAGAAAATACTTTATTGTATACCAAACTTGTTACACAGGTTTTTTTACAATATTGTTGTTTCTATGATTACGTTGGCGGTCTCTTTATCTTCCAGATAAGAGCTAGTGACTTAATTTGGGAAGATTTGTAAGTAATGTCAGAACTATTGCGAAGCAACTTGCCTTCGTATTTGTTAATATAATCGCAACTGTCCATCTGTGACAGTTGGATCAAATGGCTGTGACACGGTAAATGGATGGAGGATGTCAATTTGATACATACATAAACACAAGCCTTTTTACCACGAGGGTAGGCAGAAATCATAGATCGCCACCTGCTACGAATCTACGATCCTTACATACTCCTTTTGCCTCATCCACGTTCATACATCTGGTCATACACGCACGGTTGTGAGTACTATCCACCTGACCTTTCTGAAGAACCTCACCAATTAGGTCAGTGTATGTCCTAGGGCGTCCCTTCAATTTGATAAATAATTAATTTTCCTGACGATACGAGGATTTTGCAAAGCTGCGAATATCTGTAGGTTTTGCAAAATAGAGATTGGTCCGGTCAGTGTTTGCGCTACTAACAAACAAAAGATTTTTCCAAACCAATTTCCTTTTTCTAGATGGTGCAGGATGAAAAGAATAGATGTAAAAAAAACTTGAATTTTCCAAGAAGTAGGTAGGATAGTAAAGTTCGGATCTAATTTCGAAACGTAAGGCTTTTTACACTGTGGGCGCGTTCTTTGAGGCGGCAAGCCGCCCACTACCTGAACGCGCCCCAAAAGGTGATAGCCATAAGGCTAATCCGGGGGTACCGCACGATCTCCGGCGAGGCGGCTAGCCTCCTTGCCGGATTGCCGCCATGGGATCTGGAGGCGATAGTCCTCGCGCGCCTGCATGAATGGCGCGCGGAAGCACTATGTCGGGGAGAAACTCCGCTGCCGCGACAAATTGCCGCTCAGCGGACAGACCTCCGGCGTGATCTCATGGCGACATGGAGAGAGCGACTGTCGCAACCCCGTGCAGGGCACGCCACCATAGTGGCGATAAGTCCCCTCTTTGAGGAGTGGCTAGAGAGGCGCCACGGCGCCCTCACCTACCGCCTGACGCAGGTCCTCACCGGACACGGTTGTTTCGGGAGGTTCCTGCATCGAATCGGGCGGGAGGAAACGCCCGGGTGTTTCCACTGCGAGGATCGTCCGGAGGACACGGTGGAACACACCGTGGAGGTCTGCCCCACTTGGGCGGAGCACCGCCGTGTCCTCACAGTGGCGATTGGCGGCGGCGATCTCTCGCGTCCGGCCTTGGTTCAAGCCATGGTCCGGAGCGAGAGGGAATGGGAAGCCGTCACCTCCTTCTGCGAAGCAGTCATGCTAGTGAAGGAGGTGGCAGGACGTGAGAGGGAAAGAACCTCACGTCCCAGCCGCCGCGGGAGACGCTCTGGGCGTCGGGGGTCACGTGGTGGCTTCCGACCACCGTAGGCGCTGGCCTGTGGACGGCGAGTTATGGGCTAGCTCGCCGTCCGGCCGTTTTATGACGACGGGCCGTGTCGACGGCGCGTTCGTGTTCCACGCGCGCCTCAAAGAGATGTCAGCAATCAAGCAGGGGTCCGCATGGGCCAACGCCTGCCGGGGCTGCGGGACTGTTCGAAAGAGATACCGTGGCCCTGGAACATAACGGGCAAAGAAGGAACATGGATGGGTTTTAGTCAGTACAAGTCTGACACTCCCCTCCGCTCCGCCCAGAGTGGGGGGGGTCATTTGATGATTTCCCATCCGGAAAAAAAAAAAAAAAAGGCTTTTTACACTAAAAAAAAACCGTACCTATCTCAAAACTGCATTTAAAAAAACCGATACTTTTCCAAAATTAGTCACCAAACTCCCCGTCTATAAGCAAAACTTTCACGGTCAATTTACTCCAAAGAACTGTTATGATTAACTCAAGAATACATTAAAATACCCGCGACCATTAGACCGACAACTTGATTATTTATACAGAGAGCATATTACACAAACTAAAGAATGTCTCAAAAACGTATTTCCCTACTTTTAGAAATGGCTTAATTATGTACGTCGTTAAGACGTATGCTATTGGTTTTGACGCCTACGATCACACATTTTGGTAATCAATGGTGCTTGTTGATGCTTAAATGCAAATGTGATAGACCTGTATGTTAAGAAAGAAGATATAAATATTGATTGATGATGATGACGTTACTGGTTCTTTGCATTTTTGTTTTTACTGTCAGAATTAAGTCATTTAGCCCACAAATGCCGTAGAGCCGATGGTAGATGGCGTAAGGAATGTTCGTGTGCAGAGTCAGAACTGGACAAAGGAGTGTAGGCTGGTCACGACATAGGTGGATCGACGACCTGGTCATAGTAACAGGCAAGAAATGGATGCGAGAGGCCCAAGGACCTGGTAAAGTGGCGTACAATGGAGGAGACCTACACTCAGCATTGGGTTGATACGATTTTTTTTAATTTTTTAATTTTATTTAATTAACAAAACCGATGTACAATCACAAATGCAATAAAAAAAGTTACAAAACAATATTTCTGATTGCCATCAACTAGATGTGAATCTAGCATGCATATTTTTACGTAAAACACATACAATTTGACAAAAAAATAAAAAGACAATTAGCTGAACGAAAAATTACAAGTTGTGACTTTTTCAAAATAATAAAAATCTTTTGGGAAAGAAAAATTAAACAAGAAAGAAATATAAAAAAATAAAATAAAAACATATTATACGATTAAGGCATCTATTTCACTACGGGTTGAAGAAGAGAGAAGATAATTCCACTACCGCGTAGCGTATGCATGGCAAGGTTACACATGTTTGTACGGCCGTGCGTGGGTCGCAGAGTATGACAATGCCTACATTTTCATACAAAGCGTAAATAAGCACCTACACGTGTGTAGCCGTAGGCAGCAATGGAACTACGTCTTAAGAGGGAACAGGAGCTGCGATTCTCCATACAAATGTATTCCCCTTTTTTCTTATTGAAGAATGCCTCTAGAGCAAACATTTTTGACTTCATAAAATCAAGGTCTACTGTAGATATGTCCCTGTCATTTTTTATAATAAGTTTTAATAAGTAAAGAAAATATGACCCTCCAAAATGGTCAAAAAACGCCCCATTTTTAAGGCCGTGATGAGAGGACTACCAGACAAATTCGAAAAGTTTTAGGAACTTAGACACACTCTTTCTTAAAATTTTAATGTCAAAAATAATTGGATTGGCACAGTTTTGCAAGAGAAAAGTTATTTTTGTTTTTAATTAATTTTTTTATTTTCAAATTCCGCAGGCCCTGTTCACTGTTAATACGTTGAATCGGAAAATTGTACCATTAGCTTCAAAGAAATGACATATATAATATAATATGTTCAATATACTTTAAGCTCAAAGAAAGTTCCTGTACCAGTCTGTTTCCGAGAGGCTGTAATATTTAATTTTCCGGGACGACAAGTTCCTTTCAGGTTTGAGTTACCTCCCAATTTATTCAATTTCAATTCTTCTGTACCTATCAAATAGGCACGAGAGATGTCTTTCAGAATTAGATAATATCACGATAGAATTACCAATTCGAGGTCAAATACGTCTGGAATCTTGAATTTTAAGATTTAAGGAATGTTTTATAATGGAATTTGTAGATATTCAAGGTGTGAATGGACTCTTCACAAAGCTGGCAACCACGCATTCTGTACATTAAACTAAGTAACTCTACGGAAAATTTGTTACTGGGAAACGAATTTTATTTTTGAGGTGAAAAATCACGTTTTACATTGCGTTGATGCATTGGTCTATGAAAAAAAAATATCGCAATATCGGGGAGAATAAGTGCTTTTCGGCTTCGTTTAGGATACTTTTATACCCATTATAGGTATAACACAAAGTATGAGCAACAGTAGACACCTGAAGACATTTACCTACCAATTGGGCCGCTTGGTGGATTGTGTACCATTTCCTCTCACAGAGAATGGGTGGGTCACAGCAGTGTGAACATAATAGCCTGGGTAGGTATGATAAGCATTATTAGCTACTATTCAAAGCCAAATAAAAAAAAATATTTTATCATCATCAGAAGGCCTATCCGTCTTCGCAGGAACACTCGAATATTATGTCTCCTCTACAACATTCTCTATAACCCTGCATATCCCAGTTACTTGCGAGATCGTTTTTCGTTTACCCGTCCTTCTGATGCTCTGTGTAGATCCCACCTCAGGCATCATCTTAATTTCCCATCCCATAAAACTGAATTCTATTCTAACTCCTTCTCTGTTCACGCAGTACGTTTGTGGAACTCACTTCCGTCTAATATTCGTGACTCTAAAACTTTATTTCTGTTCAAAAAGCAAGTCAAAGAACCTCCCTCCTCACCCTCGTCCTCTATACTGTAATATTCTGGATATATATTATAGGTGTATATTTACAGTACAAGTATTTATTTTATATGTGTATATTTGTATGTATGTTTATTGTATATAGGTTTAACTTTGTTTTAAGTTCCAATTTCAATTTTCCTGTTTTGTCTTTTCTACACACTGTGTCTACATTTCTAATCCTACTTTCCTCTCGCAGGTCTGCTGGAAGAGATTTCGCATGAAATAAGCAGTACCTTTGTGCTCTTCTATCTTAATGTTATGTCTTGTTGAGTATTTTGTGTGTACATAAATAAATAAATAAATAAGGCCAAAGAAAAGATGGATTGCTTATATGAGGAATGGTACGAAAGCGATGGCAGTACAATAATGATGCCGTGACGTGTGGAAAATGTAAAAAGATAACGTGTTGCGCCGACCCCCAATAAAATGAGATAAGGGCAGGAATATCATGATGACCAAATATCAATCGATACCTATCCAACACATAACATAACATCACGCCTGTAATTCCCGAAGGGATAGACAGAGGTGTACCCAATAGTACACCCACATTTCGCCAGTTTTGTTTAAGCCCCATGTAATAGGGGAAGGGAGAGCCTATGTCATCAACCGGGCGCAAATCCAGACTCCGTGGCTGCTACTGAGAAATTCCTGATGAAAAAACCCAATAACACTTTGCCCGACCCAGGAATCGAGCACGTCTGTCCAATTTCACCAGTTAATTTCATCCCACATCGTCGTTTCGTTTACATCCCTCGCTCAGAGAACACCACCACAACTATTGGTAAGTAACTAAATACTATTTAATAAACAACTTCATCTGTTTGACAATGAATATAAACTAATACAACAAGTGATACATAATTCAATTTTAACCGCGTTCAAATGTAAGAGCCTTGATTCAATACCACAATACAATTTAGGTTTAATACAAATGTATTGTCAAGTGAAGGTTAGCATTGAATCATACAATAACCTGAGGTTAGAAATTGTGCAACCGAAAAGGCCTCGTTCAGATATCAGATCTGAATGTTCAGAAGTGGCAAAGAACTTCTCAGTTAGGTCCTAAGTTAGCCAGAACCTGATTATATGCAGAATTGTAGTTCAGAGTCAGCTAGGATCCTAGCGAAGCGCGGCAAATGATATTCCACCAAGTACGGTTAGCAAGAAGTTAGAAACCTCTGAACCAAGTTTAAAAGTACTGCTAATACAGCTAAGTAAAGTTTCAAAATTTATTTAAGAAATGCATTTGCACATAATATTTACAATATTTCAACCTGACTTTACTCGCTTCAGAAGTATATTATACAAGCATAACACCACGCCTGTAATCCCCGAAGGGTTAGGCAAAGGTGTACCTACTAGTACACTAACATTTCGCTTTTAACTTTTTGTCCCCTGTAAATAGGAGGCGCGCCTATTGCCATCAACCGGGCACAAATCCAGACTCCGTGGCTGCTACTGGGAAATCCCGGATGGAAAAACCCAAAATCACTTTGCCCGACCCGGGAATCAAACCCATAACCTCATGCTCAGCAGTCGCGCTTGCGACCACTAGACCAACGAGGCATTATACATACAAGCATTCGTTTTTAAATTATATTATAACTTATACTGTCTCATGAAGTTAATTTGCCGACTCTACTTAACAAAAAGAAAAGTTACAAAGATAAACTAAGTTGAAATGTAAACCTTTAGAATACTAATGTTAGTTCATAGGGGAGTTCTGCTAGAACATTCGATAACAGTTTCAGTAAGTAACTATGTTAGTTTTAGACATGTGCCGTTGTGGAGTTTCTTACTTGAACTTCTCTATATGACGCTACTTACATGTCTTGTCAAAACGTACTTGCCTGTTTTTGTTATGCCTATATTGTCCTACTGTAAGTCAAAAGCCTCACTTCCACTTTTCGGAATTTACTGCGAATTTAAACGAATCCCTTAAGAATGACTCCAGACTTCTGGGATTACAGGCGTGATGTTACGTTCAAAATAATAAAACTTGACAACAATGTACGTAAACTAGATGCTTTTTGGGTGACTAGAATGCGGCTGTTCCTTTAGAAATGGTTTTGTTCATCTATATTCCCTAGGCTAGGCTACGTCAATTTTATTGACCGCAGTCGTAGAAGGGATTACAACCAATTATATATATTGGCGTCTACAATAGATTAAATTGTTGAAAAATTTCAGGAATATTTTTACTAAATAGAACAGTAACTGTTTGCTGCACCAGTGGAATAACGTCGGGGAAAACCGCAGGCAAAAGCTAGATTGAAATAATGCATCAGGTGAAATTGAAATCGCTATAATTAACACTTAAAACGGGATATTTACCATGTTTATTAATAGTATTGAGTTCAAAAAAGCAATAATAAACATAGCAAATATCCCTTTTTAAGTGTTAATGATAGTGTTAGTTACCATGTAAGTTTAAAAAGAAATTGATACCATAAAAGGCAATGAATTATTTACACCATTTTTAAAACTAGTACGGAAAATAGCGCATTATACTAATTGAATTAAATTGAAGTATAACCTAGACTGCCTGGAGTTGCAAACGTAATGAAATGAGCATTCGGAAGTTTTGCAATAATAAGTTAGCTGTATGTGTATTGTATAATAATAGTTTATGAATAGCAAAGTTATGAAGTGGCAGACGAACACGTGCTCTCGAGAATTACTGAGGCAGGCACAAGTGGTGCTGTTGTGTTCAATATTGGCTTTATCCGAACTCTTTTTAATTTAACTGAAAATGTTTAAGAATAAAATAAAGCTTCTATTTTATTTTATACATATGTTATGGCTAAAAGCCGAAGTAAGGTTACACCTAGTCCTAGGTGCGGCCGGTACCAGTTTTGTATCCTTTTTATTGCTAGGACACACCGTTCGAATGGATTAGGTTAGGTTAGGTTAAATTAGAACTGTGACCAAAGGCGCGCGAGCCGAGCGAGCGCAACGAGCGGTGCCGTGGCAGCGGTCGGCGAGCACTACATCCAAATTGGATAATCCAACCGAAGATAAGTAGGAAACATCTAAGTTTAAGCGGCTGCACCTAGTTGTACCCGGTTAAAACTAGGTGTAGCCGCATTTCGGCTATTAGTCGTAACACATACAAATAAATAAAATTGAAGTGTCTGAATAAATAAAATTGTAATTTCAAAATAACAGATTTTTACTGAATGCATATGAAAGCATAACATTTTTTTTTAAATTTTTGTCTGTCTGTTTGTACCGGCTAATCTCCGAAACGACTGGACCGTTTTTTTTACTGGCAGTTAGCTTATGTTGTATGAAGTAACTTAGGCTACGTTGATTTTAGAAAGAAAATTCGAGTAATTGAACAAATGTTTTGACAAAGTCGCGGGTTATAGCTAGTAGTAAAGCAAATAAGTGATTCTGTTACGGTTTTCACTATAAGTTAGATAATTCATACCAGAAAGTACATATAAAGGGTGTAAATAGACCCTTAACATAAACGAAAGGCACTTGTTCTCCCCGTCATTGTGATTTTTTTTTGTTCTAGACCATACCTGGGAACCTTCTAGTTACGGAGATATTGGGGGTCAAAGTTCCAACTTTTTTACAAGTTTTTTTTTTAAATACATGTTTTTAATGTAAGATTTTTACTTTACACACCTCCACGACCCTCGTACTATTCAATCCATTCATCAGCACAATGCTATGAGTGCTCTATCGAGTCCTACCATAAAACGTGACTTTTCACCCCAAAAAAAAGTCGATTCCCAGCAATAATTTTTGCATAAAGCTACTTAGTTTGATGTACAGAATGCTTGGTTGACGAATATGTGAAGGGTCTGTTTACACCCGGTATGATACAAAATATTGAACTTCCATACAATAAAGAAATGTCGATGTTTTGTCAAATCGTTAAAACATGCAAAGCTGGCGGGCGGGTCTTTAGAACCTAACTAATAGGATTATCGGTAAATATCTATTTGCCAATATTCAATAACGAGGTAGAAATATGCCAATATTAATTAAGGTACAAATTCCTGTAACTAGCTTACCTGGTATTTCCACAAAAGCTATTGGACTAATTATTTAGGCGCTTACTATTGCGAACAACTTAAAGGATGATTTCCACCAAACGGCTCGCATCGCATCGGATCGGAACGGATTTTACAATCTTTAACCGATATTAAGTCGTGGACACAGTATTTAAAGTCTATATTACCAAACCGTGCACAGTAGCTTGACCGGGGGCGTCTTCCGCGACACGCGATCGTAGCCGTCGTCGTCGCCGACACGGCAGGAATGAGACTATTTGACTAGGCGCAGAGACGGATACTTTCGCAAGCGATGGTATGGAGCCGATCGTGTGCGTCGACATCCTGCTAGACGCGATCGGTTGTCGCCGCTTACGTTCATATGCTTTCTAATCCGATGCGATGCGAGCCGTTCTGCGCCTAGTCAAATACTTTCATTCCTACCGTGTTGACAGCGGAAAGGATCCGTTTGGTTACGAGAACAGGTGAACGGAGTCGACCGCGCGTCGCAGCATACTCTCGGCTACGACCGCGTGGTCAAGCTGCTGTGCGCTGTTTGGTAATATAGACTTTAAATACTGTGTTCACGATTTAATATCGTTTAAACATTGTAAAATCCGTTCCTATCCTGTGCGATGCGCGCCGTTTCGTGGAAATCATCCTTAACGCTTTTGCGTTTTATTATTACAGCTTAGCCTTTTCTAAAATACACATCAAAGCCTAATTTTCAGGCTCTGTCTCATATTTTCCAACAAAACTTTTTGCGAAAAAATAACATTTTTATTTTTAGAGGTTAGGTCAAAAATAAAATAAAAATGTCGCCTTTCACGAACAGTTAAAGCTTACTTTACATGTTTATTGTAGGGATGCGTGTCCCAGTGTATGTTCGTGTAATATCTGGGCCACATTCTGTCTGACAATTAATTAGGATTACACTTAGCTCTGCTGTGGGTCAGATAAAACTTTGCGGCAGTAGGGCTGGCGAAGTTACAGGGATTTCGCTATGCTTGGGTGTTTGGAACAATAAAGATGGTTAAGTTATTTGTAGGACCTTAGATTACTGTTAAAATTATATGTAAGTAGAGAATACATTCAAATGTAGAATAATTATTTCAGAAGTTATTCAGTTAAAGCCTCGTTGGTCGTAAGCGCGACTGCTGAGCACTTTGCTTGTCCTGGTTCAATTCCCAGGACAAGCAAAGTGTTATTGGGTTTTTCCATCAGGAATTTTTCAGTAGCAGTCAAGGAGTCTGGATTTGTGCCCGATTGATGCCAATAAGCTCGCCCCTTATTACATGGGATTTAAACATAACTGCCGAAATGTTGGTGTACAAATAGGAATACAAATTTTTGTTCTTTGTCTGATTGTGCCGGCTAATCTCCGAAACGGGTGGACCGATTGTGACTTTTACTAGCAGATAGCTAATGTTATAAGGAGTAACTAATTTTATTTTAGAAAAAGGTTTAGGGTTCCGTGCAAAAAAATTAAAACCCTTGAAATTGTTAACAAAAACCGATTAATTGGGAAGTAATATTTTATAATAATTTCGTTCATTTCGTTTTTTTAATTACGCGGACGGCGGTCGCAGGGTACAGCTAGTTTTTAATAAGATACCTTATCCATTTTTGACTCAACCTGTTACACTAATGCTTTTGTCATGAGTCAAGCTTTCGATTCCACTTAATTATCCAAAAAGCTAACATATCCGCCCTAAGTTGAGTCAACATACCAAATAACTCTATAGAAAGGTGAATCACACCAATTCCCCTAGTTTTTGTAGAAAGACATCGTTAACACCAATAAAATGACATTAGCATAATTGATAACTTACACTTTGTTTAAGGTGTGTCACAAATACCATCACTCACTCATATAGTATTGCACGGTTCCACCAAATTGATTCCCTATGGTTGAAGGTCCCAGTAATAGAGTTCATTGTCGACCTTGAATGCTGGATTTTAAGTTTGTAATCTCATAGACTTATTATTTATATTTAAGGCTGTTCCATACAAATTGTGTAACAGTGTCATCATCATTTTCCTGCCCTAAACCCAATTTATTTGGGGTTGGTCTTGTCGTCTTCTTCCACACGTCTCTATTACTCGTCATCTCAGCAGTCACCTCCTTTCTAACCATATAATCCTTCACACAGTCCATCCATCTTTTCTTTGGTATTCCTCTACTCTTATGCTTATACGTGTGAACATACTGAAAACGAATCTCTAGTAGCAAGCTTGAAATCAAGATTTGTGCCCGGTTGACGGTATTAGGCTCGCCCTAATCGACCACTACACACAGGTTTTCTTATCCCTAGTTGTTTGGGATCGGTGTAGCATACATTCACTTCATACACCTCTTCTAGCTGTTATCTCAGTAGCTACCATATTTTAGCTTTATATTTCTTTAATTACATAGATATCTCTTCAGTTAAGATTGTTGGGCCAGCCCTAACCGTGCCGTGTGGCGCCTCAGCCCTTAAATCATTCCGGTACTTAAATTTTACCTAATCCTTCCCGCGGCTCGACCTACTTTTGTCTGATTGCGGTTGTGTTCGAGATTACAGATAAAATGCTTGAGGAATACCACTATTAATAACACAGATAGCACATAAAACGTAGGAAATATAAGTACGTGCCTGATGAGATTATTTTAACGAGACATTTCACCTAACGATTTGCGAAATACGTACCTAGATGTTGAAATTCGAAAGTTTTTGGTTCTAATTTTGTTACGGTTGATGATTTACGGTAATTTACAAAATAATGACCTCGTTATAAAGCAAGTAATAAGTACAATATAATAGCATGAATCTTCAAACCCGTTCTTCAAAACAACCAAGATACCATAAAATTACGTCGCCAACAAATTGCATAATTTTCTGTTCTTAAAAGCTTTTTCTTTTACGTTGGTACCTCCGTAACTCGATATTTCATACTCAAGAGAAACATCGCAATATCTTACACAAATGCGGCGCGACTGGTCCAATGTTTCAAGAAAATGAACTCGGGACGAGGCGAGCTCGATTATTGAACTCCCGAAAATGACTGACAACGCGGCACAAATGAGTCCGTGTCGTAAAATTTAACGTGACACCAGACACCCGCTGATAGTGACAATGGCGAAAGAAAGTGGCCATAAAGAGAATTGATGAACGCCCCCCGCACCGTAATGTTGCGCTGATGTCAGCCTGTGTGTAGCGAGCCTTATATTGATTCAGAATCGAATAGATGGCCTGTCTGTGTCGTACTCGTAAGTAATGAAGATACGATTGTTGTTGATAAGACCCGTAATGAGATGTTGTATTTGCTACGGCTGAGAATTGGAAAAGACGACAGAAAATGGCAAGTAAAAAGTATTATTTTTCGCTCTGTCTGGATTTTGTGAACGAGTGGTTCTTTGTCCTGAGTATCTGGGCAATTAGTGCTTGTATCTCTCAAATTAGTGCCTATATTTGTTGGAATTTTATGAGGATTAATATAATGAATAAATATTTTCTTTTTCTCAGTCTGGTTTTATGACAGGCCTCTTATTTGTGTCTTTTTGCCAATTAGGGTCCGGGTTAGATCTTGAGTATAATTTATTTATTACATTTCTCGAAAACTTTCAAAACAAGCCCTTGAAAGATAGATTTTCTTCTTAAAGTTTTTTTTTTAGGGTTCCGTAGCCGAATGGCAAGAAACGGAACCCTTATAGATTCGTCATGTCTGTCTGTCTGTCCGTCTGTATGTCACAACTACTTTATTCCGAAACTATAAGGACTACACAGTTGAAAATTGGTAGGTAGAAGTATTCTGTGAACAGCTTTACGATTTTTATACAAAAATAAAAGGCTAAGGGGAAACATGGAATCGAAAATAAAAAAAAAATCGTCAAAAGTATACGTGCATCTGGCTCGCACTTGGCCGTTTTTTTTTTCTCCGAGTCTGAATTGTCATCTGCTCAGCCTTTTCCCAACTAGTTGTGGTCGGCTTCCAGACTAACCGTGTAACCAAATCGGAACCGGTCTGGACTTTGTTCTGTTTAATCAAATTAAACTGAAGCGTTACCAACTTATTCCCAAACGAAACTACTGACCTGCATAACACACTCCAGTTCATACTAAAACTAGAATGCTTTAGTACCTAAGTTACCTACATGTTTTTAGTACTAAGCACTACATTACAATAGAGAGGAGAATATACCGCGCGGAACATAATTTATTCATAACTACGTACAGCGAAACGTTAGCTTAAAGCAAGTTTGTTCAGAGTTGAGTTCTAGAACATTATTATGAGCGCTTATCATAACAAAACAGTTACTTTGAAGACGACAATGTGGCGGAAAGATGAGGTATTTTACACAATTTGATCTTTGTTAAAAACATACACAAACATCACGCCTTGTAGTCGCCGAAGGGTTAGGCAGAGGTACCTAATAGCACTTTCTCATTTTGCCATGTTTTAGTGACATGTAATAAGGGACGAGCCTTTTGCCTTCAACCGGACACAAATCTAGGCTTCGTCGTCGTAATGAGAAATCCGAGATGGAAAAACTCAATAACAGTTTGCCCGACCTGGGAATCGAACCAAGGTCCTTATGCTCAGTAGTCACGCTTGCGGTCTCGAACAACCAACGAAAACGCAAACAACCAAAAAAAAAAGACATATTACAACTCGATATAAATATTTACATCGTGCTTACAATGTTTTGTTAATTAATTAGCCAATTTTGTGTAATAAAAGTCTTCGCGAGTGATTCTTAAGTTTGGCACCCTGGGCTATCAGCTTTGGCACAAAACTTGCTAATTGGCAATATCTTTTTATCGCATGGGGAGTATAATTAGCCAATCACCATTTAATCCATTAAAACATGACACCATGTATCCAAAGAATGAACAATAAAGTAGTACCGGTTCTTTTTTGGACAATATACTGATACCATGCCTTCACTGCACCCGACAAACTTTAGTTAAAAATAATTTAACGAAATTACTATAAAAATATTACTTCCCTGTTTCAATCGGATTTTGTTAACAAATTCAAGGGTTTTCATTTTTTGCCCGGAACCCTAATCTTTTTTCTAAAATAAAAGTAGCCTAAGTTACTCCTTATAACATCAGATATCTCTTCTAGTTATTCCGTCAAAATCGGTCCAGCCGTTTCGGAGATAAGCCGAAACAAACAGAGAGACAGACAAAAAAAAAAAAAAAATGTTTACTTTTTGTTTTGTATGTACTTTCATATGCATTCAGTAAAAACCAGTTATTTTGAAATTATAAACAGACACTTCAATATTATTTATTTGTTTAGAAAAGGATTTAGATTGTGCTAGTTCTGTCCAAGCATCATGATCATCATCATCATTATCATTTCAGCCGAAAGTCGTCCACTGCATAGAGACATAGGCCTCCCCCAAGTGTCACCACACTGTCCAAGCATAATCGAATCAATTCATGAGTCTTTCATTGATCATCATACTAGATACTGCAGGTGCCGGCCGACTAATACGAATTTAATTTTAAATGAATGCCCAATGCGAATCGAAGACGTAAAAGAGAGATTATTGGTTTATTGGTAAAATGTAGTCCTATAATGGCACTATTGGTCAAACGGAGTGCTGATGGTAGTTCTATGCTTAAAGAATACAGATAGGAAAATGAAGCTAGAATGTGCTAAAAATATGTGTTATAATATGATCTATATTGCTTTTTGTTTATCTACACTGATAAACTGCTATTAATTAAGAAATGGTATCATGGCATACCTAATACTTTGAAAGATGTTACCGTGGAGTTTCTTGTCCATTCTTCTCCACGAAGACCTAAATTTGTGACTGGACGTAGTTTGATATGTAATTAACGTTACCTATGAAAGCTGACAAGCTTAATTGAAATAAATGTATAGCCATGTTTTTTTGTGCTTTTCTTCATAAAAACCCTTTCCCTACACACATTTTATATAAAGGGTGTTACAAGACCCTTAACGAAGCCGAAAGCCACTTGTTTTCCCCGTCATTGCGATCATTTTTTTGTTCTAGATCATATCTGGGAACCTTCTAGTTACGGAGATATTGGGTGTCAAAGTTCCAACTATCCACAAGTTTTTTTTTTAAATACATGGTTTTAATGTTACATTTACTATGCAATCCATGCAATCCATGCGTCTCAGCACAATGTTTTGAGTGCGTTACATTGAGTTCTACCGTAAAACGTGATTTTTTACCCCAAAAAAAAAGTCGGTACCCAGCAATAATTTTTACGTAAAGTTACTTAGTTTGATGTACATAATGCTTGGTTGACGGCTTCGTGAAGAGTCCGTTTACACCCTGTAGACATACATGGAGTCTTACATCTACTTTCCAATTATTTCAAGATGTAATTTCGAGACTGGTATGAAACTTTACAGATAGTTTAACCACAGAACAGATTTTCTATCTCTATTCATTAAATAATCAATCAAAATTATTCATTATTCTGTTACTAACGCTCTTATGCAACGTTAAACTTTGGTATGCACATTTAATTCGCGTCATTTCACTGGACATTAATTTCGGAAAATGTAATTACACACACCGAGTGAACAAGCGTAAAGCAAGATAACGCGTGACTGATGGCCGCCCTAATTATAAATCATTATTAAACATCTACGGCCTAATAACACGCACGCATAATGATAATGCGGCGACTAACCTATATCATCGGTGTATTTCTATACCAGGCATTAATTAACCTCTTACAGGAGCCGGATATGTTGTATGGCACATGTATCGACATGGCCGTTGGCCCAGATGCTGCATAATCTGAATTCAAATCCGTATAGAGCAGGGCACAAGGCGGGCCACTGCCGTCCAGTGCCCGTAACAAACCGGGCACCCATCTGAAGCATTTGCATAGAAATTAGCCGACCAACCGACCGACCGACCGACATTTCACACAGAATAAATAACCCAACCCGCTACATCTTTACAGACTTCGCTAATGAAACGTTTGAGCAAATCCTTCTTTGTTTCAAAGCTCGTTTCAGTTTCGCTTTTGTTTAAATTTTTTACTCGCGCCGACGAAAAAGTAAGTACTACATAAATGAGGCGAAAACTGAGAAAAAAATGTTGTTACGCGAAAATGTATGCCTATCTTGATAGAAGACGAAAAACACTTTTTATGTGTGAACATAGGGAGGCACGTGATTCTTCTTGGTTTTACATAGTTTTAAAAAAGAAATAACATAGTAATGCCGCAGTTTTTAGGACAAGAATTTTTCTTACAGCAAGTTTTACGACGTCGTTTACCGAGTAGGCTGTCAGTCAGAATTTATAAATACGCGATCGATCAATTCCTATGCATTTTAGACGAGACGAAGAACAGCGAAGGCATTTACGAGGGCAAGCGTTTCAGCATCAATAATGATTGATGAAAAATACTGAAGTAGTAACTGAACTGGTGGACTGATGATTTGAAGTAACTAGAACAAACGGGCAGAGTTATACAATATGCAGCAATTAACATATATAACATCATGCCTGTAATCCCCAATGAGTTAGGCAGAGGTGTACCTAATTGGACACCCACATTTCGCCAGTTATGTTTAAGTCTTATGTAACAGGGGGCGAGCCTATTGCCATTAATCGGGCGCAAATCCAGACTCCGTGGCTGCTACTGAGAAATTCTTGATGGAAAAACCCAATAACACATTGCCCGACCTGGGAACCGAAACCAGGACCTAATGTTCGGCAGTCGCGCTTGCGAACACTAGACCAACTAGTGCAGCTGTTAGTTGGTAGATTTTGCCAAACATTTTCCCAACAAATTTTCTTTTTGTTCGTTGTTGACTTGTTCACTGGGCACACATGAAATGTTAATGCGTTCGCTCGAAAAACTCTATGTTCTTTATTGTTTCCTATTATTTTCGGCCAATTCAAAAGCTATGCAAGGTTTACCAGCAATAAATATTTGCGATTGGTTATCGTTGCTGTAAAAAACAAAGCCCCGAGCGATACATTCAAATATTTTATGCATTTCATGTTTTATCGTAAAGTAATGTAGGATGATATGATGCAATAAAGTCTCTGCTCTCACACAAAGGGTATAAAAACCGTATTGTTGCATTACCGTGAGTGCGAACGATTATATGTATGTAATAATGAAATACGTATGTAGCAGTAAATCATTGTTCGACATAGGGTTTTCATGGCGTGTAGTTCTTGGAAAATGCAGTAAGATGTGACGTGACAAAGATAGCGCGATGAGAATATCTCGGAATAAAGATATTCCTTTCACATTACGATGGCAACAGTCTGAATAATTCCTTTTTCTACAGCTACTTAAGTGAAATATAATACAGTTTCGGGGAAAAGATAATTCAATCTTATTTCGGTTTGGAACGCGAGAACAGAAAGAAAAAAGAGCACCTAACCAAAAAAGATATCCTGGAAAAGCTCTTACCTACTTTTGATGTTCCTTTGACATCTCTCCTCTCACAAAACGAATAAAGAGATATCAAATAAATTGAAATTAAGTACCTACTTTACACCATGTGTCGCGGGACGAATTATTCTATGTATCGACACACTTTACTTGTTCCTAGTTTTGTTCCCCTATTTCTTTCCTATTTTTCTTATATTTTACAGAACTCATCTGCTTCATCATCTGTTTAGATTTGTCGTAACTAAATTGGGTTGCTTATCCCTTTGACTGACTAAGCCAAATTGTGTGCAGCCTGCCATGGTGAATCAAAGAGATCTTTAACTCATAATTCTAGAGTGCTAGACCAAATTGGTTTGTTTTAAATTAGTGACAATATCAGTCAAAAGATAATACTGTCACTTACGGGATAACCCCTTAATGGTCAGCTCCCGATATTTCGACGCTGTTGCACGTGTCATGGTCCCGGGATGACGCATAAATGAAGTTATAAACCGTGAAAGCTTAAAACAGTGTTTAAATTGGGTCGGCTTCCAGTCTAACCGTACGCAGATGAATACTGTTTTTTACACGGAACGACTGCCTATCTGAATCCTTTTACAGAAATTTTACCAAAACAAATATTTCTGACCTTTGTTTATTTATTTATTTACCACCAATTATAGCAGCATTACGGACTCGTCCAATACGATACTTTAAGTCACAAAATACATGAATATAAAATATAAAACGGCGGCAGGTTTTGCCCAAATATAAAATATCTTCTGATACCGTTATAATATTAATAATACTTCTTCTTATAATATTTGCTTCCTGTAGAACTAACATAACTATATATTTGACAATCCTTGTTCCAACGTTAAAGCCTCTTTGGACCACATATAAACCTCCTTACACAACACATAAAATTAACACTCGTGTTAACCCTATAACTGCAATGGTGTTACAACGGTTCAGAGCCGCCATGATGGTTTCGAAACAAAGGTTTTTATGTCCACAGCCTTGATGATATCCGGTGTTAAAACATGCTTTAGATGGATGTGACGCTGCATATTGTGATAAATGTGTCAATGTCGGTTAGTCAAAGTGTGGTTAGGTTAGCCTTTTGTTAATGATGTTTGGTATCTAGGCTTTGTTATGCAACCTTTTGGTATGAATGGAACGGTATGCGTGTGTGAATAGTTGTTCTAATCGTTTGAAGTCTGATACAAGCTCATTTTGAATTTGTTAGAATTGTTTAATTTTAATTTTTTTCAATATCATATCAATCAATGGGTTTGTCAAAGTGTGGTGACTATTTTAGCTGTTAACCCCGCGTTTACGCGAGTATAAAACATGTTTGGTAGATGTTATATCTATTGACTTATGCCTTGTAATGACAACTTGTAGAATCGTGTCAAAAAATGCCCAAACGGTGAATAAAATGTTAAGTAATTCTGTTCACATGTAGGTTGTATTACATGTTTTATACACGACAAATGTTTGATAAGTTTTTTACAAAACTTATCGGAAACATGTATCAGCGTCATAAATAAGTATGCGTTTAAAACGCGGGGTAAAGCTAGGTTAGGTAAATGAGCGTATAAAGGAGAATGAGCTTCGAAGTAAGGGTGTCTGCCTCAAGGTCCAACAGCCATACATATCAACCATTGGAATATCAACTATATATATATGTATATACATATCAACCATAGGAAAGAGCTTTTTAAGGAGAACCTTTGCCTCAAACACGACTTTTGGAAAATCGTAGTCCGTTCGGAGTTAGAATGAAAGTAAATAGATGACTGGTGGAGCACCGATGTTAAGATTTTCTTGACAACCGAATGCCAAAAGATATACTTACATCATTGGAACGAGGTTGTCAAGGAAAACCTGTGCTACTTAAACGACTTTTGCCAATTCGTAGTCTGTTTGGTAACTCCAAACGGACTACGAATTGACAAAAAATCACTTAGGTAGATCCGTGTCTATATTGAGCACTGAAATTAAGATTAAATTTAACTGTAACACACAATGCAGCACAGTAATGTATGTACCGTTATCATCTGAACAAAGCATGTGCTTTGACATTCTGTCATAATTGCACCTGTAAACAAAAACAAATTAATGCAGTTACAATGACATTAAAATTAATGAAGCTAACTGTCAGACATTTTGAATAGAGATTCTTATCAAACAATTTCATTTTGTGTAACGTTGTTTACCTTGTGCGGAAATTGTATTTTAGTACTTATTATTGTAACCATACTTTGTACGTGTGACACGATACGAGTGAATTCAGAAATAATTGTTAGCAATTTTACATGAATGGAACACTTTTTGAAATTGAACAAGCAATTACTTAGGTTTGACCTTTTGACTACACGGATAGGTATTTTATTGTTGTTTTTAATAATTTTGGTACGAATCTATGTTTTGAACATAAAATCACGCTTTTAATGGGGGTTTATAGGGATGGGCTTACTGTACTCTCACAGCCAGGAATAGTAAAAAAAAAAAAAAATTATAAAATTAAATGTTGTTGTTTTTATAGTTTAGTACCTACCATTTACCTAATGGGTGACCCCTATTGCTCTCAACCGGGCACAAATACAGACTCTTAGGTGCTACTGAGACTTTCCTGCTAAAAATAAAAAAAACACTTCCCCAGACCTGGAAATCGGACAAAAGACCTCAAGCTCAAGTCAGCGAGGCAGCTCTTCTAGAGAAATCAGTCAGTCTGTAAGATCTTTGTACAGCCAAATTAATATTCTTGTTTTTTCCAAGGCATTTTTCGTTAAATGGCATAATAATATCTCCATGACCTGTTTAGTAGGATATTTACTTAAGCATACCTAGACCATATCTAAAGTTCTTTTATATTTCGCGTGAGTTCATACATTTACATCAGAAAAGTGTTTTTACGCAAATTCATTTGACTTTTAAAAGGCTTGCACTGAAGAAAAGGTATTCGTATCATAAATTTTTTAGATTCCAAGCATTTCGAATATTTTTATAAAGATTTTTTGTTTCTGAATTCTGAACGACTTACGTACACATTTCTCTTGATAAAATATTTTACAATATCTAGATTTGAGGTTGAAAGCGAGGCGACCTGGTGAAGGTGACTGGGGAATAAAATGGCGAACTGTAGACAAAAGTTAGGGCACTCTGAAATATTGACAGAACGAAATATAGACAGTATCGGTGAGATTGTTATTTTATCTTTGTTGTTATTTATTGTTAGTATTTCTGAGGTAGATCGGTTGAACTTAAATATAATAGAAATAGATTTTCAAATTTCTGTTGCAGATGAGAACCAGATGGTTAAAATAAATAGAAACGTAGTCGGTTACATTATTACGTACTATCGTGTTTTGAAGTCAATTTGCAGATTTAGATATCTTTCTAGAAAATATAAAGAATATTAAACAAATAAAAGAAAACCGTGTAAAAGCATTATGTACATCAAACTAAGTAATCCTAAGCAAACAATATTGCTGGGAAACGACTTTTTTTTTGGGGTAAAAATCACCCAAAAAATAACCCACTCAAAACTTAGTGCTGATGGATGCTTTGAATAGTAAACATGTCATGGAGGTAATTGAAGTGAAGTTAAAACCTTAAAACTTAGTATGTAAAACAAAAACTTGTGAAAAAATTGGAACTTTGACTTAGAATTTTCGGTTAAACATTCGTGCCGGATACAAAAAGACTAGCTGCATATAATTATGTCAATGATACCATTTATATCTACACTGTATTTATAAATAACATAATGTTATATGTATCAGTTATGTGTATGGCAAAATAAGTAATTAAAATAATAACTAGTGCTACTGAATTCGCCATGTTTACATAATTCTCTAGTATTTCAAATTAACGCTAAGTGGCGTTTACTCTACATTGTGTGTAATTATGAACTTATTCATGCATGTAAATAACACCAGTTAGGTACGGTGCTTATTTACATAAGCACTGACATTTAAATGTTTGTGCAATAACTATCAAAGTTACAATGTTGTTAGTATTTTCGTCCCGTTTCTTATCTTCGAGCCAATCGTAGGTGTAAATGTCAATAGAATTAAGTACATTAATTCATAGAATGGCGCTTACATTATTCTCGTTAGGCCTCCGGGTGGTTGGTGCTTAATAAATTAGAGCTAACATGCTTCGCTTAAGAGGAAAATAGCTGCACGGGCACATATCACCGCCCACTCAAAGCCGAGCCGTAAATCAATAGAACTGAATGGCTTCAATGCATAAAGCTATTAATGCGCGTACGTTCCATAGTCTTTAACACATTTTGCCTGTCACATGCTAAAATAACTCTTCAAGAAAAATGATCAAACTGGTTGAACTGAAAACTTGATTGAGCAATTCTTCTACGCTGTGGCATTGCAAAGCGTATTGGTTCACAGTGTGTGTACTCAAATACGAAGCTTCAGACCCAATACGTGTTCAGAACCCCTTGTATGCTAAACAAATGTTATATTTATGCACCTCCGTAATCGGAAAATCGTCAATCAAAAGATAGTTGTTTTGATAAGTAATGTTATTTGTATGTTTATTTAGTACATGATAAGTTTTGTCAGGAGAATTTTAACTAGGCTAGCATGTTTAAGATCAATGCCTCAAGCGCATTGGTATAAAATAAAAACGCATGTATTAAATAATAAATATTAAACAGATGGTTGCTTGTTAGCAAGATTACTTCGTAATCGGTTGCTGTGCAGTTTTAATTATGAAGGTAATTTTATTTTAATTGTATCAAGTAATAATAGAATGCGCAATTTGTATTGCAATTACAAAAAAAAACATGATTACTTTGGAATGACAATTAAAACCCGTGTGTCTTGCAAGCTCACTGATTCCAGATTACGTTCGCTAAAGCAGATAATGTAAAGGTATGAATGAGTCAATTAATTTGTGTAATTTAAATTATATTCGACTTGGAGAAATACAACATAACATTACGCCTGTAATTACAAAAGGAGTGCAGGGGTGTACCTAATAGTACACCCACATTTCGCCAGTTATGTTTGGCAAACAAAACTGACTTAGGTATTACAATAATTTCGGCCTTTATACAATTTTCCAGCATGTATTTGAGTTTAGACGTGCGGTAACGAAATGCCGACTCAACCCTTAAACGCCAATAAAATACAAGCGCCCATATTTATTTAGCGTTCACATAAAATATTTTTATTAGAAAGTCCAAACGAAACTATCGACAAGACATCACATTGTAACTCTGCCCTTGTTTTCGTGGCGAACTTGCGTCGAGATTTTATCGATATTGTCACATTGCATGTATATTGTATGTAGTTATACGAGCACAGCCGATACACATCGCAATATGTACAAGGGTCCTTATACTTTATAGTCCTCAGCACCCGTCTGGGGTGAACAAAAGTCTAAAATGAAGGTTAGAACACGAAGGTCGCACGCACCATTTATCTTTTGTCATTATCATTGAATTTTTAATCGTAAGGGTTATTCAAATTACTTAAGTGTTCGATAATGGGTTTTTTGTCTCCATCACTTACGATTTATTTCTTGTGTGTCCCGTAATTTACCTCACGTTCATTCGACCGGCTCAAGTTAATAGACCGTATCTTATACATTTTCTATATTAACGATGATTTAATTTTAGATAGTTGAAGATAAATAAATTCTGAAATACGGTCCTTATCGGGAAGTTGAGAAGTATCTACAATAATGTCGTCCCCGATTCAAAAGTTAATTAAACTGAAATATTTGTTAGCACTTATAAATTTAAATAAAACAAACTTTCACAGCGAGGGACCAAGAGAATGTAACACAGAACATTTTAGTGTTTCATGTAATTGTGCCACCCGGCTTCATAGTGCGAATTAATTAAATGTTGGTGACGTGTTTCATCAAATATTTGTGTGTGTGGTCCAACATGGGCGATCTTATCACGTTGCACACAAAAAATTACTTCCATAATTACTGTAATCAGTGATAATTGTATCCCTTGGCGCAGGGTGACGTATGAAAAACAATGGTTCATTGTCGAACCGTCCGACGCTGGAGTAATTGTTTAAACTGTCTCATTAAGCAGCCGTCCCGACCGGCATGCTATAGTTTTTTGTTTACAATCATTAATTATATTGCCTTCTGTATATTGCCTCATTTAAATTCAGTACTTTCTTCCACTTTGTGCTGTCGGCAAAAACGGTATCGATTTTTACATCGATAATGTTATTCTTGTTTTGTTTTTTATCTTGTAATTAATCGTGTCTTGCCACGCGAAATGTTCGTGTTATAATTCCTTTTATTATTGCAGTACAAGTTAATGTAACCCGGTTTAATAAATTAACTGTTTCTAATTTTGTTTCTTAATGTTCATTTGTAATTTGAAGATAACGGTTTGTTTTGGCACCCTCTGATAACTTCCAGGTTCTGTCTTCCAGATGAAGAATGCCAATTCAATTTTGTTTAATTTATTAGGTCCATTTGCCTTGTTTATACAGAGTGTAAACGAACCCATCACGAAGCCGTCAACCAAGCATTATGTACATCAAACTAAGTAACTTTACGCAAAAATGATTGCTGGGAAACGACTTTTTATTTGGGGTGACAAATTACTTTTTACGGTAGGACTCATTGAACGCACTCAAAACATTGTGCTGATGGGTACATGGGTCGTGGAGGTGTTTAAAGTAAGAAATCTTTCAATAAAAACACGTATTTAAAAAAAAAACTTGTGTAAAACTTGGAACTTTGAACTTAATTATATCTGTAACTAAAAGGTTCCCAGGTATGGTCTAGAACAAAAAAGTGATCGCAATGACGGGAAGAAAAAGTGCCTTTCGGCTTCAGGTCTTGTTACACCCTTTATATTATAACCGAACATTGTGAACCAGGCCTTTCACAACCAGGTGTAAACTAATACTACGGTGTTAATGAAAAGGTGAACTCTGGGCAACCTTTACCGGGATCTAATAATAGCGCCTCTATAAATACCATTTCCAATTACTACCAAAGCTTGTGGCTTTTTAGCGGGACCGAGGGTCGGCGCGGTTCTTTCTACGGAACCATTCGGATCTGAACGATGTTCATATTTCATAGCTTTCTAGGTCAACTAGACCGAGCTAACGATAGCGGCCGAAATATATTGCTTTTTGATTTATTTTATAGGTATACTTTGGTGATGTTTACAGTGGTAACTTTGAAGGAGGTTGTTGTTTTCAGAAAGCCATTTGTCGCGAGTAGAGCCAATTAAGATTAAAGATGACACGATGAAGAGGGGTCACTTTTAAATTAATCGTTCCGTGTATGAATTTATGTGTTTTTAATTGTGGAACTTCACTGAAATGTGACCTACATACCACATCGTTGTGCACACAATTCGCTAACAGATCAATTTCGAATGATTTGTGACTTCTGCTGATAATAATGTCACCAGCATAACCTCACGCCTTTTTCGTAGGCAGAAACCATCTGCTGCGATCCATACTTACCTCTTACCTCTTGCGTCAGCCACGTTCATACATCTGGTCATACACGCTCTCGCGCCGTTTGCGAGTACAACGGACCTAAACATAAGCATAATCACCCTATAAAGAGTACAGCCCACTGCTGGGACACATACCTCCTCTTTATGAGAGGAAGTGGACTGTAATCCACCACGCGGTCCCTGTGCGGGTGGTGGGATTTCACATATCTTCGGATTTTTGGTTCTAGGATTTGTCGGTTTCCTCAAAATGTTTTTTTTCACAGTTTTGAGAGCGGGGGTGACGAGATAACTTATACAATGTGTCTGGGCTCAGTCTCACGATTCGTAGGTCAGAGCTATACCACTGGATCATTACTGCTCAATGGCTTCTTCCTCTTAGCGTGTCGATGGCAATCTAAATTGTGTCGGCCCAGAACTAAGCGACGAGTTTGGCGTCTTCACTAGCGTCCATCAGTTCCTTTAATGAACAAACGACAGGACACGATATTAAGTGGCCCATCGTTTGTGGAACAGCACCACATTTACACTCCAGGGCAGAGTCATCAATGAATCTGTACCTAAGCGGGTTTTCCTTGCTGCGGTCCACCTTGGTCCGGAGTCTATTTAAAGACTTCCAGGCCTTCGAAGCCGGTCTTCTATTGACCTGGACGTCTACAGTTATCAAATTATAAGTAATAGGCGACCAGCTTCCTTGCTACTCATCTACATGTGTCTCTTAGGAACATTTTCACCAAAAAGTCCCTAACGTCGGCGTCGTCGCCTCGTGCATAATTGATTTTGCAAACGACACCGTTTGGTAAGAGAGAAGATTATAAACACCACTCTGATTTTCCTCACCAAACACGGTTGAATTTATAAAGAACACATTTACAAAGGAAAGTGCAGATATAATTTCCAGAATTATGGGCTGTTTGAATTAAACAATAGACAAAAGTACTCATCTCCTGCCCCCGTAGCTTGACCACCGTAGACAAGGATTTCTTTGACGGAAGAATCGACAAAATGACAGATTGTGTCGACACAATGACAGATTTCTTTGCACTATCTGTCATTTTGTCGGTTCTTTCGTCAAAGAAGTCCTTGTCTACGGTGGTCATGCTACGGGGGCTGAAGTAGAGTAAAAATGAACGGATCCATTGGATTGTTGGTCTAAAAAGGATTGTTTTTCTACACCATACGATATATACCGTGTGCCAGAAAGTTGTGGTCATATTTGAAAGTGTGATTTAGACCATCAAACTCGACAACTTTTTCTACGGGACAGCTGATCTAAAAAACGTCATCTGGTGTGGCCTGTGCTGTCATATGTAGATCTTTGACAGTCGTTACAGGTAGTCAGTGGCGCAAAAAGTCTGACAACCAGTCTTACCAAGGGGTATCGTATTACCCAGTACTAACTGGGTTGTGGAGGTCAGATAGGCAGTCGCTCCATGTAAAATACTGGTATTCAGCTGCATCCGGTTAGACTGGAAGCCGACCCTAACATATAAAAAGGCTAGGCAGATGATGATGATGATGGTGTGGCCTGTGATGCAGCAGCTTATTCCTTAATTTTTGGTTCGTGGACAACATAGTGTTACATATTGTTTCGTCACGACATTGCATTGGTTACATTCGCGCCCGTAAAATAACCTGACCGAATCATCACAAGACAAATTCTGTTTGATTTTAGACCTTATCCACTATAAGACATGTTCTCAATCCAATAAAAACATCCCTAATTCCCTATTGTCCTCACAAACTAATATTAAATGTGTGAACCGCATCTCGAATGCGGTCGATGCACTAAAGCGAGTATATTTAAATCGTTGTTGCAATTAACGTCGGCTCCGCTCATTACACGTTCGATACCCCGTGCTAATTATACACGTATTGCAGAACCGCAGCAGTGAAGATTGCGGAGCTCCCGGCTCTTGGCTCTTAATCTAGATTTCTAGACTTTGTGGAGATTTGTGATGGATTATCTTAAGTGTTTTATGTGGTAGTCCTGGTTTGGTCTAAACATAAGTTATTTTTGTCAACTGTCATCATGTAGATGACATATTAATATGCGTTTGGCAATAGGGATGTTTCCTGAGTAAAAAAAATATGATTCTATTTAGTCCGTCAGTTAGATTATCGAAAAATATTGAATACGTATTTTTTGTTTTATCAAAGATAAAACGCATCAAAGATAATAAGTGGCTTGTGACGTCACTTTCCGGTAAGAAGTGTACTGAAATGTGACGTCGCACGAGTTTTCGACGCACTGTATCGTCTTCATTTATTGTTTACGTGAAAAAAGAAAAATACGGTCCAATATTTTTTGAAAATCTATCTGACGGACTAATTAGATTTTTTTGGTCGTCTACCCTATTGTTTGATTGTCATTTGTTTTTCTATTATGATTTCACGAGTGGTTTGCAAGCCTAGCTTCAGTGTCGTTTTTGTGGGGCATATGGAGTAGATTAAAAATGTGAAAACCATCAAGTGATTAGCAAGAAAAAAAATGGCGTTCAAAATTGCCAAATATCCTTCTTTACCTGAAACTATGTAGTACACCTACCTAGGACATTAATTATTGGCAGCGATTGAAAATATCATAATAATACTTTACTTTGAAAATTATTATATTAATTTTATATGATATTCATCGGATAATTATCGGATATTCATCGGATAATTATCAAGATAATTATTAAGACTTTTATCCATATCACTTCGAACTCCTAATCATTGATAAATAAGACCGATTGTGATCAGTATTTACATCCAACATGTTTGCCAAACTATTACATGCAATTGGGTATTTCTGAATCAAATAAATCAGAATGATAACTCTCCCCTACCTGAAAGAAAAGTTCCAAAAGAAAAGGGAAAACAACACCATCCCCCTAATATTGGAACATGAATACCAAAGTTATCACACCATACATCAACGTTCGTTCTTACCAAGCATATTCCAGGTAGTCAGCGAAAACAGTCACTAAATTACGTCCCTGGCAACATAAATCGCCAGACTGGCACACTGGCAACAAAAGCTTTGGCATTAAAGCGCGGTACAAAATGCCACATTAAAATGTCAAAACGCAACCGTCAGTCGGTGATGTCATGAAATAATGACGAATATAAAACACGGGTGTGGCGAATATGTTACATTATGGAGTTTGCTGAAATATTGTTAATTTTTGTGACGTATGCTGTGATTTTGTGAGGGTTTCAGGGGTTTTATTAAGGTCGGATGCTTCCTTTCAGCTTTGATACTTAAGTACTTTTTTTGTTGTTTTTTTGACATTGGAATTTAATTATTTTGTCACTTAATTTGCATGCCGATTTAAGTAGGCGGAATATGCTGAACTACTGTGTACCTGTGTGTTATAAAATCTGTATAATACCACGCATAATATTCAAGCAAATAAAATGAATCTGAATGTCAATCTGAAGTTATTTTTTTTGCACAAAATGCAAGACAGAACAACCATCTTAACCATACAAATATTTTTTTTTTATGTTAGCCTGCCTTATCCCCCTGTTGGGTAAAGGCCTCCCCCATGGCTTTCTAATTTTGTTTACAATTTGCCTTCTCCGACCAATCCGTTAAGAATGAGTCCATACAAATAAAGACTTAAATAATTCTTCCGAGCGGAAAGCTGGTCTAGTAATCCACAATGCCAAACGCTTAGAAACTGCAATCAAGTCATCTCTTTTATTTTACTTTAAATGTTCTAGTTCAAATGCTATATCAAGAAACTCGGTACCTACACGAAGATGCCTTTTATCTGCCCTGTTCTAATTAAACTTTTTACTTCGCGAAGAACAATAAAAAGTTCTTTAGTCCATGGACTGCAGTAAAGTGCGATCCTCCGTTTAAAACTTTAAAAAAGTTTCTTATACTTTATATAAAACCGTTTTAGAAACGTTTGGCCCCGGATCTTAGGACTCATATTTTTATCTCTTGGACATTCTGAGAACGGTCCAAAGCCGGATGGTTTTAAACTGGAACAAATCCGTTTGGCAGACTTTTGTATTTACTTCCTTTGAGTTTTTTTAAAATCCTATCTATCTATATATTGTACAATACAACATTAGTTTTAGTATATGCGAAACCTGAAACACGTGTTTAGTATTTTTATGTAAAGAATCTATGTACAAAATTTCTAAAACTGTATCATGAAAAATTAAAAAGTTATAAGCTTGTTTTGTTACCTGGTTGTCCTAACAAAAACGTAGTCACAACGCGGCGCAGCCGCGTGCGTGCCTCTAGCGTCGTCTTGAGCTCATTGATAAAAATAATTTGGCAGTAGGTCCCTAGATGATTGCGAAAGGTACTTACACCCGTATTCCAGAAGCCGACTTAAGTCCATTTTTGAACTTAAATCGACATTTGTTGTCATGGCAACAGGTGAAGAACGCCCACCGCGGCATCAGCAACACCCACTCAATGATGTTCATAAGGTGAGGACAGACAGACTAGCTAGAAGTTGCATTTGTAACAAGACATCGAGCCGCTTGACACTTTATTAAAACTTGATTTTGGTAAGAAACAAGAATAGAATAGAATAGAATAGAATAGAATAGAATAGAATAGAATAGAATAGAATAGAATAGAATAGCATTTATTTGCAAATATGGGTTGTACATAATTAGGTAGTAGTAGGTTTACATCAGAGTTCTGCCATATTTCACCATTCGGCATGCAAACATTTTTATTATATAAAATTGTTAAAATTTAAATTCTTATTGGAACATTGAATTAGTTATGTCATTCTCATTAAATAAAATTATTAAAATTCAAATATTCATTAAAAAAAAATACTTAATTATTACATTAAACCTCAAAAATTGTCAGTAACAGTAGGTCAACAAGAAATACAAAATCGTGGTCCGAAGATAAATAAACAAACAAATATTAAAATTCCAGGTCATAAACAATACACCATAATTATTCCGTACTAAATAAATTAATCAATTAACAATTCGAGGTAGTTTGATAAAAATTGTCCGTTAAAAACTCAGTTACACTGTAATACGTTTTATCTATTAATAATTTACGAAGTGTACTTTTGAATTGCACCGTTTTCAAGTCTTTCCAAGCACTTGGCAATTTATTATAAACAGCTGGGGCCATGCAATAAATACTTTTGCGCATCATAGTGGTTTGACACGGTACATTATTTAATTTTGAATTGTCACGTCTGTTTCTTGGGTATACATCGGCCAAACGTTCAAAACGATTTGGATTGTTCTTCACAAACATAGCCACTTCAAGAATATAGATAGAAGGAAGGGTCAATATGTTGTACTGCTTGAAATATGGCTTGCAACTGTCGGTGGTTTTTACTTTAAACATTGACCGGATGCATCTTTTTTGAGCAAGCGAACTTGTGTAACATTTCATCGAGCAAAAACAGGAGCGCGGGCAAATCGTGCAACATGGAATGAGGTCCGTGGACTGAGGGGTCGTGCTGGTCGTTTCTTCTCCTAATTCGGTCAGTGTTTTTTTTAATATAACTCATCAAAATACATTGCAGCACACGCGACTTGCAAGTCCAACATATCAACGAAGAGTAAATGCCACACAGTAAGGACAGTCACTAAAGAACACCACCGACTTACTCCTTATGCTTCGTTCACGTTCATACATCTGGTCACTGCCACCTGACCTTTTTGTAGAACAATACTAATAAAGTTTGTCCTTCTAGGGTGTTCTCTTTCGGGTTTTGTTAGTCGCCTTTTACTCGTCCTCTCAACATGACCAAGCCATCCAAACATATTCTTTTAATTTTTTGTCTCTACATCTTCTTTTCAACCGCAACCTTGCATTATATCATTCCTCAATTTATCAACCAATGTTACAATACGTGGAAATGCTCATATGAGTACTCACCTTAATCTACCTCAAAAACATGCTGTCTATTTCAAACCCAAAAAAGTATGTTGCATGAAGGTTGCAAACTGCTTTGTATGCTAAAAATGTTATATTAAAATACGTCACAATGCTAGAGTTATCATAAATTGATGTTCTACCGAATGCTCTTGGTTGACATCATTTGTCAAAGAACTTAAAACCTTAAAACGGATTTACTTGAAAATAAATATTTAATTTTTCGTGGTTCATTTATAAGATTTTCACTTAAAATAATGGCATCAAGAATTTTCTTTTCGGCTGGTGAAAAGTCGTGCGTACAGAAACTTGTCCGCAAGTCCAAGCTCCATCAAAATACCACGTTGTCGGGCAGCCCATCAGCGAAAAAATGTGCTTGGGCTCGCCTAACCCAGCGAGCCCAAGCACCAGTTACATCTGCTGAAAATGGAGGAGCAAAAGTGGCTGGTGAAGGCAGCAGAAGAAGCACCTTTGTTCGCAACGAGTCACACTAAATCGTGTCACCGTGTGACTGGTTGAGAAAAATATTCGCATGGAGTAACAGTGTGACTCAATGCGAATTTTTATTCTCATCTAGTAACACTAGTACACGAGTAGTGTTACTCGTTCGGAAAACCAAATCGCATGGAGTAGCAGCGTCATTCGATGCGAATTTTTATTCTCAACTAGTAACATTTTTCAGAATGTCTATTTGACAACGATAAAGTTAAATAAAAATTATAAAATAATGTATGAGTTTCTGATATTTTTTACGCACCGATCTGGCAACATTGCTTCATGGTGAATCGTGCAATGCGTGTGACAAGTTCAGTACACGCTCCGCTGTCATTCAAAATGGAAGCTACGTCTGGTTCGTCAAACAGTGTTGATTTAGTTTTTGTTAATAAAAACGGTGGCACTGTTCTTCTTCGAGCTGGTCATCAATATTACGCCAGGAAAAAACATAAAAGTGGATTGATTGTGTGGGCGTGTACAAAACGAAAGGTGTGCAAAGGGCTTGTAAGAATAAAGGTAAGAAAACTATATTACCAAAATGTATTCCATAGCTTCGTTGTATATAATATTATTGATTTATATGTTAAATGTAAAAAAAATAAAATGTAAAATAGTGATTGTATATAATCATTTAATAAATAATAATACTGCATCTTGAAAAACTTTCCTCGCGTCCTTTAGTGGCAGCCATTTTGTTTTATCACGCTCACTTGAGATTTGTTGAAACCACAGTGACGTATTTTGGGTGCTAAAGCTTTGTCTTGATTTATTTATAGCTTTACAATTAGTTTTATATAAACATTAGCTTATTGAGAGAACAGGCTTTTTAGTTTTAAGTCAATATTTTACCAATATTTTATTTTACTAATATTCTATCCCATTTTACTATTTTAGGAAGAGCGTATATTAGAAGAAACTCCTCATTTATGTACACCAGATTTTGCGAACAACGAAATCCTGAAATCTGTCCAACATTTAAAAAAAGATATAAATACGCAGGAATTTCCCAGTGTTCCTCAAAAATACAATGCCATGGTCGGAAAGCTAAAAGATGCGGGAATAGACATAATTACTTCAATACCTAAATTTAGTTCCATTAAAGACACGTTATATAGAACACGTAATTCAGCGGCTCAAGTACAAAAACTACAACATAAAAATGTGCTGGAAGTCGAAGTCCCACCTCGTTATCAAGATTTTTTGTTAGCGGAGTACACATGTGATGATACACGAATACTAGTATTTTCTTCTTCCGAAGCAAGGCAAACTTTGTGCGAGCTAACAGACTTTTATGGCGATGGAACTTTCAAAAGTTGTCATATTCCATTTACGCAACTATATTCAATCCATGGCGATATCGGCAGCACGATCAATCACACTAATATAATACCTCTAGTCTACGCTTTGATGAGTCACCGAAACACAGAAGCCTACGTGATTCTGTTCTCTATAATAAAGTCGCAGTTACCCAATTGGAATCCAATAAAATTTAAAGTAGACTACGAAAAGGCCGCCATGCGAGCAATTGCTACAGTTTTTCCTTCAATTGCAGTCAAGGGCTGCTATTACCACTATAATAAGGCAATTTTTAAGAAAGGCCGTGAATTGCATATAACAAATACTCAAGACCCAAAGAAGAAACGCATGGTAAGCCTAAGCGCAGTTCTACCACTGTTACCTCAAGAAGAAATCATGAACGGATGGTAGTATATTATTTCGCGATATGATGATAATGACCCACAAATCCAAAAATTTGTGAATTATATGAAAAAGCAATGGCTCCACGAAGATTTTTTAAAAGTCTGGTGTGCTTTTGGGGAGACTCATCGAACCACAAACTTCATTGAAGGCTGGCACCATAAATTGAACAAAGCCGTCGGTAAGAAGAACCCAAATTTGATGCAGTTGTTGCTCATACTTAAAGAAGATTCCCAATTATACACCGTTCGCAACATTCTACATCAAAACAATACACAACCATCCAGAAAACGATTATCAAAGTCAATACTTAATGATAATTTTATACAAGATGCTCAGATGGATTTCGTAAATGGTACTATTACGATTGGGACCCTCCTGGAGATTTTACGACACTAAACTTACGAATGGTCAAAAAGCGAATATTTCTGAATAACTGTTGATTATATTGTGATAAAAGAGAGACTGATTTTAAAGAGAAATTATTAATGTGATATTAGTTGGTAACTAATCTTAATATATAAATGTGATTATTTTGTGTTATAAAGAAGGCTGATTTTATAGGAAAAATTATATAATAGTAGGTAAAAAAGAATTATTTACATTTTGTACTGTAACCAGGTTGTTTTTTTTATTATTACATCGAAGTACAATTAGACAAAAACACTTTGTTTTAGATTAAGAAATGATTTAAACTAATCTTAATAAATAAGTAGAAAACCTGATCAGTTTTTTTCTGTTACGTCCCTACCTACTAATATGTTAGAAATTTAAACATTATTTTATAATTTTTATTTAACTTTATCGTTGTCAAATAGACATTCTGAAAAATGTTACTAGTTGAGAATAAAAATTCGCATCGAATGACGCTGCTACTCCATGCGATTTGGTTTTCCGAACGAGTAACACTACTCGTGTACTAGTGTTACTAGATGAGAATAAAAATTCGCATTGAGTCACACTGTTACTCCATGCGAATATTTTTCTCAACCAGTCACACGGTGACACGATTTAGTGTGACTCGTTGCGAACAAAGGAAGAAGCATACCAAAATGCAAAACTCGAACGTTTTCGAAGTGCCGCCCAGCTACTTCGATTCAGCGAGGTTACAAAGGACGAGGCCGAAAAAATAAATTAAATTATTATTATACAAGCCAACTGGTTTTTATTTTATTTAAAAGTAGTATCACGTATAACAAATAACAAAATTATCTAAATTACACATTTATTGACAAGCAAAGGAATTTTTTCATTTTCATTCACGTAGGACTACGTTAGACTGGATCCAGTCTCTAGGTTAGTAAAACCCAACAACACTGCATGGCCTGGGAATCGAACCCATAACCTCACACCATGCAGTTGCGCTTATAACTAGTTGACCAGCGAGAGCGCAAAAATATAAATATGAACATCACACAATTATAAACATACTAGCTGTTGCCCATGACCTTCGTCCGCGATTATTGAAAGCTGACAAGCTACATGGTTTGTTGAAGAAATAATGCATCCGAAGTGGCTACGTCACTACCCTTATTATTCCATTTTTGCCAGGGATGATTGCCAAGGATGAATGACTGTGGTCGCGTGGCAATGTTTCATAAATTGTACCCTGCTGCCTCTAATCCGTCGCTGGTACATGGTGGTCTCTTCAACCCAGCGGTGATAGAAGAGCTCAGTAAGCTTCGAGCTTTTCTTCGCCAGTTCGCTCTATTAGAAGGTTCCGGTCGTCCAGAGTTGAGGGAAGAATTCAGTTGGACGATGAACCGAGTAGTCTTGAATTTCTTTGGATTCGTTCACCCAACATAATGGTGTGTTTCATATCGGCCTTTCTCTTCCTCCGTTTAACAGTAGCAAGCCGCCTGCTCATGTTTTAAGCGCGTTTTGGTCCCAGTTCTAACATAACGTAACTCATTTGATGGGGATGCCCTAGCTTACACCTATCCTTACCCATATCATTTGAAAAAAAAAACCTAAGATCAGCCGGCTAAACCCTTAGGGATTTCGCCGGCTGATCCTATGGGAAATCATCAAATGACCTCCCCCACTCTGGGCGGAGCGGAGGGGAGTGTCAGACTTGTATTGACTGAAACCCATCCATGTTCCTTCTTTGCCCTTTGTGTTCCAGGGCCACAGTATCTCTTTCGAACAGTCCCGCAGCCCTGGCAGGCATCGGCCCATGCGGACCCCTACTTGATTGCTGACATCTCTTTGAGGCGCGCGTGGAACACGAACGCGCCGTCGACACGGCCTGTCGTCATAAGACGGCCGGACGGCGAGCTAGCCCATAACTCGCCGTCCACAGGCCAGCGCCTACGGTGGTCGGAAACCACCGACGCCCAAGGCGTCTCCCGCGGCGGCTGGGACGTGAGGTTCTTTCCCTCTCACGTCCTGCCACCTCCTTCACTAGCATGACTGCTTCGCAGAAGGAGGTGACGGCTTCCCATTCCCTCTCGCTCCGGACCATGGCTTGAACCAAGGCCGGACGCGAGAGATCGCCGCCGCCAATCGCCGCTATGAGGACACGGCGGTGCTCCGCCCAAGCGGGGCAGACCTCCACGGTGTGCTCCACCGTGTCCTCCGACAATCCTCGCAGTGGAAACACCCGGGCAATATCACGTAGCTTGTATTATCTTTTATGTGTACGATACTCCATATTACGACTATTTGTCACGACTATAATTTATTATTTACGCGATCTTAATTACTAATTCAAACAATCCCACGATAATGAACATTTCCAAATACCTACCGATTTGAAAAAGAAACCGTGCTTAATATATATTTACCACGGATAATGCAAGTGCTCGCAATATTAATAATAGTTCATTAATAATCCCGACTACAGACTAGCTGGCTTCGAAATTAAAGGCAATGGAAAATAGTTTTTATCAACAAGGGTCGATGGCCGTCCACGGGCTGTAGGTCAAAATTTCCAGACCGAAAACGTTGGAACCAAAAACGAACAGTGTTTTCTTCTACAGCAACTTCCCTATTTTATTTAATATCAGCCCTCTATGTCCTTCTGCTGGGCAAAGACCTCTCGCATGGCTTTCCAATTTTTGTACGGTTTCCTTCTGAAATCGAAAGTGTTTTTGGAGCTGTTTATTGTTGTAACATTCTAACGGGTTGTCGGCATCGGGTCACGATAAATAATTGTATGGCTATCGTATACATAATCGACATATTCCTCAAAATTCATCTTGCTTTGGCTATAAAAAGAAAACAATTTTAAACACGTCGATTCACTTGAATTTCAGTAGTTATATATATATATGTCAGCCATAACGTAAGTTTCACGGTTTCAAGGATCTTCTGGCGCGGGCAAACATCAGAACTAACGCAGCCATCTCTTTCTTTTCTCAATATTTTTTACAAAACAATTAACAAAAGGTTTACCAACAGCGCCCCCCTGTCAGCTTTTTTTTTTTTTTTTTTTTTTCCGGATGGGAAATCATCAAATGACCCCCCCCACTCTGGGCGGAGCGGAGGGGAGTGTCAGACTTGTACTGACTAAAACCCATCTATGTTCCTTCTTTGCCCGTTATGTTCCAGGGCCACGGTATCTCTTTCGAACAGTCCCGCAGCCCCGGCAGGCGTCGGCCCATGCGGACCCCTACTTGATTGCTGACATCTCCTTGAGGCGCGCGTGGAACACGAACGCGCCGTCGACACGGCCCGTCGTCATAAGACGGCCGGACGGCGAGCTAGCCCATAACTCGCCGTCCACAGGCCAGCGCCTACGGTGGTCGGAAGCCACCACGTGACCCCCGACGCCCAGGGCGTCTCCCGCGGCGGCTGGGACGTGAGGTTCTTTCCCTCTCACGTCCTGCCACCTCCTTCACTAGCATGACTGCTTCGCAGAAGGAGGTGACGGCTTCCCATTCCCTCTCGCTCCGGACCATGGCTTGAACCAAGGCCGGACGCGAGAGATCGCCGCCGCCAATCGCCGCTGTGAGGACACGGCGGTGCTCCGCCCAAGTGGGGCAGACCTCCACGGTGTGTTCCACCGTGTCCTCCGGACGATCCTCGCAGTGGAAACACCCGGGCGTTTCCTCCCGCCCGATTCGATGCAGGAACCTCCCGAAACAACCGTGTCCGGTGAGGACCTGCGTCAGGCGGTAGGTGAGGGCGCCGTGGCGCCTCTCTAGCCACTCCTCAAAGAGGGGACTTATCGCCACTATGGTGGCGTGCCCTGCACGGGGTTGCGACAGTCGCTCTCTCCATGTCGCCATGAGATCACGCCGGAGGTCTGTCCGCTGAGCGGCAATTTGTCGCGGCAGCGGAGTTTCTCCCCGACATAGTGCTTCCGCGCGCCATTCATGCAGGCGCGCGAGGACTATCGCCTCCAGATCCCATGGCGGCAATCCGGCAAGGAGGCTAGCCGCCTCGCCGGAGATCGTGCGGTACCCCCGGATTAGCCTTATGGCTATCACCTTTTGGGGCGCGTTCAGGTAGTGGGCGGCTTGCCGCCTCAAAGAACGCGCCCACATCGGGGCCCCGTAGAGGGCCATGGACCGCACGACCCCCGCGTATAGCTTCCGGCAGGAGGCGTTTGGACCCCTCAGGTTGGGCAAGAGCCGCTTGAAGGCAGCCCCTGTCCGTTCCAGTTTGGGAGCCAAACGTCGGAAGTGCTCCACGAAGTTCCACCGGCTGTCGAGGACGAGTCCTAGGTACTTCAACGTCGACCCGACGCCGATGGAAACCCCTCCTGCCATCAGTAGGGATCCCGACGGTGGCGCATTCCGAGGCCCATGAAAACACATGGCCTCGGACTTGTGCAATGCCACCTCGAGACCCAATTGCCGGATCCTCTCCACAACTATCGCAACCCCGCGTGTCATGTTTTCGGCCGCCGCCTCGTGCGACCTCCCTTGTGCCAGTACCAGCGTGTCGTCAGCGTAACAAACTACACTGACGCCGGTAGGGAGGTCGGCGCGCAGCACCCAGTCGTAACCGATGTTCCACAAGGCCGGCCCCAGAACCGAACCCTGTGGAACACCGCACGACATCTCTCGCCGGTTCCATTCTCCGCTCCGACTGGGGTAGATGGTGGCCCTATCCGTCAGGTAGTCCCCGACCACACGACGAAGGTAGGTCGGCACCCCGTGATACCGGAGTGCCTCCGCAATGCAGCTCCAGGGCATGGAGTTGAAGGCTTTGGCGATGTCAAGAGACACCGCCAAGACAACCCCGCCCCGGGACACCGCGTCCCCCGTCGTGAGGGCTCTCACGCGCATGATGGCGTCCACCGTCGAGCGCCCCTTGCGGAAACCAAACTGGTGTTCCGCAAGATCCGGCCCCATCCCTGCAAGGTGCCCGGCGAGGCGGTTGGCAATGACTCTTTCAAAGAGCTTGCCCACCTCGTCGAGCAACACAATGGGCCGGTATGCGGACGGAGAGTCCGCAGGGCGCCCTGGCTTCCGGATGAGGACCAGCTTCCCCGTCTTCCAACGAAGCGGGAACTGGCCTCTCTCCAAGCATGCGCTTAGGAGCCCTTCCAGTCGGGGCCCGAGAGCCTCAGAGGCCAGGACCCAGGCTTTGCCAGGCAAGCCATCGGGTCCCGGGGCGGTATTTCTGGCTTTCAGCCTGCGTACCGCCACTCTCAGGTCTACCCCAGTCACCTCCGGAACGTCATCGTCGTCATCGGTGTGGTCCGCTTCCGGCACTGCATGCGGTGACGGAGCCATAGGCGGGGGAGGATGCTCCCCTCGCGAAGGGAACAGAACGCTCACCACGTCCTCCACGAGCTCAGGCCGGAGACTCTGCGTTAGCGGGGGGGCCCGGGTGCGGAGTTTATCCCGCACCATCTTGTAAGGGCGCCCCCACGGATCTCCGTTCAGAGACTCCAGCATCTCCTCGCGGGCCAAATGCTTGGCCCGCCGGACAGCCTCTTGGAGGGCGGTCTTTGCCGCTCTGTATTCCTCGTACAGCTCCGCCTCAATGGCTGCCGCATCCGGAGGGCGGATGCGGAGCCTGCGATGCCTGGCGTACAGGTGCCGCGCGGCAACGCACGCCTTGCGCAGAGACGTCAGCTCTTGCGACCACCAGTACACCTGACGCCGGGCGCTTCCTGGCCGAACTCGGAGCATTGCCACGTCGCAAATCTCGGACATGGCCTCCTGGAACCAACCCGCCTCGTTGTTGGTGTCGGCAGGCCTGACCGGTGATGACACCCAGGCCTGCACGATTGAGGCTTCCAGGAGGAGCTCCCGGTCCAGCTGCTTCAGCGCCCATCGCGGACCACTCGGGGCCTGTAGGACCGGTGCGCTTGAGGTCTGAGTGGAGACGTCGAACCGGATGTACCGGTGGTCGGAATAGGTCTCCACCCCCTCCATGACGCGCCAGTCGACGACACGCGGTGACAGAGCGGGGCTAGCGAACGAGATGTCCACCACCGACTCGCCCCGCATGCGCACGCACGTGGGGACAGAACACCGATTTAGGACGACTAGACCTGTCTCCAGAGCCCAGTCCTCCACCATCCTACCCCGCACGTCCGTGTAACGAGAACCCCAAGCCAAGTTCTTGGCATTGAAGTCCCCGAGTACAAGCACGGGGAGGGAATGGCTTCCGATGACGACACTCAACTCCGTGAGGGAGTTGTGGAACTCGGCGAGAGTTCGGCTCGGGGAGAAGTAGACTCCCACTACAACGATCTCCCCGAACCGTGCTGCTACGCACCCCTGACCCTTCCTGACACTCTCAAGGGTCGGGGTACCGGCGGCGGCCGACGCAATTATGGTCACCGAACCGCTATGGTCCTCCACCCAGTCATCCCTGGGCGGGACAAAGTACGGCTCAGCGACCACTGCGATGTTAATCGACCACTGCGCTATGCTCTGGAGCAACAGATCCTGAGCACAGGCGCAGTGGTTGATGTTCGCCTGGAGAAGGCGCAATGGGGCCGTTACTGGCACTCCATTTCAGTCCCCTCCCGGGCCCTCTGCAAGGGCCCCGCTGCGGAAATTGCAGCAGTAACGGCAGCGGCGGTAACAGTGGCGGCGGCTGCGGTGGTGGCGGCCCCCCTGTCAGCTTCATTCGAGCGCCAAAAGATTCTTGTACTACAAAACTCTTGAAAAGTGGGCGTTTATGTCAAATTATAAACAAACTGTAGCTGTCAATATGTCTAATGGGGTGGAAAGTAGGCGTGTCAAGTCCGACTTAAGTTCAGTCCACGACTAAAACTACGGGTGTTAAAGTGTCGCTCGGTGTCCAACTTATAAACTGTTTTAATTTTTTTTTTTAATTTGTTTGGGACAAAATATAACATAGTTTAAAAATTATTGGGACCGATTCAGTTACTCTTTCTGAACAAACTATATTCAGGTTTCGTATGTACTAAAAATAATGTTGTATAAAGTAAGAAACTGACTGGCTGACTGATTCACTAACTGAGCGATCAACTGCTGAAACCGATGGGTCTAGAAGCATGAAATTTTGCACAAACATTCCTTCAATGACATAAGTGTGCACTAAAAAGGGATTTTTGGAAATTCATCCCTTACGGGGTGAAAACGAGGGTGAGTTTGTATGAAACTTGGTTAATATCGCGAACGAAGTCGTGGGCAACAGCTAGTATTATTATGTATACCTTTTGCTGAATAAAGTATCGACTGGTAAATGTTTATCGAGAAATTCTAGACAGAATTTACGATTCTACGCTCAAATAGTCTGAACTTTAACGAGGCTATCCCTATTTCGAAAGTTAGTTTCGAAACCCCCTGGCAATATACACTTTTAACCTAATGTCGCATTGCGTTCAAATAAATTTTCATTTACCCATTTGAATATTTAAACTGCGAAGCATGCACAAATTAATTGCAAACTACAATTTAATGCTCCAATAATTTTACAATAACTGGTTCAACTTGAAACTAAATAATTCAATGGCTGTAAAATTTTGGTCAAATCGGACAGATTGGGGCGGGCTGCGGACATAAAGGGTGGAACATAACACCCATAACGAAGCCAAGAGGTTCTTCCCATCATTGCCATCATAGTTTTTTTCTATACCATACCTGAAAACCTTCTAGTTACGAAAATATTGAAGGTCAAAGTTCCTATTTTGTCACACGTTTAAAAAAAATACACGATTTATACTTTTCTTTATATACCTACATGACAGTTGTACTATTTTTTTTTTTTTTTCCATGTTCCTTCTCTGCCCTTTGTGTTCCAGGGCCACGGTATCTCTTTCGAACAGTCCCGCAGCCCTGGCAGGCATCGGCCCATGCGGACCCCTACTTGATTGCTGACATCTCTTTGAGGCGCGCGTGGAACACGAACGCGCCGTCGACACAGCCTGTCGTCATAAGACGGCCGGACGGCGAGCTAGCCCATAACTCGCCGTCCCCAGGCCAGCGCCTACGGTGGTCGGAAGCCACCACGTGACCCCCGACGCCCAGGGCGTCTCCCGCGGCGGCTGGGACGTGAGGTTCTTTCCCTCTCACGTCCTGCCACCTCCTTCACTAGCATGACTGCTTCGCAGAAGGAGGTGACGGCTTCCCATTCTCTCTCGCTCCGGACCATGGCTTGAACCAAGGCCGGACGCGAGAGATTGCCGCCGCCAATCGCCGCTATGAGGACACGGCGGTGCTCCGCCCAAGCGGGGCAGACCTCCACGGTGTACAGTTGTACTATTCAATGCATCGATCAGCAGTTTTTACTTAAAAAAAAATCGTTTCCCAGAAATATTTTTTGCGCAGTGTTAGTTAGTTTGATGTACTGAATGCTTGGTTGACGGCTTCGTAAAGGGTTATACCCTGTATACTTCAGTGTATTATTAGTCCACTGTCCGGAGCCACGTCCGCAATCTTACCGTACAGTTTCACCGAACCTAACTGTATTTTGTAAACAGGTTAGGAACATAACGTTCAGCTCCTCCAACTTTGTAGTGACACCTGCACCATTTCAAAGTTCTAACTCAGATGATCAAAGAAGTACAAAGGACTTTTCGTCTTTACAACTTGCAGTCAATTCTTTCTTTCGAAAAGAGGATTTTTACGTCCGCTCACTTGACGTCTCACTAAAGCTGTCTTTACACTTTGATTAAACAATTAAAGGATGAAAGAGGCAGCTAGCAAGATAGTAAGTAAGAGTAACCGGACGTAATCTTAAAATTATTTTCTATTTGAGACTGTTTCTTAACTTTCATTAATATTAATAGATCACTCATACTCTCATGGCTATAAGAGTAGAGGAAGACCAAAGAGACGATGGATGGACTGTGTGAAGGATGATATGTCTTGAAAGGAGGTGACAGCTGAGATGACGAGTAATAGAAAAGTATGGAAGAAGAAGACATGCTGCGCTGGCCCCAAATAAATGGGGATAAGGGCAGCAGACTGATGACATCACTCATTCATTGAAGCATAGTATAAATAAACTCACGCGGGTTTTCTCACGGGGTAGGCAGGAACTAAAGAACGCCTGTTACAATCCTCTCATACTCCTTTTGCTTTTCACGTTGATACATCTGACCATACTCGCAGTCAAACAAGCTGGCTACAAGTATTTATCATTGACCTTAGTATTCGAAAAATACGTGATACTAGCTGTTGACCGCGACTTCGTCCGCGTGGTGTGTATGTGTCAAAAAATAATAATAGTAGCGTATCTGCTATTGCAGACTATAATCTATCTCTAAGACAAATTTTATCCAGATCCGTTCAGCCGTTCTGGCATGATTGAGCAACAAACATTCATTCATACAAAATTTGCATTTATTGTAGGTAAGATTTTGAACAAATAGAAGTAGAAGATACTGATTTTTTGTTAGATTCGCTTGAACAATGTCACCGTAACTTTGTGTAGGTACATCTAAAGGCGTTGTGATCAGATTAATGTCCCAATGTATTTGTTTTTGTAATAAAAACATTGTCATAAAGTAGGGCTATATAATTTTTATGATCGCGAAATCAACAAACAAACATGATTCGTAAATAACTTGCGCTTCGGTTGTGTTCCTTACTTTTGTTGACTATTACTTTGATATTGTATCTTGATACTTTTTCATGTGTTATTGCCACTCATAAAAATCTCATGTCTATGTAAAAAAATATTCGAATATAACTCGCAAACCAAAAGGTGGAATTATTTACTGACATTAGGCTTTTTGTATGACTTTAATGTCCCACTGTAACACAAGTAACGGAAATACGAAATAAATTTCGATTCGAAAATAACAACTATGCTTTAGCATTTTAATTCTAAAATCGTACAGCATTTAAGCCCACAGTAAGTAAGTCCACAGTATAGGACAAAAAAAAACGCAGACGCTGGTATGTTAAATGTTATGAGAGTTAAAATAAATATATTTTTGCATCAAATAAAATAGCAATAGAAAAAATAAGCTGGTTTATCGTGATCTAGTTTCAAACAATGGTATTCTAACGTAAAGCATTTTAAATAAACATTGATTGAAAAAAATTACCATCATCATCTGCCTAGCCTTTTCCCAACTATTTTAGGGTCGGCTTCCAGTCTAACCGGATGTAGCTGAATACCCGTATTTTACATGGAGCGACTGCCTATCTAACCTCCACAACCCAGTAAGTACTAGGTAATACGATACACCTTGGTAAGACTGGTTGTCAGACTTTTTGAGCCACTGACTGCCTGTAACGACTGTCAAAGATCGACAAATGACAGCCGGGACCAACGGCTTAACGTGCTTTCCGAGATTGAAAAAAATGACCAACTACATGCAATTAATTCCAAGACCTACTAGCCATTTACAGCTTTCTACGTGATTAGATCCTTAAAAAAGCGAGGAAGCTTCTGTAGAACAAATAAAATCTACGAAGGAGCGAATAGCCTCTACACTCTACTGAATTTGATTGACTTGGCACATAGACACATTTGAAGTATATTCGCAAACCAATCAATCTAACATGTCAAAGTCTTTTTCTTCCCATCTCCGCACAGAAAATGCCGTAGTGAAACAGTTCCTTTATTTATCTTCACGTGTTTTTGTGTCGTGGTTGCAGAGTGTGTTTTTCTTACTATACTAGCATTTGTTTTTTTTGTATTGTGGTACCATTTTTGTGGTTTCCAGACTTATCTAGCGGTGTCTTATTACCCAGTAATCGGGTTGATGAGGTCAGATTGGCAGTCGCTCCATGTAAAATACTGGTATTCTACAAGATAGCTGCATTTAGTTGAACTGGAAGCCGGCCCTAACGTTTTGGAAAAGGCTAAGTAGATGATAATGATCGTTGTTCCATTTTCAAAAACACGTCTCTTGCCACAGTCGATTTAAAAACCGAATTGCCACTGTGTCCTGTCAACCAGGCATGTCACCGTTTACTGACACTAAGACAAAAAATATGATGTATACAAACCGACGGCTTTGGAGGCGTTCCGTGTCAGAAAGTTGTTTACGTTGTGCTTGTGTGCGTCACGAAATTTATTACTAGGTACTCTCCAGACATAGCTGGCGTAGCGATTCTGTACTCTGTGATCAAAACAGTCAGGTTTTTAGCACAGGGTGCGCCAAAAGTAGGTATCGTCACACTCAAACACTTTCCACATAGAAAGTACCAACTTAATCAACAACAAGAGTAGGTAACCTTCTGCCATATTTCTCGTAGGCCGTAAGCCGACACCTGTGCCCAGTAATATTGTTATTTTACTGACCGTACCGAAGTACGGACAGCAGAACAAACAAAAGGTGCACTTAGTAACGTTTGCATAATGCGTAGGTGGGTATTGACGTATGGGAGCCGCTGGACATAGCCCTATAAGGTCTAAAAGAGCGTAAGGGACGTTGGTGATACTGTCGCTTATGCCGTTTTAGTTTTATAGTTCAGCTTTGCGTTCCCATTCTTCGGTATACAGGATGGATTATTAATGTTGAATTTGTATAGTGTTTGTATGATGACCCTGATGCTATGCGTCCACTTTATACCAAAGTGTGTGTGTGTGTGTGTGTTTTTTTTTTCTCTTTTTTCCTTTTTTACTTGGTGCCAAATTATTGAAACTTGGACCAGGTTAGCCAGAGACCGATATGAGTGGCACAGCAAGGAAGATCCTTCTACCGCCTGAGGCGGTCGTTACATTTAAATGATATAAGCGAATAAATATAACAATGAATTTAATTAATTAATGTAATGTATAATATGTGTAATGTTATGTTATTTGGATATTAATGAAGTTAACTAATAATGAAATGATTTAGTTTATGATTGTCAGCATTATAAATTGCATGTTTATTAGGGTTGTTGAATAATTAATTAATGTCTGCAATGATTGTGCATGAATATGAAATGTGAGGAATCAAATAAAAGTTTTATTTATTAATTTTATTTTAAGTTTGAGGGAGAGTCCTTTGCCCAGCAGTGGGAGCACGCAGGCTAACAGTATCAATATAAGTTTGAGCACAATTGATTGAGATTTTGTCAAGACAAAGATAAAATCCCTGTGCCTTGAGGAATTTCTACATTTCCAGATTATATCAGTTAGTTTTTTTCTCACATTAAATAAGTAAATAAACTAACACCACCGACAATTTCTTGTAGCAAAAGAAAATTCCCAAACTTCCACAAATTACTTTAACAACGTTTCACATTCTACCAACTTTTATGTTACACGAAGAATTTCACAAACAAACAGTTACTTGAGAATTTTTCTCACGTACCTAAGTGAATTTTTATATCCTTAATCCAGCCTGTATAGTGTACAGCGTGTATTAGAAATACGTGGTCATAATATTCAGCTATCCCATTCTTCTGCTTTATCGTGTGGCTGAACCAATTTGACGGGACTTTTACTGGAATATGGCTGACGTGTGGAGTGGCGACCGCGAACCACAAGACGCTGCGTTGGAAGGTCTCCCACTAAGTGGACCGATGACCTGGTGAAGGTTGCAGGGATCCGCTGGATGCGAGTCGCACAGGACCGGTCAATGTGGCGACACTTGGGGGAGGCCTATGTCCAGCAATGGACGTCTTTCGGCTGAAATGATGATGATGATGATGATAGCTGCCGATAAGGAGAAACTTAGGCTACTTTTATTTTAGAAAAAGAATTAGGGTTCCCTGCAAAAAAATTAAAACCCTTGATATTGTTACAAAATCCGATTTAAACAGTGAAGTAAAGAATGTCACGCGTACGAAGGTCGGGGGGCACAGCTAGTCATTAAATATGACTACACATTTTTGATACATCCCGTATATCGAATACGGGTTGTTCAAACTTGATTATAAATTACAGGAATTAATGCACGCATGGCTTTGTTTACAGATGCATATCTGTTTCGCTCTATTTTGTTTTGTTTTAGCGCGAAATGTTTCTGTGCGGGTGTTCGATGTAAGGGGTAGAATGTATTGGATTGCTTTTTTTTTTCTTGGTTTTCTTGGCGTTTTTTTTTCTTATGAGGTGGTCTGGGGAATTAAAAGTGACTTACGGTAAGTATAGGGTCTTGTTGACGCTGCTGGTTGAAAGGGTTCTATAGTATTTAGCTGTATTTCTTTCTTATGACCATAACTTAAAACTTAAAGATGAAGGAAGCCACAACCGTTTTCAGTTTTTTTTTTTTTTAAATTTTTAAATTTATAAGTAACATATCACTATGCATAATCCTCAAAGAGTCACACGTTAATGTTTAAGTCCCATAAGTAATAGGGTCACATACTTTTCTTTTCAGTTTCTCTAATGTTTTGTTAAGATTCATTTCATAATATTTTTCAAGTAATATTTCGACTTATTTAAAATATTTCTGTAAAGTCGCAGATGCCAGTATTTCATTAGATGTTAGAATACTTAGAAACATTTTGTAATATCTTTGTCATACGTTATATTTGTAATGTAGGTTTTGTAGGTAAGCTGCTAGATTGATAAAACTTATCTTCATATTAAATCTGTCAAAGATACTATCAATTGCTCCATTTTGATGTCTTACAGAAGCCTATTGATAAAACCTAGAAATATCAGCACCTTTTCCATTAATGAGATGTCGTTTTATAAAAAGAGAATCTATAGCTTTAAAAGTCTCGGAAACTTCAATTTCTTGAAAGGACAAAGATGAAAAAAGGTTTATTTCTAAGGAACTGGAATTGTCAAATATACGGGAATAAAAGAGAAGAATTTCAAGGATTAACATAATAAAATGATAATTAATCGATTAAGTGACCAAGAAAATTAATACAAAAAACCAAAAGTACATTATTTCATCATCTGCCTAGCCTTTTCCCAACTATGTTGGGGTCGGCTTCCAGTCTAACCGGATGCAGCTGAATACCAGTATTTACATGAAGCGACTGCCTATCTGACTCCACAACCCAGTTAGTACTGGATAATACGATACCTCTTGGTAAGACTGGTTGTCAGACTAAAAAACCAAAAGTACATTATTTACTGGACCAAAAATCACAATTACAACAATTCTATTACAGCCTCGTCAGCGACAAGAACACGCGACATAAACGCAGTGATGCGGCAAAACGCTCATGTAGACTTGCCCTAAGAGAAATGGCGCGAAGGGAAATAGGCCGTTTGTCTATGGCGACGTTGGTTTACACCCGTTCCGTTGGCGTAAAATGTTCCTCTGATAATACCCTCGATACGGAATAAATGTTTACATGCCGTATGTTAGGTGTTGGCGAAGTTTATAACTTCTACTGTCCTCGTAAATGTTGGAAAGGAATTATTTTAGAGTAAGAGCGTCTGGTAAGATCATTAGTTGTTTCGCTCTTTAAGATTTGTACTAAGACTTGGATATTGCTTAGTTGTAAACCTGGGTTCAGTAGCTAATTCTGTAATGTTTTGGTTCATTAGTGGACACCAACATAACATAACATAACGCCTGTAATTCCCGAAAGGTTAGACAAAGGTGTACTTAATAGTACACCCACAATTCGCCAGTTGTGTTTAAGTCCCATGTAGTAAGTGGCGAGCCTATTGTCATCAACCGGGCAGAGATCCAAAGTTCGTGGCTGCTACTGAGAAATTCCTGATGGAAAAACTCAACAAAACTTTGTCCGACCCGGGAATAGAATGGGCAGTCACACTAACACTAAACATCAAACCAAAGTTAGTTAGTGGTCACCAAAGAAATCGTATTTTCATATTTTAATGTAATATTTTAAAGTTTGGATTTGTAACCAGATGATGGCAATAGGTTACTTTTAAACTTAACCGACATAATGTGGGTGTAACTGTTAGTTCACTTCTTCTTTACCGGACGCTGATTATAGACATGTTTTGACGTTTTGTTAAGTAATATTGTTATAAACATGATTTCGTTTTTGACACACTGAAAGTGCTTAACATTTCAATCCAATCCCAAACAACAGAATAATACATCACACTAAATACGCAACAGGAATCTCATAACCAATTCATCCAACCAAACACGCATTCCACCGTGAAAACGGAAAGCCATTTTCTCGTCGAATGTACACAACATAAGTGGTACATTCGCGCACATAAATCTACGAATCTATAGTGTAACACGTCTATATTGTGACTGTCACCGATGATTGATCACTTCCGTTTGGCTGTTCTCTAAATTGGACTAATGTGTGTTTGGTAACATGAACTGGGACAATGGCATAGTATAGTTAGTGTGTATGGAGATTATGCGTCGGAGCTATGGAGCGGACGCTACTATTTTTTTTAATAAAAAACTCTATAACACTGCTCAACCTTCTCTCATGCTCAACTATAGCGATTGCGACCAATACATTGGTGTATTGTAATATAGTCTAAGAATAGAACCTACACACACAAAAAAGATTCTTTCATTGCTAGCGTGTATTCGAAACGTTTTGATCAGATAAACCCACTACTAGGAGACACTCACACGAGATAGATTTATAAAATACAAATAAAAGGTAAGTAAATACCGTCGCCAAGTGCTGTCAATCCATACCTTAAGCCCCCACACTTCCTCTTAAGTAATTCTTACACGTGCCATTTACACGAGCTTCCTAGATATTCTTTAAATATACTCATACAGTCAATATCCATCTGATTGATGATGTAACAATGCAAAACAGTATTACCAAGTTTTACTTAAGGAACTTGTTGAGATCCCTTACGCTTTATTTTCTTTTCTTTGTATTTTAAAATTGTTTTTTAAGAAGCAAGTTACTTAACAAAAATGTTCTAATTTTAAATAAATGTTTAGTTTTTTTTACTTCCATAACTTTCGCCGGTCAGGTACTAATTTCCCGAAGATTATGCAGAAGTGTATAATACACTCCCATTTCCTAAGTTATTAAATCATTCATTAATTAATTCAGATAACCAAGATCCATTGGGTTACTACAATATTCTTAACCTATGTTAGTACTTAACTAAAAACACAGACAGTGTACAGGTGACTAGTGACCTCACCAACGGGCTGTCTCCCCTCTTTGAGGAGTGGCTAGAGAGGCGCCACGGCGCCCTCACCTACCGCCTGACGCAGGTCCTCACCGGACACGGTTGTTTCGGGAGGTTCCTGCACCGAATCGGGCGGGGGGAAACACCCGGGTGTTTCCACTGCGAGGATCGTCCGGAGGTCACGGTGGAGCACACCGTGGAGGTCTGCCCCGCTTGGGCGGAGCACCGCCGTGTCCTTATAGAGGCGATTGGCGGCGGTGAACTCTCGCGTCCGGCCTTGGTTCAAGCCATGGTCCGGAGCGAGAGGAAATGGGAAGCCGTCACCTCCTTCTGCGAAGCAGTCATGCTAGTGAAGGAGGTGGCGGGACGTAAGAGGGAAAGAACCTCACGTCCCACCCGCTGCGGGAGACGCCCTGGGCGTCGGGGGTCACGTGGTGGCTTCCGACCACCGTAGGCGCTGGCTTGTGGACGGCGAGTTATGGGCTAGCTCGCCGTCCGGCCGTCTTATGACGACAGGCCGTGTCGACGGCGCGTTCGTGTTCCACGCGCGCCTCAAAAGAGATGTCAGCAATCAAGTAGGGGTCCGCATGGGCCGATGCCTGCCAGGGCTGCGGGACTGTTCGAAAGAGATACCGTGGCCCTGGAACACAAAGGGCAAAGAAGGAACATGGATGGGTTTTAGTCAGTACAAGTCTGACACTCCCCTCCGCTCCGCCCAGAGTGGGGGGGGTCATTTGATGATTTCCCATCCGGAAAAAAAATAAAAAAATGCCTCCCGAGTGTAGCTAGTTATGTTCATGTCCCATTCAGACATCCTACCATTTTTTTGTGAATATCTTCTCTTAGGCCAATCTAGGAGGTTGTCATCTGCTTTACCGGACTATCCTGTGGATGCCTTGAGTATACGGCCTCTAGCCATTGGGAAACCAAAGTTACTAAAATAAATCAACCTTACATTCTGTCTTCGGGGAATTCGCTGCAGTTCGAACGCCGAAGCGTCTAGCGACTAAAGCAAATGTATAGAAATGCGTTGACCATCCCACGTGATCGGGGAGACGTGGCATGAATAGTACATTTCTATACTAATATCCCGTGGTTAGGGTGTTAGTGAAATTGAGCAGCTCATGCCTAAATAACAACAGCCGGTCGTGTCTATCTTTAGGTTTATCCGTGGATGGGTGACCGCCCATCACATACCAAGTTTCCTCCGTGCCTCAGAAAGCACGACAAGCCTTAGGTCCTGGCTATCATTTGTAGATCTTTAACAATCGTTATAGGGCGTAACTGGCCCGAACGTCTGACAACCAGTCTTACCAAGAGGTAAAGCCAACCAGTACTAACTGGGTTGTGGAGGCCAGATATGCATTCGCTCCATGTAAAATACCGGTATTCAGCTGCATCCGGTTAAACTGGAAGCCGAACCTAACATAGTTGGGAAAAGGCTAGGCAGATGATGGTGATGCTTATGAGATTGTTAGTGAAATTAATCCAAACCTAGTAAATTAACACCAAAGCTAGTAATAATATACGAAATCTAGTTAACATAAGCGCGACCTCTTTATCTCGTTGTCATGGAAGCTGATTACTTAAAGCACACTAGACTGAACAACACGGGTAACTCACATTTTATTCGCTTAATGCGGAAATATGAGGATGTTTTCCGTCATTGTTGTTAATGCATAAAGTGGTACTTTTCATAAGTAGCTTTCGTAAAGTAGCATTTTATAGGAATACTGACTAGTTGTACAGTTATCCTGCAAAATAATACTAAAGAACTTATGAGGATTATTTTAACTGCTAAAAAAATTGCGTAGAGTTGCTTAGTTTGATGTACAGAATGCTTGGTAGATGGCATCGTGCAGGGTCCGTTTACACCTTGTATTATAGAAACCCATACGGTTACTATAACGATTCCTATAAGCTAATACTGAAAACATATAACTCATAGAAACGCTCGCGTGCCTTGAACGCTCATATTTTATGCTCGGATTCTCGTAAGTGAAAAATAACGCGATTGCCTCGATGGATGCTTTTATTATTATTAAAGAGTTGGGGAAATGGTTTGTTTAATGGTCCATGATGGGCCATTAGTTACTACTATATCGAAGTTGAGTTCTATATGATCATGGTGGTTCACTATGGTGGTTATTGAAAAGTCTATTGGTCCAATATTTGATTTCACTATCACCTCATTTGGAAAGAGTTTTTCGTTTACTAGTTGGTATAACTGAATATCTTTTTAAAATCACGAGAAATGGGGTTTTTTAAAAAAGAAGCCGAAGCCGGTTATCATGCGGAACCATGGATTTGAATTTCCACGAAATTTTAGGAAGCAGTTTTGTATGAGGTGTTCCTGCTTTTGTTTTTCACAGTTTCTGTTATGAACAGGTTTCTTTGTACTTCTATGCCACCAAGCTATCTCCCTGCCCAATTATGTTTGCTCTTGGAGTTATCCCAGAGCAAACATAATGATAACTGGCTTTAGTATTACGTAATACTAAGAAACATTCGCGTGGGTGAAAGGATTCCAATCAAACTTCATACAAAGTTCCTATAAAGTAACATTAAAGGAATTCAGGACAGAGTAGCGGTTATAATTCTACGAATAAATCTGCAATTTTACGTACCATTGCCATCTTATTCGACAATAATTATATACAACTATCTCAGTACTATATTTATTCGAACTAAGGAATTTGTACAAGCTTCCTTTGGAGTTCTACGTAGCCATTACGCCTTGGGAATTTCTGGGGTCATTATGAATTCTGACTGAGTCAAACCTGATACTCTGTGTAGACTAAAGGTAAACTGGTGGTCGTCTTGATTATTCTACTTAATAAACGCAATCAACTTCGAAGTAGTTTGGTCATACATTAGGATGGTTTTGGGGGAGCTGCATATAAAATAATCTTTGCACAGTTGGGTCGGTTAACCTCTGAATAAATTGTCAAAGTGACATTAGCGAGATGTCAAAGTGATATCAGCAATATTAGCGAGAAAAAAAATATCATGTTCTAGTCGTTTTAACAGCAACCATATCTTGTAATGGAGACCCAGGCATCGTTTCGAAGAATTATTCTTCTTCGCGAAAATAATATTGTGGTATTTCTTCCTTAAACAAACTGTTTCACGGCAGTTTGTAAAGAAACCGTCTATCTGTTTCTAAGGCCTTATTTGCATTGATCAAGGATAGTAACGAGTGCCGCCGCGGGAGACGCCCTGGGCGTCGGGGGTCACGTAGTGGCTCCCGGCCACCGTAGGCGCGGGCCTGTGGACGGCGAGTTATGGTCTAGCTCACCGTCCGGCCGTCTTATGACGACAGGCCGTGTCGACAGTGCGTTCGTGTTCCACGCGCGCCTCAAAGAGATGTCAGCAATCAAGAAGGGGTCCGCATGGGCCGATGCCTGCCAGGGCTGCGGGATTGTTCGAAAGAGATACTGTGGCTCTGGAACACAAAGGGCAAAGAATGGATTTTAGTCAGTACAAGTCTGACACTCCCTTCCGCTCCGCCCAGAGTGGGGTCATTTGATGATTTCCCATCCGAAAAAAAAAAGGGATAGTAACGAGTTGCGACTACAAGTACAGTAGCGAGTGACGAAAATCTAGACAGTGACTGTTGACTCGCTATTGTCCAATCGGTTAACACCATTGGACTTATTTACTTCGCTAAACACTTGAGCAATGTAAAACAGGCATAAGATGTGACAAAAGTAAATTGTAAGGGACGCTACACGCTTGTTCGACTCGGCAACATTCGGTTCGGCAGTATTCGTTGAACATCAAAGCCGACCACGAAGCAATTACTGCACATATTCGGTTTTAATTCTGTTCGTCGAAATATTCAAAGGCAAACTCCGTTCGGCATCAACCATCGCTGAATCATGTTAGGGTCGGCTCTGCACAATTCATACTAAGCCGAGCGCCTTTTCTCGAACGTAATACGAATCTACATAATACTCAATTTGGCCCTTCTGCTGCGCGCTGTGAAAAATCAAACAACGTATTCATACGCGCAAATCAAGCTACTACAATCTGTCAAATTTCTTTAATAGATTTTCAACTTTATCGCTAAAACATTGGGTTCAAGGTTGATTAGGAAAATTTGACAGTTTCGGGTAGCTTGATGTGCTGGCGTCTGTACATGTGTACAGTCACGAGCACCAACATGTTTACACTTTCCTAAATTTAAAAGCAATTTTCGCGAGAAATAACGATTGTAACTTGGAGATAGAGTTTTTTTCATAAAATTATGAGTTACAAAATGCTATGTTCGTGATAACATGAATGAATCAGAACAGTAGGAGAGAAAAACTTTTAAAAGTTGTTAAGTAGTTTACATATAATTCGTGACTGTATCAATAGCACCCAAAACCAAATATGTCTGCGACAATAGATTCCATATAGTCCAGTCCTTTAACTAGTAATCCAATAACGCTACAAATACTCAGTCGGCAATAACAATTAATTAAGAAACTTATTAGCTAGTGGGCGCAGAGCCCGCCGTTTGTTGTGCTGATGAATGTGGGTGCAAGTGTATTGGTGTATGGAGCGCCGTTTGTCAAAGTGGGGCACAAAGCAAAAAGTTGTAGGTTTCATTAGTGATGGGACTGATGGGACGTTGTGGCTGCATGGAAATGTTGGCTTGAATTTAATTAGTTTTAGTAGGTTGGTCGTGGTTAAATAATAACAGCCGCTCGGGGAGGTCTTTAGTCTAAGCTGTGTTTTTCTAGGTTGGTCCGTGGATGGGTGACCATTACATACCGAGTTTCCTCTATGCCTCGGAAAGTACGTTAAACAGTTGGTCTCGGTCTGTCATTTGTAGACCTTTGACAGGCGCCACAACTATTCAGTGGCCCGAAAGTCAGACCAATCTTACCAAAGGGGTGTCGTATTACCCAGGACTAACTGGGTTGTGGAGCTCAGATAAGCAGTCGCTCCATGTAAAGTACTAGTATTCAACTGCATCCGGTTTGACTGGAAGCCGACCACAACATAGTTGGGAAAAGGCTTAGCAGATTATGAGGTTGGTAATGAGTTAAACAGTAGTGTTGTTTTTAGGGTTCCGTAGCCAATTATTTCTAATTTTGGACTTAAAGACTTTCAGCTAATTACCAAAGATATTGGCTATAATACTCTATAGTAGTTTAGGCGGGAGATGTAAAGTGTTTCTGGCACACAGCCCAGCAAAAAGATAATTTATCTTTGCTTGAGCGGTTAAAGGCAACGCGGAAAACGAAGATGGTGATAGCATAGCATTAAATTATATTTATGATAATGAAAAATGTGTCTAAGTTTGGCAGAAAGTTTTAACAAGGTTACCGAACTGGTGGCAAAGAGAAATCAAAGAGAAGCTTCCCGTTATACAGGGCAGCGCACAACGGGGATGGCAAGGCATTTTATCTTTACCCATCGTAAATTAATTCGTAACTAGTAGTGACAAGATATAAATTCCAATGCTTAGATATCGATAAACACAAAATTGGAGTCTGCCCCGCCGTGCCGTACACGGTTTACTCGGGCCTTAACTTTTCTATGCTTAGCAACAAAGAAGATGGAAAAGTGAAATTTGATGTACTACCGAATTCACTGACGGTTTGCCACATTTCACCCTTATGCCCTTAGTAATAAGGTTTGAAAGTGGTCGACCGTCAGTAAACTCTGTAGCTAAAAGCCTAGGTCAATACTGTTGATAATACGAGACGATTCGAAAGCGATCGTCAGTTATCTAGACCCTGCAGTGCTTACAGCAGAATTGAAGACGTCGTTGCTGCCAAAGTTCTCAAACAAATCATTTGATCGCTTTATAAATGATAGCCGCACGCGACGGTTGATAGAATAGAAATAGAATCCCAAGAGTGACTGCAACGACTATTGCTGTGTAGCTCTAAGGAAATTGCAACAGGTGACAATGTCATCGGAAGCGTTTTCATAGTGTTACCTAGAATTTAGTCGTGTTGCTTCGGTCTGTCATAGCAATTGCGCGGCTGAGCCTTTGTGGTTCGCGATTTATTTTGAAACTATATGTTTAATCAAATTGATGTAAGAAAAGAGGTTTCATCCAACGAACCCTGCATAAACAATAATGAACAGTCAGTGCAGCTACCAACTTTTTGTTTATAATTACATCATATAAATGGTGAAACTAGTGAGGAGCTCGTGGCTAAAAATAACAGCCGCTCGGATCGATCTTTAGGTTAAGCCGTGCTTGCCTAGGTTGGTCTGTGGATGGGTGACCACCCATGACATACCGAGTTTCCTCCGTGCCTCGGAAAGCACGTTAAGCCGTTGGTCCCGGGTGTCATTTGTAGATCTTTGACAGTCGTTAGGTAGTCAGTGGCCCAAAAAGTCTGACAACCAGTCTTACCAAGGGGTATCGTATTACCCAAAACTAACTGGGTTGTGGAGGTCAGATAGGCAGTCGCTCCCTGTAAAATACTGGTATTCAGCTGCATCCGGTTAGACTGGAAGCCGACCCCAATATAGTTGGGAAAAGGCTAGGTAGATGATAGATGATGAAATGGTGAAACTAGACCCTTAACGAAGCCGAAAGGCACTTGTTCTCCCCGTCATTGCGATCATTTTTTTTTTGTTCTAGACCATACCTGGGAACCTTTTTTTTTATTTTTTAAGGTTGTGGACATATTGGGGTCGAAGTTCTAACTTTTTCATAAGTTTTTTTTTTTTACTTTAAACACCTCCACGACCCCCGCACTGTTCAATCCATCCATCAGCACAATGTTTTGAGTGCGTTACATCGAGTCCTACCTTAAAACGAGTTTTTCACCGCAAAAAAAAAGTCGTTTCCCAGCAATAATTTTTGCGTAAAGTTACTTAGTTTGATGTACTTTGGTTGACGGCTTCGTGAAGGGTCCGTATACACCCTGAATTAACTTGATCCTTGACACAAGGAAGGCCATGCTTATTTATAGAAATAGGTATATTCAGCTATTTATCCTCATGTCCCAACAACATGATATCGCTCATTTTCCTCATTAATTACCGCAGTCATGTACACGGAAGGACCGAATGAGAATAGCTTAAGTACCTCGCGCTTGATTGATATCACACTCCTCAAATTAGCCATTGTTTTGCCCAGTTGCCTCTGTTATCTATCTTCGGAAACGCTTTCACTGAAGTTAACGTGAATTCACACATAGCGGAACAATGATATCCGGATTTTTATGAGAAAATTGTATTTAAAGAAAGGTGTGAATATGTGTGTGTTGATTGCATAAGTTGACGTCTACAATTTTCTATCTATCTAGATAAAGTTCACAATATTTAAAGGCGCACAGAAGTTAAAACCCTGACTCCTAAACTAGGAATATCCGTGACTTAGGAGTCAGTGTTCTACTGCTACTTGGACACTATATTTATGGAAATTAAGAGCTGGTAAGGTGATATTATGCAAAAAGAATATATTAATATGTAGTGATTTAAAGAAAATTTACTTGCAACGTGAAAGAAAACACTTATGGCTAGACGTTTGCTGAGTGTGTTTTTTTTTTGTTTAAAAACTTTGCCCCACACTAGGAATTTCTCCTGTATCTTGGGTGCGTTTAAACTCACATACACAAACAGCCAGACCCGGAACAACTACCTGTAGATCATACAAATATTTGATCCGTGCGGGGATCGAACCCGCCACACGCAGCGCAGCAGCTGATCGCTCAGCCACTGCGCCAATCGTGCCGTAATATGTCGAGCAGACGGAATTAAACAAGCGCGTTATTTATGTTTATGAAGTTAAAAAAAAAACGGAAATAAATTCAGAAAACATTTCAGTAGCTGATGACGTTTTAAGCAATGTTTGTTTAGCTAACTTACGATATCACAACATTTCGGGTGCGATTCGACTTTAAAACGTCAATTCAATCATTATGCCCTCTTTGTTTTACCAACCGACAACGGTCCTTGTTCACGATAGAAAAAATATAAAAATAAAAGGTTCGCCACACAGCGAGAGATAATCGCTGATGAGATCTCCGCCGTCGGCTTCGCATTGTTTGTAAATGAGAGCAGCGAAAATAAAATAAAAACGCTCATTTGATAGTGCTCTCTCGACTCGATTGTTTCGGACCTTTTGAATCGAGAATCGTTTGTGTTTTTAAATTATAATTATGTTTTAGTTGTTTCTATTTGCTATGGCGAGACGTGTTAAGAATTGATTGGGACGGACGAGTGTAAAATTCTTTTTCGCTTGTTTGTTTTGACAGCCAATTACTGGCAACATTTTTGAACATAAAACACGGCTTGTTACATTAATTGCAGATTCAGCTGAGTTCAGTGTGCAATAAATGGACCGGGTTATTGCATTCTCGGAAAAACAAAAGGCATTTCAGAAAGAATACCACCGTACATCTTGGTTATAAGTAGATAGATCCTCTCCTAATGGGCAAATTTGGAGACCGATTAAAAAAATACCTCCCAAGTTTCAGTAGTAAACCTTGCATTAATTAACACTTCAAATTTCGGACGAAAAGTTAACATTTTCTTCGTAAATTAAAGCAAACACGAAGCTTTACGGCTTGCGGTTTCTTCAGTGTATTTTTGGCAAAAAGAAATGTATGTGTTTATCATCTAACCGCAACGCCCCCGCTGCTGTAATAAATGTATTTGTTACGGTACAAAATATTGCCATATTTATATCATGTCGTTAGTGGTCGGACGTGGTTCGCGTGTAGAAATGTTTGTGTTGTTTAATTTGCTCGGAGACTTAGGGGACATACCAATTAATATAATAATGTTTTTTAAAACCTAACAAGCGTTAAGTAAAAAGTAGTAGTAGTATTTTTATAATCAAGCCGCCCTTACTTCGCTAAGAAAGTTTTGAGAATGAATGAGGATAGTAGAGGAAGGCGAAAGACAAGACTGTGTGTAGGGTGATTTGGTTAGCAAGGACGTGACTGCTGAGATGACGAGTAATAGAGACGTATGGAAGAAGAAAACATGCCGCCGTGCTCAAATAAATTGGAATAACCGCAGGACAATTGGCGGCGGCGATCTCTCGCGTCCGGCCCTGATCCAAGCCATGTTCCGGAGCGAGAGGGAATGGGAAGCCGTCACCTCCTTCTGCGAAGCAGTCATGCTAGTCAAGGAGGTGGCGGGACGTGAGAGGGAAAGAACCTCACGTCCCAGCCGCCGCAGGAGACGCCTTGGGCATCGGGGGTCACGTGGTGGCTCCCGGCCACCGTAGGCGCGGGCCTGTGGACGGCGAGTAATGGGCTAGCTCGCCGTCCGGCCGTCTTATGACGACAGGCTGTGTCGACGGCGCGTTCGTATTCCACGTGCGCCTCAAAGAGATGTCAGCAAATAAGTAGGGGTCCGCATGGGCCGATGCCTGCCAGGGCTGCGGGACTGTTCGAAAGAGATACCGTGGCCCTGGATCACAAAGGGCAAAGAAGGAACATGGATGGGTTTTAGTCAGTACAAGTCTGACACTCCCTTCCGCTCCGCCCAGAGTGGGGGGGGGGGGGGTCATTTGATGAATTCCCATCAAAAAAAAAAAAGCGCAGGACAATATGTGAGAATGACTTAAGAAGTATACTTGATGAGAAAATCACAACATGTGTTATGTTATTTAAATACTTTAATGAAAAGTTAATTGAATCATTCGAAGAAATATCTATGAAACAGGATTCCTGGATCAAGTACACCCACAGTGGGTGTACTTGATACACCTCCGCTTAACCTTGGGGGAACTAGACCTGATGTCATATTACGTTATTCTTCGAAAAAGATATTGTTATGTGTGTCCTGGAAACAGATATTTTCAGTACCAATGCAGAAAAATTCTATGAACAAGAAAAGTACACAAGAAGTTCATTCGCGAAACCAGACGGCTTCTTAAAAACGTCTCAAGAACATTTCTGTGTACTTGACATTAGCCTTCACAAACAAAGGCACGTGTCTTTTGTATAACCAAGTGATAGTACGCATTGATTGGTCCGTTTATTTAACAAGAGCAGTGAACGTTGACCGTGATTGGTGGAGCGTTGCGGCCAGGCATCGTAACGAGAGTAATGTAGCAGTCAGCACTTTGCGGTCGACTGGCCATTGTCAAATATTTCGAATATTGAATTTAGTGAGGGGACGCTTTTTCTGTTAGTTTCGGATCGGTAGGTCTAGATTGGGGCTTTTTTGTGTGTGTGTGTGTGTGTGTGTGTGTAGAGTCTGATAAAGCATTTGTGGGGTTACGTGCAATATTTTAGGCAAACTCAGTGATATTAGATCTTAGTCTACATGTAACTATACTTACCTATTTTCTATAAGTATTGTAACAATGTCTGCCAACTGCCTCGATGGTCGTGGTAATCACTACTGCTGAGCATCAGGTTCTGGGTTCAATTCAGAGGCCGGGCAAAGTGTTCAAATGGTTCTTTCATCAGGAATTTCTCAGAAGCAGCCTGGAGACTGCATAAGCATAATTAGCCTATATCGTTCCCACTGCTAGGACACAGGCCCCCTCTCTGAGGAGGAATGGGCTATAATCCACCACGCGGGCACAAGCTGTTCGGAATCTGAATTGTTCTCAATTCGCCCCCTCAGTATGGTACTCAAAAACTGGCAAAATGTGGTCATGCTACAATTATACAATTTTACCTAACCCTTCGGGACAGACGTGTTGTTATGTTATATGCTTACCAGACTCACCCCAAGAAGACGAATGAAATAACCCAAAAGTCTAAAATGATTTCTTCGCAATTTATCACCGCATCCCTCCAATAAAATCTCATTAAAGCCATTGCCAAAGATTAGTCAATAATAAAACATGTCCCGAAACCATTAAGACGTAAATAGACGTCGATTCACACAAATGCTATTGCAGGCAACGATGCATTTAAGGATGATATTAATATAATACGTCGCGCATCATTTGGCTTGCTAGAATACGACGCTTGAGCATAAAATAGAGAAGGCCAGCTACATACAACGGCTGAAAAGGGGCACATGCACAGCACACATAGATGCCTCCGTATGGAGATCTCAAAATTTTTATACGTAATTATATCATAGATGACATAGCTCGACAAACAATCGGTCGACCCAACAACCAGCGAAGAAGCCATTTTTTTTTCTTGAAGCTATTTAGTTCCTCTTCTTCTAGAGGTCTTTTCACAGAGTAGCTCCGCGGAAGAGGTACTTTCTACAGTGTCTTTTGACAGGACTGACATAAGCTTTTCAGTCACTTACGTCATGAGATCCTGGGTTCAATTCCCGGGTCGGACGAAGTCTTATGGAGTTTTTCCATCAGGAATATCTTAGTAGCAGCCACGGAGTCTGAATTTGCCCGCTTGATGGGGTGATAAGACTTAAAAATAACTGGTGAAATGTGGGTGTACTATTAGGTACACCTCTCCCTTTCCCTTCTGGGAATAAAGGCGTGATGTTATGTTATGTTACGTCATATGAACCGAAAAAAAAATTCGAATTTTCAAAAATAACTTTGTCTATGCTCTCTGGCTGACCTTCTGCCCCTGTCTATTCTATAGCTTGCTTGAGCATCGGCGGCACATTTACATCGCATCACTTACGACTAATGGTTGCGTTATTATCTAGCATCGACTTATTTACGAAGAAATTGTTTGGTTAGACTTCCGTGTTTCTTTGAGGACTTGTCATTAATGTAATAAAATTTACTTCGCACAATTATTGCTGGCTAATAAATGTTTACCCCTCAGTGATTATCGGTATTTATTTGTGCGAATGTTCTTGGAGAGAGCGAAAATTGTGTTGATGTTTATGAGAAAGTTGAAATAATTCGATCAAAATAAGTGAAGTAGGATCATGCTGGAGAAAAACAACTTGTCAGTTGCCAAAACAAGAAACCGTGTTTATAGTTGTTTACAAGAAACGGTATTTGTAAACACCATTACAATAACAAAATTTAAACTCATAGGAAATAATATTCAATGGAACCCTGACACTGGCCTGCAAATTGCAAAAAAAAGTAAGAACATTTGAATGTGGGCTACCGTCGCGCTTACACCTAAAACATATCTGGCGCAATGTGGGTAACGCTTTGGGAAACACCGGTGTGATTTTATGCTCTGCAGGTAAGAGTAACTGCCCAATCGAAGGGGTGGCTTAAGTTCAGCAAAGGACCTCTTTCTACTGAAAAGATGATGTTGCAAAGTATCAGAAATATTTTTGGATACAGGCTGTTTTCATTCAAAAAGCTTTGTAACAAGACCCAATAAAAAAAACTTAACAACACCCAATAAATTTCTTCATCCGAATATAAAAAAACGTTGATTAAAAAATTAATAAAAATTCACACTTGACATCAATTTCAAATTACCCCTTTTAATTGCCAACGCTACGTTTCGCGGGGATTACACCCATTTCCTAGGCACGCAGAAGTGTGTATCTACCCTCGTCATTTTGGACATTTGACACCTGCTATTTACGGATCAGATACTGCCTAAATTAATTTCATTACGCTTCCATTCGCCTGCGGGAGCTGACGTACGGACAACGTCCCAATTATTAATGTTTGTTTAATTTAAACTTGTTTTCGACTCATAGAGGAGAGGTATTTAAAGCAATTTCAATAATCTAACTACAAGGGGGCCGCTTCTCATACATACGCGTGATAATCAACCGACTTGGTATACGAGAAGTCCTAGAACGAGCGCGCGGTGGAAACGTAACGTAAATATACACGTCGAATTTAAATTGAAAATACAATTATCCTCTAGCATTTTAGTTAAATTGTTTGGAACAAGCACAATCAGTATCATCGATTTATAAGAATAAATTCTTAAAATTATGAAAATATTATATGTGAAACGAGTATTTTTAATTTGAAAATCGAGGTGTTTACGTTCGTTAATACCGCAAGCTCGCGCTTCGAGCCTCTGGTCTGTCATTCACGTTTAACCAGTGAATGCCTTATCATTGAGGCTTCCTAAAGATATTCCTTAAAGTATTTCCCTATACTTAACTCGTAATTTGATGGTGGACATGTAATTTTCATTAAAACCACTTTGCTCGATACGCAGCTAAACTATATGTTTGGCTTTGAACGCATTTCATTTAAAATATCGTTTAATCTCTCAACAAAACGATCGACAGAAAAAGAACAATTTTATAAAATATGTTAGGCTGTAAACGCATTTTTAATCATTTATAGTTCAACCGAGCCTCAAACTCTCTTCTTTAGTTTTCAAGCAGATTTTGGGAACCTAAACTAACCTCACTTACTTCGATACCACACACAAGGCCTTCATTCATCGTACATAGTGCCAGTTTATTACAGTACCCTTGATAAGCTGCGTTCATCGCCGTAAACGCCATTATGTTATCGCTTCCCCGACAGGCTAACCTAACCAGTGACAGCATGTAGCTTGTTAACCTGCTGTCTATGAGCTTCACTAGAGGCAGCTTGACTTGAATGGCTTGTAGATTAGCTTAAATACTAGTCTCTTGTGATGGTTTGATCAAGATGTCATTGCTAACAAACTTGCATCTGATTAGTTAAGCAGTGAGGACCATGACAGTCAATTAGAGGGCTAAACAAATCTGAAGCGAACTAGTGAAATAAAGTAAAAACAACCCTAGTAACATGGGACAAGGTCAGTATTAAGAACAGTCAAAGTCGGTAAATGAAACTGCTAAGCACACACTGGAAGCAGTGATAGCCTAGTGGTGTGACCGTCGCATTGCCAAGTTATAGGTCTCAATTTCGAACTCGAGAAAGAGAGAAAGAGTCTTGACCATAGATACACACCTCAGATTTTTCGGATTCATGTGCGTATTGTATAATTAACACTTGTTTCGATAAAGGAAAACATCGTGAGGGAACCAGCATCCCTGAGAGATATTTCTCGACTGCATGTAAAGCCAAGTCAGAGGCCCATGGGCGGCATAAAACTCTGACACGAGTATAGGCACTAACCACACGATAAAGAAGAAGAATGACACTTCAAAACAGGTTTCGACAAGAATATGGAATGAAGGAAACAAAGTTTAGTTTCTCAATTTATATTGCTATGCGTGATAACATACTTCACCAAAGAATATTTTGCTTCCAAGACTCGTATAATGAACATATATACAACATTAGTTTTAGTATATGCGAAATCTTAAACACGTGTCTAGTATTTTTAAGTAAAGAATCAATGTACAAAATTTCAAAACTGTATCTTGAAAAATCACAAAGTTATAAGCTTGTTCTGTTACCTAGTTGTCCGCACAAAAATGTGGTCACCACGCAGCGCGCGCCTCCAAAGTCGTCTTGAGCTCATTGATAATAATAATTTGGCAGTACGTACCTAAATTATTGCGATAGGCACTTAAAGTCGCTCGTTGTCCAACTTTTAACTTTTTTAAATATTTTTGGGGAAAATATAACATGGTTTAAATATCATTGGAATCGAGTCAGTTACTTATTCTGAATAAACTATATTCAAGTTTCGCATATACTATAAATAATGTTGTATAAACGTTCGATTCCATTTACCGTAGTCGCGAACAAATATCGTTGTATCTGTCACGTATACCATTCGTCACACACCCCCATAAGAGTTGGATTTTTGATTTGTTATCCCACCGAGGTTGTCAGTGTTATTGATGTGTAGCGAAATTGGAAAGTTCAGAGGCACTTATCTCTCAGATTTAGATAGCGGGGCAATTTATAAAGCGGGGTTTTCTTCCCCTAAAGCACCCTTGACGCGAGCCCGCGGCTGTGTCGCTTGCAGCCCGCCTTCACTCCCGGATTATTGAACCCGATATTACATAAATACCAAATGTGGATAGACAATGATGATACGGTATTGAGTTTATTTCATTTCGTGTTACACGGAAGGCTTTGTGGCTCGTTTTGTGTCGTGTCTTGGGTGTAGGGAGTATGTAAACAATGCCGTATCTTGTAGCACATGACCAAGTATTAAAGGATTTATATCGAAACGTAACTTTTGTTTTTCTGTGTGTCTATTTTTGGCCCCACAAAAAGACGGTAGAAAGTAGCGGCAAAATAGAAAGACTTTTAGTGACATGTTAAGTCATCATTGTTCCACTAATGGATAGAGCAGATTCCGCGAAAAAACAATTGTGAGCTCCGAGAATTCATTCTGTTGTTTTTTTTCCAGATTTTCGCCAGGGTCAAAAGAAATTGAATGTGAGTTCATTATCAAGAACCGAAGCACTTTAATAACATGACACATTTTTTGTGGAGCAACTGGTCTTTGCAAACAATAAACTGACGAGTATCTAGACATCAGTATTAATTCCTCAAAGGAAATCAAGTGAACCGTTACCGATATCTTTTGTAACGTAAAAGCTATGATATTAAACATAAAACACAAAGAAATATAAAAATCTGTTTCAAGTCGTTTTCTTCAACCATTTGAAGACGAGAGCCCTCGAGTGGCGTGTCGAATCATGTCCTCGCAATCGATACTTCAGTTTTTCCCTCGTTTCGTGAAAAACGTTACCGTTTCTTGTCGAGACAGAAATGCTTCTTATCTCTGTAGGAGATTAATACGAAGGGTACGTCAGTATCAAAGCTGTCCAAATATTTTGTTAACATTTACGCCGCGATAAAAATGCAGGGAAATTTCGTGGATACAGATTTCGTGAATTTATGGTGAATGGATGCTTGTTTTATCTTAACGATCGGGGATTTGTTTGTTTAAATTAATAAGAAGTTTGTACAAAATATTGTTAGTTTTATAACGCTGTGTTATCATTGTAAATCGATGAGTTTTGCTATGTACTTAATAAAAAATAAAACGTCTAGTATTGTAATCTAAAACTATTTATCTCGAGCTAGACATACCTACAACCAATTATAATAAACCGGCCAAGTGCGAGTCGGACTCGCGCATGAAGGGTGCCGTACCGTAGGGGAACCCCCCTTTAATTTTAATTTATTTGTTGTTATAGCGGCAAAAGAAATACCCATTCTGTGAAAATTTTAACTGTGTACCTATTACGGATCATGAGATACAGCCTGCTGACGGACGGACAGACAGCGGAGGTTTTGTAATAAGGTCCCGTTTGGTTACCCTTCGGATATGGAACCCTTAAAATTTAAATTTTTTTTTTTTCGGAACCCAGAACGATTGAATGAAAAACTTCTCCTGTTTGTATTAATAATAATAGAATCCTTTCAAATTCAATGGCATCACGGTAGCATCGGCAACAATACCCAGCGAGGAGATAAAGGTGTCAGATTGAATCATGGTGGAGAGGATTCGGAGCGTCTGCGGATAATCTATTGATTAGTACGGTCAACGTTGGGTCGTTCAATTGATACTATTTTTGAGGAGGTACAATATTTTATGGAATTTTCTGTGAACACTAGCCTGTGGTGCTGCTGTTCCAATGACTTGTCAATTTTCGCTTACGGTTAATATATGGTGATTTACTTTACTAAGTACAGGAACTCAAAATTAATATTAATTATCATTATTTTTCCAGAACTAATCAGGCATATCTTTATATCTAGCTTTAAAAATCTAGTCATTCAGGTATATAGTGTTTTTCCATAGCTTGGTTGAGTTTGAGTACTGTCTTGCCGTCCTGTACAACCCTTGGTCTTTAAGGATTTAATCGAAGCAAATGTTAGAGCTGTGCAGGTGGCTAAATACTGGTCTAACACAATTTGAGTTTCATCGACAATTATAGTTAGATTGCTCAATCTAACCATAATTGTCGATGCTCGATGTCGCTTTCAGACAAGAATATACCTAGAAGTTCCATAGAACTCCATAGGTCTATAAGACCTATGAACTCTATAGATGATTAATATTAATTAATCATCTATGGAGTTCATCAAGTTTTCGAGTGTGTGTGTAAAGTTTTCTAGCGTAAAGTCGACACAAAACTTGCGACTTACCAAAAATTCTTCCTAAATCTAATAACCCACAGTTACAATACAGATAAAGGTGTCGGATTGAACGATGGTCGATATCATTCGGTCTGCGATATATCCACAGATATATCTCCAGATATATCCGCAGATATATCGAGCGGACAGCGTGGAATGCCTTCAATTTCCACTTGCGCCAGTCTGTTGAGTTCAGAGGATGAATATTTATGGGTTCCAGACGCTAATGTACTATGTGGTGGATGCGTTTGTTGCTGGAGATATTGGTTAAGTTTGGTGAATGTGGTTACGCCAAGGACACGATAGACGGACTGTGTGAATGATGATATGACTAGAAAAGAGGTGAGTACTGATCCTGTCATCTATAGTCAAGTAATTACTTGAGTTTAAGTAATTACTTGAGTTTAAGTAATTACTTGAGTTTAAGTAATTACTTGAGTTTAAGTAATTACTTGAGTTTAAGTAATTACTTATGCAAACATTTTTATAGACAAGAATTTGAACGAAGTAAGAAGCGTCAAAGAAAGCAAAGCTGAGAATTCTAATTTTTGACAGTTCCTAACTTCAAGCAAATACAAAACTATTGAATAAAAATCGTTTCTTAACCTTAGCTTTAACGCACGCGCCTGCCCTCCACGCCAAACTACAATTTCACATCCCATTTTGTCACATATTTGTGTCGTTTAGCGTACGGGACACGCGCTTGCTTGTCACTTATATGTGACAGTGGCGGGTAAAGGGTTAAACTGTAAACTTAAATAACTTTTACTCAAGTATACACTTTGACTTGTTTATAGATACGGGTGTAAGAATTCGTTTACATAATTTCACGCGGTAGTAAGCTTCTTTTTAGCACTGCGAGAAAATGATCTAAATAAGGTCAGCTTTTACTCTACGAGGATGCAGCTGGAACCTGCACAACCCAGATACTAGGTAAAACACCACCCTTTGGTAAGAATGGTTGAGGAACTTACGGCCTGATCCACAGTACGTGTTCGAATCACAAAATTTAAGAGTGTTCTGCTGAAAAAAAAACAAAATTTTGTACAGATAGTATTCGTATTTTAAACTGCAAGATAAGCGAAACTGGTACTGGGAAAACTGTTTAGATTAAACTCAAGAGAGAAGTAGGTGTTTGATGCTGGCAATTTTGATTTAATATTTATTGCTCCGTCCACGCCTAGGGTGGGGTCAGCAACGTTAAGCTGCTGTGGGGAAAAGTATACTATTTTGCTTTTTCCGGGTTTTAATATGCCAAATTCGATCAAAATCGAAAAGTGAAAGAAATGCTTTTGGACGTAGCATGTTTGGTTTATGGCAACGAGGAGTGGTGATTTTTTTAGCTCACCCTGGTCTCGCTTATTACGAAGTTTCAATATAATGCAAGGTCAGGTTATGCTGGTAGTATTAACGCTGACGTGTGGTCTACTGTGCCATTCCATCAATTTTGTATTTTATTACCTTTCTTACTCCATATCAAAATAAAACATCACTAAAACATATAAACAAAACAAAAGAACACTTAATCTATCTATTAAACACAACAACACAAAACTGAAGCATTCAAAAGTAAACAACCAATAACATAAGTCCCCTGATCTCATCAGTCATGTGTAAAAAAACAAACATAAGTTAAGGAAATTATGTTTTTTTCTTTCTACTGTTCTTACACATATGTATGATATTATGTATTATGGCTAGGAGGGGACTGATATTGCTGCCAATGTATTTGTTCCCCTTTTGTAACCTGTCGCTTCAGGCAATGCGTGGATGCATTTAGAAATTACGTTCGTGATTTATTTTTATCAGCAGTAAAGATTTTATGGCTGGAGAGGTCGTAACGTCTTCTTGTGATAAAAACTTTCGATTACCTTAATTTGCTTCTCGATAACTATTTTCAGCGTGGCTGGGCTGAAGTTGTCATGGTTACAAGTAGATAATAAAATTCTAGAATTAAAAACTCGATGATATTGTGATATGAAGTGTAGCTATGCAGATATTTGGTCGAATCGATCACCTCCGAATGAAAACATCCACCAAAACATAATAATAATTAAGATATCTTACTCTTGATATTTTAACATACGAATTAAACGAAGAAAATTTTCTTCAGATACCAACAATGTTCTTGACTTTACTCTGAGAATCTGCGATGAGAAACCAACACCGCAATAAACTTGCATCAGCAACACACTCTACGATAATTAAACTACTTCACTTTACTCCAACTGTCATTCCACAAATGCAACACAGCTGAACAAATTCCCAGCTAATTTCCCACTTCACGTTCTGTTTGAACAAATTCCCAGCTAATTTCCCAGTTCCCTTGTATCGTACATCCGGGACGAAGTCTGTCCATATCGTCCGGCTTAATTACTAAACTGGCAACGCTTCTAGTAACACATTGATGACAGTGGCTGGCTTCCTTACGAGTTATAGCTTAGGCTGTTTGCTTTGAGCCTGTCGTGTCATGTTCAATTTCATCTTCCCGCCATTGCCCCATGTTGTGTGATATTTTGATGGTGTGGTAGGTTGACAGGAGATCACGCTGTGGTTTCACATGTGTCTTGTCTGGTTACAGCTTGTTGATTTTTCTTTATTTAATTATGGCACTCCAACGACTTATTCACTAATACATTTTTGGGGTAATGTAACAATTACACTTAAAACCTAGGGTTGAATATGTCACACTTACAGGTGTGCACAGCACTTGCATAAGTATTTCAAGTTTTATAATGTTACAAAGAGTACATACAGGCTAAAAAAAAATAAAAAAGTCTTCATTTGAAATAGTAAGGGTGGCTGGAATTATGTAGTGTTCTAAATGTGTAGTTTTGCTGAAAAACTTAGGGTGCAGTTGGTTGAAACAGGTTTTTAAGAAGAGGTCTTCTTCTTAGCTTGTCGATTGCAATCTAAATTGTGTCGACTCAGAACTGAGACACTATTTTGGTGCCTTCAGTAGCGGCCATCAGTTCCTCTAGTGAATAAACAACAGGACACGCATGACACGTTATTAAGTGGCCCGTCGTTTGTGTTACAGCACCACATTTACTGTCCAATTTCTTTTCTCAAGAAGAGGTTTTATGTATTTTTTTTTTCTCAATTGCCTTGTGTATGAAGTTATGGCTACTAAAGCCATTTTTGCAAGATGAAAATCTATGGTTCTCTTTCCAATTCATGTTTAGAAATAGAACCAACATTAGATGATAATTTATAATGCTCTCTGAAAAGGCTTTTCTTACCTGGCATTTCTTTCGTTCCAGGTTGAAAAACAAAAAACGTCGGAAAAGCAACCTTTTCAGTATTTTCCCCACAAAACGCAGCTTTGTACGGAATTAAAGAACAATTACTTCATTACTTGAGTGCCGACTTGGCTTTTTTACTTTGGCTTTTCTTAGATACCTTTTCTGCTATTCACTGTTGTGTAGATGTTACAAAAATAAATAAAAGTTGTTTTATTTTTCATAGCTTTTAGGACCTATAAGAAAGATAAATGGTTTATAGACTTAGTTATTATTTTACTAGTAAAAATAAAAACAAATAAATGTGTAAAAATGTCTGAGACAAAATGTCTGTACAATAATATACAAGAACTTGTTAGACAAGTTGATATATAATTCAAGTTTGCTCTGAATCGCTGTTTTATTACGTTCAGCTGGAAACATTTTTATAATTTTAGTTGATATAATAATTTAGGCATTAGTAGGGACCGCTCATTGTGTCACCCTATGTAAAATGTTTGCTTTCATGTAAATTGAAATTTGTATGGTGTACACTATAAAGCATATTCCTATTTTTTGCTGTTAAAACAATAAATCACACAAGTATAAACCTAATATTATTATGGTTTTTAACTCAGAAAAATTAATTATTGAAAGAAAAATAAATGAAGGAGAAACGACAAATTCATCACCAATTAATAACATAACAGTCAAAGCAGTAAGATCGTAGTTTATAGTAATTGCATTACGTATGCCACTAGGCGCTAAGTTGAATGGAAATGAATGAGAGAGAAGTAATTAATGTATTCATTCAATCCTATTCAATGTGGCTTGGAGATGTAAGAAACACGTAATTGTGGTCTTGAAACCTGCTAAGTTTGTCTATTCAATGGCTTATGTCGTAATATATAATAATTAATCTAAGACATCACTAATTTACCTAAGTCCTGTGTATCATAATCAACAGTACTCGGTATCGTATAACCCAGTGATAACAAGGGTTGTGGAAGTCAGATAGTGTTGGAGATTCTAGTTATTATTTTGCAACACCAACATTAAATGTAAAACGTTATGTAAATAGTGGCAACACTAGCCCCTTCCATCTGCGACACTGGTACAATACAGACGTGCATTTTATTACTTGCCATATTTTATTTTATCTTCCTCGGCACCAACGTACCACCACCTCATCAGCTACCTACCATCTATCTACAAGCTAAACAGATAGGCAGTTGCTCCTCGAAAATATTGGTACTCAGCTGCATGCGACTGGAAGCCAACCCCAACAGAGTTGGTATAAGGCTAGATAATGTTGATACATATATACATAATATCACGCCTGTAATCCCCAAAAGGTAAGGCAGAGGTATATCTAATAGTACACTCACATTTTGCTAGTTACGTTTAAGTTCCACGTAATTTTAAAAAAAGGGCATTATGGAAAATTATCTACAAGCTTCTACATGGACTAATTGGAAGTAGGAATATGTTAATCATGTTCGCCAGCAATTTGTTCACATTACCGCATTATAAATGCATGCAATTGTCAAAGATTATGTCCGTTGAAGTAGGATAATTACGCTACTTTTAATTTGAAATAGCTTTTTCAGGTCAGCATGCAGATAATGAAGTTAGAAGTTCTATTTTTGTATCAGAAAACGAATAAATTCTGACAATGAGTCAATAATATTTTGTATGGTTAGTGAAAAACGCACGAACCAGTTCAGAAAAAAAACATAAGTCAATAGCATTGCCATTATTTAGCATTCTACCTCATTTACTACACAGCATAAGCATAGCAGATGTACGAATATAATTCATTTAATCTCAAAATTCAAAGTATTATCTAGACATGCAAAACAAAGTCGAGGTCATGCGTCAAATTCACAAGTATCTTTTGTTTTAAGAATCTACAGAAATAGACCCAGAGGTAGCGATGAATAAATTTTTATGTTACACAGACAATTAATTTTAACAGTCTCACCATAATAACATATTATATAAACGTAACATCACGCCTGTAATCACAGAAGAGTCAGGCAGATGTGTACGTAATAGTACACAGGTACACACACATTTCGCCAGTTATGTTTAAGTCCCATGTTGTTGTTCCTGATGGAAAAACCAGATAACACTTTGCCTGACCTGAAGATCGAACCTAGGACCTTATGCTCAGTAGTCGCGCTTGTGAACGGTAGGGAAACGAAGCAGTCCCACCAAGACATAAAAACCACACTATCCTTACGTAACAGGTTATCTGCACCTAGTCTTGGAAGAGGACTTTTGACCACAGGGAGTGGTGTTCCGTCGCTTCCACGGGCAAGTGCCACGTGAACGCGCAGTGACATAGTGCACAAGTGGAGTGTTACTAACATAGTTTTAAGGGTTTATTTACTAACACAAATTGTATTTTATTAAATATATGTTAGTCTGTAAGGTCATATACTTTACAGACTAACATAAATTCGTTTCCGGTCGTTAGTATGGGCATAAAATGAATCGCAAGTGCGCCAGTGGTGACATCTCGCGACCTACTTACAAGTCTACCCACACCACAGCGTGCTTCTACAGAACCCTGATGTACAGCTCGAGGACAGGGCGATATTCAATGTCTGATCGCGGCGAAGTTGAGACGTCTTGGAACTGTACCCGATTCATTGTGCCCTGTGTTATTGTGTTAAGTTGTAATCTCAAGTAATTCGTTAGTTTTGCTAGAAACAGTGTATCGCACCCAGTGTGTTTTCATAGCACGAAATCCATCGTCTGCCTACACATGTTAAAACTAACGGAGTAAATCTTGACATATCCGACATATACAACATTATTTCTAGTATATGCGAAACCTGAATATAGTTTGTTCAGAATAAGTAACTGAAACGATTCCAATAATTTTTATCCATGTTATATTTTTTCCCAAAAATATTTAAAAAATTTAAAAGTTGAACACCGAGCTAATTTAAGTACCTATCGCAATATTTTAGGTACCTACTGCCAAATTATTATTATCTATGAGCTCAAGACGACGCGCTGCGTGGTGACCACGTTTTTGTGCGGACAACTAGATAACAGAACAAGCTTGTAACTTTGTGACTTTTCATCATACAGTTTTGAAATTTTGTACATAGATTCTTTACATAAAAATACTAGACACGTGTTTCAGGTTTCGCATATACTAAAACTAATGTTGTATATCTATGGGCTAAAGTTGCCAGACAATAAACGAATGTTGCTGTGGTTGTTGTTGTAACACAGAGAAACAGTTTAAATAATGTATGTCAATCAGGCACAAGTACTAGGAGATTGCGAGTCCATCCTCTAAGAGATTTGCGGTCCCATGTTCAACCCAGTTTACGTTTTACGACGTGACGTAAGCTAATACACTTAACTTTACACAAGGAGGTGGAATAATGTAAGTAGCTTGGTTAAGGTATATAAAATTGGTCGTTTAAAATCATTGTTTCCAGGGTTTGTAGAATTTCTTTTTTATTGAAAGTAGTGGTTAGTTCATGAATGGTTCTTTGTAAGTAAGTACGTATCTACTACGCTATTTTGCTGTTCATCATCTGCCTAGCCTTCTCTGGGGCCGGCTTCCAATATTACCGGATTTAGCTGAATACCAGTATTTTACTTGGAGCGACTGCTTACCTGACCTGCAGACCCCAGTTAGTACAGGGTAATACGATATACCACTTGGTAAGACTGGTTTTCAGACTTTCAGGTCACTGACTGACTACCTGTAACGACTGTCGAAGAACTATTAACGACAGCCGAGACCAACGGTTTAACGTGATTTCTGATAAACGGAGAGTACTCGTTATGTAATGGGTGGTCACCCATCCACGGACTAACCTAGGCAAGCGCGGCTTAACCTGAAGATCGACCCGAGCGGCTGTTGTTATTTAGCCACGGGCTCCGCTACTTTGCTGATTAAGCCTTCGAATTAATGACTTTTCAAGCTTATTAATAGACCACGTTTAGTGAGCGTTTCGGAAAACCTTCACAGATGATTAATTTCACATTTTAAATTCTTACGAGGTAACATAACATAAGATCACTGCTGTAATTTCCGAAGGGTAAGGTTGAGGCGTACCCTCACATTTGGCCAGTTATGTTTAATGCCATGTCGTAGGGGGCGAGCCTTTTATTTATTAACAAACGGGCAAGAATTCAGACTTCGTGGCTGCTATTGAGAAATTCTTGATGGATAAACACAATATTCATTTGTCCGACTCGGGAATCCAACCCAGGACCTCATGCTCAGCAGTCACGATTGTGACCACTAGACCAACGAGGCAGTCTCACGGGGTAATTACCATAAAAGTCCATTTTCCTTTTACAACGGTTTCGAACACGTTCATTCATTTTCGAATAAAGCATATGCAAAACGTTAGTTTTAAAAATCATTTTGCAATTACAACACTTCACCAAAATAGAGCTATATTCCATTCTAAACCACTCCAAATTAGAATTTAATTAAAATGAAGTAAACAATATGCCGTTTAATAAACTCGTCTAGCGTGAGCGTAGAGCAAAATAATGCATTTCATAAATTAAACAGAAAATGAGAACGAAGGTAATTTACATATAACTGAATTTCATGAAATCCACCTGAAACTGCGACTTCATTACGCCAGCCGCAGTTATTTCAGCATATGATGTGTGTGTGATATGAAATATTCGTGATACTTCATGTACAATATTGTGGGTAAGTTATTAAAGAATGGAGTATTAAGTAGAATATTAGGACGGCGCGGTATACAAAATGATTTTAATATTGTGGAAGACAAAAAGAGATTTCATCACAAAATGGAATTCGTCTGGGAAACTGTAATACCAACGCAGCAATTTCTAAAAAGGCACGCCATTGTACATGAGCTATACCTATATATTATTGCAATTTACATGTATCAGTAGCGAAGGGTCAATTTTATAAAAAGTAAGCCGGAGTACATTTCTTTAATGTATCTTTTCTTTCTTTTCTTTACATTATTTGTCTGTAGAATACTGACTGTGCTATTTTTCAAAGGGAATCCGGTAGGAATCTAGTTGTATGAAACCACCACTGGTATATTTGTTATTTTGTGTGCAATAAAGAATATGATTAAAGAAAGGCACTTCAGGTTTAACTCGTTCAAGCTCACTACTTTTTTGCCGTGAAGTCGTTCATGGATCTTTTTCATACAACTCATATGCCATGTAGCGAATCTATATTGTTGTTATACATCCTCCATGAACGTCCTCAGCGTTAAACTTGTTAAAAGATACTTGAAGCGAGCAAACGCCAATACTCTTCACCGCATTTACAAGTCTCATGATCTTCTTTCTTTATCGTGTGGTTAGTATCTAACCTGGTGTCAGAGTTTTTATGCCGCCCATGGTCCTCTGACTTGGCTTTACATGCTGTCGAGAAATATCTCTCTGGCATGCTGGTTTCGTCACGATGTCTTCCTTCACCGAAGCAAATGATAATTATACAATATATGTGCATATTGTATATGTACACATATTGTATGAATCCGAAAAATCAGAGGTGCGTGTTTTGGGTTCGAACTTGAGAATTGGCAGTCTGACGGTCACATCACCAGGCTATCACTGCTTAGTCTCATGATAAAAGTCTAAAAACCCCTATAATTGATCAAATGCTTAATCATTTCCATTAACGATTCACATAATAAATCGTTAACTTTTTATAAAGCTAATAACTGCTTAAACTTTTATACATTTCAAACCACAACTAACTGAAAGTAGATAATGCTTGTCCAAGATCACAGTCCGTAACTTCAAAGAGAGCAATAAATCTTCGTAACAAAAGACTTAACATAAAACACAAGTTAAGTTCGTCAGTGCAAACTGCACTATAGTGTACGAACAAACATGGAGTAGAAAGCGAATGGAGGTCTAATACGCATCTCTTGAAATAAACAATGCGCGAAGATGGCAGAACTTATTTTTAGGTGATGACTAACCTATCTATTGAGAATAGAATCATGATCTGGTTATCATGATTCTAATGATAATTTGAAAGTGAAGGATTAAAAAAGTATAGCAAGGCATAATTTTGTAGAAAACAGAATTAATTGCCTAAAAAAAATGGTTTTGTTGCGAGTGTGTGCGTTTTGCACTATTATCGCTGAGTGATAGTACACTAAAGATAGTTTTGACTTAGTTTTGTATCAAGTCTTCACATGATTGTAAGTAAGTTAAGCAAAAGAGTCTACATTACTTTGTGATTTGACAAGACCAGTTAAGACCAACCATCAAGAATGGTTCTCTGCCAACCTGATGATTGAATAATTAGATCTCAATCATGATATTTAAAACTGTACGTCCATTCTATCTTACTCTGAAAAAAAAACCCTCTGTCGGACGTTTTATTTTACAAGTAACTTGATACGAGTCGGACGTCAAACTTTTCACTTAAGCTGTATTCGTCGCATCTGTGAATTCACAGTTGAAGCTTTGCGACTGAACTTGTTACAACTCAATAGGTAGTACTTTCTATATCTAGGTAGAGGTAGCTCGGTTAGGTAGAGGTTTTGAGTGGTATTGGAAAGAGTTTGGTTTGCAGTGTGTGAGTTTAAATTCTACTGATTTTGTCCAGTGTGCTGTTTAAAGCGACTCTTTTAAATTTATTGAGAAGCTGTGATGCTTTAATAAGCATTGATTAAGACGTCTGAGAGTGTAAAAAAATATTAAAAACTTCACGATTGTAGTGATAGAACTAATGGATTCTAAAATTAAGACTTTAAAATAAATGTGATCTGCAAACTCGGCTAACAAGGCATGAAAATAAATAACAATCTAAATCTAGTCAAAAACAACTCGATTAAAGGAAGTCGACAGAGAACTATAACACCAATCATAAAACAACAAACAGGCGCTATATTGTTTATAAAAAATAAAACATTTTACGAGACGCATTCCATAATAAAAGTTGTTAATAATATTTTGCGGTCTGCCACGCTGAACAACTCAAAAATTTGTTAGTTTATAGCTGTCAGTTTACGAGTTTATACCCTCAGTTTGCTTATAAAATATAATGGAGAACAACTGACGGCTTACATGGGAACAGTTAGGAACAGAAGGTTGGGTACAAGAGTAGCTAATTATCAGAGACTAAACGGCGTGCAATGAGCAAACGTAGCATGCGATGGCTGCAGTTAAATGGAGAGGGGAATCCTCGTGGCCAGAAAATTGACAATTTGAGTTCTGGGTTATCGAATTAATGCCTGGTCGGGGAGGCTCTTCTTATGCCCCATATTATAAGAATTATCGATACGGTAAAAAAAGAAGCTAGATGGACCGACAACCTTAAATGGCATCTCGACCAGACTGGATGTAGAATGACGAGAATGTCCATCTGTGGACTGCAAAGGCTATGTGGATGCTCTAAAAGTTTAATTGATTTAACTTGTCCATAGACAAATAATGAATAAGAAGCCCTAAGTTTAAAAATAGTTGTCCTTCTGTATCTTACTTATCTGTGCTTAACCACTTTTAGTTAAAGCATCACGTCTACGGCCAAGTCAATACAGCTATTTTGTAGTAATAAAATAATCTTCAATTTTAATTTCAGTTTCAAAAGGCATCTGCTACTTTACTTTACTTTTTTTATCCATTGCTACAGTGAACGAATTTATAAGAAATCAACAATTGATTGATGTTTTTTTCTTATGCTTATTTACTTAAGCCACCGAAAAGTTCATGTCAAGGTATTGTAGAAATACCAAACGTTGTCGAAACGATATCCAGTACTTGTCTGGGTTATTTGCATTTTTTTTTTGTACTTGAAAAATTTGAAAACACCACCTTATACATGTACCAAAAACGTATGGTCATATTAAAATGTATGGGACAGCAATTTTTTTTTTTCGATTTGGATATTGGTCCCATAGAGAAAGTTGTTCAGTTTGATGATCTGAATCTCATCCTGAAATATGTCCGCACCTTTAATATACACGCTGTTTAAAAAAAAAAATTAAAAAAAAAAACAAAAACAAATCGAACGCCATCCTCGAACCAGTCTCCTTCCTTTAAAACTGCACAGGGGTGTCACTTAACATTCAAGAAGTGTACGACTGTAGCCACTCCATTATTTGAAGCGTCATTTGTCCGGTGGCCGTCCCCCATCACTGGCACGACTCTAATTAGTCCAGTCCGCTGACAACCCTGAATATTGACGTAGAACCGAATATGCGATTTGAATTTGGTTCGTCGTCTGTCTGAATGATTCGTTTGTGATGCGATTATTCGATTATCGATGTTGTGGTCCGATAAAGTTTATGAGTAGGTGAAATTACTGTGGAAGTCAGTGATTTTGTCGACAGAATCGAATTTTGTGTAATGATTTAGTGAAAATAGATGCCAAACGTAGTCTGGAACCGAATGAATGCCAAATATTGCTGCGGCTGGGCTTTTTTGTTTAACAAATACTGTTATATCGATTGTGCCAACTCGATGAACTTTACAGCAAACGTAAACAAAAGCTAACTTTATATAGCACTGACCAATATATATTCACACTATTTCTGATCAAATGTAGTTTTAAAAAATATAACATAACAACATAACATTCATTTATTGTCAGACAACTTTCGCCCATTATAACTTACAGACTAACGTGCATATAATAAAATACTATTTGTGTTGATAAATAGAGCCTTAAAACTATGTGATTAGCACTTTATTTAAGCACTATGTCACTGTGCGTTCATGTGGTACTTGCCCGTGGAAGCGTCAGAACACCACTCCCTGCTGCCAAAAGCCCTCTTCAAAGAATGTTAAGGTGCAGAAAACACGTTGCTATTCGCACTACTAACGCATTAAAAAAAAACAGCTAACAAAATCTAGAAATAAACACGTAATAAAATGTTAACCTAAGTTTTATTAAGTTCCTGCTTATTAAACCGAAGTTAAACAACACAAGTAGGCATGCGTTTGAGTTGTAAGCTAGTTAACTATAATTAGTTTTACACATACGAACGGCTCAATTAAAAAACCGTAAATATATTAACGATAAAAATATTAATGATGCAATTGATGGCAACCCCACCGCCTACCGTGTTTACCATATAAATAAATATTACATTTTATAACTGGCTACTTATAGAATTGTTTAATTAATACGCCCAGCTCGTTTAGTTGTCCGTTTTATTATTCATTAAATTCTTAATTAATAAACACGTGATGCGGTTTTAAATGTTCGGTAATAATAATGTTACTTTTTGGTAGTTAATTATTTTTGTTTTAGTTGAACGAAAACAAAGACATTCCGTTGGATTTGGTTATAAAGTTATTGGTCTTTTAAGATTTTGTAAGAAAAGTGTTTTTATGCCTAATATTATTGGGTTGCCTTTAGCCGCAACTCGTCTGATGTGAAGCGTGTCGCGGCCTAGGGTGGAGCACACTTGCCTAGAAGGAACCGATGCACTCGAACAATGAAGAAATCTAGATTATAATGATCGGGAAACAGAAAAGCTGGCAGTGAATTCCACAGACTGGTGGTTCGCACAATAAATGTGGTAAATAAGTAAGCTGGCTTTTTTTTTTTTTTCCGGATGGGAAATCATCGAATGACCGGGGGGCCACTCTGGGCGGAGCGGAAGGGAGTGTCAGACTTGTACTGACTAAAACCCATCCATGTTCCTTCTTTGCCCGTTGTGTTCCAGGGCCACGGTATCTCTTTCGAACAGTCCCGCAGCAAGTAAGCTGGCTGTTAGTTTCATTTTAAATAGTGTCATTTTTGACAACTTACTACAACGATCAAAAGAGTCATCATCTGCCTAGCCTTTTCCCAACTATATTGGGGTCAGCTTCCAGTCTAACCGGATGTAGCTGGATACCAGTATTTTACATGGAGCGGCTGCCTATCTGACCTCCACATCCCAGTTAGTACTAGGTAATACGATGCCCCTTGGTAGGACTGGTTGTCAGACTTTTTTGGGCCACTGACTACCTAACGACTGTCAAAGATCTACAAATGACACCCGGGACCAACGGCTTAACGTGCTTTCCGAGGCACGAAGAAAACTCAGTATGTAATGGGCGGTCACCCATCCACGGACCAACCTAGGTAAGCACGGCTTAACCTAAATATCGACCCAAGCGGCTGTTATTACTTAGCCACGAGCTCCTCTCAACGATCAAAAGAGTACTATAAAAAAAAAACAAAAACATTAAAAATATCATGTTTTATTCAAAACAAGAAACTTATACAAATCATATAAAATAACTAGGCTTTTGGTACATAGATGGTGATACAAAACTTAAGATAGTGTGTCTTCAAAAACAAGGAATCATAAGATATTATTTCAAACTATAAAACAGAGCAACCATTCTCAAGTACGTTTACAGATCTTGTCTAAATTTCAAGTTGGTTAGCGGGCACTTTGGAGGTGAAGATTCGGATGTCTTCGATAATTTTATCCAGTATCTTGTCCACTATGGGTCTGGCAATCGTGTGCATAATTTCTTTCCAATGCTCGTTGAGTATCGACAAGATGGGTTGTGCTAGAAAAAAGAAATTTTTTGTTAATTAATCAATTAATTTGGCAGAAGCCATTAACTGCACTGCTTAGCCTTAAATATCGACAAGTGTGGCTGTTATTATTTAGCCGCGAGCCCCTCGAGCCATCAACGACGCCACTAAATTCTATAATTTTGTTCATGATCTTACCCTTCGACATGTCTCCATTGAACAAATTCTCTAAATTGATTGTAGCTTTCTCTAGAACTTCATAATCATGCGTAGCTTTGCCAATCTTCCAGTAATTCTCGCCATCAGCGCCAACGGTTTGAATTATCTCAACATCAACTTCGATGCGGAGATTTTCTGTAATTTTTAAAACATGCTTTAGAATCCGTTGCCCTACACTAAGAATTTCTCCGGTATCGTGGGTGCCTTTACAAACATTTTTAAACTCACATACGAGTATTTTATTTGTATATTTTTGGGTTATTACATAAATTTTTATCAGACCACGAAGATCGGTTGGTCATAATAAAATTATGAGCCTAAAATTGTAAATACGTTTGCAATAAAGTCACTCACTGCAATTCACGTGGAATGGGCCATTTCCTTCGATTGGTACAAATAACAGTTTTCCCGTAGCAATGTAGTGGCCAATGACGTCAATGGGGCTCTCAGCCTCGATTTTTAATAAGTTCTTCTTAATGTCACGCCTGTCGAAATAAAAAAATACATTATAGATCTATTTAAAAGATTTTTTTTTAGTTTAGTTAATGTTAGACATTAGATGCGATGAAACAGGTGTATTTCAAATTGCTACATGCGCTAGTAACATATGTGTGTTATTGTTCTATATTTTTATGTTAGAAAAAAATTAAGGTTCCTTTAAAAAAATAAAATTAACCCATGAAATGGCTAACAAAATCCGATTCAACAAGGCAAGTATATGTTTTTATAATAATTTCACCCGGACGAAAGTCGCGGGCAACAGCTAGTGTTATATAAAATTATTTAAACAATTCGATACTTACTCTACGTTAAGTACTTTGGCTTTGCTGCTACCAGTTACATCCATAGTCGTAAACTCGACTTGCAGGTCACCCTCTAACAAAGTGACTTTGGACATTTTCAGAGGGTCCATGGGTGCTATTCCTAGTTCTGGTAAGCCTTTCGCGAAGTACGGTATGGCTTTTGTGGTGGATGCTATCAAACAGGCCTTGTCGTTCCATACGCACTTGTCAATGAAGGGTGCTGAAAAGAAAAAGAAAGTGTTAAAGATGGAAAAGATATGGGTACCTAACTTCTGGTGTAACTCCATGCGACTTAAATGTTTAAGAGCATATTTTCAATAGTCAAATAACTTTTATTGTGGAAAAATATGTTCGCGGTTTATACAAATATTTGTAGTGCAAACGAAACCACTACCAGAATTTCAAATTCAGGTAGTGGCCGGCACCACTGTTGTACTCGGCAATCAATAGAAGGCTGATCACAGTATGAACATAATTATTGGAAAATAATAATACCAGCCTATTACTGTGCCACTGCAGAGCAAAGGCCTCTTCTCAAACCGAGAAGGCACAAAACACCCACATTCTGAAAAATAGAGAGGGGTATGATGGATTCACACCTATCGATAGACAGTTTTAAATCAACTGTCCTACTCTTTATTTTTCATCATGGTTGCGCTTTGAGGAATAAACATATAATATTTTTAATTTTAATTTGTGAGCGCAACTAATGGTTGCGCTTCGAGGAATAATTTAGTTGCGCTTAGATGACTGCGCTTAAAAATAGTTGCGCTTTGAGGAATACCCCAAATTAAGTGGTTTTAAAAAAGGCATCCCTTACCTAAATTGGCGCCATAACAGCTTACGGCGAAGTAGCACAAACACAAGAACATACACTGTGACTTCAACATTTCGACTATTATAATAGTTACTATTATTTCTATTGTATAATATTCGTAGTTAACTAGCTCCTTCTATTGTGTAAAACTACACTGATGATGATTTTCAAGAACCAGCTCCATTTATATTGCGTTGAGGGCCGTACGGGTGGCGTCCTAATATTTTTTTCTTGAGGAGCTTCTAACCTTGCTTATTAAATATGTTTCTCTTCAGTTTATGTATTTACTTTTTTCCCTATTGTTGTTATGTAAAACAAAAATGTGTTAATTTACGGACACTGAGCCTAAATTGTTGTTTTTGAAGAATTAATTAAGTTAAGCTCTTGTATATGTGTGGTTTAATTATGGATTACAATAAAATTATAATCATAGAAATAGGTAATAAACTTTATACTGTATTAAATTAAAGTCACTCTCGCTTGGATTTTCATGGATTTTGATGCGGTTTTCGCTATACTTATATTGCAGGTTATTAAATCAGTGGCCCGAAAGTCTGACAATCACTCTTACTCAGTAATAACTGGTTTGTGGAGGTCAGATAAGCAGACGCTCCATGTAAAATTCGGCTGCATGCGGTTAGACTGGAAGCCGACCCCAACACAGTTGGGAAAAGGCTGGGCAGATGATGATGATGGACCAATATTAAAGGAAAAACGCTGCAAGTTCTCAAATGCAACATAGTGTAGACATTCTTAAGTAAGCAGCCTGCTGTGCAAATCGTAGTTTGTCTAACAATGTAGTCTGGTATGTACTCAACATTAAAACTTGTGGAATTCTATTTGTTCGCAAGGCCTCCGCGTTTGGCTTGGTGCCACCGCTGAACTAGATTGCACCTGTTATTTACTTTATCTAAACAATTAATTACTTCACTAACATTCGTGACTTCTCAATTTACTGGCCCGGAAGTAGGTTCTTTGGTTTTTTTGTCTTTGAGTTTTTCGCCATTGATAACGGTAGACAGTTACCAACAAACAGGCTTGAATTGGCGTATACAGCGTTTATCAAACAAATATGGTCATATTGAAGGAGGTCATACAGACCATCAAACTGAATAGATCTCTCCATGGGATCAACTTTTTAAGCGGCAATAAAAAAAAATGCTGTCCCATACTCAAGTTCAGTATCTACTCTGATTGTTTTTTTTTTTTAAAGTATGTTTAGTGCTAGTCATTTAGCAGTGATGGTCTAGTGGTGTGACTGTCGCATTGCCAAGTCATAGGTCTCGAGTACGAACCCAAGAAAACGCACCTCTGATTTTTCGGATTCAAGTGCATATTGTATAATTATCACTTGCGTGGGTGAAGGAAAACATTTGACCAGCACGCCTGAGAGATATTTCTCGACGGCATGTAAAGCCAGGTCAGAGGCCCATGAGCAGCATAAAAACTCTGACACCAGGTTAGGCACTAACCACACGATAAACAAAGTTCACACATCTTTACAGACAATTACCTTTTTCAGATTTTTTTATTTATTTATTTATTTATTCAGTAGTACACGTACATTTAATCCATTTAAGTTGGTGCCAACATAAACTCATTAGAGTTTTACCGTGCATAAAAATCATCGACTACATAATTTAGAGAGTGATACGAACACGTTGTATAATTATATTAATTTTTCCAAGATAAACAGTAACCTACCAGCTGACATAATGTGATAAAATCCTGTGTAGCTCCGAGACTCACACATTCCACCTAACAAGAGAACCTCTCACAATAAGCTCGTAGTTTCGGACATGCAGTAAATATTCAAGAGTGACGTAATGCTCCTACAAGCCCCGATTTTAGTCTAACTAGCAACAGGACCGAGTCATACCGACCGTTCGGATTTCGTACACGAGCTGTGCTAGCCGTAAATGTTCAAAATACGATCTAGCCGGCCCATGTGCGGCACTATGGAGCCGAGTGACTACCGTAACGGCCGAAATCGACATGTATGCAAGACACTTTATGCCTAGCCGGCCGATACATTTCAGGATTGGATTGGAAATGCCTAGCGTATGGAAATTCCGGCTGGTTTAGTATCGAGAAAGCTGTTTATGTGGAAAAGTAGCAGTAAAGCTCATATATGGATTACATGATTTTTGTTGGTAGCACGGGATCGTTTTAAATGTAGCCTATGATACTCGGTGATAATGTAGCTTCCTGTTAGTCAAACAATTTTAAGAATCGGATCAATAGTTACGAAGATTACTCCCTACAAACAAACTTACTAACAGATTTCGACACAAGTACCGAAATAAACCCACTAACACACCAGTTAAGCATAATAATCATGGAAAACATCATTGTCATTTATTATAGCGGACTACATAAGACCATTGCGTGCGACTGCGGTCTCAGGGGAGGCTTATATTGTGTCTGATAGAAGCCATTGCCGGCTCCCATGGATTAGGAGTGTAATTTGTGACACCATACTATGGAGAGCTTAAAGGATGTTACGTAAATGGCTTTTAGGAACCTTGGAATGGATTAACTGACGATTTAAATAATAGGTAATATAACTGTAAATTCATGTGCGTCATTGGTTTTGCTGCCGCAAATGTGACTGCTGAGCAAGTGCTGCAGAGATTTCTTGGTCAGACGGAGTCTGGTGGAGTATTAGTAGGCGTAGTGGTCCGAATTCTGAATATGTACACCTACCAATGTTTGTCTCTGCATCACCCAAAGGTTGACTGGTAGAAAATGCCTATGGCATTAAGTCCGCCTCTGTACTTCGTGCATGAAGTGTTAAATAAATAAATAAATACCCGGTCAAATACCACTATTTACTTCCCCAATATATATATATATATATATATTTTTATATCAGCCTGCTCTGTCCCACTGCTGGGCAAAGGATTTTCCAATCATGTTTACAATTGATAGTCACGCCAGCGTTTCCTGGGCCTGCCTCTGTTACGACGGCTGCCTTCAGGTACCCACTGTGTAACTATCTTCGCCTTTCTGTCAATCCCCCATGCATAATAGCATAGCATAATCAGCCTATTAATGTTCCCACTGCTGGGACGCAGGCCTCCTCTCTATGAGCGAGAATAGGCTATGATCCACCACGCGGGCCCAGTGCGGGTTGGTAGATGTCACATGTCTTCGAATTTTTGGTTCTAGGACATGCCGGTTTCCTCACGATGTTTTCCTTCACCGTTTTGAGAGCAGTGGTGATGAAATAACTTACACAAAGTAATGAGCCTGGCTGGATTCGAACCCACGACTTACTTCCCCCAATATTACATTAATTAATTTTAACTGGTTAAATACGGACAATGTGGATATTGACTATTGCCTTATATGGTAACTTTTGTTTTCCAGTTTTTTTTTTCTTGTCGTCACCGGCTAGGAAAATACTTGTCTATTGTTGTAGGTAGCAAATCGTACACCAAAGAAATTATTAAGTTATGGATTGTTTTTTAAGCGCAACGGAGTTACATTTTCAATGTCTACTAGTAATACGTAGATTCTATGATTCTATGTATTAAATGTAATAAGAAAGAAAGAAAGATGACTTATTTATCGCAGGGACATGACGTGTATCATACAAAATGACAAAAAAAAACAATAAACATACAACGCTTAAAAAATATTCTTATTATTATATATACTTATTATATAATTATGTAGATATTATTTAAATTGATTGCCAGTCATTGACCGTGAAATATCATATTTAACTATCGTTAAGAATAGTTTTATTAGTTAATTTTTTATTATATTTGTTTATTTTTTACGGTCGAAGAACTTAGGTATGTAAAAACAGAGTAGTTATGGAAAATTGAGGATCATGACAAAATCTATTGTTATACGTTTTATTTAAGTAAGAATGTTTCTAGGTTTTTAAAGTAGACTCTCAAGCAATTCGGGAAAATAAAACAATGAATTGATTGTTCAAGTAATGGTATGCCTACATTTAACTTAAGAATTTGTTTTAAGATTAAACTAAAACAAATGTGAAGTGTTATAGGCAAAAGTCCAATACAGTAGCAAAAGGCAGCACTACAGGTCCAAACGATGATTGTGGAACGAACTAGAATATCTTCAGATATCATAATAGTATGTGAGCAACTCAAAGATAGAGGTACGTCCCGTTTGGTAAAATTCCCGTTTCGCCAACTAAACAAAATACCATCACAGAAGTCCCGTTTCGTAACTATTTTGATCTTCATACATTCAATTTTTAATGTTTTTATACGCAAACCCTGCGTAGGGAACTACAGCTGTTTTGACATGGAAAGAAAAATTCTAGTGCGAGCAGGGTTTGAATATACCAAACTAATTTTATAGTTTGGTATGGCAACTTCTATACAACATTGATTTGGCTGTAATGTCAACGTGTTGGTTTAAGTTAGTTCGATACTTTCTTAAATAGATGGCGCTAACGTCATCGTAAGACGTTATTAATGGCGATTGGCGGCGGCGATCTCTCGCGTCCGGCCTTGGGTCAAGCCATGGTCCGGAGCGAGAGGTAATGGGAAGCTGTCACCTCCTTCTGCGAAGCAGTCATGCTAGTGAAGGAGGTGGCAGGACGTGAGAGGAGACGTGAGGGGCGGGAGACGCCCTGGGCGTCGGGGGTTACGTGGTGGCTTCCGAAAACCGTAGGCGCTGGCCTGTGGACGGCGAGTTATGGGCTAGCTCGCCGTCCGGCCGTCTTATGACGACAGGCCGTGTCGACGGCGCGTTCGTGTTCCACACGCGCCTTAAAGAGATGTCAGCAATCAAGTAGGGGTCCGCATGGGCCAATGCCTGCCAGGGCTGCGGGACTGTTCGAAAGAGATACCATGGCCCTGGAACACAAAGGGCAAAAAAGGAACATGGATGGGTTTTAGTCAGTTCAAGTCTGACACTCCCCTCCGCTCCGCCCAGAGTGGGGGGGAGGGTCATATGATGATTTCCCATCCGGAAAAAAAAACAAAAAAAAGACGTTATTAATGGAACGAAAATTTCAAAAGTTGTGAGCAGTGTGCGATGGTCTAATTGGTGAAGACGTCCGGTGTACTGAATCGGAAGGTCGCAGGTTCAAACCCTGCTCGCACTAGAATTTTTCTTTCCATGTCAAAACAGCTGTTCATACATTCAGTCTCGTTTCGTCATCTTTTGAGTATGCGTATATTCATTCCCGTTTGGCGCCTTTACCCTGTAGACTTACATAAGATTCAGGTGAAAACAGTCTTTCCTCAAAGATGTCTTGACTGCTCTCAATGACACTCAAAGACAGTTGTGAAACTTCAAATCCTGGGGATTTCTGACAGCCATCTTATTGAGTGATGTTGAATGAAGTCGTGGATTTTTTGTATATTAGAATACCGAGGTTAGAGTTGCATCTTAGTGTCAAAAAGGACACGACAAAAACAATAGTAATAAATATTAGTGTGGTAGAAACTGTTAATCTTAAATAATAATAATTATTATTTTATTTCGGTTATTTTACAGTTTTTAACCGTAAAAACTATGTTATTTAAACATGTAGGTTCGATAGGTAAAATATGAACGGGCAATCAAAGGACATTGTAAAAAATGGCCTATGCATCAACACGTATGAAACCTTTACAATAATTACTAGCGCTTTTTATAATTTACATTACAATTATTACAATAGAACGGACACTTCATCATTTCGAAAACATTTTAAAAAGTAATTCACTTACTTCTGCCTTATTCCCCGGTGCGGGTGCTATTATTTTTTTAGATTGAATAAGGTTCTTACTTACAAACAGAATAAAGCGATTGAAAGCGCTATGTGAAACGAGCAACATCGACACAGGCAGTCGATGAATTGACAGATGACACTTTGACATTTGATAGTAATGACAGAATGACAGTCTCGTTATTTTGTAACTCGCAATTATTACGTTTTTATTGGCCTAATTATAACCTCAAATACCGAAAGTTTTTTGTTTTTTTTTTACAATTCTCAGAAGTGTCTGTGATTTTAATTTAGTTTCAATCGAATTAATGCATTATTTAGATCACAGAAAGTAAATTCACGTCTCTGTTGGTTCTTAGGCGAACGATGTATGGACGCAGAACAATGTCCTTTCCCCACAATGATATTCAGGAGACTGTTCGAACTTCCCCGGACCCTCTCCAGCAGCGACGCGGCACGCTTACGTCTGATCGCTGGGTAGCTATCAGTGAGCGCATCAGCAAACATTCCCAACGCACGCAGAAGCGTGGCAGCCCCAACAGCATCCTGAACGCATTGATATATTGAAAAAGATAAAGATAAAATCGATTTGTCTAGGCACACCATAGTAACTGCTATACAACAACAACAAATTCCTTTTATTTTCAGGCTACTTTGGCCCATAGATAATATACCTTACAGACATATAATACAATACAAATTGTGTTGGTAAACAGAACCTTAAAACTATGTTAGCAACACTTCACTAGTGCACTATGCCACCGTGCGATGATGTGGCACTTGCCCGTGGGATTGGCGGAACACCACTCCCACTCCCGATCTCCGCTATGAGGCTGCGTTCCGGACACATCCCACTGAATGGTTTTGTGTACCTAATGGGCAAAGTTACTTCCAAGAATTGTACTGACTGTGATTTGATTGAAAATATTTTTCATATTTTAGTGGAATGTGTTCGATACGAAGCTGAGAGGATATCTTTTAGGCTTGCTTACTGCATTAGCTTACACGACACCGGAGTATGTAATTGTATTCTCACTATCCCCTTATCACAGGAAGCGAGATTCATATATAAAATGCCACTGATTTTGCTTTATAACGTGGATAAGATAAATAAGTAAGATGTGAATATTCAAATTGATTTGTCTGTAACTATGGGGATGACATGATCACGCATAATCAAGCATGATCAAATTCTCTATTTTTCAACGAAGATTAAAAAAAATAAATTAAGTGAATTGATGAAAAATGAATAAAGGTAAAGGTGAAGGAGAGGTGATATATTTCCAATTAGAAATTATCTCATCAATTTCGCTATTAAATCTAATGGCTTCAAGTAGATTATACTGAGTATATTAATAATAACTATTAACACTGCTTGGCTTCCGTAATTAAGCATGATTCTAATTAATTATGATACTGTGTCTTATATTACATTAAATTAGTTAATTTTCAGAGTTATAGAGTTAGTTTCCGTAGGTACGATTACCTACGGAATAACCTTGAGTTTATTTTCGGACTCTTTTTAAAAATAATTTCCAAAAGACAAGAGTAGAGTTATAATAAATTGCACATACGTGTAACTTACCTGCTGAATTATTAGACGATTGTTCATAACTATGTAAACACCTCCGATAAAAAAATCGTACCGTATCCGATCATTCTCCATTAACAATGACAGGACACTTAACTGTGACGCTTGCCATTGATTTAACGGGATCCCGCTTGTCATCAATACACCATTAATTAATTAATATTCGATTAAACGTTAAATATACGGACAGTATCTATTTATTTGACAGCTGCAGCCGATACGGTTGAATGAGTTCCGACAAATCAATATTTTGGGTAGTTATTGTATTAATTTCTGAATTTGCATTCGTAATGTGAAATGTGGGATCTGATTTATTTGTTGAATTATTATTTTATTAATGTTTATAATTGCTCAATCACGTATACACTGCTGAATGGGTTTAAAAGCAGTGTTTGTTTGTTCGAACGCACTAATCTCTGGAACTATCCAGAGATTATTGCGTTCGAACGTGTTTCCGTTCGGATTTGAAAAATAACATTTTTTTTTTCATAAAGTGTCATAATTGACAGCGGCTGTCCTGTAAACTAACTTCGGAATATTTTCTTGTTTCGTACCTTTGAGAGCATTATTTTTCAGTAGTCGGGTTTTAGTTTTTGAACTTACTTTTTATGTACATACCGACCGGGGGAAGAAATTGTATACTTGTACCTATTAAAGTCAACAATTCTATTATAAACATAACCAACCAAATGCGATTCGGAGTCCCACACAAAGAGTTCCGTAAAAAACGCCGAAAAATAATCGCTTTTTTTTAATGCATTTTAATTTTTTACTTTATTTTCATTATTATGCTGTTATAGTAATTAATACACACCTTGTGAAAATTTAAGGGTTTCCCTACTACGGTTTAAAAGATATAATAGCCTAGTGACAGACGCACAGACAGCGAAACCTTAGTCAAAGGACACATAGGCACCTTTTGGGTAAGATACATCAAAAAACAAAATTTTATTAGAGATGATCCTTAAAAGTCGCTTAAAGTGCACTATATGTACCACTATGTGCAGTCTCCAGCACATCAAGCACACAAATTATCAAATTTCTCCGAATGATTTTAAACCATAAAATGTTGATGGTTAAGTTCAAAAACGAATAAGAAAATTTGACAGTTTGTAGTAACTTGATGCGCTGGCGACTGCACATACACTATGGGGAAAAAAAGGAATGATTTACCAATCTCCAACTCTGAGCTGGTCACACAGAGGGGAGAAATATTGATGGAGATGAAGTCACACTTCACTGGTGGTTTCATGAACCACAAATTGTAGTCCATTCAAAGGCTATCGGCGGTGGCGGTTTGGGCCAGTCTAAACTGCACGTCAAATGCAATCAACCATGAAGCCTATTGGCCTACAAAGGTACCTTTGTACTTTGGTTTGCAGACGGCAGCGGTTGAACTACAGGAAATATCTACTAACATTCGGTTTAGGCGAATGACAATATTAAATTAGCAGTCATTTAATCTAGACCTTATAATTCACAAAGGGGTGTTGCCGAATACATACAAAGGATATACAGGATGTAACAAAATTTTAATACCTACTCGGCCCAAATGTATGGGACAGCTGGTAATTTTTTAGAATTTACGATATTGGACCCAAGGAGAAAGTTGTTCAGTTTGATGGTCTGCAGCATATCCTTTCATATAACTATACCCTTTCTGTTACACCCTGTATATTTCCGAATTAATCTGGTTATTGTTGTTTGCATCAGGCTGTAAAATAGAACACACACCCTTGTTTCCTCTAAGAGTTGGCCAGAGGTTTTGGGCACATTTCGCCTGTTATATTTAAATCTCATGTAATAGGGGGCGAGCCTAATGCCACCATCCGAGTATGTAGACTCCGGGGTGCTACTGAATATCCCAATAACACGTAGCCCAACCTGGAAATCGAACCATGACCTCATGCATGACCATCGAGGTAGTCAAACATACATTTGTTGATAGTGAAAATTTTCACATACAATCTTTGTATTACTACATGAAGCTGATAAAACTTTAAATAGTTTAATCAACAGTAATGTTCATAGTGACGCTGAAATAGGTTACGTTCCGGAATTTATGTACCTGAGCGTAGAGCGAAAATTCTTCTGCAGTGTCAACATAGCCTAAAATTCAATTACCTAACGTTTTCCAAATATTATCACGGAACTAATCAGGTTTTAGTGTTTTATCGATTCAGCAGTTCAAAATTGACATTTACTAGAACATAAAATCGAAATGTGGAAATACGAGGTACATATTTGATGCTGTGCTAAGAAGTCTAGGAGAGGAAATATCATCTATCTAGCGGTGGTCGCATCAGCTATTTCATACAAAATTCAACGATCTCCCTCAAAGCATTGGGGACTACGGTCCAAGTTTACTTCACGATTGACTGTGCACCTTGAACCGACATAGACTATTTAGAGTTGTTTTAGATAGATTCGAGAGATCGTAGATGCAATTTGTCGAGGGACGCAATAATCTGTAGCCCGACCGCTTTAATGAGTCCTCCGTCTTGCCCCATCAAAGGCACATTAAGCGTCCACAAATCCAACAATAAACTGTAGGATATTGTTCTAACAATATCCAACAGTGTATTTGCTTTAAAATAACCATAATCCACGTAGTTATTATGATACTAATTGAACGAATACGTGATCTGCAACCTTCAGAATATTCCATTTAAATTGATATCTTCGCGAAGACTTATAAAAGTGGTCGGTCTATAGAAGCGCAAATCTAGCTCACTGGTGTGTTCTTTTCTAGACATCACTTCAAGATTACAACAGTGTCGAGTTGTTAATGTGCACAAAACGAATACGCTGAATGCTGTCATTTAAGTGAGGTTAGACAATATTTCAAGAAGTTTTTAAACTTACTTTGTCACTATCATTAACACTGAAAACGGAACGCAAGCACCATGATCACGGATAAATTCAGTTTATCCGGGACCACGTCCCATGCCGCTTGAAACAGCGCCGAAATATTGGGAACTCAAAACAATTAGTAAACATGGTAAATATCACGTGTTTAGTAAAAAGGGTGTAAATAAACCCCTAACATAGCCGAAAGACACTTGTTCTCCCCGTCTTTGAGATAATTTTTTTGTTACAGACCATACCTGGGAACCTTCGTGTTACGGAATTTTTTTTTAAATACAAATATGTTTTTAATGTAAGATTTTTACTTTACACACCTCCACGACCGCCGTGCTATTCAATCCATCCACCAGCTCAATGTTTTGAGTGCTTTCCATCGAGTCCTACCGTAAAACGTGATTTTTCACCCTAAAAAGCCCAGCAATAATTTTTGCGTAAAGTTACATAGTTTGATGTACAGAACGCTTGGTTGACGGCTATGTGAACGGTCTGTTTACACCCTGTATAAACAAGGCATATAGACCTAAGAAATTAAACAAAAAAAATATACATTCAAACTCCATTGCAAACTTATAATGCTGAACCATTAAATTGCGCTCTTAACACGACCAAAATTATAGAGAACGTGTCAGTAATCTGATATTTAAAGGCTGCAAAACTTAATATCACATTAAACTAATTACGGAACTAAAAGAAAACCACTCTTCACTATTCATCCCGAATAAAAGCGAAAGTGTCAAACCCAAACGACAAAGCTAAACAATTCTAATCACACGAAATCTCGTCATGTGTGTTGACGTGAATCACACAGTGTTTACAATACAATGCTGCGGCAGGACGGGCTGGTTCCGGCCGGCCCACATTAGCATGCAAATGGACAGGACATGCCACGTGCGCCGCACGGTAATCGCACGGCCTGAGACGCTCCACTTACGTGTCGTGACATAGATCACCGACACGTGAAGGTAAGGAAGGGTTTGTTATTGGAAAACACTACTAGGGTTCTAAGCTAATAAAGTTTGGAGTAAAACAAGAGGATAGAAAAATAAAATGGGATTTTCTTGTAGTAAGTGAAAGGTAGGTACGACCGTACGAATACGAATTAGAGCACGGTTTCTTACTGGTTCCCTGCCCTTATCCCACTTGCGCAGCATGTCTTCTTCTTCCATACTTCTCTATTACTCGTCATCTCTGCAGTTACCTCCTTTCTAGCCATATCATCCTTCATACAGTCCATCCATCGTTTCTTTGGTCTTCCTCTACTCATAAAGCTATCCACATTCATACACAAAATATTCTCCTGCCTGTATCACAAATTCTTGCGGTCGGCGCAGCATGTCTTCTTTTTCATACTTCTCTATTACTTGTCATCTCAGCAGTTACCTCCTTTCTAGCCATATCATCCTTCATACAGTCCATCCATCGTTTCTTTGGTCTTCCTCTACTCTTAAAGCTATCCACATTCATACACAAAATATTCTCCTGCCTGTATCACAAATTATTGCGGTCGGCGCAGCATGTCTTCTTTTTCATACTTCTCTATTACTTATCATCTCAGCAGTCACCTCCTTTCTAGCCATATCATCCTTCAAACAGTTCATTCATCGTTTCTTTGGTCTTCCTCTACTCATAAAGCTATCCACAATCATACTCAAAACATTATTCTGCCTGTATCACAAATTATTGCGGTCGGCGCAGCATGTCTTCTTCTTCCATACTTCTCTATTACTCGTCATCTCAGCAGTTACCTCCTGTCTAGCCATATCATCCTTTAAACAGTCCATCCATCGTTTCTTTGGTCTTCCTCTACTATTAAAGCTATCCACATTCATACTCAAAACATTATTCTGCCTGTATCACAAATTATTGCGGTCGGCGCAGCATGTCTTCTTCTTCCATACTTCTCTATTACTCGTCATCTCAGCAGTTACCTACTTTCTAGCCATATCATCCTTTAAACAGTCCATCCATCGTTTCTTTGGTCTTCCTCTACTCTTAAAGCTATCCACATTCATACACAAAATATTCTTCTGTCTGTATCACAAATTCTTGCGGTCGGCGCAGCATGTCTTCTTTTTCATACTTCTCTATTACTTGTCATCTCAGCAGTCACCTCCTTTCTAGCCATATCATCCTTCAAACAGTCCATCCATTGTTTCTTTGGTCTTCCTCTAGTTTTATAGGTATCCACATTCATACTCAAAACATTCTCCTACCTGTATTACAAATTCTTGCGGTCGGCGCAGCATGTCTTCTTCTTTCATACTTCTCTATTACTTGTCATCTCAGCAGTCACCTCCTTTCTAGCCATATCATCCTTCAAACAGTCCATTCATCGTTTCTTTGGTCTTCCTCTACTCTTATAGCTATCCACATTCATACTCAAAACATTCTCCTACCTGTATTACAAAATTATTGCGGTCGGCACAGTGTGTCTTCTTAGTCCATACTTCTCTGTTATAGGCCGACCGCTTTAATGAGTCCCCGCGAAGGTATCAATTTAAATGGAACATTCTGAAGGTTGATCACGTATTGGTTCAATTAGTATCGTAATACCTACGTGGGTTATGGTTATTTTAAAGCCTGTGGGTTCTTGTTAGGACTTTGTGAATGCTTAATGTGCCGTCGATGGGCAACGCGGAGACCTCATTAAAGCGGTCGGTCTATAGTCGTCATCATTGCTGGAACGAAGTAGAAAATTAAAAATTCTTTATACTTTAGGTCAATGAACTGATTTATGAATCCTGATTCCCAAAAAAAACTTATTCTTAAGCAAAATGATTGTGTTTACGTGAAATGTTTTTCTTTTATAGGAAATTGCTTTTTTTTCATTAAGTATGAAGTATATAAACGTGTTGTTGCCGACATAATCTTAAAGAAGATCTAATAGGGCGTAGACTTCATACCCGAATCTTTAGAAAACAGTTTTTCACCTTTAACCGCTCCACATGGTTCTACGTTACTTTTTCCTGAAAGGATGTTTAGCTCGTTTCAGAAAACATTACACAGCACCTCCTTTCATGCATGTAGAAAAGATACCTACTTACCTACTCGTATGCAGGTCGTATATGTGGGTTTAACAAACTATGGCTGCCGAAAATTTAAAAAGAGTTTTAATAGAAGATAAAGGGCATTTTAGCGAATATTTTCGGCCAGTGTCTATTAACAATTAGGGTGTTTAGTATTTCATCTGTGTCTCTGGGATCATTTGTTTTCGTCTTTGCAGTCGCAGCGGATTGGCTGGCAAAAAAACAAAGGCCATTTGAATAGACAAAACAATTGACAGCTGATTATATGGAATGGACTTTTCGTAACCCCGGGTAAGTTCGTATAGTGTGAGAGACATGTCTTCACATTATTCAATTCTATGTTGACTTTAATATTATATTAGCATTTAGCATGCATACACACCAGTGGTGAAGGTTCCATACAACTCGATTCCTACCGGCTTCCCTTTGAAAAATGGCACAGTCAGTATTATAGACAAATAATATAATCACAGTAAAGACATGTACCTACTCCGGCTTACCTCTTACAAAAATTAACCCTTCGCTACTGATACACACTATACTCAGACCTTGTTGTGATGTTTGCTTTATAAGGAACAATGTTATGACAATTAAATAGATGTTTTTGCGTCAATTCATTCTTGAGAGCCTAAATTAGTACCTATACAATATTTTTTTTTGTACAAATTATTATTCTTAACACCTATAATTGTCATTCTTCCAAAGAATTATCATACTTCTGAATATGCATAAACAGTATCCACACATAAGTGTAAAATTGAAACAGGTTTTTTTTTCTGAAGTTCACACAGTTTAGTTTCTTAATAAACTGGGAATTTCGTATAAAAAATGACTTTTCCTATTTTTTTTAAATGTTACAGCATCATGCTGAGATAGGAGCCGTTTGACCTCGTACAGGACCAATTTAGTTTAATTTACATCTTATTTTAAATTTTTTCTTGTTAACTTTTTATATAATTTTGTTTTATTGTTTGTTGTATGTAATTAAATCATTTTCTTAAGTCCTCTGCGAAACAAAAAAACACTTTTTCATTCTTTCTAAAATGCAGATTACATTAAGCTAGATTTAGTTTCTTACCATTTAATTTTCATTTCTACAGTGATAAAAATTCAAGTGTCCATCAATCAACCGAAATGCACAGTCCAAACGGTAAGACAATGAAAACAATTTATGCCTAAAACTCTTAACTGTTATTACCATAATTAAGTATTTTACCATCTTAAGTACGAAAGACATCACTATCAAAGAGCGACTTTGACAGTAGAATTTTAATAACACTATCAGCCGGTTAATGGTCCCCCAACTCTTTCGAAAAGCACTTATTTCTGTATAAAAGATACCTTAAAGCAGTTATCTTTGTATAAAAGACCCGTATCTTTAGTGTTATGGTCCCTACATTGTGGTGTTAGCTTTTGCACTCGTTGCATACACCGGTTTAAAAGTTTAGGTTAAAAATAATAACTGTTGGTTATAAAAGGTTAAGTGCAGTTTTGTTTCAGTCTAATGAGAGTTTCTGTTCAGTTTTAAGTATAATTTAATTGTAAAAGACTTCATTTGTAGTATTTAAGTCGGCTTATATTATACAAATATTTGTTGCCGTCGTCGTCGTGAAATTGTTATGAAAATGTTATTTCCCTATTTGAATCAAATTTTGTTATCAATTTCATGGGTTTTAGTTTTTATTTCGCAAGGAACCCTATTTTTTTTCTAAAATAAAAGTAGCCTAAGTTACTCCTTATAACAGCAGCTAACTGCCAGTGAGTCCCAAACAAACAGACAGACGGACACACAAACATTAAAATAAATGTTTTTTTTTTTGTTAAAAGTACTGTGTGCATGCATTCAGTAAGAGCTGTTTTGAAATTACAAACAGACGCTTCAGTTTTATTTATTTGTATAGATTTACATAAAATTTGTTTTATTTAGTGCTGTAGTTTCTCGAGTGTAAAAAATAAGTATTCTGCCAATTTTTTTCATAAAATATAATATTTTTTATATACTTATATTTTTTGTTTAATAATAAAACTGGGTAAGTTTTTTGTCTGCTTACATAATTAGCCAAAATACATGTTAATATGTTAGCTTAAATTTTAATTTTCTATGTTTGGCCTTCATTTTTCGTGTAACACGTGCTTAATTTGCTATTAATTTACATAATGTGGTTGAAAGAGACATCGACGCACTAACCATTACCACATGCTCTGTACATTATAGAGAATTAAAAAAAAAAATATCGCTATCTTTCAAAATAATCGGCTGTTTCCCATCGAATGTATCAAAATGTCTTTCACATCGTATAATGTTACAGCTAATAATGCAGCGTATAATGTTAAAAAGCTATCCCATTTTTCAAAGGCAACAACGCCAATATTCTTAAGTATTATTGTTTGTATGTTCAGTAGACGTAGATACAGACCATACAAACAACAATTAAAAAAAAAACCAATTTACTATTTTCTTGTTGTATCGAGAGCTCATTTAGTGGTAATATTTTTTCGTTCTCAATAACGTGGTACTGTGGTGGCTGGCCAGGGTGCGCCAGACCTGGTATATTTATGTACCGTCTTTTATCTGTCTTTCTTTCTCTTTGCTTCGTTGGTCTAGTGGCCGCAAGCGCGACTGCTGAGTTTGTCGTCCCGGGTTCGATTTCCAGGTCGGTCAAAGTGTTATTGGGTTTATTCATCAGGAAATGCTCAGTAGCAGCCATGGAGACTGAATTTGCTCCCGGTTGATGGCAATAGGCTCACCCCTATTAAATGGGTGTATTAGTACACCTCTGCCTTACCCTTCGGCGATAACAAGCGTGATGTTATCGGGGTGACAAGTGTTATGTTCTTTCTTGGATGGACTTCCTTCTACTTACCTCAAAAACAATATGATCGTGAACACTTCATTATAATTAGTTTCACAATGTACTGTAAAATGTATAGTAAATAATTATATGTAATAATTAATCATCACGTGGGAATACACGCGCGAAAAATGAATAGCGGTTTAATTAAAATACTTAATTTAATGATTGCGCATAATTAATGGTTTATTTACAGAAAGACAGGTTTAAATTACAACAATTTGAATAATTTTTATGAACGTAATTTAATAAGTACGTTACAGTTCGTTTGATACGATTATTTTATGTTATGGGAATATTTGATTTATATCACAAAGACTGAATAAATATTTAAGTGTTTAGAGATTTCCCTAATAGTACACCAACATAACTGGCGAAATGTGGGTGAACGTCGAGCAAAGTGTTATTGGGTTTATCCATCAGGAAATTCTCACTAGCTGCCTCGAAGTATGGATTTGCGTCCGGTTGATGGCAATAGGCTCACCACCTATTACATGGGTCTGAAACATAACTTGCGAAATGTGGGTGTACTATTAGGTACAGTCACGAGCATACGTACTATTGTAACTTGGAGATAGGATCTTATTCATAAAAATATGAGTTCCAGAATACGTGTTCGTAACAAAATGAAATATTAATCAGAACAGCAGGAGAAAAACACTTTTTAAAGTTGTTAAGTATATTGGTGCTCGTGACTGTACACCTCTGCCTAACCTTTCGGTGTTAACAGGCGTGAAGTTATTTTATATTCATGTAAAAGTTGTAGGGGTAGGCCGCCCAGTGCTCATCAACATACTCCATTGCTTGGTCCACGTTAATTAACACTAGAAACGGCATATTTACCATTTTTACTGATTTCTTTGAGTTCCCGATATTTCGGCGCAGTTGCAAGTACCATGATGACGGATAAACTGAAGATAATGATCTGATGATGATGATGATCTGATGATAATGTTAGTGACCATGATAGTTTAAAATCTTACAAAATAATTACTGTAAAGAACCTATCCCTACAACTTTTCATGAATATAAAATCCTCCACTACATCCATCGATTCATTCCGCATCGCGAGGGTTGCTAAACACAGTGTGTCTTCGCGCTTCCCTTCATACTCTTCAACGGATTCCGGTCACGGCCTCGGAATAAAATCTATATGCTAGACGTGTCCCGCTCTGCATTAGATAAATGCGATAAACACAGATTAGTGTGGCTGAACGCGGACGTTGTCGGCGCCTTATTTTGGCGGTAGTTTTGGAAAAAGTTTGGCTTTGTTTGGTGTGTGAGCGGCTGTTGGGAATGTATGAAAGGTTATTGTTTTTTTTTCTGGTGTGTTTATTACATTGGCGGAAGGCTGTTGAATGTACAAAAAATGCTTTGACGAATTTCGAGGTTACGAAGTTTTTTTATTATTATTTCCAATGAAATAATAATAAAAAAACTTCGTTTTACTTCGTTCTTACTTCGTTCGTTGCGTTACAGTTTATGCCAATGCATAAACTGTAACGCTTGGTAAGTCGACTTTAATGTATCTCAATACTCTGTTTCTCACTTATTCTTGAAAGAATACGTATTATTAGCCAGCCGTTTACTTGTTGTCCACTAAAATATAAAAATACTATTAAAAAATATTTACTGTCAATAAAAAATCTGCAGAATTTCGTACCACAAGACATATATATGTCGGGTATGTCAGGATTTATTCCGATAGGCTCGTACATCATGTGGGCAGACCATGGGTTTCATGCTATGAAAACACACTGGGTGCGATACACTGTTTCTAGCAAAACTAACGAATTACATGAGATTACAACTTAACACAATAACACGGGGCATAATGAATCGGGTACAGTTCCAAGACGTCTCAACTCCGTTGCGATCAGACATTGAGTGTGGTCCTCGAGTTGGACATCAGGGCTCCATACAAGCACACCGTGTGGTGGGTAGACTGGGTAGTAAGTCGCGTGATGTCACCATTGCATACTGGATACTATATATATACAGGGTTATTTGTATAACACCAACAACCTCGCAGGAGTAGATTACTAACATCATAAACAACAATATTTGTTCTGCAGCTTTTCCGAAAACAGACAAAAAAAAACGACTTTTCATACAAAACTCGATCAGCTGTTCGGACATATGTATGGAGAGTTGATTTTTTTTGTCTGTTTTCGGAAAAGTCGTAGAACAAATGTTGTTGTTTATGATGTTAGTAATTTACTCCTGCGAGGTTGTTGGTGTTTTACAAATAACCCTGTATATATTTGAAATTAATGGAACCCCACAAAAAGTACTCAATGATATGTCTCTTGGTACTAAATTCAAAATTAAAACGATTGATTACATTTTATATAGGTACGTACGCTTATCGAATACATACTGAAAATCAATATGCTTAGCATTGCTGATTATTCAAAATCATTTGAAATTCAAGATTCCAAATCAATTTGATATTAACTATTTGTGCTCATATTGTGATAATCACTTTCCAAAACGTTTGTCGCGTCTATAGACCTAGCTAGAAGATCTATCTGCCTCATCAGGAGTCTAACTACTTTTACAAAAGCAAAACCAAAAAATTATAAAACCTCATTTCGCATAATACGATTTTTTTCGTTTTTAGAAAGTGACAAAACTCAAAATTACGACGAATAAAGCTAAATACCTGAAACTACTCTTAATAACATGGGCTATCGTGTAGTGAATAAAAAAGTGACGATATCGAGCTAGAAAAGGACGAACACAAAATGCAAATTTCGTCTTAGGCCACTTTTGTTCTCTGGGTGATTTGAATCTCATCCAGTCAATGTCTTTTACCATTCGACATCCGCGCTCCCTTCGTGCGTCATTATTCTGAAGTATACTTCTCACGTCGATCCCCACTGCAACGCATTATAATTATTCAGAAAGTTTTCTACTAAACATTAGTATATGGGGAGATACTGTAGGGGCGCTATCAAAGACATCTTTTGTGAACCATCATTGTGCCTACTTACTTTCAGACATTAAATATAGTCTGGTAAATATCTGAGTTTGATGTAAGTGGGTGCTTAGGGAGAAAGCTGTCGCTCTTGTACCTCAGTGTTTTTTATATAAAAGGAAATGTTATAAACATTTTCATTTTCACGACGGCAAGTCATCATCTCCCTAGCGTTTTCCCAACTATGTTGGGGTCGGCTTCCAGTCTAACCCGATGCAGCTGAATACCAGTATTTTACATGGACCGACTGCCTATCTGACCTCCACAACCCAGTTAGTGCTGGGTAATACGATAACCTTTGGTAAGACTGGTTGTCAGAGTTTCGGGCCACTGACTACATGTTACGACTGTCAAAGATCTATAAAAAAATTATTCACTGAAGGAGTTAAATAAGGTTTATATGGATATCGTCAACTTTGCTGACGGGAGATCTCATAAGGCACACGTACAGTCCATAATAATTTTGAAAGATTTTGACTAGAGAAAAATTAAGGTAACGTGATGGTATACAGGGTGGAAAGGACACCGACGCACATACCGTTAAAACGTATTCAATTAATCATTCTGAACCCCACCAAGTAGAAATTGATGATCGGTAATTTAAAAAAAAAAACAGCTATTCCATACATTTTGACCGTGTAGGCATTGCTCTTTTATGGGAAACAGCTGTTTTTTTTTTAATTACCGGTGAAAACTTTCTATGTTTAGCATAGCATAGCATAATCAACCTATTAATGTTCCCACTGCTGGGACGCAGGCCTCCTTTCTATGAGAGGGAATGGGCTATAATACACCACGTGGGCCCAGTGCGGGTTGGTAGATGTCACATGTCTTCGAATTTTTGGTTCTAGAACATGCCGGTTTCCTCACGATGTTTTCCTTCACCGTTTTTGAGAGCAGTGGTGATGAAATGACTTACACAAAGTAAAGCGCCTGGCTGGGTTCGAACCCACGACTTACTACTCGTAAGTCGGGGTCTCCACCACTGGGCCACCGCTGCTCTCGTTCTATGTTTGGATCAGAATAATGTACTGAATACGTGGTAACCGTTTGTGTGTGGGTGTCCCTTCTAAAAGTTTACTATACAGGGTTGTATAGTAAGCTTTTTAAATTATTCTTTAATCTTGAATGTTCATACAAACTTTACACATTTGTGAAGTAATTTTGTTTGCCTTTAACCCAATGCCTTTGTTTTGTATAAATTGTTCAAGTAAAGTCAAAACAACAATAAATTCAAATTAGAGGTTTGTACAGGCTTACCATTTAAAGCCATATTGCTCTAGAACATTTCGTAATCAGGACAACAGGCTTAGTCGCTTACGTCATTTTATACCAAATAGGTACCTAAACAATTTACGTAATTACATGGTCATTTAATTGATCCCTTGTATGTTTGTACGCAGCTGTTCTTTGTTACAGAGTTAGAATATCTAAAACAGCCCGAAGTCTAGTTTTGTGTCCAGATGATGGCAACAGGCTCGCCCACATTTGACTTAAACATACTTGGCGAAATATGGGTGTAATTATTATTAAACGTTTAATTCAGATTATAAATTATCTATAGCATAACATAAATAATTAAATAAATAAAAATACAATAAAATCATAACAAAATACACAATTATTAATCACTATCAAATTCAATAATGTTGTATAAAATCGAAATACAAAATAAATAACAAGACATTCACATATCAAAAACTAAAAACCTTAAATCAATCAAATGGCGAGCCGGACACGTCACTATCATCTCTGTAAGGCTTGCCCTAGACACCACCAAACTCCTGCGCTAGTTTGCCGACATCTAAAGTACCAACATTATGCTCATCCATCTCTGTTGGAAGGCCTCCCACTAGGTGGACCGATGACCCGGTAAAGGTTGCGGGGATCCGCTGGATGCGAGACGCACGGGACCGGTCAATGTGGCGACACTTGGGGGAGGCCTATGTCCAGCAGAGGATGTCTTTCGGCTGAAATGATGATGATGATGATCTCTGTTGGATTGGGCAATCAGCACGTGAGGCAATCATCTTCAAGATACCGTAATGTAAGCTCACTTCTGCCTAGCCTTTAGAACAAAATATGCGTGATGTTAATATCTAAAGAAAATGAAGCACATTGACCAATAGGATGCCTGTCCAAGATTGACTATTCACTTTACATGGATTGGTTGCATGAGAAATGAAACACCTTGTTAATCTTTTGAACGCCATTGTCACATATACGTGACACGAAAGCGCGTGCCCTCTACGCCAAACGACACAAATATGTGACAAAATGGTAGGTGAAATTGTGGCTTGGCGTGGAGGGCACGCGTGTGTTTATGCTCTGGCGTGCTAAAGGTTAAAAGTTGCCATTTTTTTCTCTAATTATGAAGTTTTAATTTTCTATGAATCATGATTCTTCTAACTAGGAGGAAGAGCTCGTGGCTAAATAATAACAGCCGCTCGGGTCGAACTTTAGGTTAAGCCGTACTTGCCTAGGTTGGTCTGTGGATGGGTGACCGCCCATTACATACCGAGTTTCCTCCGTGCCTCGGAAAGCAGGTTAAGCCGTTGGTCCCGGCTGTCATTTGTCGATCTTTGACAGTCGTTAGGCAATCAGTGGCCCAAAAAGTCTGACAACCAGTCTTACCAAGGGGTATCGTATTACCCAGTACTGACTGGGTTGTGGGGGTCAGATAGGCAGTCGCTCCATGTAAAATAATGGTATTCAGTTGCATCCGGTTAGACTGGAAGCCGACCCCAACATAGTTGCGAAAAGGCTAGGCAGATGAGGATGATGATTCTTCTAACTACTCTATTTTCATTATTACTAGCTACTAGCCATTGCCCAAATAAGCACAACGCAATTAACTTAAGGACAAGCAAATCACTCGTTATGTGGTTTGTCGCCATTAAATTATATTATGTCATCGTATAGTACGTGCTTCGACCGCTACCGATACCCCTCGCACTTATAAGGATTTCATCTTTAATTATACCCGTGAAGATAGAAGAGAAGGCCCTTGAATAGGCTAGTTTGTTTTTGTTTTAATCAAGATCAGATAGTGGAAACTAACTTAGAAAATGAAAAAGTTGGTTATTTCCGCTGATTCATTATTTATTTAACAATTTATGTACACACTAAATACAGGAAAGAAGAAAGGAACAGATAATAGTACAAAGGTGATGCTTATTTCTAAAGAAATCTCTTCTAGCTTACCTGCGAAAGGAGATACTAAAAAGAGTTGTAGACATAGTGTGTAAAAGAAGAAGAGAAAATGGAATACATAAAACGTAAAGCAGAACTATTTAAATATAATAATACAGGAATATACTAACATAACAATACTGTAAATACAATAAAATAACTAATAATAAATACTTATGCAACTATGACGAAATGGAAAGATAATGTTCTTTCACTCTTCTTTTGATAACTGCAACTTTATTATTTTTCAGTCTATAGTAGTGAAGTGCTGGTCATTGGCCTTACCAATTCTCGTTAATTATGATCCAGCAGTTATCAGCCACCCTGCAAAGAACATCGCTCCACCTAGCCAGGCGTCTACCTTTTGTTTACTGCCCACTGCCACTTTAGCTTGCTTATAACATCATGCCTTGTAAGTCCCGAAGGGTTAAGCAGAGGTGCACATAACAAGTACACACATTTTGCGAGTTATGTTTACGTCCCATTTAATAGGGGGCAAGCCTATTGCCATCATCCAGACACAAATCCAGACTCCGTGGCTGCTACTGAGAAATTCCTGATGGAAAATCCCAATAACACTTTGCCCGATCCGGGAATCGAACCCAGGACCTCATTCTCAGCAGGCCCGCTTGCGGCCTCTAGACCAACGAGGCAGTCATATTATCTATTATAAATATTATTTCCATGATACCAATTTTCGTCTTTATCAATGTGCATAAGGGAAGTAACTCTAAGTCAATGTTTACTAACTACCCCTCAAGAACACGGACAGCATAACATTTCAGAATCTTAACCGAAGTTCGCGACGTGACGAGACCACGCCAGTTCCTAACTTCGAGCTAGTTAAAATATGAATGACGATAGCGCAGCACATCTATGAATAGCTACATGACACTGATATCAGCTCAAAGTTACAGTTCCAGTCAGCAATGGAATATTCATGTCGTAGTATCCGACTTCGTTGAAGTTGAGACTGCATTTAATTACATGCAGTTGCCATGAAGTAGTAAGAGAATGGAGTGCACTGCGATGCATTTCTTTAATTTAGAATAAATGTTTGCGTTAAAAGAAATGGCTCATCACTGGACGGCTGCTGATGTTACCTTAATTTAGGCCTGTTGACGTCTTCTGTTAAACTATATCCTCATGCTGGTCGCTTACTGTGCCAAGACAACTTTATTGGTGTAGTTTTGTGATAGCAAAGAGTTGTTTCCAAACCAGTGTAGCCCGTCTTGTGCCTCCTAATTCGATGTTCTAATTCTCTATGACGTTAAACGTTGGGTCACCTATGCTGCCGTTTCGTCCCGCCGGCCGTACACATATTTCTTCATTTACTTCGTACTCCACGCAACTTGCAGTAGTCACCCACAGGTACAAACTTTCACTTAATAACCACCTGCTCCTTCAATTTAATTGAACAGTTGTGTGAATGCGAGTTTTGATCCTTGTTTGTAACTAATTAATATTTAAGGCAGTGGCTTATTAGTCGATTCTTGTGCCTCGAGAATTCAAACAGAGTTTATGAGACGCCATGATGAGACCGTGGGCGAGGCGTAGGTGTCTTCAATGTTCTTAACGAAAGTCTTATGGCACTTTCAAATTGCCTTGAACAATTAAGGCTAATGATTGGTGTTGTTTATTGAAAATTATTACGAAATGTGTTTTGTTAGAAATTAATGACAATGATGGTTGATCTGGTGGCTCAATGTTTGGGTTTTATCTTTCTGGGATTATCTTTGAATAGATTTGTGTTTAGTTTGTGCTGATGATTTGTGTCTCCGATTGCTTATAAGTTTGTTCTGATGATTTGTGTCTCTGATTGCTTATAAGTTTGTGCTGATGATTTGTGTCTCCGATTGCTTATAAGTTTGTTCTGATGATTTGTGTCTCTGATTGCTTATAAGTTTGTTCTGATGATTTGTGTCTCTGATTGCTTATAAGTTTGTGCTGATGATTTGTGTCTCCGATTGCTTATACATTTGTGCTGATTATTTGTGTCTCTTCAACACCACTAACAAAGAATCGTAGTGTTGTTACTTCGCTAATGAAAGAAAACGAATAAAACTCTCAGTTTTTCATTTGTACATTGCGAAGAGACATAAAAAGTGTCTGTTCAGTTTTATTTCAAAAAGACTAACGGGTAGTGAAGCGACTCGACTGAAAACGAAATTACATTTGACGTCAAACACAAAGATAAAACAGTTATCCTAGCGAATCACAGTAGAGAACGTAGAACATTGCCCATTTGCTAAGCGGAGCTAAAACTGCAAGTTTTTCATGTTTTTTCTTATAAATAAATGTAGTGCATTCGTAGAGTCGAGGAATGGCTCTTTTATGATGTGCCCGCTTAAAGCCGCGTCGGTGTTTGTGGCGTCGAGTTATTTTCTCACGAAGCGGGAACCGTCTTTGATAGTTGCGCATTCTGACGATGCGGGTGTAATTGTGTGACTTGCAACTTGACGGGTTTGAGTTTTACTATGAATTGGAAACTCGAACGTTGCGAAGAATGAAATGTAGTGTCTTTTGTCTCAATTGTGTCTCTTTCTGAATATGATTTTGAAGCATACGATTTTTATTGTTATTAGAACTGTGAGCAATCAAGTGTAGCTAAAGTAAAAACGAAATGAAAATCTATTTTCCAACTAAAATATTCACCGTAAAGAAGACAAAAAGCTATTCAATATTAAACTAATTAATCTTACCAAAGCCTCTTTAATGTAGACCTTTTATAAAATCTTTAGAGCTTTAATTAAGATAATGAAATGGCCTCCGACTATTTATTGATGCTATTGAAAAGTGTGGATTTATTGGAAAAGTGTAAAACAAAGGATTTTAACTTCTTTTCTTTACTTTTAATGAGTTATTTGAACGTCAATGAACGCTTTTGCTAGAACATCTTGTTTTATGGTAGCAAGTATACTTGCTCCAACTACTAAGTTACCACAAACTGTCAAATTTTCTCATTCGATTTAAACTTAACCGTCAACATTTTATGGTTTAAAATCATTTGCAGAAATTTGACAGTTTGTGGTAACTTGTGTGCTGGCGAGCGTGCTTTATCCATAGGCACTACGCAGGTTAAATATTTAGTTTTCAAGTTGCAATTATGATATGATTTAAAACTTTTCTAGGCTGGTTTCAGAGAAATGGTGATGGACTCCGTAGCATGGACCTAAAACTAAATGCTTATGGTAATGGTGTGATTGAGAATGCATAAACATGGTTTTTAACTACGTATAAAGGCCTAATTAATATCAACAGGTTTGAACTCAGCCAAGAACTTCACTTTGTGTCAACATCAACCAACCCGCGCTGGGCCCACGATGTGGATGTCAACCCACTCCTTCACATATAGAGGAGGTCTGTGACCCAAGTCCCAACACAAGGACCATTATAGACCGATAACGCTAAACAACAACAGGTACTGCTTTTGGTTGGGTTTCTTAGACATGTTAAGAGAATAGGTTTAATGCTGTGGCCTAGAATTACAAACAAATGTGCTGATCATACAGGGTGTAAACAGACCCTTCACATAGCGGTCAACCAAGTATTCTGTACATCAAACTATTTTCAGCAATATTTTTTTGCGTAAGTAACTTTACGCAAAAAATATTGCTGAGAATCGACTTTTTTTTTGGGTGAAAAATCACGTTTTATGGTAGGACTCGATGGAAAGCTCTCAAAACATTGTGCTGATGGATGGATTGAATAGTACGGGGCTCGTGGAGATGTTTCAAGTAAAAATCTTACATTAAAACACGTATTAAAAAAAAAAACTTTAAAAAAAATCAGAACTTTGACCCCCAATATCTTCGTAACTAGAAGGTTCCCAGGTATGGTCTAGAACAAAAAAATGATCGCAAAGACGGGGCGAACAAGTGCCTTTCGGATATGTTAAGGGTCTATTTACACCCTTTATGGCTGCTCTAAAAGTCTTGGGTTTGAGCCCGGTTGATGGCAATAGGCTCGCCCTCTATTACGTGGAACCTAAACATAACTGGGTTGGGTGTACTATTAAGTACTCCTCTGCCCAACCCTTCGGGGATTACAGGCGTGATGTTATGTTATATGCTTTAAAAATATTTCATAGTAGTAGGGGTTGTGCTACTTCAGACGGAACCAAATTTCTTAGCAGCCAAAGCAAAACAAGTGAATAACTTCATATTTAAGTGTCAGAAGTTTCTTACACCATGAAACGTAAGTAACTATTATGAAGATGGAAGCTAACTTGGTATGAATTCACGAAACTGTTAACAAGAAAGATAGAACTGGGATGTACAATTTGATTATAAACTTTAAGGTTGTGAAAAACATTGTTCAGCGAGGCGAAAATCGCGTGATGCCGAAAAAAATTAGAGCAACTAAGAATCTATCATGAGGTTGTCAACATGTGGAAAGTGGTCTTTTGCTATAGGAAATTGAATTAAAATCTAGATGAAGATATAGTTACTTTTGGATACGACCCGTAGCTGATTGTCTTTCTCCCTGTTCCCAATGTAGTCCAGTTAGACATGCGTCTAATCGCGGGCGTAGAAATCTGAATGTCATTGGTACAAGGTGTTGTCCGATACAGCGAACAAATTACTACAAAACCTATTATTAATATTTTAGGCTACGTTTCCACCAGAGATGAGCGAGGATGCGTAGAGAGGGATGTGTGTGAAACTAACTACAACTACTACTAACTATCTCTGGTGGAAACGCAGCCTTATACTACGAGCTTACCACGGCGTCGCGCGTCGCTGGCGAGTAGTTAGGTAATTTTCCCATGAAATAAAAGGTATCCTATGTCACGACCTATGTCGTGAAAAAACTGTGTCCAGATTATAAACTATATGTGTGTCATCCAAATTCGTTCTGAAGTCTTTCCCGCTATATAGCTGGAAAGAGTAGGTATCAAACATCTATCCATTCTCACATATCATTATCTGCCTAGCCTTTTCCCAACTATATTGGGGTCGGCTTCCGGTCTAACCGGATGCAGCTGAATACCAGTATTTTACATGGAGCGACTGCCTATCTGACCTCCACAACCCAGTTGGTACTGGGTAATACGATACCCCTTGGTAAGACTGGTTGTCAGACTTTTTGGGCCACTGACTTCCTAACGACTGTCAAAGATCTACAAATGACAGCCGGGACCAACAGCTTAACGTGCTTTCCGAGGCACGGAGGAAACTCGGTATGTAATGGGCGGTCACCCATCCACAGACCAACCTAGGCAAGCACGGCTTAACCTAAAGATCGACCCGAGCGGCTGTTATTATTTAGCCACAAGCTCCTCCTCTATCCATTCTCACATAGTTTTGCATTTATAATAATAGTAACAAATAAGAAAGATTATTTTGGCTGATTCTATGAAGTAATTTCTCGTGAACCTTAAGCCAGCACAAGTAGCCTTATTACTTACTAGTATATATTCCTGGAATTCTATAAAAGAAGTAATAAAGCTATTGTAGTTTGACGCCTCTGCTTCATTTTTTAATCAAATCTTTCGGTACTTAAATATTCTTATAACACTATTTTTGGATCAGCAGCGATTCACGAAAAATTTGAACAGCTCCTTAATGTTTCTCTACAAGACGCCGAAATAAAACGTACTGCTAGATTTTCATCTTTTTAGGAGGCTGAGAAGAGCGTTGAAAATTCCAGCATACGCTTTTGTTTATGTATTACATGCTAGTGTTAGCGACATTGTTGATATCGTAGGTATTGAAAGTTCCCTTCTTTCCCAGGGCTGCGGGACTGTTCGAAAGAGATACCGTGGCCCTGCAACACAAAGGGCAAAGAAGGAACATGGATGGGTTTTATTCAGTACAAGTCTGACACTCCCTTCCGCTCCGCCCAGAGTGGGGGAGGTCATTTGATGACTTTCCATCCGAAAAAAAAAAAAGTTCCTATCTTTTTCAACCTACCGTTGCGTTGGTAGCTATTGTACTAGGTACCTACCGTACGATGCCTAGCTAAACCCATTAAAAAAATTTCTTTTTCAACCATACTGAGGTTGCCCAGGAACCGATTATGTTCGTGTTGTTCGACGTAAACTCCGGTTCAAGTGATTCAACAAGCGACAGCCGTGTGAACCTACAAATGAAATTGTTCCATTAATTGAAACTTAAGGTGAGGTCAGTCTGTTTGGGTCGGCCGACAATGGCTGGTTGCTGACAAATTCCGACCAGCCGACATTCCCGGGATACCCTCGCTTTTAATTGCAAACTTAATTGCTTTAGCGAAAATTGTTCTAGAACAACGTAATTTTATTACGGATAATACAAAAAGAGTATTTATATTTCCCGTTTACGATATTAAATTAGACGGAATGTAATGAGACGGTGTAATTTTAAACAAATTAAGGACGAGATGGTTTATTGGAGAGGTAATTGTTTGCTCGTGTTATGAAGAGATTATGAAGTTAAGAGAAATTCCTGTCGATATTAAAATTAATAACTTGTAGATACCGAAAACTCTTTCAACTCTTCAACAAGAGTTACAAAGAGGTTTAAAAGGAAGGACAGAAACAACTTTTGTCACGTAAATATAGAAATTCTTATAATAAACGGTGAAAATAGACCCTTAACGAAGCCGAAAGACACCTGTTCTCCCCGTTACGAAGATATTGGGGGTCAAAGTTCCAACTTTATCACAAGTTTTTTTTTTGGAATACATTTTTTTAATGTAAGATTTTTAATTTAAACACCTCCACGACCCCCGTACTATTGAATCCATCAATCAGCATAATGCTTTGAGTGCGTTCCATCGAGTCCAACCGTAAACGTAATTTTTCACCCAAAAAAAAAGCCGTTTCCCAGCAATAATTTTTGCGTAAAGTTACTTAGTTTGATGTACAGTATGCTTGGTTGACGGCTTCGTGACGGGTCTGTTTACACCCTGTATTTTCAACACCATCATCTATTTTTCAGGAGTACTTGTAACTGTAACGGTGCTTCATGAACTGCATATCTACATATCCACCGTGATGAAGGCATCATGAGAAAAAAATTGGATAATTTCGTTATAACACGAAGAAAAAAATGTCCAAGACGAAGAAGAAGCTTAAGTATTTGCGGTATTAGACATATCGTACTTGTTTCTAATGTCTGGGGGGTTACTATGACGTCTTAATGCAAGAGTAATTCCAGTGTGGCAAAGAGACAGAGCTATGCAGGTCGTCGAGCGCCATCTCTTTCCCACACTGGAATTACTCCTGCTTTATGACGTCATGGTAGGCCACCTGGTTAAGGTATTTTTATTGTTGAATTTTCAAATCTACAAGTTGAGTTGAGTTTCGAACTATGTGTTTTGTGGCAAACTTAATTCTAGTGTTCTTCAACTATTGTATTTTACTAAGTTTGAGAATTTAGAAAGGATTTCGATAAAATGTAGTCATCATCATCATCTGCTTAGCCTTTTCGGCTTCCAGTCTAACCGGATGCAGCTACCAGTATTTTACATGGAGCGACTGCCTATCTGACCTCCACAACCCAGTTAGTACTGGGTAATACGATACCCCTTGGTCAGACTGGTTGTCAGACTTTTTGGGCCACTGACTACCTAACGACTGTCAAAGATCTACAAATGACACCCGAGACCAACAGCTTAACGTGCTTTTCGAGGCACGGAGAAAACTCGGTACGTAATGGGTGGTCACCCATCCACAGACCAACCTAGGCAAGCACGGCTTAACCTAAAGATCGATCCGAGCGGCTGTTATTATTTAGCTACGAGCTCCTTCGATAAAATATAGTATTGAGCACATTAGTTTGTTACTCATAGAATTGTTTGTTATATCGAGTTACAGAAAAGGCTGTATACAAAGTACTTTACAGTTATTTTTTTGTAACAGCTTGTCTACAAAACTTTCAAAATGTTTTCCAATACTTTCAGCCCGAAATTAAAAACAAAATTCTAACCCTACATTTTTACTAAAAGTCTCTCGAGACCCGAAACTCGTTAATTTAAAAGGGATTGTTGAACTATTGCCCTCAACACACTTTAAGTTATAAAATGTTATTTGAGGCAAGAAGTATTCTGTTTTATGTAATACTTTGTATATTTGGTAACCTATTATAAGTAATTGTAATCGACTGCTGAGCATGAGGTCCTGGGTACGAATCGCAGCGCGGGCAAAGTCTTATTGGGTTCATCCATCACGAATTTCTCAGTAGCAGCCACGGAGTCTGGACTTGTGCCCGGTTGATGGCAATAGGCTCGCCGCCCGCTTACATGGGACTTAAACATAACTGGTGAAATGTGGGCGTACTAATGGGTACCTACACCTCTGCCTAACCTTTCAAGTATTACGTGATGTTATCTTATGTGCTATTTCTAACAGTATCGATACCCAATCGTTGTTTGACGGTACAAATCAAACGAAACAATAACCGAACTCCTACGCTAAACACGAGAAAATAACTTCATTACACAGCAATATTCAGAACACAGATTAGACAGGGACTGGAAGACTACTTCAACACAATGCGAACGTCAAGAGCTCTGTTGCGACTTGCGAGCGACAAACGCATACGTCACGAAGACGGTAAGCAGGCACCTGCACGTAATTGAATGAAAATATCATTGTAGAGCTTGCATCTGACCCGCCACGGAGTTTTGCTCTGAAGCATTTACATCACAAATAGGATGCTAATTACTCAAAATATAATTACTTCGTCAACGAGCGACTGATCGTATACGATCTATTACGATCAGTCGCTTTAGCCGAAATTGAATGTATTTGCTTCACCTTTGTATGTACAAACAAAAGTTGATCAACACCCTCAAAACCGAACCGCGTTGACTCGACGCGACAGTGAAAGGTGCACTTTCTTTTCTTTCTCTCATAGTCCGATGGGACACAATCTGAGAGAGATTCCTCGCAGAACCAGCGCCTTCATGTGCTTTCAAAAGCGCGGGGGTATCACACCAGTTAGCCCCTCTCAAGTTAATATCTGCGTTACCAGTTAGCTCTCTGTTAAAATCTACTCCGTGGTTCTGTTAGACGTCGGGCGTGGCGTCAGAAGCGCGATGCGTATCAGACTTACATGGTGTAATCAACGCGGAGCTTGCAACCGGCTGATGTATCGTTGTCTTAACTGATCTTGAGTGTCCGAATAAAATTAAAGGTTTGTTGTTAGGTGTGGGAGGTTTACACGAGATTTTAGTTTAATGTTATTGCTTAATGATTGAGGAGCTCGTGGATAAAAAATAACAGCCGCTCGGATCGATCTTTAGGTTAAGCCGTGCTTGCCTAGGTTGGTCTGTGGATGGGTGACCACCCATTACATACCGAGTTTCCTCCGTGCCTCGGAAAGCACGTTAAGCCGTTGGTCCCGGCTGTTATTTGTAGATCTTTGACAGTCGTTACAGGTAGTCAGTGGCCCAAAAAGTCTGACAACCAGTCTGACCAAGGGGTATCGTATTACCCAGTACTGGGTTGTGGAGGTCAGATAGGCAGTCGCTCCATGTAAAATACTGGTATTCAGTTGCATCCGGTTAGATTGGAAGCCGACCCCAACATAGGTGGGAAAAGGCTAGGCATATGATGTTATTGCTTAATGATTCATAACTTTTCCCATCATTAACACTGAAAACGGGATATTTACCATGTTTACTATTTGTTTTGAGTTGTTATCCGCGATCATGGTGTTTACAACAACGGCGAAATATCGGGAACTCAACACAAATAGTAAACATGGTAAATGTCCCGTTTTTAGTGTTAGTGACCATGTTACATGCTACTTAATAAAAATAAATTAATAATAAACCACGACACGATAGAATCTACATTTGTACTGTACCGTTAATTTGGTGGGATTTTTTTCTGATTATCTGTATTATCAAAGAGTATCCAGTAACAGGGTCATTCAGTTACCTGTTACTGGGTGTTACCCAGTTGCATAGTTGAGGTAAGTAATCGCTGCAAGTAAAACACTGATATTCAACTGCTTGCATACTTCAACGTGATTGGGAAAACTCTACTTTCTGAAACAGGAGTATTTTCCCCCTTGATTGCTTGCTACAATTACCATGGCGCAAAGGGGAGAGATAGACTTCGGCTGCCTTGAACTTCACAGAAATTGCATGCAATACAGTCTCAAACGAATTGACTTTATTAAAATTTCTAACCCCAAAAGATTCGTTTCCAAGACTTAAATGCAACCTGCAACCAAATCTAAAAAGATCTAGGTGCATCGTGAATGCAAATACGTCAAAGAAAACTTTATTCGCTTGCTTCTACGAGTAGTAACGAGGCAACAAGGCTGTTACCAGAGGCGTCTGGCGCTTGCCGTAAATTGAGAACTACTGCGATTTATCTAGATTGAAATCTTTCGTACCAAGTACGTACTTGGACTTTTTTTGGCTTCAGTAACTGGTACAGAGTGTCAATGTTCGTTTAATGGCACAATCTACATGTTCTGGAGTGGCGACCGCGAACCGGAAGACGTTGCGTTGAAAGGCCTCCCACTAGGTGGACCGATAACCTGGTGAAGGTTGCAGGGATCCGCTGGATGCGAGTCGCACGGGACCGGTCAATGTGGCGACACTTGGGGGAGGCCTATGTCCAGCAGAGGACGTCTTTCGGCTGAAATCATGATGATGATGATGTGAAAAATGATATGGCTAGAACGGAGGTGACTGCTGAGATAACGAGTAATAGAGAAGTATGGAAGAAGAAGACATGTTGTGCCGGCCCAAAATAAATTGGGGTAAGGTCAGGAGAATGATCATGATGATGCTTATCAGGGTTTGCAGATAGCACACATTTACGTGTCACTGTTAATGAGTGTGAAGGCTACATAAGTCATCATCATTATCAGTCAATAGCAGTTTACTACTGGAGATGTCTTTCCAAAACCACTCCAAAGTTGATCAGTATATCCGACCTCATTCATGACTTAATCTTATGACAAGTCACTCCAGACAGAGGTTGATCGAGGCAAGAAAAACCTGCTCCAGTCCATTTATAGGCAATTCTAGCGTGGATTGAAAATGTGACATAGTGACACTATCATTAACACACTGTTTCTATTAAACTAAGTAATTACTTGAAATTACACTTTAACACAATAACACGGGGCACAATGAATTGGGTTCAGTTCCAGGACGTCTAAACTCTGCGGCGATCGGACCTTCAATGTCATCCTCACCTCGAGCTGTAAACATCACGGCTCTGTAGAAGCACGCTGTGGTGTGGGTAGACTTGTTAGTAGGTCGTGGGATGTCACCACTGGCGTACTTGCGATTGAATTGGTACGCCAATGATCGGATCCGACATATGTATATGTACACATGACACCAGCGTACCCAGATGCCAGCACACTACAGGAATTGATGAACACTGGTGACAGCGCTAAATGCGTAATAATGACTAATTACTGATTGCTATTGACACGCAATAAGAAGAAAACTGCTTTCCATAGAAAAATAGACTTTTTGCAAAACAAGGACATTTCCCTCACGCTTTCATCTTCATCTTTATCTCCAGATACAAGGCGAGCTGCTGAGCTATCCGCCACAAGCCTGAACTTCACCGACACAGTTCAGACGTACCGCACGCCGACTAAGCGTTTTATCGTTACGTCGCAGAGCTGAGCTTGCCACGTTTATTGTACATTATTATAGAGGAAACAACGTCTTTATGAATACACAGTGTGAAGTGAAGATGCATACAAGGTGTAAATGGACCCTTCACGAAGCCGTCGACCAAGCATTCCGTAGATCAAATTAAGTGACTACATAAAATTATTGCTGTGAAATGACTTTTTTTTGGGTGAAAAATCACTCCAATAACTCCGTAACTAGAAGGTTCCCTAAGAAGGTTACTAGATGTTATTGTGCAGAACAAAAATTATATCGCAATCACAGGGAGAATAGTGCACATTGGCTTCGTTGAGGATCTTTTTACATCCATTAGAGATGAGGACTTTGGTACATGGTAACTTTTTAAATGAAAACAGGGAAACAGCACCAAACATTTTTGTTGATGCTTTATTTGGGCCTACAAAAGTGGCATGCTTTCAAAGCTTTTCGTATTACTATAGCTACTGTCAACAGGATTGACAATTGACATAACGTTTTCAGTAGCTTGTCTTATATGAATTATAAGAATAAATTGAAATTTTCCCGTTTTCCGTCGTCGTTATCACAGATATAGTCTTTTTTTTAATCGCTTTATCTAGGCTTTTTCGTAGCGTGTGGATGGCAAATTTTCATTAAAAAATGTTTGGCCCAAAATTCAGCTATCTGAACTCTGCTCGCTGATGCAGTCATAAGATCATCAAGTGCGCAGGTGTCAGGGTATGAAACTACTAACAATAATGCTTGCAAATATCTAGGAGTAGTTTTAAATCCTTATCTCAACAAGCCTTTTCACTAGTTGGTAGGTCTGCATTATGCTATAAATATACAACTATTCTTTTGTCTTATTTGTTTGTTTGAATACCATTCATTGAATAACTTCGCGTTTGTGGAGTGACATGTTTCGCAGAACACAACAATACCATTCGACGAGAGAGTGGAGTGACACGCACTGTTACGTCAAATGTGAAGGTACTATGGTGCGGTAAAAGGTGTTAACTTATTTTGAAGAAAACGGGATATTTACCATGTTTACTATTATTTGTTTTCAGTTTATCCGTGATCATGGTGCTTGCAATAGCGTAGAAATATCGGGCACTCAAAACAAATAGTAAACATGGTAAATTCTCGTCTTCAGTGTTAATGATAATGTTAGTGACTATATCAATTTAAAAACTTATATTTTGGTGAAGTAACTATACCTATAGCAGGAGTTTGCATAAATGACAGTTTTAGAAGATAACCGAAATAAAATTATAAATAATGAAATTCTATCCATCAAGATCTATATGTAATTCTGTGATTAAATAATTCTTTTCTCTTGGTTTTATACCAATAAACAATGTTATCTTTTTTTACTTTCTGCGATGAAATTACAATCCAAATTAATATTTGGCCGTCAATTTTATTATTTTCAATAAAATTCGCCGAAGGGTAATTGGAACACTCAGTTTACACTAGTTTCGATAACTGAGTGTTCTCGAAAACAATCATGGTTTAATAAAATATTGTTTGATAAAGAAAGATCGGAAAATTGGACATTGATACCGTTCTGATTTTATATTTAAATAGAATTGGTTGACGACATTATATTATGGTATCTATCATGTTGTAAATATTGAACAAGGAAATGAATGAAATGAATTAAAAACAACAGAAACATACACAGCACAGGCTGCCTCGTTGGTCTAGTGATCACAAGCGTGACCGCTGATCATTGGGTCCTGGGTTTGAACCCCAGGTAGGGCAATGTGCTATTGGGTTTTCCCATGGATCCAGGAATTTTTCAGTAACAGCCAAGGAGTCTGGAGTTGCGCCCGATTGATGGCAATAGGCTCGCCCCCCTATTTCATGGGACTTAAAAAAAAACATAACAGATGTGGGTGTACTATTAGTTACGCCTCTACCTAGCTCTTCGGGGATATGTAATGATGTAAATATACACTGGGCTTTTCGCTCGGGGCGATTTATAAAACTACAATGGGTGTAAAGAGGCCCTTAAACGAAGCCGAAAGGCTCTTGTTCTCTCCGTCATTGCGATATTTTTTTTGTTCTACACCATACCCGGAAACCTTCAGGTTACTGAGATATTGGAGGTGGACCAACTTTTTCACAAGTGTAAAAAATACAAGTTTTTATGTTATACCTCCATATCCCCTGTATAAAGGATGATTTCCACCAAACGGCTCGCATCGCATCGGATCGGAAAGGATTTTACAATCTTTAGAAAGAAAGAAAGAAAGAAAGAAAAAATATTTATTTGTCGCAGGGACATAACGTGCATCATACAAAATTACAAAAAATAAACAATAAACTATGAATTCAATTCATTTTATTTTTTCGTTCTTTAAACGATATTAAATCGTGTACACAGTATTTAAAGTCTATATTACCAAGCCACGCACAGCAGCTTGACCGCGGGCGTCTTCCGCTACAGACGATCGTAGACGAAAGTATGCTGCGACGCGCGATCGTCTTCGTTCGCCTGTCGTCACATCCGATCGGATGAAATTAAACTATTGGACTAGGCACCGAAACGGATATGTTCGCAAGCGACGATACGGAGACGTTCGGATGCGTCGACATCCTGCCGTACGCGACCGCCTGTCGCCGTATCCATTCGTATCCTTTATGATCCGATGCGATGCGAGCCGTTTGGTGGAAATTATCCTTTCATTAAATGCTTCTATCAGACGTTGGTGCGCGCGCGGACGGCAAGTGCGTGCTCCGTGTTAGTAAAAGTCTAAAAATAGTAAAACTACTTAAACTGACATAAAATTAGTACTATAATAAACTGAACTGTGCGGTGTATATGTGGAAGTGTTATAAAAACTCAAAGACTGCAGTGAACATTAATATAAAGTATCTTTCATAAACTCTATTCGACCAAATTATCAAATGTTACAAACTATAAAGCAGTGTTCAACGTGTAATAAATACCTAATACAACAAAAACTCAACATTATATGCCCTAAAAGTGTTAAAGAAGCGTTTAAAAGAAACAAAAAAGTGAAACATTATTGTACAACAAACAAAGAAACGACCTTTGGACTTCACTAAAAACATTTGAATTGAAAACTTCTCAACGAACTTTTTTTATGACACTACAGTATCTATAGCGTAATTTGGACATCATAGTTATCGCTCAAATGGCTCGGTGCGCTATGCGTTGACCTCTGCAACCGCTCTGTGCGACAAGTACCAAGTTCGAGCCCCGCTATCTGAGACCTCTTTTTGTGAATGTTTGATCACCAATTGTTCACAGTTGAATACGTGCAAGTGCCGACAGAGGGCGCCGGTGATATAAAAAAACATGGATTTAGATAACAACATTACACATCGGAAACCGCACAAATCGGGATCGCTGAGTAATTTGTCTGATATGACAAATGACGAGGATAAAACAATATTAGACACCACAATGCTAAGCATACCAGACAGTCTACAGAACTATAGCGACAATGACATGGTTAACGACCTGAACGAACAAATTAAATCACTTACAATGCAATTAATGAGTGCTCATCAAGAAATAGATGACTTAAATAACGAGAATTTCCGTTTAAAAACTGATCTACAAAAATCTTTGAAGACCGTAGAAACCTGTAAAAAGATTTGCATAACGCCTGATAGGAAAAAGGTCTCTACACCATCAGCTCGCAAAAAAATCTCTAAACAACAAAACATTTTACCGAATATCTCAAATAATGAGTCCAAGACTAAAGAAACTCCTTCCAAAAAAATTAAAATGCTTAATATGGGAACCCAAACATCCAATTTGAATAACGACAAATCGACGCAAACTAATCAAAAGTCAATAGCAACTTCTCAAGTGTGTAAAATTACATCAGGAGAGGTATATGTACCAAAACGTAAAAACAGATTATCTGTAATAAGCAGCAATTGCACAAAGGGAACGCTGCCCTTAATCGAAGAAGTCTTCTCAAAACATTTTAATTTTTGTCATCATTTACTGCCACAAGTCACCACACCAGGCTTCCTGAACTCTCTTATTTATAAATTAAAAGATTTCACGATGAGTGATTGCTGCCTGTTTTTCATTGGAGAAAATGATCTGAACAATGGAGACTACTTGAATATACTTTACAACCTTAAAAACGTGATGAAAAATATCAACCACACAAACATTATTATCTGCGCTCCGACATACAAAACTGGGGCTCTAATTCACAATTACAAAGTCGATTTATTTAATAACCTGCTATATTTAGACATAAAAAACAATCAATACGCATACTTTTTCGATAGTAATCGCACCCTGTCACTTGAAATGTTTTCCAATAGTACAGGAAAATTAAGCAGAAATGGATGGAGGAACATTTTTGAACAAATCATGTCTAACATATTGATAGACTACAAATTATTCTACTCTCAAGACGATTTCAGAAACGACAATATTGACCAAACGCCACAATTCTCAAATAGCGTGATTGAAGACAAATCAACAGGAATACAAGACCAGTTATTTCTTTTATAAGCACATGAACATCATGCACCAAAACATCGCTGGACTTCTTAATAAAACCGATATGTTGACGCTGCATATCCAAGAGCTATCCGCAAAAAACAAAAATTTAGACATAGATGTTTTATGCATCACCGAACATTTCGTAACCTCAGGACAGCAATCTTTAATCAACGTTCCAAATTATAAGCTTGCAGCGTGTTACTCAAGAAGTAAGAAGCGAGGAGGAGCATGTATCCTTATTAAAAATAAATACGAATGTAAAGAGCTACCTAACACATCTATTACGGGTGTATTTGAGTATTGTGCTATAGAATTAAGTCAGCAGGGATTGATAGTTATTTGTATTTATAGACCACCGAACATGTCTTGCATTAATGTGTTTTTTGATCATCTAGATACCTTGTTAAAGAAAGTATGTACCAAGGCAAAAAAAATAATTGTAGTATGCGGTGACTTCAACATCAACACACTGAAAAAAAATAACTTTACATTGGACTTTGAAAATTTACTGTTGAATTATAATTTAAAGTTAGTGATTAATCAAGCAACTAGACCAAAGAGCAATACGTGTTTAGATAACTTTGCACACAATTCCAAACAAAATTGTATGAGCGAAGTAATCGACTTCGGTTTATCGGACCATACCGCTCAAATTTTAAAAATACCGGTAAGCAAAACATGTACAATAAACTCCTGGCGAATTCAAAAGCGTAACTTATCCAGAGAAAATTTAATTTTGTTTAAAAAGCACCTTCAGTGCCTATCTTTCTCAGAAGTACTTGAAACAGATGACCATAATGATGCATATAATAATTTTATAGATCACTTTCGTCTATTATATAACTTATGCTTCCCAATGCAATTAAAAAATGTTAAATCTGATAAAAAAATTAAATGGCTATCACGCGGTATTAGGATTTGTAGCAGAAAACAACGGAATATGCTATGGAAATACAGAAAATCACCTACAAGCGAGAACAAAAATAAATTTCAAAACTATGCACAGAAACTTAAAAAGATTGTAAAACTGACTCAAAGAGCCCAAAATAATTATTTGATTAATAGCTCAATAAACAAATCAAAATCATCATGGCAAATAATAAATAATAATAATAATTTAATTAAAGAACCAATTTTGCAAATTAAGGACGGAAACAAACTAATAAAAGTCCCTAGGCAGATTGCAGAATCATTTAATAACTTTTTTGTTGACCAAATACATGATGTATCCAGTAATTGTACGGGAAATACAGCTGCAATTACCAAAACCCGTAATTCTTTGTTTATGCAGCCGGTAGTCCCCCAAGATATTACACGTGTGATACAAAACTTAAAAAATAAAAAAAGTTTCGGATTCGATGGCTTCTCCACAGTTGCAATCAAATTTGTCTCTGATATTATCGCAAAACCATTAAGCCATATAATAAATGTTTGTATAAGCTCAGGTATATTCCCGGATGAATTAAAGACTGTGATCATAAAACCATTGCACAAAAAGAATGACAAGGAAGACATGACAAACTATAGACCTGTAGCTCTTATTTCAGTATTCTCTAAGATCTTTGAAAAAATCATCTATGAATCTATTTACACGTTTATAGATAAAAATGACATTTTATGTGAAGAACAAAAGGGCTTTCGAAAAAATAAAAATATCAACATGGCAATATTCGATCTCTTGAAAGTAATCATGAATAATGTGGATAAAAAAAACCCTATATGTGCAATATTCATATGACAAAGGCATTCGATTATGTAAAACATGACACTCTTTTAGATAAACTTAGCGACTATGGCATAAGAGGAAATGTCCTAAACCTAATAAAGTCATATCTCACGGATAGAAATCAGTACACAGAACTGTCGAGAATCTGTACTAAAACTAAACGTGAATTGAAATACCTATCGAGTTGCAGAGTAATAGAGTTCGGAGTTCCACAAGGCAGTGTACTTGGTCCATTACTGTTTCTACTTTATATTAATGACCTACCCCGTCAAATTCGACACCCAATGACATTATTTGCCGATGACAGCACTGCTATAGTCGAATGTATGAATGAGACGAATTACGAAGATGAAATAAACAGAACACTTAAAACAATAATAGATTGGCTTAATAAAAATAATCTAGTCATAAATTTACAAAAAACTAAAGTCATGCATTTTCACCAGAGGTTACAGCCAAAAAAAGTAATCGTTGAATATAATGGCCAAATCGTTGACACTACTTCAGTGACTAAATTCTTAGGAGTGCATATTGACGATAAATTGACATGGAAATCTCATGCTGAAAATGTATGCCAAAAACTTAGTAAATCTTCATACGTACTCTATAACCTCTCAAATAAACTAAACATAAATACATTAGTTATAGCCTATCATGGATTAGTTGCTTCATTATTAAGATATGGTGTGATATTCTGGGGCAATTGCAGTGAAAGGGAAAGAATATTTAGAGCCCAAAAACGATGTATTCGATCAATGACAGGTCTTAAGTTTACTGAAAGTTGTCAACCTGTATTTATATCCCTAAACATTCTGACATTTCCTTGTTTATATATACTAGAAGTTGCCCTATTCGTTAAAATAAATAAACACCTATTTACTTCAATGATTGACATAAGACAACGCACAGCACCAATGAGGTCCCAGTATAAAAACCAATTGTGCACAGGTGGTCATAAAACAGCCTTATTAAAAAATAGCATCCTTTCCATGGGACCGCTTGTATATAATAAATTACCTGAAAATTTAAAAGATCTTCCCATAAAAATGTTTAAAAAACAATTAACAAAACTACTGCTGGAGAAATGCTATTACACAATTAAGGACTTTTTAAATGACAAAACTATTTAGGAAAATGTTATCGATAAATGTACGTTGTCTTTGCAATTTCGAATGTTTTAAATTATAATAATGACATTGTTATTTATTTGTTGTTTTTTATGATTGTAGCTATATAGTTATTTGACAAACAGATTTTGACATTAATTATAACTGGTAGTAATTGTGATTGTAGTCAATGTTTTGGATTATTTTGACATTAAGCTTTTTAACATTACACATTATGACATATTCTTCATTAAATAATTTGCGAGAGATTTATATTAAATTCATTGATTATTTTGATTGTTATTGCTATTATTATTATTATTTTTTTGTTTTAGTCCGATCTGTAATTACATATTAAATTCGACTATGGCTAATAATGATCATATCGATAGCTGTATCTATAGTACTATATTTAAATTCAAACCTAATATGTTGCATGCCGTAAGGTAAAATGTATCGGGACACTTAGCAAATATTCCAACTTATATGTATACCTACATTATCAGCAAATAAATGATTTCTTTCTTTCTTTCTTTCTTTCTTTCAATGTTTTGAGTGCGTTACTTTGGGTTCTACCGTAAAACTTGATTTTCCAACCAAAAAAAAGTCGTTTCCCAGCAATAATTCCGCGTACAGTTACCTACTTAGTTTGATGTGCAGAATGCTTGGTTGAGGGCTTCGTGTAGGGTCCGTTTCCACCTTTCGGATCAAGGCAGACCAAACAACCAGCCAGCTTAAAAGCCACAAGTCCCTCATATATCCTTAATAACCTAATTCCAACAACAAACGAGAGCAAATTATTATTTTGCATTCCTCTTTCCACAAATCCTATCCCACGGAATTAGGTTCACCAAAAATTCGCGGCAAAGTTTCGGACGTTTCGAAGCACTTTTGACCCGGTTTTCCTCTAATCCGGACTGGGTCGGGTCGGCCTAATATTATGTGGGGTACCGCGGGATCTTGGCACTTTGTACTGACCACGTTATTGTGGTCGTCATGATGTTTGTGGTCGGCAATTGTCCGTGTTATGAGATGTGTGTCGTGTTATGTTTAAGTTCGAAATTTCGGTTTGTGTTGTTTTATTTATGTAGATGTTGGTTGTTTTCAAAGTGGTAACTTGTATTTTATTATATTATTCTTCTATTATATTTCTTGAAGGTTTTTTTTTTTTTGTATTATGCACAGACAAGTTCATTTGTTAGTTATTGCTGCTAGGCAAATTAAAAACCCAAATCATCGCAATCATCTGGATAGCCTTTTCCTAACTATGTTGGGTCAGCTTCCAGTCTAACCAGATGCAGCTGGGCACCAGTATTTACCATGGGGCGACTGCCTATCTGACCTCCACAAACAGGGGTTTTCCGATACCCCTAGGTAAGACTGGTTGCCAGAATGTTGGGCTACTGACTAGATGTAACCACTGTCAAAGATTTGCAAATGAGAGCCGGGACTAATGGCTTTTTTTTTTAACCCAAATGCAAAAAAAATAATGGTCTGCCGGTGGACAGACACAGAATTTCATAAATGGAGGCTAAAGAAATAAAGTGCGGTAATCTACTAATTTACCTAGATAGATATGTATTAAAATGACCTTACTTCTATCCATCTAACTAACTGAACCTAAGCAATTTCGTGCTACCTATTGAATAGACGTCAAGATATCAAACTAAAAATTCATATGCATCCATTCGGTATCATATACCCACCGAATACCCAAACTCATATCATATTCACGTTATACTACAAATACTCGTATACAATACGTACCCTTTGACCATCAGGTCGATTCGGCCTAGTTCCCATCTTCAGGTCAGCAACTACTTATAATGCATGACCGAAGTGCTATCGGAATACATATCGCCGAAAACCAATTTGTTTGACGATCCTTGTATCGAATTGAGCAGCTTCTACAGTCTAAATTGGTAGATGTTGATACATTGTAAGATGTTGTACGATTTAGATGTTGTGTGCTCGGATTTTTTGTTCAAGAACGACTTGGATTTTAAACTTATACTTTCACTTACGGGATATCTTCCGTGATTGTTTATTATTTTGAGCTCCCGATTTTTCGGCGCTGTTGCAAGCGCCATGATCACGGACTGGCAAAAAAAAAAAGTAAAAAGAAAGTAAAAAGAAAGAAAGAAGAAAGTATAAGTTTAGTTGTAAACCGTGAAAGCTGAAAACAGTGTTTGACTAGGATTTTGTTATTTTAATTATTAAGTTTCGATAGAAAGAATCTATACATAGGTCCTGTACTCTTTTTCATTTTATACTAACTTAACAAATTATTGCACTAGAACAGAGTGAGGTGTTACAATATTTTTTTATTCTTATAACTAAGGTATTCCTGGATCGTGTAGAAACATTTATAGTCAATAAACCAGGCATACATTTTTTTTCGGAATAAAGTAATGAGTAGGTCTTTCAGTTCACCAGGTTTAGGTGTTTCATCCACATCCTTCCCATTGCTAAGTAAACACCACCTCCACACCACCATTTCAACATTTAAGTATGGTCTTTAATCCATTCCAATACTTATTATGTGAGGAGATAAACTATATGAAGCAGAATACGGCCTCCGAGAATCTAGTCCAACGTGTAGAAGACCAACTTTTAACACATTTGTTCCCCCATCTCTTTGGGTGGCTAATTTAATTCATCTCGAACATTAATTTTACCTCGATTATGTCGAAAAATAGAATTATTCATGTGAAAACTTCACAAAAAACGAATTAAAGACTGCACAACGCATCAGAATGCAAGCTCAACGCTGCACAAACGAATGACCTGTTACTTTAATAATTATATTAATTTATGTATCGTCACGTCCTTCCCTCTTATGGGACAGCGAAACTTTAACTGGCCCATGTAGTAAATGCACACGTAAGCCGTTACGGGAATGTGTGTGTGGTCTTGCAGAATAATATGTAATATTTTGGTGGTAGAATGAACGGTAAAATTACGTTTTACCTTTTGACGGCATGGTTGGCGCAGTGGTTGAATGCGCTGCGTGTCGTGGGTTCGATCCTTGCACACGGAACAAGTATTTGTATGACCAACAGATAGTTGTTCCGGGTCTGGCAGTCTGTGTATGTGATTTTAAATGTTTGTGAACGCACCCACGATACGGAAGAAATTCCTAGAGCGGGGCAAAGTTAAAAAAAAAAGTTTTAATGGTTTTTCTCACACCTTCTCCATCTAGGTTATTATTTTGATGTAAATGTGTCATCATTAGTTCACACAATATTTTTGCGATAGACCTAATCCTATCTACAGCAAACTGTGTTTCTTGATTTACTATCAACAATCGCTTAAACTTACAGTTGCCCGGTTTCAGGAAAGAAAATAATCTACGAGTCAAAATTAAACGGAACTTGTTCAGTGATGTAATTGGATTCAACCAATCATATTTTTGGTGTTTTATTTTGTTCCCGAAATCAGACGAAATCTGTTATATACTTTAGAGGAGCTCGTGGCTAAATAATAACAGCCGCTCGGATCGATCTTTAGGTTAAGCCGTGCTTGCCTAGGTTGATCTGTGGATGGGTGACCACCCATTACATACCGAGTTTCCTCCGTGCCTCGGAAAGCACGTTAAGCCGTTGGTCCCGGGTGTCATTTGTAGATCTTTGACAGACGTTAGGTAGTCAGTGGCCCAAATACTCTGACAACCAGTCTTACCAAGCGGTATCGTATTACCCAGTACTAACTGGGTTGTGGAGGTCAGATAGGCAGTCGCTCCATGTAAAATACTGGTATTCAGCTGCATCCGGTTAGACTGGAAGCCGACCCCAACATAGTTGGGAAAAGGCTAGGCAGATGATGATGCCTTTATTAATATTCATGTTTAATAACGTTATGCTATTCGGGACATGTTACATCCAGCTGATATTATAGTTCAATTTCATCGAAAACTTCACCACGGACCAACACAAACAGCGCAAAATTGATTCTGTAAACAAAAAGATTTACTGTGAAACAATCGACCAACCGTGAACACTACAAAGAGCGAAGTATCAACAACAACACTATTGGAACAAATCAATTTCCCTAGAGCACGTAAAACTGTGCAAGGATTTTTTGGCGCGTGGCTAAAATGATGTTATAATAATAATAAAATCTTTATTTTCAGACCAGAGATCCATAACAAATAAATAATAAATAAACAATATGGCACTTACTAATTAAAAAAAGATATAAATCTGCGTCGTTGCTCTGCAGAGAACGGGCCAGCTCCAACTCCATCCTGAAGACTATAGCAGGGAGGTATGATGACTTCCCGATATTTGGGACTATTGTTCGTTGATGCATCTCGAACAACAAGCTTGTGTCTAAATTAATAATAAGTTGCAACTAACATAGTTTATAAGTTCCTTTTAATAACCTTCTATGGATGTTGCTTGTCTGAAATAAAAATTATTTTATTTTAAAATCGGCACTAACTCCGCCATCTTGTTTTCTCAATATATTTATGAAAGTTACGCCTGTATTTCTCTGATTTATTCCACCATGGTGTAATTACAGTACACCCACATTTCGTGTTATGATTTTAAGTCCTATGTTCTAGGGAGCGAGCCTATTAACACCAACCGAGCACAAACTCAGACTCCGGACGGCTACTAAGAAATTACTAACGCTAAAACCCAATAACACCTAGATCGGTCTGGAAACCTCTTGATCAACCGTAGAGCTTGCGACCACTGAGGCATTCAATACATTTCACAGAACAATTTCATAAATGTTTACCCACAGCGCCACCTTGTAAACGTCATTTGAGCGCCAAAACATCCTTATAGCTGTGTATTTTACACAGCTACAAGGATGTTTTTCATTACATCTGGAGTCACTTGACCGAGTTCCAACACAAAGGAATCTAACTTTTATCTCTTTAAGAGAGGCATTTATTGCGGTCAGCAAGAAGGTCTACAGATCAAAGGAGTACTATAAAATATCTTGTTGAAAGTAGAAGCGTTTAAAGGCTTCCCTTGATTTATTTGTTCGAGATGGATGAGGCAGATAATTCTCTTGTATCTGGCAAAGATCTCGGCGTTGTAAAAAAGTTAATTGTTGGCGTAGTTTTGAATATGGTGTACCGGAATAATGTTTTGAAAGTTTGATTGATGATTTTGATTTGTATTGTATCTACGAGTTGTATTTGCTGTTACAGCTAAATATAAATTAACATGTACGGAGATCAAAAAATTGAATATATTGTAATATGTGTTTTGTTACTTGTGTATTTCTAGTGTTGCAAGCTCTTTGGTTTATTATTTTTAGTATTAATTGTGAAAGTTAACAGCTAGCTGGACCAAAGATATTAAAAAAAAAGCTGTTTGGGCAGACTGGCTGTATAAGGCAGAGTTTAGAGTGTTGTGGCAGCTTGGGAGAGGACTATGACCAGCTGAAATCTGCGATAGGCTGTGAGTTGAAGATTTCGTTAAAGCACGTACACACAGATACATTCATCATCATCTACCTTTTCCCAACTATTTTGGGGTCTGCTTCCAGTCTAACCATGCAGCTGAAACCCAGTATTTTACATGGAGCGACTGCCTATTTGTCATCCACAACACAAGTAGTACTGCTAATACGATACCACTTGGTAAGAGTCTTACTTTGTCAGACTTTCGGGCCACTGACTACCTGTAACGGCTGTCAAAGATCTACAAACGACAGCCGGGACCAACGGCGAGGAAACTCGGTATGTAATAGATAGTCACCCATCCACGGACAAACCGAGCAGCTGTTATTCTTTAGCCACGAGCACCAGGCACAAGTACGTAGATAAAGAATATTGTAGTTTAAATAAAACAGTTTTGGATGCTTCGTTCTTCTTACTATCACAGTGAAAGATTTTCAAGAATAGAAGCCATTTTGTAACAAGTTGTGTCTGAATTAATCAACGTATGAACAATGCATCCTCTTAACGGGTACATGACTTATCTAAAATTAGCCTCTGGTCGGCATTTATCACCCACAAACCGCTAAACGATCCATTTCCTTAGGAGGATGACTCTTGTAAGTCTTTGTTACTTGGTAACTGAGGAAATGATAATTTAGAGCTCGCATAGCGAGTGCGTAAGTCGCTGACACATTCTTTGATAATTTCAGTACTTACTGAACATACCATTTTAAAATGTTATTATACTTTTATTATCTAACAGGGATACTATCACCAAAGAGTGTTCAGGGGTTACGTTTGTAAGGGATTCATGATCACAAATGAATTGTAGGATTTCACCTACATCGTTTGATTAGGTTTTATGATGATAAAACTATTGATAGTATTACTCTCGGCGAGCTTATCCAGATATTGCACAGGATAGAGGTTTAGAAGGAGAAAGGGGTGGCCTTTGCCCAGCAGTGGGATACTCAATAGGCTAACAAAATAAAACAAAAACTACTTATTATAACTTAACCACTTCAAGGAGATTACTTGGCTATAGTTAGTTTTGGTTACTGCGCCTACACCTATATCAAACTTTAGATATTCTGTTTAAAAAATAAATGTTATAAATTATAATTCACAAACCAAACTGATTAATTACTGAACTCAAATACCAAACATTACGGTTTACTCACCACATGACAGAGTACATAAAGTAGTAGCAAATTGAAATATCATTGTTTTTCACGCTAACTTACCGCCGATCCAATCAAATGACCCACTGATCCGGGTTATTATAAATCGGACGTAAATACCTTTATTTATTTACTAAGAGAATTTATTTCGAAGCTAACGATATTAGAGCTAAGTTGTGAGATGATTGATCGTGGTACGAGGTTAGGTAGCCTTGTTGTGATTGAATTTCAGACGGGTGACTATTCTTGGTAATATTATGATGTGACCGTGAGGATCTCGTGGCTAAATAATAACAGCAGCTCGGATCAATCTGCAGGTAAAGCTGCACTTGCCTAGGTTGGTCCTTGGATGGGTGACCACCCATTACATGCCAAGTTTCCTCCGTGCCTCGGAAAGCACGTTAAGCCGTTGGTCCCGGCTGTCATTTGTAGATCTTTGCCTGTCGTTACAGGTAGTCAGCGGCCCGAAAGTCTGACAACCAATCTTACCATGGAGTATCACATTACTCAATACTAATTGGGTTGTGGAGGTCAGATAGGCTGTCGCTCCACGTACAATTCTGGTATTCAGCTGCATCCAGTTAAACCAGAAGACTACCCCAAGATAGTTGGTTGTCAATAGCTAAAAACGCCGTCAATTGTAATCTTTTTAAATTGGCAAGTTAAACAGTCTATAATGGCCTCACTGCTGAGACACAGGCTATCTCGTGCGTGAGAGATGGCCCTAATTCATTATATGGACCCAATGTGGGTTGGTTGCTGGAAGTTACAATATTGTCTCTGAAATTTTAGGTTTCCGGGTATGTCTCCCGGTGTTTTTACCCGACTGAGGACCGTAATGTGTTTGTCAGCCTTTATATGTATGTTTGTTCATTTGTGGTACTTTAGAGACCAAATGCGTATGCCGATTTTGATGATCAATCGATTTATCTTAATCTTGCGAGTGTCACTGAAGACATAATAGTTATCAAGTTAGTAACTTTAGATAGTAACGCTTTATTACATTACGCCCCGACTCCACCAGAGTGGAGATGAGCGGAGCGAAAAGGAGATGTGCGGGAATCGACCAATCATATTGGTTGACATCGCATCGTGTCTCTCGTCCCTCCTGTGATTGGTTGTATCTTGCACGTCTCCTCACCGATCGCTCGGCTCCGTTTTGGTGGAATCGAAGTCTTGGGGCAATAGATATGAGACCTGCAGGCCAAAACAAGGAATCATTACCACAGACTCACTACTGCTTGGATATTGGTATTGCCTAGAAATTGGGTTGCGGAGATCAATAAAGGCAGTCGCCTGGCATAAAATTCTGATATTCAGTAGCACCTGTTTGGGCTGAAAGCTGGCCCCGATAATTATCGTTGCGTAAAGTAGGCAGATAAGACAGATGACCTGGGTACTAATTTATGTACAGCTGGTACAAATAATAAAACTTTAGCCCATTTATATGATTTAATAAGTTCTAAAATACGTAAAGACTTAATTAATTACAATGCTCGTACTTTTCCTTTTATTTAGACACCGATGTTGTCAACTTAAAATGAGATTAATGTCTAACTAAGCCTAGGCTGAAAGTCAGTTCGGTCAAAAAAGTTAAATCTAAATAAAAACAAATATATTGCACTAAATAAATTACTTTTATAAACTACTTAGAATTAATTTGTTTTGTGACCGATGTCTGAATGACGTTTTCGCATAATTTAGTTCAGTTTAATTTGTTTTCTTGTATTAATATATGTCTGCTATTAATATCTATTAAAGCTCCTTTGTGAAGGGTTTATTTTAAGAGAGTAATACAATTTTAAATAACTATAAAATTAAGCCTTGATTACTTGCTTCGCTGGTCTAGTGGTCGCAAGCGCACCTGCTGAGCATGAGGTCCTGGGTTCGATTCCCAGGTCGGGTAAAGTGTTATTGGATTCTTCCATCACAAATTTCTCAGTAGTAGCTACAGATTCTGTATTTGTGCCCGGTTGATGGCAATAGGCTCGCCCCCTATCACATGGGACGTAAACATAACTTTCGAAATTTGGGAGTACTATTAGGTATACCTCTGCCTAAACCTTCGGGGATTACAGTCGTGAGGTTATATTATGTTATAATTATGATTGGATATTAATTAATGTAGATCGTGGCAGGTGGTGTTCTGTTTACCCTAATGAGAAAAAAACGTATTTTCATAGATACATATATTTAAAAAAAAAAAAAAAATATTCAGATAACTTGATCCATACAGTGAAATTAAAATCAAATTAAACTAACATTGAAGTGAAATCAGTATTAAAAATAAAATAAATTAACATTTAAAATCAAAAAAATAAAATAAAATAAATTACCATCAAAATTAAAATTAACATTAAAATCAGAATTAAAATAAGATAAAATTAAAATTCATTCAAAATTAAAAAAGATAAAATAAAAAAATATAATATATTAAATAATATATATATTTTATTTTTTTATATAATATAATATATTTAAATCGCAGGCAGTACAGATTGATCGATTAAAAACAGTGATGGTATCAGAATTCGTGATTATCGGCCCTTATGAGGTTTTTGGTATTGTCTAGGTAGGTACTTTTGAAATCGCTATAATTTTCTCCGAGGTCATCGTTGTCGTACAGACGCCATCAAGCTATCCAAAACTGTCAAATTTTCTCAATCAACCTTGAACTTAATGCTTTAGCGTTAACGTTGAAAATCTATTAATGCAATTTGACAGACTGTAGTAGCTTGATGTGCTGGCGTCTGTACATTAACTTTATTTATGTAAGTATTTTCAGTCTATTACTCAATGACAAATTATTCGAAATTTCTAAGATAAATAAAACATAGTTTTATCATCTAAAGTTACTAAGAGCGCACCTAGGGACAAGGCTCCAATTACTCACATTGTTGTAATATTATATTAAAGTGTCACAAAATTCCTCAAACCCATTTGTCACGGGCCCTTCAACTGGTGTGCTCACCCCTTTATTAAGACATTTAATACTTACATTTGAACCAATGAGAGGGATTAGTTCGGACTTGGTTTAGTAATGTGGTGGCAAAGAGTAAGTAATGTAGAGGTGATTTGGAGCGACCTGTATTTTGCCTATAACTGTCACGTTTGAAGCGATTTACACACCTGAATCATCCTTTAAGTCAGTGAGTCTACCCGTCATAATAAACAACTTTCCCAAAAAAATCATATCTGATTCTTGAATAAAGGAATCCGTGAAGGATGCAGGTTTTTGAATCGCGACCCTGTTATTTTAGTAAATCTAGTTTTCAATATAAATATGGCGATAATATAATATACAGAAACAAATTAAAGTATTGCTTAGTGGGGACTTGAATCAGCATTAGGCCGGCGCAGACGAGGGACTTTTGTCCGCCGGATAGAAATGCCCGTCCGTTTCTTGGTTGTTGTGTTGGTTTTTCATCTACTGGTTGACGTCCATTGGTTGTTGCAAATTGTTCGCGGACAATTTGTCCCTCGTCTGCGCAGGCTTTTTGTTGGAGGCTCACGACTTTATTTTCACCTAACAGTATGATTTGTGTCAAAACTAATTGCTAACTCTTGCATTTTGAAAGTAGGTCTTGCATTTTTTTTCAAAGCTTGAACGTTGACTTGAATGTCGCATCTGCAAACGAGTACATTCCATACTCTCTCTCCCATACTCTGAGTACATTATCGAGCATCTCCACGCAGTCGCAGTTGTAATCCTTTTAACGCCGATGCGAAAATTATTTTACATATCGTTTTGTGTTCTATTACTATCACATAGAGTCGACATTTATTTATCTACATATATTTGTGAGGTCCTGTAGGACACAGATGTGCAAGCAAGTGTCTGCCTTGATTACACCAACGGAATACGTATCTAATTTGTGTGCAGTACTATTGGTATCGGATCAGCTGGGCTTGTGAGCTTGTCACAAGATAATGGATTTAAGAACGTTCACTGAATACTTATTTTGCAGGTTTGTTTTGCGGGGATTTTGACGTGAATGGGAATTAAATTATGCATTCAATGTAAGGGGTACAGTGTCTTTATTTCGTACGTGGTACGTGTCCCAGGGTTTGGGTGTCTGAATTAAACGGATTTGTTTTAAGTAATTGGAAAAAGGCAAGTATTCGTTGAGAATTGGGTATAGCAAGCTGATCGTTCTGAATTCTTTTGCTTTATATTATTTTGAAAATGTTAAAACTGATAAAAATTACGTAAATTACGTCCATAAGTTATAATTATTAGTTTTGATGTTAAAATTGTTACCAAATTCAATTCATATTTTAATTGCGCACAATTTAGTTCAACTACCAATGACTAATAAGAAATATATCTTCGAGATATAAAATGCCGTTCTTTTACGACTGTTTGAAACCGAAATATAGCGTATAAACGGCGATAACTGTGTCTTATGTAAGAGATATTGTTTAAGTATACCTAATGACTTTATCTTTATGTTAGAAATATATTTTTATTACTAAAAAAGTAATGGAGTCAAATATTTTAACAAATCCATATCGGTTAAGTGGTTCACAAACTTTCTGAGTACAATTTTCCCAATGAGGCCACTTGCCGGAATCCATACAGAGTAATTATTTGGACAGATATTTCTTTACTTGCTATAGACCAACCGCTTTAATGAGTCGCGAAGGTATCAATTTAAATGGTATATTCTGAAGGTTGATCACGTATTGGTTCAATTAGTATCGTAATACCTACGTGGATAATGGTTATTTTAAAGCAAAAAACCTGTGAACCTTGATGGGGCAAGGCGGAGGACTCATTAAAGCGGTATGTCTAAAGTCTTAGTATTTATAAAAATTAATCGCCTCTTTCAACCTGAGAATTGGAATCTCAAGCGGCAGCGCACCGCGAGGAGGTGTATGGCTGACGGGTTCCTATGGAAAATCAGTCGCTAGTGCGAACCACTGCCGGGCCTGGCTATGGCTTATCTGGGTACAGAAGGCACTGCCCAGATGGACTTTTTATTTCCCCCATACTCGTGGGAACAGAATGTATGAAAACCAAACCCAAAATTTTTTGCTTGATTTTGTTCTTACATTTTCCTCTGTCAACCATTGCGCTATCATTTACTCATTTATTTTTCTTATTATCTGTTTACAAACTCATAGAGTCCAATTTTGACAACAGCAGATCCAAAAATGAGCTCTTCATGCTCGACCTAGACTCTGGTCCAGAATCTCGTCCCAATTCTGTTAAACACATCACTGAAACATTAACAAATTAAAGATCTCTACAGAATATCCTGCAAATTCCTGAATCAACATACAAATTCCTATTAAAATTTTATGGAGCATAGCAAATATAATCGTATTAATAGGCTGCGTTAAGTAAATTGGTCCATAATTCCTACTGTTTTCGAGTATTATGCAAATCGCCTTGAACTAATTCAATCTTTTGTTGGCTCGTAATAATTAAAGTCATTTGAATTTATATGCTCGTAATCCGTATGCTCTTGTTCGCATACATTTGCTTTTAGCATTGTTTGTTTGTACCGTTTTATCGTTTTACCTGCAATCGTAACGTTTCTTTATCCTTTTAAATTGATCGGTCTTTTTTGTTTGTTTTTCATGCGGATTTTCTCTGTACGTGTGTTGTTTGGTTTAGTTTGTTACGATGTTTTTATTACGTGGCGTCTCTTTTACTTCTTTACGGGTTTAGTCGTTGTTTACAACTATAAGAACGGATTTTACCAATGAATTCGAATGCGATCAGAAAATGTAGATCGCGTTAATGAGCTTTCAGTAGATTTAAAGAAAGAAAGAAAGAGAGAAAACATATTTATTTTCACATGCCACAACTGCAAACAACGTAAAATAAAAAACTGAAATCTAAACAGGAAAAAAAAAGAGATAGAAGAGATATAAAAAGAGAGACATTTAATAGCAATAATGTCACTGACAGCTCTTGAACACTGTTTAAATGTGCTAAACACGTTCATTTTCCTTGCTGAAAATCGCTCTAAGACGATTTCATTTGTTTCTTTTGTGATACTTATGAACATTCTGGCTAAGCTAAGTATACATGGTGTGATGTAGATAAAAATAAATAAATGATAAATAAATTTTATTTATTTGTACACATGAAAAAGAAATACATAACACACAGTGAATAAAGTTCTACAGTGAAGACATATTATATATAAATATATATAATTAAAATCAGCTGCCGTTTTTTGCCAAAGTCATGGAGCGTGTATAAATGCCGTGTTCCGGCCTTATTTAACATAATATAATAACCAGTTTCGCTTGATCCTTATCACTGGTCGACACAATTATCTGAGAAGGTGTCTGGACACTGTACATTGGTGTTATTAATTTAGAAGTGCTAGCAAATTTTTTGTAGGAGTCTTGTACTTCGATTTTATTTTAATAATTTATACTGGAATAATAATTATTTTGAATTACACGGTTGTGGAATTAAACAAGGTGTTTTAACGCTATAAATTATAAAATTAAGTTTAGTTTCTTTATAACCTTGTATTGTTTTAAATTTATTTTACCGCAGCTGTTTTCAAATCTAGGGTCGTAATATTTTTATAGTCTACTTAAGGATTTTACGTTTTTGGTCTCGAATTACCTTTCCACTAAGTTAAAAGTTCTAAAAACATTTCAAACATTTTTAAAAACTTGTAAGTCTAAAACTCCTTACTTAAGATTTATTCAATTTGTATTTTTAGTTAGCGTTAAAACTTTATTAGGTGGATGGTATGATTGAAATACTTAAATCGTAGATTTAGAATAGCTCGCAATAAGATGGTCTACATTAACAACACACAATCTTTTAATCTAGTAGCTGGGTTCTGGAGGAGTTCGTCGCTAAATAATAACAGCCGCTCGGTTCGATCGCTTGCCTAGGTTGGTCCGTGGATGGTTGACCCATTACATACCGAGTTTTGTCCGTGCCTAGGAAAGCACGTTAAGCCGTTGGTCCCGGCTGTCATTTGTAGATCTTTGTGAGTCGCTGCAGCTCGAAAGTCTGACAACCAGTCTTACCGAAAGGTAGGCAGGTTGAAAGGTAGTCTGATAGGCAGTCGCTCCATGTAGAATACAGGTATTCAGCTGCATGCGGTTAGATTAGAAGCCTAAAAAAGGCTTAATGTTGATGAATATTTTCATTGACCGAAAATAGACTATATTTTGTTCTACTAAAGTATTATTTTTTTTACCGTATTGTCAGAAAACTATTTTTGTTTAACTAAATCCACGACTGATTTGCGTTGTAGACTTTTTGCGAGGAAATGGAAAAATCACTGTGACAGAACCGTCACACGGTGCGGCCGCCACATTTTATAAAAAGTTTGTTTTATTTATGGTCGGTACAGAGTAGAACTTTTATTGATTTTTTTTTGGCGGCTGCAGGGAACTTCAAGCGGCGTAAATATGGAAACCTTTGTGGAAACTATATTTACAACCCGTTTGGGGTTGAAACTCCGAGGTCCGAGTGCTCATAGCCTCTTTAAGGAAATTTCGAAACGCCTAGTTGACGCTTCCCATGACCCAAGGGCTGGCTGTTACCTTGGCCAGAGGCTGTGTTGCCATACAACGAGGCAACGCCGCCAGTCTCTTGCGCACATTACCAGCTGACAGCGTTGAGGAGGACTTTTTCGATGCCCTTTTATAGTTTGTTGATAGTTTTTAATTAATAATGTAGTTTATGTATAGTTAGTTTACTCTACTTCATAAATATTTTTTTTTTAAATCTAAAATAGCGGTACCTAAAATTGTTATAGAAAGTGCGTTTTGGGATAAAGTCAGTACTGACTTTATCGTTCAAAAAGTGTTGATCTTGAAAGAAATATCATGAAAAACGACTGCCTTGTTAGTCAAGTACGCCTGTTGAGCACGACGTCTTGGGTTCGATTCCCAGGTCAGGCCAGGCCAAGTTTTCCTTCAGAAATTTCTCAGTAACAGTCACGGAGTCTGGATGTGGACCGTTTGATGGCAATAGGCCGCCCCATATATCACATGGGAATTAAACTCAATATTTTGATTTTTTGTCTGATTTTTATTTTTAAACATAAAAATCATCGTATGATCGTTGTTTAAAAATGTTCAGTTCAAATCTGGACAGTTCCTTACTGATCTAAATAAAAACAGAAACTCAAACTATGCTCTAACATTCGTTAGAAATAAAACTGTATCAAACTCATTTATAGACCCTCTGTGGTCTAAATCAAAGTTCAGTGAGCACAGTCGGGGTCTATATGATTTTATTAGCAGTGAATCGAGAGGTCTAATCTAGAACCGAGTGTGTTTTGTTTCGTTTAACTGATTTATTCGTATTTGGGGGCTGAGTTGAAACAATGGGTGGTGTTTTGTAATTGTGATTATTGTTCTTTATTCAAGCAAATAAAGAGTTTTTAGATTTTTTAAATACCTAGATGCAATTCACAGGTCAAGCTGTGAAATTGATTTAGCGTTATGACGCCCAACAGATGCAGACTTATGAGTCTGCCTATATTTTTATTTATTACTATGTCCATTATTTACAAAGTACAAACAGATCTAAAATAATAATAAAAATATGTACAAGTATCATCATCACCTTGTTCCATGTTATTTGGGGTCAGCGCAAGTATCAAAATAAGGAAAGAATTACAAGGCATCAAAAAATTCGTTCACATCAATGTCAGTAGGAAAAGTGCCCAAAAGACCAGCCCTCTGGTCACGTGAAGAGTCGACCAACCAGTGGGATATATTCAGAAACACTATGCCCCAACTGGACACTGATCCAGACTCCGTGGCTGCTACTGAGAAATTTCTCAAGAAAAACCCAATAACACTTTTCCCGACCCGGAAATTGAACCCAGGTCCTCATGCTCAGCATTCGCGCTTGCGACTACTAGACCAATGAGGCAGTATCTTTAAGGCATAATAGAAGCATAAACTTATGAATAGTAATCGCAACTAAGTTGTTTTAATAATTAATTAATTCAACATATCAATGGTGCCGTAATTACTAGTTACACAGGCATTATTAATGAAGTAATATTACGTAACAAGAACACATTAATATTTAGTTAGCAACTAAGCTTCGTTTATGTTGTAATCTATTGTCGTCTTTAGATTCTAAATATCTCATGTAGGAATTATTTAATGTTCAATGCTTAGAATGTTTGTCGTACATACCTAAATGTGAAAATTAGAGGCTTCATACCTACTTTATAAAAACGGATACATTGTAAGTTTGGATATAGGGGGTAATCGTCGGAATTACTGATCAGATATTGAAAATTATTTTACTAATGGGAGGATATATTACATTATCCTCTAGTGTCATAGGCTGTAATAATTATTTATTAACCTGTGGAACAATTCCCGACTATAACGCGAGCGACGCCACGGGCAACAGCTAGTTTAAAATATTTTGATTGCTTTATTTCAAAGTTTAATCTTATTATTTTAACGGTTAAAAAAGTGTATGTTCGGGTTATTTTTTATTTTTTGCGGAATGGATATAAGGGTGTTAATAGAGTATTAACGAAGTCGAAAGGCACTTGTTTTTGCAGTCATTGCAACAATTAATTTGTTCTCGACCATACCTTTTAGTTACAGGAGATATTAACAACAACATGTGCAAATAAATGGTGTTAATTCACAGGGTTTAAAAGTAAAAATGGGGGTACCGCAAGGCTCAATATTGGGTCCTTTCCTCTTTCTAGTATATATAAATGATCTCCCCTATTTATTGAAAAACCAACCTCAAAATATGGTGTTATTCGCTGATGACACTTCCCTAATTTTTAACACCTTCACCGCCAAGCCCAATCTCTTAAAATTTCATTTTTTTAATAATGTATTTTTTTTGCTTAAATATGCATTTTTTTATATTTTTTACTCTTATATTTTATCCAGCTGTCACCCCTTTCATTTTTCAGGATTTCAGGAATGTGTATCAAAAATGATACACTGGCCTATGAAATACATTTCTCTGTTAACCAATATCGTAGGCCATGTGTATCATATTGGATACACGGTATGGTTTAGTTTATTTGATTATTTTATATTTGTTTCAGATCAAACACGAAGAAATCACAAATAAGGAGTTTTAGAAAAACAACGACTGTTGTGTTTTTCTATAACTCCTTTTTTGTTTTGTTATAGGATATTCTATAAAACGTAAATAACGTGAGTGAGAAAAGTGAATCAAAATGGACTACGAAAGTGACGACTCTTTGTATGATCCGGATTATTATCCAAGTGACGGTAATGCGACGGCTAGTTCGGAGAGTGACAGTGCTAACGAAAGTTGGAATCCACCTTTATCTTTTAGGCGAGCATCGACCTTCACTGAGAGTGACCTGCCCCCTTTACCTGAAGTTCAGAGGAGGATTTCTGCAAGAAGAATAGGTAATACAGATTTGGACGCTTATAATATGCCAAGTACATCATCTGCTACAATTAGTATGTCAAGTACATCTGCAACTACTCTTACTACTGGTAATAATGAGCCAAGTCTCTCTGGTACAACATCCGAGTGGCTAAAACAAAAACTCGACTCAATAGAGTGGCACATGCCTACTCAAGAAGGTCCAACGCCCATGGAATATACCGGGCCTATTTCAGGCTTCAAAGAAATATACTCAGGCATTCTTGCTAATGCTTCGCCAATAGACTATTTCGATTTGTTCATGACTAACGACATTATTCAGCATATTGTAGACCAAACGAATTTATACGCCACGCAGCAACTACTGTCAAATGATATTCCTTCAGGTTCTAGGCAACATGCCTGGGTTCCTGTTACCTTGGATGAAATGAAAAAATTTCTCGCACTCATTGGTTGGATGGGATTGGTGAAGCTGCCATCGATAAAAGACTACTGGCGCGTTCATAAGCTCTACAATATTCCATTAGCACGAACTGTAATGCCTAGGAACAGATTCGAGTTGATTCTCAAATTTATTCACTTCTCAGATAATACGTTAGCTGACGCAAATGACCGGCTTTACAAGTTGAGAGATATACTTGACAAGTTTATAAATAACTACAAGAAAACATACACACCGGGAGAAAAAATATGTGTAGACGAATCGCTGATACCTTGGCGCGGACGACTTTTGTTTAGGCAATATATACCCAATAAGAGTGCAAAATACGGTATCAAAGTATTCAAGCTATGTACCGAAAAAGGATATACTTGGAACTTGTCTGTTTACTGTGGCAAATCTAGAGACCCGCAAACTGAAGTCTCAGAAAAAACAGTTATGTCTTTGGCAGAAGAACTCTTAGATGAAGGAAGAACATTGTACACAGACAATTATTATACCAGTGTTCCTCTCGCCTTACGTTTGCGTAATAGAAAAACCCATCTAGTAGGAACTCTAAGGGCTAATAGAAAATATTTACCAAAGGAAGTGGTACAGGCCAAATTCAAGAGAGGAGAAATGGCTGCAAAGCAGAGCAATGAAGGCATAGTTGTTCTGAACTGGCGTGATAAACGCGACGTACGGATGCTTACAACGAAAACGTCTGCTCTTGAAATGGTGCCAAATAATAGCAGAAATACGAACGCAATGCACACAAAACCCAAATGTATAGCTGACTACAATAAAGGTAAATCTTCTATAGATATTAGCGACCAAATGGCCACGTATGGTACAGCCTTACGACGCTGCACCAAATGGTACCGCAAATTAGCATTTGAAATAATTTGGGAAACAAGTGTAGTAAATGCCCATTTCCTGTACAACGAATATTCACTTCAAAAGAAACTCACAATCACGGAATTTCGTGAACAAGTGATCGATGCGTTGCTGGAGAGAATTTCTTCAACGAATGTTGACAGACCTTCACGATCGAGACCAGACGACAAGCATTATTTGGTCCAAAACATTGTAAACGATAAGAAAGTTCGAGGTCGTTGTTTGGAGTGCTATAAATTTTACGGGAGGACAGGATTACAAATTGCAGGAAAAAATAAAAAAGCACCCCAAATATACACAAAATGTTCAGTGTGTAATTTTTTTTTATGTCGTCAATGTTTCAACAAAACTCATTAGCAATTAATCTTATTTTGTGTCTTTCTTTGTAGTTGTTTTTTTTTAATATAATTATGTAGAAACTAATTCATGACTTTTTTTTTCACCTTCAATTTTCCAGTACCAATATTTTTTGGCATATGTCTCATAACCCAATCCCAAATATAGCAAACCAAACGTCCAGGCCAGAGGATATTATTTCTAATACAAAATCTATGAAAAGCATGTGCATTATTGGTACACAACGCTTTGAACGCAATAGGTAGTGTGTATCATTTTTGATACACTATGTTTTAACAAGCGTGTGCAAAAATGATACACTGGCGTTGAGGGTGTTAAGTAAAATAGACGGGCCCAAAATCTAGATGACGTGAATAATGCCCTACTTCAGGTCCATAATTGGTTCACAGCAAACAATTTAGTGTTAAATGAAAAAAAAAAACGAAATGCGTAAGATTTGCTTTACCGAATGTTAAAAGTAGCGATTGTGATATAGTATTGAATAAAGAGAAACTTGAATTTGTAGATAAAACGGTTTTCCTGGGGATTACGCTTGATTCAAGGCTACAATGGGGTTCTCATTTAACATCTCTTGCGGGGCGGCTAAGTTCAGCAGCGTATGCTATAAGAAAAATCCGTCAATATACTGATGTAGATACCGCTAGACTGGTCTATTTTAGTTACTTTCATAGTATTATGTCTTATGGCATTTTAATGTGGGGACGGGCTGCAGACATTGAGTCTATATTTATTCTGCAAAAAAGAGCCATCAGAGCTACTTGAAATAAATGCTTTGATTTTGATTTTGATTTTGACCTCCAACTCAACCAACTGACCCTACAACTCAAAAGTTTTTTTTAATTGCTAGTTTTTAAGGTTATAACTTCAATTTACCTCAATGACCCGTTTACTATTCAAAGCGTCCGTCAGCACAATGTTTTGAGTGCGTTAAATTGAGTTTTACCGTAAAGCGTGATGCTTCTCCCCAAAAAAGGTCGTTTTCCAGCAATCATTTTTGTGTAGGGTTACTTGGTTTGATAAACAGAATGCTTGGTTGTCGGTTTCGTGAAGGGTCCGTTTACACCGCTTCAGTATAGTTAGGGAAAGGAACAGAATTACATAGGGAGCTCTGTATCTTGATTCTTCTGTTGATATTAAACAGGTTCAGTTAATCAACGATTACAACAGGCCTCACTGTGTTCAGAGGTCGCAAACGCGACTGCTGAGTATGAGGTCCTGGGTTCGTTTAACAGGCAGGGCAAAGTGTTATTGGGTTTTTCCGTCAGGAATTTCTCAGTAGCAACCTTCGAGTCTGGATTTGCGCCCGTTTGATATTAATAGGCTAGCCCCCTATTACATGGGACTTAAACATAACTGGCGAAATGGGGATTTCAGGCGTGATGTTATGTTACAACATGCCTTTCTAAGTTAGTTCTTTGTTTATCTACCACACTCAGCCTTGTTACGTACTAGGGCTGATGTCTATTTCAGGTAATGACAATATCGTAACAAGCTACTGATGCAAACCAGCCGATATCAGCTATTTGTGTCAAACCTAATCTAAGGAAATAGCGATTGAATGACTATTCGGTTATAGCAGCTCAAGGTTTTTTAGTGAAATCTTAAGAGACTTTGCACACCACGTTTTTTTATGCGCTGACTACGCGCGTTTTTGATTAGCGCGTCCCCTGCGCCTTATCAACACGTTTTAGCAGTTTTTACACGTTTGTATCGATACAAACGCAAATGTAAAACGCTTTTGTACCGATTCAAACGCGCGCTAACCGACAACGCGTTTGTGGCGTTTGTGGTGCGGGCTAGCGTTAGCAGAGTTGTCTCGAGCGACGACATCGTAATACTGTGGTACGCGCGTCTTCAGCGCATAAAAAACGTGGTGTGCAAAGTCCCTTATTTGTGATGTGAATCAGATTCTTTACGATTATTATTAATTCTGTATCTTTGTTGTTATAGTTTCAAAGAAAGGTGAGGTCATTCTGTTTCATTCAGAAACAAAAAATAAACCGGCCAAGTGAGAGTCGAAATCGCATTTCAAGGATTCCGTAGCACCAAACAAAATGTGTGGGGTGGCTACAGGTACAGAGTAAAATGGCTGTGACATTCGGACGGACAGACAGATAAACAGACAGACAGGTCGAATCTAACAGGGTTCCCTTATTTGCAATTCCAGGTCCAGTTGAAAACCAGCGTCAGGCACTAGTTTCCCGGCATTTGCTGAACTGGTCCTATTTGGCGCAGCTATGAGGCACACCGTGTTACCTACATTTTTTTTTCTTGTATTATTTTTGTTTTATATTGTGTGCACTTGTGGCATGTGCCAAATAAATGTGTTTTCTTTCTTTCTTTCAATTTGACTACGGAACCCTAAAAAGGTTGAAACAAGGATCCTCTGCATGAACTATACGCAATATATTTGCTTACTATTCATTCCCTAATGTTAACCCGAAATCAAGATGGAGTAGCTTTAGACAATTCTGTTCAAAACAAACTTCCCAACTCAACTTGCATCGCTAGAATTACAGAAAAGTAAACTGAACCAAAAATAACACAAGAAAAGTTTACTAGAAAATCTCGACCAACGAGGTACCTAGTTATTCATCTGCCTAGCTTTTTCCCGACTATGTTGGGGTAGGCTTCCAATCTCACCAGATGCAGCTGAATACCAGTATTCTACATGGAGCGACTGCCTATCTTACTTCCACAAACCAGTTAATACTGGGTAATACGATACCCCTTGATAAGAGTAGTTGTCTGACTTTTTGGGTCACTGACTACCTAACGACTGTCAAAGATCTGACAAATGACAGCCAGGATCAACGGGTTAACGTGCTTTCCGAGGCACGGAGGAAACTCGGTATGTAACGGGCGGTCACCCATCCACAGACCAACCTAGGCAAGCACAGCTTAACCTAAAAATCGACCCGAGCGGCTGTTATTATTTAGCCACGAGCTCCTCCAACGAGGTAGTTAAAAGTAATAAACTACAGCCATATTGAACTGAATAACTAGTGGATACTGCCGAAGGTTTTCATTCAGTTTGATTCAATTATCCACACTAAACATTTGCTCTGTAGAGCTACACGGTTCGGCGTCACGATTCCAATTATTTATTTTTATATTTTTTATATTTATTTTAAAAACTTTGTAAATATGTAACTCGATGTGAAAGGCTTGTCACAAACAGAATTTTATAAAGAGCTTTATTGGTCCCTACGTAGAAATAATTTGAATTTACAAGGAATTTAAATAATGGTTGATAAAAATATTTATAATTTGAACTGATGTCGCACGTTCTTTTTGTTTTTTTTTCATCTATACATCTATATTTTATCCTATACAATCTTTACAAATAAATATAATTGAAGTGTCTGTTTGTAATTTCAAAATAACAGTACGTTACTGAAAGCATATACGGACACAAAAAACCTTTTTTTTTTTTAAATTTTACATCGTCTTTTCGTCTCTCTGTTTGTCTGTTTGTTCCGGTTAATCTCCGGAACGGCTGGACTGATTTTGACGGGACTTTTACTGTCAGATAGCTGAGTTATAAGGAGTTGCTTAGGCACTTCAAAAAAAATTAAACTCTTGAAATTGTTAAAAAAATCCGATTCAAATAGGGAAGTAATATTTCTATAATAATTTCACTTGGACGAAGGTCGCGGACAACAGCGAGAGATCAGCTAGTTGGCTATAAACATAACGTCACTCCTATTAATCCTGAAGAGTGTACAGTAGGTACGTTCATTTATTGTCAGTTTTGTTCAAGTCCGCTTTACTCTAACTCTCGCTCGCTTCTATTCTTTGTAAACAAAAAAATTCTCGCCGAAGTTTGACGTAGTACTTAATGCAATGGTAACGAAGTAAGTATAACTGAATAAATTACTTTTAAGCAAAAAAGCACAATTTTCGAGTACATACTCGCCACAAACACCAAAATCAAAGTAGATTTTAAGCAAATATTAACTATTTTAAAAACTTCTCTGGGTAGCCATTTTATATAGTAGGGCACCTCGGAAATTATAAGTAAATAAACTAGGAATTAATAAATACCGTGACAGTGCAAAACGCAATAAAAAATAGATAGATAAAAATTATAATCAGATTGCCTACATTGTTCTTTATTCATAAATTATCATCAGATTCAGATCAGAAGAATCAGAATCATTTATTTATTCATAAACATAGGTAGTAATTACAAACAAGATCTTAAAAATTAGGTTTTGCGCAATGTTTTGCCAATTGACATACAAATAATTAAACAAAGAAAAAAAATAATAAAGAAAATATTTGAGTACCTTAATATGATTGTGTTAATACATAAAAAAATTTAAATTTTATTATTCATAATCAATGTCAAAATATAAAGTCAATTCAATTCGCAAGATTAAAAGATTGATTTAAGAATAACATATTAGTAAAATATTAAAATATATGTCAACATTATAGTCATAGAGATTCATCATTAAGAAACTCATCTAGAGTATAATAACATTTTTCGAGTAGTAACCCGTTAAGCGTTTTTTTGAACTTCGGCATACATTTTATTCAGATAACCGTTAGTCCTAGTACCACTTTTAACTAGAGCCCGCGAGTCCCTCCTCTATCCTCTATGCAATACAAGTTCAATTGTTTGCCAAGCTCAATTGCATTGTCGGTGCCGATCGACCTATTCGAGTCGATTGCACTTGCTTTCGATGCAATGAAACTAGAAGAGGAAACTGCATTGCTTCCCATTTGCAGAATTGCCGTCCACTTATCCTGTTTGTCGACGCGTTAACAGTGGCGCCATCTAGCGTGAGCGGCGAGAGTGCCCTAACTTGACGTAACTTTTTGAGGTGAATAGATCACTGGTCTTCGTGAATTTCGAATTTGTGTAGTTTGCTTCCGTAACTTGTGCTTTAACTAATGGGCAAGTGATTTATTGTCAACTAACTTACGCCCGCGGCTTCGCTCCCGTGGAAATCGGGTATTGTCCCACGGGATCGTATTACTGGGATAAAAATTATACTACGTGTTAATCCAGGTTATAAACTACCTGTGTGCCAAATTTCATCCAAATCTGTTCTGTAGTTTTTGCGTGAAAAATCGAACAAACATCCTCACAAACTCGCTTAAAATTTATAGTAGTGGTAAGATAGTAAGATTTAGGCAGAAATTTAATGTATTGTCCTGCCTCGTTGATCGAGTGGTCGCAAGCGCGACTGCTGAGCATGAGGTTCAAAGTTCGATTCCCGGGTCAGGTAAACTGTTATTGGGTTTTTCCATGAGGAATTGCTTAGTAGCAGCTACGGAGTATGGATTTGTGTCTTGTAAAGGCTCACCGTCTATTACACGGGACTTTAACAACTAGCGAAATATGGTTATACTATTATGTAGACCTCTGCCTAATGCTTCGGGGACGAATAGGGATGATGTTCTGTTATTTGTATTAATTAATGCAAAATAAATACATCGGACTGTAGTGTATAAAACGCTGAATAGCTAGTAATTACCGAAACCACTGGCTTCTTAGTCCTACATATGTGTTAACTTTTTTGCAAAATTCTTGAACATACCAAGTAAAAAATATGTGCATACTAAGTAGCAACATTTTAATAGCGCGCTAGCCTTCAATTAGCAGACTGTTGAACAACTTAATATTATATTATAGCCTTGACTCTGTGCAAGCGGTATTAAGAGGCCCGGAGGCATGCTCGCTAGTATGGAGAGATTTTGCATCTTTTATGAAATCTTTAGGGGTACGTAAAAATAATGTTCTGGAGTGGCGAAATGTAAAGTACACGAGGTGCACCCTGTGCAGTCACACTTTCTAGTGTCCTTGTTAACACTCTGTTTCTGGAATGAAAATCAACATTATTAGTTAAATTAATTACTATAAACAGCAAATTGCATTTAATGTGGATGTATCGATGAATTTTCTTCCAGAAAATTGGCATGAGTGGAGGAAGAAGCTCGTGGCTAAATAATAGCAGCCACTCGGTTTGATCTTCAGGTTAAGCCGCGCTTGCTTAGGTTAGTCTGTGGATGGGGACCACCCAATAAATACCGAATTTCCTCCGTGCCTCGGAAACCACTTTAAGGCGTTGTTGCGGCTGTCAATTGTAGATCGTTAGCAGTCGTTTTAGGTAGTCAGTGCCTCGAAAGTGACAACCAGTCTTTCCAAGGGGTATCGTATTACCCAGTATTAACTGGGATGTGGAGGTAAGATAGGCAGTCGCCCCATGTGAATACTGGTATTCAGCTACGTTCGGTTAGACTGGAAGCCGACTCCAAAGTAGACGGGAAAAGGCTAGGCAGATGATGAAACTTGGTATGAGTGGATGATATTCCCCTGCATCAATAGCCTTTCACTCATTCCGTATATATATATATAATGTGTTTATTGTTTATGTATCCTTGGATACTATGGTGAACAGTAAAACTCTAACTTAAATTGAGTTGCTCTGAAAAGAGAACATTTTATTTAGTAACAAAAACTAGTTTTAACACTAATACATTCTTTAACCTTAATTAATAACAAACTCACCTGAAAAGAGAAACAACATTGAAAGCCATTGTTTCACCAGTTCTTAATCAGTATTATTTAAATATTCATATTTCAATCTAATTTTCATAACCTAATTCGCATGCGGTATTCAATACGTCAATCTGATAGACAGCTCAGAAACGACCAAGTTCACTCACAGATAAAATATTCAAAGTTATCAAAGTTATTACGCGGCTAATTCAATCATACTTAAATGAAGTGTCAAGCACTTTGTTTACATATATTTGTTAAAACTAATACAAAATTCAAATGAGTACATTTCTGTGACTCCCTATTCATAAATGTATTCGATTGACATAAACTACCCAAAAACTTTTGTTTACCTTGTAGAAAGCAATTATCACTACTTCACCGGGCCTTCCAGAACAAATATATCAATAACTACAAACAACAATAACACTAAACCAAAGAGTCAATTTCATGGTTGTAAACGGAAGCAATTGCCTTCCATGAAACCTTTCATACATTACCAGCCAGCCTGGTAGACGCCTATAAATATTCCGTGTTAATTAATGTGTACTGTGTCCCTAGCAGGAAAGCGTTCTATCAGCCAGAATTATCGCCTTCGGCCATCTTGAAAATAAAACAAAAATAAATGACGCCCGCATATCTGGTTCATAAAATGCAACTTGTCTTAGGCAAGCCATACACCATTCGATGTATTGCTCCCTATATCGTGGCATCGCAAGAAAATCTGATAATTCAAATTGAATAGAAATTGTTAGAAATATCGTTAGCGATGTGCAGTTCGCAGCAATTTATCTGAAGACTTTTGAATCGTAACTAAAGATGGTTCTGATATGAAGGACTAAGATTCTTTGTATTGTTGGTGCTATTACGCCTACAGTACACGTGCAAAGTCTTAAATACTAACTTTTATCTGTGGCTTTGTTCGCGTGGGTGTTACCTCTCCGGAAAGTTGTACCGGGGTAAAAAATATTCTATAACGTAACGTAGGTCATTGTCTAATATTGTGTGCCTTTCCTTCAAATCCGTTGAGTTGGCAACTAGTGAAAATTTTATTTTTGTCCGCAGTTTCAATCTCGTTAAATTTGGTAGCCTATGTGTTACCAGTCTAAGTTTATTTTAATTCGTCTAGCCGTTTGAGCGTGAAGAACGTACGAATTTTCGCATTAACAGTAGTAGTGTGATTAGTGAGAATAAGGCAATATTGTTAGCCAATGAACTGTTTTTGTCCTGCTTCAAGAAAAGCAACTGCGACAAAGAAACGGCAGACTGCCGTTTCGTCAGCCTGTCCGTCGTATAAGTCGTGAAAGACTAATTGGAAGGTGTATAGTCGGCTTTATACTGGTCGAAGATTTTATGTTTTTATTGCAAAAGTGATGCAGTGTCCCTTGCAGGGTAAGCAGAGACGTGTAATCGAATGTCAGTTATGATAGTGATGGCTACTGCGATTTTCTTGTAAGCTTTAAAATGTTTTGCATTTGAAATCTTTAGCAGTTATGAGCTTCATGTTTTATGTTTTCATGTTGATATGCAGTAATGTTACTAAGGTGTCTGATGAGTAAAAGAGAAGTAAGCCTTTATCCAAAAAAAATGGGACAATCGGAGGAGAGTAATGATGCAGTAAAGATAGTATTACCTTTTACTAAATTGTCATATAGGGCTATGGAGAGAGTCTTGGTCGGTATAACCCTTCTAGATCGAGTGTGTAATACCGAAATCCGACGCCCGGGGCCGAGCGATGCGCCTCAAGTGGACTTAGGCAGGACATCTGGCTAGACACGGAGATGGTCGATGGAGCTCGGCTTTAACCGAGTGGTGGCCAACGTTAGGCCAAAGAAACCAGGGCCGTCCTAATGCTCGTTGGATCGACGATATCATCAAAATCGCGAAAAACACCTGTATGAGGGGCGCACAGAACCAGAAAGTGTGGCAGCAGAAAAGGGAGGCCTGTTATACCCAGCAGTGGGTGATTCCGGGCTGCTGTGTTGTCAAATGGGCTTACTGCTGGGACATAGACTGCCTCTCTCATTATCGGCTATAGCAAGATAATGTAGTAATGTATCACAATTATTCCTTAAGTTTATATTCATAAAAATATCAACCAACAGGCATTCAAATCAGCTTCATAAGTTTTCATGACCCTTATTGCGAAATGGGTCAACACTTCTTTTAAAATAACCCTCACATAATCAATTATAAAAATACTCTCACAGAATCCGAGTAAAATAACAAAATGGAGCTAATTAGTATATTTTAGTGCACTTTCTTTGTCTTAATTACTCTCTTCTGCGGGCTTTGCATTTAAATAAGGCATAATAGTCAATTAAATTTGTGTGCAATACGCGTTCTGCATATAAAAACTTTATTATTGTATATTATGAAACGAAGTTGGAGCTCTTTCCTTAACTCTTTATTAATTCTCGTTTTTATAGGGTGAAGTGTGGAATGTATTTTAAATTAGAAGCATTGTTAGGAGGGTGTCTACTGAGATGACAATTTATAGGGGATTGACGGAAAAAGAAGATATGTTGCACTGAATCCAAACAAATTGGGATAAAGGAAGGAGCATTTGCTTGAAGGATAGTAAAGATTATGTACTCAAGATTGTATTCTGAAAGCGTTTATCATAATATACAAGTTTAAAAGTCTCTTCTTAGTCGTTCACTCTTGACAGAGTGGTCGTGGTCATGGGGGTCGCCCACAACTGCGGTCGCTGCCTTCGCGATTCTTTTCCACCGGTCTCTTTTGGCCGCATAGCGAGTACATTCTTGCAGAGGGATCTTGGTGACAGATTTGATGGAATTTGTTCATCGTGTTGATGATCGTCCACGTGGTCTCGTGCCTTTGACTCTACCCTGAATCACTAAACGCTCATGGAATCATTATTGCGAGTAACGTGTCCAAAGAATCTGAGGAGTCAGATCAGTCGGCGTTAAAAAGTAGTAGATTCTGAACCCCCCCCCCCTCCTCCCCGACATAGGTATTTTTTATCGGTAATTAAAAATCGGAAAGATGTACTGAATACGTGATAAGCGTTTGTACGTTGGTGTTCTTTCTACAATGTATGTATACAGTAGAAACCATTGTTTTGAATGACAAGAAAAGAAACCGTAAAATAAAAAGCAGCAAAGTAAAAAACCAAATCCTCTAAGAAAATCGCCGATAGCCAAATTTAATTACCATAAGTAGACAAAACATTTAATAATAAAAGCAAACAAGTAAATCTTTAAGAAGATAAGTATTAAATTAGGCTGGGATCAAGATTTGAATAAGTAATTTGGTGGATATAATGTAAACATCGGTGCTAGCCTGATGGGACATTGAATTTGAACGGCCCGTCTGGTATTATTGACTACTCGGAGCACCCATTATGTTGGGCGAATTTGGAGCATATAACTTTATAAAGGCCAGGTTTTCTTACGAAAAAGGTAACCATAGTTCGAGACCTTCGTCGACCGCAATAGATGAGATTGTCTAGAGGTCAAATGAAGCAATGTTAGAATTTTTTACAGAATTCACAGTCTTCTTGATGATGCTCATTAACTCATCATCATCTGCCCATCCTTTTCCCTACTATATTGGGGTCTTCCAGCCTATTCAGATGCAACTGAATACCTGTATTGCCTGCGCGCTCTATAACTAGCTTATATTTTTTCAAGACGGGATGCTTACTTAATTTATTTGTACCTATTTGCTGTAAATGTCATCTTAAACCTCTTTAATCGAAGTCGAAACAAGACTGCCATCCATTATTCATTAACCCGTCTTGTTCAGTGGACTTAATATTTAAACCATCTCTTATTCCTTTGCCAAAATTCGTGGCACCCCTGCAGTCCCTACGGCCAACTTTATAAAGGACGAAAGCGTTAGAATCTTTCCTCAATCCATCTGCTCGGTTCACATTGAAATATTCCCGTTCACTTCGTTCCAGTATGTCAGCCGTTTTCACATTGATTGAAAACCTGTTAATGTCAAACTTTCCTTTGCCTCGCCTTTCCTTTATCTTGTTTATACAAACTTTCCCCTTTATTTTCATTGGTAAAAACGTGTTGAAAAGCGAGTGGGAGGTCTGTTTGAAGATTATAATAAATGTCATTTGGAAATATTGATGGGCGCCAAATATACAATGGTTTGGAGACAGTTTTGTAAGCTTAGAAATTTGTCCTGTTTAGCATAAACAGCTTTTAAAATTTTGGTGGGTTAGTCAAGTGATGGTTTTCTAAGGATTTAAGCGCTTTTTTAACCTGTCTTAATGTGAGTAATGCATTTTTTAGCGTTACAAAAACCAATTTAACAATTTCAAGCATAAGCATAATCAGCCTATTAATGTTCCCACTGCTGGGACGCAGGCCTCCTCTCTATGAGAGGGAATGGGCTATAATCCACCACGTGGGCCCAGTGCGGATTGGTAGATGTCACATGTCTTCGAATCTTTGGTTCTAGAACGTGCCGGTTTCCTCACGATGTTTTCCTTCACCCTTTTTGAGAGCAGTGGTGATGAAATAACTTACACAAAGTAATGCTGGGTTCGAACCCACGACTTACTGCTCGTAAGTCGGAGTCTCCACCACTGGGCCACCGCTGCTCTCACAATTTCAATAGAGGGTCCCAATTCTTCTAATTTATCTGATTTGTAAATAATGACGACACATTTTGTATTCGTGAATATCAGTAATCTTGAAATCAGACTAGTCTATGGGATTTATAAATCCTGATATTATTTAAAAACATAAAGCATAATCTCGCTCTTTCACCTTTTCCAATTGATTACAGGGTTAAAGCAGCTTGCCTGCTTCTTCTATAGTTCTTTAGTCTTCATCTCAGGAAGCCTGATTTACAGTCACATCATCTTTCACACAATTCATGCATCGTGTCTTTGGTCTTCCCTTTTCATAGTCATCCACATTCATACTCAAAACTTTTCAGCAATTAATGTTTATGAAAGAAAACCATATCATAGAAAACTCAACAAGTTCAGCAAAAAAAACACAAGCTTTGACGTCAGAAAACGTCAAGGTTTTATCATTGTTCTTTGTAACAGTGTTGTCATTCGTCTCTATTTAGTAACAGACAATGAGTCTGTTTACAGTCCTTACTCAGTTATTTAACCTATGCCAGCTGTAATCTAACAACAACCGTATTTTTACGAAAATGAAGATCAATATGCTTTGACAGACTTGTCACTAACAGCAACCTTACTGATTTAAAAATAAAGATTAATATAATTTTGACAGTGGTGTTAAGTAAGGTAAAATAATGATGAAAGGACTTTAGTAAGTTCTGTCTTCATAATTCAAGTGGTTTCATTGACAAAGGGCCGTGTTAACTTTGTAATGAGGTGGAAATCTTGTAACACAAATCACAATGATGTGGAAATTCTAAGGCTTTATGTTTGTAAAAGGATTCTTGTCTGAGTAGTTGCTTAAGGCGGGTTCGAGTATATGTAGCAAAATGAGATCTAAAAGTATTCTTTCCTTTGTTAATATGTGTTTGCCATTTACGTGTGAGCTTTATTATTAGAGAATTGTATCTTTTTTTCTTTGAATCTTTTAGGTAGCTCTCGCAATTCGTATCAATTGTTTTTTTTTTTCTGATGGACTGAATGTAAGCAATATCAGTTATAATACCAAGAAATACTTGTGTGGCTCATTTAAAATTAAAAGATCTTTATCATATCTACTCACCTCTTTGTTTCGTTTTGTTCCAGTCCTGGGCAACGTTGTTTTCATTTTCGGAATTACATAACATCACGCCTGATATCCCCAATGGGCCGATGCCTGCCAGGGCTGTGGGACTGTTCGAAAGAGTTACCGTGGCCCTGGAACACAAAGGGCAAAGATGGAACATGGATGGGTTTTAGTCAGTACAAGTCTGACACTCCCTTCCGCTCCGCCCAGAGTCCCCACTCCGGGGTCATTTGATGATTTCCCATCCGAAAAATAAATAAATAAAGGGTTAGGCAGAGGAGTACCTAATAGTACAACCTTATTTCGGCAGTTATGTTAAGTCCAATGTAATAGTGGGCGAACCTATTGCCATCGACCGGGCACAAATCCAGACTCCGGGGCTGTTACTGAAAAATTCCTGATACGAAAAACCCAGGAATTACATCTTGCCGGTCCTGGGAATCGAACTCAGGACCTCATGCTCTCCAGTCGCTGGGACCGCGAGAACAACGAGGTAGTGGCATTAATTTTCGGAATTATAGAATAAAAAAAAACTGGTAAAAATCTTTCCAGTTCTTTTATAATTGTAAAGAAATCTATTTATTTAAAAAAATACAAACAAACGGTCCCAACTGAAATGCATTGTTCATTATAATAAGTTTCTCTCCACTCCACAACAGATGGCGCTAGCTGCATGATTAAATCTTTTCAACGAAACTTTAAATCCAAGAGCAGCCTTACAAAGTAAAATTGTGTCACATTATAATTAACTCAATATCAAAGAGAACGTGTTTGTTTTTTTGTTGAAATAAAGAGTTCGTATTAAAATTATATTCATTATGTTTGTTTGTTTCAGATGAAAGGGTAGGTATAAAACCATGTGTCAGATTTCACGGAATTCGTTGAAATGGGAGATTTTACATTTATTTTAATGTATGTCATGTGTTTTAGCTCTCAAATTGTATGAGATATTGATAAGTTTTTGTTCGCATCGTTTATTAATTTTTATATAACGATGCTGATGAATTTGGGTGATGATGATCATAATGTAGATATGTATCGGTCAATAGCAAGCTTTGTCACTACCAGACATAAGATCAGGGATGATTGGAAGCGATAAGCACTTCCTTCCTTCTAGCATCCTAATTAGATGAACTAAATAGGTACTCTGTTCACTAATACGATACCTACAACACTTCAAGTAGGTACTTCGAAATTCACAAAAATCTCATAAAGTCTATGGTTGTCAACAAGCAAAATTTTAAACTTAGCTTATTAAAAGGCAGCATACGCAGAAAACACTACCGTTTACTAAGAAACCTCCCACGAAATACATTGAGGATAGCATCAATGAAAATAATCTAATGTCATTCATGTGCTACCGCAGCCAAGACATTGAGACACATCAAAAACTTAACCGATATTGATTAAAAAAATAAAACCTACCTTGCGGTTTGATCAATACTCATTTACCTGTCCTATTAATACGACGGAGCCATAAAAAGCCCAACAGGTTACTTAATACGCGTCCTACGCAATCAAGTTAACTTAAACATGCAATAAAGCAGAAGAGACCGCGTTATGAAATGAAATTTCATTACCTACTGTTTTTTATTTCATTCATATTTTATTACTAGAGATGTACCAACAACTCGGGCAAGCTGACTATCCGGCCATATTTGTAGTCGGCCAATAGTCGGCTACTGGTTGGCTCGAGGTATTGCTATGAAATTATAACAGATAATGCTTATAATTTTATGTCATAACCAGCTTTCCATTTTGTTAAATAATAATCTATTAATCGAAACTCTGCCCTTTGGTAGTCCATAATTGAACTTAAATCAAGAATAAATATTATTTCACTTTTGAAGGAAAAGTAAATTTAGAATTTCTATGACCGTAAACAGCGCGCCGTGTGCGATGAAGTGCGTTGTATGATGTACTCGATACGAGCTATTCAGTTTTACATAAAGCTCCACGGAAATTGCCGATGTCCACTGAATAGCTGCTAGTACCTTTAAAAAATAAATAAATAATCCTTTTATTTCAAGTAACACAGACCCATATCTTAACCTAAATTTACATACTAATAACATTTTTGTTAGTATTAGCAACCAAAAACTATGTTAGTAACACTCAAAGTCATAGTCAGCCCATCTCTATTTATTACTTCATCGCTACCTGATCATAGTCGATCGGTGATTCAAACGGATCGCTATCCGATTACTAAAACAGTCACGGGTGGAAAAAGTGCCGACAAAGCTTGGCAGACGACAACGGGAGACGCACGGCGCGCCGTTCATGCCAACCGGACGTTTTTTCTTGCACGTTGCCGCTTGGCAATGGGACATACAGATAGGATGTTGAGTTAGCTATAAGAAGTGCTGCTTTGATGTTTGACAGACCCTGAATGGTGTGCGGATTTTTATATCGTTCGAATTTTAAAGTAAAAGTTTTAGATTTATTTGGCTTGATTGTGATATTTCAAACACAGAGTTCAGACTTGATAGATTCCACTTTAAAGGTTACATACTGTGGCGAATTTTGGTAATGCCCATCTAGTGGCCACCACTGATCCTTAAATTTGACTTATCTGCGGATAATGCAGTGGACTGCAACATTACTACCCAGTTTTGTTAATCTTATGTGTTATATTATACATAATATACGTTGTAGTGGTTTATTATCCCTCAATAAATAAATAAAAAAAAAATATATCTTACTTTTTTATGTTATTCTTATACATATTCTCTCACTTATTACTTTTCGATTAGGTAACAGAAGGGGTTTCAAAAGTGTTACCCTTTCTACAGAGCAATGTGTCTCGCTTATAAAGGCGCCTTGTCTTAAAACACACCTGCTTAGAATCTTGATATCGAATTCCCAGACTTAAGAAACCAGTCAGAGAGAGCTTTCATTACTCGCAAATCCTCTTCTTTTTATCAGAAGCGAAAGGACTTCGAGTTGTAGGCACGGTTCTTTAGTTTCTGGTCCTTTAAGTGTTAAAAAATGATGGCAGACGTACTACGCATTCTTTGATGCATTGTGATTAACACAAACGTGATGTTGGTGCAATATGAGAGGATTTAAATCAAAATAATTAATGTGTTTAGCTTTATAATAAGTGTTATGACGGTACTAAAGTTTATTAAGTGAATTTTAATTGTTGGAATGGCTTTTCGGAGGGTTTGATCCTATCTATGAATTTTTAAAATTTGAATTTTTATATTTATTTTATTATTGTTATGGGGTGAATTTCAATACCAGAATTCTTCTTTAAAATACTGATAGCTATTTTGTGTGTCATGTTTACACCGCCATAAAGCAATTCATTTACTATGTCATGATTTAATGACAACATATTTCATTTATAATTCATTCGAATACAGGTTAAACCTTTCCCAAACAATGCCATACCCGAATCTAATGAGGCGCAACCAGAACATATATTGATTTATTATTGGGGTCTAAAGAACCAAAAAAGAGAACAAGGTGTATGTCAATGGACGCGGGATAAAAAACAATAAATGAAGATAAAATGTCGGCTATCCGAATGGCAGGTGTTTAGCATGACACCGATATTGATAGTGTTCAATCCGTGGTATGATTGGACAAGCTGCTGGTGGCAGAGATTATGTGGATGGTTGGGGTTGATGCCTAAGTAGCTGGTTCTTCTTAGAGCCAAGTTGTAAAACTCAATTATTATTGCTTGAGCAGTGATGTGAAACTTTGATATGGTTATGCGAGGTTCGACATCAGTACTATCTGTTTCTAGTATCGCTTTCATTTCAAGACGCTTCCTGTGCTCTTGAGGTTCATTCGTCGTAAACTGGTGTTCAGCAATTCATGCATACATTAATATCATTATTATCATTAGCCAGAGACAGGGCGTCGTCGCCAGTGAGGCCTAGAAAACGCTGGCGTGACGACTTTGAAGCGTTTGAGAGAGATTGTATGGAGTTTTCGCACGGAGAGAAGAGTGGAAGGCTATAGGGGATGCCTTTGCCCATCAGTGGGACAATATAGGCTAAGGAAAAAAAGCTAGATACCGACTTCTTTAGACTACATAGGTCATGGGCTTATATTTGATTGTGCCAGTCTCAATCAAGTTTAAACGACCCATACAACCTTTTTTATACCCATGAGGTGTTTTTAGCCTTACTCCATCTGTCAGCACCACCATAGGCTCAGGCAAAATCAAGTCATAAAAAAAGTAAGTAAAGTAAGTATCATTTGCTCTGTCTGTTAGAACTCAATACTTATTCTGTGGTCGTGTACCACCGAAACCTTGGCACCTGCGTCTGGCTGATGCGACAAAACGCCGCGACTGTTTTTCGACTACTACTTATCGCACGGTAGAAGCGTAACAAAACAAAATCGTTATCTTTCTTAAAAGATAACGCGAGGCTTTCGTCCGTGGTGTTAATTGGAGGCTAATGTTGGCCTTTCTTTTGTGTCGGCCTCTTAGATAGTTGCCGATAAGAATAAGCTGCGATTTTGTCGGAAAGTGAGGTTTCGTGTTCTTTTGTTTTTTTTTTATTGTTGGTGCTAGTTTTTATCGAGAATTTCGCAGGTGCTAAGTTATTGTTTTATTAGTATTGCTGTGTTAATTTTCTTTAAGCATAATTTTGGTGACATGAGTTATCATGGAGCAGCGGTGGCCCAGTGGTGGAAACCCTGACTTACTACTTGAGCTGTAAGTCGTGAGTTCGAACCCAGCCAGGCGCATTACTTTGTGTAAGTTATTTCATCACCACTGCTCTCAAAACGGTGAAGGAAAACATCGTGAGGAAACCGGCATGACCTAGAACCAAAAATTCGAAGACGTGACATCTACCAACCCGCACGGGGCCCGCGCAGTGGATTATAGCCCAGTCCCTCTTATAGAGAGGAGGCCTGAGCCCCAGCAGTGGGAACATTAATAGGCTGATTATGCTTGTATGCTTATCAGTTATTTATTTATTTATTTAAACTTCATGTACAATAGTGGTACATAGGCGGACTTAATGCCACAAGGCATTCTCTACCAGTCAACCTTTGGGTTAATTAAGAAAACATTGTGATAGGGTACAAAATAAATTTATAAAAAATAACTTCTTGCTATCGAAAATTATAAGTCTCGGTAGGTATATGTATTTTATGTTTAAATAAAAGCCCAGTGCTCGTAGGGTTTTGCATAGACAAAAATGGCGAACCTTCGTACATACATACATACCCTTAAACCTCCGATGATTTCTCACCTTCGGTATTAAATCTTGGGACCCATCGGTTTAGACTATGAATTGTCTGTGAGCTAATTTATTATTTTTTATTAAATCTTCTTCTTCTATATCGTGTAGTTAGTGCCTAACCTGATGTCAGAGTTTTTATGCCGCCCAAGTTAGGGGTCCGCATGGGCCGATGCCTGCCAGGGCTGCGGGACTGTTCGAAAGAGATACCGTGGCCCTGGAACACAAAGGGCAAAGAAGGAACATGGATGGGTTCTAGTCAGTACAAGTCTGACACTCCCTTCCGCTCCGCGCAGAGTGGAGGGGTCATTCGATGATTTCTCATCCGAAAAAAAAATACAAAAACAGGGCCTCTAACTTGGGTTTGACATGCCGTCGAGAAATTTTTCTCAGGCATGCTGGTTTCCTTACGATGTTTTTTCATTAACTACATAGATCCTCAAACATTTTCATACAATTCTTTCAAAAAAGTCTTCTACGAAAACGTTTTCAATAAACTAGAGAAAAAAACTTCCCCACAAAGCCTCCCCTTTCTCCTAAATTTAAAATTCACATAAACTTCACCGTATATCATACTTATCCTTTGGATACGTGATATTTTGACTAAAAGACGACATTAAGGTTCAACCCGTAAAGGTGATAACATCAGCCGCGATTTAAGATGGCGCTATCCTTCGGAGAAACCATAAAGATTATCTCACTTCACGTTAATGGACATACTAATTATTAATTAAGGACTGCTCTAAGTGTTACTTTACACAGAGCTTTAAGTTTTGTAACAGTGTAGTTAGTGGAACGTGTGGACGATTAAAATCGCGATTTTGTTTTCGTAGTGTATGTTTTTGAATATTTCGTTGGTCTTGTCGCGCAAACGCTACTGCTGAGTATGAGGTCCTAGGTTCGATTCCCGGAAAGTCATTAGGTTTTTTTTGAGTAGCAGCCTAGTTTGTATCCGATTTAGTGCAATAAGCGTGCCTACAACGTGGGATCTAAAAAATTAGTTGCGATATTGGGTGTTCTATAGATCACTTCTGACTGCTGACTGCCAACGGTTCAAATAAAAATTAAAGCATTTATTTCAAGTAGGCCAGTTACATGCACTTTTGAACTATCGAAACAAAAACAACAATGAAATATAGCTACAGTCCCAGTCTCAAGGCATAAAAACTGTGAAAGTACTGTAGTTGCCCATTTCCTAGCGTAGCATCTCTATGGAGAAGAACAGGCAAGAAACTCCTAAAACCTTGGTTACATCATTCATGTTGAGATGGTACATTATGTAAGAACAATGTAGCAAGATGTGTACGTTAAAAGTGCCCATAGTAAAAACAAAAAGACAATGCAAAAATAAAATAAATTACTAAAATGGCCGTGGCAACTAAGAGATGATCGTTACGTCGGGGAACACCAGCGTCAATTATGTTTATGGTAGAATGCTGCGTCGAATCTAAATGACTCGGGATAAGGACAAGAGGAAAGGAAGTAGCTTGGAGTTAAATTTAATTGGAAATGCGTTATTGAAAAGTCGTAAACGCATTTAATTGAAACGTGCTAATGGTTATGCACAGGAGGGGTTCTTTACGTTTCAGACAGAATTCTGGAGTCCAGCCTCGTTATGACGACTGACGACAGCTATCCTGTGGTTTTATTGATAAGAAATTGGACCTGCCACTGTCTTCTCGAGACAGCATTTAAAATTATGATAATAATATACTTTTTAGGTTAACTGTGACGTCCAATTCCTGTTGATCTTAATAAGCAAGAAAAGAGGTTTTGTAGTGTGAAACTTTAATTACATCTGATTGTATATGGAATCTGCTATCAACAGGCCATCTCCTAATTACGAGGTATTTTTATGTTATTGGATGACACAGAAGCCGACGGCCCGTGTGATGGTAAATGGTCTTCGCCATCAAGATGAACATCATGCATGCCTTACCAGAGACAAATCTGAAATGCTCCTGAGTTTGAATTTCTTTATTTATCATTTACATAACATCGCGACCCGAACGCGGTCGCGGTCCATGTGGCGACACTTGGGGGAGGCCTATGTCCAGTAGTTCAGTTCAGTAGTGGACGTCTTTCGGCTGAAATGATGATGATGATGATGACATAATATCACGCTTGTCTAACCCTTCGCGGATTCCGAAGGGTTAGGCAGAGGTGTACCTTAGTACACCTATACTTCGCCAGTTATATTTCATCAATTGCGAAGCTAATCCAGAATCTGGGTTACTGAGAAATTCCTGATGGAAAAACTCAATAACACTTTCCCCGACCTGGGAATTGAACCCAGGACCTCATGCTCAGCAGTCGCGCTTACGATCACTAGACCAACGAGGTAGTCCTTATTTCTTAGTGTTTAACACATAATGAGCAAGTTCGATGGATTATTCCAGTTTATAAACGGGTAAAAAAACGACTTCTAATTACTTTCGATCGGCTTCACTGATTGGTTTTACTAAGACAACTTCCTTATTTGTAGTAAACTTTTAGGGCTTGGATTTCATCGCCAGTACTTTGTCTAAGCCGACGCCCAGTTCAAGACTTTGTTGTTTAGTTCTCATAAGGATTTTACAGCCTTTGGTTAAATGTTTTTGGACTCTCAAAGTTTTTGTTGTCTTATATCAAGGTGTTATCGGTGCTGTCGCTCCATGTAAAATACTGGTATTCAGCTGCATCCGGTTAGACTGGAAACCAACCCCAACATTGTTGGGAAAAGGCTAGGCAGATGATGATGATGATCTGTTGAGGGAGCCGGGTAAATGAAAGACGGAACTAATTCAAACGGGAAACAATGTGCAGTCACATGGGTGTTACGTATTTCAGGTAGCCAATGGAATATTTGGTAATTAAAATGTGGTGTTTTCGTGATTCTTTATGTTATTTTTGTCATACAAAATAACATATAAATTGAAATTATAGCTAATATACAAAGGTGAACTTATGTAATACTGTCACTTACGGGATATCTTCCGCGATTCTTCATTATTTTGAACTTCCGTTATCCCGTAAGTGACAGTATAAGTTTAGTTGTACACCGTATAAGCTTAAACAAGGTGAATTTAACCCAGAATTGGGTTTCAAAATTAAGTTAAGTATTGGGGGTTCATAATGATGTACTGAATGTGACGTGGTAACCATTTGTGTGTCGGTATTCCTTACACCCTGTATAATAGGTAAGTATAAATTACTACATACTTACATATGGTTCATGTTGACAATCAATCAGCTTAGTCTTTAGTGGAGTATAGTAGTCAGCCTCACCGTCTTCCTACCCTTGTCCCATATTACTTGGGGTCGGTGCAACACGTCTTATTATCCCATTCTCCCTTGTCAAGCGTCACCCAATCATTTACTAAATTTCTATAATATCATTCCTCACACAATCCATCCATCGTTCCCTTGATCTTCCTCTCCATCTCCATCCAGCAACATTTATATTCATCACTCTCTTAGTCACATCGATAGTACAGTATAGTAGACCACTACTGAAAATAGGGTCTTTCAAAGATGTATCGCAAAATCCAGTTCTGTGACGTCAGTTTGACCCAGCTGTCTTGTAGGTAGTCTGTTCAAGCTTTGATAACTAGTCGCACATTATCTGAGGTATTTATAGCATTACCCACATAATAAGCATTGTTGTTACGGCCAATAACACCTCCATAACCTTACTTTGTATCAGTAATTTAATTATGGATAGCTCACAAACGAGATTTCAGCATTTTCCATTTATGACCTGTAAAACATAGCACCTAGTTTATGCCAATATAAATCTTAGTTACATTGTAACAGAATTGATTATACTGTAAAATAAGCTACTGCTTTATTATGGCGATGTCTTTCACGATTTATAAAGATGAAGAGTAACTGAAGTTATAAAATAAAAGTAGAATTGAATAACATTTAGATTCTTTCGAGAATATAGTTCCAGCTGTGATAAAAATAGTAAAATCATTAAAATTACTTTCGTAATTTGTTTTTATGCTGAGTCGTGAAAGTCGTGAGTTGTGGAGTTAATTGGGCCCAAGGAAATAACCACATCCTGGTGCGAAAAACCTGGCATAATAGCAAAATAGGTACAGAATAGTAACTCCTTCTTAAAGATATTAACAAGTTGAGGTTTTATGAAATAGTGGAAAAATGATCTATGTACATATATATCTGTAAAGTTAATCGTAATCGTGTAATCGCCGACTGGTCGTCACTACCAGAGGGCTGGCTCTTTCTTTGGCCAAAGAATTAGTATTGCCATTCCACGTGGCAATAAAGCCAGTCTTCTGGGCACATTTCCGAATGACAGCGATGCGGAGGAGTACCTTGACGCCTAAGTGTTCTTTTATCGTTGTTGTATGTAGGTACCTACTTACTTTTAGTCTTAATTTTTATTATTATTTTAGTTGTATTTGTAGTCTGGAAAGTTAAATACAAATTCTAAAACATGGCGTCGACTAAAAGGCATTTAATGCGCCTGAGTACATTTGTTTGTTACTTTAAAGTATGAATAAAATACATAATTACATGGCTTTGGATTAGTAGTTAACTGCTTTGTCACATTATTTATTATAGTATGTAATACCAAGTTTAGTAAGGTAATATATGACCAACCATCATCTGCCTAATTTGATTACGCATCAAATTATTCCCGTTGATATCCACTTGTATTTATTGTAGACATTAAACCACTATGAAAGGGGTGACGAGAGTTTATTCCGTCTTTGAAGTTATAAAAAACTATTTGATTGCATTTTTGAAACCTTTATAGGTGAAGTTTATGTCGTTTTTAATATTAAAAGTATTTAATGTATTTATAACAATTATTTTTTGGCGGTAAGCATGTTAATGAACTAAGGATCGTTGCCTTTTCTTTTAAATTTCTTACTATAGTTTAACTATGTTGCTTTAATCAATCAATTATAATAAATTATAATTATTATAAATGTAAATTTATTACTATAAGTATAAATTTATTATTATAAATAAAAATTTATTATAATAAATATTTTGTACAGAGTTGCATTTCGTATTGTTTTAATAATTTTGAAGAATTTTACTTCATCACAAGTCAAACACAGAATAATGTCCTCAAATTCCCGTCGTAACACGAAAATAGCCGTTTGAGATATCCGCCTTTTAAAGTTTTTTGTGTCCCTCATGAAAAAGTGATTCAATGGGATTAAATAAACTTAGATTGTTTTATTGATGATTTTAATGATTAAAATTATGTAAATACATACATATTACGGTCGCGAATCATATTTTGTTCAACATACAATCTGACGCTGACCTGCAAATTGCAAAAAACGTAAGTAAATTTTAATTTTGCGAGTTATTGTGTCGTTTCACCCTTAAAGAAGCTTTGCGGTGTGCCATTCGGTGACTTATATTCGCAGTACTCATATGGTTTTTTTTTCAACTATAGAGCAGAGATATTTAAAGTTGAGTGGAGTATTAACCTAAAACTTAATATTTTTGGGATATGACAGCTCTTTAGAGAACGTGCGAGATGTAGTCAAAAGGTATATGCTTATGGCTAAGACTTTTTAATATTCAAATATCCATTGTATAACGAAAATTGAATCAGAGAAAATAGTAGAATTACTAAATCAAGATTTATGAACCACTAGTGTAACAGAAGGTTTCCCAGACCTCGTGACAGCAGAAATATTTATTACTTTGTCTGTCGGCGACATTGGCGTTGCGTGATGATATACCTACCGTCTGCGGTTAGCGGTATTCTAACAACACTGAAAAAGAAACGGTATTTCGAAAATTAGTAAAGCTAATATGAAAATTTATTGTCCATTAAATTACCATACTTATAATGTACTAGCTGTTGCCTGAGACCTTCGTTCGCGTGAAATTATTATAAAAATATTACTTACTTATTTATATTTGATTCGGATTTTGTTAAAAGATTTCGTGGGTTTTAATTTTTTTGCACGGAACTCTAATCCGTTTTCTAAAGTAAAAGAAACCAAAGTTACTTATTATAACATCAGCTATACACAACTAAAAGCCCTGTCAAAATCGATCCAGATGTTTCTGAGATTAGCCGGAACAAACAGACAGGCAAAAATAATTTTGATTATTTATTATTAAAAAGTTTTTTTTAAGTTTTTTTTTTGTTGTAAGTACCGTGTATACTTTCATACTTTTTTTTCATTCAGAAAAAAGCTGTTATTTTGAATTTATAAACAGACACTTAATTTTTTTTATTTGTATAGATGTATAGATTATTATAATATAAATGAAGTAACTGTGCCTATGGCTGGACGTATTTTGACATAATTTAGTTAGCTCACATCTAGTCCATGATATTGGACAGTTCCCGTGGAATGTTTCCTGCCGGTAAAGTTAGCGAAGCCTAGGGCACAAATTTTAGATGTTTATGTTTTTTAAATGTAATAAATATTTCCAAACGATCTCTGTATTTTAGCACCTCTAAAAATAACGGTAATGTAATGGTTCCATTACGCTAAGGGTTTAATTCTCTAAAGGGGTATTTGTTTGTAGGGACCAGGGACACAGAAATACGTAGGGACGTAAGTCTTCCAAGGGTTCAATCCCTTGTGGTCTGACGTAGATACTTTGGTGGAGTTTCTTTCGTGATCGAGCTAGAAATTGGATAACGCCTTGAATGACAAAATAGTACTGATCAACTTTGGGAACCCAAATCAAGTAAATGACAAACCTACAATTTACGATACGACCTACTATTGGTACAAAATCGAGAGGAAATCTAGACTTATCTATACTATATATATTATATGTTTGTAAGTTTGTATGTAGGGGGTAATCTTCAGAACTACTGATCCGATTCCGAAAATTCTTTCACCAACGGGAAGCTACGGCTAAATCATTTCCGTGGGTTAATATCCCTACATTATAAGAGCAAAGCGCGAGCAAAAGTTAGTAATTAATATAAGCCTAATATCTTAAATCCACCTTAAGCAAGCTTGCTGATCAATGTTCCTGCTCACTCTGTATTAAAAGAGACCTTTGTAGGAGGGAGAGTACCAGATTCGCACTATTTTTTATTAGTCCGTGAAATGTAAAAGGTCACGCCAGCACGTCAAGTTACCCAAAACTGACAAATTTTCCCAATCAACCTTGAACCTAATGCAGCACATCAAGCTACTACAATCTGTCAGATTTTCAAATTATCGATAAAGTTGAAAATCTGACAGATTGTAGTAGCTTGATGTGCTGTCTGTACCTACCTAAGCCTTCAATGCTCGCACCTTTACGAACTACCATCATAATCAGTCCATCAACCCACACCTATACAGCAACACGTTCGTTAAACTCAAACACCTGTTAGTACAAAATATGGCTATTACTTTCTCGCTAACCGCGCTAAAGAGTTCCGCTGAAGTAATTTCCTAGGTCCCAGCTTAATGCACGATGTCACTTGACGCTGCATCGCGTGAGCCTCGACAGCAATTACTCGTACCTCGGTTTGTCTCCTTGCAATTAGAGAATTCCTAAGCGTCAGCGTGTGGGAGAGTTATTTCAACATCGTTTAAGTAAACCGTTCTGTATTTTCACATGAAAATTATTTTGCTACGTTGCTCGAGTTGGCATTTCGGCTGTAAAACGTTACGGCCATGTGTTGTTTCTCATTCATCGCGCGCGAGACTTTCTGTCGGGTTCAATTTGCAACTTCTGTTGCTTGCGTTTTTGAAAAATAAATTGTCGACTTTTTACTGCAATACCGTATTACGGTAACTGAGCTATATTTATCGTCTCTCTGCGAAATTAATTGTAATTAAATTGGTTACTTAATTACATCCCTGGTTACAATAGTGTTAGTGGGATTATTGCCGTATACCGGCCTTTGTGGTTCTCCCCATTTTCGTTTCTGCTGTTTTAAGTTTAGAAAAGCCCAGCGTCTATGCTGGCATTACCTACCAAGTGCTAAACCTGACTTTAAAAAAGTCTAATCTTTTACTAAAAAGTGTCGCCTAAGGAAAAATGTTTACTATTTTATCACCAACGAGCCAAGCAAGTTTAAAACAACCGACTGACTTAATTTTGTTGCCGTGTTAACTAGATAGTGCATTAATGCGACAAACTGTCCTTGTCATATCCAGTTTTGTACTACCTGAGTTCTTCGGTCGTGAAGCTATTTTTATGCTGGCAACATTTTAGTGATAGTTTGCGTTTTCATAGAGGCGTAATGAGAGTTTTTTGATCGCGGAATGTTTTTACATCCGCACACACGGTGGTTGAATTGCATGTAGTTTTTGTAGAATTATGATTCTCGCAGTTGCTTTTGCAAATTAAAAGTGATATTTTTATTGTGCGTCTGTTTTTGTTTAGCGTTGTAATGGAGTTCTAGGTGTGTGTTATTTAGTATGCTTTTGCTTTTCAATTTATATGTGGTTTACGACAAAAACTTGTAATGACTCTATCGAGTAAGAGTAACTTGCCAAGTACTGATTATAGAAATTATTACTTTGCTATCGTTACACTGACAACGTGTAGCAGTTACAAGTTAATACTTTTGCAGTTTATGAGGACAGCGCTGAAGCTTACTACTTAGATTAAAAACTTCCCTCGCGCCAATTTTGCTGTTTACTAAAGAGGTTGCATCACTGGAAACTGGCCATTAATAATGTTATGGAACTTGACAAACAAACGCCCAACTATAATATTATTGTTTGAATTAAAGTTGTTGGGTATTTGGCGCGTGGCCTTAATAGGAACTAACGACGATATCCTTTTTTTAAACGTGCATACGGCGACACTGTCACACTGTGAAGTCATGATACACTGAACATGTATGGGTTGAAACCCATACATGTTCAGTGTATCATGACTTCGCTTTGTATAGATTTCTCGTACAATGAGAGATCTGCTTATATTGGTTTGCATAGCTTGATTGGTCGCCGTGCGTACAATTTCCGCAGCTAATTTCACAAAAATGTTTTCAACTCTCCTGTCAATGTCATTCAAGCGCCAAAAGACCCTTGAAGTACTAGACTCATAATAATGGACAAGAAAAAAAAGAAACATCTTCAGCCAGCATTACTTAAAAAAGCTATAAAAATGAACAACAAGGCTCCAATAGATCTTTTCTTAAAAAAACTGATATCACAAACGCAGACTGGTGTTAATTTCGAGCAAAATCCAAAGAATCCGGTGTTGTACCTCTTTTGAACATAAAAACTTCATTTTCATAATGCGAGGGGCGGAAGCCATAAAGCGGAATTGTTTCGCTTTTTCCGTTTCGCCCCGCTTTTTTTCCGTTAACATTTTTAAGTTGGTCGTGACGTCACAAATATATTTTAAGCTGGTAAGTTTGTTTACATTGTTTATGGTTTATTATGTGATGAGTTATTAGGAGGACTTCGCATATGAAATTATTTATGTGGTTACGTTTTATGCTATAAGCGATAAGGGTGAACACTATTAATTATTACGTAAAATGAGGTATAAGGAAAAGTCTTTTAGATTTGTCTAAGGAAAGTCAAGTTTTGTACGAATCTTTCGTATAAAACACGACAAAAAAAAAACATCATGAAATTAGCGGTTGAAGGACTATAGATATTTTGCTATTGCAACATCACATGGGGGAAGTAAAAGTCAAGTTGACGATTTCTTCATGTGGAGATTTCATGTAGATAACAATGATTTTAATCTAAATCCGTGATTGACCTCAAGTCTGAATTTTCCTCAATTGGTGGATCTTGCAAAATTAACATACAAAATTACATAATTTTGTTTTCCATTTAATGATTTAAGTTTGACCCACACCTCGTCTACACAATTTACATTTCACCAAAAAATACTCTATACAAAAACACCCATTGACCTACATTGCACCCTACAAAAGAGCGCCTTAAACATTGCAGCGTCCAGGAGCACTTAAAAGTCTCGGTCACGACCTCAGACGAAGCGACACGCGTATAAGTTGCTTGTTTCTTTTATGTTGCCAGTCGCGTCGCGATAACTCATGGCATTCTCCAGACTAATTCTTTAATTTGTTTTTGCAACATGCCTGTCACTTGAACAAGTAGGGAAGGCGGCATAGCAGAACATACTTTGACTTTGATTCCATTTTCGTTTTGAGCGTTCTTGAAAACCACGAAAATGACAACCACGTCGAACAATTGTAATTCATTTCCATTTAATCTTGACACGCGGTAGCGTGTCAAGCCAAGTTCATTATTATGTAGAAATAATGGTCCAATACATTTTTTTTTGTATTGTAACACGATTTGTTTTAAATAAATAAATAAAACATTTGCTGTAAGTTTGCTATACAGGGTGTAACATAATAAATACAAGACCTCTCGTATAGTGTCTCATACCATGAAACTGAATATCTTTTGTTCTATGATTTTCGGAAATTCTTAACTCTTTTTTTAGTCTTAGAAACTCCAATTTTTTTTTTGTGAATTTTAAGATCTCGTAGAACAAAAGTTGTTCAGTGTTATGGTCCGCGAGACCACACGGGAGGTTCTGCGTTTATGATGTTACACCTTGTATATGCTGCCCTAGTGTGCGGCCTGCCTAACTCGTGGCCAAGCAGTAAGCATTTTTTCACAAAGGTCAGGAGGCCAAGATGATTTACTTCCTCAATATTACGCCGTCAGGTTGGAAGCGGACACGGAATTAAAGTTCTAAGGAAATATGGCGTTTGTCTTGCCTTAGAATGAAGTTGTGGACCAAGTAGGCTTTGGAAGAATTGTGAGGTAGGTACGTCTTTTACTTTGCGAGATTCCAATATAATTGTTTTAAATTCCTTTTAACTTTCTTATCTACATATTATGTAAGTTTTCTTTTAATTCAGATCATTAAATTTTCGGTATTTGATACCGCGTTTGTAAAAAAACCTAAATTAATAATAGGTGTAAAAATACCCTAAACGGAAGGTTCTTGATTTCCCGATAATTGCAATCTTTTTTTTTGTTGTAGTCCATACCTGGGGACCTTCTAGTTACGGATATATTGGGGTCGAAGTTATAACTTTTTCACAATTATTACTTTACCGTGCTGAAATACTTCCGTGACCGCCGTAGTATTCAATGCAACCATAAGCACAGTATTTTGAGTGCGATACATTGAGTCCTAGCGTAGAACGTGATTTTTCATCCCTAAAAAAAAATATCACACCAATAATTTTTGCGTAGAGGTACTTAGTTTGATGTACAAAATGCTTGGTTGCCAGCTTCGTGAAGGGTTCATTTACACCTTGTACCTAGAACAGTGGCTCTGTATTGTTCAAACGATAACGGTACGAGACGAGAAACAAATTACAGTGATTATGAGACTACATGAAGACTGGAGGTTAGTTTCATTAACCTTTTGTTTCTCACTGCAGAGAGAGAGAAAAAACCTTTTTTCTCCTGATTTTGGGGTTACCTATACAATAAATAGACTACCATAAAATCAGGATCCCATGTTTTAAAAAGATTTCATTCGCCTGTATGATTAACTTTGGTCACTGTCGTTGCATCGCAGATTTACAAAGAAAATTAAGTATGTGTTAAGTCATTCTAATTGTTTAGTATTTCTTTTGTAATATTTTCTCTAGGAAAGCATAATATTTTGAGCATTAAAAAGGCATTCAGTTCATTCAGAGAGGCATTACACTATCTATGTGCTTTTCGCTTTAAGGAAACTACGAGCTGGGAAAACGCAGGGTACTCAGCTTTATAAGTAAGTTTCTGAGTAATTTTAAGATTCCACTCAGGTTATTAATCAATATTTCAATATTAAACTCATCTTAGTTTATTTTTTAAGTCAAACTGAATTATACTTACAATTCTACCCACACCACAGCGCGCTTCTACAGAGTCGTTATGTTTTGAGCTCGCAGCGAAGAGGACATTCAGTGTATAATCGCAGCGGTGTTGAGACGTCCGGAACTGTACCCGATTCATTGTGCCTCGTGTTATTGTGTTAAATTGTAATTTCAAGTAATTTCTTAGTTTAACAAGAAAAAGTGTATCGCTCTCAGTGTGTTTTCATTGCACGACACCCATCTTCTGCCCACATGATGTACGAAGCTAACGGAACAAATCCTGACAATCCGATATACATATACTCACCCCTTTTCCCAAGAGGGTAGAAAAAAACTACAGAACGCCTACTGCTGCAATCCTTACATACTCCTTTTGCTTATTCAAGTTCAAAAATTTCATTATATCATACACATGGTGATAAGTGTACGTCTTTGAACCAATCTGTGTTAAACTTGAACACAAAATATTATTAGCCTAAAAATAGTATCGGAAAAAACTACAGCATTTTACAAAGGAAATTCCAAAAGCGTCTACGAGTATACTTACGATAAGCGCAGTGCACAGGCTTTCCTGCAAACGCGAGGTGCTTTACCCAGGGATTGTCAACACGGACCGCTCGTAAAGCATTCAGTTAATGCTGAAATTGCTGGGGCGATGCACACAAAGCGGATTGTGGCCGTGACACCATTTCAGACGCGTCCGATGGCCTATATTGATGAGATGGAACTGATTGTATGACTGAGAAGAGATGGGATTTATTAAAATAAAGCAGGATTAAAAAGGAGCTCGAGGTTAAATAATAACAACCGCACGGGTAATTCTTCGGTCCGTGGATGCGACCAATTATTTCATATCGAGACTATTGTTAAGATAAACGCAATGATAGGTCAAATCATTGGCTATTGTTATTATAAGTATCAGCGTAACGTCTATTTAACTTTATTATGGTGAAAAACTCGTATAAGTTTAGACATTTCGACAGCAAGCTGAATAACGTACTTCACTAATATTAAGGTGGACCTATTATTGGTCCCTGCAGTACGACTCAAATCCACCGGTCTTATCTTCCCTTGTCATTTATAACCGAGTATCATGGAATGACGTCTCGAGTGGGGTTCCGCAGGGTTTATTCCGGGGGTTAATTCTGTGAGAGGGATCGTATTGATTCACCAGCTTGACGGCTTAGTGCATTCTGTAATAAGAATATGCTGCTAGTCATTTGAAGGTAATATTTTGGTTGAATGTGTACCAAGTATGGTGTAAGATGGAACGTAGGAATTTGAAATCTAAATTGGAATATTTCAGCTTCTTGTTTCAAAGGCGTTACGGTTTATTTGCAGTCAGATTTAGATGAAGCATGTACAGGGTATGAATATTAACACATAAACCAGCCACCAACGATAATTCTTGCTGCTCAAAACACGCCATAATTCCAGCCACACCTGTTTCAAATGCCCACAAAAGCAATTCAAACGAGACACCAGCAGCAAATCCCACCAAAATTATCCTTTGCCAAATAAAACCGCAAGCTTAAGTAATTAATTCAATTTATTAGTCAATATCGTGCCAAGACTCCCAAAGCCGTATATACCTTTCGGAGAACGGTTTATGAATTATCGTGGCATACAAGTATTTTAATGCGTTTCCAGCGTGTGTGATGTATCGGCAAAATAAATATATGTGGAGTAAAGGACGGTGGACGTGAAAAGACATTAGTCATGTGTAATAAGTTCCGAGCAAGCATCACGATTTATAATTGTGGCTTTCGAATTTAGTAGCGGATTGTGGTCGGCTTTTGTTTTTGCTGTCTGAGACTGCTGGTTTCCTGGAATAGAATGTAAGTGAAGATAAGAATAGACTTTAGTCGGAATCAATTTGCGCTGCGGTGAGTATGTATGTATAGTTCCAATCATCGTTAGATTCGAAAAAAAAAGAGTTAGTTAAATCAAATCTAGTGGGCTCCAAATTGGAGCCCGACACAAACGCGAAAAATTTGACGTGTCTCCAAACTGGACTTTTCAACAATTAACATGTTATGTCCAGCGGTTTAGGCTACGCGTTGATATATCAGTCAGTCAGTCAGGATTTTGAATTTTAAATATCTCCGCAAGATATTTTTGTTTCTCTAACATACATACTACCAGCAACTGCTTCCAACTTTCCCTCAGCTATACAAGCTTTTATACAACAAACAATAATACCTCTAACGTAAACAGTTGAAGTTCCGCAACAATATCGCTTTGCATTTCCATGTATTGCGAATTCGCGGGAAAGGACCTGCGATGTAATATTCGCATTGATTCTAATCAAATAGCCACTAGCAAAAACTGGGTCAAACTATGAAAAATCAATGCATTGAATATCGTCACTGGGTATTGCGATGTGCCTATGAATGCTATTGTATGGACGGACTGACGACCTGGGGCTGCAGTCTCGACATAGATAGCGACAAAAATCGGTCGTTAAGTCATAACGATGTCAAATTTCTTTAATAGATTTTCAACTTTATTTCGAAACCATAAGGTTGAAAATCTATTAAAGAAATTTGACATCGTTATGACTTAACGACCGATTTTTGTCGCTATCTATGTCGAGACTGCAGCCCCCGGTAAAGGTCGCGGCGAGCTATTGAATACATGACCGTAACCGTTAGATGTCCATGGGGATACTTATAAGTACACCGCTGTACAGTTTGATATTATGAATGACACTGTTTGGGGAATAAATGTGGAGTTGTAGATCTGGATGTAACTTTAAAAGAGTAACTGATGGGACGTGCAGCTTATAGTGTTTTGACTTTTTTTTAAAGGCTGGTTGTTGCTACCGACCTTCGTCCGCGCCAATTATTGTATAAATATTACTTTCTTTTTTGGATTTTGTTACCAATTTCATGGATTTTGCTTTTTTTTGCACGGAACCTAGCTAAGTGGCTTCTTATAACATCAGCTATCTGTCAGTCAAAATCCAGTCAAAATCAGTTCAGCTGTTTCGGAGATTAGCCGGAACAAACAGACATACACGCTGAAAATAAAATGATGTTTGTTTTAAGTACCGTACATACTTTCATATGCATTCAGTAAAAAGCTGTTATTTTGAAATTACAAACAGATACTTCAATTTTATTTATTTGTAAAGATGAAGATTAATTTTGCACAACTTCTATGTCCACCCTTTTCCCATTCATGTTGGGGTCAGCTTCCAGTCTAACCAGATGTAACTGAGTATCACTTAGTACTTTTCTTGAATATACATTAGAATATTACATATATCGTCGGAGATAGTGCAAATCCGCGGAACTAGCATTTGGTAATTCCGCGTATCTGACAAATGTAGCCGATTTCAATTACGCATTGTCGTAGCGACAAAATTAATGAATTTAACAGATTTTTACTGTTAACAATACATAGAACACATGAATTGTTACTATTCGTGTAAAAATGAGGTCAAAAATCATTGAAATAAAAAAATATAAACTTGCAACTTTCTCCTGTAAACCTACTCGTAGTGCAGATACGCGCACTTTAAGTATGGTAGATTCGCGGATTTGCACTATCCCCGACGCCATGATTTTATCTGGAGTTATTTTAAATCAACGGCCTACTATGAAAACCGCTATTATGACGTCATAGCAATTTGAAATTTATTCATGACTTAAACAACAGCGCAGCCAAATTGTTTCTAGGCTATTCACTAAAATTTAGCACACCCTCATAACATAGCTTCCGTTTTTATAATATCGAGGTAGCCGACTCTAAAAATGAAGAAAATTTAATAATCGACAAGAAATTTCCTCATATCGCTATTCGTAAAGTACTGAATAGGTATGACCACAATGAATATTTTACGATGACTTTTATTATATCACGTGCTTTCCACCTTTATTGGCTGTAAAGGTAGTACCTACCTTCCTACGTACTCCGAGATAGTTTAAAATATTCCGTTTCGTATGTATGTTGAAGGAAGTTTTAGTTAGGTACTTGTTTCAACTCTTTTATTTCTTTTTGGGGTGAATAAAATGGTACGAAGATGTAGAAGTTAATAGTAGAGGAAATTTTGTGAGAAATATTTTAGCTGTGTTTCAGGTGTCTGGATTTTCTCAGCTATTTTTTTTAAATAAGATAAAGAATTTGACGTGTGCATCGTAATGTTGAAATGTAGAACGTCTTATGACCTTCCAAGAGAATTATCAAGGCTCCAGAACACACTATTGTGATAAATGATTCTCTTCATTTCATGATTGAATAGGAGGTATTCTCCGCCTATATCGAGTCACTACAATATAATCACTGCGTGCAGCTTTAATTCTAGTTTTACGCAACAGATGTCGCTACTTATCTATGAAATTGAGGTACAAGCCGTGGTCCCGATTGAACTTCCCATGGAGAAAACTGACAAAATCACCAAACAAACTTCCATGTTCTATTAGAAGACCTTAGCGGTTTAGGCTGTTCGTTATCTGTCAGTGAATTAATGAATTTATGAACTTTATTAAGTAAGATAGGTATAGTTTAATATATTACGTATAAACAAAGATAAGCTTTATCCTACGATTTATTTCACATGTTTGGACATTTTCTTTTCAAAAACAAACACCAAAACCTGAGAACACAAAATTCAAATACACTAAAAATAAATGTTGATATATAGGACACCAGCTGTAACAACTTAGCGTTGAAAACAAAATCTCATATTTCAATACACGAACTCGTGCAATATTTAAAGCAAATAGAAAACTAATGAGTCGTTATGCAACGTGTGTTGGCGTTGCACAAAGCACAGCACTTTGCAAGTTTGCGGCAATCACTTATGTTGCTGTAACTGATTGCATGTTGCACGAACACGTTTGTAATGGCCTTTCATTTGTTGTTTAGTTTGTGGGCGATATGAATATCGCTGTCTTGTTTTAGAATGTGAGTGTTTATACTACTATGCGATTGACGATCGTGTTTCATTTCTTGGGTAGCAAGTGGGTACGTCTAGACCTTGAGTAGCAGATGGCGGACTGTCTACAGAATATGTTGTGTCCTTACTTTCGTAGATACTTTTGGAGATTGTATAGCAAACCTACTGTTTAGTATTATATTCCGTCAACACTATAAGGGGTGTAACAAGACCCTTAACGAAGCCGAAAGGCACTTGTTCTCCCCGTCATTGCGATTATTTTTTTGTTCTAGACCATACCTGGGATACTTCTAGTTACGTAGATACTGGGGGTCAAAGTTCCAACTTTATCTCAAGTTTTTTTTTAAATACATGTTTTTAATGTAAGATTTTTACTTTAAACACCTCCACGCTACTATTCAATCCATCCATCAGCACAATGTTTTGAGTGCGTTGCATTAAGTCCTACAGTAAAAGGTGATTTTTCACCCCAAAAAAAAGTCGTTTCCTTGCTGGGAAACAACTTTTAATTTGCGTAAAGTTACTTAGTTTGATGTACACAATGCTTGGTTGACGGCTATGTGAACGGTTTGTTTACCCTGTATTTTAAACTTTTGCATTTATTGGGATATTGAAATAGCCTGCAGAAGGTCATTTCACACTTGTTCATTTATTGTGTTAGTTAGTAAACTGATCTGCTAAAGTTGCATAACAAAGCTTATTTTTTTGCCGGGAATATGATTAGCGGCGAAAAAGTATCTATACGTGCCTATTCGTTTTTATGCACACCTATTCCGTTATAAGTAATTATATCAATCAATGCCAATTTAAACTATTTGTGAGAAAAAAATAAGAAGAGGTATACGAGCGAACTATTTATTAGCGTATCAAATCAATTAATGTAACTAGTATAAATATGTAAGTAAAAAAACCGGCCAAGTGCGAGACACGCACAGTGAAGGGGTCCCTTGTCGTTTTGAAAAGTTAATTTTTTATCCCAAGAACAAACTTACATTTGCAGCTCTCCCGTTCCCTGACATACATTACGGTCAATTCTCCTGTAAATGTATGTTTGTAATTGCAAATCGAAACGATTTTTGGAAAACTCACTTTACTTGCGCTGTGAGACCTTGCGTCTTACCAAATTTTATGATTCTTGGTCAACAGTACGTAAATTAAAACCTATGGAGTTGGGGTCTTAGGTTTAAATTTACTAGTGAGTGTCAAAATATTTGGTATAAATGGCATAAAACCTTTATACCTATCTATCGATTGCGTTTACTTAGAAGGTTGTTTCTATCAAGGGGTCATAGAGCTAAGTATTTGAAATTTTCAACTCGATACTTCCACACGTTCCTGAGAAAAATGGACTTTAAACGGAGACAGACAGACAGATGGAGCACGAAGTGTTTCTACATATAAGGGTTTCGTTTGTTTGTACGGAACCCTAAAAACGAATCTTGACGACGATGACGAATCATTAAACTAACAGGCCTTTAATCGATTTGCTTCTAAGACGACATGCCGCATTTGTATGACTGTTCATTACGATTTTTTTTGGAAATAGGTAGTATGTATTTCTAAATCTTGGTTTTTGATGTGAATATTAAAAGAATTTTGTATTATCTGATACATTTTACTTTGACTGCCTTGTTGGTCGAGTGGTCGCAAGCGCGACTGCTGAGCATGAGGTCCTGGGTTCAATTCCCGGGTCGGGTGAAGTATTATTGGGGTTTTCTCTCAGGAATTACTTAGTAGCAGCCACGGAGTTTGGATTTGTGGCCGGTTGATGGCAATAAGCTCGCCCCCTATTACATTGGACTTAAACATAACTGGCGAAATGTGGGTATACTATTAGGTATAGGTACCTCTGCCCGTTCTCAACTTAGTTTGATGGCTACGCTAGATGATGATGATAAAGAATATGTTACGAGATTTGCTACAATTTTTTTATCAGAACTTTATATTTCTTCCTTTATTGCATGGTAGTAACATTTGAAACGTACATAATCATGCTGAGTTCATCATCATCTTTTTAGATTTAGTCCAGTTTAATCGTTTTGATGTACCACTTAATATTGGAATTAATTTTAGAAGAAAAGTGATCTCTTACTTTCTAAAGCAAGTCCTTCCCAAAAATACATTGACAATAAATAATACAACGCAGCCGTCTCCCCCATGTACCACTGCTAACGAACGATCAAGGGCTGATAATCCCATAATCACCCCGCTTGACAGATGGATTGTTAATCTCAGTTAGATGGTATCAAAGTAGGTACAGGTGGATCTATTGCTCATTCATCTGATAGTAATCGACTGCTGGATTTAAGAGCTATTTACGGTATAGATGAAAAGGGAGGGCTTGATAATTTTAGTTATCACATAGCTGAAAGTAGCTATATAAAAATCAAGATTCCAAAACAATACGTATAAAGATGACTATAAAGTCTTACTGAACGAAACTCAATGTTGCTTCGAACGAATACGCACTTGATCATTTTTTATTTAGTTCAATTACAGGAGAATTAAAGGCGTTGATGAGGCCTGTACAACGCACTACACGACGATATAAAACACAACATCCCAACACACCATAACAGATCTTGGTGCAATTGAAATAATGGTCGTTATAGCGTGTACATAATTCACGTCTGAACAAACTCATTGAGCAGTACAATCATGTTGAACAATTAATGTTGATTTCTATACCGCTATTTGATTTGTATCTCGGGCTAACAGTACAAGGTTGTATGGGAAATGCGCCAATTAAATCGCTATAGAGCAGTCGGAGCTATCGAATAGACAGAAGGATCAGACATTGTCGATCTAAAACAATAAATGGTAGATTAGTTTGCATGTAAGCCCCTATTGTTCTGCGATGGGTCTATAAAGGAAGGATTTAACTCTATACTATTTAAATTAGATCGTTGTGAATTAATAGATATTAGAGTTCCTACACGTGGTAGTGCGAGGTGAGAAGAGTATCTAATACCTGTGCTTCCTTCAGCGTGACTTAAATTGGCTGACACATACGATGTAAAAGGAGGCAAGTTAGCTGTCAGACAAGTAGGCGTTCTTGCAATCCAAATTTTTAATAATCAGCTTGGAAAACAACTAAACGACACTAAAAATGTATCCATTAAAAATATGATAAAACACCAAAAAATTTAACCTAAAATTTCAACGAAAAGGTAATTCGACGAACGAGAATTTAATAAGGTTCGCATTTCTTCTTTTAGTCTAGACATCTTAGTACCTAGTTACATCCCCTGGGGCACCCATAATATCGAGTCTTAACAATCTACACGAGCCTTATAATCGATACGATAAGCATTCTGCCGATGGCGTAATAACCCAAGATATAAAAGACATAAAAGCTAATGATACTGGCAGGTTAGACCGTAATGACTGCTGTCAAAACACATTATTCATGGCAAAAGCGATCAATGTGCGTAACAAAGATCAAAGAAGAAAGGCAGATGTGCTCAAGTTTAATTTTAGAATGCATTCCAACATTTTTTCGCAATGAAACATAACATAGATAAAGATATTTCAGTTAAAATGAAAATAGAATTAATCACGGACGGAAAAATAATATCTATCAACCTGAAAGAGGAATATATAGTCATAGTTAGAATAATAAAACTAAACACATTACTAATGTACAGTATAGTATCCAATTAACTCCTAGGACACAGGCCTCCTCTCTGTAAGAGGTATCGGCCCCTAGTCCACCACACCGGCCCAGGTGAGTTGATAGATGACACATGTCTTTAAATTTTTGGTAAAGTAACTGGCATTGTTAGTTCGGCTTTGTATTTTTTGAGCGCTCATCGCTGGAGTGACAATCTCTGCTCTACTAAAACTGAATATTGTGTTATTGCAACGCTTAAATTTGGGCATTCTGTCGCATCAATTGTTCTGCTCCACTTCTTCAATCTTAGTTGCGTACGTAATAACGATGCGTCCTTCCGGGGACGGTGTGAGATAACTAAGCTAATGGCTGTTCGATGGGTGCTTTTAAGTAGGTTATTTGTACACAGATGTATGTGACGTTAGGTAATATATGAAGTGTCAGCTGATGGACGTAGGGCTTCGGAGTTAGGGGTGTGGTTGAAGTGTGGTGGTACTTGGTAAGTTTTGGGGACTATGTGTAAGAGCTTCATTGATTTTGCCATGGTTTTAGAGTAGTTACGTATCGTGTAAGGAATCACTAATCGAAATACTTACAGCTGTACAAGAATCTTTGGAAACTTGGCCAAATTCTGAACTTACGCCGTCATCTTGACCATGTACCACTGTATTTTGTTGTAGTTTGAATGGATACACAAAAGATTCTTGTAGCACTATTTTTGTTGTAGCAGAATTTTCTTCTTTTACCGACGATGAATTACAAAACGGCAATCGCTTCCCTTTTCATATTTGCGCAAGTGATCAAAAGCACCTTGAATTTATTTTCAGAAAGTCACCTTCAACGGCCACCACAATCCTCTTTTCAATCTCCCGAACCCTCATTGTTTTTGGAGATCCATTCGTATAGCCCAGTGGACTTATAATTAATGAACTGCCAATGATAACTGCCAGTATCACTTGAACTACCGTAACACGGCATGGATAGGTTCCTACATTCACTATGATAACAATTTCTTACCACGATTGTTCGCAACTGACAGTCGATTAAATACCTTAGATTGTGTTATATCTGGTCGCAAATGAGATATCGCGCTTCTTCTTTTTTGTGGATGTCGATGGTCATCTGAATAACTGTTTTTTGGAATTTGGGATACTTACCTCTTGGTATTTCGCTGACATTTTCAGGGTGATCTATCCAGCTTTAAATGATAGTTGTGTTATCGCACGTAATGCCTTTTGTTATTTTTTTACGATGTACTATTCGACTAAAGATTGCTGTGTTAATATTGCTGTTCCTAAACGTGCTTATTGTGTTTGCTACGGTATTTATGTTTTTGGTTTTTGTTATAGCTCAGATCCTCGTAAAAAGTATATTAATTATGCCTGACTCCAAGCCCAGTCTATACAATGTACATAAATGAGCATACTCTTGTGATTATATCAATTAGTTGTTGTTTAGAGAATTTTCAGACATTAAACAGAATAACAATACACTTGGCACACTTTGATCGGCTTAAACTGCCATTAATTAAAATAGTGCAGCACTACCCCAAAAAGAATTATGATGAATATATGATGTCGAAAAACTTCTTGAGGAAACCAGCATGTCTTACACACAAAATTTCAAAGATATGTGCCATCCAGTAAACCGCACTTGCAGAGATGAAGCTTTTGTCTCAATAGTGGAAACATTATGCTGATTATGCTACTACCTAACAACATAACTCCACCTAATTTACATCTAAATACACAGACAATCAATTCTCAAATAATCGAATGCTATAATAGGCGTTAATATAAACAATGCATAGCAATCAGCTGGGTGAAAGCTTACGCGGCCAATGACCCGAGATCTGAGATATGTTTGGGTGATGTATGGACGTCGTGGTGAACGGAGGCGATTTTGTGGGTAAGGGTCAAGTTCAATGGGTAAGGAGGTGTTTGTAATGGTGATTTTTTGTGTTATGAAAAGCTTTACATATTTTAAAGGTTTATAAAAGTAGCCATTTGTTTTTTTAATATCGTTAGTTTTGTGATTACAATAACTGTATTTTTTGTGTTTTATATAAATAGAACTGTAGGTTCTGTCACCTTGCCAAGTCATTAAAAGAAGATCAATAAATTATTGTGTAAACTAATACTGTCACTTACGGGATATCTTCCGTGATTGTTCATTATTTTGAGCTACCGATATTTCGGCGCTGTTGTAAACGCCATGATCGAGGGTTAACTGGAGAATGCGGGTGGATGGAGAATATCGGGAAAACAAAAAAACACAAAAAACATGGTAAATATCCCGTCTTCTAGTTATAATAAGGTACCTACCTAACTCATTATAATGAAATTCTTAAAAAAGAGCTCACTTAATATACATTTTTATATACTTACAAACAAATAAATATCACCGAATGGGTTCTGAAACTAGTGAATCATACCAATTTTTTTCTGTGCTTACATACATCGAAACCAATTAATTTAAAACTCTTTTTACACAAGCGTATTTTGTTTATTCCACTTAAATATGTAGGTACATAGGAAGTACATATTACCGTTCACAGTATTACTCATCGTTGCTAACAGCACGCGACCTGTCACTGTTTACTTATCGTGATTTGCGGTGGCAATGAATTACAGAGAGGGGAAGGTTGGCCCCAGGATCGTAGACAAGTAAACGAGCCAACTATGACGTCACACATTGGGGCCAATGTTGTATAGTGTAACTATAAGTGCTACTTCTATTAGTTCGTGGTTTTAAACGGAACTCACGCCTCCATCTCGTTTTTTCAATAGAATTTCCACAGACAATTATTTCAGAAATGTTTAAGAATGGAATAAAATTTTGATTTCTTGTTGTTAAAAGTGGTAAATTTATTAACATACCATTAAGGTAACCAGCTGATGATTCAAGCGCTGACAAAACCATGACGCATTATGTAGGGTGACTGGTAAATAGTGACCGATATTAATACACGTGATTGTACTCATGATAACAAACAACTTTCACAAAGAAACATTTTTTTTATAGTCATTCACTTTTTTCACAATAACAGCCGCATGAAATTCGCGCTCGCGCCTCTGACCTATCAGCTGTTAACTGCGGATAACATTGAATGAGTATAAAAAAAAAGTTTCTTTTGGGAAAGTTGTTTTTTATCAGTAGTACCTACAATCACGTGTTTAAGCATCGGTCACTAAGTACCAATCACGCTATATAATACCTTGATGCTACACTTATTTCTACTCTTGCGGGTTGCCTAGCAATAGATTTCTAACAATCATGACTAAAATTAAACTAAATCATGAACTAGTATCAAAATATAGATTTCAAAGCTTGCAGGCCCTCCATGTCTGACACTGATATTCAGTTGCATCCGGTTAAATTGGAAGCCGACTTTAAAATAGTTGGGACAAAGCTAGGCAGGGGTTGTTAACTAGTTGCCCTCTGAGAATCAAATGATGAAACGGGAGTTTCTGAGGGATCTGCTTACATTTGATATACCGTACTCGACGTTGCTTTTTTGACGTTAGTGAAAAGAGACAGAAGTATTGTACCTAAAATAATGAGCTCATATTTGATCCAATATTTGTAAAACGTCGTCACACATGCATGTCAAACAGGTTTTCCTCAGCATACAAAGGGTTAACGTTTGCGTGAATTAATGAAATAAATTATGGAATTTTAATTATGTGCACTCGTTGGTTGTTATATCAAGATCATTATTTAGATATTTTTGTTTATGGGGTAGATAAAAGCAGCAATTAATTTAATGTAGTACATGTAGGATTTATGTATTTTTACGGTGACATGAAACGCTTTACTTGTTATATAAAAATCTCAAAAAAGCTGGAACACATTGTTCTCATTATCATCAAAATCTGTTATGTTTTACGGCGTAAATGAGCTCTAAAAAACATTTTTCTGACTTATTTATATTAATGCTAAATAACCCGTATCTATTAAAATGAATTAAATATTAATTATTAATTCAATAGCTAATAATACACACGTAACTCAGCATAATATTACACCTATATCTCCCTAATTCTTATCAGTTTAAGACTTAAACTTAAATAGCGAACGGTTCATGGATGACTTCAAGTTTAAGCCACCCATGTACTGTATCCTATTTCCTTCAACCTTTACCATTTATCCGACCGGGGAGTCTAAAACGGCGATGAAACAGCGATGTCATTCGTCAAGCTGTGACGTCGGTGTTTAGTTCTTCCTTAGTCTCGATCACTTTGTAAAGTGATTGAGACTAGACCCAGAATTAGGCTCTTTAGTTCAGGGGGTCTAAAATGACCAATGTGATCATAATAGGATCATAATATGAATCACGATAAAATTATTAAAATGGTCACAGACGCAGTTAATATTATGTATTGTCACTTTGTGACCAATTTACAAATTGTAACGTAATTCATATTGACCTATTATGATGCTACTAAAGCAGCCATTTAAGGCATCAAACCTAGGACCAAATAATAAGAAATAGCAAACATATATTTTTTTTCATTTTAAAATTCTTACTTTAAAATTCTTTTCTTTCACGAGTTAGTTGAGCGTTACAGTGAACACGTCCTAAGAAACTGTTTTCAATCAATGTCAAGTCTATAGATTACGATGACTTATGAACTCCATATGAGTCAAGTATTTCCCATTATCTGTGTACCAAACGAGATGTTTGACGCGGTTTTATGCGGTAGTTGAATGTCTACATTATTTTTTGTTGTATCTCACCATAACACCACGCCTGCTATCTTCGAAGAGTTAGGCAGAGATATAGGTAGTGTACTGCGACCGCGAACTGGAAGACGTTGCGTTGGAAGGCCTCCCACTAGGTGGACCGATGACTTGGTAAAGGTTGCGGGGATCCGCTGGATGCGAGACGCACGGGATCGGTCAATGTGGCGACACTTGGGGGAGGCCTATGTCCAGCAGTGGACGTCTTTCGGCTGAAATGATGATGATGATGATAGGTACTGTAGTGATCAAATGCATGTTGTGTTTGTAGTATGTTGGATGTATTAAATAAAAGGCGTTTAGACGATTAAGGACAGATATTTATTGAGCAGAAATCATATTTTTTTTAAATGCCACATTTTTGACGCATACCTGTCTCCGTTTTTCTTATTCTAATTTTAACCACGTTGTTTATTTCTTTTTTCTTTACATCGAGCCGTACAATTACCACAAAGGTTAGTACCACAGTAATAGGGCATGCATCCCTATTGCCATCGATCGGGCACAAATAAAGATTCATAGCTGATACTGAAAATTTCAAACAGGAAAACCCAGGATACTTTGCTCAGCAACAGCTTTTGTGTCTTGTGACCACTAAAGCCACTTTTGAGTTCATGGAAACGTCAGTATTTTGTGTGTAAGAATTGAGAGTTTTTTTTTTATGTGTTCCCTTTATATTTGAAGAAACCGCGTGGTTTTAAAAAAAAAGTGTAATGCAAATGCAATTTAATTACACTTTTATTGCCACAAAAATAATAACAGAAATTAAAATTACTTTAATTAGTACAAAACAAGCTCAGTGCGATCGCTGTAGACCGTTTGTTACCGTAATAGACGTATTCCATGAAAATACTAGCGTTTGACTTGAAGATTAGTTTTACAATATTTCATACTTAGAGTGTAATCACAGTATTCATTTACTTTTAGGTCCTTAAAGGCGGCGGGTGAAGATGAAATCATATTTCATTAAGTTAAAGAAAAGACGTAAGTTTTCAGATCTGTGTGGTTCTTGCAAAAAATAAAGTCGCATCCTTTTCTTAAAATAAGTATAGTTGGAGAGCCAATAAGACTAAGGGATTATTTCACGATGTCCGAATAGCCACTACTTACGGAATAAATTCAAAAATGGAACAGAATTTGAATGAAATTGTCTGCCAAGTAAGTTTACGAGAACTTAATCGTGAGTCGTAAAACAGGCCCTAAGTACTCGTGATAAGACAAAACACGGTCACTAATTTTGTCAATTTTCCCTTTGACCGTAATTCACTTTTTAACCGCCGTCGAGGGCGCTGAATTTCCATTAATATTTAATAGCTCTAATAAATACTGTGAATTCTGTTCTCAATTCATTGCATATTGCAGGTCCCCAACAATTTTCGTCAAGAGTAATTTACAATTACACCTGAAAAGGTCCAATTTCAAGTTAATCGCTGTTTTCAAAGCCCCAGTCAATGCATGCCAACTGCAAAGTGTGACAACCACTAATCATAGCACTACAACTCAACAATGCGCTTAATTCACACAATTTCCAACCTTGCATATTTACAAATAAGATCTGTTTCGCATGAAAATGTAACTTGGTCTTTTAATGCGTTCGTGTTTACCACAAATATGGTTCGTTGTAAAAAGAAATATTTAATTAGGAACAAATTAAACTTTAAATAATGTTAATTAGTGACACGCGTATGCAAAACGGAAGTGGAATTAACCCTGTGATTATTCATTTGTGGCTACACCGGAATTAAAATTAAAATATGTGTAGTAAAAAGGTATTTTTGCTTTGTGTTAGATAAGGAAACAATGTGACAGGGGGCGAGCCTTTTGGAAAATACTGGAAATGAAATATGTTCGTTTCGTGTTTAGGCATTTTATTTTCTTGCATTGTTTTCAAAAACAGAATACAGTCTTCTTTCCCAGTAGGTAACAGAATGAACATGATTCGACTTATCAAAATCAATGAAGAATTCATGCACGCTTAGCATCGACGTCGACCGGAAGAATCGACAGAATGACAGATTGAGAAAAGAAATCTGTCATTTTGTCGATTCTTCGGTCAACAAAACCAGTTTCTACGGTGGTCATGTCGTGCGGGAATCGACTCTTAAAGCTGAAATGATTTTAGAAAGAAATCAAACATTCAGTCGAAATAATAAACTCCTCCTTCTTGAAATCGGTTTCTCTCTCTATAATTCTGTTTCCCTCAAAATCAGGAAAAAAAAATATCTTACAAATTCGCACTATCAACACAAAGAGCAATAAAATTCGGACCAGTTTATATGAAATCATTTCACCCTCGTCTGTTTGCGAGATAAATATAGTCAACGATTCGTCTGAATTCCATCTCTTATTTTTCCCCGTCACTTAGGTACAATTAGCCTTATCTATCATCGGATTAGGCAGTTACCGAACATACGAACCCTCCAAATTACATTAAAAGGAGCAAAAAAAGTGACGAGTCATACTTGGCCGTTGAGAGGTTGAAAAAAAAGTTGATTCGATTTTTAAATATTCTAATTATGGAATGATTGAATTCGTGGGACTTGGTTTGTTGAGAAAAAAAATGTTTGAAGTAACAAGGAGTTTTAAATCTATTAGCGACCTCTGTCGATGACTGTGTGAGATTATAACTTCTTTGACTGCTGGCAGATGGCGGTGGTGGCTTGAAATGAATGAGTTATTATTTACATTCGAATTTGAGGTGTATTCGATTTTTATGTATTTTTATATCTCATTGATTCATTGGTTAAAGTTACCTATGTGAATAGTTAACTAAAGTCAATTCTAATTCCGTGTGAAGTTTAACGTTTTAATGGTTTTAACGACTTTTGTAAATTCCGGTGTTTTTGTAGGTTTTGTACTTTTATCCCGGTCGAAAATAATGGTAGTAGGAAAAATAACATTTCAAAATGAATTGATTGTGTGATTATCAATAAAATTAATCGGAACTTTCAAAATCTAAGTTACTAGCGTATTTTTTTCATTCTTTCTACCTACGACCCTCAATTTCTTCCCTTCACAACTAATCAGATACCAGTAGCTCGTAAAGCTATTTCCCCTCGGAATGAGAACAAAACCTCAAACTCATTCGTTAGTCGTTTTACAAGAGCACATCTCGATACGTCACGCGAATGGTTTCGGCACGTGTCATCCTCCCCTCAGCGATAGCGGTAAAATGTTCGCTGTTTACATGATACTGGCGGCTAGGGCGAGGTCTCTGTGTAAGCGGGTAAGAAAAGTTTTGTCACGAACGAAATTAGTTCAAATTGATAATAATCTTGGCGGGCTTATAAGTTGATTGATACTTTCTTACTGAACGTAGATTTTGGGATTTCATAAGTTTTGAGTGAATTGACGTTTAACAAAAAAGTAGAAAAAATTATGTCATATCCAGTAATAAGTTCAACGTATTACCGGATACGACATTATTTTTAAAACTGTACTCATAGGAGTACAGTTTTAAAAAGTACTGATAAATATGTATGACGTTGAATTGTTTGATTTTATTGACAAATACAGTAAGTTATTTACAATTAGTTTGAAACAAAAGTTTGAAAACTAAACTTTTAATAAACATTCTTATGGCGCATTTTTTATAGGACCTAGCTCAAAAAAGTACTTAAATTTTTAAGTACGTGTTTGTTTTCTTGTTTTTTATCATCTCGGCTTCCAACGGTTTTTACTTTTTATCCGACAAAAAAAAGGGGGAGGTTCTCAACTCAGCGTGAGTGTTTCCAAAAATTCGTTTGCCACTATGTTATGTAAACAGCAATGACAGGGTATTACAACATCATTAACATAAACAAAATGAATTAAATATGTAGGTTTTATTGAAGCTACTTCAAAATCTACAAAAGCAAAACTATTCAATTAAATATAGGAATATTTATTTATTTATTTATTAAAACTTTATGCACAAGTAAAAACTGTACAAAGGCGGACTTAATGCCATAGGCATTTTCTACCAGTCTACCTTAGGGTGATGCAGAGACAATAATTATACAGTAGGTACAATAACAGAAAAAAAGACTATACAATATTTATAACTACATAATAATACTTAATGCTATTTAATTGAATAATTTTGCTTTTGTAGATGTGCGCACCACCGTGTGGTTTCTCTGGCTGTCGGTATCCAATTTTGTTTGTCCTATACAGAATGTACACTAAAATATCCTATATTACGCATAAATAGTGTTTCCGATGGAAAACATGATTGGTTAATAAGCAAAACTCATTGCAAGTACACAAGACTACGAGTACTAATACGAATGTTTAATTTATTCCGTCCGCCCGCTCGTACTGTGACTGAACCCTATGCGTGGGTAGAGATTTTTTTCATTGATATCAACACCCCATGGGAATAAATCAGTTTGTTATTGATTGGCAGTTAGTAACGCCCCGGTTAATTCGGTTTCTTCCTCATTTAGGGGTTCAAGTTACATTATGATAATGTATGTGGGAGATTTTAGTTGGAGTATTTTGTTGCAAAAATATGCACACTCCTGTAATCCCCGATGGGTTATGCAGACATTTCGCCAGTCATATGAGGAGGCTAGCCTAATGCTATCAACTGGGATTTAATCTAGACCCGTGACTGCTACTGAGACCTTCCTGATGGAAAAACACAACAACACTTTTTCTCGCCAGGGCCTCATGCTGAGCATTAGCGTTAGTGTGATATCTACCTGTTTTTATTTATAATAACATTGCATGACATTAAATGTTATTCAAAATATTTAGTTTTAATTCCGCAAAAAAGATCCATGCCTAGATGCAGTATGCAGCACCACCGTCCCGCCCGCAAAAATATACACTTGCAAATAAAGCAATAATAATTAGCATGTCATGCACCCAAACCTATATTATTATTTTTTAGTATACTAATACAGTTAGCCTGCATCATTCCACTGCTGGGTAAAGGCCTCTCCCCATGACTTCTAGTTGTTTCGATCCAAGACCAATGTGGACCACTGGTCGCTGGTCCTGGCCAGCTCGTCCCGCCATCTTCTAGGTCTGCAGCGATGCCTTCTTCTTCTTTTTTAGTATAGGTTTAAATAAATATTTTGCAAAAATTTAATTAAAAATTATCATTGGAATGTACGAAAGTGTTGTAATTTTAATAAGAATTTTTATTATAATGCGTTGCGTGGCAGCGATATCTCCATAATCTACGTCACTCGTAAGCCTTTACTTGCTGCTGAGTTTACTATCATAGCATTATTTTTTTCTATTAATAATGAACATATTCTAATGGAAATGTATCCATATTAATGGTATCAGGACACTAGCGCGAAAGACATTTGCGCGAAAGACACTTGCGCGAATCCACATGTGCGAAAAGACATATGCGCGCATGGACTTTTGGGCGATTAGACTTTTGCGCGAATGGACCTTTGGGCGTATAGACAGTTGCGCGCATATACACTTGAGCGAATGGACTTATGCGCGAACGGACATTTACGCACAAAGACACATGCGCGAAAGGACTTATGCGCGAATGGTTAGGTTAGGTTATCTGTAGAGTAAACATAACACTGAGGATCTTTTAAATCGGAATCGATTGATTAATCTTTTTTGTACAAAGTAACAAGAATGTTCTATACATCAATATACATTTGTCATAATAGACATTAAAACAACTGAATGACCTTAAAAATCGACATTAATGAAACCCAAAAGCTTGAACAGAGAGTAAAATTATTTTGTTCAAAATCGATATTGTAAATCGATTAAACAATAATTATATCTGGCAACACTATTCATGGTAGATACGAAAATATAATTTGACATGTCTCTCGGGCAGTGTTGCCACTTCTCTCGCTCTATCTCATTGAAAATAAGAAATAATATGATGTTATGTTTACTCTACAGATTAACCGTAGCCAGTCGCGAGTAAATCTAGTCGCGGAAGTGTCCTTTTGCGCAAAAGTTCATTCGCGCAAGTGTCCATTCGCGCAAGTGTCTCTGCGCGCATGTGTCTATGCGCGTAAGTGTCTATGGGCGCAAAAGTTCATTCGCGCAAAAGTCTAATCGCCCAAAAGTCCATGCGCGCATATGTCTTTTCGCGCAAGCGGGTTCGCGGAAGTGTCCTTCGCGCATATGTCTTTCGCGCAAATGTCCCAGATCCCATATTAATTACAAGTAAATTACCTGTTTATAATTTCCTGGTGTTATTGTGGTTTTGATTCTGCGAACTATGAATAATCTTGTTTAGAATCGAAACCACGCCAATGCATATGAATATTTAACTAAGAACGTTTTTATGATATTATCATTAGAATAGGTATCTACCTAATAATTTTATATGACAAAATTTTCTGAGAATCCCATATTTTACCAACTGTTTCAAAGAAAATTGTATTTAAGGAAAAAACAATGCGACAGGATCTAACAAGGTCCTCAAAATCTTAAAATAGTAGCTTGGTATGTCCTAAAATTGTCCTATATATACACCACTCTACTCGCTACGTGCATTTACAAAAATAATTTATTTAACTCAATAAATAAATAAATAAATTAATTAAATATTTTTTTTAGGGGCAATAGTTACCAAAGAAACCAGCCGCGCGGTGGCCACTTTCCCGATATCATATTCAAACATAAATGTCATAAAATTATTAGTTAAAAATAGCCATACATATTGAAACCACCCTTTATTTATAACAATATATTTATTAACAGTTGTTTTTAGTAAACCTAAAGTGTCCCATTAGTAGCCCAAAGACTGGGACTATAATTAAATTTGCAGATAAGAATCTTATAAATAAGTACTTAAGAGTTATTTTAACTCAATCGTCCATGGGACACTGGGTGGCATTTAATCATTATTAATCTAACAGGAAATCCAGGAAGCTTATTGATTATACTCATAAATTATGAATGCCTAATCTTGGTGTTGACTCTCCATTGATTTATTGCTAAAAGGTTATCTCAGAGATTCGGCGATAACCCAGTGGTGTTTGTGTCACGTGGATAAACCAAACGACCGTTTGCACTATCCTTTGTTCGCAATTTAGTTTCTAAATATGTAAACAAATAACATAACGTCACGGCTTTAATCCCTGAAGGGTCAGGCAGGCTAATAGTACACCTAGATTTTGTCAGTTAAGTTTAAGTCCCAAGTAGTAAGGGGCTAGCCTGTTGCCATCAATCAGGCACAAATGCAGACTCCGTGATTGCTACTGACAAATACCTGATGGAAAAACTTAATAACAATTTGCATGACATGAGTTGCTCTTGGGACCATCAAAGAGCAAATAAAAAAAAAACTAAACCACTGTAACTTAAAACATATTTTTTACTTAGTAATTATTCTTGGACATGCAGAAATCAACTTAATTTACATAAGCTTCAAGTTGTTATTTGTTGAAGTGGAGTCAACGTGAAGAGGAAACGAAGATTTTGTTTAAACGACACTTGTTTGAAGTTGCTACTGGTTTTTATGACTTCTTGTTGACGTAGTCGTTGGTTTGAAACGAGTATTTTATCTCAGAAAATTATTGTGGACCTCTGATCGGCAAAAATAACGGTAGAAGGTACTTTCTGTACTATTGCTAATTATTTTGGCTGTTCTTTAACACCATTAAATAATAACTTCAGCTTCGTTTATAGCTAGTTAATGAAGCCGAAAGATTCTCCTCATCATCGAACATACCTGGGAACCTTCTAGTTAGAGAGTAGAGATATTGGGAGTCAAAATTCCAATTTCTTCACATTTTTTTTTTGGTATAGCTTTCCTCCTCCATGACCCCCTAACTATTAAATGCATCCATAAACACAATTGAGTGCTGCCTAGTAAAAGGTAATTTTTCACACGAACAAAAAAGTCGTTTCCCAGCAATATTTTTTGCATAAAGTTGCTTAATTTGATGTACTGAATGCTTGCTTGACGGCTTTGTGAAGGGTTGGTTTACACCTTATAAGTAGTTTTCAAAACTTGCGAGTTTCTAGTTCCTCTCTTTTCCGCGCAAAGGATACAAATACTCCCGAGATTCATAGGGCCGTTCTTGAGGTCACAGCGAGCACAAAAGTTCCAACTTTTTTTTAAATACATGTTTTTAATGTAAGATGTTTACTTTAAACACCTCCACAACCCCCTTTTCGAAGTTACAAATTTTTATTCACATCACTCTAACTGATCTATACAACACTAACTATTGCCCGCGGCTTCGCCCGTGTGAATGTCGAAAAATATCCGATTACTTACCTTCATCCCCCTTTTTAACCGTTCGGGAGTAGATTTATAAAACGCTAAGACACGTATAAATTAATTTTCAATTGTAACCTTAAACACAAAATTTGAATATCCTAATTTTAAAACTGATGGATTTTCATAGAAACTTCCATCCCCTATTTTACCACTTTAGGTGTGGAATTCCCAAAAATCCTTTCTTAGTGGATACTTACTCTTCACAAAAAAACACACTCTCCAAGTTTCAAGACTCTAGGACGAGCGGTTTGGGCTGTGTGTTGATATATTACCCAGTCAGTCAGTCAGTCAGTTTACTATTTTATATATATATCTTTATAGATTTCACAAATGCAGAACTACATCATGCTTTGCGATTTTAGTGTTAATTGCCAATGAGCTATATGTAATTTTTGACGACCAAAAAGTGCTGACTTGCAGTCTCATCATTATCATCATCATATGGGACCATAATCATCCACTATTGGATATAGACCTCCCCTTTCTTCTGCCAAACTTCCCGGTTTTATGCGTCCCTTATCCAGGTGCTTCTCACGATTTTGACGACACTGTCCCTCCCGGGTTTTAGGATGGTCCTGGTTTCTTTGGCCTAACCTTGCCCACCAGTCCGTCAAAGCCTGTCTCCATCAACCATCTCCGCTTCTAGCCTCGTCTGAATAAATGACTTCTTTATAATTTTAAAATTGTTCTGTTTTTCTGAGATCATGGAAAACTATTAACATAATTATTATGAAGATGTACAAAATCGTAGTAGATAGTGTGTCTGTTTATTGTTTATTTTATTTATTTTAACTTCATGTACAATAGTGGTACATAGGTGGACTTAATGCCACAAGGCATTCTCTACCAGTCAACCTTTGGGTTAAATAAGAAAATATTGTGATAGGGTACAAAAAAAATATTTAAAAATAACTTCTTGTCTTCTTGTGTTCTCCTTTTATTATGAGAATAATTTATTTATTTATTTAATAAAACTTTATCCACAAGTAAAAAAACTGTACAAAGGCGGACTTAATGCCATAGGCATTTTCTACCAGTCTACCTTAGGGTGATGCAGAGACAATATACAGTAGGTGCAATAACAGAAAAAAAAGACTAGAAAATATTTATAACTAAAACAATCCTTTGTGTTTGTCCACATCATTAGAAAAAGCCTACCTCAAACAGTAGCGTCATGCTTATGGAAAATATTCTAATGTTTTTTTTTGTACTGCCTAGTCAATAACCTCATGTAAGAAGTATGTTAATCTTATAAAAAATGTCATATTTCGCATTCGAGGCTTGTTCACTTACGGTTCATTTGCGGAATTCCTGATGGAAATAATTAGTATTCATTCCAAATATTTTCTGTGACTCATTACAGGTACTATTTGTTTATAACTGAAGGTTGATATTATCATAGACCATATTTTTATTTGGTACTAGCTTATGCCCGCGGCTTCACCCGCGTGGAGTTCGGTAATTTTCCCACTGGATCGTACTAACGTACGACGTCACCAAAAATAGAGGTTAAACTTATACTGTCACTTACGGGATATCTTTCGTGATTGTTCATAACGGAAGAAAATCCCGGAAAGAAGAAAGATGAAGATAAGCCGGAAAAGAAAGAAGATATCCCGTGACAGTATAAGTTTAGAACCGTGAAAGCTTAAAACAGTGTTTAAAAATAGAGGTTACTGAATGACTAACCGTGGAAGGCACGGGAAATCAATTTTCCCAGCCTCTTATATTTATTCTTTACTTACTTACGCAACATTGCAAGAAATACTTCGGTCAAGTCTAATCTTGGTGATATTCTATAAGCTTCTATCCTTCCATGTCCCTGCTGACACATAACAATAAACATAAAAAATGTTAATTTATTAGTCTGGCAAAATCAAACAAGTTTTTAATTAATTATTTATTATACTCTAATACTACAGTCTACGTGCAAATCCAACTCACGTGGCACTTTTGACGCACACACATAAAAAAAGTTCAAGTATTCTGAATATTTAATTATATTTATCTTGTTCCATTTCTAAGAGGTACAGGTTTGCGGGCCTGTGGACGGCGAGTTATGGGCTAGCTCGCCGTCCGGCCGTCTTATGACGACAGGCCGTGTCGACGGCGCTTCGTGTTCCACGCGCGCCTCAAAGAGATGTCAGCAACCGAGTAGGGGTCCGCATGGGCCGATGCCTGCCAGAGCTGCGGGACTGTTCGAAAGAGACACCGTGGCCCTGGAACACAAAGGGCAAAGAAGGAACATGGTTGACATTTATTATTTATTTATTAATAAATAAATAAATAATAAATGGGTTTAAGTCAGTACAAGTCTGACACTCCCTTCCGCTCCGCCCAGAGTGGTCATTCGATGATTTCCAATCAGAAAAAAAAAAAAAAAAGAGGTACAGGTTTTCGGCATCTCGTTGTTGTTTTGTTTTCTGCTTTATGTTTTGAACCAGAGGAAGAACTTGTGGCTGGATAATAACAGCAATTAATCAGGGTCTATTTTCAGGTTATGCCGCGCTTGTGTAGTTGGTCCGTGGATGGGTGACCACCAATTAAGTACTGAGTTTCCTCTGTGCCTCGGAAAGTGCGTTAAACCTTTGGTCTCGTCTATCATTTGAAGATGTCTAAGTAGTCAAAAGCTCAAAATTCTGGCATGCAGTCTCAGCAAGGGGTTATCGTATTACCCAGTAACTAGGCTGTGGAGGTCAGATAGGCAGTCGCTCTATGTAAAATGCTATTATTCAGCTGCATCCGGTTAGACTGGAAGCCGACCTCAACATAGTTGGGAAAAGAATAGGCAGTTAGACTTATTTTTGAATTCCGAATTTGTCAATTAAAATCGTTATTTTTATGCATTAAAAATAACGATTCTGATGATTTCCAATGTCCACCACCTCCTTGTCCACGATTCGTGGGCAGTGTAAAAAAAAAAATAGAATATAGGTTGCTACGGAGAAATTCGTGACGGAAAAATCCCATAACACTGGTTGACCTTGGGATCAAATCCAAGACCGCACTAGTGCTTGCGAAGACTAGATCAACAAACCAGTCATGCGAAAAATGTTACCACTAAAAATACATCAACCTGACTAAGTGGATAATAAATAATGGATATCTATAACTTAATATTGACTGAAGATCTTAAGGGGAAAAAACTTCTCCAAGTCATCGCCATTTATTAAGGCTTATAAATGACGTATTAATATCAGGAGGAAATCATCTGTTTATCAAAATAGGTAATATCTACAGTGTTTTTGTGATATTGAACCACCGTTATGTGTTTTAAGGCTTTATTTCTAAATTCAAATATAGTAATTTCTGTTTTTATATATACATGTGCATACTCATCGATGTAAAAATACTTTTTCGAAGTACCTATAAAATATGTGTGTTTATCTTGAATAGTTTTTTTTTTGCATTATTCTTAGTTTTACGCTTTGTTTAAAAATAATATGGATATAGCATAACCAGCCTATTAATGTTCCCACTGCTGGGACGCAGGCCTCCTCTCTATGAGAGGGAATGGGCTATAATCCACCACGCGGGCCCAGTGCGGGTTGGTAGATGTCACATGTCTTCGAATTTTTGGTTCTAGGACATGTCGGTTTCCCTTCACCGTTTTGAGAGCAGTGGTGATGAAATAACTTACACAAAGTAAGGCGCCTGGCTGGGTTCGAACCCACGACTTACTGCTCGTAAGTCGGGGCCTCCACCACTGGTTCACCGCTGCTCTCAAAAATAATATGGATACTGCCAAATATTTTGGAATTGGTGTAAACAAGATGTTTTTTTTTGTAATATAACGTCTGGTACCCACCTTGATGGAAATAAATATTATTTATTTATTATTTATATTTTATGATAGGCAACTAGATTTTTAATACATTAGGTTTATATAGATTTTATAATAGGTTTCCCGATTGCAATGGTGTGACATGCATGCTTATACAGTCTTACACCCGTATCTATAAACAAGTCAAAGTGATTACTAGAATAAAAAAGAAATGTTTTTTTTCTGTAGTTTGGGAATTGCTTGAAGTTAGAAGTGTCAAAAGTTAAAATTCTTAGCGTTGCTTTCTTTGACGGTTTTACTTCGTTCAAATTCTTGTCTATTGCATAAAAATGCATAAGTAATTACTTAAACTCAAGTAATTACTTTAACTTGACCATAGACACAAGTGTTAGTTTTTTTTATTATCTCTACTAGGCATTCATAAGTTGGTCTTACAATCTTTTTCTCGCACTGAGCAAGGATCACCATATAGGTTACTGGGTCTCGGACCTCGAACACAAATCTTTTGCGAACACCAAAGAATTTCCCTTAGTTGACCCTCATAACTTCTACCTTTTTCCTAAGTTAAATCTCGCAGCGAGAAAAGATAAATGTTAGAAGAGATTGCGATCGTAGCAATGTGTGTAACTTTGTATTATTTTTGTTTTGTCCGAAACTGTTTGTTAGACTTACTTGGAACTGCAATTCAATATTCATTATTGGGAATCGAAAATATTGCAGAATCACTTGAGACAGGAACACCTCATCATGGCGAACCATAGGTGAAAAAGATATTGGAAAAACAATACATAATCATTTTCCGAAACTAACTTAGTTATTGTTTACTGCATCATCTCTGCTTGACATACTTGACATTCTTCTCCGGTAACAGAAAAGAAATGATAAGGATATCTTGCTGTTTTGTGTACGTGAGTTTAAATGTTTGTAAAAGTACCTATGATACAGGTGAAACTCTTAGGGCGGGGGCGACGTTTCATTAAAAAGACTATTGTGGCTCGTAAAAACTCTTATTATAAATAGTCCGAAAGACGTTGTCCTCTTCCAGACCTTGGAACCGGAGAACATTTAAAAGGAATTCAACCCTTTTTTCCAATATTAGTGGATTTTTACGAATGTACGCGAGCTCTAAGTGCGGACCCCAGATTGCGTGGCAAGCTGCCTTTCTCCTTTAATGCCCACGTAACGAATTTTAAAACATCAGTTAGTTTTGCGTCCTTCGCAATTAATAAATAGGTGGATTGACTGGATTTACTTTTACTCCTTTACGTACCGTTTCCGTTATCACGGAAATCAAAACATGGTATGTTGGACAGTTTTGGACTTCTTATTCTTTGTTGTGCGCATGATCCGTTTAAGTAAGCTTCCACCTGAAGCCCTAGCACAAGCGCGCGGTGTAAACGTAATGTAAATACCTCGATTTTTTAATCGAAAATACAATTATCCTATAGCATTTTAGGTTTGCAACAAACACAATCATTATCGTCAATAGTTATGATAAAATTATGGAAATATTATTATTTATATTTTTTAAACTTTGCCTTACGCTGGGTATTTTTCCGGTATCGTGGGTGCGTTTACAAACATTTAATACCCACATACACAAACCCAGAACTACTACCTGTAGATCATACATTTATGTTTGTTCCGTGCGGGGATAGAACCCGCGACAAGCAGCGCAGCAGCCAATTGCTCAGTCACTGCGCCAACCGTGTCGACGAATTATGTGAAACGAGTATTTTTTTATTTAAAAAACGACGTATTTAAGTTACGTTTACACGGCGTTAACGTGCATCATCTCATTGTAAATGACCTACTCTGATTTTATTTATATTTGATATTTTTCATTAAGAGTTTTGCCATAGCAACTAAATGATAAATATTAATTAATGTTTTATATGAAATCGTTGTTGCTTAATTAAAAGCAAAATCATTCTTGGTTTATAGCTAATTGCTATAAAGGGTTTATTATCCTGGAATCTTATACACAATCAATTATAGTTTGATTATAAAGTACGTACTAATTATATACAATAGTACCATTAATTATAAGATTCCAGTAACTACGCGATGATAACATAGATGTTATTTATTACATACATGATAATTATTTAGATGATCATCATCATCTGCCTAGCCTTTTCCCAACTATGTTGGGGTCGGCTTCCAGTCTAACCGGATGCAGCTGAAAACCAGTATTTTACATGGAGCGACTGCCTATGTGACCTCCACAACCCAGTTAATACTGGGTAATAATACGATACCCCTTGGTAAGACTGGTTGTCAGACTTTTCGGGCCACTGACTACCTAACGACTGTCAAAGATCTACAAATGACACCCGGGACCAACGGCTTAACGTGCTTTCCGAGGCACGGAGGAAACTCGGTAAGTAATGGGTGGTCACCCATCCACAGACCAACCTAGGCAAGCACGGCTTAACCTAAAGATCGACCCGAGCGGCTGTTATTATTTAGCCACAAGCTCCTCAATTATTTAGATGATGAGTATAGACTCATAAAATAAAATTGTGACAGGCCGATGTCTGTACATTGAAGATAATATATGGGGGTCTTTATTAGAAGAACTGAAACCGAAATAACAGTTTTTACTATTTTTGTCTGTCTGTCTTTCTGTCTGTATGTTTGTACGCGCATCATGCAAAAACTACTGCATGGATTTCGACGCAGTTTTCACCGTTCTACTGCTAGATAGAACACGCTTATAGGCTACATTAGATATACTTTTGGACCCGATATGTGGTGCTGTACGCAGCAAGGGTGGGTCGCTAGTAATAAATAAAGAGCTAATTGGTTATTTGTATAACTTATGCATAGTAGTGACTGTATCGTTGGTCTAGTGGTCGCAATCGCAACTGCTGAGTATGAGGTCGAAGGTTTGATTCCCAGGTCGGGCTAAGTGTTATTGGGTTTTTGTTTTAGAATTTTTGCAGTAGCAGCCATAGTCAGGATTTATGCCAGGTTGATGGCTATAGGCTCGCCCCCTATTACATGCGACTTAAACACTACTGGCGATATCTGGGTGTACTATGTATTAGATGAACCTCTTCGTATTCTAAGTATTAGACAAACTCTTCGAGGATTACAGGCGTGGTGTGAGTTTGGTCCATACCTTAGCCAGATTTTGTTGTCATACCAATGAACATAACTATTGCTACTAGTAAAACATTTAGCAACCAGCTGTTTTGACATGGAAAGAAAAATTCTAGTGCGAGCAGGGTTTGAACCTGCGACCTTCCGATTTAGTACAGCGGACGTCTTAACCAATTAGACCATCGCACCCTGCTCACAGCTCTCGAAATTCAAACAGGTTCAAACCCTGCTCGCACTAGAATTTAGATCCTTGTAGGATAGAATCTTTCTCAGATTATGAGAGCAGAATGAAATTCTGGATTAACACTCATATTCGAAAAAGAAATGATAATACATACAGATTGGTTAATAGAAGAAATGTTCTTGAAAAATGTGATTCCTTGTGCCATGTCACGCATTGAAGTTAAATAACATAATGGCCAAGTTTCACACGTTGCACTTGTACAGTCACGAGCACCAATATGTATACACTTTCCTAACTTTAAAAGCAATTTTCGCGAGAAATAACGATTGTAACTTAAAGATAGAATTTTTTTCATAAAAAGATGAGTTCCAAAGTACTATGTTCATGACAACAAGAAATTCTAATCAGAATAGTAGGAGAAAAACACTTTTCTAATTGTTAAAAGTGTTTACATATTGGTGCTCGTGACTGTACCGATAGAAATCAGACACTTGCAAGTAGATTCAAATTAAGTTCGTGTTGGCCAGTCTTTCATTAATAGCCATTATTTAAATGTCTTTGGGCCAGTTTCATGTCAAAGTTCTACATCCTCTTATTGTTTTGTACAAAAACAGATTTTAACAGCGGCATTCCCTGCTGTCTGTAAATAACCCGAAGACATTCATTGCCACCATGTGTTCCTTACATTCACTGCGCCGTTGACGTTTTTATATTCCTTAGCTGCGTGTGAAGATCCAAAATAATTGTGCTTTTATGGTTTATTATGATACCAACGCAGTGTTTAGTGCCGATGACAGCTTGATGATATGATAATACTATTTATTTGGAGCTGTAAAAATGAGTTGTGTTTCATATTTTGTTTTGGACGTAAGGGTGGTAATGTTTGAATGTGGCATTTGAGTTGGCATTTAGACATTATTTCCAGTTAAAAATAATAATTGATCTCCTTGTTTTAATTCTGTAGTAGCTTTTGCCCACGACTTCGCCCGCGTGGATGTCGAAAAATCTTTGACGGGAACGTACTACAGACCAGCTTGGGCTGTGTTGATACATCACCCAGTAGTCAGTTTACCATTTTATGTATGTAAATGTATTTTAACTTAAAAATACCTTTTTAAAAACGCTAGTAACCGTTGAGGAGTTCCTTCGTGAGAAGACCATCCTGGCTGCAGGATAAGGTCATAAACATCATCTTTATCTATGAAACTTGAATGCGTAACGCCATCGTGAATTTCATAGCGCTCCTAGGTTTTTTTTTTTAATTTTTTTTGCTTGTGTGCTTTGTGCACATAACTTACTTTGTAATGAAATAACTATTTCGTGATCCGTCGTATTGTTATTTCACGCAGTAGTGATATAAAATTGCTGATCAAATAAGACAGCTTACGGGTATTATAATAAAATCCAGATTTTTTTAACAGCACCAGTTTATTATGATAATGATTCAGTTCCAAATTGTTTTGTTGGTACCACTAATCACAATATTTTTACTTTCGAATCAGACTTAGCAACAGCTAATAATAAGTTAAGTATCCTCATGTGTACCAACTTCTTTTATCTTTATCATAAATTTGTATTTATCTTACTCTAGTTTTAGGAACATTCTGGAACATTATTATTACTCCGAAGACAATTCGCTGGCCGGGACGTGTTGGAAGAAATTTTCGACGTTTTCAACGATCTTGGCGACGATGCCTTTGACAATTGGGGGTCCGACTTCCTTGACGATTTCGTTGCTGCTGGATGCAATCAGCTCGCGGGCCGCACGACCTGGTGGAAGAAGCATAAATTTAGACAAGAAGCATTTATACCAAAATCAACCTTGGACACAATCCTAAAAAATCATCATCATCTGTGTAGCTTTTCCAACCTGCTACAGTTGAATAGTTAATACGCGAAATTCCCGTAGTAAACATATGGAATCCTAAAAAAGATTATGTGAAATTGTTTTGTTTATAATTACAATAATTGAAGGTCAGTTCAGGCAGTTATTCGTGTTTGTCCCATATCTATCTATAGGTACGCACTAGCTAAGAGAACCTAGATCAACTAAAACAAAAAAAACTAATCAGGTTTTAAATAAATATGTTATTTGAGGTGCCCGGAAAGAGCTTCAAGGACTGTATTTGCGTCAGTCGATCGACAATTCTTTATCAACTTGCATGTTTTTTAATGTTTGCTTTTCTTGCTTTTGTTTGTTATACTAAAGACGGCACGGTTGGCCCAGTGACTATGCGATAGGCTGCTGCTCTGCGTCCTCGATTCCCACCCGGAAAAATATGTGTATGGCTTAAAGGCAATAGTTCCGGGCCCCTGGCTATTTGTGTATGTGAGTTTAAATGTTTGTAAACGCACCCACGATACAGGAGAAATTCCTTGTGCGGGCAACGTTTATTTTTAAACAAAAAAAGTCTTTTATTTATAAATAATTATGTTATTACTTACCAAGAACTTCATTTCCGTTGAAGAGGTTTTCCAATTCGATGGTAGATTTTTCCTTTAGATCGTAGGAGTGTTTCCAGCTCTTGATGGTCCAGTGTTTTTCTCCGTCCTTACCAAGATTGTTTCCCATATCAACATCAACGGCGATGACTACCTTCCCTAAAAGTAGAAAATACTTAGGGTTATTTTTTTCTAATGTTGTTGAATTGGAATTTCTTGAAGGTTGAATAAGAAGCTAAAGATAGTGAGCTCATTTAAAAAAGTAACGATCCTTAGCCAAGACTGCTGAAGAACATGTGGTCTGGATAAGTGAACATGTTTTTCATCGGTTCATGTCTCTCAGTTTCTTCATCGGTCATAGACAGTTCGGCAACTGTCTATAAAAGATGAAGAAAATGAGTACGAGAGTTGAGGCCGCGTATTTGCAAGTCTAGCGCGTGACGCAGCTGCACCAGCGACCTTGAAAGGTGGCTGGGACAATCCCCGAAGGATTAGGCAGAGTTATACCTGATAGTGCAGCCACATTTCACAAATAATTCTTTTAAAGTCCCACGTAATTGGGGCCTATTGCCATCAACTGGGCACAGAACCAGACTCCGTGGATATTACTGAGAAATTCCTAATGTAAGACCCAATTTGCCCGACCCAGGGAATCGAACCCAGGACCTCATGCGTTGCATGTTAATAGTTAGTAATTGGACCAATATCCGTATAGAGAGGTTCTGCTCGTAATTATCGAATGAGTAAAATTAGCCTTGAAAATCAAAACAGTGTGGTAGAGGTTGCATTCTTTGTAGATGTGTTTTATTGATTTACTTTAGTGGATAAATAACTGGTACTTATAAAGGGTGTAAAAAGACCCTAAACGAAGTCGAAATACACTTCTCCTTTGTTCTGACCGAAACTTGGAAACTGCACTCACGGAGATATTGGAGGTCCAAATTCCAATTTGATCACAAGTTTTTTTTTTAAATTTTAGTTTTTAATGTTATAACTTTACTTTAAATTCTTCCATCCCTGAACGATTAAATGCAATCATTAGCAAAATATTTTGAGTGCGTTGCATTGAGCCCTAACTGAAACCGTGATTCTTCACCCCAAAAAAAAAGTCGTTTCCCAGCACTAATTTTTGCGCAGTGATGCTTAGTTTTATGAGCAAAATGGTTGCTTGACGGCTTTGTGAAGGGTCATGCCATCCTTGTTTGATCAAAAACCGCAAATCTAATAAATTCTTCAATATTTAATGATAATTATTCTTCTAATTTATATAAACATTGATGGATCGGTTGAGTTTTATACATTTTATTTATTTCCGCTTAGCTTTTAATATAAGCCAGAGAAGCGCAAATTGATAAAGTTTAATAACCCTTTATCTGAGCTAATGAGACATAATCCATTAATACATGTTACTAACTATTGAATTCTTTTTATTTTCTCTATACTGAGAATTGCTAATTGACTGACATACATAGTAGCATTGGTTTAAAACCAATTTTTTTTATAAATTAATATCTTTGATTATATTTAGATTGAGAATCAGCATAAATCTTTGGAACCGGTCTCGAGATAATCTATAATTTACTAGATGTCTACATTTTTTGTAGACAGCGATTATCGTCAGGAAAGATGATGAAGAGTTTTTTTAATACTATTAAAATATTTAATTTGAGATAAGCTTGTGCGCTTATGAGACATCAAATGTTTGACGCACGACCACAAGGTCGTTTCCCATAGAGAAGAGATCGTGTTTTTTTTCTTGATAATTGGCTGTTACAATGTGTTTGCAAATGTGTGGGCAAACAAATAGAAGAACGATCACCGACTTGTAAGGACATTTACCAATACTAAGGGCATTCCATGACGGTGCTTTGCCACCCCTGAAAAAACTGAAACGCTTGTTATAGTTAGAACATGGCAAGACAACGCTACTTGATTGCAAAAATAGATATAGTTGTAGTATTTTGCTGGTTGTACTCTTTTACAAAAACCTCTACTACTCTTTCATCGGTGGAGTATGATGAAGATTCAATTCAAAGATCAATTTAAGGTAGCTTGACTTGAAGCCCAACAACCCGAGCGGTTTACAGCTCTGTTCATAGTCTATAATAAAGCTTACTCTATCTACTTATCTATACATTTGTGATTAATAAATGGATTTAAATATTTACTCAAATGTCTTTGTCTTGTCCGACCCTTCGCCTTTTTTTGTCACTTTAGCTGTCAATATCGTATTTTTATGAATATTTGACAACTTTACCATTCGACGTCAATTAACGTCACTCTAAATGATGTGCTAAGTAAGGTGTGTCATAATTTTAATTGGGGGATATCTATTTTAAGCTTTATTTTCCTAAGAGTTTAAAGACCTTTTCAAGGGGGTTAAATGGACGTTTGAAACTGTAGATACTTCGGCATCATTTTTGCACACAACTTTTGCACATTGGTCGACGGCACTGATGGAACAGATTCTGTCGCATGATTATGACTTTCAAAGTCTACTTTAAGTGTCAAAATTCCAAAATAACGGATAAGGAACTAGATAAAAACAAGAGGCTTTAAATCGATTTTAAAGCTTTTCATATCTACAACGATTTGAAAAAGAAATTACCCATGTTATCCGGTAGCTCGTGTCCATCTATTTCGTTTTGAAATTTCCATCATCGCTATCGCCAATAGCATGTCTCTTTGTCTAGACCCTCAGATTCTTACCATCTTTGATAAAGTACTTTAAAAATGGCTAGTACGGAACCGGGTCCAACAGTATGGGATCTAAAAAAAACCCTAAAGATTGCCGTTCTTTGGGACTCTTAATCTTACGCCTTGCGTTTGAGTCTTAGGTCAATTATTCTTAATTCTATCATGAGTACTTACTCAGAACAACGTGTGCGTCTCCCTTTCCTTCAATGGGCAGGAAGAGTAGACGTCCGTTCATCTCATATTTGCCTTTGAAGTCAACGCTGCACTGGAACTTCACGGTAAGTTTCGATTTAGCGAGATCACGACTGAAAAAAAATTATCATAAATAAGTTTCAACAATACGTATTTTAGGAGGAAAAATTTCTTAACATGTGTGAAAAGAATATGGGGTGTAAACGGACCCTTCACGAAGCCGTCAACCAAGCATTCTGTACATCAAACTAAGTATTACGCAAAAATTATTGCTGGGAAACGACTTTTTTTTGGGTCAAAAATCACGTTTTACGGTAGGACTCAATGTAACATACTCAAAACATTGTGCTGCTTGTATGCATTGAATAGTACGGGAGTCGTGGAGGTGTTTAAAAGACGTGTAAAAAAGTTGGTACCCCCAATATCTCCGTAACTAGAAGGTTCCCACGTATGGTCTAGAACATAAAAGTGATTGCAATGTCGGGGAGAACAAGTACCCTTCGGCTTCATTAATGGTCTTGTTACACCCTTTATATCATGCTTTTTTTTTTTTTTTTTCCGGTTGGGAAATCATCAAATGACCAACCACTCTGGGCGGAGCGGAGGGGAGTGTCAGACTTGTACTGACTAAAACCCATCCATGTTCCTTCTTTGCCCTTTATGTTCCAGGGCCACGGTATCTCTTTCGAACAGTCCTGCAGCCCTGGCAGTTTATATCATGCTTCTGAATATAAAAATCATGATTTCCTGAAATTGTGAAAGTTCTAATGCTGTAACTGCAGAGACTTGATCAAAAGTTTGTGCTATAAATTATGACGGAAGAATTAATGCTTCCACTGTCAGGTTTTTTTGTTGCATTTGTTTGCAATGTTTTTGAGAATAAAGGACGATGGGCATTTTAGACCTTGATTTTGCTAGAAGAACGAAGCAAAAATTCCTAAATTAGCCTAAATAATGCCCAGTTACACTTAACAGTAATATTTAATGTCCTGACATTATATCTGCATTTGCTCTGCAAAGGGTAATAAGTAAGTCATTTGAGAAGTTTGATTAGTGATCTATGTGCTTTTTCTATAATTTGGAGGCACGGTTGGCGCAGTGGCTGAGCGATTGACTGCTGCGCTTCGATTCGCGGGTTCGATCCCCGCACGGATCAAATATTTATATGATCCAAAGGTAGTTGTTCTGAGTCTGGCTGTTTGTGTATGTGAGTTTTAAATGTTTGTAAACGCACCCACGATACAGGAGAAATTCCTAGTGTGGGACAAAGTTAAAAAAATTAAAAAAAATTAGGCGTATGCTCGTTTAAAGCACGCTAAGTATTGGCTATCATGACAGTCGTTACAAGTAATCAGTGGCTCGAAAGTTAGACAACCAGTCTTACCAAGGGGTATCGTATTAACCAGTACTAACTGGATTGAGAAGGTCAGGTAGGCAGTCGCTCCATGAAAAATACTAGTATTCAGCTGCATCCATTTAGACTGAAAGCCAAATCCAACGTACTTGGGAAAAGGCTAGGCAGATGATAATGTGATGATGATACTCATTATCACTAAGCGAAATCTAAATAAATGCGTTAATGTCACAGTCTAGTCACAACAGCAATTCAGCTAAATCAGTGCAGGATAAAAATAATAAAGATTACACTTACTGTATTTTCTTAGTCACACAATCTTTGAGTCCGGTACCGGTGATATCCCGGAGAAGCAGCTTGAGTGACGGGGAGCTGGCATCTAAACTCTTCATACTGAAGGGGTCTAGCTTCTGCACTCCAAGCTCTGGGATGCCGTTGGCAAGGATTGGGATTGCACTTTGGGCTGTCTCCTTTAGGCATTTTGAATCATCCCATTTGCATGATTTTATGAAAGGCGCTGAAAAATGTTTTTCAATGAGAATTTTATATAGAGAGCTGTTACGTTTTTTTCTATTAGTTAAGTGGTAATTTTATTTGTTTTCGCAATGTCCGCAACAATAGTTGGCGACGTTAAAACCAGAGTGATCCAAGTGACATTTTTACCAATAACGAGAAAATTACACAATGGCCCACAAAGATCATAATTCTTCCATGCCATACTAATCTAAGTGCTCTTCAGTGCTAACTTCGTTGAGAGATCACATCATCTCACTATAGAATTGGTGCGGTCTGCAAAATCACGGCATGCCAGACTGATCTAAGTATTGATGATTACACGGAAACATATGAAACAGTTGATTTGAAACCAAATCATATGGATTCTGAAACATTTTTTATAAACCTAAAGAATTATATGTATACCAGAAAAAGCCCCCGAAATAAGACCAATAAACATATAAAAAAATGCAAAAAATAAGAAAAAAATTAAAATTCGTTCCTCCCATTCATCATCACTTCTACTTGATATTACCTCATGTTCCAAGAAGAAGAGGCAATCAGGAAGACTGTTAGGTGATGATTAAAAGATTTTTTTTTTCGTGTTTTTTTAGTGATGTAGTTTTGATTATTCTACCTACATTGTTAATACATTTTTCAAATTTATGAACTGCCATAGTGATTTTTTTTCCGAACGCGTTTCCTTATTTTTTTCGAAAACATACTTATGTGCCCTAGATCACTCTGGTTCCAACGTCGTCAGTTACAATTATTGTTCAATGATGAATATTGTGAACTTCAAAAAAAATATTCAAATAGGTAGCTTTTTTATAAAAGGCAAAAATAAAACAAATGTCCTTTGTGTTTATTTCTGTTAGTTCGGCAATTTGTATAATGACCATGTTATTATTTGAATAGTATCACTCTTAAAACTATTTTTGTTTATATTGTAAATTAAAAAAAAATATATATTAGTAAATTATAAAAATACGTACCGTAAGCGGCATTTGCCGAATAAACCACGCTCAATACTAGCACCAAAAATGAAAACCGAGAATACATTTTCGAAAAATAAATTGTTCACTTAGACACAACTGTATGATTCCGAGTAGTACCGCTGTATATACCAACCACCAAAGATCCACATACATATATAGGATGATAAAACCTATCTATATATACGTAAGCGATGTAGACAAACTAGTTTCTTTCATTACGGAGCCACTTGTTAAGCCTTTAATAAAAATTGATCATAATAAATAAAGTTCTAAAGTACGTTGACATTGCGCCTTGTTTTTTGTTCACTTAGATCAGCATCTGTAAGTGTATTTTTTTTTCTTAGTGCTCCTTTCATTACGTATGTACATAAATGTTTGTTTGTCACAATTATTTTGTCTTTTCTTTGTTAGAGAGATTTAAAGACACGGAAGGCGACAACATTTCAGGATGCAGATTAAATAAATGCATGTCAATGATGTTTTTTGTACATATGTTATTGCAAGTTTAGGAATATTGAATATTTTGTTTTGTGTTTTTAAATCAGATCAATTTTATTCTTTGTTTGGCTAGATTTTTTCTTTGTTATAATTGTAGGTGATCCGACACAAAACCAAAGTTATCGACATAGCTCACGGATTAAGTAAGCTGAAGAGGAAACAGGCCGGCCATATTAGCCGTAGAACTGACGACGACCACTGTCTACCATTGGGGTAGACGTGCTCTGGTGTGGAGATGGAGACCATGAATCGACAAGCTTAAAGTGACACGTCAGGCTAGGTTAATCGGCGATCACCGCGGGGTATTAGCAGCTAACTGTTAACACCCTGCGAATCAGAGTTGCCGAAAATCTAGTTAAGTGGCGTGCGATTGAAGAGGAATATGTCCAGCAGTGGACTGCTCTAGGCTGATGATGATGATGAATAATTTAAACTTTAGTTTAGGTTTCTTAGTTAATAATCGTAAATAAGAACACTGCGGAAGGATATTAAACCGGTTTATTATACCAATCTATGTTAATTATATTGCTCGATTTCAATCAAATTGCTATGCCGTTATGGAGTCAAAAGCCTTCTGAGAAATATTTCGAAAAAAAAATCTAATATATCTTGCGGATTACTACCTTACATACTTATGTTAAGGATAGAAATAGCACTCTCTTGATGGGACATAGCAATAAATTATATCTTGATAAAAAATATGGTTATAATAATCCAGTCGACATGTCGAAAAAAGGTGAGGCAGTTGGAGAGTATTCCGAAGTTAATGGAAGTTTAACAGGTTGTTTGAAGGTACACTAGGAAGACTATCCTAAGTTTAAGACAAAATCCTTATTTTTTTTCTGACTTTTTTCAGTTTTTCGCTTCTATCTCTAAAACAAAGCACATTTTGCACACCACATTTGACAAACAAAAGAAAGAACATTAAATTTCCTAAAAGTTCATTGGTGAACCAGAGTTTTAAGCGCAATATTAACGGAGATACAGCCGATCAAAGTTAGATGAAGTTACTTAAAATGTTAAAAATATGTTGTTTGTAATTGTACAAACAACATATTTTTAACGATATTTGAAGATACTGTAAACTTTGTTTTATTTCAACGTTTAATGAAGTAGGGTTTTTCAGGTGGATGTACTAGGTACCGCTTCCACTGACGGTGGACCAATTTTCAACCTTATTACTATCCCTAAGCAAGGGTAAAAATTGGTCGTCTGTCGGAGAGCGCGATAGAACCTACCCTACCTTGCTGCAAGAAAGTTCAATCAGCCTTAAATATTCCCTCTACTGGGACACAGGATTTCTCTTTATTAAAAGGAGTAGGCAGTAATCCACCATGGGCTCAGCTTATTTGTATCAACCTGATTTTAAAATTATTTTGTTTTTTATTTTACTGTATTTACATAACATAACATGAATCACGCCTTGTAATCTCCGATGGGGTAAGCAGAGGTGTACCCAACAAGTACACCCACATTTCGCCAGTTATGGCCCATGTAATAGGGGGCGAGCCTATCTCTATCAACCGGGCACAAATCCAGACTCCGTAGCTCAAATTACTGATTGAAAAACCCAATAACTGAATTGAACCCAGGACTTCATGCTCAACAGTCGCGCTTGCGATCACTAGACCAATGAGGCAGTCTGTTTTGTTTTTACTGTATTTGATGTGCAATAATGAGTATTGAATCTATGTACCTAAAGAATACTTCTATGGAGAAAATTTTCATCTTCCGTATTTCCGTAGGGGTCGCACGTCAAACGCAACCATGATGAAAAATAGAGAGGGCTTTGAGGAATATACATATAATATTTTTAATTTGAATGTGTGAGCGCAACTAATGTTTGCTCTTCGAGGAATAATTTAGTTGCGCTTATAAAAAGTTGCGCTTTGAGGAATACCCTTTGTACACGGAAGTTTTAACGCTTTGCTTAGCAATCTATTGGTGATGGCAAAGTTTATTTACTGTTTGATAAAGTATCCATGGACCAGACAAGCAAATACTGGTATCAAAAGTATGTATTTCCTCAATACCTGCAAAAAAATCTGGGATTATGACATTACGGTCGGTGGCATAAGGTTCAATAACCCGTTGAACAAAGTTTTTGGACAATGGGGTAATGTCCCAGCCATTTATCATATTGACGCTAATACAAACCCTACAATATTCGGCAAGAAGTCTTTAGACGTGTTTATGACTGTAACGGTTGTTTGGTATACATACCTACATAAGTATTGTAATTTTTATAGAAGAACAGTTGAATTTTGTTTTGAAAACCTTGAGTTTTGGATTGGTTGATTAGTTTGGTTGTGGCATGTTTTTTTAAAACACTATATGACCTAATTGCAGTGAAACTCGAGTGACAATTATTGTCATCTTTCTAATATGTCGGATCCGGTCGTTAGTACGGATGGTTCGTAAAATGAATCGGAAAACGCGCGAGTGGGCACTGGTGACATGACGAGACCTACTTACCAGTCCACCCACACCACAGCGTGTTTCTACAGAGCCCTGATGTTCAGCTCGAGGCGAGGGCTACAGTCAATGTTTGATCGCGGAGAAATTGAGAAGTCTTGGAACTGTACCCGATTCATTATGCCCCGTGTTATTGTGTTAAGTGGTAATCTCAAGTAATTCGTTGGTTTTTCTTGAAACAGTGTATCGCACCCAGTGTGTTTTCATAGCACGAAACCTATCGTCTGCCCACATGATGTACGAGCCTTACGGAATAAATCCTGACTTATCCGACATCAGAATTGGGATCAATCATACGCGGGGAGACTGAGTGGCAATAGCAATCAGTGACGGTTACGGTTAATAAACTTGAATAATAAGCCTATTAATTCTGCTAATATGTTTTTGCATAATTTTTTTGGTAAAAAAAGATTAGATCGTAACATACCATAACATTACGCCAGTAATCCCCGAAGGGTTAGGCAGAAGTGTACCTTATAGTACACCTAAATTTTGCCAGTTTTGTTTAAGTTCTTGATGGAAAAACCCAATGTCCGACCTGCCTATTCAACCCAAGACCACAGCTCGGCAGTCGCGCTTACGATTACTAGACAAAAGATTGGATATTATAATAGGTCTTTACCTATGTAATTGGAGATTTAATAACCAGCATTTTCAGATTTAATTATCTGTGGATTGGCGCGCAATTCGGAATTCAAATAAATTTTATTCGAAAGCCGTGTTCTTATAATTTCAAATTCAGTCATTTGTTTTTAGATAGTTTTATGTTTTTGTGAAATTGTGGTAGTTTTTGGCGCCATGGATAAACTGAAAATTCGTACAATTTTCGAATATAAGTTCCTACGTGGACATACCGCTGCGCAAACAACACGAAACCTTAACGACGTGTATGGACCTAACACTGCTTGCATAAACACGGTCCATTATTAGTTCAATCGTTTTAAATCTGTAAATTTTGAGTTGAAGAATGAGCCTCGCGGTCGGCCGGTAACCATTGTCGACAACGACGAATTGAAGGTGGTAGTGGAAACGGATCCAACTCAATCTACGGCTGAGCTTGCTGCGAGCCTTGGAGTTAGTGTCAAAACGACATTAAAGCACTTGCGTCAAATCGGAAAGATAAAAAAGCTAGATAAGCTAAAATAAAAAAAAAATACAAAAAAAATTGTTTTTAAAATTTTCATACAAATCTCCAATTTCATAGGTTATAGCAGTAAATTTTATCAACAACACACCTTAATGAATAAATAGCTGTCTCGCTGGTCCATAAGTAGCAAGCGCGACTGCTAAGCATAAGGTCTTGGTTAGCCGAGGGGTTGCGGCTACAACTAAGTTAAGCCGGTTTATCTTCACACCCATGGCTAACCATAACACATAAATAAATAAAAAAAAAAAAGAAAAAAAAAAAATTGTAAATTTCTCGTATTAAAACTGTGACACAATCAAGTTATATACAGGGTGGGTAAAAATGTGGATCAAACGAAACAGAGCGATAATTGGGGTTATTTGCAGTAAAAAATATTGTGTGGTAGAGTCCTATCTTGATCTCCTTAAAAGTTATGACTATTTGAGTGTTTTTAAAGAAAATACCAACATTTTTACTGAATAGGCAATTAGAGTAAAATGGGTTGCTTGGAAATGTATCATCACTACAAAAGTACTTTTATCATGATTTATGAGTATTGCTACTTTTAACAATATCTTTTAAGTCTCACGAAAGATTATTTGTAATTTCAGAACTTTACTGTAAAAAAATGTACTACCAAAAAATGACCCTGATAACCCCAACGATCGCCTTGTTTCGTTTGATCCACGATTTTTTAAACACCCTGTATAGTTGTAGGTAATGTCAACCCAAATACACCTCCCTCATATATTTTTCAAAAAATTTTCTTCAATTCCATTGTACATTGTTCTGTCAGGCTTAAAAACCTTACTGTAAATTCTAAATAACCTTTCATAAATAAATACTTTGAAGAGTCTATTGACTTGTTTTCTTAGGTTTTGAGTACCTAACGTGAGCGAAACAAACTAAACAATTCGGTGATAATACTAACGGCAGTTTATCTATTTCTAAATAAAACAATGATAATTAACAAATCAAACAAATGATATATTTAATGCAGGATTTAATTAATTTCATGCTCAATCAAGCGATAAATATTTATACGGAATTTTTGCAAAGAATTTGTTGATATCTCCTACTTCCTTTGTAGTAACGGCTTTTATCATTTCTCCTCCTATGTCATAGATAACTTCGTTAGAATGGTCCTTGATGAGTTGATTCACAGCTGTTCCTGTAATTGGAAAATTAGACAATATTAATTTTTAATATTTTATACGCAAACCCTGCGTAGGGAACATAGCTGTTTTTGACATGGAAAGAAAAATTCGAGTGCGAGCAGGGTTTGAACCTGCGACCTTCCGATTCAGTACACCGGATGTCTTAACCAACTAGACCATCGCACCCCGCTCACAGATCTCGAAATTTTCGTTCCATTAATAACGTCTTACGGTGACGTTAGCGCCATCTATTTAAGAAAGTATCGAACTAACTTAAACCAACACGTTGACATTGCAGTCAAATCAATGTTGTATAGAAGTCGCCATACCAAACCAAAATTTCGAGATCTGTGAGCGGGGTGCGATGGTCTAGTTGGTTAAGACATCCGGTGTACTGAATCGGAAGGTCGCAGGTTCAAACCCTGCTCGCACTCGAATTTTTCTTTCCATGTCAAAAACAGCTTAGACAATATTAGTTGTGTGGTCTCTGAAAAATATAAAGACACCCTAAAATTTATTTGCCTTTATGCCATCATAAGTTGAAACAACTATCAAATCACAATCACGCGATCATGGCGCTTGCAACAGCGCCGAAATATCGGGAGCTCAAAATAATGAACAATCACGGAAGATATCCCGTAAGTGACAGTATTAGTTTAGTTGTAAACCGTGTAAGATTAAAACAGTGTTGCAATCACAACAGTCTTTAATTCAAATTATGATGAAGAATCAGCACTTTTGAACTTCTAAAAATTACATATGACGAGAGCCCAAATACGCAAATCTTTCACCTCAGCAATTACACGTCACAATAAAAGTTGCGCCATCTAAATAAACTAGCTTTAGATGTACAAAATGTTGCCATTCAAATTTATAAATCATAGGCATAGACTAAAAAGAGGAACTCGTGGCTAAAAAATAACAGCCGTTCGGATCGATCTTTAGGTTAAGCCGTGCTTGCCTAGGTTGTTCTGTGGATGGGTGACCGCCCATTACATACCGAGTTTCCTCCGTGCCTCGGGAAGCACGTTAAGCCGTTGGTCCCGGCTGTCATTTGTAGATCTTTGACAGTCGTTAGGCAGTCAGTGGCCCAAAAAGTCTGACAGCCAGTCTTGCCAAGGGGTATCGTATTACCCAGTACTGACTGGGTTGTGGAGTACAGATAGGCAGTCGCTCCATGTAAAATATTGGTATTCAGCTGCATCCGGATAGACTGGAAGCCGAGCCTAACATAGTTGGGAAAAGGCTAGGCAGATGATGAGGCATATACTAAAAACAGTAACAGTGGATCTCGTCCATCAACCAACACTAAAAAAAAAGACATCTAATCCTGTGGCCTGAATAATCAATGTTATAGGCAAGAAACTTGCATCGTGTAAATAAGACAAGAAGAACTTGCAAGAGTTCTTTGGCTAAAGTCACGAGACACGAGAAAGAGAAACATGTGTGTAAAAGGAACATGCACTTAACTGCCGTTAAAGACAAGGTTGCATTCTTGTTGAAAACTTGTAAAAGCTTCGTAATCCTTACTTATACAACATTTACACGATACAAACTTAATGAAGAATGATACGGGTAGATAGGAGGTGACTGCTGAGATGACGAGTAATAGAGAAGTATGAAAGAGAAGACATGCTGCGCTCACCTCAAATGAATTGGGAGAAAGGCAGGAGAATGGCAATGATGATGCAAACTTCTTGCTTGTGGCATACAAAAACTGAAGCAACAAATAACTTTTTATTTACTTTTTGCTTTGCTGCGGGACTGTTCGAAAGAGATACCGTGGCCCTGGAACACAAAGGGCAAAGAAGGAACATGGATGGGTTTTAGTCAGTACAAGTCTGACACTCCCTTCCGCTCCTCCCAGAGTGGGGGGGGGGGGGGGGCATTTGATGATTTCCCATTCGAAAAAAAAAACGCCTTTTGCTTAACTTTTTTTCTTTTCTTTTTATAATTTTTTTTTGTTGCTTCATTTTACAGGCAATTAAGTGAAGCGATAAAAATTTGTGCAACTGTTAATACTTACTTAAAACCTCATTGTCCTTAAATAAACCTTCAAACACAAGAATGGCTTTTTCTTTCATCTCGTAACTGTGTTCGAAATTCTTGATACGAATGTATTTCTCGCCGTCTTTGCCTTCTTTATAGATGTACTTACATATAACCTTAACAATAATATTTCCTGAAAAGACAATTAAATTTTGTAAATGATTAATTGAGTTACTAGACTCGCTTCGAATTGACTTTCTATTCTTCAAGCTACTCAAGTGTATGTAAACACAGCTTTAGAAGTTTATAGCGAAATTATATATGTGAGTCTTTCATCAAAATACCCTGACACGAATCTGCGTGGTCTTCATATGACTCTTCAAAATTAATTTCTATTCTTCTTCTTTTCAGTTACGAAATATATTATGTATCTAATTATAAAATATTATCGACTACGGCGAAGCAAAAAGAAGGGTTATAATTTTGACTGGGATCTATGTATTTTTATGATGTGTAAAAAGCAATTAAAAAAAGTTAGATGTTGCTTAAAACAGACTTGCTCTAAATAACATGTTTCTACGGTTTATTCGAGCTTGGCTAATTTCATAGTGAGAGTTTTATTGGGCCCATTGAAACTTTCCATCTTGTCTAAGAAACTTCCAACAAGAACTTTGCTTGGACATTGATACACATTATATAAAAATTGTATGCCCATAAATATTCTGACACTTGAATTTCACTTGATTTCATACGCGGGTGCGTAAAGTCTATACCCATACTTACGAAGTTCAACATGGACTTTGTCAGCTCCTTTCATTTCCACCAAAAGCACTTTTCCTGCCATTTCATAATCTCCATCAAGTTTCAAATCGCATTGAAGTACTATTACCATTTGCAAGTTAGGTTCGTCACGCCTGAAAATTTAAGTGCGTGCACATTTTTAATAGAAAATGAAAAAGAGAGAACCAGGCGCCTGCAACAACAGACCTGGAAAAATATGCATTAACATAACATAACATTACGCTTGTCATCAATCCCAGAAGGGTTGGGCAGAGGTGTACCTGATAGTACACACATTTCGCTAAAGTCCCATGTAATAGAGGGCGATTAACTGGGCACAAATCCAGACTCCGTGGCTGCTACTGAGTAATTCCTGATGGAGATACCCAATAAATAACACTCCCATTGCCCGACCCGGGAATCCAATCCAGGACCTCATGCTCAGCAGTCGCTCTTGTGACCACTTGACCAGGCAGCTGTCAAATATGAATTAGTAACGCCTAAACAGCATCTGTGTTATAAAGTAGCATTGCTAAGTCTATTTGATAAGGTTAACTAACCACCAACAATATAAAACCAATCTAATTTCAAGGTTCGTGGAGATGGCCATCTATACTGAGGCCCAGAATTCTTTTTTTTTTTGTTTTGGGTCAAGCCCGTCACAATATTCCCAAACCTTTGTAACTCCTGAATGCAAGAATCAACAGTGACGACCGCCAGAAAAGCACCGAGACAATGTAGCTTGCCGAGGTCCCGGAGAAACAATTCAATTGTCTTCAGGGATCCAAGCAACGAAATTTGGAAGAAAAGAATAGCGGAGGAGTGGGTAAAAACATGATTCCACTTTCCTCTATATCAAGCTGAAGACGGAACAGAGCTAGGTCAATAAGCCCAAAGGAGTTTGACGCGTCACTAGTGACCATCGATTCCTCTGATGTACATGGATCAGGGCAAGTAGAACCTGTTTCTACCGGCGGTCAGGGCTCCAGAGAGAGGTACCTAACAATACGAGCCGTGTCCAGGAGTACCGCTTTTTGAATCAAGCCCTTGATCCAGCTGCTTAACGAGAGCTTCCTCAGGTATTGGTCGAGGCTCAAGGCAATTAAGCCATGGGCTGATACAACTATCGGCACAATGATCGCTGAGTCCACATCCCACATGTCGACAACCTCGTAAGCCAAGTCAAGATACTTGATTTGCTTTGCTTATCTTTCTCGGCTTTCACGAAGTTCTCATCATGCGGGACCGTTATGTCAACAATCATTGCGCGCCGCTCTGACCGATCCACCACCACTATATCAGGCTTATTGGCTACAATAGTCCTATCAGTGATGATGGATTGGTCCCAGTACAATGTGATACTGCCATTTTCGAGAACCGGATCGGGCACATACTTATAGTACGGCACTTCCGATTCCACAAGGTTGTATTTTAGAGCAAATTGCTGATGGATAATCCTAGCTACAAGGTTGTGTCTATGCAAGTACTCTCCGTTAGCCAGACGAGAACACCCGGAGATAATGTGTCGGATTGATTCGCCTGGACGGTGGCATGCCCGACATATGTCAACCGTACCGTCCTTCACAATAAATAAGTTTATTATTGTGTTACGAATTTAAATGTTATAATTTATTTCCTAAGTACAGTACTGAAAACTGCACATTATTTAAAGTTGGTTTCTGTGCCTTTAATTTGCATGCCTAATGATATAATAGTTGTATAACGGGCTGGTGTCCGCAACTCCACGTCAAAGCGCGTATTTTGCGTGCGGTGATATAATAGTTATGATGATACCAAATTGAATAACTGTTGTATAATAATATTAATAAAAAATAATCCATATTTGAAAAAGATAATAATTTGACAAGCCAAGTCATAGGTCTCGAGTTCGAACCCAAGGCACGCACGCTGCATGTGTGTAAATTGTCATTTGCTTCGGTGAAGGAAAATATCGTGAGGAAACCAAAATGCATGAGAGATATTTCTCTACGGTGCATGTAAAGCCAAGTCAGAAGCCCATGGGCGGGCTAAAAACTCTGACACCAGGTTAAGCACTAACCACACGATAAAAAGAATAAATAATTCGACTTTGACTTCGACTTTGTTGTTTTAAGAAACGTGTACGCACGACGGTCAATCAAGCTAATCAAAACCAGTTTATGCGGATCTCTCATTGTGTAGTAAATCCATACAAAGCGAGGCATTTCAAGCTATACTGGAAATGTATACTATACAGGTTTAACAAGTTCTAGATTCTGGTTTACACTACATTACCCAACCAGCATATTGATATTGCCCTCTATGTTTTCACACGGATTTTTAATTAATTTTATTATTTTGTGACGTTTATATGTCATATCACAGAGGTCCGGTTTTTTTCGGTGATACATAGGTCATCCTATGAATCGTTAAAACCGGATCCTCTGTAACAAGTTATGCACACTTGTTACAGATTGTTCCGATTTTATCGATTCTTTTTTATTGAAGAGGGTCTCAATTAAATTTGAAAAATTCCATGTTTCTTTGGCCAAAGAATTAGCATTGCTAATCAACGTGGTAATGCTAATGGATGGAGAGGGAGAGGAAGGCCAAAGAAAAGATGGATGGATTGTGTGAGGAATGATATGAAAGAGAAAGGGGTAAATGATGCCGTGACGTCTGACAGGGGAGAATGGAAGAAGAAAACGTGTTGCGCCGACCCCAAGTAGTTTGGGACAAAGGCAGAAAGATGACGATTCGACGTGGTTCCCGGATGATAGTGATGCGGAGGAGTACTTTGACGTCTACGTGTCCTATTATCGTCGTTGTGTAAAAGTAGGTACTTACTTTCAGTCTTCTTTTTTTATTATTATTTTAGATCTATTCGGTGGATGGCCAAATCCGGAACTATGAGACCGATTTTGATGAAAACTAAAACTTCATCATTAGATTTTTAGAAAATCAATATTCCTACCCAGGAATCGTTGATTTTGAAAAAAAAAAACACTGTGTTATTACATCATTCGATAGCGTCACAATTAAGGATCAAATTCCGGGAAGTAATGACATGCGGCAAAATATTTGATTATAAATCATGGGGTTTAAATGTTGGTGTTTATTCACGTTATAATTTACTTCACCTAGTGAAAAGTTAAACATAAGCCGATGAAAACCAGCGGCGTCAGAAACTTAGCGGTAGTTGTTGCACTGGGCCTTTTTGGCGCAGCCGTGAGTGAGGCACACAATAGTGTTTTTTTTGTTTCTTCATTTTTATGCATAGCATAGCAGCAGCCTATAATATTCCCACTGCTGGGACACAGGCCTCCTCTCTATGAGAGGGAATGGGCTATAATTCACCACGCGGGCCCAGTGCGGGTTGGTAGCTGATGTCACATGTCTTCGAATTTTTAGGTTCTAGGACATGCCGGTTTCCTCACGATGTTTTCCTTCACTGTTTTGAGAGCAGTGGTGATGAAATAAATTACACAAAGTAATGCGCCTGCCTGGGTTCGAACCCATGACTTCCTGCTCGTAAGTCGGGACCGCCACCACTGGGCCACAGCTGCTCATTTTTATGCACCCACTTTTAAATAAACATATTTTTATTTATTTAAAACAATAAATAATAATAATACTCACTTCGCTTCGACCGCTTTACAATTTTTCAATCCTGTTAAGGTAACGTTGCTCAGGATGAATTTCAGGTTTGGTTTACTGGCATCCACTCTCTCATAGTGATCAGGGTCCGCACTCTCTATGCCATAATCTTTTAGGCCACCAACGAATTTCTTTATTCCATCGTTGGTATTTTGTAATATACACGCATTATCGCTGGATTTGCACGGTTTAAATCCAGGAAATGGGGCTGTAATGGGCATTAAATGAAAAATCTTTAAAAAATCTTTTTGCCCAAAAATGGGCGAGTTAGTGAATCTATATTCTTCAAGCCCGCCACACTATTCCCAAACCACTGCAACTCCTGAACAGTGGCGACCACCAGGAAAACGCCAAGAAATTGAAGCTCGACGAAGTCCCAGAAAAACAATTTAACTGTCTTGGATCCCGCAACGAAATTAATCAGAAAAGAATAGCGGAGGTATAGGAAAAACATAATTTCCACTATTTTCGTCAGTTTTTAATTACGAGGGAAAGCTAAAATCTCGTTCATAACAATCTCTTCATGGAAATCCCAGTCATATGCTTTCCCCAATAACGGTAAAAACCCAGGAATGCCTACAGGTTTTTTGATAATTTAGTTTAAGTCCTTGTTTTATAGAATCTTGACAAAAGATTTAAAGCAACAGAAACATAAACTTTCTGGAATAAATTCTCTGGAAACGATACTGTAAATTAAGCAACGGCTTAGTTTAAAATAACAAAGGGGTCTAAAACATACGAAAATAAACTTTTTATATGTAAATATCACCGTACGATTGTAGTCATCGTTAGTATACAGGATGGGATGGACACCGACGCACAAACGGTTACCACGTATTCAGTACGTCATTCTAAACCTGGCCCACATGGACATCTGTTCCATACATTTTGGCCGTATAGGTACTATACTTTTGTAGGAAACAACAGATTTAAAAAAAAATACAGATACATAATTTCTATGTGGTGCCCGTTCAGAATAAATGAATGCAGTTCTACTGAATGATGATGGTAAACGTTTGTGCGCCTTCTTTCTTTTTCATGTGGTTAGTGTCCCTTACAGCCTGTATACCCATATCTTGCGAGATCATAACTATCGAAAAATTGTGAATAAACCATTTACAATTTAACTCATTATTTTTCGATAGTTTATAAGGCATGACAAACATTCATTACAATTTTAGGATAAATATTACAGTTCACATTATGATTACTTACGTGATAGACCGTTCGCTAAATTAAAAACACAAGCAACACTTGCAATAATAAATATTCTAGCCACCATTTTAGTGAAAATGTTTACAAATCAACAACAACCTGAACAGTACAGAGCTTATAATGCACTAAACTCTTCATTTATATCTAACTTCTATATAACTTGTTTTAGTTTTTTAATCTTTTTTCTACATCTTTTTGTTAAACAGTGGCTCACCTTTAAATATAATTTCATAAGATTTTGATACTTATATCGAACGTCCCAGAGCACATGAGAATAAACGACCTATTACGTGACCTATAAAGGAACATAAATTTTTTACGCTAAATAATTAAAGACTTATGAAAAAAGAGCACTTTTTGCATTGCTGCCTTATTTATTCTGTCTTAATTGAGAATAGCATATTCCCGCGGCTATGCCCGCGTGAAGTTCGGTAATTGTCTCACTAGATCGTACTACCGGGATAAAAAGAGTCCAATATGTTAATCCGGGTTACAATCAATTTGTGTGCCAAATTTCATCCAAATCCGTTCTGTAGTTTTTACGTGAAAGATAATAAACACCCATCCATCCTCACAAACTTTTGCATTAAATAATACACTACTCAACAAAGCCAGAAAATTGAAAATTGATCAAAAAAAGTTCTGGCCACTAAAATGTTTGAATATGACGTAGGTTGAAACTGCATTTAATAGTAGTTCCAAATTTAAAAAAAGAAAACCACAAAGCATTTATTATTATGCCATTTTGTAATATGGAGGCAATACCGAACTTATTCGCAGAAGTTTAGGGGTTATTGTAAGTTTTAATTTTTCTTTTTGTAAATTTTGATCGTTAATTATATCGCGTCACAATTTATCGCTGGGAAACATGGCTTAGGGATGTGAGTACGTTGGAAGTTAGGTGCCGTCAACGCGATATTACGGACGCTGGTTACAACCAAGTTAAGTGTAATTTGGACTTAACCTTATTTGAATTTAACCAAGTTGTAATGAACGAACACCAGCAGCTTAGCGACAATTAGTACACTGCTTTGTCTAAAAGCTGTGCTGTTAATGACGAATTTTAATAGTGGTTACGCCTGCGTGCCTGTTTGTGCAGGTATTTAATGTAATATTAAATTTCAATTTTTGTACTTTGGCTTGTAAATGGTTTGTCTTTGTTTGCCTCGCTATTAATTTTTGTATTGTTAGCTGTAAGCCACCAAACACAATAAGATAAAATAAAATAAATTATGACCATGCTAATTTCAGGTGCTCTCGGCTAACAGACAGGGGTCGATTTAAAGGTTAAATAGTACGTGCTTGGGTGATCACGCTGAAGCTCCTCCATGCATTTACCTACCACTTACGCACCAGTCTGTGTTTCGGAAAGCACATAAAGCCGCTTCTCATGGCGTCATTCGCAGATCTTTTACAGTCTTTTACAGATCGTTTACAATCCCACATCCAGTCTTGCAAAGGGTTACTGTTGTACTCGATGATAACCAGTAGCTCCATATAAAAAACTAGTATTAAACCATATCAGATTAGACTGAAAGCCAACATACTAGGCAGATTATATGAAACATTCGGAAGTGCCTTTTAACGACCCGATAAATGGATTGACTTGGACTTGGAATAAATAAATCTTAATTCAGAATGGTAAAATACAATATAAGTCTGAAATTAACAATGTTTGTTGTAATTATGTGAGATGCCTGTACTACGATAATCCTGTATCACAGGCTGCAGGAACTCGAATGAATTTAGTAAAAGGCAAGGCAGATGATGATGTGGATACCAAGCTGTTAGTACGCAAGGAAGACTCACACTTGGACGGATGTTCATATTCTATTTAAGTACCTTTTCACCACTACCATTGACACAACACATAAAATTGTTTTACATCCGTGACCTCTCTAATTCAGGTCCACTTGAAAACCAGCGTCAGGCACTAGTTGCCCGGCATTTTGCTGAACTGGTCCTATTTGGCGCAGCTATGAGGCACACCGTGTTAACTACATTTTTTTTTTTTTTTACTTTGTTTAGTTTTAAATTTTATTTTTTTATTTTTTTCTTGTATTATTTTTGTTTTATATTGTGTGCACTTGTGGCATGTGCCAAATAAATGTATTTTCTTTCTTTCTTTCTGTCCTTTTGTATCATGCATAGGTTGTATCTTTTTGCATCTAGTGTTTTGCTCAAACAAGGCGAAGTAATGTGAATCTAACATTCCTACTTCATTCATCATCATCATCACCTTCCTGTCCTTGTCCCATATTACTTAGGGTCGGCACAATCCGTTTTTTTCTTCCATTCTCCTCTTTCAATAGCTGTCACGCTATCATTTAGTCCTTTTTCTTTCATAACATTCGTCACACAATCCATTCATTGTTTCCTTGGTCTTCCTCTCCAACATTCCTTCTTCGTTCATCATTGTCATCATCATCATCATTTCAGCCAAAAGACGTCCACTGCTGAACATAGGCCTCCCCCAAGTCTTGCGTCTCGCATCCAGCGGATCCCCGCAACCTTCACCAGGTCATCGGTCCACCTAGTGGGAGGCCTTCCAACGCAACGTCTTCCGGTTCGCGGTCGCCACTCCAGAACTTATAACCTACTTCATTCATTTTAACAAAATTGTGTTCAATTTCACAACATAACATAACATCACGCCTGTAATCCCAAAGGGGTTAGGCAGAGGTGTACCTAATAGTACACCCGCATTTCGCCAGTAATGTTTAAGTCCTATGTAGTAGGGGGCGAGCTTATTGCCATCAACCGGGTGTAAATCCTTAAATTACCTAACTGTACATTCTACATAACCTTTTAAAAACAAATAGTGCAGCTGTATTTTAGAAGAGTCTATTCACTTAATTCAATTACATTAATTACCTAACATACCAACATGAACAACTTTAAGCGAAAACAAATTTGGTTGAAATTGTAACCTTGTTAAATTCTACAAAATTTACAGGGATAATAATAAAACAACGTTAATTAACAAACCAAACAAATAATAATTTTGATGTACAATTATGTTAAAATCTATTATCTCAATCAAGCGATATTTCATCATAAGATATGATTCCGAAGAATTTATTCAATTTTTCTACGATCCTGGTAACAGCGGCTGTGAACATCGGTTTACCAATCTCTTCGACAATTTCGTTACCATTGTGCTTGACGACTTCCAACGTAGCCTGCCCTGTAATTGAAAAATTGGACAATATTAGCTATGTGATCTCTGAGTAATATAAGGACTAATCAACACCGTTGAATTTATTTGTTTTTCTCACTTTTTAGGTTAACAAGTCAAATATTCAAATAAAACTAAAGAATCAGCACTTTTTGAACTTCTAAATGATGAAAGATAAGACCTTAAAACGCCTTTTCCACAACTTCATAATTAGGCACCTTAGTCATTACAAACAAGGGGTCTTACCAAGGGGTATCGTATTACCTAGTACTAACTGGGTTGCGGAGGTCAGATAGGCAGTCGCTCCATGTAAAATACTGGTATTCAGCTGCATCCGGTTAGACTGGAAGCCGACCCTAACATTGTTGGGAAAAGGCTAGGCAGATTATGATGAGCCGTTACAAACAATAAAAGTAGTGTCCGACCGAAACAGGATTTTCAACCGAAACTGAAACAGATACCTAACTTTCGGTTCTGGTCCCAGTTTCGGAACCGAAACTTATAAAAACAAAACTGAAAATTAATTTTACTGTGGTATGTTAAAATCTAGCGTATCTTACGCTTAGACAACTAACACGTGTTAGTTAAATAAATTAAAGCATTTATCAAAAAAAATTAAAATATTTGTTACACTAGCTTCCGCCTGCGAACATGCCCGAAATTAGCCGAACGACACACGACAATTCTTAGATACCGAGTTTCGACGGGGCCAAAAATTCGGACAATAATTGGCTGAAACTGAAACTGTGGCTGAAATCACCTTTTTTAACAGAAACTGGCCAAAACCGAACCAAGTCAAGGTCAAGGTTTCCAAAAAACTAACCTAATCTAACCCTGCAAGAGTTTAATTATCGAAAATCCTCAGAAAACGTAATACTTTTTACTTTAACCATGTCACTACTGAGTTTCGAGTTGACTCGATCACGCAGTAAGATTTTTCCTGAAGAACTTCAGCCTTCCGAAGACCCCAATCAAAGAGAACCCTCGAAAACCAACCTTCACTTCTCTTTTCATCCTTTCGAGGGTTCTGTCTTGAAAACTTATTATGGTAAATATTATTACTTCCTGGGATTAGTATTCTTGCCAAGTTTCAAGTTAATCGGATTTAGATTTTTCATACAAACTTTATCATTGTAGCACCTTTCCTGTGCTACAGTGATAAAGTTTGTATGAAAAATCTAAATCCGATTAACTTCCTTGCATTACAATGTAGCTTGTTCGTATCGATTACTGAGTTAACAGCACCTGGGTTACTCTGACACCAGGCTAGGCACTATAACCACACGTTAAAGAAGAAGAGAAGAAGACTGGGTTAAACATGTCACCATATCCTTTAACAGGGTGCAAGCTTAGCCACAATAAAACTGTACCAAAAAAGTTACTCGTACCGTCTTAACACCGTCTGACTGGTATGCCACAGGCAATATTTCTGACAGTCTGTTTCAAATTTATTCTCTATCGTGTGGTTAGTGCCTTACCTGGTGTCAGAGTTTTTGGGCCTCTGACTTCGCTTTACATGCCGTCGAGAAATATTTTCAGGAATGCTGGTTTCCTCACGATGTTTTCCTTCACCGAAGCAAGTGATATTATACAATTCGCACATGAATGCGAAAAATCAGAGGTGCGTGTTTTGGGTTCGAATTTAAGACCTATGACTTGGCAGTACGACGGTCCCACCACTAGGCTTATAAATATAAATATTAATACTTACTTAAAACATCATTGTCCGGGAATAATCCTTCAAATACAACAGTTGATTTTTGTTTAAGCTCGAAATCGTGGACGAAGTTCTTTATACGAAGATGTTTCTTGCCGTCTTTACCTTCTTTAATGATGTAGTTACATTTAACCGTATTAATAACCTCAGCTAAAAACACAATGGGCATTTGTTAGTGTTAAATTTATTTACTACACTCACTCCGAGTCGAGTCGTTCATCCTTAAGCTACTCAAGTTCACATAAGCGTTATCATATAAGTTTAGTTTAAAGATAAATTAGAAGTACGTAGAATTAAGTCTTGATAATATTATTATGCCCGTAGAATATTATCATCATCATCATAACATCACGCCTGTAATCCCCGAAGGGTTAGGCAGAGGTGTATTACATTTCGCCAGTTATGTTTTAAGTCCCATGTAATAGCGGGCGACCCTATTGCTATCAACCGGACACAAAGCCAGACTCTGTGGCTGCTACTGAGAAAATCCTGATGCAAAAATTCAATAACATATTGCCCGACCCGGTAATCGAACCCAGGACCTCATGCTCAACAGTCGCGCTTGCGATCACTAGACCAGCGAGGCAGTATAATAATATAACTGGAAATTTATACTTACGAAGCTTAACGTGGATTTTGCCTTTTCCTTGTATTTCAATAATAAGGATTCTTCCATTCAGTTCATATTGTCCGTCAAGATTCAAAGAACATTTAAGTATTAAGTTGAGCGTGGAACTCGCTCTGTCACGCCTGGAATATAAAAAAAAACATTCGTGTTTAATACGAATTCAAACAAGCCAATGCGTCGTGAGATTCGCTTAACCCCCAGACCGCGCGGACGAGAGCAGTGTCGCGTCAGAATCGCCTTAATAATAACAAAAAGTATTTTAATAGCAGAGTGGCTCGGCCAACACCTTACGAGGCTCTCATTGCGCGGCTGGGTCAAGGGCTTGATTCTCAAAACAGTACTCCTGGACACGGCACGGTTAGTGAGGCGGTTCCTCTCTCTGCAGCCCTGACCACCGGCAGCCTGGACCTTGTTCCTGATGCCGATGGGCCATCTATTTTTTATATTTTTAAATGTTTTGTTTACTTTTGTTTTTTAAAATATTTGAAAATGTATTAGATAAGAGAAAGAATTAATAAAGAACAAAAAGTATTGTATTATTCTGATTCCTCTCTCTGAAGGTTTGACCGCCGGGTATCTTGGACCCTGTTCCCGATACCGGTGGGCTAATTTTTTTTAGATTTTTAAATGTTTTTTATATTTTTTTTTTCTAAAGAATATTTAAAAATGTAATTGTTTTGTAAAGATATAAATAAAAGAACAAAAAATATAATTACTAAGTCTATTTGATAAGGCTTTCAAATGACCAGTACAAGTTCTATATTATTAATATTATATTATTGTTCTTATTTTTAATATTTGCATAAATAAAATTACAAACTGCAGTATTAGATTATGCAATCCGTAGCTATGTCCAAAATACTCACCTTCACCTTGTATATTTGTACGTAAAACCAGTTGGGTTGGCGAATTCAAAAATGTATTGCATTGACATAATATGCTCTCGAAAACCCGTATTATGTCAATTCTAAACTGTTGTGAATTGTTGTAAGCTGTAACCATCGCCTTCCAGTTTCACCAGCATAGGTCTCGATCCCATGGTTGTGTCGGGTTGGAATTAATAGAATAATGCACCACAGCATTAGGTCCTTCGTCAGGATCATGCGCGTAATTATGTCTCCCACAGGGGTCCCTACCGAGGATATGATCTACCAAAGTTCCAAATTTAATTCAGACTATACGGGTTACAAAAGTGTTAACACTTTTCCCTCTGAGTCCCCGACGGCTGTTATTGTTTTAAACTTGATGAATTGTCTTTTTTTAATATATATTTTTTTAAATTAATATTGTGCCTAGTCTTTTTATTAAAAGAAATGAGGATTAAATGATAAATACTCACATCACTTTAATTGCCTTACAAGTTTTTATACCTGTCGAAGTAACGTCACTAAGGATGAACTTCAGGCTTGGTGAACTGGCGTCTACTCTCTTAAAGAATTCGGGATCCATAGGCTTTACTCCATATTCTGGGATGCCATTAACAAAGGAGTCAATTCCATTTATAGCATTTTGTAACACACAGTCTTCATCGTCGGTTTTGCATGGTTTAAAACCGGGAAACGGGTCTGAAATATTAATAAAGGCATAAAATAAAAAAATCCTAAAAAATTAAATGGTAAGGGAAGGTATTTAAGTGAATTCATTATCATCAGGTATATTCTCAAAAAAGGAAGAGCCCAACTCACGGCTGCTTCAAACAACTGTGTAACTCATGAAGGCCTACAGATTTTTAGACAATTTGAAGAGCATTACAAACTGCTCAAATTGTCGTTCTTGGCAAGAGAATAAAGGTGAACACCAATGCATACATTGGCTGCATTTTTTTTTAATTAGCCTATTCTGTCACACTGCTGGACAAAAGCTTCCCCCATTCCTTTCCAACTCTCCCGGTGTTTTGACTCCAATCAGTTAGGACCGAGTCCAAATCGTCACGCCAGCGTTTCTTGGGCCTGCCTCGGTGACCACTATTATTTATTTTATGCAAGTTTAATAAAACTTCCGAAATAAAGGAGAATGACATAAACGAGACTTAAATTTTATCTTTAAATAAATCGTTACATAAATACAAATTTGGAAACGACGTTTGACGTGGCTTGTTAGCAAGCAAGGCTGCTGCCTTGGTCAATCCGATCGAGATTTTTTTTGTATAAATTAAAGGAAGCTCAATTTGATTGACGTTATTTCATGTTGTTATAATTTTAATGTGTTTTATTTTGTGCCAGCAATATTCTGATTTTTTTTTGAGTTGGTACACAAAGACATTGTATACCTACATTCTTTATATGCGTCATATCTTAGCGTATGCATTTTCGTATTATTCTCTGATTTTGATTGTTTTCTTGTTTTTTATTTTTATAAAAGCAATCCTCCGTTGATAAACAACTACTTTAGTGCGTGTCGTTGTTATAAATATCAAAGTAATTTAAAGATTCGTAAATAAAATCTACTATCGAATATCTTAATGACATTTCCCATATTATTTTACCGATGGTTCAGACAAGAGGTAATTTTAGCCTGACTCGCATAAAAAAATGGGCGATGTCCTTTCTAAAGGATGAAGAGCCCTAACAAACGTGCTCCTAAATTTCGCAACGACTCCGATGTAGTTTAAAAGAACATCGTGATCACACAGATAGGTCCGAAAAGCGGCTTTTAATAATATTTATAATAAATTAAGTACTTATTCAAGTGTATAATATGTGCATTTTACCATGCTTAACATATGGTTGCCAAACATGGTCATTGACAGATAACTTAATAAACAAAATAAAGGTATGTCAAAATGGAATGTAGAGAAGGGTAATTAATGGACGTCAAGAGGAAAGATAGAATAAAATTAGAAAAAAATAAAAACAACTAAATTCAAGGATGCAAAGAAAACATGTAAAACTTTAAAATGGCGATGGACTGGACTTCTGCTTAGAGATACGAATGAAAAATGGACAAAAACCATAACAGAGTGGTATCCCAGGAATGGAAAAAGAAGTAAAGGGCGGCAAACAAAAAGACGGGAAGATGATCTCAAAAAGGTAGCGGGTTCAGAGTGGACGAGAACAGCGAGAGACAGGCAGAAATGGAAAGCTTTAGAAGAGGCCTTTGTCGATAGACAAGCTGTGAAGTGAAACCGATCTGTAAATAAATTATTATTAATAAGAAAAACGTGTGTATTGTAAATTTGTAGAACAGCAATAAAGGTTTATTTATTTATTTATTATTATAAGTACTTATTCAGAATAATGATCACTTATATATGGACTCACCTGATAAACCGTTTGCTAAATTAAAAACACAAGCAACACTTGCGATTATCAATATTCTAGCTACCATTTTAATTAATAAATGTTTACAAGTCAGCAACAACCTGGTCAGTGCTGAGCCGAATAATAAACTAAACGCTTAATTTATATCTTAGGTCTGTGTATCAAATATTTTAATGATAACATGTTTTAGTTTAAAATTAGCAGTTGGTCACCTTTGAAAATGTGTCAAGGGATTCCGAAACTTATGTCGAACGCTCGAGAGTTGATTACTTAAATAGAGGACGATCATAGATAAAGGAAGTGTACCAATGTGTGCAAACAATTAATCATATTCTTTTCTTACTTCATCTCCTGATTGCAGATGCAATGAAGCAATATGGGACTTGCAATTAAATAACTTACAACAATATAAGGATATCGTTGGTCCAGTGGTCGCAATCGTGACTGCTGAGCCTGAGGTTCTGGGTTCCCCTGGTCGGGAAAGTATTATTGGGTTTTTCAACCAAGAATTTCTCTCTAGCAGCCATGTAGTCTGGATTTGTGCACGGTTGATGGCAATAGGCTCTCCCCCTTTTACATGGGACTTAAACATAACTGGCGATTTGTGGGTGTTCTATTTGGTACCCCTCTCCTCAACCCTTTGGGGATTTCAGGCGTGATGTTATGTATGAATAGCATAGCATAGCAGCAGCCTATAATGTTCCCACTGCTGGGACACAGGCTTCCTCTCTATGAGAGAATCCACCACGCGGGCCCAGTGCGGGTTGGTAGATGTCACATGTCTTCGGATTTTAGGTTCTAGGACATGCCGGTTTCCTCACGATGTTTTCCTTCACCGTTTTGAGAGCAGTGGTGATGAAATAAATTACACAAAGTAATGCACCTGCCTGGGTTCGAACCCCCGACTGCTCGTAAGTCGGGACCGCCATCACTGGGCCACTGCTCTCAATGCTGCTCTCTCTCGATCACATCTGGTGGAAAGTGATGGTTGAGGTTTATGTTGGAACGAGCATGTTCATAAAATGTTGTGTTTTTTGCTGGTTGCTTGCTGGTTATCATCAGGAAGATTTTACGTTCTCGTATAGGGATTAGAAGGGACAGCGACGCGGAAACGGTTACCATGTATTCATACATCATTCTAGAAATTTCCATCGGTTATTAAAATAAAGATCACCTGATTCCTACAAAAGTGCACTACCTACACGGTCAAAATGTATGGAACTACTGATTTTGAAAAATTTCTATGCGGTGTGCTCAGAATGATGTACTGTATACGTGGTAGCCGTCTTCGCGTTGGTGTCCTTTCCACCCTGTATAGGTATGCAATGAGTTTCGATACTGAAAACAAAGTGAGTATTGACGGAGATAATAAATACAACTAGTATGATCTCCAAGTCAGCTTAGGGTGCTCAATAAGTCAGTCTGTAATCATGCTTGGTTGATGGCAATAGTGAGTCTACTGCCCTCCATTAATGAGACATATGCACTGCTCAGTATCAGCATCTTCTAAACTTGACTCCATTCAGCATTCGTCCTATGAAACTCCACAATGCAATGTCTGCTTTGTCCATATTATAACCGACGAAGTTTAGTGCGCGTGTGTACGCACGATGACCAATCAAACTAGTATAAGCGAATCTCGGGGATATCGTACGGGAAATCTATATAAAGCGAGGCCATGTTACACTGGAAATGTATGCTCGATATGTCGCCGTGAGTACAGTACACGTGTAGGAAATATGTTTTTTCCACCGTGGATCATAGGTGATGTTATGTTATGTGTATGTTCAGTCAAAAGTGATAAACGATTCGATTAATCTTAAGGTGCCAGTGGAAGATTCTGTAGATCTATAAATATAGATGTGATCTCAAATGTTCCGGTCATAAAATCTTAAAGTGATTAATAAACATTATGTTGGTTGATATTTAAACTTATCATGAGAGAAAACAAACGAGTGAATTCATAAGTGTAATGTCTACACTATTATATTTTAAATGCAAAAGAAAGACCTTAAGTCAGTTATTATAAACTTTAATCAATACTTGACTATGTTATTATTATCTTAAAAGACGTATTCGTAAACACGAGTGTCATAGAGTGCATATTAGAAGGTTGCGATACATATCTATAGCCTGTGTTATCTCATTGCAAGCCAAATTAGTCGAAGAAGAACGAGTAAAACTATATGTTGAAATTAGTGGTTCTTAAATTTTCTAGCTCGTATCACTCGCTAAACATCCTAAACTTTTTCAATTCTAAGTATAATAAGTTGATAGAATTCCTCCTTTTCTCATTTCTATTTGAATGAACAAAAAGAACTTAATTCCAAGGAAGGGTGCAAACATTTTCAAGCTCGCTTCGCTCGCTCTTGCATGTAAGTACTTACATAACTCCTGTATGAATTGCTCAAAAGAAGATCTTGCCTACCCGATGTAGTTCTAAAATTTTCGAGCTCGCTTTGCTCGCTCTAACGTTCTGCGTTATTTTCAGGTTTTCTCCATAAACTGACACAATTTCTGAAAGCATATCAAATTCGAATGGTGTGCTAAATTATACGAGCTCACTGCGCCCGCTCTTGAATCCTGACTTTTCTCAATTGATAGACATTTCAAAATTAGTCCTTACGTGAATCGACCTGACAAACGAAAACCTAACATATTTGTGGTAGAGTGCAAGCTCTTTTCGGGAAGCTGAAGATGGAACCCTTTATTCGGGGTAACCCATCCCAACCAAATTCCTGGCTACGGCCTTGTGTGATCCTCCTCAAAGTATAAGGCTGGGACCGCGCCTGTCTGAGGGGGGACGGCTCCGCTGAGGTCAGCCTAGTAAGAGGTAGCGAGATGACCTGGACGCGCATCACGAAGGCTGGTTCGGGGTGGCGCAGAAGAAGAGTGCTTGGAAGGATATGGCGGAGGCCTTTGCCTAGCAGTGGGACATACAAGGAAGCAAAAAAAAAAACAATATCGTTTAAATTGCAAACACATTTTTCAATAACAGAGCCATACATAATTATTTGGTGTCTATTACAATATTTGTTCTAGTAATCTTTATTCTACAGCAAGTTCTTCAACTGGGACAGTTTGGAAGAAATTCTTGATGTTTTCAACGACCTTGGCGACAGTCGCTTTGATGATAGGCTGTCCAATTTCTGTGATGACATCGTTACCGTTAGTAGCAATCAGTTCTTCTGTTGATTTCCCTGTAATAGTTAAAATGATCATAAAATATAAGATTATAACATAACATCACATCCTCGAAGGGTTAGGCAGAAGTGTACCTACTAGAACACCCACATTTTGCCAGTCATGTTTTAAGTCCCATGTAACAGAAGGAGCCTTTTACCATAAATTGGGCACAAATTCAGACTCCGGTTTTGCTACATAGAAATTCTTAACGGAAAAACCAATATCAGTTTGTCCGACATGGGAATCGAGCCCAGGACATCAACCTCAGCAGTGGCGCTTTCAACTACTAGACCAACGAAGCAGTTCATCATATTGGATGTTTCCAACAGGATTTTTTTTACTAGGAGCTCAGAGTCTAGATTTGTGCCCAGTTTATAGCAATAGGTTGGTTCCTTCATGGGATGATGGGACTTGCACAAAATTATCGAAACGTATGTTACTACTCAATACAATTCTCTTCAACCTTTCAGGAATACAGGCGTTTTGTTATAATTTTATTACATGTATTTCTATTATTTGAATATACTAGCGACCCGCCCTTGCTTCGCACAGCGCCACCTATCGGGTCCAAAACTATATCAAATGTAGCCTATATTTTAAAAAATAGCGAAATATAAGTAGAGCGGTAAAAACTGCGTTCAAATCCATGCAATAGTTTTTGCGTGATGCGCGTACAAACATACAGACAGAAAGACTGAGAGACAAACATTCTAAAAACTGTTGTTCTGTTGCTGTAATAAAGACCCCCTTGCTCTTTTTTTTTCGATATCTTCAATGTACAGACATCGGCCTGTTACAATTTTTTTATTATATATAATATTGCTGTACTTATCTATTGATAATTAAGATCAGTTTTTTGTTTATAATGATACCGATAGGTATTATTAATTCAATAGGTAATCTTTTTGTAACTTTCAAACCAATTATAAAACTTATAAATACTTACGTAGAAATTCGTTGTCAGGGAATAAGTTTTCGAATTTCACGTCGGATTTCTCCTTTAGTTCAAAACTGTGCTTCCATGATTTAACATTCCAATGCTTCTTTCCATCTTTACCGGTTTTGTCGGTCAGGTCTACTTCTGCGCTTATCACAATCTTAGCTGAAAATATAATGAATTATTGTTACATTAACAGAATTTAATCATCATCTGCTTATCTTTTCCTCAACTACCGTGGGCGGCTTCCAGTCTAACCGGGTGCAGCGAGGTTCCGACCTCGGGAATTAAATCCAGATCCTGAGCATGAGCATAGCTATAGCGATTGCGATAACTAGGACAACGCAGCAGTTTTTAAAAAAAACAATATAAATATAGCTAGATATTAAAAGAAATTAAAGATACTCTAGATACTAGATCCTCATTATCTGCCCAGCCTTTTGCCAACTATAGTTAGGGTCGGTTTCCAGTCTAACCGGATGCAGCTGAGCACTAGTATTTTACATGGAGTGATTGCCTATCTGACCTCCACCACCCAGTTAGTACTGGGTAAAACGATACCCTTTGGTAGCACTGGTTGTCAGACTTTCGGGCCACTGACTACTTAACGACTGTCAAAGATCTACAATTGACAGCCGTGACCAACGGCTTCACATGCTTTCCGAGGCACGGAGGAAACTTGGTGTGTAATTTGTGGTCACCCATCTACGAACCAACCTAGGCAAGCGCGTCTAAACGAATACCAACCCCGAGCGGCTGATATAATTTAGCTACGAGCTCCTCATTAACAGAACCTAACAAAAACAAAGAAAAAGTATTGAGCGCCATCTATGTTTCTCAGAGAGAACTATTTGCCACGGTTATTTTGACCGTGACCTTGACATAAGGTATCAGACTGTCAAGAGCTACAAAAGTCAAGGCTGCCATACATTTATTCGGGTTGGCACATTCGATTCGGCTGTATTTGTTGAATAATAAACGCAAGTCGAAACAACTGCTAGCCATATACAGGGTGGAATTTTTGAACCGCACCTGAAGGAAAAGTAGGTTCTCTAAATAATGGAGATAGCAAATTTTACTCAAAGGAAACATTCCTTTATTTGTACAGAGAAACAAATCTGCATTACAAGATTTTCGAGAATTCGCTTGCCACACTCGGGAATCGAACAAAATAACACCCTGTATAGCATCCATCGATAGCGTCAATCATAAAAATTAAATCTCTCTAACAAACATGCTTAAATGAAGGGAAAACCATGAAATCTAAGCTAATAAATTCAATGGCATAAGATAAAGCACTTTTAATCAAAGGTCTATCCGATTACTTATAATGTTACCTGTGGCCTGTAGACGTTTATTATGGAGCGGACATAATAAATTTGACAAAATGAATAAACAAAATCCTACATCGCGATATTAGAGTTATCCGCAAGTTAGGAGCTTAATAGAAAAATCCTACAACAACCGTTTGGCAAGTAGCTCACCAGACATGAGACGATGAGCAATGATGATGGGGGGGACCCTGTTCTTCATAATCCTAAAATGTTCTATCATCATGACGTTTTAACGTCATGCAACAAACATAATATTGACATCAGAAACCTGTCCACATAAGCGTAAAAAAATATTTAATCTAAACAATTTAAACTTGAATCGTCGGTTAATATTTTTGACCTTACTCTGACTGTTACGGAAGTTTTGTAAGTTTTGCGTTCAAGGCAAAAATTCTTTTAAAAAAAAATTAAAAACAAAGTGTGCATTTAGTTCCTGACTGTATATAAATAAATTGGAAACTTGGCCGTGGAGATATTTTGATTATATTATTAATTCACACATAATTAACTATAATGTTAAGATTGTACGTATACATAATTATATTACATATATCAACAAAGAAACAAAAAATGCGAATTGAATTAGTAATATCGTTTTTACAATCGGCAAGACTAAGCAACTTCTTCTTAGCTAGAATGTTTACTATCAGTATTACAAAAGTGCGGCCGTACAGGACGCGACTTACTAAAATGTCTCATCAGTTAGCGTCGTGGCGATGAACCTTACTAGTTGGTAGTCCTCTACATAACGTAATCGTGCATCAAAAATCTTAATCACTAAATCATAGATGACCTGAACTCAAAAAGCTCCCTGCAAACATGTACTTAAGTAGGTCGTTAATATTTTTATCACGCATACGATACATCATTAGATAAGGTTTTTATGGCTTCATAAATTTTGCATTTAGGAGTTTTTGCGCGAAGACAATTGACAATGTAAATTTCGCTCTCATATTAAAAACAGTCTTCGTCCAGATAGTTTCCATACAGAGAAGTTCTTGTTGTATAATTAAGTATTAAAATAATAATAACATTGAATAGAAAGTACCTCTAAATAATCTGTTATTCATTGCCATGAAGAAGAATTATAGGGACTCCCAAAGTTCTCAGAAAGTAGCCATCCCAATAGATCCCATCTCTCTAATATTATAATTGTGCAGTCCATTACTATCTCTATTATATTTTATTACTACTTTATTACTAGGCTATTCTTATTTGTCACTGCAATCATGATTTTTTTTTTTAATAAATTACACCGGCTGAAAGGATAGTCGATCATGACCTGAATTGAAAAAGAAAATAGACTGACTTTTACTCAGTATTAACTTCCGATGCTCACGCGGGCGAAGCCACTGGCTAAACTAGCTGTAGCTAGTTTCAAATAAATAGGTACTTACGGACATGAGCAGTCAGATCCCCATGGCCTTCAATTGGTAGAATGAAGAGTTGTCCTTTCATGTCATACTTTCCCTTGAAGTCTACTGCACATAGAAATTTGACATTCAGCTTTGAAGTTGCGATGTCTCTCCTGAAAAATTACAAAAAAGAAATTTAAAGTAGTCTAAAATTAAAACTACAATTATATCGCGGGAAGTGGAAGTAGTGGAGGGAGGCCTGCCAGGAGTAAGACAGAGCAGTCTAGGAGAAAAATAAACATAAAATATTTGGCGTTTATTATTTATATTTTAGTTCTTACGCAACTCGTTGTTTTTTTGAAACGACTGTGAACCTTCTACGAATTCACGAAACAAATAACATAAATTCGAACGATGTTTAAATTGATTGACGATTGACGCTTTTGAAATTGATTTTATTTTTCTCGATACACAATTATGAATTAAGTTTCTATTAGGGCATTTGGGACATAAACATTAAGCAACGTAAAGTTTCACCTTATGAATACAGCTTTAAACGTATATAAATATTTTTTATAAGTGAATAAGTTCGGTCTGGTCGCTCAACGTGTTTTGCCAAGGCCACCTAGTTCTACCATGATGGGTTTTTGTTTCAAATTATGGAAAACATCACATGACTTGCTCTACATTTTCTACCTACGAGGTTTTTTCCCCATCTTTTGATGATATTATTCTTTAATCGTAAAATTTAAAAAAATATTATGTTATCAACATTTTAAATGTCTTCAATAATTTATGTTAATGTAAACGGTGTCAGCTGTAATCAGTTCGAACCAGTTTAATGTTTTAAACCTATCGTGGAACGCTGTAGAATAAAATAAATAATTTGATGCTAATTTTGGATTTTCCGGAAATGCACAATGTAAATTTTTGGAGTTTTTTTATTTAAAAAAGGTTGACTGTTGTACATGAAGTTTAAATAAATAAATAAAAGAGGTAAAAGCATAACACAAATTATTCTATTGATCTTGGGCGGGGATTAATGCACAGAAAATGTAATTATATTCCTGTTTCTGTCCTGAAAATTATGGCACTAGATCAAATACGTTGTTGAAGCAGTCTACGCATAATTGCCATGCTCCTTTGTTTTGTTGTTAGTCCTTCCCAATGGCTTTTTAGTCAACTGGTCCCACTCATTAGTTCATGGTTACGCGTGATACTGCATCCGTGGTTCAAAGAACCCTTTGATGACGCATTTTCAAACACCTTGGCCTATAAGTTATCAATCGTAAATTAAAAATGTGTTGTATCTATACATTAGTGCAGTATTCAATAAATGCACGATGTATAAACTGGTTATACGGCTATTGAGGTCTAGTCCACAGATTGTTTTGACCTAGACATCGTAAAGTATGATGCATGACCCATTTAAATTTTTATTTGTTTATAATTATTATAATATTTATACATGGTGTTTTTTTAAACGTGGGCAATAATTTAGACGCATGTAGTACTCATGAAAATAAGCTACTTTTACGATAGGACCGACCATGAAATTGCGAAAAAAATATCAGCTGATACATACGTGATTGGTCGCGTAACTCGAAAAAATATAGTGTAGGAAGGTATCAGTTGATGGATATAGGCAATTCTTGCGGCCTTAAACACACTTTGCAAAACTAATAAGATATCGCACTATGTTGTTACTAAGGTCAATAAGGATGCTAATATAACCCTAAAGGCGGAAATAATTGCCTATATTCAGCAACGGGTAGTCGTTGCCGAATGTAGGCAACTCAATGCTAAGACTTCCACACTTTGAAAATCTAATAAATGATCGCACTATGTTGTTACTAAATTCAATAAGGATGCTACTATAACCGTAAAGGCCGAAATAATTGCCTAAATTCAGCAACGGGTAGTCGTTGCCGAATATAGGCAATTCAACTTCTACACTTTGCAAATCTAATAAGAGATCGCACTATGTTGTTACTAAGGTCATTAAGGATGCTAATATAACCCGAAAGGCGGAAATAATTGCCTATATTTAGCAACGGGTAGTCGTTGCCGAATATAGGCAATTCAACTTCTACACTTTGCAAATCTAATAAGAGATCGCACTATGTTGTTACTAAGTTAAATAGGGATGTTAACCGTAAAGGCCGAAATAATTGCCTATATTCAGCAACGGGTAGTCGTTGCCGAATATAGGCAACTCAATGCTAAGACTTTCACACTTTGCCAATCTAATAAGAGATCGCACTATGTTGTTACTGAGTTCAATAAGGATGCTACTATAACCGTAAAGGCCGAAATAATTGCCTATATTCAGCAACGGGTAGTCTTTGCGCCGAATATAGGCAATTCAACTTCTACACTTTGCAAATCTAATAAGAGATCGCACTATGTTGTTACTAAGTTCAATAAGGATGATACTATAACCGTAAAGGCCGGAATAATCGCCTATATTCAGCAACGGGTAGTCGTTGCCGAATATAGGCAATTCAACTTCTACACTTTGCAAATCTAATAAGAGATCGCACTATGTTCTTACTAAGTTCAATAAGGATGCTACTATAACCGTAAAGGCCGAAATAATTGCCTATATTCAGCAACGGGTAGTCGTTGCCGAATATAGGCAATGCAACTTCTACACTTTGCAAATCTAATAAGAGATCGCACTGTGTTGTTACTAAGTTCAATAAGGATGCTACTATAACCTTAAAATGTGAACTTCTACAATAAGTAATCACGTGCCACTTATCAAGGATCAAAGAAAGATCAAGTGGGGTTTAATTGACATTAATTCGATAACGATACGAGGAAAATGTAAGGAAAATCATCAAGTATAATAATGTTAGGAGACACGCACAATTGCCTGTAATAGCTACATGTCAAACGATTTAATTGGCCAGTCTAAGATATCAACGTAATTGAAGAATATTTTCTCGTTGTCTCGTAATTATAATATCGTTATTAGTAATTTAAAAACCAGCTTGTCTAGTTCCTAGAATCAGTTTCATTGAAAAATTATTTTAAATGTAAGTAGGGGGTATTTTTTTGTATTAAATTAGTTAGCAAAATCAGCTGGTTTTGCTCATTTTGTGTACTTATCGGTCCTAAATTATTTTCTTGCAAAGTAGGTAATACATTTATATTCCCGTAACTTGACAAAATGTAGGGAACAGCTGATTTAATGCCATGTCATGGACCCATGAATTTTCTAATTAAAGCCCCAGTAGCAGTGTTTGCTACATCCGGGTATCGAAGCTACGCTCAGCAGTCGTGCTTATCGATTACTAGACATACACACTAACAGCTGTTATTCTTTCTTTCAATGTATTCCGTGTACTTCGAACTCTTGAACATGTTCAACAGGTTTTTGTAGAATAAAAAATAAGTCACCTTTTAGAAGAATTTATATGTCAATGTGATCTAGTTTTTAATAGAGACTACAAAAACTAAAAGTAATATTATTACGTTTAATTTTTTTGGACACATGTATTGAATTTTTTGTCTAAAATGTTGAAGACGGTTTCCAGTCTAACCGGAGAGTAACCTTGGAATTATTTTACACTAGCTTATCCCCGCGGCTTCGCTTCGCTTCGATTTCGGTAATTGCCCCACGGGATCGTACCACCGGGATAAAAAGTATTCTATGTGTTAATACAGATTATAAATATCTTTGTGCCAAATTTCATACAAATCCGGTTAGTAGTTTTTGCGTGAAAGAGTAACAAACATCCAGACACCCATACATACTCACAAAATTTCCCATTTATAATATGAGTAGGATAAAACGGCTGTCTATCAGACCTTCAGAATTCGGTTACTGGATATCACGGTACTCTGTTAAGATTGGTTATCAGGCTTTTGAACTTTTGACTTCTCGTAAATACTAGAAGAAATCTAGAACCAAACGGGGCTAAAATAGGTTAACCTTAACCTCGATTGATCCACGCGTGTATCCACGGTTACTTACCTACAAGGAAACTGTAATCTTATAGGTTACCTATTGGCTACTTAGCTTCTCTTAACTACCTATGTTTGGATCGGCTTCTAGATTCAACGGATGCAGTTAAATGCCACTGGTGTATATGGACCTCCCGAAACAACTGTTAAAGATTAACAAATAAGACGACGGTTTAAGGTGCTCTCTGAGGCATAAAGGGACAGGTTTGTGTGAATTAGATGGTCATCCTTGCACAGACCGCGTCTGGCTTTGACCATCGAAAAAAATTGTCAATTGCAATGGGCCCTTGTCTAACCATTGGCCCACTGCAATGTCATAAATTCACACACAATCAAGAACTACACTAATATTAAAAATCAAACAAAAAAGCGTTACCTCACGTTTGGATAAAGCGAGTAATCTTCGGGGGGGAACAACTGATTTTATTTCGAAAATGCTTTCAATAATGGGAAGCAACATTATCACAGAGGTCAGCGATTAAAAAAAACTGAACCTTCCCATGAGCGAAGCCGCGGGCAAAAGCTAATCTTTTTAATATACAAAAATCACGTGTCACTATCTCCGAAACCACCCAAACGATTTCCATTAAATTTTTAAATATTTCTTATACGCAAAACCTGCGTAGGGAACTACAACTGTTTTGATATGGAAAGAAAAATTCTAGCTGCTCGCACTCGAATTTTTCTTTCCATATCAAAACAGTCGATTTCAATAAAATTTTGTGAATGTGTATGGGTGTGCCAATTTGAAAGCGCCGTGCAAACCAGGGGCTAGTATGGACGAAGATGGTCACACAGTGGGTGCCTGAAGCCGTCGTAGCCGAGGCAGGCCCAAGAACCGCTGGCGTGACGATCTGGACTAATTCGTTACGGATTGGTTGGAGACGGCAAATGTTAAAGACAATTGGAAAGCCATGAGGGACGCCTTTGCCGAGCAGTGGGAAAGAGTAGGACGTTATATTAAAAAAAAACACTTACGTAATCTTCTTAGCCTCACAAGACTTGAGTCCTTTAACTACGATATCGGTGACAGTGAGTTTTAAGTTCGATGTACTGGCATCTACGTGCTTAATAGTTAGAGGGTCATGCTGCTCCACCTTCAGCTCAGGAATACCGTCCGCGAACAGTGGTAGCGCCCTCTGTGATGACTCTTTGAGACATTTCGTGTCATCCCATTTGCATTTTGTGATGAAAGGCGCTGGAAACAGATGGAAAGTGTAATTGAATTAGTTTACTTTGTAGATTGTCTTTTTCAATTTTGTATACCTAAAAACAAATGCGAGAATTTTCTAGCTGACTATTTTTATTAATTTGCCTTAAATTCTGTTATTTTTCAGTGCGGAAAATGTTTGGTAATTAATAGGTAAAGTTGGATATGAAGGTAAAGTCGCTACTAAAATAGTTTCTGTTAAAGCGTTTGAAACACAAAAATCAGTTCTTATTAAGGTTAAAAGCACACATAATATTCTGAAATGTTGAAAACGGAATTTTCAATTTTCCTATATGCTGACCGTACAACATTCAAATGCCTTTACTATTTTTAATAATGCCATTAGAATAACATTTAAATTTAGTGAGTGTACATGCTTTCTATTAAAAATAGTTTTTTTAAAATACAAGACGTACTAAAAAAAAAAAAAAAAGAACAATACCCAAGCCAGAAGCCGCTAAAGACACGTACGTTAAAAATACTAAAATAAAAACTTTATTGCTCATTTTAATTGAGTAATTTATAGACACACGGTATCAAAAGACACGACTGCGCACAAAAGGATAAACGGGTTATATTTTCCTGAATCAAGAAGTGTCCACTTTTATATACAAGTTCATAGAAATGTGCTTAGGAATGTAGAAGCCTATAATTATAGCGGCCGGTCTATACGAATGCTAGATTTTACTGCAGCTCTACTTGAGTTGAAGTCAACTTTTATAATAGTTTTTTTTTTTGCTTAATTAGTATTATCATGTTCCTCAATTTTTTGTACGACTATGTTAATAACAAGAAGTTTCATAAAAACAAATGGTACTTACATCAAAAAATATTTAGATATAATCTCGTAGTGGCACGCATAATTCTAAACAACTTTTTATATATATAGTGAAATAAAATTGTTTTGTTTGTTTGGTCGTAAAATAAAAACGTACCTGAAGATGCAAAATGGAGCTATATCGATTGAAATCTTTTAAACTTAAGTGTGAGGAGAATTCAGAATTCAAGGTGAATTTTCAGAATGCATGGTGTATTCTGAAAGTTGGCATCGTCGCACATAGTTTTCAAATATTTCACTGTTTTGATAAATAAATCAATATTACTGAATAAAATTATGAAAAATCTCTAAGTGTTGCACTAAAATATTGATTATGAATTACAATAACCAATATCGTGGCACGGAATATTTAGTTTTAGGTGCAAAAAAACACTTTCCTTCAAGACCTTTCCCTAGGAACCTTTTACATTATTTTTTTTTTGGATGGGTACCCCCCACTCTGGGTGGAGCAGAAGGGAGTGTCAGACTTGTACTGACTAAAACCCATTCATGTTCCTTCTTTGCCCTTTGTGTTCCAGGGCCACGGTAACCTTTTACATTTTCTTTGCTTTTTCGACGCTTAGAACGGTTTCACACATCATTATGAATACTTTATTGCAACACAGAGAGACATTTCATAATTTTGTAGCCAAGTTTCAGAATGCAAATAAGTTGTGTAGAGATGCGCTGGTAAGGTGAATTATTTATTTTAATTGAATTTAGAACACAAATTTTATGTGACTCTCGCTGCCTTAAGATGAAACCAAAAAATCCATCAACTGCCTTATATTTACAATTTTTCGTTAAATTCACTTTACTTTAGTAGATATTGTTATGATATGCATCATAGCAACTTTTATCACAATAACACAATATCCGCTAACAGCTGATAGGTCACAGGCGCGCGCGCGCGAATTTCATACGGCGGTTGTGTGATTGTGATAACATTGAGTGAGTATAAAAAAAAGGTTTCCTGGTGAAAATTGTTTGTTTTAATGAGTACGATCACGTGTTTAAGTATCGGTCACTAATTACCAGTCACCCTTTACATATATGTCGAATTGTCATGATTTATTCCGTTAGGCTCATACATCATGTGGGAAGACGATGGGTTTCGTGCTATGAAAACACACTAGGTGCTATACACTGTTTCTAGCATAACTAACAAATTACTTAACAGAATAACACGGGGCACAATGAATCGGGTACAGTTCCAAGTCGTCTCAACTCCATCGCGATAAGACATTGACTGTCGCCCTTGCCTCGACCTGAACGTCAGGGCTCTATAGAAGCACGCTGTGGTGACTTGTAAGTAGGTCGCGTGATGTCACCACCGGCGTACTCGCGATTCATTTTATGTTCATACTAATGACTGGATCCGACATATACGTTTATAGTATTTTATATTTCCTTATAATTAGTCATAGTATTAATTAAAATTATTTCCAGATATACACCTACCGCTGCTTGTCTCTGCATCACCCAAAGGTTGACTGGTAGAAAATGCCTATGGCATTAAGTCCGCTTCCGTCCGCTTTGTGCTTGAAGTGTTAAATAAATAAATATTATGTGAATTTCGTATGTACCTTTGGTTTAAGTCTACTGAATTATGAAATACTTTTGTTTTATAATTTTTTCTTAGAACCTGGTCATTATAAGTAAGTTTATGTAAGGTAGTAATGGTAGAATTCAGGAAACAATTTCCGAGAAAAATTACTATGATGTGCAGTGCAATATACCCATGTAAAGGTCAGTACAGATTGATGGAACGTAACATGTAATGTGTTATATTATATTGTCATTTCATGTTGCACTACATGAGTTTGGACGGATCTTATGTGTTAGGTACATTTTAGATTATGCTTCATCAATTTGAACATATGGTTAGCCGTTGTTCTTCTGAGTTACGGAACCCTTTAAACTTAATGACACCGCGTGAACTAATAACTATGATAATCGTCAGAGAAAAAACTGGCAGAAGTGGTTTTTTTCAAAATTCGTGTAGCTTTTATTTAAATTCCAGTTTGCAAATATGTCTGACAGATAAAAAACATGATTGATAATGTTTAAAAAAAACTTGTAAACTTGTTACCTTTTTCGAGATTTTATACTACGTACATTTAAAAAAAATATATAAGAGCCATTGGTATCCCACTGTAAGGTAAAGGCCTCACTTTCCACCTTCCATTTATTCTTATCCATAGTTGTTATTATTACGTAAATCAAAGGTATTTTCTGAAGAAAGAAAAAAAGTGCATCGTTGTGTTTCGAAATAAATTCATATCTTACAGGCATCGTAAGAGTTATTTAGTAGTTTTAAGGTCAGTTGTTTACTAAATATATATTATGTGTATTTAAAAACAAGCGCTTCTCGCCATCAAACTAAAAAGTTTGGCGAGTAATTTGTAGATTTAAAAAAATGTGTATGTTTGTGAACAACAAATTAAAAAAAAAAACAATATGGCAGGTGTTAAAAAAAATCTTGTTTGCACTATTAGTATTTCAACTATTGAGATATTAGAAACTAATTTAAACTACCCCACTTGACCTACACAACTTAACAGGACAGGACTTTGAGATGGGTTTTCTTGCATTACAGATATTGGACCCTATGTAAAAAAAATGTCTTAATAAGACTGTCAAGTATGGAGTGAAGTTACAATATTGTTTAAAATTATTGCCATGTGTCATTGATATAAATGATATATTCTACAAAAAAAAAACCTGATATATCGTGTAGTGACCACGACACCGACATAGTATCATTAGACACGGAACGCCAACTGATAATTATTTATATTAAAATAATTAAATAAAAAACATAATATTATACCCAATAATTGAATGACAGCTTCAAACTGAGACTTCAGCTTCCATCATGCAATGAGTAGACAAAAATAGCGATTAAAATGCGAATGTATATAAGACGGGGACAGTACAGAGTTGCTTATGACCCCGACGGTACATGCCAGCCCGCGTAGCTGAGCCTGTAGTTCAAAAACAGCCCCTAAATAATGATGTCATTCAGATCCAGCCTGTCCCTATGCTGCCCTCCCCCAGAGACGCCCTAAGCCGAGGCTCGTACCCAAAAGGGGGTACCCTAAGCGTATAGTCGTTTATTTTGTAAGTTTTACTGCCCTGGCTGGAGGCCTTACCCTCAAGGCACCCACAGAATAGTCCGGTTTAGCAGACGACAGCCTCCTAGGTTGACCTGTGAGATGCAATTCATAAAAAAACCGGCCAAGTGCGAGTACTACTCACACGCACATTTTACTGTATTGTAGCACCAAACAATACAGTAAAATATTTTGAAGGCTCATTCATATCTTATACATTCAACAGTAAAACTAAATTTGTTTTTCATAGTTTGTTAATGAAAAACAAAGTTACTACTGCAGTTTGATGAAAAAGTTCCATATCTCAAAAACTAAACATCAAATCTTATTCAAACCAATTTTCGTTCAAAGTTTTTTTACTTTCTACAATCCTACATTTTTTCAAAATTTTCCGTCTCTTACTTTAGAAATTAGAGAGACACACACACACGTTTTACCATTATGGAAGAGTCTATTTTTCAAACGATTGATTTTGAGACAAAATGGTTTTAGGATCATCCATGTCATTTTTAAAGACCTATCTATAAACACCTCGCACGTACAGGCTTAATGAAAAAAATATAGTGTCAGTTTCATGTCCCTTAATCTTATTTTTTTTTTTTTTTTTGTATAAAAATCGTAAGGCGAGGCGAGGTTTACAGAATACATCTACCAAGTTTCAACTGTGTAGTCTTAATAGTTTCGGAATAAAGTGAATGTGACTTACGGACAGACAGACAGACATGACGAATCTTTAAGGGTTCCGTTTTTTGCCTATCGGCCACGAAACCCTAAATCGTTGCTTATAAGGGTCGAAAGATCTGGCCATAACTATAAGACTTGCTAAGTTAAATTAATGAAACGCATTTGCAGGCATTTAAACAATATAAAAACTTGATTTTAATTAAAGTAGATTCAGATATTATGTAATTGTCTCCCACGAATTCTACGCAAACAAGGTTTTTTTTTTTTTGAAACGGCTAATGTCTGACTCTGATTTAGTAACAAAAACCGAAATAAATATTTTAATTGTTTTGAGTCGAATGATGGACAAGTGAGGTCACTCAAATTAATTCATTATGTTTTCTTCCTGGAAATATCATAGGCACTTGTGACTGTACCTTACAAGTATATATTTATATACAATTTCCTAAATTTAAAAGCAATTTTCGCGCGAAATAACGATTGTAACTTGAAGATATGATTTTTTAATAAAAATAATGAGTTCCAGAATACTATGTTACTACATCATCATCTGCCTAGCCTTTTCCCAACGATGTTGAGGTCGGCTTCCAGTCTAACCGGATGCAGCTGAATACTAGTATTTTACACGGAGCGACTGCCTATCTGACCTCCACAACCCAGTTAGTACTGGGTAATACGATACCCATTGGTAAGACAGACGGAAAAGTCTGACAAAAGACAGGTTGTCAGACTTTTTGGGCCACTGACTACCTGTAACGACTGTCAAAGATTTACAGATTAAAATAAAGATCTACATTATAAATCAATTGTATGATAATTTCTTTTCAATAGTTCACACTGAGTTTAACAAAACTTTTGAAAAGAAGACAAAATGTATTTGCCCTAAATTTATATTTAGTGATTGGGCAACTAGAGGTATCAGAAAAAGTAGGGAAAGACTATTTGAGCTTTATAGCCTATATGACTATTTTTAACAAGTACGTTGCTAAGTATTCAAAAATTTTTAGAAATACATGCAAGGTTGCCAAAGCCTTGCACATTAGCAACAAGATCAAAACAGCAGAAAACAAAATTAAGACAGTTTGGAAAGTCATAAAAAACGAGACTAACAGGAAGAAAATACGTAACACTAGCTACACACTTTTGAAACTTGTTAAGTGTTTACATATTGGTGCTCGTGACTGTACTTGTTAGTATAGAAGAAGAAGACATTCTTCGCCTCCCAAATAAATTGGGATAAGAGCAGAAGAATGATGATGAGCCGTACTTGTTAGTGTTTATTAACGTAGCATAATCAGCCTATTAATGTTCCCACTGCTGGGACACAGGCCTCCTCTCTATGAGAGGGAATGGGCTATAATCCACCACGCGGGCCAAGTGCGGGTTAGTAGATGTCACATGTCTTTGAATTTTTATTTTTAGGACATGCCGGTTTCCTCGCGATGTTTTCCTTCACCGTTTTGAGAGCAGTGGTGATGAAATAACTTACACTTATGCGCCTGGCTGGGTTCGAACCCACGACTTACTGCTCGTAAGTCGGGGTCTCCACCACTGGGCCACCGTTATTAACGTCAATCTTATTTTATTATAGATAGACGAGACAACGCGAAAAAAATCGACATGCAAGAGCCAACTAGTTACTGTCGTGGCAATTATGTAATTTTGCTTTATTTCCTCAAGGAGTCACATGTTTAGGGTTCCGTAGTCAACATGGAATCCTTATAGTTTCGCCATATCGGTCCGTCTGTCCGCAGCTTAGCTCAAAGACTTTTAATACTAGAAATCTGTAATTTTTTATGAATATACAGATTAGTTACGGTGACAAAGTGGTAAAATAAAATCTCGAAAAGTATTTTTTTTAGTGTGTTTAGTGTGTGGGATGTCATTAGATAGGTCTTTAAAAATATTGCGTTTGTTCAAATAATTTTTCGGTCAGTCCCCAGAATCAGTTTAGTTAGTCCGCATATTTTGAAGTGCAACTACGGAACCCTACATTGTGCGTGGCCCGACAAGCACTTGGCCGGTTTTTTTATGGCAGAGTATCTAGTACCTACGAGGGGCTCGTGGATAAATAATAACAGCCGCACGGGTTCATCGTCAAGGTTAAGCAGTGCTTGCCGAGGTCGGTCAGTAGATGGCTGACCATAATTACATACCCAGTTCCCTCCGTGCCTCGGACAGTAGGTAAAGCTGTTGGTCCCGGCTGTCATTTAGTAGTAGTTCGAGTAGTCAGAAGCCGAAAGTCTTACAAAAAGTCTTACCAAGGTATTGTATTACCCAGTTAGTGGGTTGTGGAAGTCAGATAGGCAGTCGCTGTATGTAAAATACTGGTATTCAGCTGCATCCGGTTAGACTGGAAGCTGACTCCAACATAGTTGGGAAAAGGCTAGGGACATGATAAGGATCTAGTACATAGAGTATCTTTTCTTATGTAGCTTTATTTATTTTTCAATGTTTTTTTATCAAACTGCTTCGGTGGTCTAGTTATCGCAATTGGTACTGCTATGCTCATACTCAGGATCAGGATTATATTCCAAGGGCATAGTATCATACGGTTTTTCGCCAGAAAAAAAAAGTATTTGTGCCCGGTTGATAGGCAAGCTGCCTATTACATGGGACCTAAATACACCGTGGCTTTTTAGTCGTCTTACAACGGCAGCCCACTTCATGTATCAAATAACTAATAATATCATTAATTAAAAACAAAATAAGAACCTATTTATGAGATTAGAATAATTTAAAAATAAAAATATTATTTATTATTAAACACTCTGTTGCGAGCGATGATCTACTCGACTCGTGCGCTGGGTAGGTATGTTCTACCGTTTGACACGTAAACATTATTAACAGGATGTTTCATAATTCTAATGTATCATTTGTTTTTCTTTGTACCAATTAACTTAAATAATGATAAAAAAAAAGCGTCTAGAGGTATTTTATGTCGGATACATTGAGTGGACCACCTTTGTACGACGCCTAAAAAGTCACGGTGTATAAGGGGCGGGACAAAAAGAAAAGACATAAGACGAGGACGCGTCGCAGACGCGGCGTCCCTTCAATAAATTTACGATTAATATATAATTATATGATAATTTTTTTTTTTAAATGTATAGAAGCGTCGCGACACAAAATAACAGAACAGACAGGGCGCGGACGAGACGCGGAAATGAAAAACGCGTCCTCGTCTTACGTCTTTTCTTTTTACCCCGCCCTTAACGAAATGTTGGTCTGACTGGACTACAGGTCCACCTCTGCCAAACTCTTCGGGTAAAACAGACTCGATCTTATAGTATATTTTATAAAAAGATGACGAACTGGATGATTATAGAAGAAAGAAAAAAATATTTATTTGTCGGCAGGACATGAGGTGCGTACAAAATAACATCAAACAATTATAAACAATACACATACAAAGCATAACCAATTATTTATAAACACAACAGGACGAAACAAAAAAGTAGACAGCTTGCACATCGTGACTGCGACAAGAAGGTTACCACTCAGCATGAAACAACATGGAACAACGACGATCTGTTAAGCATTTTGGCAACAAGGTTGGAAATCAACGAATAGTAGGCTAGCTTAGCAATTGGCCAAACAAGGCTACTAATAACGTAGAATAAAAAGTTTAATTAGTTACATGCCTACTAGTACAGTATCATCATCATCTGCCTCAGTTTTTCCCAACTATGGTGGGATCGGCTTCCAGTCTAACCGGATTCAGCTTGTAAACCATTATTTTACATGGAGCGTCTGCCTATATGAACTCCACAGCCCAGTTAGTGCTGGGTAATACGATACCCCTTGGTAAGACTGGATGTCAGATTTTCGGGACACTGACCACCTGCCAAAGATCTACAAATGACAGCCGGGACCAACGGCTTTACGTGCTTTTCGAGGCACTGAACCCGGTATGTAATGGTTGGTTACCCATCCACAGACCAACCTAGGCAAGCGTGGCTTAACTTGAAGATCGACCCGAGTGGCTGTTATTATTAGCCCCTGAGTTCATCACTACTACTAGTACATCATCAATCCGGCAAAATTTCTAACTAGTTCATCATCTGCCTAACATTTTCTCAAATATGTTGGGGTCGGCTTCCAGTCTAATTGTATGCAGCTAAATATCAGTATTTTATATGAAGCGACTGCCTATCTGACCTCCACAAGCCAGTTCTAACTTAACATTAAATAAGAAAAAAAAAAAAAATCAGTGATATTAATAATGGAACACAAGCAGGTTTCAAATCTAGATAGGTTGGTACGTATTTTGTAAGCTATGTAAATCTGTGCGAGTTTTGGTCGAAGCAGGAAGCTAGATGTGATTGATAACGCATAAAAGTTTTAAACTTCCTGATCCCAGCTTGCGTCTGTTTTACTTTGTGTCGTAATTTTCATCAGTTCCTGAAAAAATACCCTATATTTAACCTCTTATTCCTCTTCTTTATTATTATTACTTTTTTTTCTTTCTTTTTTTCCTCTTTACCTCTTTTCAGCTTTTAAGCTAGCTGGCGCCTTAAGGACTGATCAAACTGAAGCTAATGTCGCGCAAGTAGCACGTAACTGCTCGCGCCGATTGTTTCAGTGATCAGCAAGTCACTTACGCCAGTTTGATGACTCCACCGAAGCGAAGAATTGCAAAACGGGGAAATGAAATGTGAAAAGCGGCACGCCTCTCACAGCACACCGATCACAACACACAGCTTACCGCACGCCACACATAGCACACCGCTCACCGCAAGCCGCTCACGTCTCTTCTCGTCTCCACTAGCCTAAACAATTAAGAGACATCTCCTCTCCTCTCTGCTCAACCGTTTCCACTAAAGCTAAGCGGAGACGAGAAGTGTAAATAACGAAATTCTTTTGGTGGTCTACAACACATCTCTTCTCTCGTCTCGTCTCCGCTTCGGTGGAGTCCGGCCCTGTATACCACTTCCATGCAAGTTAGTCTAGTGTTAGTTAGTTAGTGCTAGTGTGTTAGTTAGTCAGCGGGAACAAATTTCTTCCCGCATACACACGAGATTTGCTACAGTTTGACTAAAGCTTTAGTCAACTTCAATTAAAAAACTCATTTTATTCATAACTTCCCTCTTTAATGAAGTTTGTTAACAACATATTTAATTACTTAGTAACTATAATTATTACAATAATTCTAAACATCTTCCGAGATAATGTCTTTTACAGTAATTTCCTTTGGTAATTTATTTTACAGCATTAATACATTTCAAAACCACTCATGGTACACATGAAAACTTCACTACCAAGTTAATTTCAACCTCATAGCACAAAGAGTATCTATTGTTTGTTTGTGTGAGTAGTAATTGCTACTATGACCTTGTTAATGTTATTTTTCTAATTTAATTTTAGTACTAAATAATGTGTTTTGATTTGAATTTTTAAATGCTACTATAACTTTGTTAGCATAGTTATACATCTTATTATGCATGCTGTGGTCTCCGGTAAGTGAATGAGTACACCTACGTGATACTTTTGTAGTCGATTATTTATTTCGTGTTTTTGTGTATATTCTTTGTTGGAGATCCTAAACATATAAATAAAGAGTTTAAAACAGCTCTGTCATATGTGTGCCATGAGTGTTAGAGCAAGCCTCACCATTCCATGTTACTGAACAATATATTCGTCCAGTGGTATAGTCTTAAGATATTTATTCGCGTTTTTGACAACTTTCTTGAAATTTGCTGTAAATACTGGCATTTGGACTTCATTGGCGACTTCATACCAATTCTCGTTGGCGAATTTCATGACTGTGTCAGCTGAAATGAGTTGAAATGTTTATTAACTGGGAGCTATGGTAGCCACGCAATAATCAATTAACGGAAAACTGATATTTTTTCTGCTATTAGCTCTTCTATTTACATGTAGAATCATATATGTATTACATATATTTGAAACTATCACGCTTATATTATCCTGTATATAAACTGTAATACAAGTATCTCATAATTTTAACTGAAGAGTACACAAATTTTCAAGTCAATCGACTCCGAGAATAAAAAGACTTACAGAAAATTCAACACCCCATTTCACTGTCATAGGGGTTGAATTTCGAAAAATACATCCTTATTCCTTGTTTACCTTATAAAGGGAACCTCTGTGCAAAATTTCAGCTTTTTAGGTTTAAGGGTTTGGGCTTGGCGTTGATGAGTCAGTCAGTCAGTTAGTCAGGACTTTTCTTTTTATTTATGAGAAGTTAGATATAGAAGTTATATTATTATATGAATTTATGTATGTACTATACATAAATTACTTATTATCCCAGAAATAAGATCCCGTGGGCAATTCCCGAACTCCACGCGGGCGAAGCCGCGGGCATTAGCTAGTGTCTCATAATTTTGCCTGCTCCTAGCCGCGAGGCCCTCTAGGATTGTTAGTTAAGAGAGTATCAACTCAAAAAGTTCCTATACTGTACTGTTGTTACTATGACTGCCTTGTTGGTCGCAAGTGCGACTGTGGTCCTGGGTTCGATATCCAGGTCAGGCAAAGTATCATTGGGTTTTTACACTAGGAATTTCTCAGCTACGGAGTCTGGATTTGTGCCCGATTGATGGCCTTAGGATCGCCCCCTATTACATGTGACTTAAACATTGTGAAATGTGGGTCAACTATTAGGTACACCTCTGCCTAACCCTTCGGGGATTACAGGCATGATGTTATGTAGTTACTATACCTAGGTCTTTCTGCCCGTTGAACAAGTTTTTGAAGTCGAATACAACAGGTTCCAAAGGTTCTGCTTCAATTTTGAAGTTCTTGATACTTCTGTAAGTTTTGCCGTCTTTGCCAGCGGATGTTTTTAACTCCATGTTCAGTGCGATTCGGAATTTATCTGAAAAAATGGAAAATAATGTCAGTTTCGGAAAAACACAAAATTGCGCTTAGTAATTGGAAAATATAGTTTAATAAGTGTGTGATTTACCACTTTTAACAAAAACTCTCTTTAAATTGAGACTAAGTTTGAAATTATCCGAATGTTATAACGGAAGCAAACCAGTTCAAACTTGACGTTTTATGACGTTAATAACGAGGCATGACACCTAACTTTGTCAAAAACGATTTACGAAAATGGAAACAAAAATATCTTCAAAATAAACGAGATACATTGCATCACTAGCTAACCTGCTAGGTCAAATATATTTTTAAACACAATTTTATTTTTAGTTTAAAGTTGCCGAACAAAAGTAGTCCTTAACTTACTTGTAACAATGCTGTAGTCTCCATTTCCTTCGACTGGAAGCACGATAAGCCGGCCATTGATGTCATATAAGCCGGCTAAAGTAAAGCCACCGCATTGAAGATCCAGTTTCAGAGTTTGTTGTTCTTCGTCGAGTCTGAAATGTTGGGCACAGAGAAACATGAAAGTACGTAGCTAAAAAAAAATAATGAATACCTAAATGTGTAAATTGTTAAAAAAAAAACTTATGATAACATAACATCTCGCCTGTAATACCCGGAGGGTTAGGCAGAGGTGTACCTAATTAATAGGACACCCATCGAATTTTTCCTTTCTATATTCCTTTTTGAACTATCATTAAGCTTCTTACAGTAATATTATTGTCATATGTCTAAAGCAAGCTGGTTGCTGTGTTTTTTACTAGTCGCAATAGTTATGTTCTTTGGTATGACAACAAAATCTGGCTAAGGTATGGACCAAACGCACACCACGCCTGTAATCCCCGAAGAGTTTAACTAATACTTAGAATACGAAGAGGTTAATCTAATACTTAGTTAGCACATCCAGATATCGCCAGTTGTTTTTAAGTCCCATGTGATAGAGGGCGAGCCTATTGCCATCAACCGGGCGCAAATCTAGACTCCGTGGCTGCTGCTGAGAAATTCCTGATGGAATAACCCAATAACACTTTGCCCGATCCGGGCATCGAACCCAGGACCTCATGCTCAGCAGTTGCGCTAGGAGCCATTAGACCAACGAGGCAGTCCATGAATAAATGAATAAAATCTTAAGCCTTTGACATTCATCGGGATTCAGGGGTCCCAGAAATTTGGAGTACGAGGAACCGAAGCCAACTAAAAGAGGCCGGTTAGTTTCCTAGTGTAGGGAGAGGCGACACTACATTGTAATATGTTGACTCAGACTTTTCATACGTAACTCGGTAGCGTGATTAGTCGCCCCGGTACTCGCTAGCCGGCCACACGCAGATGTCCTATTGTTCTAAGTTATCGTGTAACAGTGTATGTGAATAAAATAAACTGTCAATACCGAAACCAGTATTTCTATGAACATTCCTTCAAGACAGTAGGGACTTAGGTGTACCATTCGCGGTATACACTAGCGAACGTCCCCTACATTGGTGACACCCTGTGAATCAAATACTTTTCGGTAACGTATAACCGCGCAGCACGGAGCGACTCACCGCGTGGCTAGCGAGGAGCATCAAGTTAGCGACCTATATACATAGGCACTGATTTCTTCATACGTCGCACGCCACGGGCCGCGATTTCTTTCATCCACCATGTCCAACGAGAAACGTGAGCAGCAGGAAGAAGATATCAAACCCGATGTCATGCTCATATCAGTATCTTCACGCATCCCGGATTTCTGGACGGACCAGCCAAGCCTGTGGTTCGTGCAATTCGAGTCCGCTGTGGCTCCTCAAAAGGCCAGCGACAACTCGAAGTTCCAACTACTCGTCGCGAAACTCGGCAAGCAGGTGGTCGTACAGGTCGCAGATATCTTGACCAACCCACCGGCGGAGGACAAATACGAGGCGCTCAAACAGCGTCTCCTACACGTTTACGAGGAGTCAGAAAACCAACGGATACAGAAGCTGATCGGAGACATGCAACTCGGTGACCAGAAGCCGTCTCAACTTCTTCGCCGCATGCAGACCCTTGCGGGAAAGAGAGTGACGTCGGAAACTTTGCTACTGATGTGGCAAAACCATCTACCATCGACCGTCAGAACGGTCCTGGCAGCGACAGCGATCACGGATCCGGAGAAGTTGGCAGCCGTGGCTGACAAGATCCAGGAGACCAGCAGGCCCAGTGTAGTGGCGTCGGTTTCCGGAAGTGCTGTTTCCTTGGCAGAACAGGTGTCCAAGCTCAGCGTCGAGGTCGCGGAGCTGCGGAAGTCCAGAGGTTTCGTGCGAGATGGCCGGCAACAAAGCCGCGTCAACCGCGCGCCACCAGGATCACGTGGGCGTAGCACTAGTCGAAAGCGATCCCGATCCCGACAGCCAGGGCTATGTTTCTACCATAACCGTTTCGGCGTTAAGGCGGTAAAATGCCGAACACCGTGCACCTGGAAAGGCAATAACTCGGAAAACTAACGACCGTGCAGACGACGACGGAATCTTGCATCGGAGGTATCGTTAACCGTCGATTATGCATATTTGATAGGAATAATAACTTAAATTTTCTAATAGACACTGGTGCGAATGTTTCTGTACTTCCTTTCGCTGTAGTTAAGTGTAAAAATAAGTATTTGCAAGAAGATTTTGCTTTATTTGCGGCCAATGGCACTAAAATCGAAACGTACGGTACTCATTCCTTGTCAGTCGATCTTAGATTGAGGCGTGATTTTAAATGGACTTTCATTGTTGCTAATGTCAAACAACCCATCTTAGGAGCAGATTTTATAAGCCATTATGGATTGTTAGTTGACTTAAGAACAAAAAAGTTAATTGACACTTTGACGGATTTAAAAGTAGTAGGAAGTATCGAAATTTGTGAATCGTCGGTCAAAACCATTTGTGAAAGTCATCCGTATTTCGACTTGTTAAATTCTTTCCCAGATCTTACTAGACCGACCTCTTTTAAGGACCCTCCTCAGCATTCAACAGTTCATCACATCGAGACCAGTGGTCCGCCTGTCCATGCTAGAGCAAGACCGCTACCACCAGACCGTTTCAAAAAGGTAAAGGCCGAATTTCAGAAAATGATAGATGCAGGAATCTGTAGGCCATCCAAGAGTCCTTGGGCCAGCGCGTTACATGTTGTGCCGAAAAAGGACGGGGATATACGTCCCTGCGGTGACTACAGGCAGTTAAACGCCATCACCAAACCGGACAGATATCCGATTCCCCGCCTACACGACTTCACCTATTTCCTCGCAGGTAAGAAAGTATTTTCCAGTGTTGACGTCAATCGGGCTTACCATTTCATACCTGTACATCCAGCGGACATTGAAAAAACAGCAATTATTACGCCATTCGGATTGTTTGAATTCCCCAGAATGACATTCGGACTCAAAAATGCAGCACAGTCCTTCCAAAGGTTCATGCATCATACCGTTCTGGAGGGTTTGAATTTTCTTTTCTGTTATATAGATGACATTATCATCGCGAGCGATACCGAGGAAGAGCACGAGGAACACCTTAAGCTCCTTTTCGAACGACTTAACAGGTACGGCTTAACTATCAAATTAGCGAAATGCAGTTTTGGTGTATCAGAACTCGATTTCGTTGGTTTTCGCGTGTCGGCAGAAGGAATTCGACCTTTGGATGACAAAGTAAAGGCGATCAGCGATTATCCTAAGCCTAAAACCGTCAACGAACTTCGACGATTTTTAGGTATGATAAATTTTTATCGTAAACATATTCCTCATGCTGTTAAAAGCCAAGCCATTCTTTCTAAGTATTTACACAACGCAAAAAAGAACGACAAAACACCCGTTGTTTGGTCACCGGATGCAGAGTCAGCGTTTCGAGAATGTAAGTCGCAGCTCGAGAACGCGGTCACGTTGTCGTACCCGTGTGCGGACACGACGCTTGCGCTCAACACGGACGCAAGTGATACCTGTGTGGGGGGAGTACTTCAACAACTAGACAAAGGTATGTGGAAACCCCTGGGTTATTTCTCAAAACGCTTGTCCGAAACACAGCAACGTTACAGTACGTATGATCGCGAGTTGCTCGCCATCTACATGTCAATAAAGCATTTTCGTAAATTGTTCGAAGGCAGACCATTAATTGTCTATACCGATCACAGACCATTGGTACATGCGTTTACAAAGCTCAGTACCGATTCTGAAACACCTCGTAGGACTCGCCAATTGCTGTTTATCAGTGAGTTCACTACCGATATAAGGCATGTCAGCGGCGAAAACAATGTTGTGGCAGACACGCTATCACGCGTCGCGACTATTTCCTGCCCTACAGGTCTTGACTACGAACAATTTGCCGAAGCGCAAAGTAACGATGACTCAATCAAACAATACCAACAGTCAAGAGACAATGGGAATAATAAAATTAAAATAATAAGTGTTAAGTTACCGTTTTGCAACTCTAATATTTATTGCGAAATCTCAACTAATAAAGCTAGACCTTACGTACCCAAAAATTTTAGACGAATAATATTTGATATGTTGCATAACATCAGCCATCCTGGCATTAAGGCAACGCGTAAAATGATTTCAGATAGATTTTTTTGGCCTAGTATGAACGTAGACGTAGGTAAATGGGCGAAAACGTGTATCTCGTGTCAAAAGAGTAAGGTAAGTAGACACAACATCTCAAGCTACGAGGAATTCCAGAAAGCAGACCGTTTCGAGCACGTGCAAGTTGATATCATCGGTCCCCTCGCGACATCTGAAGATGGTTTCAGGTATTGCGTTACGTTAATAGATCGAGGAACCCGATGGCCAGAGGCGTTTCCCATACGTGACATCACGGCAGCAACAGTGGCAAAGGTGATTTACGACGGTTGGATCACGCGTTATGGTTGTCCAGTCAGGCTAACGTCAGATCAAGGTCGACAATTCGAAAGTCAACTTTTCACCGAGCTACTAAGGTATTTGGGCGTAAAGAAAATTCGTACTACCAGTTACCATGCACAGGCAAACGGCCTTATTGAACGCTGGCATCGCTCGCTGAAGGCAGCATTGACAACCCGTTTAGACACCAGCACATGGGTAAACGAGTTGCCAACTGTCATGTTAGGTTTGCGTGCAGCAGGACGCAGTGAAAACGGCGTAAGTCCAGCTGAGTATACTTTCGGGAAAACTCTACGTTTACCAGGAGAATTTTTCGATACCTATAACCTAAGTTTTGGTGACGCAAATGAATTACTAAAAGATATTCGTTCGTCAATATTACATTTGAAACCAATTTCAAATTCACATCGCGCAAATCGCAAATGGTTTACGTTTCCAGATCTGCAGACATGCAGTCATGTGTTTGTCAGGGATGACTCTGTTCGAAAACCGCTTAAGACCCCGTACGACGGCCCGTTTAAAGTAGTAAAGCGAGGTGTTAAGTTTTTCGACATACGGTACCCTAATCGACAAGCGACTGTGTCTATAGATAGGATCAAACCTGCTTATTTGCTAGATGACGCAACTGATTCATTTGCGGTACCAAGTCCAACACGCGTACAGGCCAACAATGATGACCACGTAAAAAGACAAACACGCAGCGGCCGCACCGTCAAAACGCCAGTACGTTTTAAGTAGGTCAAATTCTCAATTCAAAGTAAGTCGTAATTTTTATTAGTCACTACGAGACAGACGATTGAAGCAGCAGTTACCCTTACAATCATATTCGACATGGGCCAGTATAACACCAAGAACGAGGAGATTGTCATAGCACAGTCAGGCACGAACCAAAGGATCGACGAGCTGTCTACAATAATAGACCAACATAAATACATCAGTGGAGCAGCAATCGTATGTGTAATTTTAATAATATTTTGTCTCTGTTGTCAACGCTGCTGCAGATATGGTCGGAAGTGGATACGGGCACAGCTGCAGGACGTCGTGGTGGTACCCAAAAATCCAACGCCTGTCTCAAAGAGTGAACCACACTCTTCATCAACTAAGGTGATATTTTCATAAATGATATTTTAAACTTTATTTCGTAGGTTAAGGTAACATTAGATTGAATTTTGACCAACGATTAATTAATAAAATAACGCAATTTCACTGTAACTAATTTCATTATTTAGATAAAATTACAAACATGTATTTTGAAACAAGGGTTATCCTACTCATATTAACATATCCATATTTACTGTAAAAACAATATAGTGTAACTTAACTCATGTATATGAAAAATGTAACAGAAATCGAACCTAGACCCACAGCCTTGTAACAACTAAACCATTTAGTGCTAAGCAACATTATATTGTAAGTAGATCACACAAATTGTACTCAAGTAGTCGTCACACCGTTAGTCATAGACATAACATACAGCATATTGTATTACAGCCTTGATAATGTATTCGTACTCTTGTTGAATTGCATTTTGTACTTGTAACTAGTAGGGTAGCACTTGGTTGTTTTGATACGTAAATTCTGTTTTAAAATTTGGATTGTAAAATTTTTTTTTTTACCAAATTTTAGGAGGGGTGTGATGTAGGGAGAGGCGACACTACATTGTAATATGTTGACTCAGACTTTTCATACGTAACTCGGTAGCGTGATTAGTCGCCCCGGTACTCGCTAGCCGGCCACACGCAGATGTCCTATTGTTCTAAGTTATCGTGTAACAGTGTATGTGAATAAAATAAACTGTCAATACCGAAACCAGTATTTCTATGAACATTCCTTCAAGACAGTAGGGACTTAGGTGTACCATTCGCGGTATACACTAGCGAACGTCCCCTACACTAGTATAGGATACGGGGGTACCCGTATGGACATTTGCGCCCAATGAGAAACTTGATGTAGGACAAAAATATGGGAAAATGGGTTTGCGGAGCTGAAGTGGACTGGTTACCTAGAACTATGTTAGGAGTATGGTCCTAACATAGTTCTAGGTAACCAGTCCAATCAATCCTTTATTTTCTATACGGATTTAAAGGTAGGGAGTGACATGCACACTCAATAATGGCTTCCCAAAATCTGACAAGGGGCAACAGTCTCGAGGTGCTTGAGTAGTGGAGAGGTATTCTACGGCTATCAGGACAATTCCTCAAGTGCTGTCAAGATCTTGACCAGCAGCTTACAAGAATACTTCCATCCTGAGAGCATGTTTGCTCTTGCAAATCTCTTCTCCAGCCAGCCAATAAAGGTTGCTCTAGGTCGCGAAATGTAGAAGGAGACGAAGGAAGAGAGGCCTTTACCCTGCAGTGGGACAATATAGGCTTATAATATAATAAAATAATATAATATAATTATTTTTGAACGTATTTACTAACGGCCTTACAGTTTTGTGCGACTACGTACTTTTAATTTTAAAATGCTTTCAAAGAAAAATGTTTTAAGAAGTAACTCTCGATAACTCGATTGAGTATACAGAAGTCTATTGTAACCCACATCCACATATATGTATGATCTAAGATCGACCAAAGAAGATCTCTATAGACAATTTATGGCGCAAAACACCTTATTTTATATAAAAAAGCTATTAAATTGTATATAACTTACTTTGCACTCTCAATAACACATGATTTGAATCCAGTTATAGTTGTATTGAATAGCTTGAACTTCAGAATTGACAGGTTTCCTTCGATTTCTGATTGGAACATAGGATCCATGTTTTCAGCACCAATGTCTGGATTAGGTTCCAGAATCAATGGATAGGCTGCGTTAACCGCACGAGTGACGCATGCATCGTCGTTGGACTTGCATTGATATAAGCTTATCGCTGAAATAACATAATTATAGAATTCATTTTAATTTTAAAGCAGTAAATATAAACTTATACTGTCTCTTACGGGATATCTTCCGTGATTGTTCATTATTTTGAGCTCCCGATCCCGTAAATAACAGCATAAGTTTAGTTGTAAACCGTGAAAGCTTCAAACAGTGTTAGCAGTAAATATTTTTTAAGTAGATGAAACTACGTTATTATTATAATAACGACTACCTTATAAGTACAAGACAAGGTGGAAGCGCCAGGGTAGTTCACGAAATTCGAATTTTCTTACGTTTTTTGCAATTTGCCGGTCAGTGTCAACTATGTTGGAGTCGGCTTCCAGTCTAATGGGATGCAGCTGAATACCAGTATTTTATATGGATCGACTGCCTATCTGACCTCCACAACCCAGTTAGTACTGGGTAATACGATACCCCTTGGTAAGACTGGTTGATGGACTTTCGGGCCATGACAGCCGGGACTAACGGCTTATCATGCTTTCCGAGGCACGGAGGAAGCTCCGTATGTAATGGGCGACCACCCATCCACGGACCAACCTAGGCAAGCGCGGCTTAACCTTTAGATCACCCGAGTGGCGGTTATTATTTAGCCACGAGCTCCTCTCAGTGTCAGGCTGTATATTGAACAAAATAAGATTCGCGACCGAACAGAATTATTATCATTAAAATCATCAATACAAAAGAACTCTTTAAGTTCATTCAATACCATTGAATGACCTTTCATGAAATACTCATTCTTTCAATTTCATTAGACTGTTGGAAATTTAACATTCTACGTTGAGCCTAGCGTTTAAAATCAATCAGTGCACTTTTAATTAGGTGTGCTTGTCAGTATTACTAAAAGATATCGTGTTACCCAATGACAAAGTACTGGTATTCAGCTGCCAATGGTTAGATTGAAAGCCGACCCCAAAATATTTGTAAAAAGACTAGGCATTTACGTTACGCGTAGACTAGTGTTCGTAAACAGGCATAAAAGTCAGCATGTATAAGCATAAAAACATAATTTGAGCAGATTTTAATGATATTTGGAATAAAAAAAAAGAAATGTAATCAACTAGTGGAAGAAAGTCTTCTTTCGGGAAAACAAAATCAAAATGTGTTAAAAAGTATCAAACATTTATAGCTTAACCATCACAATCAGGGAACATTGGGATAGCTAAAGCTATAAGTCCCACCATACACTCACCTGGATTTGACAGCACATTGACTACCGCACAGAACAATAACAGCAAAAGGGAAAACATAGCTAGCACGGATTTTACTTCCGAAGACATCCGTCACTGGTCGTCGAATGCAGGATCTCGAGATTTCAACCTGTTTATATTAGGAAACGCAATGATGAGAATAAGAAATCCGACTTAAATATTTCCTCAACGAATTTTGATGTCGGTGATGCGGAACTGCTTAATCGTGTTTTGTTTTTAAAAACTTAGGTCTACAACAAAAGATTATCATATTTTGGGACCTAAATGAATTAAACGATCAACATACCCATAATTTTTTCTCAAGAAGACGTCATTGTTCGTGGAAATTAGCATTGTTTCATTAAAATACAAAATTGTTACCTTCAAATTAAATTTGTATTCTGTTTCCTAAGACGTCCGAAGTCCATTATGAGAGAGTGCACGCCTCGTTCCATGAACAGCTGCTAGATGTCCTTACTTTCCACCTCGTAATCGCGCTATTAGGGCCCCCCAACGTTATATGTGTGTGAACTACTTTAAAAAATCGCATACAAGCCGCCATGATGAAGTGTTAGCTCGGTAAAATTAATGTTAGCTCGGTAGATTATTTACCGAGCTAACACTATGAAGTGTAAATAATCAACAAAATTAAAAATTCAAAAATATTTACGCCGTAAAGACGCGTATCTCTTTGCCGAGATTAAAAAAAAAACAATCATAGCCGACTATAAAAATTAAAAAAATTGGATTTAGTTTAAGTAGATATATTCAAAATTTGTAAAGAGAGAAAATCTTATTTCCGCAGACGTTGTGATAAATGTAAAAATCCACGAGTGAAATACATTGCAAGTTGAACCTAATCGTAATGCGATAAGAGTCAGTTTTCGAGGAATTGTAGTGAAAATGATGTTTTGTACAAGGTGTGAACTTTGTCATTCAAAATCACATGATATGTGTTACATCAATGACGACGTCAGGCATTATTGGGCCGCCTCCTGCCGGAAGCTTTACGCGGGGTTCGTGCGGTCCATGGCCCTTTACGGGGCCCCGGTGTGGGCGCATTCTTTGAGGCGGCAAGCCGCCCACTACCTGAACGCGCCCCAAAAGGTGATAGCCATAAGGCTAATCCGGGGGTACCGCACGATCTCCGGCGAGGCGGCTAGCCTCCTTGCCGGATTGCCGCCATGGGATCTGGAGGCGATAGTCCTCGCGCGCCTGCATGAATGGCGCGCGGAAGCACTATGTCAGGGGGAAACACCGCTGCCGCGACAAATTGCCGCTCAGCGGACAGACCTCCGGCGTGATCTCATGGCGACATGGAGAGAGCGACTGTCGCAACCCCGTGCAGGGCACGCCACCATAGTGGCGATAAGTCCCCTCTTTGAGGAGTGGCTAGAGAGGCGCCACGGCGCCCTCACCTACCGCCTGACGCAGGTCCTCACCGGACACGGTTGTTTCGGGAGGTTCCTGCACCGAATCGGGCGGGAGGAAACGCCCGGGTGTTTCCACTGCGAGGATCGTCCGGAGGACACGGTGGAACACACCGTGGAGGTCTGCCCCGCTTGGGCGGAGCACCGCCGTGTCCTCATAGCGGCGATTGGCGGCGACGATCTCTCGCGTCCGGCCTTGGTTCAAGCCATGGTCCGGAGCGAGAGGGAATGGGAAGCCGTCACCTCCTTCTGCAAAGCAGTCATGCTAGTGAAGGAAGTGGCAGGACGTGAGAGGGAAAGAACCTCACGTCCCAGCCGCCGCGGGAGACGCCCTGGGCGTCGGGGGTCACGTGGTGGCTTCCGACCACCGTAGGCGCTGGCCTGTGGACGGCGAGTTATGGGCTAGCTCGCCGTCCGGCCGTCTTATGACGACAGGCCGTGTCGACGGCGCGTTCGTGTTTCACGCGCGCCTCAAAGAGATGTCAGCAATCAAGTAGGGGTCCGCATGGACCGATGCCTGCCAGGGCTGCGGGACTGTTCGAAAGAGATACCGTGGCCCTGGAACATAAAGGGCAAAGAAGGAACATGGATGGGTTTTAGTCAGTACAAGTCTGACACTCCCCTCCGCTCCGCCCAGAGCGGGGGGGGTCATTTGATGATTTCACATCCGGAAAAAAAAAAAAAAAGGCATTATTGGGCTGCGGGACTGTTCGAAAGAGATATCGTGGCCCTGGAACACAAAGGGCAAAGAAGGGACATGAATGGGTTTTAGTCAGTACAAGTCTGACGCTCCCTTCCACTACGCCCAGAGCGGGAGGGTTCATTGATTATATCCCATCCTAAAACAAAAAAAAAGCATTGCTAAATGCAGTAAATGTCTAAATTTTATTTAAAAATTATTTATTGCGATGGCTGGTTCGAGGTGGCGCAACGCTCTTAATTTATTGGCTTTGTCCACGGCAACTTTTTGCAGTGATGGAGCAGCGATGGAAACGTATATCCAACGGCCGCGATACAGATGTAATGCTGTCGCTGGCTGTGTTCCTTCGTCCACATACTCCTACAATTGAGTATAGCTGCTATCGCAACGCTGTCGCACTTAATCTGGCATCATTACAAAAAGCTGCCGTGGGTGAAGACCCTAAAATTTTAATCATGATAAGATATTTGAGCCTTTTAAACTTACTGCCAATGACCTGTATCCTCGGGTTGTTTATGGTAAAACTCGAATGGTTATACAGGGTGTTAGTGTAAACACCGTTATCCTTGAAACCAGTGGTTTGGTTTCACTTATAGAACGTAAAACAATGAAAAAAGCAACCTTTTTTTTTGAATAACAAGACTACTATTTCCCACAAGATCATTTCACCCTAATGCGCGCTAACAGCTGAGCAGGCAGCGACGGCGGTCATACGCTATGCGCGTGCAACGAACGATGACTTATGACCTCAGTCAGTCAGCTGTCGCGCTAGCAAGCGCACGTAACTCGGCCTCGATTACGTTACTCGGGCGCATACATACCATAAATTCGCAGACGGTGTGGGATAATATATTGTTATTTATTTTTAAAGTAAATTACTTATTCTGTTTTTTTTTTTAACTCGGTCCTATATTCTTTTATTTATTTAACAACCCGTGGTTTGAGTGACAATGGTGTTTACTCTTACCCCCTGTATTTAGAAAATTGATGAGAGTTAGGCAAAGGAAATAAAATACAAGAACTGGTTCTCTTTTGAAGATATCTTTATCCTCATATGAATAAAGATTAGAATTTTATCCTTGATTATCTCATTGCACTGAAATGACGAAACTCCGCCTTACCAAGGGAGTATTGCGTTGTGAGGTTATTAGGTTGTACCATATATTGGGTGTAAAGGACACCGACGCACAAACGCTTATCACGTATTCAGTATATCATTCTGAACCCCTCCGCCTCACATAGAATTTTTCATCGGTAATTAAAAATAAAACCGACTTTAAAAACACAAAAAAGTGAAAAATAACTTTAGCTTCAGAATTTGGAGACTTTTGTTCGTTTGAATTAGTTTTTTTGATCACCGACTTCTACCGACTTCTATCTATATCTGTGGGTGCCACTCAATTGGGACCCCTGGGATGAGTTTACAAAATTATTATTTTTATTTTATTTATTTATTTAACTATTTATGCACACACAGAAGACAACACAGGAAAATAAAATTATAATATATGCGTACAAAGGTACTGCTTGCTTTTTAGGTGCTGCTTGCTTTTATCTTGTTTTTGGCGATTGGACCCGCTGTTAAAGTTAAAAAATAAATCATCGAAGTGAGTTGAGTGGAGTACAAGTGCGTAGAATAATGTTAGGAGGAATAAAAATAATTAAAAACGTTCCCGTTGGCCCCACCATTTTTGAGTAATAAAATGTTACTCGTAAACACGCAGCGTAGCAGCCTCGCTCAGCCACTGCACCAACCATGCAGTCAATTAATTCATTCCCACTTGCCAGAGGTTCGAACCTATACATATACCGTTAAAGATTAAGAAAGAAAGAAAGAAGTACTTGCCTTAACAGGCGTTGCACAGAGGGGGCTCCGGATAGGTTTTTTAAGAGGAAACGGTACCTCCCATGTGCTGATGGTGACCACCAGGGTGGTTTTAGTGAGGTTGAAATCCCACACTCCCCGAAGACCGGCCGCCTTTTGAAGATGTCCCTCCGTGGGAGGAGGGTAGGATTGTATTCTGTTCACCACACGTCCTGTTAGTTATGGGCAGTAATCTCACGAAAAGTACTAGGCTAGCATGAGTCCAAGATGGTATTTAAATGATAGTATTCATTACTAGTAGATCGATTCTTAAAATACCACCTTGAACTCATGCCAACCTAGTACTTTTTGGGGTACATAATTTGTGCCATATCTACCCTTTTTTTTTTTCCGGATGGGAAATCATCAAATGACCCCCCCCCCCACTCTGGGCGGAGCAGAGGGGAGTGTCAGACTTGTACTGACTAAAACCCATCCATGTTCCCTCCTTGCCCTTTGTGTTCCAGGGCCACGGTATCTCTTTCGAACAGTCCCGCAGCCCTGGCAGGCATCGGCCCATGCGGACCCCTACTTGATTGCTGACATCTCTTTGAGGCGCGCGTGGAACACGAACGCGCCGTCGACACGGCCTGTCGTCATAAGACGGCCGGACGGCGAGCTAGCCCATAACTCGCCGTCCACAGGCCAGCGCCTACGGTGGTCGGAAGCCACCACGTGACCCCCGACGCCATATCTACCCTCAATGGCAACAAACGTTTTTTTTTCCCGTTTGTCAGTGGCCGCAATCGGATTTTTTCCCCATTTGTCGCTAGTGGTGACAAAGCCGGTGGTGACGTCTGGGAATAAACGGATACAGATGGTGACTGAACAAGACAATGCCAAATGGGCTTTCGAGTGTCTATGGGATACATCTCTTAATATAATCGGCTACAAATAATAGATATAGATTAATATCAAGAAAACTTTTCTAGTTGACTATACAAATCACAAAATTGGTCAACGCGTCCAGTTGACGAATTCAAACATGCATTAGGTCGAGTGGACCTGCGAGTCCCACCTTTGTGGGATCAGTTGACTAAAGAGCCGTATTTTCGATTCAAAAATAAATCGAAGTTTCGTAGTATCGCACGTGCTAGGGCTTCTGATATTCAGATGCACCCGGATGATGTGAAACTGAATTTGCGTGTATTTCTTCAAATCACACATTATACATACAGCAATCCTTTATGTACCGAGATGTGGATAGCCTTGGTTATTCTTGAACCACGTGGAGGAAAATTTCGGTGTAAAATATTAATGACTAACAACCTGTTAGGTAAATACTTAAATAAAATAGTTCTGTTTATAGGAACGTGTTGTTTAGTCTTATTAGCCGCTAATTTTAAATGTCATCCTATAATTAGGTTTAATTGCTTGTAAATCTAATCTGTGCTAATGATGATTGCTGTCTCATAATAATATATAGCCTGCAGCCATTTAAAAACACTTATAGCTTGTCACCCTTGAAGGGTTATGTAGAGGTGTAAATACCTACAGTTTACCCACTTCACGCCAGTTCTGTTTAAGTCCCACATAATAGGTTATTCCTTCGGTTTTCGAAATCCAATTCGTAATGCAACCCAAGACTCACAGTCGGGTTAGCCTACGCAGAACTTTTTTTAAATTAACTTTTTTTTTTTAGGTACAAGCCCGTCACAATATTCCTAAACCACTGCAACTCATGAAAGCCAGAATCAACAGTGGCGACCACCAGAAATATAACGAGAAAATAAAGTTCGACGAAGTCTCAGAGAAACAAATTAACTGTCTAGGATCCCCCATCGAAATTAATCAGAAAAGAATAGCAGAGAAGTAAAAAAAACTTTCCACTTCCCTCCAAATCAGCAGGAGACAGAACAAAACAAGGCCCATAGGCACAAAGGGGCGTTTAAAACTGGAATAAGTCGTGTTGCCTTGCCTTAGAAATCAACTGAAAAACCTTGATGGGAGGCACTGCCCGTTCTTCTCCATAGAGATCTACGTTAGGGAATGGGCAACTACAGTACTTTCACAGGTTTTGTGCCTTGTGACTGGGACTGTAGCTATATTTTACTGTTGTCTTTGTTTCGACAATTCAAAAGTGCCTGTAACTGGCCTATTTGAAATAAATGCTTTGATTTTGATTTTGATTTTACAACTAAATATTCTCTGTGTTCCTAGAAGTCCCATAGCATTTTTATATAGCCTACTGCTGGGCACCTGGGCACCTCGAATCAGCTTTCGTGATACGCGTATAGATCATCTCGCCACCTCTTTCTAGGCCGGCCTCGGCGGGGTCGTCCATCCTCAAGGACCCATGGTGTTGAGACTTTTGCTGCACAGTCGTCATGCCAGCCTGGAGCACAGCATTCTGGGTGTAAAGAGAAAGTAATACAGAACACTACGCTGCGCTCGAAAACAAACAAATTACAGATGCTGGCACAATGGCTGCCATAGCATAATATGCCTAAAATATTTCCACCCCTGCACACTGGGCCACAGAAGACGACTCTGTGACAGGCCGTAATCCACCACGCTAGCCTATTGCGGGTAGTAGACGTCAAATGTCTACGAAGTTTTGGATCTAGGATGTTTCCAAGAAGAATTAATGGAAGGAGTGGAGGTAGGCCTTTGCCCAGGAGCGGGACAAAAAAAAAACATTGGTCTTTTACTTGCTACTGTGTGCTGGGCTTAAACAGTTTAGTTGTCACATTTATAATTACAAGAAGGTGTTATTATTACAATAGTGGTACTTTATTAAAATTACGTGTTATTAAAGTTACGTGTTAGTTTAAGTGGACAGGCAAGATAATAACATTTTGTAATGGGTATGGTGTTAATTTTACCATATTTTATGGTACATTCTGAGAACTGGTGTGTCATGGGGTTTATTGAAGACGTAGTACCTATTTGCGCAGCCATTTTCTAACTAGTCTGGCTCAAGTATTATTCTAACGTAGTTTATTGTCGCAATCATTTATTTTTGTATATAATATAACGCGAGTCTCGTGGCCGCATGCGTGAGTGCTGCATCAGCTGGTTCTTGCAAATTATCGATTTATTGCATGCCTAACTTTTGACTGCGGATTGGAAATTATATCACAAAAGTATCACCTTGACCTAACCCAGGTCAAAGTTTATCCATATGCCAAAGTGTCTTGGTCAGAATAGGCGAAAATTCAACAATATTGTTAGATATCTGAAATCATAGTTCACAATAGTTCTCCAATTCGTACTATTGCTATGACCAGTTGAAAATGTTGCATGAAAGTCATTTGTTTATGAAACACATCATGCTGCAAATATTGCGCAACAGCTAAGCACATTGTACTGAATACGACCAGCCGGTGAGGTTCTAGAATCAACTAAGGCCTGTAGAAGCTATGTTACGGAACCCTTTTGTAATTAATTCGAATAAAAAGTCAAATACAGAAAAGGCAACATACTAAAAGTGACTCCAAATCTGTTCTTCGGCGACTTAGGCTCTTTTTTTTAGAATGAAGTGAAGTACTAATTTTAAGCAACAATTTGAGATATAAGATTTTAAACTTTCATGGTCACTAAAATTATTATAACTAGAAGACGGGATATTTACCATGTTTATTGTTTTCTTTGAGTTCCCGATATTTCGGCGCTGTTGCAAGCACCATGATCACGGATAAACTGAAGTTATTGCGGGTGGGTGTTTATGAGCAGACAAATCGGTCTACCCTCTTTCTTGTTCGTTTTTTGCACTCAGTACCGCTACCACTGTCACTCACAACTCGATTCTGTTCCCGACACACGAAACTCACTGTGTCTGCTCGCGAACTTTTTTCGGCACTATTCCACTTTTTACACAGCTGGACCACTGGTTTCCATGCTTTCGACAGTTGAAACCCATCCTCCCGATTGAAGTTCTTATATTTGGTGATTTCAATAGCTTCTCTAACGAGTCTAGGGAAAAACGAACAAGAAAGAGGGTAGACCGATTTGTCTGCTCATAAACACCCACCCGCAATAACTTCAGTTTATCCGTGATCATGGTGCTTGCAACAGCGCCGAAATATCGGGAACTCAAAGAAAACAATAAACATGGTAAATATCCCGTCTTCTAGTTATAATAATTTGAGATATATTTCAATTTGTGTTCGTCTTACGCCAAGGGTTCAAATATGCCCATGGTCCTGAGAATTAGGATAAATAATACTTGGAACAGCCAATTTAAAAACAAAAAAAATACACTTTCGATGTACAAAAGTGTGAAAGTCCGATCTATATTATTTTCCTAACCATCGATCAGAGTGCAGTTACTTAACAGGGTACAAGAAATAATGGAACAATATTGAAAGATATTTAATGGTTTATTAAAACCTTACAGAACTAAAAATCCACAAGGATTTGTTCTAGTGGAACACTCTTCAGATATTTGTTGAAATTCATGACGAGTTTCTTCATGGTAATGTTGAACACTGGTGTCTGAAGTTCCTTTGCTACTGGTCTCCAGTGCTTGTTCATAAAATGAAGAACACTTTCGGCTGAAAATGAAAAAAAAAAAAGTAGCTATCGTTAGGAAACTGGCATAGCCTAGAAACAAAAATTCCAAAACATGTGAAATTTACATGACTTCTCATGGAGGCCTGTGTCCCAGCAGTAGGATCCTTATAGGTTGGTTAAGTTACGTTGTCAAGAAAATGATTATTTGGATATTTAAGCCTGCTGGTATAATGTTCCCTCGGGAGGACCAGTTAGAAAATGAAATCAAATTAAAAATATCGTGAATTCATGATCAATAAAACAACACTATAAAATAATTAATCAGACATTCGAATTCAAGAAAGGAAAGGAATAAGCCAAAGGGCTAAGCACGAAACCACCTATTGAGCTAAACTCACAACAGGGTTCGGCTGTATGTTGTGTGAATGTATTTATTTATTTTTGTACACACAAAATAATTAACAGGATATTATATTAACGTAAAAGAGCACAAAGGCTACTACTTATTTCATGAGATTTTTTTTCCAGCAGCCCAACGAGAGGAAAGTTGGATGCAGTGACTTAGTGTAATAAATAAAAGGCGTTTAGACGACTAAATTCAGATAGTTATTGAAAAGAAATCATATTCTTACATGTCATTTTGACGCCTAGCTGTTTCTCTTTTTGTTCTTCAAATTTTGAAATTTATTGCTTTTTTTCTTTTTTTTACAACGTGTCAGAGTTAATTCCTAAATGACCACAAAGGTTACAGTCACTACATAGTATAAAACAAAGTCGCTTCCCGCTGTCTGTCTGTACATATGTATGCTTAGATCTTTAAAACTGCGCAACGGATTTTGATGCGGTTTTCATTAATACATATAGGGATTCAAGAGGAAGGTTTATATATATATACATTGCACCCGTGCGAAGCGGGAGCGGGTCGCTAGTATCTAATAAATAAAGGTGGCTTTAATTAAAGTAGTTAGTACATATTCACTTGCTTTAGTTCGCCAACTGAATATTATTGCAACAATATTCCCAAAAACATAAAGGCAGGAACACAATAACAACAACTGCCTTTACTTTACGCTTGGATACCGAAGCCAGGAAAACTTCACTCATAAACATTCTTAAGGTCCATTAAGCAAAAGAATTATTTATGTATGCTGAGACAGTGAGTCCGTGCGTTAGATTTATGGGGAAAAGTAAGGAAATTGAAAAAGTAGAGGTTGTAAGAAAGTTCGAGAAGTTTAATAAAGGCACTAAAATTTTTCTACTTGAAAAAGTTATGGATTTATTCTTTTTTTCAATTTCTGTTGAAATTTGAAAGTAATAAACAACGAACTAACTTATTAGTGATCCCCAAGATACAGATTCCGTCTAGTTCTGAGCTTACTGGGGACTACTTGTAGGTATAATTTTAAGGTACCTACTTATTTCAGCTCAACATCTGCTAACCTATGTACTGTACATGCCTACTGTATTACCAGGACCAATAACTTATTTTCTATTTGATTTATAGCGGACAATACAATAAGTACTACATCGCCATCTATGCTACAAAGGAAGAACTAAAATTGTTAACTTTAATAGCGCGATTCAGGATTTTGATGTCATCAAAATTCTGAATCGCGCTAGTAATGTTATCCGCGACTTAAGACTATATTATTATAGGAAAATCCGACAACAACTGATTTGTAGTAGCCCATCACACGCAACATCCATCTGGTCTGAGAAAAGGAGGATCTCCCTTTCTATGGAGTAATGAGGAATTTTACACCCTGTTCTTCATCTATTTATATAAAATTAATCTCTATTCATCACGCATGAACGGCTGGACCGATTTCGCTAATACTTTTTTTGTTCTGTTTGTTACTGTCAGGAGAAGGTTCTTAGGTATAGGTAGGTAGTAAGTAGGTAGGTTGTAGGTAGTAGGTAGGTGGTAGGTAGGTAGTAGGTAGGTAGTAGGTAGGTAGGTAGCAGGTAGGTAGCAAGTAGGTAGCAGGTAGGTAGTGGGTAGGTAGGAGGTAGGTAGCAGGTAGGTAGCAGGTAGGTAGCAGGTAGGTAGCAGGTCGGTAGCAGGTAGGTAGTAGGAAAAGGTGCATTGCAACGCATGCCGGGAACAGCTAGTACCCTTATAAATTTATTTGCCTTGAACACAACGTTTTTTTCCTACAATAAAAAAAAAAAAAAAAACAAACATCGCTAACCGGTAAAGAAAGAAAACATATTTATTTGGCAAATGCCACAAGTGCACACAACAAACAAATAAAAATGAAATAAAAACTACAATCAGAAATGAATCCTACGGCCAATTCTTGTTCAACCAGGTCCAATAAAATCTCATATTTACGAAAAGCAAACAAAGGTTTTATTCCTCAACTCAGTAGGTATATTTCAATAAAATCTAATAAATATATTGCCACTAGCCTACCCGTAGGACTATTATTACGAAAGCCACAGGATCTTTGCCTTGGCCCAGTTACCGGAGCCGAAAACCGTTGACCCGAATAATATCGAGGCTCAATTTAAGTGAGGAGAGTGCTATTAACGAAGGGAAACAAAATGCTTTGCTAATCACCAAATGATAGATCATTAGTTGGTTGTATCAGTGGGTATTTACTTTAGGAGATGCCAAAAATAAATGAAAGTGAGAGATAACAGAAGAGGGAATAAGAACAATAAATAATAAAATCTTTATTAACAGGTGATTGTTTCAACATCAGTGTAGCCCTGGCTCTTATACTAGGATTCCCTGAATCACAAGAGCCACAATGATGTCATTGTGATCAGACTAGTTTTTTTAAGTTATTTAAGAGAGAATTAGTTTATTATAATAAACAATAGTCATTGTTAATAAGCAGAATAATTGCCTTCTACCCTTGATAATCTTATTATACGGATATCGTGTACAACTAAAATATCCGGAAATAAAAATATTGAAGAATTGAGTAGTATCAATTTCTAACAAAATTTGAGTAAAGGCTAAGAAATTCTAAGGCTGTAATACTATTTCCTTTCGGAACAGAACTTGTGCCTTAAATTTAAAAGGTTTGTTTTGGGTCCTTAAAACCGTAACATAGTTTGGTAATCAAATTATGTTACGGTTTTAAGGAAACCTTTATAACAATGGAAATATTAATGTTATATTGTTTTAGTTAATAATTATTCATAATAATAACAAAGAAAGAAAGGGCTAGAAAGGAGGTGTCTGATGAGATGACGAGTAATAGAGAAGTTGGAAGAAGAAGACATGCTGCGCCGACCCCAAATAAGTTGAGAAAGGAGATATGATGATGAAGATGAATATAAGTCGTTGTTTATATTTTTGAATGTTTATACGTATTATTGTTTTTAAAAAAGTAAATAATATGTAAAAAATGGAAGAAACAAATAAAGTCATTTCAGTCTACTATTAAGAACTAGTTAGGGTTCCGTACCTACCGAAAAAACGTAACCCTTATAAGATCACTCGCGTGTATGTCTATCTGTCTGCAACGAGCATTTGAAATATATAATTTTTTTGTAATTTTAAGATAAATAGTTTTGAAGTTATTTAAGAAAATTGGCGAAAATTGAACATTCCCCCATTACTCCGAAACTACATGGCCGAAAATTTTGAAAAACATATTCTTTGGCTATAGATTACAGGAAAACCTATAACCTCTCTATGAACGTACCTACGGAAAAAAAAACCGGATAAGTTCGAGTTTGACTCGCGTAAAGGGTTATACGCGAGTCAAACTCGAACTTGTCCGGTTTTTTTTCTTTTGGCAAAAAAACATCTTTTGAATAATTATCTTTAGTCTTACCCAATTCCTGTTGTTTTCCATTGAACAAGTTGGTCAGGTTTGTTACCATCCCTCCTTTCAACTCACTGTTTATTTGATAGCTTTTCAGCGAAACATATTTCTTTCCATCTTTCCTTTGACTGACCTTTATGTCAGTATCGATTTGAATATAGTAGTCTTCTGTAATTTGTACAAAAAAAAATGCATGTTGAATGTTATTAAAGGCTATATTACTGTAAAGTTTCTCCAAATTTCGTTCAATAGTTTTTGCGTGAAAGATAAACAAGGTTCTGGGGCGCTCATCTACATCTTCATGAACATTGACAGGGTTGTAGACGCACCACTGAGTATTAAAGGCCATCTCTCTTACTTCCCTAGTCTGTGCTTAGAAAGTTAGAAAATCTTGTGACTTACTGCATTGAACTCTATATTCTCCATTTCCTGCGATGGGTATTGATAGGATCTGCCCAGTAACATCATAGAGACCATGCATGACCAGAAGTGGGCAAGTCAAAGCTAAATATAACTTTGACTTTTGTAACTCAAGCCTGAAACACAAAGCATTGCGTTAGAATTTTAATAAATAATTTATTTCTTGGTTTTTTTCGGTATCTGTATGAAATCACCAAAAGAAGACACACAATAACGTGGAACTACACAATTAAGCAAAAATCTTTTTACATTATTTCCGTCCGCTGAATGAAAAAAAAAACAAAATGTACTTATTTGTCTCGCAGAGGACAATGCAAAATTAACAATAAAACAAAATTGTACAAAAAGAAAAATAAGAAAAAAATTAGGATAAGACCATACGTTAAACTGGATTTGTCCTATAAGAGGCCAAAAGGCCCTAAATTAACAAAATGCAGGTAGACCGAACCGACCTTTTTTTTTTTTTTGGATGGGAAATCATCAAATGACCCCCCCCCACTCTGGGCGGAGCGGAAGGGAGTGTCAGACTTGTACTGACTAAAACCCATCCATGTTCCTTCTTTGCCCTTTGTGTTCCAGGGCCACGGTGTCTCTTTCGAACAGTCCCGCAGCTCTGGCAGGCATCGGCCCATGCGGACCCCTACTCGGTTGCTGACATCTCTTTGAGGCGCGCGTGGAACACGAACGCGCCGTCGACACGGCCTGTCGTCATAAGACGGCCGGACGGCGAGCTAGCCCATAACTCGCCGTCCACAGGCCCGCGCCTACGGTGGCCGGGAGCCACCACGTGACCCCCGACGCCCAGGGCGTCTCCCGCGGCGGCTGGGACGTGAGGTTCTTTCCCTCTCACGTCCCGCCACCTCCTTCACTAGCATGACTGCTTCACAGAAGGTGGAGACGGCTTCCCATTCCCTCTCGCTCCGGACCATGGCTTGAACCAGGGCCGGACGCGAGAGATCGCCGCCGCCAAGACCGAACCGACCTTTAGGATGGGAATACGATGCGCTGCGGCCTAATGTGGTTGCAATGTGCGTTTGCCTTTAAAAAATGCTTCCAATTTTACAAATTAAACAAATTGAATACATACTTCATATTAACAACATCACAGTTTTTGGATCCATTAATCGTGCTGTTGAAAAGCTTATATTTTAAGCCAGTAAGGTCTCCAAGTATTTCTTTCTGGTATAAAGGATCTAAGTTCTCAATATGTAGTTCCGGGGCTCCTTGTATGGTTAGCTTGTATATCACATTTGCTGTCTTTGTCAGGCAAACAGAGTCTTCTTCTTTACAGGGTGTTAGTTTTGGTGCTGAAATACATTATATTATGGAAGTAAAGACAACATTTCGTGTTGAAATCCTAATGGATTTCGCTCCCATTACATTCTCACATTTCTCACCCATGGCAAACGTTTCATTAGATACTGAAAAGGCTTTTTTTAAAAGGTTTTTATAACTTTAAAGATTTCAATCAAGTATTTTATATCTATAAGATAGGGATAAGTGGACGGCGGGGACAGAGGCATTTGCCCTGTAGTGAGACGTACGTGGCTGATATTAATAATAATTTTAAACCAGCTCAAATCGCGTAACATAATTAATAAAACAGTGAAGTAAGTAGTAACAATAAAAACCAAAAAATATGAATCAAAAGTTTTGTCACTAACCTGGACTGGATTGCACTCCAATCAACACCCCAAATAATAACAATATTCCTCTGGACATGTTCACGACTCCTTCTTAAAGATTCTCCTGACAAAATAGGTTTTATTTCCTACATCGCCTTTATATATGCTTAAATAGGTATACACCTACAAAGGAAACTATACCTATCTAGGTACTAAACGAGTTTTAAAAGATTCAAAAACAAAACAAAATCAAAATTGTCACAAGTGCGCGTTCCGTATCATAACGGATCAGGATTACATTGAACCTTTCTTAAAATGGAGAAAAGAAATGATTGTCTTTGGAAAACGATAAAATTAATATAGCCAAACTTAACCTGAAACCGGTAATCTTGTAATCTCCCACAAAGAAATACAAAAAATATTAACAAGAGAGTTGTAAAAGTGGAGTTTCTCATTAGAATCAATAAAAATAAAATATTCAGTAAAGTTTTAATAAAATGTACTAATTCAGTTCCATTAAATTCATTATTGCATGTAAATACATCATCTTTCATGGATTACAATGGTAAAAAGCAAAATGTAAGGGACTGTCTTAGGCTACTGTTGAAAAGTGCTGCAAAATACAAACTCTTTGACAGCGACTATCACATTTAACTGAGCCTTCTGATCAACTGATGGAAAAAATCGTTAAATGAAAACAGAGGATCATGTCGTAAAATAAAGCACGTACGAGCTGCAGTTTCAGAATTTATAAGTAAGGGAACCCTGACTGTGCAGGTCCTGCACACATTTTTATTTTTCTGTTCTTAAAATGCACTGCTAGTATAATACTGAGGTCATTAGCATTGCCTTATTGTTTTAGTTTTATGTAGTTTGAATACAATAATATGATGTTGTTTAGTTTATTAATTCATTATGAATGATTATAGCAAAATTATTTGTTTTTATTATTGTACGTCTTAAAATGAGCTTTTATGTGAAATTAAGTGGCAGTGAATTATGAAATGTGTAAAAAATCTTGTTTAAGTATGGCTCTTTTGGTCATCTCGGACACTCCGTGCCCTAGTAATTTATTTTCAGTTCTAAAAGAGCTATCTTATTATGTACGATACATATTTATCGGAGGAGGATTACAAAAAAATAGCATCATCTTTTATTTCAGACTGTGTCATAAATAGTGCAGCATGGTTCTTTTGGGATCTTTTGAATGACATTACCAGGCGAACGTTAAATGTGACATTTTGAAGTCTGCTTTTATTTTAAAGTCGAAATCAAACCAATTCGATTTTTCTCGTATTTATCCTTTTTCTCAGATAATATATGTGTTACACTTCAACGTATCCCTAAATGAAATAAATAAAAAATATTGTCATGCTTTTTGATCTCTTTTTACTTTTTACAAAAAAAAAACCTTAACTTTAAACGCTTGGAAATCAACGCACGTACTTAAAATGCAGATCTTCTATGGGAACTTTATGGTGGAAATTCTTCAGGTTCTGAATGAATTTATTCATGAAGACATCCATCACAATATCGCGAGTCATTTCTTCGATGATTCTCACACGATTGTTACCTGGAAAGAAATAATTGATACATTATTATTTATTGGTTTTTTACATGCAAGAAAACACGTGTAATCTGCAAGAAAAGACAATTAGACTTCAACAATGAATAAATTAAAACACACTTCAAGACAAACCTACTTCAAGTTCCTACTTAGTATACGTAACTCAGTTTACGTAAAAGTAATTAAAAAAAATATTTACCTACATTATTGACTCCACGTAACATCCGAAAATGTTTTTTGGCAGAGCCGACTATGTTTACGTTCAGAGCATACAACTTACCGACTTGTTAGTTCTCAAAACAAATCATAGAGGCCGCTGTTTTCAATTACAAACTGGTGCTAAGTTTTATACTTTAATGTTAAGTTCCAGAAAAATTATAAATGTTTATATTATGTATTGACATTAGAATAGATTAGAATATTCTTTATTATGTACACCATACAAGTAACATTCATAAAAAAAAAACATTTTATATGCGGTGACACAATAGGCGGTCTTATCGCTCAAAGCGATCTTTCAAGACAACATTTGACATTAATTATTTTGTCTTGAAATAAAAACAAATTAATTCAATATCCGATTAAGCAGTAATTGTAGTGTAACTGTTATAAGCTTTTACGGTTTATCCCGCAAGTGTAGTGTGTGTGTGTGTGTAGTGTAAGTGTGTGTGTTGTGTGTTTGTGTATATAAGTTTAATTGTAGTGTAGCTGCCACAAGAGTTTTCAATAATATGTTTTATCGTAAAAAGTTATAATTACATGAATCATGGTTGCTGAAAACCAAGTTTGTGTATTCAGGATCTCTAACTTGTCCTCCCTTCAGATCTCGGATTACTGTGTAGTCTAATATATTGACGTGCTGCTTTCCTTCATCGTCCTTCACTTTCTCGTGTTTTCCGCTGATTAATATGTTGTAGTGTTCTGCAAATAAAGATTACTGTGAGTTTGGGGGTATGGAGAACAGGGTGTAAAGTTTTTCAGGTACTATTAGGTACGCCTCTGCCTAACCCTTCGAGGATTACAGGCGTAATATTATGTTATATGATGTTATGTAACTGTAGTATACCAAAGAACATAGAGTTATTTAAGGGATCATTGAGAAAACTCCCTCTTCCTTTTTTTGAAGACAATTAAAAAAAGTGGTAAAAGGTACTTACCGTAATTAATTAAACATTCTCCTTTTCCTTCCACTGGTACGGAATCTATAATTCCATTCAGGTTATACTGAGCTTGCAAAGTGAGTATTGGGCAGACAATCGCGTAGTCAAATAAGGAGTACCCATTGAATCGCTGGTAGCTAAAATATTAATCAATGTAATTAGAATTGGTAAAGAACGACAGGTATTGAGAGAAATGTTCAAAGAAGCTACTGGCTAGTTGAATTTATGGTCGTTTTGCAATTTGGTTTATCACCTTTTTAAACGATGGAGGGTTATTTTAAAAGTAGGAATCATGAGTATCTGTTCTAGCCCTGTCCTAGCAAATTTTCCAGTACCGAAAAATTCAAGACATGTTTCTTGATATCACGAACCCACATCGGGCTGCGTGTTTGGTTTATGGTTCAGTACCTCGTAATGGATGGTATGCGGGATCGAAATGACACCGACGCGAAAACGGTTACCACGTATTCAGTACACTTTTTTAAATACCTATGATTTATATACCGAATTTCTATGTGTGGGGGGGGGGGGGCTCAGTATAATGTACTGAATACGTATTAACCGTTTTCGTGTCGCTGTCCGTTCCACCCCGTATGTACAAGCAGTGGAAACATTAGGATGATCATGAGAACAAGGCAAGAGATCAGACGGCATGACGTTAGTGCCTTGGAAGGTGGGTAGGCCTTTGGTGTGGGACGCAACCTGTGTCGACACCCTTGCGCCATCTCACCTTTCAAGCATAGCGGGCTGTGCAGGCGCTGCTGCTGCGGCTGCTGAGATCCTCAAGCGGCGCAAATACCTTATTGGTAACTACAGTTTTGAGCCGTTTGGGGTCGAAACGCTCGGGTCATGAGGCCCGAGTGCGCGTCTCCTTTTTAAGGAAATCTCTCGCCGACTGGTCGACACTTCGCGTGACCAGAGGGCTGGCTCTTTCTTTGGCCAAAGAATTAGCATTGCCATTCAGCGTGGCAATGCTGCCAGTCTTCTGGGCACGTTTCCAGATGACAGCAATGCGGAGGAGTACTTTGACGCCTAAGTGTCCTATTGTCGTCGTTGTTTAGATGTTTATATTTTCTTACTTTTAGTCTTATTTTTATCATTAGTTTAGTTCTATTTGTAGTCTGTATATAATGTAAATATGTTTATAAATAAATGTTTAAAGTATCTATACTATAATATTATAAAGCTGAAGAGTTTATTTGTTGGTTGAACGCGTTAATCTCAGGAACTACTGGTTCAATTTGAAAAATTATTTTAGTGTTGGATAGCCCATTTATCGAGGAAGGTTATAAAGCTATAAAATTTCACGCGGACGAAGGTCGCGGGCAACAGCTAGTGATGTACTAAAAGGTAAACTTAATGTACGCAAACTACACGCCTCGGTCGTAAAGTTGAGGACACCAGCCTGGTATACAAAACAAAGCGAAACTGTCTAAATACTAGTAGGTACTCACTCTAATTTCACAAACTCACAGTTCTTCAGCCCAGTTAACGAGGCGTTAAACAGCTCGTATCTGATGATCGGCAGGTCAGCAACAATGGCGTCTATATGGAGAGGGTCAGAGGTCTCCACACCAGGCATGCCGGCCACAAACCTTGGGTATACCCGCTCAATCACTGCGTTTATGAAGCACTCGTCATCGCTCTCACAGAGTTGCCTTTGCAAACCTGGAAACAGGATTTAAAGTCAATTTACAAATTGCACTTCTCACTATTTTTAACCAAAATAGCCCGTAAAGAGCAAATAGAAGAAATGTTTACAGATATTCTAGAAATTCTTAATCATAATTATACTAATTTGTTTGCAAGATGATAGTATGTAAAGGTTACTCAACATTATTTCTGTTACCCACAGTTAAAATTTCATTGTCATTATTCAAGTAACATTCAACTATAATTCTAATAAAAACAGTCCAAGTGCAGCAACAGAAATACACATTCTGTGAAAATTTCAACTGTCTACCTATTACGGATCATGAGATACAGCCCGCTGACAGACAGACGGACGGACGGATGGACAACGGAGGCTTAGTAATAAGGCCCCGTTTGGTTTTCGGGGAAACCATAGAAAACAATGCCGTCAAACAAATTGTTACTAAAAGCCAGAAATGAAACTAGAAGATTAAAATAAATAAATGTACTTACTTATTGCGTACTTAAAATAACACAATAAAACGATTAGTCGAACTGAGAACATTTTGGCTTTGCTTCTCAAAAGTAACTGGCTATTATTTTCTCAGACATTTGTATTTTATTTTTAAATGTTTTATGATAAATTGTAGAGATTGTCAGACACATTAGTTTTTTCCACAAAAAAAAAACAAAACGCCTATTTTTCAGCAAAGGGTTAGGCAGGGCGGTTCCATTATAATAGTCTACACAGTTTGATAGTTACATATTATGTTGAAGTTTCATGTATTAGGAAACTAGCCTATTATCATCAACTGGGCAAAAAATCTGACATCTTGCTGCAACAGAACATCTAATGGAAAAATTCAGTGTGCCTGTGCTCTGAATCCAACCCAGATCCTCATGCTGAGCAGTAGCCCTTGCGGCCACTTTTTTTTGCTGGTTGAAATCTTATTGTATGTGTAGTGGACATTCACTACACCGGGGTGCGCGAAGAGGTCGCTCAGACTTCTAGTGATTAAAAACCACACGATGTTCTTAGACTAACTTTGGCCGGGCTGCTGCAGTACTTGCACAGCCCTTGCGCCTACTTGACCAACGAGGCCCAACGAGGTCCTTGTCATTCGTAATCACATACTTGCTTTCTAGATATCTCACCGAAGAAATTGATGCTAGCGACGCCTCTCTATATGTGCTAGCGTGCCTGTGGTAGTTAAGTTCGTCGACCCTGCAGAAGTCGCTTGGACTAGAGGTGCGGTGCTCCAGGCCAGAGGGGGTTATACTGTGGAACATTTTAGACATTTCACCGGCTTGCCAGTTATTTTAGTAAACCATCTGTTCCAAGAAGATAAGACAGTGTTATTTGTGTTAATCAATTGTATTTTTTTTTTATATCAGACTGCTCTGTCCCAATGCTGGGCAAAGGCCATGGCTTTCCAATCCTGTTTACAATTTGCCCTCTCCGACCAATCCGTTAAGAATGAGTCAAGATCGTCACGCCAGTATTTCTTGGGCCTGCCTCGGTTACGACGCTCGTCTTCACGTACCCACTGTGTGAATATCTTCGCCCATCTGTCTGGGTTCATCTTAAAAACATGACCCGCCTAGTCACATTTCAGCTTCGCAGACTTATCGCCTACATCGGCGATGCCTGTCTTAGACCGTATTGCGCATTCTATCGGAGTCTTTTATTTAGAGTGTTACGTTCCATCGCTCTTTGGCAAACATTGAGTTTGGACTTCTGAGCTTCAGTCAATGACCAAGTCTTGGTGCCTTTTTTTTTTTTTTTCGGATCGGAAATCATCAAATGAACCCCCCGCCCCCAGTCTGGGCGGAGCGGAAGGGAGTGTCAGACTTGTACTGACTAAAACCCATCCATGTTCGTTATTTGCCCTTTGTGTTCCAGGGCCACGGTATCTCTTTCGAACAGTCCCGCAGCCCTGGCAGGCATCGGCCCATGCGGACCCCTACTTATTTGCTAACATCACTTTGAGGCGCACGTGGAACACGAACGCGCCGTCGACACGGCCTGTCGTCATAAGACGGCCGGACGGCGAGCTAGCCCATAACTCGCCGTCCACAGGCCCACGCCTACGGTGGCCGGGAGCCACCACGTTACCCCCGACGCCCAGGGCGTCTCCCGCGGCGGCTGGGACGTGAGGTTCTTTCCCTCTCACGTCCCGCCACCTCCTTCATTAGCATAAGTCTTGGTGCCTTAGGTTAGGATTGTATATTAAGTGTGCCAAATATCCAAATCCGTCGAATTGTAATATAGTACCTCAATGCGTAATTGAAGAACATACAAACATAATATGAGTTAATAAGTTTTACAGAATTCTGAGGTAGGAATGATTTTACATGCAAGTGTTAAAAATGGTTTGCTATCAATTAAAAAATCTTCATTTGGAAATGTTTGCAGATTTATCTTTTTACAATAATAAATCATCGTCTGCCTACCCTTTTCCCAACTACGTTGGGGTTGGCTTCCAGTCTAACCAGATGCAGCTGAATACCAGTATTTTACATGGAGCGACTGCCTATCTGACCTCCACAACTCAGTTAGTACTGGGTAATACGATACCCCTTAGTAAGACTGGTTGTCAGACTTTTTGGTCCACTGACTACCTAACGACTGTCAAAGATCTACAAATGACACCCGGGACCAACGGCTTAACGTGCTTTCCGAGGCACGGAGGAAACTCGGTATGTAATGGGTGGTCACCCATCCACAGACCAACCTAGGTAAGCACGGCTTAACCTAAAGATCGATTCGAGCGGCTGTTATTATTTAGCCACGAGCTCCTCCTCCTCGAGCTTTTACAATAATAAATAATATTCCCGCGCGGTGTTAATGAAGTGCCATTGATTTTTTGATTTGTTACCTTTTGAAATTATTTTCCCAGGCAAATCGTCTGTTAAGGTCATTAAAACGTCACATTTTTTTTTTAATAATTTAGTCCTGCAAAACTCGTCACGATTGAAACTAGATAAGAGGGAAATCGGGAAGACTGACCTAATAGTGCAGCCACATTTCGACAGTTTTATTCAAGCCCTATGTAACAGTGGTCGAGCCTTGCCATCAACTGGGCACAAATCCTGACGTCATGGCTGCTACTGATAAATTCCTGAGAGAAGAACCCAATAACGCTTTGCCCGACCTGGGAATCGAACCTGAGGTCCTGCCTCATGCTCAGCAATCGCGCTTGCGACCACTAGACCAACGATAAGAATAAAAATATATTACTTTTAAACTTGTGGAATCTGAGGTACCGTACTACAAGTATGTGCCCGACCCAGTTCTCGAGAAAGACTATGTCACGTTGTACTGGGATCGGTCTATCGTTACTGACAGGACTATTGTCGGCAATAAGCCTGACATAGTAGTGATAGACCGATCAGCGCGCCGCGTAATGAAATATATATATAAATAAACCATTCCACATGACGAGAACCTCGTGAAAGCTGAGAAAGAGAAACAAATAAAATATCTCGACTTGGCACACGAGGTTGTCGACATGTGGAATGTGAACTCGGCTATCATTGTACCGATCGTCGTGACGGCCAATGGCCTTATAGCCAAGAGCCTCGACGATCATCTTTCGAGGCTCTCCTTAGGCGTTTGGATCACGGGCCTGATTCAGAAGGCAGTACTCCTCGATACAGCTCGCATTGTGAGGAGGTTCCTGTCTCTAGAGCCTTAACCACCGGTAGCTTGGACGCTGCTCCCCATACCGGTGGACCACTATTAAATAATTATAGCTATGCTGTTTTTGTAAGACTTCATCACGGTGGTGATCTTGCAGGCAGTCTGTTATAGTGGGCATTTTTGGTCTGATACCATGAAAGTCCTATTCAAATGTTAAATTGAATATAGTTATCCAGTTAGAGTGTAAGATGATTCTCACACGACACCGCTCGTCGGCGCGGGCGGCGGCACCGCCTCTTCGCGCGGGCGGCGCTCATCGCCTCTCCGCGAGACGCACCGCCAATACATTTGCTTCGCCGCCTATGTCTACTGCGCGGTCGAGCGCTGTCATGTGAGAATTGCCTTATATTAAATTGTATATAGGGTTGTAAAACTACAATACTTATTATAAAATCAAAACTTTATTTTCATTTGATTATTAAATGTTAAAATATGTATAATTTAAATTATCGTAACTAATTACAATTTCAAATCACTTTTTTTTTTAAATAATACTTACGATTTGTTTTTAAAAACTAAAAGAATAACATTCAAACGTATCGAAAGTGCAACTCTTCAATTGGAACGATTCTTTGGAAGTCTTTAAGATTTTTTAGGAATGTATTCAGGATGATTTTCATTACGGTAGGACGTGTTTTCTCCTCCAACTTCTTCGCAAATTGATCAGCTGAAAAATATACTTTTAGTCAATTTTGTTCCGTAACCCATTTGAAAGTTCTTTTAAACTTGAGGCCACTAAGACGTTAATCGATTCAAGTGTAATTTAAAATGAAACACATGGCATGTTCTGTTTTACTACAGTGTTTTAAGATGCTCACGCTTATAACATTCATAAATAACATCACGCCTGTAATCCCCGAAAGGTTAGGCAGATATGTGCTTAATAGTACACCCACATTTGGTCAATTATGTTTCAAATCCCATGTTATAGGGGCAAGCATATTGCCGTCAACCGGGCACAAATCCAGTCTCCGGGGCTGCTACTGAGAAATTCCTGATGGAAAAGTCCAATACCACTTTTCCCGGGGACCTGGGAATCGAACCCAGAACCTCATGCTAGGCAGTCACGCTTGCGACCACTCGACCGACGAGGAAATCAGAAGGCTGAATTTTATAACCTGCAAATAAATTATAGACCAAATTACCGCCTCCTTTGCCACATAAAGATAGGTTATGATACTTGGTTGTTGCTTGTGCCTCGCTATCAACAAAATGGGAGACTTCAATAAGGTGGAAGTGTAGTTTGCCATCCTCTCTGATTATTCTCTCATATTTACCAGTAATGTTTATGAAGTAGTTATCTGAAAAATAGCAATAGATAGAATGTAAATTCTAACAGAAATGAATTTCTCCAAAAAAATATAAAACCATTACTAGATTGGACAAAACAAACGACCAGTTGCCCACATTAGCCCTGGATCGCAACTGGAAGTTATGGGGAGAGGCCTTTGCCCAGCAGTGGGATGACGCAGGCTAACAGTGTCAGTATTATTACTGCATTAAGTCGAGTAGGTATTGAAATTTTGCAAGGGAAACCTGGATCTTTTTCGCAATCTTGAGAAAATAGTTCACTTTGATGGTCCTTAAATACAATAACGACATCCGAAGCATAAGGTCGGATATCCAAATTCTCTGTATTTGTACATGCGACCCATAAGGTCTTCTGATTTCGAGAAATATGACGACACTTTTCTGATACGGATTGTATAATGCTTTCAGTTACATTCGAATCAGATATAATAATTTTACCATCTTTAGTATTGTGAGCATGAAACCCAAGTTGTACGTCGAAACTGACTGTCGCGTCGTCAGAAAACACTGCCTTTTATATAACATAAAGCGTTTACACTTGTGTAAAACCTACCGTATGTGATTTCACAGTTGCCCTTGCCTTCTGCGGTTACTTCATCTATTTCTCCTTTTACTTCATATTCTGATTGTATAATCAAATGTGGACATAGAAGTTCGTAGACTACAGAAGCACTTTCTGGAGTAAGTCTGAAAGCCAAGACGCAATATTTGTGGGTTTTATGAACTATGTCATATTTTTTACAAGAAAACTAAAATAATTTAGCAAACAGAAAAGTCATTAAGTATAAGAGTAGAGGAAGACCAAAGAACCGATAGATTGACTGTGTGAAGCATGGTGTGGTAAGAAAAGAAGTGCAGGTGAGATGACGAGTAATAGAGAAGTATGGAAGAAGAAGACATGCTGCACCGACCCCAAATAGATTAGGATAAAGGCAGCCGAACTATGATGATGACACAACTTTTTATCGTCGTCATCAACATTGGCAGCTTCGTTCCACATACTGCTGAGTTTAGGCCCCCTCTTCTTTATACCATGTTTTGCTGATCTATTCTAATCTCACCCAAATCAATGCAATGTCATCATTATCTTCCTGCCTTTATGCCATGTTACTTGGAGTCGGCGCAACACGCTTTTTTCTATTATCCCCTATCAACCATTCCGCAATCATTTACACCTTTTTCTTTTACATCACTCCTTACACAATCCATCCAACGTTTCCTTGGTCTTGCTCTCCCTCTCCATCCGTCAATGAAATGTATTACTAAATAATTCTAAGATATAATCCGATTATAGAAGTAAATTACTTGCCTTAACTTTTGAAAATCGCAATTTTTCATACCAAGAAGCGTAGGATGGTCGAGTGTATACTTTAAATTGGGCAGATCAACCTCAACTTTTTCCAAGTGCAATGGGTCCGAGGATGCTACCCCGGGCAACCCCTTCATCACTATTTCGTAAATATGCTCTCTTACTGCCTTTGTTAAGCAGTCATTGTCCTTTGGGTTGCAAAATTCTTTCTTCAATGCTGAAAATAAAAGAAACAACCGTAATTAATTATCGTTGAGGTTTATTTAACAATGTGACTTTAGCCATGGTATCGAAAGCCTGTTCAAGATTTCAGTGAAGTATTCGTAATTATTTCGCCCGCCTGGCATTCGGTAATTGTCCCACCAGATTGTTCTATCGGGATAAAAAGTATCCTATGTATTAATCCAGGTGGCCTACCATGACGTCTTAAAGCGGGAGTAATTCCAGTGTGGGAAAGAGATGGCGCTAGACGACCTGTACAGCTCTGGTTAAAAACTATCAGTGTGGCAATGTGTCAAATTCATTCTAATCCGTTTAGTAGTTTTTGTGTGAAAGAGTAACAAACATCTATACATCCACCCTCACAAAGTTTCGCATTTTTGATAGTAACAGTAAGAAGTTAATTGTTTTTTAAATCGGAGATGTTTATTATTTGATATTAACAAAATAGGGAATGTACTATTGGCTGGTGAAAAATGTAAGGTTCAAATTCAATCAACAAGACAGACCACAAAACAAAGGAATCAATAGAAGTATGGGTTCTTTTACTTACCAAAAACATTTTTTAAACACAACAAAACTAGCACTAATTCGACTGACCACATCATTGTAAAGGATTGTTTGCGAATGTGAAACGTCAAAGGAGGTTTTTATAAATAAGTTTTAGTTATTTATTTTTTATTTTTTTATTGAAATGTTAGGCAAATTAATATTAATTGACCCTGAATAGTGCTAAGCTGTCTATATATAATATCATTTTAGTCATGCATGAGATGGTTCTTTCAACAGTTTGCCTAAAAAGGTAACTAACATAATTCCTAGATGTGTTCCGTTGTATACAGGAGCTCGTGGCTAAATAATAACTGCTGCTCGGATCGACCTTTAGGTTAAGCCATGCTTACCTAAGTTGGTCTGTGGATGGGCGACCACCCACTACATACCGAGGTTCCTCCGTGCCTCGGAAAGCACGTCAAGCCGTTGGTCCCGGCTGTCATTTGTAGGTCTTTGACAGTCGTTACAGGTAGTCAGTGGCACAAAAAGTCTGACAACCAGTCTTACCAAGGAGTATCGTATTACCTAGTACTAACTGGGTTGTGGAGGTCAAATAGGCAGTCACTCCATGTAAAATACTGGTATTCAGATACATCTGGTTAGACTGGAAGCCGACCCTAACATAATTTTTAATATTTTTATACGCAAACCCTGCGTAGGGAACTACAGCTGTTTTGACATGGAAAGAAAAATTCTAGTGCGAGCAGGGTTTGAACCTGCGACCTTCTGATCCCCTGCTTGTACTAGAATTTTTCTTTCCATGTCAAAACGACCCAAACATAGTTGGGAAAAAGCTAGGCAGATGATGTTCAGTTGTACACTTAGAGAAATTAAAAAGCAATTATCTCGTAAAAATAACATTGGCATCTTTGAGGTAAGACCAGATTCATAGGAGAAATACTGTCAAAACATAACATAACATCGTAACATCACGCCTGTAATCCCTGAAGCGTTCGGCAGAGATGTAGTACAGTAGTCTCAAAATAGTAGGAGAGAATCACTATGAAAACACTTGTGCTTTTCAGTTAGTTATGTTGTGAACCATTTAACACCGACACTAAAGCTAGTATTTTATTTGATGAACCCTAATTATAGACCTCGTAACTCTTGACGTTTACGTCTACGTATTGTTTTAACATAATAAAATAATGTTTTAAACTGATTTATAAGCTATTATAATCAAGATTTATTCTGGGAAACACCTTAAGTATCACCGAGTCAGTTTACGTCATTTACAAAGTTATTAGTTTTTTTTTTAACTTTCAGACAAGCTTTTCAGACAAGTTATAAAAACTTAACGTTATTTTTTTGTCATAGCCAAAGAGCCATGGCACGGGGTCGCGGCAGACCACAGGAGAGATGGCCGGATGAACTGGATGTCTTCCTTGAGAATTGGAAAGAAGTAGCGCCGAATCGTGACCGTTGGAAGGAATTGAGGGAGCCTTTGCCCAGCAGTGGGACAATATAAGCTTATATTGCCCCACTGCTGGGCCATGCTGAGCCATAATATAATTATAAGATCCAGAGAGCCTAGATAAATGGCAATTGAAATTATATAAAAATGTATGAAGTATATGTGTAAGATGAATAAAAGGATGATAATTAAACAATTCTGTCGTAATTTTTCCCACAAGTGGATGTTAAAAAAACGTTTAGGTCAAAACGTTTAAAACAGAATCGTTTTTTTTTTAATTTCAACTACAATGTTGAAATTTTTTCCAATAAAAATTCCCACACAATATTATCTACGTACGTTACATTCGTTTGTTATTTATTATCCATTGAAACTATTTTCCCAGTAAAAGTTAGTTGTGTTGCCATTACAGCTGTAATATTTTTTAATTAAATATTTAAGTGCTGAAATTCTCCCGCGGCATTACCATTGCAGGTACGTAGGGAAAGGTTGGGGTTTCGAAGTGCCTATTTTCAAATGAAACGACCTGAACGACGACGACCGACGAACGACGACGATTCTGGACTTAAAGATAGAGGACGGTATAGAAGCAGAATATATTATAGTTTTGAACTAAATGGTCATATTTATTCATTTTCCTGTCCTTGTCACACTTTACTTGGTCATGCCAAAGTTCAGTGCAACACGTTTTTTTATCCCATTCTCTTCTGTATATCGTCACCCTATCATATACTCTTTTTTCTTGAATATCATTGCTCACACAATCCATCCATTGTTTCCTTGATCTTTCTATCCCTCTCCATCCATCACATGCGATTCGTCCCTCCTCATCACATATCCATATTGTGACAGACGATTCCCTTTCAACTTTTCTGTAACTGGCGCAACTTTCAAACATCCGCTAATATACTCAATCCTTACTTTATTCATTCTTGTCAAACCACACATCCACATGCTGAATAAGCATAACATAGCATAATCGGTTCAAGTTCCCACAGCTGGGACACAGACCTCTCGTTGTGAGACGGAGTGGGGAGAACCCACCACGCGGTTCCAGTACTGGTTGCTTGATGTCAACTCACATGAATTAGTGGATCTATGCTGGTTTCTTTATGATGTTGTCCTTCAAAGTTTTGAGAACCATAGCGAGACACAGGGTCGGACTGGGCCGGAAGGGCCCGGGTGGCTCCCCAAAGCCCGAGGCACGAGACTGGATAACGGTAGACGGGATAAAATCGGAAAATAATGAAATATACGAATTACGAATTATAAACGATATATATTATTAGGTACCAAGGACAGTTCCAATTATATTCCAATAATATAACAAACTTAAAGCTATCAAATCAACATTTTTTTAAAATGAGTTGAAATTTCAGCTGACTTTTTTATAATATCTCTGAAACAATCTCAAATGTATTATAGACTAGGAACTAAAATAATTAGGCTCTCTACTCCAGACATGTTAGCTTTTCTTTAGTACTTTTATTGAGATATAGGTGTTATTTAGTCGACTTAGGGACACAATGTTAAAAACAAAGCCTCTAAGAGCGAGCGAAGCAAGCTCGAAAATTTTACCACCCTCACTTTGACAGGCTAGAATTATTTGAACCCTTCATACAGGAATTACTTGGTCAACTCACAGACAAATGCTAGATGCAAAAGGAAATAAGCTAAAGAGCGAGCGAAGCGTGCTCCAAATTTTTTAGACACTTGCCTTGGACAAGTTATAATTGTTTCGATCGTTCATAAATTCAGATATGTAAGAGATCAAAATGTCTACAAGCTCTAGTTTTTGTAACCTTGTGTACGTATGCCATAATTGCCTATTAAGGTCTCGGGGCAAGGGCTCCTAATTTATTAAGCCTCTGTCTATACCGGTCGACCACGTGAAAATCCAATAAGAGTGCCAATCCACAGTCAGAAAAAAGGAGCTATTAATAAAAGTTTTTCGCAGGGTTCAAAGAAAGAACCGCGCTTTGATTTTAAGAAAATTTGTAACTATGTAGCGGTAGTACGAGTACTCAGAGGCTCATTTTTAGCCTTAAAAATATTTTAGTTTGAGAGTGATTCTACTATACGCTAAATTTAATTACGTACTTATTAATTCCCTGGTATCAGGCAGAATACGTTTTTAAAGCTTTTAAAAATCCTGAGCCGCGCCCTATGCTACCTACCGCCTGGCTTCCGGCAAACCCCGCAAGCCAGGCCCGCGGGGGGCCCGCGCAGGCTGGGGCCCGGCTGGCAATCGTCACCCTGACTATAATCAGCCAGTCCGACCCTGGCGAGACATGCTGTATCATAACGGCGGCTATCGTCCAGGAAGTTTATTCTAGGTTTCTATCGTCTAATACAATGTTCTATCACATAACTTGTTGAATAAAATAATCCAGAGCCGGTGATTCTGCTTCGGGTCAAGGAAAGTGTTTGTAAGCATTTTCCAGGATAGAAACAATAATAATTAATTTTATTAGATTTAGCTAGTAATTGGTAAACATAAAATAAATTATCGCAATCATAATCTCATTTTAATGCTGCTTTATTGTAATCAATAACACTGGTTTTTTTTTCAATACAGATTAGCATTCAAACGTATCTAAAGTGCAACTCTTCAAGTGGCACAATTCTTTGGAAGTCTTTAAGATGATTGATAAATCTATCCAAAATAGTTTTCATTACGGTATGACGTGTTTTCTCCTCCAACTTTTTTGCGAATTGGTTAGCTGAAAAAAAAAAAATTGTTATTTCTGTTCATGTGACTGCCTCATTTTTTCATCAGGAATTCCTCAAAAGCAGCCTGAAGTCTGGAGATGTGTGCTGTTTATGTCAATAGTGTAGTTTTTTCATTTTTTCATGTTTAAGTCCAATGGTCCCGCCATTGGACTTAAACATGAAAAAATGAAAAATGGGTCTATTGGTACATCTCTGCTTAAATCCATAAAGCGTTACATATTACTATTACGATTTCCTACACGATTGACGTAAACATCTTGGGAGCATCATCATCATCATCATCATTTCAGCTGAAAGACGTCCACTGCTGGACATAGGCCTCCCCCAAAGAGCATATATTAGTCAAATTCCATAAGCCCTTAGGCTACGTATGCACTGACATGTGTTGCTTGGACAGTCGCCTATCGAGTAGCGAAGTGAAACGAAGGTTCCTCCGGACATACTGCGTGCTAGCGCCTTCGCTAGCAAGTACCCAGTATTAAATGCTATGCAAAATATCCAGCTTAACTCCGCGAAAAAGATCCAGGCCTGGATGCAGGATGCAGCACCACCCTCCCACATGCAAAAAACGAACCGTCGAAACGAAACGAACGAACGTCGGTCTTTTAGAGGAATTAAAAATAAATATTTTGCATAACATTTAATAGCATGGTTTTTACCCCGCGAAAACGGTACTAGTCATGTTTACCCTAAAACGAACACTAGGCCTCTATCGCCTACCCAAACTTTTCGATACAGAACTCCAGTTAGCCGACGAGGTCAAGTACCTGGGAGTCATCCTGGATAGTAAGTTAAACTGGAGTAGTCATCTAGACAACAAACTAAACAGGGCCTGCATCACCTTTTGGCAATGCAGAAAGATGATAGGTAAGAAGTGGGGCCTATCCCCTAAAATTATACTTTGGTTATATTGCGCGGTGATCCGACCCATGATCACCTACGGGGCAGTAGTCTGGTGGCCCCGCACCAGACTAGCCACGGCCTCCATTAAACTGCAACGCATGCAAAGGCTTGCCTGCATGGCGATTACAGGTTGCATGAGGACTACTCCGACCGCAGCTCTCGAAGCCATGTTGGGCCTCCCACCGCTCCATCTGTTTATACAGCAGGAGGCGACGATGACGGCAGTACGCCTTAATACACTTCAACTTTGGGGTAAGAAAGAAACACAGCACACTGCCGTACTGGAGGGATTCTATATTGAGTTCCCCCTGGCAAAAGCAACAAACGATCGGATACCCAAACAGTTCGTATTCGACAAAAAATACAAAATCCAACTCCATGAGGACCACCGCTGCGAGGGACTGAGCCCTGCGGAACTACGGATCTTCACAGATGGATCTAAAACAGGTACTGGCACTGGAGCTGGAGTCTTCTCGGAAGATCTCAACATCCATATTGCCACACCACTGGGGGTCCACAACACGGTTTTTCAGGCAGAATGCATGGGCATTTCCCTGGCGGCATCAGCCATCTTAGCCAGGGGGGTTGTGGACCACTCTATTCGTATACTCTCAGACAGCATGGCTGTTCTGTTAGCACTAAACAACCATATAGTCAACTCTGGGTTAATACACGAGTGTCACCAACGCCTGAACCAGGTTGGTAATCACAATAATATAACCATCCAATGGATCAAAGGACACAGCGATTCCCGAGGCAATGATGCAGCGGACGAACTCGCTAGAAGGGGATCGAGCATGGCAGCAGTGGGTCCCGAACCCATTGTGCCACTCCCCTTCGGGTACCTACGCACACTGGTAAGGAAACGAACCAGCGACCAACACCACAAGCTGTGGCTGGACCATGGCGAGTGCAGGCAGGCCAAGGAAGCACTTCCTACTATCGATGGCCGCTTCACCAAACGAGCGCTTAGGCTGTCCAAACTACAGCTGCGCACACTCACAGCCGCCATCACTGGACACGGCTCTTTTAATAAACAACTCTTTGTCATAGGAGTCACAGACAGCCGCCTGTGCCGAGCCTGCATGGAGGAAGACGAAACAGCAGCCCACGTGCTTCAACATTGCCCAGTGGTTGCAACATACAGGGCAAAGTACTTCGGTACCCCAGGTACTCTCCGCGAGATTGTCAGCAACATCAAGGCGCTGCTGGCCTTTCTCGGGGAGTTAGGGTGGATCGAATAGATTTCCCACCCGCACGCAAAATACGCGCTTTGACGTGGAGTTGCGGACACCAGCCCGTTTTACAATACAATACAATACAATAATAGCATGGTTTTCCGCGCAAGTAACGCCTGATTCTGTACTTTATTTTAAGTAACCAGATGTCAAGTCACTAGGCTCTAGTTGCTAAGCACGGCATTGTCAGTGCGTACGTAGTCTTAGACTATTTTTTTCATAGCCTGCTCTGTCCCACTTTGCGAAGGCCATTGGATGGCCAATGGACAGCCATTCCTTCCACTTCTCATGAACCCGCATTATGACTAAATAAATTATACACAAAATTACCGTCTCCGCCGCCACATACAGACAGATTTTGGTACTGCGGTGTAGCTTGTGCATCGTTATCAAGGTGAACACAGTAGTCAATAATATGGAAGTGTAGTTTGCCATCTTCTCTTCTTATCCTCTCATATTGGCCGGTAACATTTATGAAGTAGTTATCTGAAAGGTAAAATTAAATAAGGTTTTTTGTTTATTCTAAAATCATTGTTACTTACAGGTGAAGCTAGTAAAAGCGTTTTTTTTGTTAATTATTAAAGTATTGGCTTCACATAAGCTACCAAAAACCTTAATGTGTTTATCCTGTTGCAAGCCTGTTATAAAAATAGAAATTCAAAACGTATTTGACCCACTTTCCAGTATCCGATTGCGCTGAAATTTTGCATACATGTTTAGTTTGAATAAAAATGCATGGTTAGCTCAGTGATGTCATTCTTAACCCAATGTGGCGGACTTTTAAAGATGACATGGGTATCAAATGTAAGGGTTTGGGATACGAGAAATAAAGTGACGTCACGGTAAAGCTTTTCTTTTTTCATTTTTTGAACTTTCATATTTTTTTATCCTCGCCGCCACTTGTCACTTTGTCTGGGACATTTCAGGCCAGAGCTTAGCTCAGAGTGTAAATCATAAAAAGTATAATATTTTTTAGATCACTGAAACCATAATAACCTTCCGTCGAATGTTTAAATCATCCAGATTTATGATTGGAAAAAGTTAACCAAACCTGGGGGGTTACTATGATGTCTTAAAGAAGGAGTAATTCAAGTGTGGGAAAGAGACAGAGCTATACAGGTCGTCTAGCGCCATCTCTTTCCCACACTAGACGTCATGGTAGGCCACTTGGATGGTCTTTGGGATTTGTGCAACACTTACCGTATCTGATTTCACAGTTGCCACTTCCTTCTGTGGTCACTCTGTCTATTTCTCCTTCCACTTCATATTCTGATTTTATGATCAGATGTGGACATAGATATTCATAGATTACTAAACCAATTTCTGAATTAAGTCTGAAAGTCAAAATACAATATTTTTGTGAGTTCTTTTAATGTCAGCATCTATATTTTTCACAAATATTATCCGTATCTGCATAATTTTAAAACAAAGAAAAGTTTATGTTGTACATAATAATAATGTAGATACGATTTTTCGTAAGATAGGTTTGCCTGATAATTAGGAACTCGTGGCTAAATAATATCAGTCGCTCAGGTCGATCTTCAGGTTAAGCCCCACTTGCTTGTTGGCCTGTGGATGGGTGACAACCCATTATATAATATCGAGTTTCCTCCGTCTTTCTTAAGTCTGACAACCAGTCTTATCAAGGGATATCGGGGTATCGGATTACCCCGTACTAACCCCCATTTTTTTGAATACTAGTATTTTACCCTTTCCCCCGTGGGTAAAATACTAGTATTCAACTGCATCCGGTTAGACGGGAAGCCGACTCCAATACAGTTAGAAAAATGCTAGGCAGATGATGATGTTTGACTGATAGTTATTTTGCATTTAAAAATACTCCGTTACATAGATGTATTAGTTGGTATAAGTTACTACATTTGATAGAACATTACTTGCCTTAACTGAAAATCACAATTCTTCAAACCCAAAAGCGTAGGATGATCGAGTGTATACTTCAAATGAGGTAGATCAACCACAATTTTGTCTAAACACAATGGGTCCGAGGGTGCTACCCCGGGCAACCCCTTTATAACCCTCTGGTAAACATGTTCTCTTACTGCCTTTGTCAAACATTCGTTGTCCGTGGGTTTGCAAAATTCTTTCTGCAACGCTGACAATATAAGAAAAAATTAATACACAATAATAAAGACTTAATTTAGTTTATCGTGTTCTCATATTACAAATGACAAGGACTTTCGAAGGCCTTACAAGATTCAAGTGTCAAGATTTTCTCAAAGGCTTTTTAAATTCGATTGTTAATAATATATAAAACAGGTACTACTCTTTCAACTTTCTGAATGGGAAAGTACGTGAATGTCTCCCTTCATTAATTAATATGCAGATACTTAAAGACAACCAAAGGTGTAACTAGATCAAGAAGTGTATGTAAATAACCTCCTTTTTTTGAAGTCGCTTAAATAGACAAGATGTGTTAGATAAATTACATAGTAGAACAGTTACTGTTTACTTACCAAACACATCTTTTAAACACAGCAATACTAGCACTATTTCGACTGTCCGCATCATCGTAAAGGATCAATTGCAACTGAAAAAAGACAATGGATTGTGTTTTTTATAAAGAAGTCTTGATAAAAGTTTTTATTTTTAATTAACCCTCCGTGTACCTGGTGGGATATATCATACCCCAGTCCTTAAAAAACGCATTAATTTTAAAACTGTGGCTGCCGCCAAGCACTTTAGATGCCCGTTAAGTGCATGCAGTAATTATTGAATCTTTTTCTTCATATATTTTAATTTAAATAAAAACATATCTCAAATTAGTAATCGGATATACTAAAAGCACTTTTAGATGAAAATAACAAAGTCTAAAGCTCCCTAGAGACCTCGGCACAGAATATAACGATATTTTCAAAATCGATCTGAAAAATTAACAAGACTTCCTGCAAAAAGAGCTAATACAATTTTTCTCAATTTTCAATTTTCTAATTCTTTAAAATTTTCTGTAACAGGTGCCACTTTCTAACTTCAAAATCAAAATCAAAAATCAAAATCAAAGCATTTATTTCAAGTAGGCCAGTTACAGGCACTTTTGAATTGTCGAAACAAAGGCAACAGTAAAATAAAGCTACAGTCCCAGTCACAAGGCACAAAAACTGTGAAAGTACTGTAGTTGCCCATTCCCTAACGTAGATCTCTATGGAGAAGAACGGGCAAGAAACTCCATGGACACTCTTTTAAATCAGAATACTTTAACAAAACCTTGGTTACATCATTCATTTTGAGATGGTACATTATGTGAGAACGATGCAGCAAGATGTGTACGTTAAAAGTGTCCATAGTAAAAACAATTCAAAAATAAAATAATTAATTCAAATAAGCCGTGGCAAATAAGAGATGACCAGTCACAACTGACAGCGCCCGTTCACGAACATGACGCATGTATCGAGACATTTGAGTGAGCATGACATACTCCTAACCGCCAGGGCACATTCAAGTCAAGAAAAGACGCAGGTTTCCAGCGAATGACAGCTTTCTAGTACATAGTACTCACACAATATGGGCTAGGCGGCTATATAATACAAAAGAGATTGAATCTATACAATGCAAAGATAGTTATACAATCTTCAGCAGCTCCAACAATACTATTTAATGCTATCAATTTAGGCGCCCCTGTTCTTGTGGAGCAGGACCGGCATTGAGCCAAGCATTTTTATCAGTGATATAATCGTCCAACTTGTAATATGCTTTCTTACATAGTGTGCGTTTAATGCATGTTTTAAATTTCGTTTCATTCAGTTCAAGAATACTTTGTGGAATTTTATTATAGCATCTCAAACAGTACCCCATGAAAGATGAGTCTACTTTAGCGAGTCTGAAGCCCGGCTGAACTAATTGGTCTTCGTCTAATAAACTAATTCCTTACTTTATCCATTCTTGTCACTCCACACATACATCTCAAAATTCTCATCTCCAGTACATGCAATCGTTTTCATCCATCTTTTTCACAGCCCAGCATGATTCTGATCCATACAGCAGTGCATAATCAGCCTATAATGTTCCCACTGCTGGGACACATGGCCTTCTCTCTGAGAGGGAATGGTTCACCACGCGAGCCCAGTGCGGGTTGGTAGATGTCACATGTCTTCGATTTTTTTATTCTAGGACATGCCGGTTTCCTCACGATGTTTTCCTTAACCGTTTTGAGCGCAGTGGAGAAAAAAAAAAAAAAATAAAGAAATAATTTACACAACGTAATGCACTAATGCGTAAGTCGGGGCCGCCACCGCTACTCTCCCATACAGACAGGTCTAATCGCGGACTTGCATATTTTGCCCTTTAACTTGAGGGGCATCCGTGGGTCGCAAGTTGTTCCAGTGACCTGTCACTATTTCATCCATCCTGAGTTGATCCCATGCGTTACATCCAAGTCTACTTCGACATTCACTATGGGCGTTCCGGAAAATAGAAAATCTAATATATTTTTTTTAATAATTCGCCAATATGTTTGGATGGAGCATGCTAAATTTTTTTGTTAAATCTGCCGTATCTTTGAAAACGATGAAATTAAAAGTGTTGATATTTTTGTGATCGCCTAAGTTAAAAAGATTATGACAATTAAACGTGTCATGCATGAGTACCTACATAAGGAAAAGATTGTTGTTCTAAAGATGAGAAAAGTTGTTCTTTTTGTTTGTTTAGTAATAAAAGGTTCAAAGTGCTAATTTACGTCAAAGTTTAACTACAATATTATTATTATATATGCAATATAATAAATTTTAATAATATATGATTATTTTTATTATACAATATAATGTAAAAAATATATTCTACGTAAGTATATATTTCATAAATGATTGACATTTTTTTCATAAATGGTCGGTCTTGCATGTCGGTATGTCACACCCCACCTAGTGCAAAAGGGGAGTTTTAGTCACCTGGTACACCAAGGGTTAAAAGCTTATTCATAATCATTGACCCTGGATACCGCTATGCAGACAGCATAACGGTATTCAGATTAGATGATTTCGATTTTGTCTTTCTACGAGACATTTCTTTCTAGTTTGCCATTTAAAAATAAAGTAGTGAATGTGGTGTTAGCCTTTAAGTAATATTGTTGCACTTTTAAATGTATCTTGTGTACTTTTAAATGAAATGTAACGTGTAAAAAATTGTAGGCTCTCTCGTGCCGGCAAGAATCGATTCTAGTTATAATATTTAATTTACTATTTGTTACTTGTGGAGCCTGTTAGAAAACAAATTGCAAAATTGCTAATTGACACAATTTTAGTAGAAATGCTTATAGGGCGGAGGCGCCGGCGGCGGCGAAGTGGATTTTGTGGTGGTGGGCGAGCCGCGTTGAGAGGCGGTGAGCGCCGCTCGTCCGCGCGGTCGAGCGATGTATGTATGTAAGGCTTCAACGAATTTCATACAAGCCAACGCGATGCGAGATCCGCTTCGCCGCCAGCCCCCGTAGCATCACCACCGTAGACAAGGATTTCTTTGACGGAAGAATCGACAAAATGACAGATTGTGTCGACACAATGACAGATTTCTTTGCACTATCTGCCATTTTGTCGATTCTTCCGTCAAAGAAATCCTTGTCTACGGTGGTCATGCTGCGGGGGAACGCGCGGACGAGTTGTTTAACACAACTCGTCCGGTCGTCGGTGAAAACCGCCTGAGCAAGAAGCAGTATTGTGATTACATATTTCATTTACTTAAAACACCAATAGAATAGTCATTAGTCTTGCTAAGCATTTTTTGATAAACCCTAAATAATGATAACTCTAAACGTAAAATAAAACACGATTTACGGTCCATTGTTTTAAGGTTTGCTCTGGGAAATACCTCTAATTTTATAAAATAATAATTATTTTTCTTTCAGAGAGACTACCCAGACTTGGTCTTGTTTCTTTTTCTTGTGATTAGTGCCTAATCGGGTGTCAGAGTTTTTATGCCACCCATGGGTCTGTGATTTGGCTTTACATGCCCTCGAGAAACATCTCCAAAGAATGCTAGTTTGGTTTCTTCACGATGCTATCCCTCACGGAAGCAATTGATAATTGTACAATACGCTCATACATGTTTTGGGTTCGAACTCGAGGCCTTTGACTTGACACAGAATTGGTGATTATTGTGATTAATGATGAGCGTTCAGTTCATACCTTAACTGTTGGATACCGGGATACATGCAACACATTGCCATTGCAGCCAATCAATGATGAGGTTAATCAAAAGTGTTCATGGAAAAAACGAATGGTCCATAACTACAATAGAATTTGAATCACTCTATCCACAGTACAATCAACTAAAACAAAAATAAAAACCTGCGATACTGTTTCACATTTTTATTTATTTACAATATTTGTACAAACATCAAACATACTTATAATATAACTCTTCAACCGGAACTGCAATATGAAAATCTCTGATATTTTCCATGAATTTATCAACAAAAGCATTCATGATCGGTGTCCGCGTGATTGCTTCGAATCTGTCATAATACCTGCTCCTCGAAGCAGGATTACCTGGAAGTAAGATTAATAAAATGTATCATGAAACAATACTATATTGTTGTTGTTGCCAGAGTTCTGTAAGGATCATTTTGAGCTCGAATGGTCAGGAGGACCTGCCGGATATTAATTTTGTGACGAGTATTAAAAAAAAATGTGGCGTTGTTGGTTTTGATTTTGGACAAGCATCAAAAGATCCGTGTTCTGTAATTATGTTTTTTGATCATCTTGAATTTTGATAAGACTGATGAATTTACAAAACAAATTCATAATACGATTACAGGATTTCACAAGACTTGTGGTAGAATCACTGTATTATAAAATTAATAAAAAAAATATAAATATTATTAATATTGCACTATTAAAATTAAAAATGAATAATACTGGCACTGAGTGGAGGGCCGGATTTTGTGGCAGCTTGGAAGAGGTTCGTGTCCAACAGTGGAATGTGATAAGCTAAACTTATTGAATACTGTGAATATATTTTTAATATTACCATCGAGACAAATCTGGGAGGTTTTTTACTATATTACAAAACGATTTTCTTACATTTACACCTTCCTGAATCCCCAAAATCTAAGTTTTTGTAATCGTACGATGATTTTCCTCTTAATTCTAGATGTGTAGTATAGTTCAAAATCCGGATATGTTGCTTGCAGTCTCCAAATTCCGCTTTCATTTGATTTCCAGTAATATTTATGTAAAAGTTTTCTGTAAAACAAATAATAGTTGGTTAATAATACAGGCTAGCTAGTTACTTTATATTGGCTCAGAACAGAGATGATTGGAGACAGGAGAAAGGAAAGCCTTCGCTCTGCAGTGGGATACTGGCCAGCATACAGGCGGAAAATAACTAGTTATTAAATAACCTACAATCCTAGCTTGGGGTCATGTAGATCATTGTGAAAGTCACTATTGTTAGAGTACAAAAAAGAGGTAGGGCTGTTTAAGACGAATATTCAAATGAAACTCAATGCAAGAAAAAAAAAAGTTAAAAAGATTTCCAAAACACAAACATTGTGTGGCCAGTAATTTTATTACTGTAGAACCAAAGCCGGTTCCTGCATTTTTTTTTTCTAATTTTTGTTTTTAAACATGTTAATGGTTATTCTCTTTTAAAGTTTATATTCTTTTTCAAAATCTTAAAAGTCAGGCCATTGACCAGGTTAGTGCATTGTCTACTATTCACTGACTGAAGCTAATTGTGATGAGTCAAAACTTTAATTTTAGACAAAGCATTCAAAAGTGCAACGAGAGAACACATTTAAAGGTCAATGAAATCATAATTAGAAGGAACATTTAATTCATTTTATATCTATAATAACAAAATGGAGGAGCTCGTGGCTAAATAATAACAGCCGCTCGGGTCAACCTTTAGGTTAAGCCGTACTTGCCTAGGTTGGACTGTGGATGGGTGACTACCCATTGTTTACCGAGTTTGTTTGAGTTTCCGAGTTTGTTTGTTTGAGTTTGCTCCGTGCCTCGGAAAGCACGTTAAGCCCTTGGTCCCGGGTGTCATTTGTAGATCTTCGACAGTCGTTAGATAGTCAGTGGCCCAGAAGTCTGACAACCAGTCTTACCAAGGGTTGTCGTATTATCCAGTACTAACTGGGTTGTGGAGGTCAGATAGGCAGTCGCTCCATGGAAAATACTGGTATTCAGCTGCATCCGGTTAGGCTGGAAGCCGATCCCAACATAGTTGGGAAAAGGCTAGGTAGATATTATATATCTATAATATCAAAATATTAGATAAAGAGGTTTTCAAAGACTCACCGTAAGTGATTTTAAATGTCCCCTTTCCTTTAACAGATACTGCATCTACTTTGCCTTCCACTTCATATTGAGATTCTATTGTCAGGTGAGGACAACATGGTTGGTACTCGAATGCTGTTTCTGATGGGTTTTTCCTGAAATTATGAATAACATACATTTTACGGTAGTGGAACCAAATTCTTTCTTGTTCACGGAGATGCGAGACAGGAAGAAGAATGCAAAAGGTGGGATGCACTGATTAATGGTTAGTGAGCATATTATTATACTCACCTGAGATATGAATGTATGTATGTACATCAAGTTACCCGAAACTGTCAGATTTTCCCAATCAACCTTGAATCTAATGCTTTAGCGAGAAAGTTGAAAATCTATTCAATAAATTTGACAGATTGTAGTAGCTTGATGTGCTGGCGTCTATATATACGGGTATCAATTTTTTTTATCAGAAGAGTTAACTTTGATGGTACTTCTAAGGGTGTCAAAGCAAATGAAACGCAAACACTTCAGAACTATCAAAAGAGAGATGAAAATGGCGCATCAGATAAAAATAACTTACTTCAAATTTATCGCACAGTCTTTAACACCAGTCATTGTGGCATTAAGGAGCGAGAACTGCAAGTTTGGTAGTTCTATGTTCAGCCTTGCGAGATGCAATGGCTCCGATGGGTCTACACCGGGTATTCCTGGCAATAACTTTGGGAAGACCCTTTCTTTAGCCGAATTTGATAAACATTCTACATCGTCCATTTCGCAGTATACTTTCCGTAGACCTAGAAAAACAAAAAAGATTTATTACAGATTTTAATAAGGCCTCTCCCAAAAAACAAAGTTCATTTGTATTCTGCTGCCATACTGATCAAAATGAAAGATTCTTATAGAACCACCGGTCAAGGATGTTTTAGTGGAAGTGTCAAAAATGTAGGTACCGAAAAGCTGTTGAATATACATAATAATTCTACCTTGTTGAAGGTGTTTGTAAAATTCACAACGCTTTACAATTATTGCAACTTGTGAAAGCCCTCATCTCTTTGTAAATGGGCAGAGTCAATGCCTTTCCTGACCGTTACTGGTGTAAGACTTAGACAACAGCATATTTTAGGAAGTAATCGGTAAAGTAAAATCTCTCCACAGAGAGCAGGCCTGTTTCTCAGGAGTGGGTGGGAGCATTTATGGTTAAACTAGCTTATGCCTGCGGCTTTGCCCGCGTGGTGTTCGGTAATTGTCCCACGGCATCGTACTACCGAGATAAAAAGTATTACATGTGTTAATCTAGGTTATAAACTATATGTGTGCCAAATTTCATCGAAATCCCGTCTGTAGTTTTTGCGTGAACGAATTACAAACATCCAGACATCCATACATCCTTAGTAGGATATGATAAAGTATAAAGAAGACCAAGTTAGACCAAATGAGATAATTATATTACCTTCGAGCCATACTCACAAAAAAACGTGAGTCGTGTAAAAATAATTCAAAGTGTCACTTACATAGAACATTCTGAATGCCAATAGCAGCAATAATAAATATTTGAAACGAAAACATTTTGGTGGAATTACTTCCTTGAAACGCTTCAGAATAATGCGTTCTATCCGGCTAAATATAATATTATATCATATTGTGAGATGTGTGATAACGGGACTAGAGAATTATAAAGCAAAGTGCGCACCCAAGTCAACATTCTGTACACAAAAAACGTTATAAATGCTGAATTTCGATGTTGATTGCAATGGAATAGGGAATATGTATCTATCTTTTACATATTTATTATCTAGTTGATAATAATTTCATGGATTTTTATTTAGTTAAAAAAACTTAAGTAATCCTCTAATTTTTTAATCTTTTTCTGTCAACTAGTATTTTGTTGGAAACAAACGTGACTTGATCGTAGGTATTATACATAACATGACGACAACATGACAGAATGTACTGGTTTCACAGTACATAATTCAGATTCTCCAAAAGGTACACATACATGCATAAATTAACTCACGCCTTTATCTGATCGGAGAAGGCAGCAACTTCATAATACCTTCTGCTAAACAGTACATATAAGAGAGGACAAATAATCCGAGCGCAGCAGTCAGGTCTTGTGGTGCATTTTTACCAAGTTGGTTCATCGTGGTTGACAATAAACATTTTTGAAACCTGATAAGACTGATGTTTAACTGTAGAGGTTTACATCTTGATGCTATGTGTGAATGCGGTCTTATTTTACCGTTAAAGAGTAAGTTTTGCAGTAATGTCAATAAACGTATAAAAAGATTCAGATATGCATCTTTGTTAATTATGCCCACTTACTGTTAGATTAATTAACTTTGTTAGACTACTCTATTAAAAAGTAAATAACAAAACAACATGACGCCAGATCATCACGTCAGATTTCGACGTTAAAGACTCATGAAGGAGGAGGTGAGTCTGTTGCCATCAACTGGGCACAATCCTGACGCCAGGCTACTACTGAAAAAATCTTGATGGAATCAATATCTCAGGTTCAGCAGTGGCGTTTGCAACCTTTAGTTAGACCAACAGGGCACTCAATCAAACAGGATAAGAAGGAGGTGGTGAGGAGTTTTGAAGCCAAACTGTTAAAGAGATGCCTCCTCTAAATGTTCCTGGCGAAGGAGGTCCATAAGTAGAAGTACTCACTACTGCATGCAAATAAGTAGGTAATTTCTGGATCTGGTGGCCTACCATGACGTCTTAAATCAGGAGTAATTTCAGTGTGGGAAAGAGATGACGTGTATAGCTCTGTCTCTTTCCCACTCTAGAATTACTCCTGCTTTAAGACGTCATACAAATAAAAAATATATCCTCTACAAATAAAAAAATGTGTATGTTATCCCTATCAACGACCCCAGCAGAAAGTTGAAGTGACTAATAGCATTTTTTTAATAGCAATCTTCAATTGTTGTTCAGTTCTGGGCCAATTGCCATCAAATTGCCATCGACACGCTTAGTAGAGACCCATTAATTGGACTTAAAGTCATCATCATCATTTCAGCCGAAAGACGTCCACTAATGGACATAGGCCTCCCCCAAGTGTCGCCACATTGACCGATGACCGAGACGCAGGGGCGTCTCGCATCCAGCGGATCCCCGCAACCTTCACCAGGTCAACGTCTTCCGGTTCGCGGTCACCACTCCAGAACTTGTCGGCCCCAGCGGCCCCATCTGTTCTGCGAGCAATGTGCCCTGCCCACTGCCACTTAAGTTTGGCAATTCTTCGGGCTACGTCGGTAGTTTTGGTTTTCTTGCGGATTACTTCATTTCTGATTCGATCACGCAAGGAAACTAGAGCATAATAGCCCTCTCCATTGCCCTTTGGGTGACTTTAACCCTTCTGATGAGGCCCATTGTGAGCGACCACGTTTCGGTCCCGTATGTAATCACTGGCAACACACCCTGGTTATAGACTTTCGTCTTGAGACACTGCGGACTTAAACTAGCTGTAGTTAATGAAACTCCACAATTAGCAAACATACTTATATTCGTATTAATTTGCTACAATCATACAGAAAGGTTCTGTTACCTATGTTAACAAAACTTTTTGTTGATTGAATCAGTACCATTTTCAGCTTAATTTCAATTTATATACATTATCTTCAAAATAATAACAGCTACTCGGGTTGTTCTTCAGGTTAAGCCGCGCTTGCCTAGGTTGGTCCGTGGATGGGTGACCGTCCATTACATACCGAGTTTCCTCCATGCCTCGGAAAGCACGTTAAGCCGTTGGTCCCGGCTGTCATTTGTACATATTTGTCAGTCGTTACAGGTAGTCAGTGGCCCGAAAGTCTGACAACTAGTCAAGGGGTATCGTATTACCCAGTACTAACTGGGTTGTGGAGTTCAGATAGGCAGTCGCTCCAAGCAGAATACTGTTATTTAGCTGCATCCGGTTAGAATGGAAGCCGACCCCAACATAGTTGGGGAAACGCTAGGCAGATGATGATCTTCTTTTGAGCATATTTAGGTATTGTTACTACAATTACATATTGTATAAACTGTGTAAGATCTGACTAGGATACTATGTTAGATTTTTGTATTAAGGACCTATGTTTCCCTATGACCTCTAATTTTGTTATCTTTGGTTTTGTCCTACTCGTCCTGCCATTTTCTATGTGATCTGCCATTCAATGCGGTTAACAGTAATGGTAACGTTAACCTCATATTTTAGTTTTGTGAGTCATGACCAGCATGTCTTTACGGGTGTTAATGGAAACGTCATTAACGCCCGCAAAGAATGAGTACTATCTAACTAATATACGTAATCCTCATTGGTCTAGTCCTGGGTTCGATTCCCTTAGTAGGCATAGTGCTATTCGGTTTTTCCATCAAGAATTTCTTGGTAGTAACCACTGAGTCTGGATTCGTGCCCGGTTGTTGGAAATAGGCTCGCTCCCATCACATATAATTTACAACATATCTTGCAAAATGAGGGTGATGACAAAGTAAAAAACAAAACGCACATCCTCTAAAAAACTGTCATAACACAAAATATGTATTTTTAGATAATACCCTACTCGACTTCAATTGTCCTTGCTCTATAATGGAAAAAAAAACCGCCATAAGTATGCAAAAATAAGTCGCCGAATGGCATAAGCGAAAGTTTTTGAATGAATCGTTAAGAACACAAAAAGCTTTAAATGCATCTATCTCAAAACTACTGTTTTTGTGTTATGACAGTTTTTTATAGGATGTGCGAAAAGTACAAATCATGACATTTGAAACTGAACAATTCTTTTTTCGACTGGGGATTAACACACTCTGAACCTCAATTTCTTGGGTCTAATGAAGTTTTATCAATGATATTCAAATTTTGTATTTGGCAGATTCATGTCTTGAATATTACTCTCACATTGGGGACTCCCAGTTGTAAACGTCCCTTTGTGCTTTGTTCCTTGTGTTGTTCTGTCTCCTGCTAATATGGAGGGAAGTGGAAATTATGTTTTTCCTACTCGTCCGCTATTCGTTTCAGATTAATTTCGTTGCGGGATCCAAGACAGTTAAATTGTTTCTCTGGGACTTTGTCGAGCTTGATTGTCTCAGCGTTTTTCTGATGTTGGAGAGGTATGGGAACAGTGCGGCGGGCTAGTCCCAAAAAAAACTTGCAAAATTATTGCAAAAAAGAGGGTGATGACATAGTAAAACCCAAAAGTACAAAAACTGAACAATAATTCTTTTTTCGACTCGGGGATGAACACACTCTGGACCTCAATGGCTTGGGCCTAATTAAGTTTTTAAAAGTCATATTCTAAGTTTGTATTTAGCAGATTCAAGTCTTGAATCTTACTCTCACACAGAGGAGGCCTGTGTCCCACCAGTGGCAAGGTTTTTACAAAATTAATAAAAACAAAATATGACATCGAATAATTTAATATACTTTTTGTTGACAAGTTCGATTGTTTCATATCGGTCTATTCGCTGTAAAAAATGTCTTCTAAGGCCCTAACTTTCAAGTAAGCATTGACGTTGTCCACGTACTTATTCATAAACGCTTCCATGGCCGGTTTACGAGTCAGCTTGTGTACAGTCTGCCAGTTTTCATTTGCATATTTGTGCAAGATGTCCGCTGAAAATAAATATAATTATCATCAGTACACTTGATATTACTGATCATTAATGAGTGCAACGGTATATAATCATGGTCTCCAAGACCAGAAAGCTAATATTGGTCAACTAGGATTCAGTCTTAAGACTTATGTAATTAAAATTATAATTACAACTTCATGTTCAAAGCTGGGTCTCGTATTGATAAGTTCACGACAAATGTTGATAAGAAGAAACAGTTTTATCAATACTAAGATTAAACATGGAGGAAAGGAGAAAGATTATGACATAGTAATTTGTCATTTATACGTTTCACAAATAGGTGAAAAAAATATGTTATAAAGAGTGTATGGGATAGCCCTCCACAAAATGACAGGATGCATCCAGCTCCTTATTTTGAATCATATTCAACCGGAATTTTTCTCCGGAAAATCTTGTATTTTTTATTTTTTTTCAGTTACTATTCCTTTATTTAAATGTAAAATAACATTCCCTGTACGCAGCACTCCATTTATGTAAATAATATGGCTAAAATAAAAAATCCAACAATGGATGTTGCAATACTCTAACGAACGACGCGTGAACTCAGTTATTCACTTACTGCCTAGCTACAGAGTTCATCGAACTCGTCGTCGCGCTTGCCGTTCGCCACGTGCGTTTTGCCACGGTTATGATACATTGCTTATGAGGAAATAAAACAAATCAAATTGTTGGATTCCCATAACATTCCTGAAATATTTTTTTGTACCGGTCATAGTATGATAAATACTGAATTCACCCCATCAGTTTGTGGAGGGTCCGTTACACCCTGTATACATTTTAACCGTGAAGGCAATTGCCCGTTTGTATTTCAACTCTGGAAATAACTGAATCCATCTTAAAAGTTTCCTGCCGGTGTCCAGTTATAGGTTTCGATTGTCTTACATTTTTCTTTATCCCCATTAAAAAGATTTTTGCAGTCATAATTCAATTTTGATTTAGCTTCATATTCGAGGATATGATTTTTCATTTGAATGTGCAATTTTCCATTAGTGCTGATAAACTTTTCGTAGTCACCACTTAACAGGATATGATAGTCATCTGGAACAGAAAATATAATTTAGTTTTCCTTGTGACACCTGAAATATACTAAACCGATTTATCTTATAACTTGGTGGCAACTCTAAAAATTTAATAACAAAAAAGGGTAACATCTTCTTGTCCTTGTTGCCATCATCTGCTCAGCCTTTTCCCAACCATGTTAGGGTCGGCTTTCATTCTAATCGGATGCAGCTGAATACCAGTGTTTACATGGAGTGACTGCCTATCTGACCTCCACAACCCAGTTAGTACTAGGTAATACTATACTCTTGAGTAAGACTGGTTGTCAGACTTTTTGGGCCACTGACTACCTGCAACGACTGTCAAAAATCTACAAATGACAGCCGGGTCCAACGGCTTAACGTGCTTTTCGGGGAACGGAGGAAACTCGGTATGTAATGTTATCTTTCATGATCCCTCTATGGTTAGAGGGATCAACGATAATAACGATGGATAGGACCAGATATCCATCTAGTCTTTGGCCCTTCTATCCGTTGACATTTTTATACTTATCACTGCTTTAGTAACATGCCTCGTGGGTCAAGTAGTCGCATGCACGACTGCTGCGCATGATGTCCTGGGTTCGATTCCCGGGTCGGGCATAGTGTTTATGGGTTTTTCCATCAGGAGTTTCTCATGATCAGTCATGGAGTCTGGATTTATGCCCGGTGTAACAGGGGGCACGCCTGTTGCCATCAACCGATGGCAACAGGCGTGCCCCCTGTTACACGAGACTTATACATAACTGGCGAAAGGTGGCTGTACTGTTAAGTACACCTCTGTATAACCTTTCGGGGATTACAGGAGTGATGATGTTGTTATGTACCTAGTTACATGATTTTGAGAGCAGCGGTGGCCCACTGGTGGAGACCCCGACTTACGAGCAGTAAGTCGTGGGTTCGAGCCCAGCCAGGCGCATTCCTTTGTGTAATTTATTTCATCACCACTGCTCTCAAAACGGTGAAGGAAAACATCGTGAGGAAACCGGCATGTCCTAGAACCAAAAATTCGAAGACATGTGACATCTACCAACCCGCACTGGGCCCGCGTGGTGGATTATAGCCCATTCCCTCTCAAAGAGAGGAGGCCTGCGTCCCACCAGTGGGAACATCAATAGGCTGATTATGCTATGCTATGCTTATGCTACATGATTTTCATCCCTCCTTAACACATGCCCATTTAATACAAATGATTTCCTTTCATCTTTCCAATACAATAAAGTGTGTATATACTCACAAATATCTATTTTGCATGTGCCCGTTCCTTCAATAAATTCAGGCCCTAATTTGCCTTTAACTTCATAGTCTGATTCCAAAATGAGATGCGGACATAAAATGTGGTAGTTGTACTTCGATTCCTTTACTAGAATTCTGAAAATTTAAAAATAATATCATTAGTTGACAGTTTTTCAATTTAAATCAAACAATCAAGAATTTATGGTTCTAGGATGACGACGTTTTTCTTCACCATTTTGAGGGCCGTTGTGATGAAATAAGTTATAAATAGAGAAGTACCTGCCCCGGCCGTGGTGGTACCTAGTTTACCCGTTCGCCATCACTTAAGCTACAATAAAAAACCAGTTTATCAAAGAAACGCAACTTACTCGGCAAGATCCACATTACAGTTCAGCATTCCAAAGAGCGAACCATTAATTAATCTATACTTCAGTGTAGGCAGATTCCCTTCAATCAAATCTAGGGTTAAAGGATCCGAGGGCTCCACTCCAGGAAGGCCAGATATGAACTCCTTAAACGTCCGTATAGCAGCGTTGGTTAGACATTTGTTGTCGTCTAGATTACATAGTTTCTTCTCACCTGTAATTAGAATTTAAATTATTAGATGACAATTATTCATACTTATTTTTTTTTAATAACTCTGTTCTTCTCGTTTGTCCATATGTCCTTTTCACACTTTAACGGCTTTACACCTTCTCAACGTGTCGATGACAATTTTAATTGAGTCAGCCCAAAATTTGGCCACAAGTTTGGCAATTTCAGTAGCGTCCATCCATAAAACAGCTTTACATATTTATATATTTGGTATACAGATGGACCATGATCTGAATTAGGATATAGAATATGTTTTATCCCAACAGTCCGATCTAATATAGTCGTTAAAGTAGAAGGTTAAGTAAAGCCTGCCATTAGTGTAGGCTTTAGAACGAACGCCGCCATTTTGTTATTTCAGTACAATTTCACGAACTAATATGTCGCTCCTCTGCCAATATCGTTCAACCGCCAAAAGATCTTTGTAGTACTATATCACCGATGTATTGTTTTGGTTGGCGCAACAATGACACTCTCGTAAAGCTGAAAAAGAATATGGTATACCATAAAAGCGTTACAAGTTGCACTTACTTAAAACACTGCTGACACAACACAAGACAAAAAATAGTCCTATTGGAAACATTTTCTCTGAATGCGCGAACTTCAATGTTAACATTACAACTTCAGACGAAATATATAACCTAAGGCTTATCACACAATCGATCAATTACGAAAGATTTCCAACAAAAATGATTTACATACATATATTTTTTTTAATAATAGTTACCGCAACAATACTATTTATTATAATGTACAATAACTGACGTCAACGTGGTTCCCGTTTTTTTTGCCATCATCTTGACCTTCACTACTAATGCATAGTCAGGAAAATTTTATATATTTTTAGTGCGTCAAGTAGCATATAAAATCCGGTTTTTCTAACTTCGCAATTTCCACTGCGTCGTCGATGGCAGCGCAGAGGTGTCCTGGGCTGAATGTATGTTTTGGGCGCCGTGGGCAGGCTAGAAGGTGGAGCATAATTAACGACACAACTCTACACCTACACCCTGCTGCTGTTCCATCGAGGTAGCCCCACTTTACGAGATAGGACACACACAGTTTATCAGGTGAGGATGGGTTATATTTTTCCATTTGAGATTCCAAGGTGGTCTACTGAATGTTAGACCCTACAGGAAGATGATCACTAGTTGGTAGTTGGTGAGTGGGTGGGGAACAAATATTTTGCCGCAGTTTGCATTTGACGTAGACCGGAATAGTCACGCCAACAACACGAAAAAGAAGAAGATATGGTCTTCCGAACAAACAGACAGATGTTTGGCTGGGAAGTTTATTTCACTACTTCTTCTCGCCAGCTAAAGCAGTAGGAAGTCTTAATATTTAATCATCATCTGCACTGGCAAAAGGCTAGGCAGATGATGATGTTCCAAAACTCGTGATTCTTAGTTTGAATAAAAGGACTTTCGATTGTCGTCGTTGTTACCATAATGTAGCCATCTTAAAGAAATTGACACACAATTATTTATTTTGGACTTGACTATTTGCATTAATTTGAACCAATTATGGCCTATGTCCAGCAGTGGACGTCTTTCGGCTGAAATGATGATGATGATGATGGACCAATTATGTGACTACTGGGAATCTGATTACTTTATTTTAAATTTGGTCGCTATCACTGAGCATCATAATAACAAAAAAGGATCCTATGAACATTTATAAAACCCTAATCCATATAAAATGCAGCTGTATCTCTTCGTTACCTAATCAAAAGACTTACAGATGTTGTAGGGACTCTCCCTACAACATGTAAGGATCCCTTACGTTACAGAATCCCAAAAACGAAATCACAAGGTCTACCTATTGTTTAAAAATCTCAAATGATCTGTTTACACTAAGGAAGAATTTTTGAAAATTCATCATATTTATGTGGGGTTTTATTAGGGAATAAAACTCATCATTTTTGTTAATGGGATTACTCATCGGGCACAGATCTTTTAATTAGTGATTCTGTAATTCTTGGTGCTACCATAATTTAAGGTATGAATGGAGTTCATCCCTGGCGCTGACTCAGCCCTGGAGAGTAAATGTGGTGGGTCACTTGATATCGCGTCCAGCTTGTCCTGTTGCTTGCACATCACAGGAGCTGATGGACACTACTGAAAGTGGCAAATTCGTCGCCAAATTTTGGGCTGACTCAATTTTAAATGTCATCGACACGTTATTATGAGGATCCCTGGCCATTACATAATTTTATTTTGCTATAAGTCTAGGTACGACTTCTTGTTGGAAAAAAAAGGTAAAACCATAAATCAATCATCATAGCTAGACAAAAATAATTTTGTAAAACAAACTGCATTTACAACCGGATAAGAACGTCTAAAGATTAATTAATGATAACAATTAAACGCTTATGTTTTCAGGATCTTTTTTGTTGGCAAACCATCGTGGGAAAAATATTTACTCTTTAGTAAATACAGATAAATTGAAGGTTTATTAAACAGAACAATGGTTTAAAAACATTGATAATATCAACCTATTAATTATGCTGACAGCTAAAAAGTCTTGCTTTTCTGCCAAAAAACTCAAACACAATGCATATATTTTAACAAAACTATTCACAAATTTAAAAGCAGTGATAACCTAGTGGTGTTACTGTCGGACTGCCAAGTCATAGGTCTCAAGTTCGAACCCAAGACACTAAATTGAGTTCTCTCGTAACAAACCTTAGTGTGCCAGAGAGAGACAAAAAATAGCAAAATCAACAAGGGGTTTCCTTGTAACTTTGGGAGCTGACTGTACCGTAGGAAAAACAGTTGGAATTTATGATTGACGAAACGGGAATCAACGTATGAAGATTTAAATAGTTACGAAAAGGTTCTTTTTTTCAATTGTTTTGCACGTCTTTTGTTTAGTTGGCGAAACGGGAAAGTTACCAAACGTGTATACCCCATTTTTCGGATGCATAAGCGTATTGTATAATTATCACTTGTTTCGGTTAAGGAAAACATCGTGATGAAGCCAGCATGCCTGATTGATAAAAAAATTAATGAATCCATCATACCCCTCTCTATTTTTCATCATGGTTGCGCTTTGAGGAGTAAACATATAACATTTTTAATTTGAATTTGTGAGCGCAACTAATGGTTGCGCTTCGAGGAATAATTTAGTTGCGCTTAGTTGGTTGCGCTTAAAAATAGTTGCGCTTTGAGGAATACCCTATTCAAAATGCTATTAGAGTTAGCTAATAACATCTTAAACCGCGCAATGGCATTTCAATTCATGCCGGCGAACCCGCGAACATACGCTAGTATGACATAATCTATGCATCTCCATTTATGAGGTTTTGACAAAAACTGTTAAAAAGAAACTTCCCCATTTTATTTTTAAAAGACATGAGGCCTTTAAGCGTGCAGATCTACCTGCTATCATCAGAATCGGTCCCAAAAATCTCGAAAATTTTATTGCGGATCATCCAAGGTCCATGTGGACAATCGGTATCTACGATATTTAAATAGATCGGGCATCTTGTCCAGGAAATAATCGCCGGTTAAATTGTGGGATTCTTTAGTCGAATGCAAATCTTGTTACTAGGTATCTACTGATTGGCCAAATCACAGTCAGACGTCTGATACAGCGGACCTAGACAAGTCGCAATCACTTTCAAAACGTTTCGTGTTACTACAAGGACTTTTCGGCAGCTTCTTATGTCAATCCAGTAAAGTTTTCACTCTTCAATTATTATAGCTTGTATTACTTTGTCAGGCCCACAGGGATTGGCGACGGTGATCTCTCGCGTCCGGCCCTGGTTCAAGTCATGGTACGGAGCGAGACGGAATGGGAACCCGTCACCGCCTCAAAGAGATGTCAGCAACAAGGAAGGGGTCCGCAAGGCCCGATGCCTGCCGGGGCTGCGGCACTGTTCGAAAGAAATATCGCAGCCCTGGAACACAAAAAGCAAAGAAGGAATACGAAAACAGGCCCTTAGGGATGTTCTGCCCTTGGTAGACCTAGTTTAGGATACGGTTAAAGAAATTTATTTCTCAATAAGAAATAACAAGGATTTCACTTGAGAACATTTTTATAACTTAATATATAGTATTACTTGAACTTTGACATACGAACTGAGTAGGTATTGTTTTTTCTTTATAACAAATGATTAAATAAAATTCAAAGTTTTTGAACTCACATAAAATTACTTATTTTTTTTAACCTAAGGCGGGCCAAACTTATGTATAAAATTATTCGTTTTTGGAATAAAAATGTAAATTTGGTAAGACGTTACTTTTAAACAATGAGCCTATTAAGTTAGTGACGTCATAACGATGCGAAGAAAATTAAACGAGTTTGTTTTTCATTGTTTTTGCCATTAGAATGCGATCGACCGAGAATCATATATATGTGAGCATTAATAAATATCTAAGAAAATACAACATACCAAGTTGTTATTTTTTATAAATTGTATTCATTCATATTTTTTGTAGCAATTTTTTCTTCTGAAAAAAACAACGCCTTTATTAGAAACTTAATTTTTAAGTTAACAGTGCTACACATTTAAAATAATATAAAAATTAACAAATCTACGTTATTATTAAAATACCGTTACCGTGCATTTTAATTTTCTTAAGTTTCTTGACTTAAGCAAATAACTTTTTGGAGATCATTCAAGAAATTAAGAATCCACAATCTTATAAAGTTAGATAAGGTCGAGGTAGACAGGTTTTTCATGAAGGACATTCTTTATGTAAGCTAGTAAACATTCTTGCAGCCTTTGAATAGGTGTATAGAGGTAAACAAAATTATTTATAACCAAACTTAAAATAATAATATAAATGTGTACATATAGAAGAGCGTCAAAAATTTGTCCACATCGCTGTCAACAGGAATAGTGCCCAGAAGGCTGGCAGAATTGCCACGTTGGATGGCAGTGCTGATCCTCCAAAAGTCTCTGTGCGAAGAGTCGACTAACTGCTTGGCGATGTCCTGAAGGAGTAGGTGGGCACTCAGACCTAGGCCACCTACTATAGTGTTTCAACCTCAAATATTATTTATATAGGTTCGTTTATTTTTCCATACCTTTTGTCATTTTATAAACTGAATTACTTTGTTAAACATTTTGAAGGCTGGTATTCTTTTACTTACCGTGGGATAAAATTACATTTTCTTCGTTATTGCTGTATGAGTAGGTAGATTAATGTATGGACAATGATCGACTTGTACCTCTATTATGTTAAATTATGGATATAACTCCGTGATTTTGGGATTTGAATACTTGTTAGGGGTTTTTGCTCTGGGTACCCCAACAAACTACCATAGCAGTTACAGTTACGTATGAATACTTATAATTTACGGAACCAACATAGTATTTTCGAAATAATTGCGCTAACTATGTATATAAATTCACCTGAACTTAGAAAATACTAACATTAGATCATCACATGTGCTTACGGAAGCTGAAAATGTGCTCAACACGGTTATTTATTTTTGCTTTATTTGGCGTCAGCAGCGTTGTATGTGAGTGACGTGGACTTTTTTATTAACCTAGACTATATCTCAGACTAAGCATAGGATTCCTCCATAGACTTGCATATCTTGCTCTTTGCTGTTTCTTACCCGTCTAGAAAAAATCCAAGTGGTCCTATTCATGGGCCTCTGATGACACCCTTCGTCAGGTACCCTTCGCGAGACGAGCCTGGCCACCCTTTTTTTTGTCGTGAAGATATCTTCCAGTGGCCCACCCTCCGGGGGCGCTTAGGGGGATGAGACGGTCAGTTAACTCTCTAGTCAAGGTGCATAATCATGAAAAAAAATGGGCTAACAAAGATGTCTCACCGTATATAACCTCTCAATAATAATTTATGTTCTGATTCTAGGTGAAAAGTATCTTTGTGACGTAGACGACAACAAATGCCTGACAGAGGGCGCTGCACGGACTTTTGAGCGATTCGTTTCTGGCATGCCAGGAGTGGAACCTTCAGATCCTCTACAGCTGGATTTTTTAGAAGGAAATCTTCCTACAATGAAATATAAAATCACGAATGCTACACTATCTGGTATGAAGGATTGTCATGTGGAACTAGTACAGTAAGTTTTTTTTAAATTATAATTATTTATATTTGATTGCATAACTATACTAATATTATGAAGAGGTAAAATTTTTCCATTATTGTAACTAGAAAACGGGATATTTACCATGTTTATTGTAAATATCCCGTTTTCTAGTTATAATAATGTTAGTGACCATGATAGTTTATAACCTTAAAAATTTTTCGTTTGTAAGTTTGTATGTAGGGGGTAATCTCCAGAATTAATGATCCAATTCTAAAACATCTTTCACTGGCAGAAAGCTACATTATTCGTGGATGCTATAGGCTATACATTATATTTATATCATGCGTATTAGCTGAGCTATCACAAATTTAGCGGTCGAAGTCGCGGGCGAAGTGTTAGTTTTCCATTTAAAACTATGACACATACTTCGATGAAGAAAAAAACGTTTATGTTTGATGGTTAGGATCTTCTTCTTAGCATGACGATGGCAAAAAGTTCAAATGTTATGTTTAGCCCAAAACTTAGCCACGCGAACCCCCTCACTGATGCAGTAAGCAGATCATCAAGTGCGCAGGTCATAGGCCAAGCGGTATATGATGGAAGGTGAGCCATTGTCTGTGGGGAGACGCCGCATATGCACTTGAGGTCTCAGCCGTCCATGAACCCTCATCTGCAGAGTCATTGGTCCGGCCGACTTGGGTTCGAAGTCGATTGTTAGGATGATAATAAAACAGCATACGGCTGAAAAGCAGACAACAATTTTATTTTGCTAAAATATGCATTGTCACTGTTTTCAGAAAAAAAAACTGCTACTAATATAAATTTTTTCAGTGAATTGCATAAATATACAAGTTATTCGATTTGTTGGGACTCGTGACCGGAAAAATACTGGTTTCTTTTCATAATTATGTTTTTTTATGCACGTGTTTCTTTATGTGGGAGCGCATACAGAAACTATTTTACCATATATAGGCTATTTTACCAGCACCAATCGGTACCAATTCGTTCCTACCTATCCTAAACCTATCTCTTTAAGCAAGCATTTAAACAATGAGATGTGCCATTTATTTAATTTTGTTTAATTATTACATTTCAGAATATCTAAACAGGATAAAAAGTTTCACTATCACGTTGGATGTCCGTATCTTGTGTTTGAATCAAGATATGAAGCAACGGGTCATATTACACCAGAGTATATAAAAGGAAAAGGCACCTGCAGAGCGTTCTTTTGTAAGTATAACCTCTATAACTAACTGCTTAAAACTCTCTTTATCATGATTTAGAAATAAAATAAACCATGACAGTGTTCACAATAATATAAACAAAATCAAACAATAATGAACAAACAACAACAACAATGACAACAACAAACAACAACAAACAACAACAAAAAACAACAAACAACAACAAACAACAACAAACAACAATGATTAAAATAATTTAATTCGTACCATCGACCGACGACAAAACAGGACAAATATAGTTTTGTTTTGCTCACTCATGATGAAAATCGTATCTATAATATTTTCGCGCAACCACATGATGAGGGTTGAATGTTATTAATAATAATTTAAATCGTTGCCACAAAAGTAATGATCACATTTGATTAATTTGAAATGTGAAGTGATCCGATTGACCGAATATTTTATTATAACATAGCAACACGCCTGTCATCCCCAAAGAGTTAGGCAGAGATGTACCTGAGTACACCCACATTACGCCAGTTATGTTTTTAAGTCCCATGAAATAATTTGGGAACCTGTTGTCATCAACCAGGCACAAATTCAGACTCCGTGGCTGCGTCACAGAAATTTCTAATGGAAAAATCCAATAACTCTTTACCTGACCTGGGAATCCAACTGAGGACCTCATGCTCAACAGTCGCGCTTGAAACCACTAGACAACGAGGCAGTCTATTATTATATGTTTTAGATTTATTATATTTTTTATTATAATTTATGCAATTACATAAATTCACATAGGAACAGTGAATCCCCTCTATGATGCAAACTAATGCAGAACTTAATTTTTGTTTTCAGTTGACTACAATTTCCTTTTCAATGGCGATTACGAAAGGAAAGATTGTCATGATAAAAAGACACACATCCAGTTGAAAAATACCAATCTGGAAATAGAAGCAAGAGGAAAAGTGCACTACGACGTCGAAAATCTCTACGATGGCAATAAAATAAAATGTAAGAATACTATAATATTAATGTTTCTGATATCTGATATAGTTGATAGGGAATAATGGAATATACAATCGTTTTGCGCCGACTCCAAGTATTATGGTGTGGAACTATATTATTCCTCATTAAGAATTAACTTACTGAAGTTAATTTAAATAATATAAATTGAAATAACATGTTAATGAGCGTACAGAAATCTACGTTAATTGTAAAAAACAAGAAATACATAATGAGGGTAAGCGATCACAATAACAAAAACAAATGTATTTAGTAGCTAATCACTAACAAAGCACACAAAGATCCAAACTAAGAGTGTTGTAGTAACATGGGACAAGAACAGGAAGATGATGAGAGCAGGAAAATGAGTTTTCTATATGTTAATAATGTCAGTCACTGTAAACGCGACATGATGCCAAAGCAAGATGTTAATTAATCACATTTGATGCCCGTTTGACAAAGTAATTCTGAGTGAAGTTTAAGGTAGAAATAGAAGTAAAATTTATAGACTCTTCCATTTTGGTTGCAGTTATAGCTGACGTTCACACAGTTCCGTCCTGTGGCTGTCCTGTACGACATTTTACGTTTCAAGTTTAAAAAAAAAAACAAAAAAAAAATGTTATATCACACATCGATATTCTATTGTCCATACGGTTAAAAACAAAAATTTATTAAGAAACTGATTTAAGATTGTGATCTCCTCGAAAGGTTAGGCAGAGGTGTACCTAATCGTATACCTACTATTCGATTTCGTTTTTTTAAAAACACCCACCCACGATAAACAAGAAATTCCTAGTGTGGGGACTAGGAATTTCTCGTGTATTGTGGGTGCGTTTACAAACATTTAAATTCACATACACAAACAGCCAGACCCGGAACAACTACTTGCAGGCCATACAAATATTTGTTCCGTGCGGGAAACGAACCCGCGACACGACGCGCAGCAGTCAATCGCTCAACCACTGCGCCAACCATGCCGTCACGTCGTCGTATTCGCTAGCTATGTATAAATTGTCATCAACCAGGCACATAATTTTCATACTGCTATTCCGGATGGAAAAACTGAATAACTTTTTACGATCTGTGAATCGGACCCAGGACCTCATGCATAGTAGGCGCGCCACTAGTCCAACGAGACAAAATTACTGTGTAAAAGATCTAAAGGGGTTATTGACTCAAATCTAATTTATAGCTTTTACTCATCATCTGCCTAGCCTTTTCCCAACTATGTTAGGTTCGGCTTCCAGTCTAACCGGATTCAGCTGTATACCACTATTTTACATGGAGCGACTGCCTAACTGACCTCCACAACCCAGTTAGTACTAGGTAATACTATAAGACCCCCCCCCCCAGTCTTACCCCTTGATAAGACTGGTTTTCAGACTTTTTAGGCCACTGATTACATGTAACGACTGTCAAAGATTTACAAATGACAGCCAGTACCAACGGCTTAACGTGCTTTCCGAGGCACGGGGGAAACTCGGTATGTAATGGATGGTCACCCATCCACAGAACAACCTAGGCAAGCACGGTTTACCCTAAAGATCGATCCGAGTTACTGTTATTATTTAGATAGCCTTTACTAACATTTTAATTTGTATATATTTTCAGCTGACGCCGTCCACAAGTTTGCAAATGAAAATTGGCATTATGTTGACAAACTGATTCGTCGGCCAGGCATGGAAGCATTTATGGAGAAATACATCAACAACGTTAATGCGTTCCTGAGAAAAGTGTCTCTTGAAGATTTATCTAATGGAGAATACAGCCGTCCGTTTTCAGTATTAAATTTAAATTAAATAAGAAATATGACTTTTATTTACAATTATTTTTTCTTATTTTCTGTTGGCTGATGTTGCCAAATGCCATTTTCTACCATGATCTATATCGAGTTGAATGAGGAATGTTCGGAGTATGAATGTGGCGGTTATAATAATAGAAGAATACCACAGAAAGATGGGCTGTGTAAAGGATTATGTGGCTAGTAAGGAGGTTACTGCTGAGTTGACGATAGAGAAGTTTCCAAGAAGCAGACATGATGCGCTGATCCCAAATAAAATGAGATAAACGCAGAGTAATGATGATCTGAAAGCAACTTCTGACTTTAAAAATATTGAATTTGTTTTTACGATTAAAGTCCCGATTAGTCATACCCGGAGAAACTATAGTGCCAAGCGTTAACACAGGTACACTCTCATTTTTTCTTACTCATAGCCCGCTGGAACACGATCGGAGTGAAACCAGGCGCATTATCAACCTTTAAGTGCTTTCTAAACTAGAAAGAAAGAAAAAATATTTATTTGGCTCATGCCACAACAGCAAACAAGAAAAAAAAATCTAAACAGGAAAAACGCAGCTACGTTGGAGTTGGTGTCACACCACCAAATTCCAAACACCAGGTTGTTATTAAGAAATTCTTAATGAAAACGACGCAGTAACACTTTTGCCTGACCCGGAAGTAACCAAACTCAGTAGACCCGCCTGTACCCACGAGACCAGAGTAGCAGGGAGATAAAAAAAAAACACTTGTATGTTATAACAATTTTATTTTGAACGAAGGTAACCGTGTAGTGATTACTGAACCTGAACTGAAACAGTTTAGGGAAGACAATCAATGAAAATAATCATAAACATTGTGTTTTAATAAATATTCATCGTTAGCGTAAACATAGTGTATCTTCTGAATTCTCATTTTTCTGCATAAAATATATCTTTTATTGGCACAATAGCCAAGTAAGCATTTTTGTTCATGATGTGCTGGTTCATAAAGGCTTCCGTAACTGGTTGTAAAACCCGCTTGACCACAGACTTCCAATTTTCATTTGCGAACCGTTGAAGAGTGTCAGCTGAAAACGTAAACTTTAATTTAATGACACTGCAACAAAACATCACATTTATGTTTCTACGAGTATATAGTCACAATGATTCCGACTCGCGACTTAGAATTTTCTAATGAAAATATCCAGTAAACTACACGTTCGAGTGTCTATTATTATAACAGAAATAATTCAAATGAAAAAATCACTATCATCGCCCTTTTGCTAAGCATGGCTCAGAAGTGTAAAAAGTCAGGTGATAGAGAGAAGGATAGAGCTTTGCTTCTGCCAACCTCCATGCCCGTGCCAGTCTCTGAGATCATCCCTAATAATATTTATAGCCCATAATGTGTCCCAATCCTTGACATAGGCCTCACCTATGTCCATCCAATCCTCTCCATCTTGTGCGATCTCTGACCATGTACACCTCACAAATAAGATTACATCGACACACCACCTCCGTCGCGAAGTAAATTTAAATTGCCTGTTAGGGCTTTGGCTACTCAGAAACAAGCCTAAGAGACACTTAAAAAAAACGCTTGATTAATGTTTCAAGAAGATTCTCACATTTTTCTTTGTCATCTATCAAAATGTTTTTGTAGTTGTAGTGGACTTTCCCTTGAAGCTTCAATTCTAGTTCATGAGTTCTCAAGTTAAGGTGCATGTTGTCTTTCTTCCCTTCGTTGATAACAAAATCGCCATGAAAGAGTAGGTGATAGCCATCTAAAAGAAGAAAAAAACATATTAATTAAAGATTCCGTGAACTATGCTGAAGTTTTGGGCTGAATTGACCAGTAACAATCTATTAAAGTAATTTTCCAAGTAACGACGACCATTTACTTAAGAGATAAGATTTTTTTGTGTGACCAGAGGGCTGGCTCTTTCTTTCGCCAAAGAATTAGCATTGCCATTCAACGTGGCAATGCTGCCAGTCTTCTGGACACGTTTCCGGATGACAGCGAAGCGGAGGAGTACTTGGACGCCTAAGCGTCCTAATTGTCGTCGTTGTATATATGTAGGTACTTTCTTTTAGTCTTCTTTTTAAAATTATTTTAGTTCTTTTTGTAGTCTGTATAATGTACACATAGTAGTTTAATTAGCTGGCATTTTTTTCCGAATTGTTTAATTATTTATTTCTACGAATTAATAACTCAGAATTCTTACATAAATCAATCTTGGATGTTCCTTTCCCTTCGACATTTTTCGTTCCTGTTTCAGCCTTCAATTCGTATCCTGACTCTAGAATGAGATGTGGGCATCCAATGTGGTAGTCATATTTTAGCTCCTTTGTATTGATCCTGGAAATAATGAAAAATAAAGAAATCTTTTAATACCATCTTGTAATGTCTGTAATGTTATCAGCGACTGTGCGGCAGTTATGTGTGCCCGAAGCAGTAATAACCTCTTCTCTTTGAGAGACAGTAGCTGTAATCCTCCACGTAGACCATATTATTTTTCAAAATGATGGATGTCAGATGTCTGCGAGTTTTTTGTTCGGAGACATGACAGTTCATTTGGCAATGTCAAGAATATAAACGAACACAACAGCCCAATAGCCTTGCTAAAGTTAATTCTGACTGTTGACAATAACATCACGCTTTTAATCCCCGAAAAGTTAGGCAGAGGTGTACCTTATAGTAAATACACATTTCGCCAGTTATGATTAAGTCCCATGTGATAGGGGGAGAGCGTATTGCTATCAACCGGACACAAGTCCAGAATCCATGGCTGCTACTGAGAAATTCCTGATAGAAAAACCCAATAACACTACCCGATCTGGGAATCGAACCCAGGACCTCATGCTCAGCAGTCACGCTTGCGACCACTCGACCAACGAGCTAATAAAACAATAAGAGCTAAATAACTTACTTCACCAGTTCCACTTTGCATTCTTTCATTCCAGAGAGCTTTCCATCGATAACTTTATAGTTCACTGAAGGTAGATTCACTTCAATCAACTTTCGGTGTAAAGGATCAGAAGTCTCTACACCTGTCATGCCAGATATGATCTGAACAAACACGCGGTTGGCGGCCTGCGTCAAACAATTGCTTTCCTCAAAGTCACATACTTTCTTTGCACCTGCAATTATAAATTGATTAGTTGGTAGGTTACACTCATACGAGGTGGAAACGGACCCTTCACAAAGCCGTCAACCAAGCATTATGTACATCAAACAAAATAATAGTACGCAAAAATTATTGCTTGGTAACGACTTTTTTTGTTGGGGTAAAAAATCACGTTTTACGGTTAAAACGCACTCAAAATCTAGTGCTGATGGATGCATGGAATAGTACGGGGATACTGCGGGTATTTAGAGTAAAGTTACAACATTACAAAAATGTATTTTTGAAAAAACTTGTGAAAAAATGTTGGAACTTTGACCCTCAATATCTCCGAAACTTCCTAGGATGATTTTATAAAAAAGAGCTGCGTTAACCATAAGGATAATCAGAGCATACCCAGACCATAGACGAAGTGACATTTAACGATGGTGGAAAAATCATCTATACTTACTTATAATAAAATTGTAACACGCCAATGTCTGTACATTGAAGATATTGAAAAAAATATATATAAACAGCCAAGACAACTGTCTGTATGTTTGTACGTGCATCACGCAAAAACTACTGCATGGATTTGGACGCAGTTTTCACCGCTCTACTGCTAGGTGCTTAATTTAAAATATAGGCTACATTAGATATAGTTTTAGACCCGATAGGTGGCGCTGTGCGAAGCAAGGGCAGGTCTCTAGTAATGAATAAGACTGATATAAAATATCGAAGAGAATAATAATGTTGATAGGGGTTTGACAAGTGTTAAGGCTTTTCGGAAAACTGTTCGTATTTTTTTACCTAAATAATATCAACCAGTGAAAGCAAAAGAAAACGGCAGAAACACAGAATGCAGGGTGGTTGTAAAAAAATAAGGAATGGTGGAAGACTGGCTAGTCTTAGGATACATACGATGAAAGCTAGTAAATATGGTCTCTTTGCCACCCTTTTTGTCCGACAAAAGCCTAAAAAAGCGGCTAAAATCTAATAGTTTACTTACTCACAACACTACTGATGAATAACACGCCAATAGTCAATATTAATCGTGTCGCGAACATATTCGAAAGGCACTGGTTATTTTATGCTAGGAGGACTTACTTGAGGCGAATTTATAGCTCAAGAATAACTACTAATGTTGGCTAATTGCGAGTCGGTCTCACGTACAGAGGATTCTGTACCTTTAAACGAAATACCGATTTTATTTTTGCAATCAAAACGGTTACACGTTAGGTTTTTTTCATAGCATCTCGGTGTGACGGAATCCTAAAATCTTATTTTGGTGGTACAAACAAAATGTAAATGTCAGTCGGTAAACGGCATTGATGAGCTAGAAATTAAGAAATCTAGATTAATACTTTCAAATTTGGTTATACGACGAGTTCGATTCAAAAGTCCAAGCTCAAGGTTTGTAAACGTGCAATGGAGCGCAGTATCCTAGGCGTCAAACTAACCGACCATGTACGCAACACCACACTGCGCTTCCAAACACAAAATACTGATGTTCAAAAAGCCTCTCAGCTGAAGTGGGACTGGGCTGGCCATATCTGCCGTATGTCCGACGATCTGTGGACCAAAATAACCACGTTGTGGAATCCTGACACAGCCAGAAGGCGACGCGGTAGACCTCGCCGGAGATGGCAGAACCAACGACTAGTGGTCCACATTGGCCCTGGATCGAAGGATTTGGAAATCATGGAGAGACCATTTCCCAGCAGTGGGAGGACACAAGCTAGCAGTAACAGTAACAGATTCGATCTTTTCTAGCCTACAAACAGTGAAAAGAAACAAACTTCAAACTACAAGTTCTCTTAAGTTCAGACCATTTCTTATAGTGGTTGCTTGAATTACAGCTGAATTTGACAGACTTGGACCTTGCTTCGTTAGTAGTGGTGTATCTCTAAATAATTAAGAATATGAATACATTTATTAAGCCATTGTTACAAACATTTTCTTAATCTAACTTAGAGCTTATGATATAATCGTAACAACTTAAATTTTAACATGATAATTAGTAAACAAGAGGTCCCCAAACTAGGCTGCGCCTGTGCCTGATCTTGGGTGCCAGTTGCGTTAACTTAAAATTATAACACATATTTGTTGATGTGATAGTTCTGTTATGAGCGTTCTTTTAAAAAGTTGGCAACATCGCAAATGCTGTCAAACATCTCCCTGTTTTAATTATGAAGGTACATTAGCAATAGCAATGATTGTGGCGGCAATGGTGAAGTTGCCAATCTATTCAATATGCATGTTTGTAGTTGACCTTGTCCCCTGCACTAGGTTCGACCTTAAACCTCAACTTTATTGTTAAAATGATTTCTTCAAAAAAAAAAGTAAATTGTTTGTGTGCCATGGGTACGTATTTCAATCGTATCTTTCGGCTGATAAATATGGTGTTTATTATAAAATAGTATTTATTTTTTTAATGGAAATATCCGCACGGGAAACTTACTCTTTTAGTTAGGTTTAAGTTTAATTTGGTTGTTGCATATTTCTTAAGATTCTGCTGCTGATGTTCTGACGGCGAAGTGAGCTTTAAGGTTTGAAAGTTCTTGTATGTAAGTCTACCTATTCTATATGTTTCATTTTTAAAATAAATTTCATGAGGAAATATCGCGTTTTTCCTGTGATCCTTTGCAACTTACTTACTTTTAACAGTTTCATATTTTGCTCTACTCTGTTGGTTAATACATGTCCTGATCAGCCGTTTAATTATCCAAAAATATCGATTTAAAAAACACACTCATTCAAACATAATTGATTATACCACTTATCATAAAGCCAGTAAAACAAACAAATATTGAATAATGTTTATTTGGACAAATTGTTCACCTCATTCATTATTACTTTCACGTTCTTACTTTTCATAAGAATACAAATCTTGAACAGATACAATGTTCAAGTAATCGTTGAGGTTGTCTATGAAGTTGCCCATAAACGCGTCCATAGTGTCTTGGCCAGCCAAGTCGTGCTCTACGATTTTCCAATTGTCATTTGCCCATTTATGTGCAGCGTCAGCTGGAAATATTATAATGTGTTTAAAATTTTATGTATAACAACATAAATGCCGAACTTATGTCGCCATCTTGTTTTTTTTTTTACAATTCCACGCAAAGATTACACAATTTTTCAATAACAACGCCTCCCGGTCGAAGTCATTCAAATGTTGAAACGTCAAAAAAACATAATATAGACGGTTTCTCAAAAAACAATGTTTACCCATGAACTTCTATTTTGTTAAAAAAACTTCCCAAAAAAAAAATTGTTTGTTTGCTACAGGTACACACGGCGACACATCAAGCTATACATATCCAGTATAACCTGACCTCGCTTAGTATGAGAGATCGGCTTAATTTGGTTTTCGTCTATCGTCGTGCGTATGTAGGCATCCTAATCCTAAATCCCCACTGAAAACTAAAACAACGCCCCCAGACGATGTCATTCAACCGTCGAAGCGAGAGAAGACATTGATAAAAGGCTGCATGGCTCTTCTTTTTTTTCAATGTAATTTTCACAGTAGAAAAAGATTACAAGCTGCACCAAAAGAAAATTCCAGCTCTTTAGCTATGTAGACCCGTATCGTCAAAACTTTAAACTTCATCTACCCCCATTCTGTGTGATATGAGGAAGGTTAAAAGAAGAATCCTTACATTTCTCCTTATCACCGCCGAATAGATTCTTAAAGTCGTAGACGACATTTCCGTTAGCCAGTACTTTCAGTGTGTGACTTTTTAAATTGAGGTGACTCTTTCCTCCCTTGCCTTCCTTAACGACGTAATCACCATTGAAAAAGAAGTGGTAGTCATCTGAAAGAAGATAATGTACAATCAAGTCAATCACAATACATGGCATTCATTAACACTCATCTAAAAAAGCGAGGCAATCCTTGTTCATGGATCCCACAACGAAATGAATAAAAACATAATAGCAGAAGAGTAAAGCAACAGACAGTCAAACTTTCTGGCACCTACCCGTCATCATTCTCTTGCCCTTATCCCAATTCATTTGGGATCAGCGTAGCATGTCTTCTTCTTCTATACTTCTCTATTATTCGTCATCGCATCAGACACCTCCTTTCTTGCCATATCATCCTTTACACAGTCCATCCATCGTTTCTTTGGTCTTCCTTTACTCATATACCCATCCACATTCATACTCAAAACTTTCCTCACGACATTTTCCTTATTTCTCCGCATCATATGCCGAAACCACAACCGTTTACCACAAAACTTTTCAGTCATCGGCGCCGCTTCTGACTTCTTCTTATATTTCTTTCATTTCTATATTCTGGCACCTACCGGTAACGAATGTGAAAGTTCCACGAATGACAGCCTGACGTACTTTCTGAGGCATGGAGGGGTTACAATTTACCATTGTGATAGTACTTACAATATTCAATTTTGAAGTCGCCCTTTCCTTCAATGTGCTGTGGGCCCAGATCACCATTTAGTTCATATCCTGCTTCGAGGGTTAGACGAGGGCAACCAATATGGTAGTCGTATTTAAGATCCTTTGTAGAGATCCTAGAATTGAAAAGTAAAATCAATAAGTCTGTAAAAAACGACGTAAGTGGCCATTATGTCTACTGTGTTTTAGAAGTAGAAGAAGTTGGAAAATACTAATCCAATGAATAAAATACGGAACGACACTAGTTAATTAGATACAAAATGCTCTGGACCGTTTCTTTTTTTTTTTTTTTTTTTCTTCAGTTCTACCGGGTTTAGCATTGACGCCGTATATATTTAAAGAATACGATAATTAGTTAGTAATGTTTTCACAGTTTTAACACAGGCCTCTTTCAGTGACAGTGAGTGGACCGTAGTTCACTACGTGACACACGTCTTCGAATTTTTTGTTCTTGGACCCGCTTATTATCACGATGTTTTGAGAGCAGTGATGATGAAATGTTATACAAAGTACCTGGGTTCACAAACACGACCTACAAGCAATTTCAAAAATAATTATCCACACAAAACAACTTACTTGACCAGCTCCACTTTACATTTCTTCATTCCTGACAGTTTGGCCTCAGTGAATTTGTAATACAGCGAAGGCAGCTTAGCGTCAATCACTTTCTGGTATAAAGGCTCCGAAGACTGGACGCCTGGTATGCCGTCTATGAACTGCTCAAACGTCAGTCCAGCTGTCTTTGTTAGACATTTGCTGTCGCCGAAGTCACATACTACCTTTTCACCTGGAATTAAATTATTTTGTTAGTTAGCTTTTATGCATAGCTATAATGCTGACTATTAAGACTTGCTTAGAATCCACGATAATTTGTATAAGACAACAACGCAGATTCTATTGAAAAGACCTGTTATGACGATAACTGTGGCTTTGGATTTAATACTCTATTTTAAATATTTGGTGGCATGACATGACATGGGTAATATTCATTTCAATCACAATTTCATAATAAAAATTATCACACTTACTTAGAACACTGCTAACGTAGAATATAGAACCAATAATGAATAATGATCCTCTTGCAGACATTTTCGTAAAGCGCTTCTTCTTGGCGTGTCGCAAACAGGAACATTCGCAAAGCACTGATGATGTAATGCTAGTTCGTATCAACTTAAATCGAATTTATAGCTCGAAGCCGAAGCTATCAGGAAAAGGTAGGACTCTAAGTCAATGAACCGACGGTTTTTTTTCGTTCTGCCGGTGGACATTTTTATTAAATATAGAAAGAGGAAAACAACAAGAATATTAATTATACTATCTTAATACATTTGCAATGACTTTGGTGCTTGTGAAGGTGGCACACTCTCTGTCTGTTGGCCCTGTCCCTCGCATTACTTGTAAACCAGTATCCCAAAAGACAGGGTTCATCCGTGTGTTTAAACTTGATTGCAATAATAGTTTACTGTAAAAAGTTTATATGCCACTGCTGGATATGTTTCCGAATCGTTGGTCACTGATATTAAAAGTCACACATGTCATCATCTGTCTAGCTTTTTCCCAACTATGTTGGGGTTGGCTTCCAGTTTAACCGGATGCAGCTGAATACCTAGTGTTTTACATAGAACAGTCGCTCTATCGCTCTCGGCCAGATATCGGTCAGATAGGCAGTTACCTATCTGACCGCCACAACCCAGTTAGTACTGGCTAATACGATACTCTTAGTAAGACGGGTTGTCAGACTTTCTGGCCACTGACCTGTTTCACACTTCTTGTGATCCGTAAAAATATTCTACTTTTTCACATTTTTAAGGATGATCTAAACTCATCATAAAATCAATAAAACAAATCATAAAATTGCATAATGTTTATTCGGAAAGATTGTTTGCCCCATTCATTATTGCTTTCACGTTCTTACTTTTCTTTAGAAAACATCTGCTTGGCAGACTCAATGGCCATGTATTTGTTGACGTTGTCTATGTAGGTGTTCATGAACGGAGTCATAGCTGGTAGGGCAGTTCCGTTATGTACGCCTACATAGTTATCATTTACAAATTTGTGAGCAGCGTCAGCTGAAAATTAAAAATGCTATTTTATAGTATAAGCAGAAAGAGAAAGAGCAAAGAGACAGAGCTATACAGGTCGTCTAGCGCCATCTCTTTCCCATACTGGAATTACTCCTGCTTTAAGACGTCAAAGTAACCCCCCTGGTTCTACTACCATCTTCTAAAGCAGTGTTATTTTAATCTTAAGTAAGATGTAGCTATCCGTGTTTGGAGAGGTGGTGGTAGGCTCCCTGTTTATAAAATAGTACTATTTTATCATCAGAACTTCGAACTTCAGCTACTTAGTTATGTCACTATTTTACAGAAAGGTGACGGTCAGCTGTCCCATACAAAATGTCACTACTCGACCCAGATGTATGAAACATCAAATTGTATTTTTTTAATTGTAATTCCTATTTTTCAGTTCCATGATTTGTACCAGCTATACCCCTAAATATGTAAGAGTGTTGCTGGTATATGACTACACCTTTCTGATTCATGGTTCAGAGAGCCCCATTGAAATATATGAGTATATGTAATACGAAGAAGGTTGAGATTTGAAGCAGAACCCTTACATTTTTCCTTATCACCACCGAAGAGGTTCTTGAAGTCATAGACGACCTTTCCGTTAGCCTGAAGTTCCAGTGTGTGAGTCTTCAAATAGATGTGATTCTCTCCTTCCTTGTCTTGATTGACGACGTAATCACCATGGAAAAGGAAGTGGTAGTCATCTGAAACAAGTTTTTTTTTTAAATAATCGAAGAACCGAAAGGTCACAATATGACGGCTGCGGGACTGTTCGAAAGAGATACCGTGGCCCTGGAACATAACGGGCAAAGAAGGAACATGGATGGGTTTTAGTCAGTACAAGTCTGACACTCCCCTCCGCTCCGCCCAGAGTGGGGGGGGTCATTTGATGATTTCCCATCCGGAAAAAAAAAAAAAAAAAAAAAAAAGGTCACAATATGACAGAGCATTAACACTGGTACAAAAACGCGCAGCGCACCTTCCTAACATGGATGACCATCTTCAATAAAATCTTGAAGAAAGTTCAAATCGAAATAATAATAACAATCGATTCAAATGATGTCTCGATGACCCAGAACAGACACGTCAGGCGGATAAGGACAAGGAGAGAAATGGGAGAAAGAGAATAAAAAAATCTGAAGATTGACTTTTTAAAAGGGTAAGTCTCCTATCGAACTCCTCTTTATGTGTTTCCGTTTTATATATTTCCTGTAGCATTTAACAGAGGACGAGGTTTATTGCGTGCCGTTCTGAGAATGTTCGATTGGAAAATTTAATAGCACGATGCTACCAAGGGATCGAAAGCAAACTAAGGAAACCCACGCTTATAAGTGATGATGATGTTGTCGTCATCATTATCCGTCTAGTCTTTCCCTGTTCGGACCGGCTTCCAGTCTTACCAGATACCAGGATTTTACATGGAGCGACTGCTTATCTGAACACCACAAATCAGTTACCTACTGTGTAACACGATGTAGCCCTTGGTAAGACTGGTAGTCAGACTGTACGGTTTCGGATTACCCCTAACGATTTTCATTTGCAGAACCTGCTTTTTAAGGCATAGACTGAGTTACGATGTAATATTGTGAATTTACTTACAAAAATCAATTTTGCAGTCGCCTTTTCCTTCAACGTGCTGTGGGCCTATTTCACCGTTAATTTCATATTTTGCCGTGAAGATTAGATGAGAGCAACCAACGTGGTAGTTGTATGTAAGATCCTTTGAAGTGATCCTGGAATGAAATAGTAAAATAATGAGTCCTTGGCAGTCAAAATGATAAAAGATTTTCATTGAACGAAAAAAATGTTCTACGACGCAAGTTATTTAATCAACAAGTATTCTAAGCTGCTTCACCAAGGGTAAACTTTAAAGTTTTTTCAACAAGCCCCAAAAATTAAAATGAGGGGGTATACTCATATTTATAAAGAACAGTAAACAAAGACCGACAAAAAGAAACTAACTTGACAAGCTCCACTTTACACTGCTTCATTCCATGGAGTTCGGCGTCAGTGAATTTATAAAACAGCGTAGGCAGCGTAACGTCAATAACTTTCTCGTATAAAGGCTCCGAAGACGGGACGCCTGGTATGCCGTCTATGAACTTCTCGAACGACAGTCCAGCTGTCTCTGTGAGACATTTGCTATCTTCGAAGTCACATACTAATCTTTCACCTGAAACAGAATTATTTTGTTAGTTAGAATCTATTGTAGGTAGTAAGCACGAGCGTAGACCTACTATTTGATGATGAAAAATTACGAAGACCATGTAATAAGTTCAATTTGTAGAAGGAGAACTTCGTAGAGTCTTCTGAAAACAATCGATGCGAAAACTCTCAGCTACGCTTTTAAGCTGGCAAAACAATTGAATGTGAACTTATACCAAAAACTCACAACTGTAAACTATATTTATCGCTACCCGTAGTAACTGTTGCTTCATCTCTTATCTCACACGTATCATAATACAGGACTTGTGTACTATGATACCTTTGCGATGTGATTTAGAGACAGTTAAAATGGATAGTGAGAGCTATCGTTTATAATTACGAGTTTTTGGTACAAGTAGACATTTACTTGTTTTGTGTAGTTAAAGCGATTTGACTATACAAGGCATCTTGCGAAAACAATTTAAAGTAGTTCTTTAAACCATGCCACAATTCACCAGAATTTAAATTCACATGCGAAGGTAACAAGCGACACGTCGCAAATCGCCGAAGGCTGTGAACTGTGGCTTATCATCGCTAAATGATGCAATTAGGCTACTTGATCCAGGCTGACGTTTGACACAAGAGGTTACTTACCATTATCAATCAAAATGTTATTAAAATAAACACACACTTACTTATTACACTGCTAACGCACAATATACCAAGAATTAAAAATGATTTCGTTGCAAACATTTTCGATAAGCACTGATTATGTAATGCTAGTCTGTCTAAAGTTGAAACGAATTTATAGCTCTAAGCTACCTAAAAAAAGTTGTAACGATTTTGAACTTATTTTATTAGTGCAGCAAAAACTATAGATAAATTATTAAAATGCCGATGGAACATGGCCATCCGTTAAGAATGCATTCATTTATGCAAATGGATGCATTTTAAAGGTCAACGCGCAGGTACATACACGTACATAATGAAGTCGTGGGACATCTACCAACCCGCACTGGGCCAGCGTAGTGGATTATAGCCCATTCCCTCACTTAGAGAGGATGCATGTGTCCCAGCAGTGGAAACATTATACGCTGATTATGCCGTGTATTCTTTGTACGAAACTATAGTACAACACACCCTCACATCATCAATGTAGGCATCGCCTCGACTCGAGATCACGTCGTGAGCCGTAGCCACGCTTGAACTTCTTCATATTCACGCTTTGTAGTCTACCCGCTGCAAGAGAATTGTCCACCAGACATACGTGCTGAACCAACCTAGTTACGTACTTACGTTTGGTTGAAGCAACCAGCCGATGAGCGTGGGTGATCATGCTCTGGTGCAGCATTTAAGTGTGTTGACCTAGATTGCAATTTATTTGATAGTGTTTTGTTTATTTGCTGATCTTTAAAAACAAATCAAACGTGCTTATTCTCCAGATTGCCCGATTAGTTATTGATTACATAATAGATCCAGTAGTCATAGGGAAAAAAGCAGAATTTGTATTTAAATTAGAATGCAAAAACACCTGTGTAAAATTAAAACAAGTTTTAGCTTTTTGCCTCTATAAAACATTAAAAAACCGACGACAACAGTTTTTTGTTCAAATTTTGTTAATCTGCATAATAGCAACATTAAGTTAGTAACATCGTCTCGGTCGGAAGCCACAATATCCACACGTGGATACTGCTCACATGAATCAAGGATGGCCGCAAGGATAAATCTTAAACAATTTATAGATCTCGGCAATCAAACTTTATTCAAATTAAGAAGCCAATGTAAGTCCTAATAAAAAAAAGTGACGTTAAACTAGATTTTAAGTGCTAAGATACTTGTAGAAAGAAAGAAAGAAAGAAATCATTTATTTGCTGATAATGTACGTATACATATAAGTTGGAATATTTGCTAAGTGTCCCGATACATTTTACCTTACGGCATGCAACATATTAGGTTTGAATTTAAATATAGTACTGTAGATACAGCTATCGATATGATCATTATTGGCCATAGACAAATTTAATATGTAATTATAGATCGGACTAAAACAAATAATAATAATAATAATAGCGATAATAATCGAAATAATCAATGAATTAAATATAAATCTCTCGCAAATGATATAATGAAGAATATGTCATAATGTGTAATGTTAAAAAGCTTAATGTCAAAATAATCCAAAACATTAACTACAATCACAATTACTACCAGTTATAATCTGATAATGTCAAAATCTGTTTGTCAAATAACTATATAGCTACAACCATAAAAAACAATAAATAAATAATAATGTCATTATTATAATCTAAAACATTCGAAATTGCAAAGACAACGTACATTTATCAATACCATTTTCCTATATAGTTTTGTCATTTAAAAAGTCCTTAATTGTGTAATAGCATTTCTCCAGCAGTAGTTTTGTTAATTGTTTTTTAAACATTTTTATGGGAAGGTCTTTTAAATTTTCAGGTAATTTATTATATACAAGCGGTCTCATGGAAAGGATGCTATTTTTTAATAAGGCTGTTTTATGACCACCTGTGCACAAATGGTTTTTATACTGGGACCTCATTGGTGCTGTGCGTTGTCTTATGTCAATCATTGAAGTAAATAGGTGTTTATTTAATTTAACGAATAGGGCAACTTCTAGTGTATATAAACAAGGAAATGTCAGAATGTTTAGGGATATAAATACAGGTTGACAACTTTCAGTAAACTTAAGACCTGTCATTGATCGAATACATCGTTTTTGGTCGTAAGTCGGTGACTCAAAGACGGACGTGTAATGCAAATTAATGAATTTTAAACATAGGTATAGTTTTGTGTCAAATGACACAACATTATAAAAAATATTTGAAATGCACATTGTGAGCATCTCAAATATGTTTTTATAATTGAAAACAAATTCAATTAAAAAAACACACACACTTTTTTTTTTAAAGTTACATAAGAAAATTGGCGAAAATTGCCCCCCTCCCCCCCTCCCCTTAACTCCGAAAATATAGGGCCGAAATATAAAAAAAAAAATACAAAAAATAGTTCTTAGCCGCTACTACAGATTAAATCTGTAAGAAATTTATGAACGTACGAAATCCTCACCACGCGAGTCAAACTCCGGTTTTTTTTTTAACAAAAAACGTACAAACCCTACATTGCATTATAACAGCTTAACTTTACTAACACATTTTTACTGCCAGGTTTTACAAGTTAAAGGTTTTTAGATGCCCCGTGCTGAAGATTTTATCTGCACTTTTTCAAACCTTTTTTTTTAATTTGGAATTAAAATGCTCATAACTAAAGGTCAAGCTAAACTAAAAATACCATTAACATGCAAATACTAACACTACTCAATCCCGTGCAACGTTTTTGAGTAATGTTTTATTACACACAAATACGGTGGGGCCAATGGGAACAATTTTTAATTATTTTAATCAATTTCAGAAAATCAAAGCAGAAAATCGATCAGACACTTTTTGCAGGAATAAAAAAACACAATGAAGAACAGAAATAAAAAAAAGAAAAGAATAAAAATAGCAATAAAAAAATAATTTATGTCGCCACCATTTGATAATGAATATCCTTAATAGGGACTATTTTCAAAAACGAATTAATATTTTTGATGAATTTTTTAAAAAAATTGTACATGATGGGTTGTCGAACGCGCAACTCCAACTGTTTTGATTTTTCTTGAAATGCATCATTCGTACCTGAAAATGATTATAAATTGGGAATTAAAATTACGTCAGTGTATTCAGAAACTAATATTTGCCTCTATAAATGTCCACGACAGTAAACATAGATCAGTCAAAGAGTTTCACTACGTTTGGTAGTCAAATTGGCGAAATAGAGGTCATTATCTGGCCTGGGGATTTGAAGCAGTCTCTAGGATGCCAGTGAAACAGAAACTCATTTGCAATTTTAAAAAAAAACTTACTTTTCTGTCCTGCAAAACACATGCCCGTGACATTTCGTATAACTTCTTCAGGGCTAAGTTCAATAACAAAATTGGTGATCTGAATGTGAAGGTCTCCTGCTTCATCGATATATTTGTCAAAGTAGCCCTTTATCCAGATGTCGTAGTTATCTAAAATATAAAACAAATAACTTATTAGATAGTCATCACTTAAGCTAAAAGTAAGGGAATCGGTTGGCGCAATGGTGGTGTTTTGATTATTTGAATCACGCGTGGAATATTTGTATAGTCCGGAATTTTTTTTGGGCGTTGATGAAAAAAGCTGTCGGGATCTATTTCTTGTTTTTTTTCAGTCTTCTTAGACCTTTACAAGTCCTTGGTGTTCCGTTCATATTCAACTATGGATCGGAAACATGAACTTTAAAAAAAGCCGATCGTGATCGCATCGATTCCTTTGAGATGAGGTGCCGGAGGAGAATGCTCGAAATACCTTTGACTCCACCAAAGTCTATTCTCCGAGACCTAAAGATAAAAACCAGATTTTCTACAAATGTCTTCAAATAGCTTTTAATTTTTTCGGTCACATCGTAAGAAAATATGGACATAACCTTGAATAGCTAATGGTTAGTGGTACGAACGATGGCAAGCGTCCGAGGGGTCGCAGTCCACACAGATGGACGGACCAAATTCGCTCATTGCTGGATTCAAAATTCCACGACGTTTTTCACAATGCCAAGCATAGGCTGTTTAATTATAGTGAAACATCGTCAAGCAGAAGATGGTTTCTCGTCGGGGGAATTACCTTAATCACATAATTTATTTGAGGGTTGTCGTAGCATGTATTTTTCTCACTTATATCTGTTGGCGTCATCCAAGTGTTCACTTCCTTCCTAGTCATAATAATAATCAACTTCCACATAATCCTTCCATCTTTCTTTGACAATATTAAGCGTCAATTATACTCACTGAATGTAACTGCACTTGTACCCGTTCCCTCAAAAGGCGTTCCATCAAGCACTCCATTGGCTTCATAGAGTGCTCCATATGTGATACTAGGACACCAAATCTGGTATATGAAATATTTCTTTTCTGCGGTTACCCTGGAATTAACAAAATTGTATGATCATCATCGCCACCATGCAGTACCTGCTCCTATTCAATTTTTGCTTTTGTTCTTCTATTTTTTGTACGTTAAATTCTTTAAAAAAACTCTTCAGAAGGCTTTAGGTACGTATGTCTCACCAATATTCATAAATGGACAACTTACGTGATTATCAAACGACATCGCTCGTCCGCGCGGTCGAGCGGAGGTGGCAAAGCGGATAATGGGCGCCGCGTGGGGAGGCGGCGAGCGCTGCTCGTCCACGCGGTCGGACGGTGTACATGAAATTCGCTTCACCGCCTAACCGCGTAGATGAGCGGTGTCGTGTGATAACCGTCTATGTTTTTATGTTCTTAAAACAAGAATTCTAATCTACCAATGAGCGGAACGTTGTCTTGTTAGTTTTAACTTACACCGCATCCTTGACTGTACAATCCGATAATCCTGTCATATTTGCTTTCGAAAAAACAAATTTCACATTTCGCTCTTCTACGACTATTTCATCCAAAAGCAAAGGATCTGAAGCTTCCACTTCCCCAGGTCTTCCAGCCACAAGAGCTGGGAATATTACTTTCTTTGAAGTAGTTAGACATTGCTCATCATCATTGCTACATAGCACTTTTTTTAAATCTGCAAAAAAGTGTCACGTGGGTGGGTTAGTTTGACGGAAACTTGAGAACCAGTAATATGAAAACCCGTTTTGATTTACGTAATAAATTGACGCAAAGGTTTTGATCTAGAACTAGATAATTATGAAAACATGTTTGTGTGGTTTAATTGGTCTCATTTTTTTTTCGAATTCCAAACGTTTGAGGTATTAGACTAACTATTTCTTAATTCAATTTTTGTCTCACTTTTATAATACTTTGCGAAGGCAAAACAATAGTTGTCTTCTGATGAACATTTTTCAAAAATGGAAATAAACGGAAAACAAAAGAAATATCAGTGCTGTAGAGTTGTCAAATAACATACTATTAAGTTGAGCAAATAACAGGTAACAGGCTAATTCTACTTTCCTACTTACTTGCACTCAGTACAGTGAACGACGCACAGCATAAACTAAATACTATTAATATTTTATACAACATTGTAACAGAAAATTGTATCAACAACTACTTGTTTTCTAAATTCAAACAAGTTTAATATAGGCGCTTTTGTATCTATGAATACGTAATCCCTGTTTTATATTTTGAGTGTGAGAAAAATTCGCACACTAATCTTATTTAAAAAAAATAAAAACCATAATTTTGTCATTTTTCGGCCCATTCTTTTTGCAGAAATTAGTTTTTTTTTTACATAATCTATTCCCACGAAAACTGAATTATAAGTACATCTTTTATTTTTATACAAGTTACATAGTTATCTTAAATATATCTAATAACTAGCTTTCGGCCGAGTCTTCGCTCGCATTAATTTAGAATTTGATAATCAATTCGGGTTGTAGAGTACAACCCGAATTGATTGCTTTTTGATTGTAATAACATAATTCAATCATGATTTAAAAGACACGTGGCGCCATCTATTATCATAAGAACTTTATTATTGTGTTCCTCGGGAACAGTACATTTTTTCGGGATGAAAGATGCTCTATGTCCGTTTCTGTACATCTGACAACATAATTATGCTTTCGGGATTTTCGGTTCAGTGGTGTATTCGTGAAAAGGTAACAAAAAGACTTGCTTTCGCATTTATAATATTAGTATGGATTAACAATCACTTACACTTCATTTTACTGCAGTTTTAATAAAAGTCATTTAAGATAAGCCATGTATACTAAATGGAATAAAGATTTAATCAATAATTTACATTGCGAGGTGGTTAGTTTTTAGTCAAGACTGAGACGTAATTAAAAATTATGTAAAGAATCACGCATTATAAAGCGTAGGTATCGGAGAAATACCCGATATCAAATTCCCAAATCTCAAAAAACCAATTTCCAAATTAATATTATCAAGTAGTAGCCAATACATTATCTTCAGCAAACAATATAATTAGATACTTCCCAAAGCTCCTACTTTTAAAGTCAAAAGCAAACCTAATTTCCTTAGATTAAAACCGAAGAAGAACGTCCCTCCTTATCATCAATGAGCACGGACTTGAAAGATTGAATATAAAATAGAATTTAGCAAAGTTTCCATTCAGCGATAAATGTATACAAATTTTGGGCGTAACGGTCCATCCCTGTGGCCAGATAAAAGGAAAGTTTTCAAACAAATCGAGCCTGAGTTTTATCAGATTCAGGCAGGATCTGGTTCAGCTAAATACGTTATATAGGGTATCTTTTTGCTGGGACTTTTCTCTTTATGTAAAGGTTTTAATTAAATTAAGGCGAGGGATTAACCCTTGACGTTCACACGTTGCTTTCCGTGATTAAAGTTTTCATTAGAGGTGTTTTATGCTGATTATACATTTGTTTGTTTAAAATTTCGAAATATCTTTATTTAGAATTTTGTTTCTGCAAGGTTTATGTCTAGGATTTAATTATAGGTAACACACGATAATAGCTAACACACGATAAGTTTCTGAACAAACTTTTCTACTTTAGTTTTGTAACAAAACATAAAATCACCCTAAAGGTTTGGCAGAGGTGTACCTGATAGCATACCCACATTTCGTTAATTATGTTTAAGTACAATGTACAAAAAGAAATTTAAAAATAGTTCTCTGAGTCAACACAAGTAAGACTAAAAATTCCAAGCAACATCATAATAGTTTTCTATCCAATGAACGAGAAACTCACCTGAAGGAAATATTCTAACATAACCATCGTATACCAAGTCATAATCCGGCTGGATTGCTTAGCCATCGTAGCCAACGAGGCGTCAAATAATCCCGCCTTTACGCTGCACGAATCCGCGGTAACTTGCCTGCAAAGATGCCTGGGAACAGAAGAGGGAATGGATACGACTTGTGCTTATATTAGAATTTGTATAAGTTGTGGAATCAGTATGCTGACAGCATCATGGCATACTAATTATTATTTGGTACTTTTTCTGCATGTGCATATTTGTGCGGGCGGGAGCTGATTGATTTGGTCCATGGACACCAGTGTGATTAGTGACAATAAAGTGGCTTCTTGTCGACATAGCCAATTTTTTTTAAACCATGTGTCTCACAGCTTTGGCAGTAGTGGATCATCATCATCATCATCATTTCAGCCGAAAGACGTCCACTGCTGGACATAGGCCTCCCCCAAGTGTCGCCACATTGACAGTAGTGGATAGTTGAAAATAAATTATTACGGACTTGTTGTGTCTAAGAACCTACTCTACCTACTCTAATACCTACTCTTTTTTACCTGCTGTTCAAAATATATGTAGTCCTCCTTAGCTATTTCGGTAACGGCGACCCTTTAATGCTATTTCCTTGCGTGTGCCCTTACATGGCTGGCCAGACCGAATTTGCTTTTAAATACCCGGTCGCAACTAAAGCAGTAGAGTTGACCGGTGGAGTTATAGGTGTAGGTGTATTATTTTATATGAAGCCTGACCTGCAAAAATAAGAAGCTATCAAACTTGCAATCTTCACCACTTTTTTTTTTTTTTTTTCCTGATTGGAAATCATCAAATGACCCCCCCCCCCCCCCCCAAGTATAACGTTGATAACTCTCAGAAACATGACGCGGGAAGATTTTGTCTTATTCAAAACTTGTTTGTTTTAATATCAGCTGTTGATATAGGTTTTATAAGTGGCTGCTATTTGAAAATAAAATAAAAAAGGCGGTAAATAGAATAACGGTTGTGAAAATTCCTCTCTATGATTTTCCCTGTTACCATGTTAACGCGCTCCATTTGCGCTGTTAGCTTTATGATTATCTTCTATGAACGGTTTAATATGGTTTCGTCTGGCATTTAAAAGTCGAAAACAGTTTATTTTACTAGGGTACCTATGTTAAAATCATGGTCAAAAAATGAATGAATAAAAAATTATTTTGGTAGCATCATCTTGATGCTACCAAAATATTTTAATATTATCATCTCAAGATAAGTTTTTTTAATAAAAATAAACATTTTACACATACAAATATAGATAGACTGATATACATATATCATAGCATTCTTCAGTTATTTTAAGTCATAACAACGGACGTTATAATATTTTCATTGTTCTATTAAATAAGAGACTGGGAAAAATAAAAAAAAACTTTAAAAAAATTACTGGATAAATATGAATCATTAATGTATCATGCTGTTGTAGCATGAATATCTTAAAATTGCAAGAGAATTTTACATCAATTTTGGCAAAAAAAGCATAAACGCAATTAGAAGTGAAAGAACTCCATGATTGAAGACATTTTTATGAAGAAATTTCATTTACATTCTCTTTGCAGAATTAAAATATCATACAGCGCCATCTATGTTGGCCGCATAAAAGCTCTAACCGCGAAAGCCTACATTGTAGCAAAATGTTGCCGAACTGCCACTACCAAGCGAGGGAATCAATAATTTGGTGCAGAGAAAAAACATAGGCGCTTGTTGTATTGTATACGATAGTAAAACTTATAATATTTTGTTTGTCTGTCCAATTATGTTTGTTTGTTTTTCATAAACAATGCGAGTTTTTTTGTGTTTTAAGAAGTAACTAGTGTAATATTTACTACCCCTGGGTGAGTTTATAAGTTACTATGGAATATAGAAGAGGGCAGCAGCATCGGTCTTGGCGGATGTAAACCGCCATATTACAGGTAAACAATCACCAATCCACGTGTCAAGTAAATAATTGGTTACGATTATGTGCCATGATAATTAAATTGTTTGTTTCTCAGAAACTTGAAATGAGAACACGTTAACATGATTAGGTAAGTAGGAAATTTGTTTTAGATTTATTTTACCATTATTTATTTATTTACGTACACATAAAATACTTAACAGGGCATAACATTAAGATAGAAGAGCACAAAAGTACTGCTTATTTCATAAGAAACAATCAATACCAAATTAACAACAACAATTTATTTATTACGAGAGGTTTTCTTTGCGGTTGAGTCAAATCACGGATTTTTTTATTATTAGGCCACAAGCTTTGCACCTGATCAGCTAAATAATAAACTAGCATCTCCTTTTCAACCATTTTAAATTTTGTATTTTCAAAACTCCTTCGTTGGTGCTCGTTTCGTATCACAAGGAATTCTGGTGCAAAAAGTTCGAGCGTCAAGATCCAAAAGTTCAGACTTTGAGTTGTCTGTTAGCGAATGATTTTAAGGCTTTTATTAAGGGGATTTTAGTAAGATCTTGAGCAAACTAAAGCATAACTCTTCTTTTTTTTTTCCGGATGGGAAATGGATCTGGGACCTTTGCGCGAAAGACATATGCGCGAAGGACACTTCCGCGAACCCACTTGCGCGAAAAGACATATGCGCGCATGGACTTTTGGGCATTTAGACTTTTGCGCGAATGAACTTTTGCGCCCATAGACACTTACGCGCATAGACACATGCGCGCAGAGACACTTGCGCGAATGGACACTTGCGCGAATGAACTTTTGCGCAAAAGGACACTTCCGCGACTAGATTTACTCGCGACTGGCTACGGTTAATCTGTAGAGTAAACATAACATCATATTATTTCTTATTTTCAATGAGATAGAGCGAGAGAAGTGGCAACACTGCCCGAGAGACATGTCAAATTATTTTTTCGTATCTACCATGAATAGTGTTGCCAGATATAATTATTGTTTAATCGATTTACAATACCGATTTTGAACAAAATAATTTTACTCTCTGTTCAAACGTTTGGGTTTCATTAATGTCGATTTTTAAGGTCATTCAGTTGTTTTAATGTCTATTATGACAAATGTATATTGATGTATAGAACATTCTTGTTACTTTGTATAAAAAAGATTAATCAATCGATTCCGATTTAGAAGAACCTCAGTGTTATGTTTACTCTACAGCTAACCTAACCTAACCATTCGCGCATAAGTCCTTTCGCGCATGTGTCTTTGTGCGTAAATGTCCGTTCGCGCATAAGTCCATTCGCTCAAGTGTCTATGCGCGCAACTGTCTATGCGCCCAAAGGTCCATTCGCGCAAAAGTCTAATCGCCCAAAAGTCCATGCGCGCATATGTCTTTTCGCGCATGTGGATTCACGTAAGTGTCCTTCGCGCAAATGTCTTTCGCGCTAGTGTCCTGATACCTGGGAAATCATCATATGACCCCCCCCCCCCACTTTGGACGGAGCGGAAGGGAGTGTCAGACTTGTACTGACTAAAACCCATCCATGTTCCTTCTTTGCCCTTTGTGTTCCAGGGCCACGGTATCTCTTTCGAACAGTCCCGCAGCCCTGGCAGCCATCGGCCCTTGCGGACCCCTAAAGCATAACTCTGACAAAAAAAATTAAGCGTGTTTACAAAACATAATAAAGTAACGGCCAAGTGACTTGCCCAATATTCTCTGATCGGACAAACACCAAAGCCCTTTTAAATCTATTTTTATAAAATTTTCACCTGGTGTATGAAATCAAACTTACAATAATATTTCTTTAAGAACCTTACAATAAAGTTGGGAATCCCATTAAATGTGACGGCAAAAAGTTCGCTCGTTGCTATGATGTGTGGCCTGCGTCTACGCACATTGTTTGGTAATCCTTGTGGGCTTGCGCAAAAAATGTGGGAACTATAATGTTGCAATTTAGTGATGGGCCTTGTGTATCGATAAGCATTTATTGAAAGTATTTCTGCGTAGAGAAATTACTTTAACAGAAGGAGCAACTGCTCCATTTATGATATAATTTTTTGTGTCTGCAAGACGCTAGGACGAGGTTATCAGTAATTTATACACATACACTGTCACTTAAATCTTAAAGTTCAGTTCAGGGTCAGCTTCTTATGTTATGTAGAACCACTTGCACCAAAAATCACTAAATACGTTAATCTCTTAACGAAAAATAACATATTTCTCCGTCTGTTAATCGTTTGAAGTTGACGGAAACTTTTGATTTAATTTATCATTATTAGGTTGGCTTTTAAGTTTGTCTGGTTTCGTACTCGATTGCAAAAAAATGTGAATATTTATGTTTTATTTATTAGCTAAAATTAATAATAATCGCATGCAAACTTGAAATGTTTATTTACCAGAAGTAAAATTAAAACCTTTGTCATTTGGGCATCCCATAATTATTTTCCATACCAGCAAACATCGACAAAATATCGATACAAAATGGATGCCAATCCCTATCAACCCCAGCACATTCGTCTGACAGAATAATGACGTGCCTACCTCCGCCTTCCATTCACAAACCACGTGGACAATAGCACAGCAAATAGCCATTATTATCGTAGCAAGGGCCCACTCTATTAATACCATGGAACCCGGACGAGGCGATTATCGAAGGCTCATATCGATATTGTAATAGAGTGGGGCTGTTTTACGACAGTTTTCTTAGTAACTCTTGGGCAATGCAAGGGCATCTATAGAAGACGTGAGGCATATCATTATGTAGCAGATTAGAGTATTTAGCTTTACATCTTTTTGGTTAAGAAAACTTCTAAAGCGGTGTCTTTGAAGAACGTTAGGTGACGCATACTGTTGTAAAAGATTGTTGCAGTTGATGCAATCAGTCACCTTTTGGTATAATCCGCCCGTGCTGGACATTTTGTTATGTATCCACGAGGTCAGCCAGCATGAACGTAGTAGTACACACACACACACAGTTTCTAACTCTTTTTATTTCTTTTTTTCGGATGGCAAATCATCCCCCCCCCACCCCCCACCGCTCTGGGCGAAGCGGAAGGAAGTGTCAGCAGACTTCTACAGACTAAAACCCATCCATGTTCCTTCTTTGCCCTTTGTGTTCCAGGGCCGAAGTATCTCTTTCGAACAGTCCCGCAATCCTCAGACACAGTTTCTAACTTCAATTAAACATTTTTGGGGCGATCAGCTGGAAAGTAACACTGCAAAATGCTCCATACCGACGGTATGGCGACTTTCAGACGGTTTTATAAGACTAAAATACAGCCAAAAATAATAAACTGCCTTATGAAAAATACCCAGATTGTGGACTAAACGTGCATTTTTAGTACTTTTTTTACATTTATATAATTTGTTAGAAAATCTTTACCCAGTTTCATGCTATCAAACTAATACCATGAGCTTCAGACTGTTTGTACCACACAATTGCTTCTATTCGACCACCGTCTCGCTAAACGCTGCAAAAAATAACTTAACAATAAACGCCCATTATTTCCCCGTCAGAGGTTTCACAAAAACATTTTTTTTCATACAATTGTGCAATGATCACAACAGACTATAAATAAAACACGCCCACTTTACACGACATTGTTTGGACCCTGTATGTACGGATTTCAATTCCGTTTTATCAAAATTTGCACGCAGAGACAAAAGCTATCGCTCTGATATAGAATTCGATGATAAAAGAGTTTGTTTGCTGTCGAAAAAAGGTTGCTTCGATGGTATTTTTTTTGTCAGTGGCTCATAATTTGTTATTTGACCCTTTGTGGCGTGGCGTTTTAAGAGAACTAGAGCTGTATCATGTCGTAGACCACAAAGAAACTGCATTATCTTAATATGTTCGAATTTACCAATCCTCAACATAAGGTAAGCTTTAGATTTTAAACTATCATGTTGACTAACATTATCACACTTTTCACTTGTCTTTTTTTCTTTCACTTTTTTTTTCTATTTTTGTTTACACTGAGAATGGGATCTTTACCATGTTTACTGAGTTTATCCGTGATCATGGTGCTTGCAAAAGCGCCGAAATATCGGGAACTCAAAGAAATCAGTTTCTAGTGTTAATGATAAGCTTTAGATTTATAATAGATTGATGATTGCTACGTCTTATAGTTGGTTTTGTTACAAAATTAAACACGTGTCATTTCCCTAGATAATCCGCAGCGCAAAGACATCAGACAGCATCCCAAAATCGACCAGCCGATTGAGCAAAAGACAAACAATATTCACAATAACAGCTTAACAATTCGTGCGAAATTGTTTTCGGTAGATTAAAGGACGGTCTATAATGCCAACGACAATAGGCCCCGGGCAGAACTGTTTATATAAATACTCTGTCAACCGCACGATTCGCACAATAACAGTTCACCGTCTCCTTTTGGCCAAAAATTGTATTTTCGAACACAATAACAAACTAAACAACGCGTAGAAAGAAGACGTCATGTCTAAACGAATCATTCATTATTTACTCTGATAACATTTTTTTGTGGGAAACCGATGTTGCTAAAATAACATAATTTATGAATTCGCATTCTTGGAAATGTTGGAGAATATTTTTATCCCGCTCAAAATGTGATCGTTTGTAAATAATTCCGATATTTCCACTCTAAGACTTCCCTTGAGAACAAAAATAAAATAAAACACTCTTGAAAGTTAAGCGTATAAACACTTGAAATTCACGATCTCTGACGTTAGAATGGGATGCGAGCTTCTAAATCTCACAATGAACAATTAAGGCGAAGTCGAAAGTACTCTAATCCTTCACTGTATCAAAGGCATTTAGATAATCAAGGGCCTTAGTAGACAACAAAAAGAACTGGCATGTAATGACATCGTGACGTAACCTCAAGGAATTTTATAACGCTCGCTAGGTTTTGGGTCATTATCGTGATTTTGATCAGTGATGCGTCAAAAGGCAGCCACACACGACGCTGCGTCCTTGTTAGCAATTAATCTGAGCATCTACGTGGCCGTAATGTTATTGTGTTTATGCATCGTTCGGAGAATAAATGGAACGCACCCTGCTCATAGATGTGAGAATTTTGTATCACGCGTCCGAAAGATGTTTTTGATATGATTGATAAAAATGGTGGATCTAATGAAATCCGTTTGGTAAATAAATAAATCTCCATGATTTGCCTATGAGACCAATTTACCCAACATCGAATCAGCAATTCCAACAATGTCTTCAAGTAGCCGTTTCGTTTAAATAGACTTAAAAAAATAAACCTATTTGATATCCTTAGCATTCGCCCCAATGCCCATCACTCTTATCTTATTGCTCATTGCGATACTCCCAAGAGTACTTAGTTACAAAATGGTATGTAACTGTGACCACATAGTGATGTACTTAACCTCAGATGACACAGCGATAAGATCGCTATAAAAATGTAGCAAACAATTGACGACCGCCGCTTGTCTGCAAAAATATAATACCCAGTCAAAACACGTGCTCCCGACAAACACCACAGATCGTTGATAACTTGATAAGTTACTCAAAAAAACATTTTTCTACCTCAAATGTGTTTATCGGCTTTCAATCTGGAATCTGTAAGGCACACATTGTAAGTCCTTGCGGGCTCTTATCATCCGGATTAATCGTAGAATGAAAGCTTTGGGTCCCGACCGCCAGTCCAACTGAACCCTTGAAAACCGACAGATGTTTGCGTAATGAATTTATTCTTAGTTTGCGAAGATTCCTTTGACAAATTTCTACAAATCGGTTTGGTTACCTGCTTGGAATGAGGTTGTAAGACATGGGTGAAGAAAGGCATCGTTGAGGAGAATATTTTTCCGTAGATAGGAGAAAAGATTATCAAGAGTTGCACGTGTCCAAATCCAAGAGATTTAGACATTACAATTATCGTGTTTTAACTTAGGTTGCTAAAGCTCTGCGGGACTGTTCGAAAGAGATACCGTGGCCCTGTAACACAAAGGGCAAAGAAGGAACATGGATGGGTTTTAGTCAGTAAAAGTCTGACACTCCCTTCCGCTCCGCCCAGAGCGAGAATCATCAAATGACCCCCGTCATTTGATGATTCCCAAAAAGAAAAAAAAAATTGACGGAAGAAGGTATTCAGGCTTAGGTGGATTTCTTTTGGTTTTCATTATCTATTAGCTTTCGCCCGCGGTACTCTCGCGTTAATTTAGAATTTGACAATCAATTCGGGTTGTACTCTGCTTGTCATAATTCAATCATGATTTCGAAGACACTGGTGCCATCAATTTTGATGAGAACGGTATTATTGTTTGCCTCGGGAACAGTACTTTTTTTTCGGAATGAAATGTACCCTATGTCAGTTTCTGTACACCTGACAAAGTATATGCAAAATTTCAGGATGATCGGTTTAGAAGTTCATTCGTGAAAAGGTAACAAACAAACAAACTTACTATCGCATTTATAATATAGTTAGGATTAGGATTTTGTGAACCAAGTCAGTTATTAGCATAAGCATAAGCATAATCAGCCTATTAATGTTCCCACTGCTGGGACGCAGGCCTCCTCTCTATGACAGGGAAAGGGCTATAATCCACCACGCGGGCCCAGTGCGGGTTGGTAGATGTCACATGTCTTCTAATTTTTGGTTCTAAGACATGCCGGTTTCCTCACGATGTTTTCCTTCACCGTTTTGAGAGCAGTGGTGATGAAATAACTTACACAAAGTAATGCGCCTGCGCCTGGCTGGGTTCGAACCCACGACTTACTGCTCGTAAGTCGGGGTCTCCACCACTGGGCCACCGCTGCTCTCTCAGTCAGTTATTAAGAAATTATATTTCATTTCGGTTTGACCTCTAACCTAGAAACTGACTGTTAACAACAAGATCAAAAACCAAATATTTTTTCATACCATCTATAATATCCGTAAAAACTTCCACAGTTAAGTAATTTCAATATTAACTGATTTGTTACAGGTCACTGGTCGATCTTTGGCTGGACTTAACGGCTTGCTGATTGCTCTCATTAGGAGCGTGTATAAATCAATTAAACTGCACTGATGTAAAACTGTAGTGACAATTTTGCGAAGTTATGTTGCGAAACTTTATCGCGTATACTTAGTTCAATGGCTGGGATATTCGGTATAATAAGAGACTTTATTATGACGTTTGTTGTCGCTAAGGAGACGGCTAAGCAAATGATGTTCCTTTGAAGGTTTATTCCAGTGCGTACAGTAGACGCTCAAAAGTGCAAGTGCTAAAGATTACATTGCTATGAACTGTGCGAGCGCGATACAGCAGTGTGTGTGCGTGTGCGTGTATGAGTGATGTCTCAACATTCCACACATAACACACACTAATGAACTGTCGTCACACTACGCGAAATAGCATTATATTTCTGTTGCATTTAGAATACACATCATAGTGATGACCTGTTCTTACCATTGCATTGTTAAAATTCGCGTAGTATTAACATGGGTTGGTAGCTGTTTGGGCTGAGCATGGGTTCACGATCAATGAAGTCCAAGTCCGAATCCATGTTATTACAATGTGTGGCTGTTTTTTTTGCTTTGAAACCTTAATAATATTTGTATTTTAAGTAGAAAGTCGTTAGGTATTTATGTTTATTTATAATGTAGTCATGCTTATTATTTATTTTTTATAAGAAGTTAAATATTAGATAGTTATTGTATTATTATTTAACCTCATTAATTGATTTTTATTTTATGTTTTCGGTGTTGGAAGGTGGAAATAAAAAAATCATGCTGAATGATAACAAAAATGTTTATTCATTTTATTTATTTATTTAATTAACAAACTTTTATGAGAATTGTGACGTCACATTCCTATCTAGGCAAAAAAAAGTTCTCTTATCACCGTTCATAAGATTTTTTGTTGTATAGGTACCCACTTAGTCAATTCATAATAAGAATAACATAACACGGAAAGGATATTCTAATAACACAAATATAATTGTTGATACCCGCTTATTATAGGTATCAGTATTCACCAGAATTCATTGAATACTAATATATGAGTTAGACTTTATGAACGGATTTTTTTTTTATGTAACGTCACATTGAATGTATTGAGGTTATAGCTTAAGTGTTCATTTTCTTGACGAAAAGAATATTGAAACTAAACCCCAATTTAAGATCATTAAATTTAAAATTTATTTCTTAATTTTTTTTATTTTTATTTAAGGTTATGTTAATATTACTAAATATTTAGTTACCCGGTCTACTTATTAAATTAAGTATTACTATTTTTTCGCCATGATTTAAGTCTTCCTTTTGGCAAGACTTGAAAGTCTTCTCGTCAGAAAATACGGTCACCTCCCAGTTAAAATCTAAATAATCTCGAGCAAAACGTAGTCTTCCCTCCCGGTGATTTTGTGTCAAAAATGGTTTTTAGCTGGCTTCCGATGATGTAAACCTTCAGCATGGACTGCATGGCGAACAGTCTGTAATGTAGTATCCAATTGCTCTGCAAACATTATAGTTGGAATGAAACCATTTGTTTCATATTCGGAAGAATATGAAACAAAAACGTTTTATGGTGACGTTTTATGGTGGAAACCATAAAACGTCGCTGAGTCGGGTTAATAAGCGGCGGCCTTTCACTTCTTAGACGACTCTTCAGACTACCTTCTTCTTCAAACCTCTTTACCCAACGGCTAACGGAATTTCTAAAAAAAAAAAACAAAATATGATTACACACTTGCAACTAGCAATTTATTTAATAATAAGAAAATCACACACCACAACTATCATCATAATAATTATAATTTTTAAAAATAACTTACACATTTTAAGCCAGTTTCAGTTGAAATTTGAGAAATATTAAGCCCATTTTTACGCAAAGTGACAATATTTGCCCTGTCATCAATGCTAATATTAGCTTGCATCTTGAATAAAGACAATCAAACAGTACGCTAATCGTAATAATAACACAAACGCTCGTAACAAAGTTCACCAACTAACAACGTCATAACTAACTACTTTGTTCAATCCAGAAGTTTATTTTGTTTCATATTCACCCTCATCTTTTTTGTTAATAATAAGTTCCAACTAATATTTAGAAAAACATATCTCATCGGGCCTAACGTATCATTTATAATTAAAACACAAAAAGTGCAATGTCACTTGGGTTCGAACGCAGGCTACACTGTGCGAGACATTTTATCTATAGCGTTAACCGCTAAGCCAGGTAGACACATAATTGTTAGTTTGAAATTAAATATCACTAACTTAATACTCCGTCGCGACATGACAGGCTGTCACTAAGGCAAATGATCATTATATCGCACTCTTTCTGACTAGATAATTATGAAAGAGTGCGATATACGAGATCGTGTATGTGTGCAAAATGTTTGTTATGGAAAAAGGTCGTAAGTGCGACTTGTTTTGATGCGATCGTTTTTTGAAACTGCTACTGCACTTATGGTCTCTACTGTACATAACATCATAAAATCAGCCCTGTAATCCTCGAAGGGTTAGGCAGAGGTGTACTTAATACCCGGGAATCGAACCCAGGACCTCATGCTCAGCAGTCGCGTTTGCGACCACAAGATCAAAGAGGCAGTCACTTCCAGTACAGGTTTCAATGCATATTGATTGATAAAGTTTCTCTTGTCATGAACCTAAGAGTACCAAAGACTAGAAAAAAGGGATTAATCAACATAGAAGACAACGAAGCATAGTAATGTTGGTACTGCCCTCGATAGAGTCTGCTTCACTCACGATGTTTAACTACGGAAAAACCTCTAAATGGGCGCTTTAAACGGATACTATCAATTGACCAGCTCAGACCATTGCAATCAATTGTTGGAATCAGGCTCTTCCTTGTCTAAGCCATACTACCCGGTCCTCAGTCTATTTACGATCATCGGACGAACTTCAAACAGATCTAATGACAACAGCTTATAAAGACAACAATCAATACATGAATCACTTCTGGAACAGTATCGTCAAAAAAAAACACTTAACAGAAAATAAATTGACCAAATAAAGGAACACTTTCTGTTTTTTTTTCAGCTGAATAATAATAAACCTTATCATACTGTAATTAAATAAGTTATTCGGTTTTTATGTTTACTTTTGTTTACAGCTTACAATGTTGGTTATGTGCAGTTTGCGTGACGCAATGGATATAATCCTGGTAGACTGCTAATAATAGTATTAGGTTAAAATATTGTGTTGTGTATTTTTAACTTCCCTAATTGGATTTTCTTCCAATTGAAAGGGATACTAATGACAGAAAACGTACGGGCTTTCATCATATATACGACTGGCTATACGACTTATTCGTCAACTAGTGAGTGTGAAACTCAAGCGTGCGCGCGAGTTGATACCTTCCTATTTTACCTATTTTTATTGTCGTCAACTCGCTCGCTCATTATAAAGTACAGTTAAATAAAAACGGATTGAAACCAATAACTAACTATTCGGTCAAGTACCGACTACTATCTATTTAGATTTCGGGATACGTTAAAGCCTATGTTGTGTATGGTATGAAATGAGGCGAGGGGGACCCAATACCCAAGCAGCCAGCGTTCCAGCACCGCTGTCCAGCGTTGCCAGAATGTTACTTTTGTAAAATTTTACGTTGCTTTTGACCTTCTCATGTTACCTCCATGTTTTATTTTAAAGTCAAGTCGTATAAAATGTCTTATATATTTTAAGCATGTACCAATATTAAACATTTTATAAGAACTTTTTGTAGCTGACTGTACATCAGACGTATTTATCGTCAGATTTTTCAAGGTCGAGCGAGATGACGACAAAAAAAATAGGTAAAATCGGAAGGTCCCAACTCGCGCGCACTCGCGAGTTTCAAACGCGCCAGTTGTCGAATAAGTCGGCTATATTCCCTAGTACATACAATTTACATTAGAACAACAATATAAGCAGAAAGTCTACCAGCAACCATATTATTACTACGTTTAAGAAGACTATAATTTTGAAAGTGAAGTAAAATCAATACAAATAAATAAAATTGAAATGTCTGTTTGTAATTTCGAAGTAACTGCATTTTACTGAATCCACAAAAAAGTTTTTTTTTTAATTTTTGTCTGTATATCTGTCAGTTTGCTCCGGTTAATCTCCGAAACAGGATTTTGACGGGAGTTTTACTGGCAGATAGCTGATGTTATAAGAACTAACTCAGATAAAAGAAAACCCTTGAAACTGTTAACAAACTCCGATTCAAATAGGGAAGCAATATTTTTATTATAATTTGCCGCGGACAAAGCTAGTGGGTAACGCTAAGCTAGTTCGACGTAAAATAACGTTGAAAAGATTTCAGTATTTATTTGGTAGTCAGTACAACGAGGATATTAACCTCGTTGTACTGACTACTAATATTAATGAAATCTTGAACTATCTAATAATACTGATATCCTCCGAATCCGATGATCTGTGTTATTGGCCTATTGTATTGTAATATGACAAAATAAAAGTTACGCAAACTTATTCGTTTACACCACGATTTAAAAGTTTAGAAAAATCCTTCCATTTACAGCCATTGTTCAAACAGGTCTTAGTCTTCATGCTGTCTAAAGAAGCAAATCTAGCCACTAGTTTCCCTCAAAATACAAGTAACAGTTGGGGTAGACTCACCCTACTATTACTTTGAAGGTGCACGTATATAGACAGTATGCATGTTGCGGTCAACGGTCCAATAGCGTTATCTTTTAATTTATTTACGTTTCACGCGACAAAAACCATAAAAATTCGTTCTTTTCACTCCACGAGGCGCCACTAAACAAAGCATGCTTGAAAACAATAAAACAACGCATTATAAAATCACCCTTAACGACTCTAGTGAAAACTTAAAAATTATTATGGGAATAACTTTGTAAACTGGGTATTATTTCCTATTTACAGTTCAAATATAAAAGCTAAATTATTACTTGGTATTAAAAACAATCGTATTGAAAAATTAAAACGGAAACTTTCTAAAACGTATTTGTTTATGACTGAAATAACGTTTACGATATTATTTTTTAATGCGTCTCAAATAAAACTGTTGATGTTTTATGATTCCTTATACGGTATGGGTTGACCCAGATTTGAAAGCAACAGTGACCGCGTTTTAATTACTATAGCTACTACCGTGTTGCTGAAGGGTATAGTCATTATGGATTTTAATTATAAAGTAGATTAATAAAATGGAATTCGTTGAGTAGAGAGATGAGTGATTGTTGAGTATCTGTTCTTCTTCATCTTAGTCGTGTCTATGATTCTTATATTTCAGTACATGTTCTGGAGTGCCATGGAAGACACTCAATCGATTGCGCACCCAAGCCACTGCAAACACACAAGGTAGAGATTTGTCTGACACCCAGTGTAAATGCGTTGCTCCCGATCAGACTATCCCTATTTGCTGCAATGCACATTAGAGGAATTAAAATGTTACAGTCGCCATATATCATCGATATAAAACAAGAAGAAGATCGAAGAAAAAGAGGTTTAAAGAGCATCGATCAGAATTCCTCTACATCAGTAGCGTTTGCATTGACTTCGTACTTGTCACGTCACCCAAAGTACCACTGGAGTTACACAAAGAACAGGATAGGAGGTAAGCAATCGTTTGTGGTATATTTTAAAAGAATGATACCTATCACAGGCTTTGCGTTTGCAGCGCAGTACTAGCCTACAATCAAATTACGCTTGCCAAAGCTTCTCACATTTACAAACCTCATGGCATTTGCCAAATTACAGTTTAAAAAACATAAACGCACTGTCATACATCCAGTCAAACAATGAAGGCCTCATACTGAATATTGATCCCTAGTATTATGACGGTATAGTTGATATACGTTGTCAATTAATTAACTTACTGAATGGCACACAGCAATTGTACTCTCTAATGAACCGGCCAGTTGCAACTCGAATTAATTGTCATACGTGCCAGGAGTACCAACCAGACCAGTCTTGGTTGAAACATTCCAATGCGGCGTACATCCCCTTTGATATCCGCGTTGGTGGATATGCGGGAGGCAGGGGTAGTTGTTGCGTTATATTGGTCAATCGCTAATAATACTCGCTTATGGTAGCTGTTGTGCGTAGGCATTTTGTGTACATTTTGGTTAGTGTTTACGTGAAAAACCATAAAGAAGGATTCCGTTAAAGAGACAAGCCTTTTAAGTAAAAAGGAAAAACTACATAATTTTTAATTTGTATTTTCTTTTTTTTTCAAATCCGACGCGCAATGCAATCTTTCGTTTCATTTTGTCCTGAATCTCCAATTACCCTCTGATGTATAAAGTGCTCAATGGTAAGACACATGTTTCCACTCAGTGTAAGGAAATTTGCCAAGATTCCTTTAAATGCATGCAAATCATCATCAACCTAGCCTTGTCCAAACTATTTTGGTGTCGCACTCCAGTCTAACCAGATACAGCTGAATACCAGTACTTTACATGCTGCCAATCTTAACTCCACAACCCAGTAATTGGGTAATACGACACCCCTTGGTAAGACGGACTGTCAGATTTTAGTGTGTGTGTATGTGTGTGTTTGATGTCATTCGATTGTCACATATCCATCCAGCTTTGCATGCAATCCCACTAAAAAACAACAATAATAATAATTATTTTTTAATTCCATGTTCCAATTTTACAAACAATAAGTAATCTACCAACAGATAAGCGAACCGTTATAATACGAACAAACACAACCATAGTGATGTGCAATGACACGTTCGGTTTGATTAGTTTACGTAGCACAGGACTATCGACTGTTTGGTTTAATTTATTGGAATCAATATAATTGATAATTGAATGATGGCGTTGCATTTCCAATTGAATTGAACGAGTTCGAAGGGAATGGAAATGATAAGGGTGATTTGTAATGTCGTTTTATTTTTAAAGTGATGAAAGGGTTTTCGGGTAATTGTGTAGATTGTATGAATTACGGTAATTATTTGAGTTCGAGTTAATAGTGGTGTTTTAATAGTTTATTATTACGTTTTTGTTGGTACCTCCATTAAACGATCATGACATTATGGGTCATGATGATCATCAATTCACAAGAAGACAAGAACTATCTTGCACTATCTTGATTTAGAGTTGCGAAATTCTGAGGAATCTTTTCCATATTTGTTTTCGACGATTCCGAGCTGATGTTAACTTTGATGTAGCGGATGTGTCGGAGTTCTGACCGATGCTCTTTGAACTTCTTGAACTTCTTCTTCTTTTTTTGTATCGATTGTACTACTTATGCGGCTTCTGTAGCATTCTAATGCCACTAATGTGTATTCTAGCACATAGTCCATGGTCTGTTCGGGATGGATATTTAATCCCCCATAGCGTGCGCCTTCCATGGCACTGCAGATCACGTACTGAAATATAAGAATCATAAACACGACGAAGTTGACGAAGTTCAGAAAGGGAACTGGATTCTTTACAAACATTTGTATACATCGTTAAGCATATCAATGACTTATGTATCATCATCGTCATCATTTCAGCCGAAAGACGTCCACTGCTGGACATAGGCCTCCCCCAAGTGTCGCCACATTGACCGGTCCCGTGCGTCTCGCATCCAGCGGATCCCTGCAACCTTTACCAGGTCATCGGTCCACCTAGTGGGAGGCCTTCCAGTTCGCGGTCGCCACTCCAGAACTTTCCAGCCCCATCGGCCATCCGTTCTGCGAGCAATGTGCCCTGCCCACTGCCACTTAATTTTGGCTATTCTTTAAGCTACGTTGGTAACCTTGACTTATGTATGGTAATAGATAATTATATCGCTTCCAAATCTAACAGACCTTTAGCATTTTATCTAATCAATCCTGTCGAGTCTATTTCATACGACAGTACATTACAATTTCCCAGAAATTACTTGAAACGTGGGAGAATGAATAAGCATTGATTCAGATCTCACTTTCCTGTAATCTGTCTTAATACTGTGTGTCGAATCAGAGTTCAATAACCTCTTGGTATGGGAAGGTATATATGTGAGAAAGTTAACTTACGATTTCTTCTGTTATTGGAGAAGTTATGATTGGTTTCATCGTAATCAGATCTAAGTGTTTAACTCAATGGAGATTGGGGAAATCTTCCCCATTGGTTTTGATCCACGATATCAGAGGTAGGGATTAGACATTGATTCTTTTCGAGACTTTTGCATTTATTTTTTCACTTTCCCAAAAACTGTTTTTCTTTTAATTGGAGGTTTCTATTCATTTTCGAAAATGTCTCCTAGTAATGCATTTACTGGCATTTTTGTTTCTTGACACCGACTTATTCTTAAAGCTTAAGAAACTTTGAATCATGAGTTTTTAACAACATATTTTAAACCTATTATTTGTCACTAATATTGCTAATGAAGTAAAAGAGCCACAAGAGCTAAAGAGATAGAACAATTGCATGCTTCCTTACCTACTGCTTGCTATTTTTCTACACCATCTAACGGTATCTTTCAAGCTAATTTCGGGAAGTGTATTCAATTGAAAGAACCAGAATCAAACCGGTTACTTCGTTTTCGAGAAGCCTTAACCTCCAAGCCATCCCAACATGCAGCTCTATTTATTCCTTAAAATTCCTCTAAAGACAAAACCAAGAACACAAAAAAATAAGCCACGAAATTAATGTAATCTTATTAAGTGTTACCTGCAACCTTTCCCATCGCAGCGATGATCTGTCTATGTAAATCCCATTGTGAGGTTGTGAGCCAGTTTGAATGCGCGACCCGAATATTGTCACAATGAACTCCAGTGCCTGAGGGACAAAGAGCTCGGTATAATTAATGACTGAGACCACGAAATGTCGCTGTCTTGCGTTGGAGCAGATAGAGAGATGAATTGAGAGGTATGGTGCAGCATTCTTTGGGTTTAAATTGAGTCGTTGTGGTCAGTCGTGGTTTTTTGGCGATGGAGTTTGAAAGAAGGAAATTCTTAGCAGGTTATTCTGTCAGATTAATATAAACGTTTTATCATCAACATTATCACATCATCATCATCATCATTTTTTGATGACTTTCATGCCATCATACGCAAACGGTGTGCATCGCTGTTGCGGCGATTTAGGGGTAGCCCGTATTGTATTTTTGTTATACTGGCGGACAAGGTTGACGGACCTTTTATTAGATTCTAGGCTGGCAGACATGTGCGCGCACATGTTCATGTAGCCAATTAGTGAATTTTTAAGTTATTGTTATTTGTTATTTACTAACATAGGATAAGTTCATACTAACCCTATATCTCTATCCATTGGTCTCAATTAAATTTTTTGAATTGATTAAAATTGAATTATCATCCATAGCTTTAATTCAGCCACTGTTACCAATATAGGTCTCTATTTTTATGTGCTAATATCACGTTCCTGTGCCAGTCTCATCCAGGTACTTCCCCCCGATGCAGAATGTCAATACTGACAATGTTATTCGGTTTTCAAATTTTGTTTTTGTCTCCTGAATTCTGTTTCTCAAAGTGGAAGCCAGGTGTCATCGATCAACCTTACCAAAAACGCTTTGTTTTTATTTTCAACAAACAGTGGTCTGATTGAGAATGTGATTAATATATGAACACTAAAGAAACACAAAAATTACTATCGCATCACGTCACATTATAAGCAAATGACGACTCCACAGCTTCACTAGTCTGCGTCATCCCACACCGAGGCTCATATCGTTAGATTAAGATAAAACTAAAACAATAATCCTTTTCATTTCTACAGTCCTTTATTTCAACCACTCTGAATGGGATAGGCAATGTCTTCATATCTGTGGATGACGAAAAAAATCTGTGTGGGATGGACTTTACAACCATCTTTATACCCTTTGTTATACTTTGTATTGCCATTAAAGCATGTTAAAACCCATGTGAGATACAGCTTTAGTCGTTCACTCTCATTAGCCCAGTACCTAACAATAGTATTATTTTTACTGCGGTCAGCATAAACAAAGAAGCATTTACGATGATCCTCGTATGATTTTATGTTCTTTCTTGTTTATTATTTGATTTATAGTGTCGAGATTTTTTGGAGTTTTAAAAACAGTTGAAGGGTATAATTTTGTAGGATGAGCCCAGGTTTAAAAATAAAGTGAATAACTCATATCTTTAAGTAACGATACATTGTTTCCGAATACGTTATCCGATTTATTTAAATATTTTGCGTGAAGGATTATTTCGGTTGTTGCAGGCGATTGCGCTCCTTTGTGATGACGATACGCGAGACTGCATTTTTAATGTTACATAATTATTCATTTCCATTGCCCTATGCAATAAATATTTTTTACATTAACAGGAACATTTATAGTATTAACAATTAATCCAATAAAAATAGAATTAGGAAAAAATATAACTATACGTCTTTGCAAGCAGAACAAAAGTGAGAAAAAAACGGCAATTTCATACTTAAAGACCAAATGAAAACTACTAATGATATTAAACAACATTAGTCTTAGTATATGTGAAATCACGTGTCTACACACACTTGTCTAGTATTTTTATGTAAAGAATCTATGTACAAAATTTCAAAACTGTATCACGAAAAATCACAAATTATAAGCTTGTTCTATTACCTGGTTACCATTATTATCAAGAGCGAAATCTGGATGTGCTATTAGGTACCTACACCTCTGCCTAACCACTCGGGGATTACAGGCGTGACGTTATTAAGCCTTGAATTTATCGACGACCAAACAAATTCAAAATATCTTGTTTCTAATTGTATCTGCAACATCTGTCTCAAAATACTCGTAAATCCAAATCAAGTTACAAAAACCGCAAACATCGTCGCAATAAACCTCCTTTTAAGTATTCAGAACTGCATGGAAGCCTTTTGATTCGCTATTTACAGGAGACCGGAGCAGTGAAGTACCCGGTGCGGCTTCTTAATAAAGCAAAGGTGTTTAATTGGCTGACAAACTGTTCGCGAAGTAATTACGTCTTAGCTGGCAACGGTTTAAACAACGCGTCAATCTGGTTGCGTAGGGTTGGGATGAGTTGTCTGGGAATATCTTACTTAAAACTGGATATAGCATTTTAAATGAATGGAAAGATCACCTAAGGAGATCCTTTAGTAATTTGGAGGTATGAAGAACAGGGTGTAAAGTTTTTCATCCCTCATAGAAAAGGGAGGATCCTCCAACCTGACGGGTGTTGTGTTTGGTGGGCTACTGCCCGACAGTTGTTGTCGGGTTCTTTTATATACGCTTGTTAGCTTTTCATTCGTGTCGTTGTAGTAGTTTTTGTAGTACCACTACAGTAACTTCCAGAGCAACCAAGGTACTGCTTTGGTTTCGTTCCAGCTTAGATGACGTTCTTACCAATGTTTCTTGTATATCCCTTATATTTAAAAAATAATGGTTATGACCGTAGACTGACCATCTTCATCATGATTCTGGTAATTGTCTGCATCGCCATAACCTACGTAAAAACGTGTGGTTTGTTAACCAAAGTAAAATATTTATTTGAAGAGTTAAGTCTATGCATCACGAATGGCTGGTTCGAGGTGGCACATGAGAAGAGTACCTGGATGGATATGGGGGAAGCCTTTGCCCAACAGTGGGACATATAAGGCTACAAAAACGGCCATAACCAGAATATATTTAATATTTTCTGCTAATGCAGTGTTTTCAAAATGAAGAGCAAAGAATAATCAACTGTTTTACTATCATCCTATCATTTTCATCTTAAGTGTAGTGCAGTAAAACTTTATCGATAAGACCTATGCAATCCCTACTGTCAGGTGAAATTCGCGAACACTTCAAGTGTCAAAGAACGGGTTCGCGCGTGGTGCGGTTACCAGCTATTACACTGCGCGCCGTAAGCAATTGCTTTCCCTGCAACGATGAGCCTTTCTGCATCAGTTAGTTTTTGCATCGGAAACATTTTAATTCCATACTCATTTACTGAACAGGCAACAAAGTTTTGTGGAAATTTAGGATGCCCTAATTTCTTAGCATTTGGTGCAGAGACCACGGTTTTGATTAAGACATGCTGAATTGCGGTTGGAGTGTTGTGCCAGCTTATGCCTTGATATTGCAGGTGGAAATTATTCACCAATCAAGCAACACGATTCAGTGACGGCTTCAACGTTATTGGTACAAGAGGCCCGTCATTCTGTGGTCACCATTTCAACTGACAATGTGGAAACTGTATAAGTACATACGGTACATATAAAGGCTTCTATGACAACCCCGCACAGAAAGAATTTGCAGTACCTATGTTTGATCACAATCCATAAATGAAGTAAGAGAACACTATTCAGTCAGATGACATAATTTTGTCAACTGAGTCATTAATCTTGGAGTGCAAATTTGTATGTCCCCATCTACGCGCATCCCCCTCAAATAAAATTTTATGAATTTGTAGGTATCTTGTATCTATATATATAAAATGGTAAACTGTTTGACTGACTGACTGGGTGATTATCAACAAGCAGCCCAAACCGCTGGTCCTAGAGACATGAAACTTGGAGGGTGTCTTCTTTGTGAAGAGTAAGTATCCACTAAGAAAGGGTTTTTTGGAATTCCACTCCTAAAAGGGTAAAATAGGGGATGAAAATTTATATGAAAGTCTGTCAGTTTTGAAGTTAGGATCTTCAAATTTTGTGTTTAGGCTGACAATTGAAAATTAATTAATAACGTTTTTGATAATTCTGCCCCTGAAGGGTTAAAAAAGGGGATGAAGGTTAAGTAATCAGACATTTTTCGACATCCACGCAGGCGAAACCGCGGGCAAAAGCTAGTCATATACAAAGTAACTGCTCATTTCTGTTCATTCGAGAATACAGCTGACAAACCCCCAATTTTTGCTTCCATAACAAGAACATTGCCCGCGTCATTACCAACGTCTCGCCTTACCCTGCTGTTTTACGGGACACTTTTTTTTTTTTTTTTTTTTTTTGGATGGGAAATCATCAAATGACCCCCCCCACTCTGGGCGGAGCGGAAGGGAGTGTCAGACTTGTACTGACTAAAACCCATCCATGTTCCTTCTTTGCCCTTTGTGTTCCAGGGCCACGGTGTCTCTTTCGAACAGTCCCGCAGCTCTGGCAGGCATCGGCCCATGCGGACCCCTACTCGGTTGCTGACATCTCTTTGAGGCGCGCGTGGAACACGAACGCGCCGTCGACACGGCCTGTCGGTCGTCATAAGACGGCCGGACGGCGAGCTAGCCCATAACTCGCCGTCCACAGGCCCGCGCCTACGGTGGCCGGGAGCCACCACGTGACCCCCGACGCCCAGGGCGTCTCCCGCGGCGGCTGGGACGTGAGGTTCTTTCCCTCTCACGTCCCGCCACCTCCTTCACTAGCATGACTGCTTCACAGAAGGTGGTGACGGCTTCCCATTCCCTCTCGCTCCGGACCATGGCTTGAACCAGGGTCGGACGCGAGAGATCGCCGCCGCCAATCGCCGCTACAAGGACACGGCGGTGCTCCGCCCAAGCGGGGCAGACCTCTACGGTGTGCTCCACCGTGTCCTCCGGACGATCCTCGCAGTGGAAACACCCGGGCGTTTCCTCCCGCCCGATTCGGTGCAGGAACCTCCCGAAACAACCGTGTCCGGTGAGGATCTGCGTCAGGCGGTAGGTGAGGGCGCCGTGGCGCCTCTCTAACCACTCCTCAAAGAGGGGACTTATCGCCACAATGGTAGCGTGCCCTGCACGGGGTTGCATTAGTCGCTCTCTCCATGTCGCCATGAGATCACGCCGGAGGTCTGTCCGCTGAGCGGCAATTTGCCGCGGCAGCGGAGTCTCCCCCCGACGTAGTGCCTCCGCGCGCCATTCATGCAGGCGCGCGAGGACTATCGCCTCCAGATCCCATGGCGGCAATCCGGCAAGGAGGCTAGCCGCCTCGCCGGAGATCGTGCGGTACCCCCGGATTAGCCTTATGGCTATCACCTTTTGGGGCGCGTTCAGGTAGTGGGCGGCTTGCCGCCTCAAAGAACGCGCCCACACCGGGGCCCCGTAAAGGGCCATGGACCGCACGACCCCCGCGTATAGCCTCCGGCAGGAGGCGTTTGGACCCCTCAGGTTGGGCAAGAGCCGCTTGAAGGCAGCCCCTGTCCGTTCCAGTTTGGGAGCCAAACGTCGGAAGTGCTCCACGAATTTCCACCGGCTGTCGAGGACGAGTCCTAGGTACTTCAACGTCGACCCGACGCCGATGGAAACCCCTCCTGCCGTCAGTAGGGATCCCGACGGTGGCGCATTCCGAGGCCCATGAAAACACATGGCCTCGGACTTGTGCAATGCCACCTCGAGACCCAATTGCCGGATCCTATCCACGACTATCGCAACCCCGCGTGTCATGTTTTCGGCCGCCGCCTCGTGCGACCTCCCTTGTGCCAGTACCAGCGTGTCGTCAGCGTAGCAAACTACGCTGACGCCGGTAGGGAGGTCGGCGCGCAGCACCCAGTCGTAACCGATGTTCCACAGGGCCGGTCCTAGAACCGATCCCTGTGGAACACCGCACGACATCTCTCGCCGGTTCCATTCTCCGCTCTGACCGGGGTAGATGACGGCCCTATCCGTCAAGTAGTCCCCGACCACACGACGAAGGTAGGTTGGCACCCGGTGATACCGGAGTGCCTCCCTAATGCAGCTCCAGGGCATGGAGTTGAAGGCGTTGGCGATGTCAAGAGACACCGCCAAGACGACCCCGCCCCGGGACACCGCGTTCCCCGTCGTGAGGGCTCTCACGCGCATGATGGCGTCCACCGTGGAGCGCCCCTTGCGGAAACCAAACTGGTGTTCCGCAAGATCCGGCCCCATCCCCGCAAGGTGCCCGGCAAGGCGGTTGGCAATCACTCTTTCGAAGAGCTTGCCCACCTCGTCGAGCAACACGATGGGCCGGTATGCGGACGGAGAGTCCGCAGGGCGCCCTGGTTTCCGGATGAGGACCAGCTTCCCCGTCTTCCAACGAAGCGGAAACTGGCCTCTCTCCAAGCATGCGCTTAGGAGCCCTTCCAGTCGGGGCCCGAGAGCCTCAGAGGCCAGGACCCAGGCTTTGCCAGGCAAGCCATCGGGTCCCGGGGCGGTGTTTCTGGCTTTCAGCCTGCGTACCGCTACTCTCAGGTCTACCCTAGTCACCTCCGGAACGTCGTCATCGTCATCGGTGTGGTCCGCTTCCGGCACCGCACGCGGCGGCGGAGCCATAGGCGGGGGAGGATGCTCCCCTCGCGACGGGAACAGAGCGCTCACCACGTCCTCCACGAGCTCAGGCCGGAGACTCTGCGTTAGCGGGGGGGCCCGGGTGCGGAGTTTGTCCCGCACCATCTTGTAAGGGCGCCCCCACGGATCTCCGTTCAGAGACTCCAGCATCTCCTCGCGGGCCAAATTCTTGGCCCGCCGGACAGCCTCTTGGAGGGCGGTCTTCGCCGCTCTGTACCCCTCGTACAGCTCCGCCTCAATGGCTGCCGCATTTGGAGGGCGGATGCGGAGCCTGCGATGCCTGGCGTACAGGCGCCGCGCGGCAACGCACGCCTCGCGCAGAGACGTCAGCTCTCGCGACCACCAGTACACTTGACGCCGGGCGCTTCCTGGCCGAACTCGGGGCATTGCTACGTCGCAGATCTCGGACATGGCCTCCTGGAACCAACCCGCCTCGTTGTTGATGTCAGCAGGCCTGACTGGTGATGACACCCAGGCCTGCACGATCGAGGCTTCCAGGAGGAGCTCCCGGTCCAGCTGCTTCAGCGCCCATCGCGGACCACTCGGGGCCTGTAGGACCGGCACGCTTGAGGACTGGGTGGAGACCTCGAACCGGATGTACCGGTGGTCGGAATAGGTCTCCACCCCCTCCATGACGCGCCAGTCAACGACACGCGGCGACAGAGCGGGGCTGGCGAACGAGATGTCCACCACCGACTCGCCCCGCATCCGCACGCACGTGGGGACAGAACCCCGATTTAGGACGACCAGGCCTGTCTCCAGAGCCCAGTCCTCCACCATTCTACCCCGCACGTCCGTGTAACGAGAACCCCAAGCCAAGTTCTTGGCATTGAAGTCCCCGAGCACAAGCACGGGGAGGGAATGGCTTCCGATGACGACACTCAACTCCGTGAGGGAGTTGTGGAACTCGGCGAGAGTTCGGCTCGGGGAGAAGTAGACTCCCACTACAACGATCTCCCCGAACCGTGCTGCTACGCACCCCTGACCCTTCCTGACACTCTCAAGGGTCGGGGTACCGGCGGCGACCGACGCAATTAAGGTCACTGAGCCGCTAAGGTCCTCCACCCAGTCATCCCTGGGCGGGACAAAGTACGGCTCAGCGACCACGGCGATGTTAATCGACCACTGCGCCATGCTCTGGAGCAACAGATCCTGAGCGCAGGCGCAGTGGTTGATGTTCGCTTGGAGAAGGCGTAATGGGGCCGTTACTGGCACTCCATTTCAGCCCCCTCCCGGGCCCCCTGCGAGGGCCCCGCTGCGGAAGTTGCAGCAGTAGCGGCAGCGGCGGCGACAGTGGCGGCGGCTGCGGTGGTGGCGACGGTGGGGGTTTTGGCGGTGGTGGCGGAGGGCCTTCCCTTACCCCTGGCCTTGGCGGGAGTACCGCAGGACTTGCTCCCTGCCCGGTGATCGGCCGGCTTGCCAGCTGCCGCACATGCGGCGCAGCGCGGCGCGGCGGAGCAAGCCGCGGCCATGTGACCAGGCCGGCCGCAGCGGAAGCACAGGCCGCTGCGGTCCACCTCCGAGGTGCACCGGACCGACACGTGGTGCCCCACATGGCAGCGGAAGCACCTCAGAGGTCTGGGTTCCAGCAGCTTCACCTGCGCTGAAACCCAGCCCACCAAGAGCCTTCGGCCCTCCACAATGATTTTCGCCGCCATCACAGGGCAGCTTACCGTTACGGTTCGCATGCCCGACAGGTCCGGACGTAAGGTGCCTGCCTTGACCTGCTCGGCAGGGCACCCACCGGTCCTGGTGACGGCGGCCACCACCTCCTCCTCGGTCACCGAGTCGTCCAGACCCAGGATGCGCAGGTCTGCGCATTTGACGGGCCTGGACACTCGGGCCTCGTCCGCATTTAGGGACGCTCTAAGCTTTTCAGCCAGAGCGTCAGCGGACGAGCCACGGGTTTCGCCGGGGATCTCCAGCACTCGAGCCCCTGTTGCGGTGACTCTAAGCCGGAGGCCCCCGGCGATCCCGAGCTCCCCGAGATCCACCATCGTCTTCGCCTTAGCGAGCACGTCGCGATAGGTCACGCCCCTCTTTTCCGCCTCCGGCTGTAGTGTTATCACTACAGCTGCGGTCTTCGGGGCGCTGAGCCTAGCAGCGCCATTCCGCTTCTTTCCTTGGCGCTTCCGCTCCCGCTTCCTGGCCTTTTTGGCCGCCCTTCGCTCCCTCGCTCTCTCTCCGGCCACCTGCCACCCAGTCTCGGCCACGGATGGCTTAGGGGGCGGGGGGGGCGGCGGTGGCGGCTGTCTCGCGGCTAGCGCTGGCACATTCGCCGCCTTGCCCTTCTTGTGGACCGCCGCCTTGCCCTGCCTCAGGGCCGCTGCCCCCCCAACCGGGGCCGATTTAGCCGGAGCCAGCTTTCCGGGAGCCGACGTAACCCTGCCAGAGGGCCGGCTGGACGGCCCCGGTGCGGAAGCCGCTGCAGCCGCATATGTGGCCGCCCTCGGGCCCGAGGGCGCCTTGTTTGCCGCCAAGGGGGGGCGCAGAACAATGCCCTCCAGGACGGAGAACCGCGCCTGAAAGGCAGCCAGCTCCTGCCGAACCAGGTTCAGGACCTGGTTCTCCACCGGCACGGCCTGGCTTGGTCGCTGCTGGCCATTTTGGGGCGCCTCGCGAGAGCCGGACTCACGCAGACTGGTCAAGTCTGCTCGGAGCCTCCTGTTCTCTTCTTGGAGAAGCTCCGTGGCGGCCGTCAGTCGAGCGACCTCCGCCCGCAGTTTGACCATGCCGTCTGGCGGGGGCGCCGCATATCTGGCCTCCGCTGCTGCCATGATAGAGGCGACCGCTGAGGGTATAGCCCTTTGCCTGGTGGAGGGCTTTTGCTTGTTGGAGACAGCCCTCAGCGCCGCCTCCACCTCCTTCGCAAGCCCGGCCTTACGCTCCGCTTCGGAGCCGCCGTCCGCGCCCGCCTCGCCACCAGAGGAGCCCGAACGGGCCACCCCGTGACCAGCAGCCACCCCCGGGTGGCGCGCCTCCGCGGCAAGCCGTGCCGACCTCTCGGTGGCAGAGAGGCCTCTCCCCTTGCCGCGGATCCTGCCACGCTTGCTGGTGGGGATCTTGCGAGCCGAAGCCAGCTCCCCCTCTGATGACGACTCTCGGTCGCCTACCGGCCTGGACCGCTTGCGAAGAAACTCCCTGTTCCCCGCAGCAGCCCCGGGCCTCCCGCGCCGGGAGCTCTCTGAGCCTCCCGCGCTCACATCGCAGGATGCGGCGCCGGACTCCGACCCCGCATCCCTCTCCTCCCTTCCTTCGCCGTTATCGGCCGTTTTTTGATTTGGGTATTCATCCATTCTGTTCCCACGAGTATGGGGGAAATAAAAAGTCCATCTGGGCAGTGCCCCCTGTACCCAGATAAGCCATAGCCAGGCCCGGCAGTGGTTCGCACTAGCGACTGATTTTCCAAAGGAACCCGTCAGCCATACATCTCCTCGCGGTGCGCCGCCGCTTGAGATTCGGGGTAACTTTTTATAGAGGTTTTCTACCTCGTGGTCCGGGCGGTTAAGCCAAGACCCTCGGTCCCAATCGAAGCCGCGAGACGTGTTCCACGACACTTCGACGGTGGGATTACGATATCGACGGGGACAGTGAAGGACTGCATCCTTCACTGTCTGCTCGGAGGCAGGGTAAGTGCACACCGAGCCCGCCCTAGCTCCTCCGCTGTGCCCTCTGCTTTTCAGAGGGTCACACGGAGCAACACCCCCTAAGTCCAAGATGGACCCCTCCCATGTCAGAATATTAGCCATGGACAGTAACATTCCCCGAGGAATAAGAATCTCTTCCCATTCCTCGGGGAAGGATACTGCCCACGCCCAGGGTGCACCGGCCCAGCAGCTGCTATTCCCTCCAGACGTATCGAGAGGGACCGGCAGCCATCAAGCACACGAGGAGGAATTCTGACAACGCACCCCTTTTACGGGACACTTGACAACACAATATTGGTAGCATACGACCAACCATTACAACGCATTGAAGCGTGATATGAGTATTACGTCGTAGGACGGGTCATGTACAAGCATTAACAGCAAGAATTAACTGTTTCATTAAAGTTGCACGTTTAACTAACGTGGGTTAAGGCGGCGTGGCTTTATACTTATACATATAAGCGGGTGATGTTTCGTACGATAATTATAAAGTAGGATCAAATTTTGGTCGAGTTTCCTTCGTGTTTCTATGCTGATTTCGGAGCTCGGTAATTATAGGAAGTTGTTCAACTTTCTGCGTAATTGGTATTAGTTAGGCTTGATAATAAGTTGGGTAGTGGGCCACTAGCTTCACTTTTCTTTTTACCTTTGAACATGACACATTTCTTGGATGTTAAAGTATTGGGGGCGATACTCCTAAAACTATTTTTTAAATTATTTGTAATAGTGTGACTACAATATTTCAAATCGTTTGTCGAATTCTGAAATTAACTATCGTACATCCGTTAAAAAAAATATCAGCTCTACAGTCAAATACACCCTTCAAATAATGTACAGAATTTCGATTATGACATGATTGTATGCCATTTAATAAAATATTTGGCTATCGACTGTTGTTACACGCATTCGTAATTCGAACCCACAATCAATTTCGGTTGCGGTTCCAAAAAGGTGTGGTAATAAAAGACTGATTCGATATTCAACTGTCAAAATAAAACCGACCTCTTTATTAGTTTTTTTAATAACTTAAGACACCTGGTGGTTGCTGTCGAATACACCTGCATCACCGGATGGAGCGTTACCTTGTACCCCTTTTTCACGCTTTTTTGGTCCTACTACGGAAGAACTTTGGTGGTCTAGCCAAAAAAGGAAAAAAGTGGACACGGCAGCATCAATTAAGAAAGGGCTTAACAGGTTATGATCTCGCAAGGAGGTATTTTTTGTTTTATAACAGTGCTGGTCACTGTTCTACGTTTTTGTTTACATTTGAATCAAAGTGGGAATAGTTTCTTATGTGGTAGTTTGGTGACCTGGTCGAAATTTATCAGAAGTTGCAACAACGAGAAGCTTGCCGATCTAATATTTATCTTAACGAAAAACCTGCTAAATATTTTTATATCAAGGTCGGTAAAATTATCTGTAAACCTGACCTTGACCTTTCAAAAGGTCACGTCTTTTTAGGATACCTCAATCTAATCCCGCAACGTTGAGGATCGTTACCCGAATGGACTGTCTGGTCAAAAAGTCACAAGGTCAACCTTTCAAATCGAGTTCCAGCATAAACCTGCAAAAAAAAACTCAAGGTAGGTGTTTGAATACGGTCAATTTAGAAAGGTATAAGCTACATTATAAATAATTCGGATTTGTTTACACCTTTTTCTCGGATTAGGGACGAATTATTATTTAATATTAAAGAGATTTTCGTATAAAGCCGTGAAGTACGTGAAACCCTTACACGGTACGGGATTTGGTGAAAGGGCACACCGTTTACCAAAATACTGTATGCACGCTAGCATTTACTCATGGCTCTGCTTTACTTAATTTGGGGGCAACTTCAACAAAATATTTTTGGCACAACAATCACAGTGATCCGGTAAGTCCTTCTTTTGAGCTAGTTCAAGTTTTAATTGGAGTAGATAAAGTTTTTGAAACTGAATTCTTAAGGGAGCTTAAAATATAGCACAATTTCTATAGTTTTCCATCTGTTTAATATGTTATTACCTATCTGAAACAAAATTAAACCATCCAAACATCCAAAATATCTTCAACGCACTCTCGAAATGTCTTCTCAAATTTTATGTATCGTCCTAGCCCTAAGGTGTGGGATCCGCATCTGCTTACACAAATTACACCTGTACCTACCTACTAAATCCCTTAATTAATTATGAACGAACCTGCGACACATGATAACGGAAATGGTGGTTAGTTCCCCATAAGATTTTATTACAACCGTAAAAAGGATTTAATTATATTTTAAGGGTTTCGACCAGGGGTCCAAGATAGGTTAATATAAATTCACTTTTATGATGTTGTGTTAATAGTGCTGAACTGGGTTTGGTTCCGCAGGGTGCGTTTTATGGATAGATAGAGGGAGAGGAATTGCTTTGATAAAAATTTAAGGCGATTTGATTGAGGTGGGCAGTGCTTATCTACCCCTAAACGAGATAACCCGTGGCATCTACCTTGTTTTGCTTGGGTCAAGTTCGTCATAAGATCAAAAGAAATAAGGTACATCTTGGACATTAATGAAAGTTAAAGAGCTTGACAGAGTAAGAAAATGAAAATAAAATCAAGCTTATGGACAGGTCATGAGATGCAAATAACCAAGGATTGTTAGAAATAGTTACAAAAGTTCCATTGCATATGGATTTCATCGGGTCCACAAGACATGATAAATGGGTCATTCAGTAGATACAAATGCCCCAAAACCGAACATTATTGAATCTAGGGCGAACATTTTCTGCTTTTTCACTTTTGGACCATAAATTCGAAGCTTTGCAATTTTCGAGAATATTTTTTACGAATCTTCTTCTTTATTGGCTAAAGTTATATGGACTGCACTGTAATTTTTACTTTACGGTGATTTAGAGGACGCAGTTTACAGGCTTAGGATTACCGAAAACAATTTCAATGAATTTTATTTATTGAAGGATTACACGTTATTGTTGAAGTTACTTTGTGTGACTTTGGAAAGGTTAAAAGGTCTGTGAGACAATTGGCAGTATATTCATAAATAAAGTATTTTAAGTATAAATCTTTTTAATTTGATCTTCCATCTCACACTAGTCGACTACCAAAGACGCTCTTATAACCGATCCCTTAGAAACTTCCTCTCATAGAGCGGAGCCCTGTATCCCAGCAGTCGAAGCATTATAGGTTAATTATGCAAAGAAATACGCAATCAAATGATTGGAATATGAGGTGAGGTTTGAGGCTTAAAACGGTGACTATGTTAAGGAATAATAAGTTATGATAGAGAAGATATAAGCTAGAATACTAATTGACACTTTTTGAAAAACCATTTACCATTACATACCATACCATACCATTTGTTTATTTATTATTTATTTATTTAATTACAATGGCTGTGTTTACAGTAACTAAAATGATAAAAATAAAAGATACAATTATAACGCATATTGAAGTACCTATACAAAATAACAAAGGAACAAACCAGACCATTGCATTAACCATTACCACTTCAAATGAAGTGCGATTCCCATATATCGCGAAAAATAGTCATGCTGCATCATAAACTATTATGTGTATCCCTTAGGAACGGTTTCCATAAACACCAATAAGATCAGCGATTGGATGTGTGGTGCTAACAAGCTAACATGGTCGAGATTAGTGGACTGTGTCACATGAGCTGTCGTTCGTTTTATCTAAAAGTTGAGCGAAAATAGAATGGATAGAAAAGGCAGCATTATTAAGCGGCCTCTTGTCTTTTAAAGGTTTTTTCATACACAATTGCATACAGTTCTCGTTCACATATTAGGCAAATTTCGGTTCTATGAGACACAGGTTATAGAATAGAATAGAAAATTTTTATTTCAGACCGGAGTCCATAGGGTTAGTAACAATTTTACTTAACTTCTATTATTAGTATGTTGTACTGATTTTGCGGTTACGCAGCTGAGGGAAAGTTTCATCTAAAACAAAATAATCATTAACTACCTTGGTTTCTTTGCTTAATTTCGGCATTGGTTTAATCTCTTCTTATCAAACTGTATGTGAACATTAAACCATGATTGTTTTATCAGTGATATTTATACAAAATTTTACTAAACAAAACTAACAGAATTGAATACAATTTCCATGAAGTGGCATATATTTCACCTCGTTTGTGCCTTTATAGGTCGGTTATAATGAGCTCCGACGTTGGACGGTGGCAAAGTGACATATATCACGGTAATGTGACTTACAGTTATGATCTCAACGGCTCGTAAAGGTATGTTTGTTACTTGTTTTGCGCTGTTTATATATTTTATGCTAGCTTAAAGTCTCGTAAAGCTGCTGGATGGTATAATCGGAATTTAGTTTCGTTGTTTTTTATCGATGACTGTCTCTGTTTTGTTTGAGTTGAGCGATATTTTAGTTGTGATTATGAGTCAGCTGCACATTGAATATTCAGTGAATATCAACTCTGATTTAGATAAAGTGTATCGTGAAATTTATGTATTTCAATAAAATAATCTAGTCTTTCTTACGTTCATTTAATTGTAAATATAAAAAAAAGTAAAAGAATTTCAACTATCTCAATATGCTGCCATTTTTTTAGTCTGAAAATTATTTCTTTTATATAGAAGACATTTTGGCTACACTAACAAAATATCAAACCCATAAATCGAATTTAAACTTTACCCCAACTACTGAAGTAACAAAATCCTTTACAAACAAACTGGACCCCGTTGAAGCAAATACCGGCCAAATAAACGCTGTCCTAAACAAACACCAAATTAAATTCTCAGCAATCGATGAACGATATAAATGACAAAGCGAATTAATACGCGATGAAGTTTATGGAACGTTGGTACATTTCCTGTAGGTAGCAGATGTAGAAGATGTCAACAATAAGAGCAAACTTCCGAAAGAGTTGGGAAGTAATATTGTGCTCCCGCGAGTACTGAGTCAATAATAAACAAAGGGGGCGTCTGATACACTTGTAAACTAATAACCCCACCCCTAGACGTTCGTGACTGTATATTAATAAACAATAGGTCGTGACAAATATGCTACTGCTGGTAACAATCTGATATTGTGACGAAGGGTGATTTAATTGAATTTTTTGTGCTCATAATGGATTATGGAATTCAGTCACAACACAATAGATAGTCGTAGAATAAAATATATCTATAGAGAAAATAAAATTTAGTTGTTCTAGGAAAATAAATACTAAATATTTGCCTGATCCCAGTCAAGCAATAGAAAATGCGCAAGCTAATGTAGACGATAAGGTAAAAGAACTTGTAGAAACAGATATAAACTTGCACTTGCTGCTTAGCACTTTTAGTGGTTACAACAAAATTGTTGCTATTTCGCAGGTGTATTGAGGCTTGACGATTCTAGTCATGAATTTTTTCACCTATTAGCTACTAGATATAGCAACTAAAGTAATAAGCACAGAATCAAAAAAGTAAAGCAGTCTAGCAATACGCTAAAAATACGTCAAGACGTAAAAAAAAACTGTCGTTCAGACTGTCTACGAACGTTATTAAACAATTCATTTCTTTACCACCGGCTCCCATACTTTGTTTTGTTTTATCCTCATGGAAGGAAAGAGTCACTCTAGTCGTTTAAATTAAATTTTGATGATTGAAATTCTATTTGATTCTTTATTTGATTCCTTATTTGTTGAGGCTTTATTAAAATCTCAAAATCATGTAAAAACCTTTTTCAATGTATTTTTTCTGCAACTTTTTTGGTGTCTTTGGACCATATTTTTTAGTTTTCCCATGAAGAGGGTTATGAGACGAATTTTGTCAAATTTCTCGACCGGCGCGTGTATATGACTAGGGGGCCTAAAATTGCCACTTTAGCAGAATAATAATGGTCACAAAGTAAAAAACAATTCATAATATTAACTGCGTGTATGACCATTTTAAGAATTTTAATGAGATTCATAATATTATCCTATTATGAATGATTCTGCTAAAGCGTCCACTTTAGTCCCCCAGATCAGATTTGTATGAACATGGACAAATTAGAAGTTGGTATGTAAGGATCGGTGGCCTTCTGTCGTTTCTGCCTAGGGCCATGGGTGAAGGGCGTGAGTATTTATTCGAGAAAACATGTATCATCATCATCTGCCTAGCCTTTTCCCAACTATGTTGGGGTCGGCTTCCAGTCTAACCGGATGCAGCTGAATACCAGTATTTTACATGGAGCGACTGCCTATCTGACCTCCACAACCCAGTTAGTACTGGGTAATACGATACCCCTTGGTAAGACTGGTTGTCAGACTTTTTGGACCACTGACTACCTAACGACTGTCAAAGATCTACAAATGACACCCGGGACCAACGGCTTAACGTGCTTTCCGTGGCACGGAGGAAACTCGGTATGTAATGGGTGGTCACCCATCTACAGACCAACCTAGGCAAGCACGGCTTAACCTATAGATCGATCCGAGCCGCTGTTATTATTTAGCCACGAGCTCCTCGAGAAAACATGTATAACAAACATAAATCCAAGCTAGTGCACAGTTAAAATAAACATATTTATAATAAGGATTGATAAGGATGTATGTATTGTCTAATCTCCACATTTCACCTACTGTAAAGTTATTGTCAAGTACTTACTTATTACCAAACTTCGCTCACGTATCGTCCTTCTCGCGAGTCTTCAATTAATGATGGAATTAGAAACATTCGAGTCCCTAAACCTATAAATTGTACGAAATTCTTGGCAATAACACTGTACTGAGTTTAACTTTGAAGTGAACTAATAGGCTCTTATTAGTTTCTCCTAGTTATTGTGAATATCTAACAACAGTTGTTGTTTCTTGTATTCGTTAGTATTGTATTAGGGTTTAGTATTACTTAATACTAACTATACACCGTGACATTTTAGTCGTCTTACAAAGGTGGTCCACTCAATGTACCCGACATAAAATGGCGCTAGGCGCGATTTGTTTTTTTTTTTACCTACCATAATAGGTAAAAGAAAAATAAATAATATATTAGAATAAAATTATGAAACATCCTGTTAATGATTTTTAAGTGTCAAACGGGAGAACATACCTACCCAGCGCTCGAGTCCAGTATATCATCGCTCGTAACAGGGTGTTTTAACTACGTCATGCGTCATAATACTGAATAATAATTTTATTTTTAAATTATTAAAAGTCTCATAAATACCAATTTTTTTTTATGAATGTTTTGTAGTCATTGGATAGGTACATGAATTGGGCGACCGTTGTAAGACGACTAAAAAGTCACGGTGTATACATTATTAATTAAATATTATGAAATAACCTAAAATAAATAAACTAACAACAAACTATAAAAAGGCATCAAAAAACTCATACTCAACGCTATCAGCTGGTAATGTGCCCAAGAGGCTGGCGGTATTGCCACGTTGTATGGCAACACTTAGCCTCTGGCCAAAGTAAAAGCCAGCCCTAGAAATAATAATTAAAATAAAGACTCAACACGCTTTACGCCCAACAGATAGTAAAAATAAACAAAATCATTATTTCTTTTTTATTTATTTATTTCCTTTGATACCGTTCTGAATTTAATATAGCGTTAAAGAAGAAAAACAAATAAAAGAAATATTTTGTAGCAATTTAAGATTTTTCAATCCAACTCTGTCACTGACAAAACTTGCGTTAGAATTTTGTGTTATTTGATTTCCCAAATATCGGAAGTTTTGAAAAACCTAACTTTTTTAAACAACTATTGCTCATCTTTTAAAGGAAGAAGTATTTCTTTCCAAAATTTCTTGCGTTAAAAAACAAACAATGGCGGCGACGCGATAGGTGCGGCTGAATGAGCTAATTATTTACAATCCGACACGCAACCAGCACTTTGTTCCAAAAAACTGTTACGTGAAATCTCATTTCCTAAGTTTGCTTTGTCCCGAATCTAAAAAAAAAACAAAAGGGTTCCCCTGTGTGTTCTTTAGACTGATTGATAAACTATGCTTACTCAGTCGTTACATGCTTTTTTATTTAAACTCAAAGTGTCAACGGCCTGCACCGTGCGATTGAATATTCGAAATAATTATTTTTAAATCGATACGGTCGCACAAAGCTAACAGTCGAAGCATTCGATAATGATATAAAAGAAATAATTTTAAAAAGCGCGCGTAGTGTTGTACCAGGGTCGATGCGTTCTGTCGCGTGATCGGCTCGCGTGTCTCATGCCAGCCTCAAATTAAAACCCAACCGATAAGACACCATGCACCTCACGACTGTCGTACGACGCGTCTCTTTTAATTACGCACCCCACACAAAACTTATCTACCCCTTTTAGAATTTACATTTTAAACGCTATTACTTGGACAATTTGTTTCGAAAACATTTTCTAAAAATGTTTGGACTCTCGAATTAGGGATGTTAATAGTGTATTCAAATTATATGTTTAGTAAAATGTGGAGCAGTCAAGAGTGTCGGGAACTCGGGAGTGACTTGTATTTTGATCATTCGTTTGTGGCTCGGTGGATGGTCTCGGCAGATTCTGTTCATTAAAATGCTGGTGAATATTTTCTGAGCAAACAACATCCGACAGAATAAAATTAATGGTATCGATTAGCAGGCGTCGTTGCTGAGATCGCGTGCGAGTGATGCGAACGGCGACACCTTCTGGGAGCTGTCTGTGTCAATTTTAATTGGGCCAGTTGTTTTGCTCTTGTTGCGATGCGAAACGTGATTGCCCCGCCTTATTTATGTGGGGTCACGGAATTTAATAAAATAGTTTTTGTTCACGTTGTGAATTTTTGTGGGAAAGTATTTAATCAATATTATTACGATAACCCATAGAGGTATTATTTGTTTGTTGTCCAGTCATGGGTGCAAATATTCGATCGGCTATGGATCTAATAACGAGAATTTTTGGTAAATGATATTTCATTATATTTTCGAACATTTTTTTTTTATCTTTTCATTTGTATTTATAAAAGTTCAGGTCTATTGATGTAAAAAAATGCTTAATTAGTACTTTAGTTTTGTGATGAAGCATCGAACTCAGCAAGTTACCTTCGCCTTCAGAATAAATATAACCTACTAATTCTTCAAACAAATACTAAATTACTAATTAATGGACATTAACGTTGTCTGTCTTAATTGAGGTTTAACAAACTGAATTATTGATGAAACAGTACCCTAATAAGTCTGCCTAGCGATAGGTACCGAATATTATAGTGAGTCTGGAATTCTAATAAAGTTTACCTTCTTCATTTAAATTTTTATATGACCTGAGCAGCCTGACCTTTACAAAACGCGTCTGAAGGACGTACAAAAGTAAAAAAAGAAAAAAAAGTTTTTATTATCAATAATCATTTTACTTTCATAGAATTATTCAAACGTGTTGACGTCCAATTGAACTTTTGTAAGTTTTACAATTCAAAGAATTGAATCATGTTATTAGTGCTCCATAGTGGATATTTGTGTTCGGCATAAATTAGCAAGTCAAAAAGTGTGATTATTTATGCTGGGCTATAATTATCAGGGCGTGCATAAAAAGCAGGGATTATACCCGAAGGTCGAATAAAACTTTCGCTTTTCTACCTTTCGTTTCAAATGCTCAATTTGCGCGTCGAATGATTTAACATAAAGTTCTTTCAATGCCGTATTATTCGTTTTTGTCAATGGCCGTCACAAAAAGCAATTCAATATTTACTTAACTGTTATATTGACAATAATTAAAGTATATTAAAGCATAGCAAACTGGTTAGATGATCAATGTAAGGCAGCTATTATTCCGTCACCTCCTTCTGCGAAGCAGTCATGCTAGTGAAGGAGGTGGCGGGACGTGAGAGGGAAAGAACCTCACGTCCCAGTCGCCGCGGGAGACGCCCTGGGCATCGGGGGTCACGTGGTGGCCAGCTCGCCGTCCGGCCGTCTTATGACGACAGGCCGTGTCGACGGCGCGTTCGTGTTCCACGTGCGCCTTAAAAAGATGTCAGCAAATAAGTAGGGGTCCGCAAGGGCCGATGCCTGCCAGGGCTACGGGACTGTTCGAAAGATATACCGTGGCCCTGGAACACAAAGGGCAAAGAAGAAACATGGATGGGTTTTAGTCAGTACAAGTCTGACACTCCCTTCCGCTCCGCCCAGAGAAGGGGGGTCATTTGATGATTTCCCATCCGAAAAAAAAAAAAAAAAACAAAGGCAACTATTATCATTCGCCATTGAACTACATTTCACTTTGCAAATAATTGCAAAATCCTACAAAATAAAAGCCACTTTCAAAAAACAAACTACCAGGCACCCATTACGACGTAGGAGATGTTACTCTTAATATCCCTTATTCCACGCGACACACACAGGTAATACAAAAACATTACATTTTAAATAAAGCGGCACGATGATCTAATTTCATGGCGCATGGTCCATTCAACGCTCGATTACGGAGAGGCAAATTGGACCATCTATTGCCGCGGCTCAGGACTGAAGTCTCCTATTGTCTAAATGAGTATGTTATCCTAGTACTCGCAATGTTCGTTGGAGCTTAGTTTTATTGGGTTTGTTTTGATTATGTATTATTATTGCATTATGGCAGTTGTTTAATGTAGGTGAATTAATTTTAAATGGTAATTACTTGGCAGGAAATAAGGTTAAATAAACTGTATCTCTTTTAGTTTTGCCTGAGCCTTTTGCAAGGAGTGGCATTTAAACAAATGCAAATTTTGCTGTCTTTTGAAATGTCGGGGAAAAGATAGAAGCTTTTCCAAAAGTCGTAAACATGTACTTGTTTATTAACGTTCAATAGAACGTTTGATTATTAAAATCATCTTAACAAGAGACACATCGCTGATTTGGAACAAAAGCTTTGACGCTATCAAAAGCGACGCTCTTCAACTAGATAGTTTTGTAATGAAAAAAGATTTAAACTATCGAAGATAATCGTCCCATCTGAAATAGGAATTCCATACGTGCCTCTGATCATAATAACATCACGATATCTATCGTTCCACTTTAAAATACGATCCTACTAAACTTAAATGAGTTTTCAGCGACAAAAGACTGTGGAAGCCATCGATTCATTCTAATTTCAGCTGTTGGCTCAATGCAACATTCATTTCAGTAAGTGGTGTACGAATCGAACTCGAAGCTCGAACCACTCCGGGGATTCATACAATCGACTTTATCTACTCTCGTAGTTGTAAATTTTAGTTTTCTTTCACGTAGAACATAATGTCTCTGCGGTTGCTATAAAATTCTTCAACATTGAAATCGACGTTATTTTATTTTTGAAGTTGGACATTCTAGAATTTGCATTTATTTTTTGTGTCTGCGTTCTAAGTTCGAACATTCAAATTCTCTTTTTATTTTAATTTGATAGATGGCCGATAAGTCTAGATAAGGCGCCTGACCTAAATGTTGCCGATTTATGTGAGCGAACAGAACAAAGTCGACAGATTTTTTTCGCCAACTGTGAGATGAATATTAAATTAAAATTTTTGTACTACTCGATTGTTAAGCAGATTGAGTTTTTTTTTCTGCATTTTTAGTTCTATAAGGTGGGTCATCATAATCTTAACCACATTTTTTCTAGAGTTAGCAATTTAAGACAAGACTTAAACAAAAATTTGTATGCTGATAAAACTTTAATGACGGGCTTATTCTTTGAAGAATTGTTAAGTTAAGATGAAACTACAAGGACAAGCGATGATTCTACATCATGATAGCGAACTGAGCTGCTTAATATTCATATTCTAACAAAACTATAAACATAAACAAAACGCTTTACAAACAAAATAAACGCCTGAATTATTTATAATAGCCATAAAATTCTATATCACATAATATGGCGATGAACACATACACTGCCATTGATATTATTATTTAGTAGTAATAAGAGCATGACATGCAATAGAATTTGTTTACAAAATGCTTTCTAAACCAGTTCTCCAATGTTTTTTTTTATGGTTTAATGATGCTGCAACTTGATTCTTACTACTTTCTTGAGGAGCTTGTACATTATTTGGTTGAAAGAAAAATATGCATTTAATGTCGTCTCAATGATGTTTATTGTGTGATACTTACATATTTTTGAATCTTGGTGTGTGGCAACGATCACATTTCTACTGATAAGTTGTCAATATTGATGATGCGATTTGCTTTTCTATAACTTGTGATAGTACCAAAAATCTTAGTTAAAGTGCTATAAAAATTTATTAGTGCTTGAATGACACTGGCAGGACGTTGTTGGTAAACACTTTGAGAAATTGTATTGAAAAAATAAGATGGCGGCGTCAGTTCTGATTTTGACCACGTGCCACACCGTCCTTAAATAACTGTCATGGCTTTTTAATTTACATAATTGTCTAATGAAGATTATATATATCTTCTTTTTTATTTCACTTGACAGACACTGTTTATAATATTACATACTCACTTAGCATAAAAAAAACACAAATGCTGTTGTAATAATTTATGCGTTTCCCCGTTTCACTACTTCGCCCTTGATAACTTCTACTCCTGACATCGCGTGGAAAAATATGCAACTGACGTTCTAATTTTAAAATTCCCACGGTATTAGTGCAAATTCATCAGTAATGGAATATTATTAATTAAATGGTTCGTAGGTGAGTGGGGGTTGAAGTTTGTTTACATGTTTTGCGTACAAGTTTTTCAAACTGTTATTAAAATTTTAAGTATTTTTATACGCAAACTCTGCGTAGGGAACTACAGCTGTTTTCAAAGGCTGTTTTTGCTGTTTTTTTGAATTTTTATATCAAAAACAGCTGTTATTAAAATTTGTTGGTGTGAATCACAATATTCACAATGGTTTTTATACTTCCTACTCCTCCGTTATCGTTATCTTTTCTGATTAATTTCATTCTCTGGGACTTCGTCGAGCTTCATTGTCTCGGCGCTTTTCTGGTGGTCGCCACTGTTGATTCTGGCTTGCAGGAGATGCAGTGGTTTGGGAATAGTGTGGCGGGTTTGTTCCAATAAAAAAAAATGCTTTTTATATTGACAATTACAATTTAACAATGTTTAGTGAGCTGTTTGACTTATTCGTCAACTGGTGAGTGTGAAACTCGCGAGTGCGCGAGAGTTGGCACCTTCCGATTTTATCTATTTTTTTTTGTCGTCGAGTTTCAAAGTCGCCAGTTGACGAACAAGTCAGCTATTTGCGCTGCTGAGCTGATGATTTTATTAAACAATATAAATGTAGGTACGAGACAATGGATTATGGATTTCCTTCAAAATCTTTCAAAATGTTAGAAAAGGTGTTACTTAATTGAGTTGAGATGCTGCTGTTGAGTATGTAAGCAAAAGCAAGCAAAGGTAGGCAATTTTTTTTTTAAAATAAATTTATTATTTTTGGTACATGATTTTACTCTCAATAGTTCCACTAAAATCAATGTAAAAGTCTCTTAAACAGTAATTACGAACACACATTTAAAGCTAATAAAGTTATATGGTTGTAAACAAACCACCGGCGGAAGAGTCCTTTAAAAGTGTTCATAATTATAACATTCCGTCTGGACTCCTCCTAATTGGATGGTTTCAAATCGCTCGTAAAACTTCTTGTACGTTCACATAGTAAACAAATTAAAAGAAGTCTGGAGTAACTGTATTTTTTTTTCTTTCAAAACAAAGTTTTGGTAGCTTTTACTTTATTGTGTAGGTGACTTTCACTATGACAATGCTAATTAAAAATATGAAACTACAACCGTTGTCTTACCTTTGAAAAACTTTGGGATTTTGCTCCATGACGTCACAATGTGCTGAAAGTCAATCCAATTTTTTAGATTTTAGTCATCAATCTTTTACCTATTTGAAATATCTCATAATCCTCAACTAAGAGATTCCTAGTCATCATCATCATCATTTCAGCCGAAAGACGTCCACTGCTGGATATAGGCCTCCCCCAAGAGTCGCCACATTGACTGGTCCCGTGCCACTCGCATCCAGCGGATCCCAGCAACCTTCCAACGCAACGTCTTCCAGTTCGCGGTCTAGATTCCTGTTATAAGCCTACTTTCCAAACGTGTAAAACAATACAAGCCCATGAAAATTCTTCCCTTTTAACCCAACAACCACCGTGTAAGTATAATTTTAACACGTTGTACTTTAAATAACACTTCACGTACTGACAATTTGTTTCACGAAGTGCGCTAAAGTGTATTTTCATGTATTCCGTGCGTAACAAATGAATCGGAAATACAAAATATAGTTGTACCGCTCATTGAACAAAAAATGGTTGAACAAATAGAATAGGCGTTTAAAATGGATAGCAAACGTATAAAAGAATGAAATAAAAACTGATATAGTTGATTGTAAACAAAGCATATTTGTTTTTAGTGAACTGGTTTCAACAGGCGTGAAAAGGTTTTAATTATTCGGAATGAAAAGTGCATACAACCACTCTTGATACGAATCCTTTCTGACCTCTGAACCGGAAAAACTACAAAATAGACAGTCGGACAAGGTTAAAAGTTGTCTGGGTTAGACTGGGTGCAGAAGACAGAAGACAAGGTGTTATGACGCAGTAGACTGCGACAGGCTGAGTTGAAAAATGTTAACTTTGCACATTAAATTCTTCATGTTTTTTTGAGCCCAGAGACAATGTTATGTTTGTCGATGGTCCAATAACAGCGGCCATTACAGCATAGAAAATGGGTACGTAGTTAATTTATGAACTCTTACAAAAACTACGTTTTAAAACCATTTCAACTTCTGTTTCCATAAACAAAATCTACCGGAACGAAACACTAGGTAAAATATACTGTAATAAATATGAAGAACCTTTACTAATAACATATTTACAACTTCCAGCCACACTTAATATACAAATTGATTCGTACTTTCTATAGTGTCGAAAGGACGGAAACATTAATCATAAAACAGGAAACTCAGTACCTACTATAGCCGTTTAGAATCATCTTGTTAGGGTTGCTAGATTTAACTTATGAAAATATTATTTTCATAACTACGGCTATAGTAGGTACCGTGGCCCTGGAACACTGTGCCTCGGATAGCACGCTAAGCCGTTGGTCCCAGCCATTGACGTACCCACTGTGGGGCAGGGTGGGGCACTTGCCCCATCACCAAAACTTGGTTAATGTCAACAATAACAAAAAACCATCTTGTCGGCCTCTGTATGTTGAGTGTGCATAGAGTTTTATCTAGACTTAGCCAGAACCCTCGCAGGTTATTATTGAAATAAGATGTAGTGCAGTCAGTAAAACGTATCAGTCAGTAATTAAAAAGCATTTTTAACTTTGCCCCGCACCTTAAAAAATGTTGGGTACGCTCATGGTCCCAGCTGCCAATTGTAGTTCTTTTACCGTCGTTACAGGTAGTCAGTGGTCCGAAAGTCTGACAACCAGTCTCCCGTGCGAGATACTTCTATTGTTTCTTTCGCATTCACAAGTCTCGTGGCGATGACTCGTGACATGATATAAAAAACTTCTTTCATTTGTTCTTTTTAACCGACGTTTTAAAAAGGAGGAGTTTATGTATTCCACCAGCTTCTTTTGTCGGAACACGCGTGTAGCTGGTGGTGTTAGGTTAGTATTGCATGCGCGGCAACTCCCACCAAAGTCTGACAGCCCTATCTTCAGGAATTATGCTGAGAATGTCATTAAGGGACGCCCTTCAACTTACCTACAGCGATGCTTGTCACTCCGTACTGTCTTTCAACGCAGCTTTTTTGGTGCGTATAAAAATATAAAATGTTCATTAGTGCGACATCAACACAGGACGATTTATTTTGCTTAGAACGGTATTAATGGACGGTTAAGGTGGATGCTTTAAGTAATCTTTGGTACTGAAAATGTAAGGTGAAAAGATTTTCTTGATTTGAAAAAATATGGTTTGATCTAGAGTTTATTAATGTCTCTTAGGATCTAAATATAATTTTAGGTTTTAATTACTTCAGATCATGATTAAGGAAAAGTGAATAAAAACATGAGCTATCAAAAAGCTTGTGTCAATCAAATACAAATGTCAGTACTGTAAAAAATCGCCAGTCTTGCTTGGAGACTTTTGTGGTAATTCATTTGTTAGTAAACAATTTGGACAGCTAAAATGATACTTTATTTCTCAGGTCTACTTCGTCATCAATAGTTTTCTCAACGAAAGCTTCCATGACATACATATTTTATTTTGATTTTTAATGTTTTCATCTGATATTATTTCTCTGTTGCCATTTTAATACCATCAAGACCATAATAACAAGACATTCCAGAACACACACATGCAATCACACAACACAACGCCAGGCACAAAACGTAAAAACCATTAGATTTACTACGATCCTCCGCGCCCCGGTACAGTCGAGTGCAGTCCGCGATCAACAAATTAGGCCGACTACACGTTACGTGACTCCACGGACGTGATTACAGCACGTGCTGCGAACGTGACGCCGATGTCCGTGACTGTACGCCTGCGTAACAACTGATAAGCTGGAATGAGCTGGAGATTCTGTGACGTCATCGTTAGTAGGTGGAAAAGTTAGTTAGACTTGAAAAGACTCATTGAGGTCTTTCTACGGAATTTTCAAGGCATTTCAAGAAAGTTTGTAGAATGTGAAGATAGCTGCAATCGTTCCGTCTGTGATAAACTCTTTTTATTTTTCACTAAATAAGGTAGATATATCTTGAGTTTCATTGAAGCTCAACAGCTTTTTAATTTCAACTTGGCTTTATTTAGCTTAACCACCGTTAGAAGCAACTGGTGGTTTTACAATATGCAAATAAAAAGATAAAAAAAAATAATTGGTTTAAAACCTCTATACAGTTTCTAACGAATGCAGATTTTCGATTTACGAAACGAATCATTTCTTGGAACTGTGGAACAATTTGGGGGCACTGAACTTGGAAAAAAATGGCACCTTAACAGTTCAACTTGTAGTACTAATTGCCACTTTATAGCGAAAGGCTCTAAAGTAATTGCACCTTTTTTTTTTTTTTTTCCGGATGGGAAATCATCAAATGACCCCCCCAACTCTGGGCGGAGCGGAAGGGAGTGTCAGACTTGTACTGACTAAAACCCATCCATGTTCCTTCTTTGCCCTTTGTGTTCCAGGGCCACGGTATCTCTTTCGAACAGTCCCGCAGCCCTGGCAGGCATCGGCCCTTGCGGACCCCTACTTATTTGCTGACATCTCTTTGAGGCGCGCGTGGAACACGAACGCGCCGTCGACAAAGTAATTTGCACCTGAAGGCTAAAATAAACTCCAAACTACTAATATTGCTGCCCCGTTGGTCTACTGATCGCAAGCGCGACTGCTGAACATGAGGTCCTGGGTTCGATTCCCGAGTCGGGCAAAGTATTATTGGGTTTTTCCATCAGGAATTTCTAGGTACCAGCAACGGAGTCTGGATTTGTGCCCGGTTGATGACTCTCCCTCCGCCTATTACATGTGACTTAAACATAACTGGCGAAATGTGGGTGTACTATTAGGTACACCTCTGCCTAACTCTTCGGGGATTATACGGACACGTGAACGTTAGTCTATCTGTTTGTTTGTTAGCTCTTCGCGCCTTGACGAATGCAATTTGGTACACGGATAAACCTTAAGCTAGATTAGAAAATAATACAATAATTTTTTTCGCCGGTAGTAATTTCTGACCTCCACGCGATTAAAGTCGCGGGCATAGGCTTGTATGTCATTAAGAGTTAACAGTACACACGACACAGTTATGTCACAAAAATTCAATTAGTTACAAATGTCAACACGGACACACGGAGGTCGAAACAGATGGGTGTGCGATAGGGACTGTGTCTGAACGTGACTATGATCATGGCATACGACTAGCAGGCACTGGCATTTGTTAACGTTAAACCTGGTGAGTATTTTTAAAAACAACATAAGATAACATCACGCCTGTAATCCCCGAAGAGTTCGGCAGAAGTGTACCAAATAGTGAACGCACATTTTGCCATTAGTTATGTTGAAGTCCCATGTAATAGAAGGCGAGCTTAATGCCATCAAACGTGCACAAATCCAGACTTCATGGTTGCTACTGAGAAATTCTTGATGGAAAAACCCAATAAAAATTTGCTCGACTTGGGAATCGAACTCAGGACTTTTTGTTCAGCAGTCGCGCTTATTAACACTACACCAACGAGGTTCTTAACTGAAAACAAGACCCTTATTTTCAAGTCTTGAGTGATTAGGTAAATTCTATGCAAGCGTGCATTATATTCAAACTCTCATCAGTTTGATTAGCTTGTGACTTTCTGAATCGTAGGAAGCCTATCAAATTATGAAAAAAATATTCAATTAGAATGAAGACTTAGGATGTCATCATCATCAGCCTTCAACAGTCCACTGCTAGACATATACCTCTTCAATCGCACGACCATAACTCGATTCTCGGCAAGTCTCATCCAGTTGCTACCAGCCGTTCGGCGAAAAGAGCGTCGCTCCACCGAGCCTGAGGGGGACACCTTACGCTTGAACAGGATTTGTCTACTTAAAATCGAACAGAGATCTAAATCAATGTCACAATCGAGAACATTGTATCAAGTAGAAAGTCAATTGCAGCTTGGACATTATGGATAGGCCAATTTAAACCGTCTAGACACCTAGACGTAACGTGAAACAAATAAATCTTTCAAATTCTCTGTATCTATAATATTGTAATTTCAAGATCTAAGCTCCCTGCTCTATGAGGTCTGTGTTTGAAGTTATTTTTATTTAAATCTCAAGATGGCAAAGGTATCTTCAAACGAGAGTTCATTTTTTAAACAACCCTTGTCCTCAAAAGTTTTTCGTCAGAGGACGACTTAATGACCTGTTCAATACAATGGATACTTCAGGGTACGACGCAGCGTATTGACAAATTTCCCCACCATCCCTCTTAAAAGGGGAAATGGCAAAAAATGATTCAATTAATCAAATAGTCACGGCGTGACTTTGAAGATCTTCCCGATGTGAATTGACGACATTATTAGTCTTCCCTCGTAACGAGTCATCGGAGGGCGTATTTCAATTTCGTCTAATGCAAATTTAATATGCTCCCCAAGACCCCTGAAGGGTTCCAAATCGAGTTTCTTTGTTTTCCTCTACATGTTTCGCCCTTAGCAGAAAAAAGTACGGATTGTGTCCGTCTTTCTTTGCTTACTTAATTGTTATTCCTTAGGGTCCTAGTGTTAAAGTGTAAGCTATTAATCTTGATTAATTAATGTTTTTCGAAGGGGACGTCGTTGGGTTTAATTTAAATAAACATGGTGTCGGTGTTAGTTTATCTAATTTCATGACAATAGGAGCGAAACGAATGCATAACAACATCCTAAATAAAAAATATACCAGTTACTTATGGCAAAAACAGACGACACAGGACAAAATACAAATATAGAAAGGGAACTGGCGAAATTTTTGGTGAGACTAAAATTGATCGTGTTAAGACAAGATGTATACCAGAAAAAAGCCAATATTTTAGTACACACGCAAACTGTCTTTCAGTTACGCAATGGAGGACTGTGATTATTAAATTTTACAGGGAAACCCGTGTAAAAAGTAAAAAATAAGACACTTTCATCTTGATGAATATATACTCTTTTCTATAAACCATACAAAATAAAAGCAAGTACATTTTTCACAAAAATTATCTGCTCGTGAAAGGAAATTAGGTACTTGATATATAATAACTTTGTTGGCACCAGTTGTTCATTATGAGAAAAATCTTTAATAGCCAAAAGTTGGAACCTGTTAATCGTAAATCTGGAATATTCCGATTTCCTAACTTGACAATTATCGTCAACAGGCAATTAGTTCAAAGGGCTCCTACATCTTTCATTTCAACTTGGCCCAAATTAGGCAAAAGTAAAAGTATCCAAAAAGGTCCCGATCTCATTAAAACGCACACTGATATTATAAGTAAAGCGGGAAGGTAAGTGGATGGACTAAAAAATTGTTGGCTTTTCACCCCTAGATAAATGTAGGATGTATTCATGACCAAAGAATCAAGGATCCTTTTCATACTAAATAATACGGTGGAAAGCTTGGTTTTGGGACACGATTAATTTTATATAAAAGTACGAAGCTACTGTCTAAAACATTTTTTTCAGCCTCCTGTTTACGTAAGTACATAATGTTTTTCATGAATACGAAAGCGAAAAGAAACAGTGAATAATTTTTCGTGTGAAACTGACGAATTAATGCCGTAACATAGATTGCTTCGTTTAATATGTTTAGGTTGAGTTCTTTTATAAAGAAATATAGAGTGATTAAGGGTTTAATTATGACTGGGTTTATTAACTTTAGTTGGAAATTAACTCTTGATAGCTAACTTATTTATTTAATTTATTACTTACTGTCTGTTGCCTGTGGTTCGTCTGCGATCTAAAATGAAAATAGACTATGCGATTATTTAACTCTTAAGCAGGTCAATTTTCATAACAATCTGTTAAATGGTTTATTCGACAGAGGTTTTGTAACAATTACATTACCTAACATCACGCCTGTAATCCCCAAAGCGTTAGGCAAAGGTGTACCTAATAGTACACCCACATTTCACCAGAAATGTTTAGGCCCCATGTAATAAGGGGCGAGCCTATTGCCATCAACTGGACAAAAATACGGGCTCCGGGGCTGCTACTGTGAAAGTCCTGATGGAAAAACCCAATAACAATTTGCCCGACCCGGGACCGAACCCAGGACTTTAAGCTCAGCAATCGTGCTTGCGATCACCTAGACCATACGAGGCAGTCCAACAAGCAGTTATAAAGTTAGAATGGATGAACACACAGTAAAAAGAACATACAACATTATTTTTAGTATATGCGAAACCTGAAAATAGTTTGTTCAGAATAAGTAACTGAATCGATTCCAATAATTTTTAAACCATGTTATATTTTTTCCCAAAAATATTTAAAAAAGTTAAAAGTTGGACACTGAGCGACATTTAGTACCTATCGCAATAATTTAGGTACCTACTGCCAATTTATTATTATCAATGAGCTCAAGACGACGTTGGAGGCGCTGCGTGGTGACCACGTTTTTGTGCGGACAACTAGGTAACAGAACAAGCTTATAACTTTGTGATGTTTCGTGATACAGGTTTGAAATATTGTACATACATTCTTTACATAAAAATACTAGACAGGTATATCAGGTTTCGCATATACTAAAACTAATGTTGTATAGGGTGACTGGTAATTAGTCACCGATACTTAAACACGTGATTCTACTCATGAAAACAAACAACTTTCCCAAAAAACATTGTTTTTATACTCATTCACTGTTATCTCAATAACACAACAGCCGTATGAAATTTGCGCGCGCGCGCCTTTCACCTATCAGCTGTTAGCCGAGTGACGCCGTTCTGTCTTATTACTATCGTACCGTGCAACAGTGAGTAGGCAGAGCACCCGCAGCTCGCGATTTCATACGGCTATTGTGTTATTGGGATAAAAGTGAATAAAAGTAAAAAAAAGTTTCTTTGGGAAAGTATCATGAGTACAATCACGTGTTTATGTATCGGTCACTAATTACCAGTCACCCTTTATAGAAAAACGGTATTACACTTGTTTGAAATAAAATCTAAATGAGATTTTCATCATTTTTATAAAAATAAGGGGAAAAATGCTTACTCGTATTTTGTTTTTGAATCTATGAATTAAGCGTCAAAGTAGCAAAGACTAGGTCAAATGTTAAAATCTGTGTTAGAAAAACAACGTTTACATTTTCGATGGTAATTAAAATAAAAAATTCAGTGAACAAACAAAAAGTTCGCATAAATCAAATAACATCAAACCCATGTCAGAAATATTCGTTGGTTATTTTATTTATTAAATTATATATTATTTATCAATAAACATACACTATCTATTTGTTTGCAAATTGTTTTCCTTTTTCCATTAGTAGACATTAAAACTTAGACTTTTTTTTTCTTTTAATAGTTACTGCACTTTATAAAATTATTAAAAGAACAGTAATTAAAAGACTCTCTCATTCATCATGGTCCGAATTATTCTCTCAATGTCGATTCCCGCCATGTTGGCTCTTGATGTTTATGCATTGTCTTTTGTTTTACCTCGATGTGAGTATTCTTTTTACCCGTACTACGACAAAGCCAAAAGGAAGAGTTACGATTTTAGCAGTCTATGTATGTATTTACGTATGCTCCTCCGTAGCGCCTAAACTATTCATTCGATTTTGCTGAATAAAGTGTCAATCGATTTGTTATTATGGCCCGGGTAACATAGGCTGCATTTTTTCAGTAGTCGAGTTTTTGAGTTGTAGAATACCACACAAATTCTTGTTTAAAAATAGTAAACTTCAGTTTTTAAAATACTACATAATACATATAAAATACTGGTATTCAGCTGCATTCGGTAAGATAGGAAGCCGTCGTCAACATAGTTACGAAAAAGGCTCAGCAGTTGATCATGGTTAGACCTAGATTTAACTTCACAAACAAAATTATTTATTTCAATAAACATACCTCAATCGATGTCTCAGTAAGTTTAATATTCCAACGTAATTCACAAACGTCCTTTTTCCTTCAGATCATTTACTTTGACGACGTTTTTATTAGCTGAAATATTTTCTTAGGACATTATCCGTATTCATTATAAACATCTATACTTCCATACTATTAATCTGTCTGTCCTATTTCATGATTTAACGTCTGAATGAATCTTGATGTTCAGCACAAACGTAGGCCTTTGCCCTTGAGCAGGCTTTCATAATATTATATTCAAAATCTTACTTCTAGGTAACCATAGTTGGTGCATGTTGTTTTAGCCTGTAAGTAATTGTTGCACTTATAAACGTACTATTAAGCAAGTATCATTTTTAATGATTTATGTAAACAATTGTTGGCTAACCTAAATAAATAAATAATGATAAATTTCTGACATCCACTAGGCGAAGCCACAGGCAAAGGCTAGTGTATAAATTTGTTCTTCTTGCATTTAAATTGTTTTTCTTATACACACGTAACTGAACATCAAACGTAACTTTTAAGCGAACCTGTGTGAGATATATTTCTTTGCTAGAGAGGATGGTGTGTGCTTATGCATGTTGTCTGAAATATTAGAAGAACGTGTGTGGAGTGGAGACCATGGATGGGACAGAGGAATCTGGGAAGATAACCGAATACGTGGACTGATGATCTCAATAAAGTGGCCAGATGAAACTAGATAGCCATGACACAAAACCGCCATAAGAGACATTTGGAAGATACCTACACTCTGAGTAACCAAAGAGCAGCAAAAACCGCATAAGCATCGATAGCATTGAGTGACCAAAGGTTGAAGAAGAAGAAGAAAAAGTGTGGTCTGTTGAGACCATAATAATATAGAACATAATAGCCATTAGCCATATATATTTTGCACCTATGGAAATGATCTTTATGCCAGTTGCTCCTGCCAAACTACAATGATATTCATTTATATCATGAATGAAATTGAACCATCTTTGTAAGACGGTTCGTGATGCATCTTTTCACTGTATAATTTGATACAAAAACCACATATTTGTGCTAACATACGTAGACTTGATAGTCATCTTCAGAAAGAGCGAGCATGTTTAAACAAAGACCAAAATAACATCGCGAACATATTACATGAAAAACCAAAACAAACAAACCAAACGCATCGGTACTTGTAATCCACGAAGCCTACCCCTTATCAATACCACAAAACACAATACATGCCACTCCAATCTAAGAGTATCTATTCAACAACTCAGTCAACAACCATAACACTAGCTGGGAACATAAAATTACATTTTATCCGGCACTCAGCACAGTCGTTAATAGGAAAATGTTGGTATAATTCCCGTAGCTGAGGGTCTATAAATTTCTTGAGCAACTTAGTAAGTTAGTACCTACATTATGTAGGAATCGTATCGTGGGTTGTTTGTCGGAAACTTGAGGGCGACTGATGTGATATGCTTATGTGATACGGAATATGGGAAAATGGAATTCGACTGCCTGACTGATTTTCTTGTAACACTTTTTTCTTTTAGGTACTTGGCTTCTCTGCCGATAAAGTAAAAGAAGTAAAATATAAAAGTTTCAATACAAGGACACTCGATATTATAAATGGGCCTTTTTTAATACTAACTTATGCCCGCGGCCTCGCCCACGTGGAAATCAGTACTTGTCCCACGGGATCGTACAACCGGGATAAAAATCCTATGTGTTAAACCAGGTTATAAACTATCTGTGTGCCAAATTTCATCTAAATCCAGTCCGTAGTTTTGAAAGAGTAACAAACATCCAGACATCCATACAGCCTCACAAACTTTCGCATTTATAATATTAAGTAGGATAAAGAATTCAAACCACGCTTGAGCAAGCATAAGAAGACGGAGTTTTATTACTTTGTGATTATTCATACAGATCGAAAAATCTAACCTTTAAACTAAGACTTCAGCAAGCTACTACAAAAACGAATTTCTTTTCTTCGGTAACTAGCTTTTAACCGTGGCTTCGTTAGCGTTAATTTTGAATTTGACAATCAATTCGGGTTGTACACTGCTTGTAATAATATAATTCAATCATGATTCGAAAACCACGTGGCGCCATTTATTATCATAAGAACGTTATTGTTGATTTCCACGGGAACAGTATTTTTTTTCGGGATTAAAGGTACCCTATGTCCGTTTTTATACACCTGACAACGTATATGCAAAATTTCAGGGTGATCGGTTCAGTGATTTAGGCGTGAAAAGGTAACAAACAAACAAACTTACGTTCGCATTTATAATATTGGTTAGGAAGTTAGGATTATAATTAAATACCAATCCAGTGTCCCAAAGTTAATTCTAAACACCTTCTCTCGTCTGTTTTCATCCCTATCTCAAACATAAATTCAAGAATCCAAACACATGTACACCGAAACTAACAAACGAAGGTGCCCCAACCCCTCCCTCACTTAACCCTTAGAATGTATTCGAACACGGATCTTATCTGCATTGTGGCTCTTATTGCGGCCGTATAATGATGTCAACACATTACTGCCGTGTCCCGAGTACCGAGGAACGGTACAATAGACCCGGAATGTATACGTAGCGTTGGATACGTCTTGGGGACGTAGATTGAAGAATATAGGGTTAACGCTCCATATTTTGCGTGTTATTTGTGTAGTATTCTTTGGTTGGAGATAATACAAGGTTTAGAAGATGAAAAGGATAACAGATAAATGTGAACATTTTAAGCCAATTATGAAGATATCATAGGCAATAAAGGCTTATCCTACAAAAGAAGCGTTAGTAGCCCAATTTAACTATATTGTGTTAATCACTCCTGAAAAAAATCTGGTACAGTACAGGCCAGACCGATACAAAGAAAACAAAAAGAGGAATAAAAATATAAAGAAGAAGGTTCTGTTCTATGTAGTTCAATTTACATTACGACATTTTCATTTTTTTTCACAACATGCTAATAAAAACAAAGAATAAGTTTTTGAAGATAGTTTCATGTAATTATTATTGGTTGTTATATTTCCATAGGTCTATTAGAAACCTAATTACGAAAACTAAAAATAAATCCTAGACAATGAAAGTAACAAGAAACGCATTACTTAGCAACACTGCATTTACTCCACACAAACCCTTTCTTAGAAAGACATAACACTCATAAAACCCAAAGATAATGTATATTTGATTAGAAATTTTGAATATTCCCAGAGGTTGAGTCACCAGAAACTAGCAAATGTTTTCTCAAAATATTTTATTAAACAATAGAGGTTCTAAGAAGTGCTAATGCAGGGTTAGATAAGCCTTCTACCTGAAGTGGCGTAACTCCGGATGTCATTAATAGAGGGTTAAAACGAACCATTATCAGTAAGGTTGATAAAAATAAATATTGGTATATTATGCGGTTTTTAAGCACGGGTGTTAAAAAAACAAAAGAAGCGATAGTGTTTTTGAAAATGGAATAATTAGGAAGTGTTAGAACGTCTCTTTTTACATCTTTTACGCAAAAGTATAGTATTTTTAAAAGTCTTATCGCGAGAAGTGTGCCTTGTTCAGAACAATAAGTTTTACACAATAATGGAATATAATAGAGACAAAATTACACAATAATGGAATATATATATATCGTCCATCTGGCGGTCAAACAATTTGACCACGGAAATGTAACGTACTACCGTATCCGTACTTACCCAGGTCATGGTCTATTCGTGTACCCTAATCCAAGATAACCTAAGATGTTAACACATGAAAAGGTTACAGGCAAAGTTACATAACATAACATCAGTCTTGTTATCCCCGAAGAGATAGGCAGTGGCGAAATGTGGGTGTACTTGGTAGTTATTCAAGTCACCCACATTTCGCCAGTTATGTTTATTGCCATCAACCGGGCACAAATCCAGACTCCTTAGCTGCTATTGAGAAATTCCTGAAGAAAAATCCCAACGACACTTTACCCGACCTGGGAATCGAACCCTAGACCTCATGCACAGCAGTCGCGCTTGCGACCACTAGATCACCGAGGCAGTCAAAGAGGGGCAAAGTAATTTTTTCATTTATAATACACACTTCTTATCATCCTTATCGGCTGTGTAAAGTTCCCCTATCACCAAATGAGACATGAAGTTGAAATTGAACCAATTACCCAGTTCTCTCTGATGACCTAATTGTAAACGTTGACATCAACATCCAATTCAACACATCCACGAAATTAGATCAATTGAAATAATTGCATCCAACATTCGCCAGCGCTGCGGCAAAACTTTCGAATGAGCTTCTCTAGCAATTCGCCTGTGGTCGTATGAGACGAGAAGACCGCCCGCATTATGTGGTCGGAGACGTAACGTTGCTGGTTTGTTAATGTACGTACATTATCGTGTTTGCGTTTAACATTAGGTGGGAATTGAATTAATTTTGGAGGGTAATTTTGTCATGTATGTGTGTGAGGTGGTAACGAAACTATGACTATTAACGTTTAGTGTCTATGTACTGTCTAGCGCACTCTAGAACTTTAACATTGATGACTGGCTGATTTTCTCAGCCCATGGTCAGGGACAGTCAGGGTTCACACTTCGTACTGAGATGACAGATGACGACTGCTGTTGTGCAAATAGTGTTTTTTATTGGCAATCATAAAATTTACAGTGGGCTGCTTTTCATGTAAACATTAAAACCAGGCGAGGAAACCTTGGTACAGTCACGAACACCAATATGTAAACACTTAACAACTTTTAAAAGTGTTTTTCTCCTACTGTTCTGATTAAAATATCACGTTCTTACGAACATAGTATTCTGGAACTCATATTCCAAGTTACAATCGTTATTTCTCGCGAAAATTGCGTGTTTATATTGGTGCTTATGACTGTATAGGTACACTGAATACCCGTTGGAAAACGATCTTGCTGGTTCTGTGACTTGAATATCATTTTAAGCTATGACAGGCCATACCCTAGTATTTTTCGGTACATCTAGATTTTGTATTCGAATTTTTCAGCCAAATTTTTACGTCCAATAAAATGAGACTTTCATTCAGTGTTCTACTAAAGTATTCCCCCTACCTACTATTTATTAGATCCTGCTGACGGGACCCCACAGTACCTATAAGTATTTGACCACCATCAAACTTTTTGCCATCAACTTTTCCCTACAACAAAAGTAAAACGAAACGGTATACAGTAAACCACATATAATTTCATTCATGGTAACAATGTTCAAAGTATTTAAAGAGGAATTCACTTGTGGTCGCTTTGTGGTACGGACCGCCCACGTGGTTGTGGTCATATAAACTCCCATTTTTGACCCATTTTGTTTAATGGGCGCCATTATGACGTCACAGTATGACACATTAAGGAATGGGGATTAATTTTATGGATTTGTTATGTTGTAAACATTGATTAAGGTACATCAGGTGGTGGCAGGTGCTAGTTTTAGTGTTTATTTTATTTACTATGTACAAATTATATAATTAGTGAACTCTGTGGAAGTTATCAGTTTACTCATTTAGTTTTAGTAAAGGATAAACGATATACGCAAACGTGTAGCGCCGACCCCAAATAACATGGGAAAAAGGCAGGAAGACAATGATGAATGGATAATGACATTTAATTTTCTAATTTAAGAACAATTACTATATCAGCTGTTTTTGATATGGATAGAAAAATTCGAGTGCGAGCAGGGTTTGAACCTGCGACCTTCCTATTCTGTACACCGGACGTCTTGACCAATTAGACCATCGCACTCTGCTCACAGTTCTCGAAATTTTTTAATTTTTTTAATTCTTTATATTTTTTTTCTTTCCATGTCAAAAACAGCTGTAGTTAGTTCCCTACGCAGGGTTTGCGGATAAAAAATATTTAAAATTACTGTATCAATATAGTATACCTTATCTAAGTGTGGCATCATTGAAGATAACATTATATTTGTAAATTAGCTGCAAATGAGGAGCTCGTGGCTAAATAATAACAGCCGCTCGGGTCGATCTTTAGGTTAAGCCGTGCTTGCCTAGGTTGGTCTGTAGATGGGTGACCGCCCATTACATACCGAGTTTCCTCCGTGCCTCGGAAAGCACGTTAAGCCGTTGGTCCCGGCTGTCATTTGTAGATCTTTGACAGTCGTTAGGCAGTCAGTGGCCAAAAAAGTCTGACAACCAGTCTTACCAAGGGGTATCGTATTACCCAGTACCAACTGGGTTGTGGAGGTCAGATAGGCAGTCGCTCCATGTAAAATACTGGTATTCAGCTGCATCCGGTTAGACTGGAAGCCGACCCCAATATAGTTGGGAAAAGGCTAGGCAGATGATGATCTAAGTGTGGCATCATTGAAGATAACATTATCTTTGTAAATTAGCTGCAAACGATCAATATACAGCAATACAATTACAAATAAACACGTTAACTTGCTATTTCATAACATTAAATCTCTCCCAGAAAGAATTTTTGAACAGAAAAAATATAGTCTAATAATATATAGTCCCCAAAGTCTGAAATTGCCAAGCCACCTTGAACAAGCGTGGTGACAAATGCTCATACCTTCTCTTTATCAGAAGAAACATATATAACAATTTAGTATACCCTGTCTAAGTGTGGCGTCCGTTCACACAAAATATAATCATTTTTATTTTAGCAATGACTAAATACGCTTTTAAATCCACGCCAATAATAACACATACAGTATCTACCAAAGTTCCTTTAAAATAATATATCCAAATGTGTCCCTTGTCAGCTATATTAACACATTGAGCACCAATTCACAACCAACTCATATAATAAAAATGTACATTAGCTGGGAAACCTATAAAAAACGTTACGTAAATTATTTACCAGAATACAGCACATACTCTCGCATTCAACAAGACTTTTCCATTTTTCTCCCTCCGTATTCCGTCAGACATTGCCACAACTGTGATAAAAACATTAGGACACAATAAAACATTTCGTGAATTTTCAAATTTTGTTATGAGTGCCGGTAAAAATTCGAAAGTGCCTCCATAATGGTTTTTATGAGTTTGCAAACGTGATTTACTCCAATGAATTTGTGTTGGGAGAATTCTAAAGTCTATTAAATGTACGTAGATTGGGTGTTTTTGTGATTTACGTCGGCGTTACTTATCTTTGTGACTGTGGCTCCATCTAGCGGTAAATAGAGGTGCTAAGATAAAAGCTCTGTTTTGTTTTTTGAACTGGTGAAGCGAAACTCTTTTAAATATTTTTTTTGTGTTAAGTTATAGACCGTACTGAAAGTTTTAAAGAGCTCGTAACTAACATAAGGTCTTGCCATAACCTCATTTTTGCTGAAATATTACTTAAGTATTATAATTATTTGTATTTTTATTATGAGTGATTTCGACTTCGAACTTCAAGCAAGGAGTATTTAATTCTTAAAAAGCTTATAATTTTGTACAATAACAGACATGTGCCAAGCTTAAAGATGGTCAGTTGTACACAGCTTACCAGGTAAACTTCGATTAACAATAGAAACTTTTGCATTGTATTGCTGTTTATACAAACCGCCTCTTTTTGTCAGCTGACTCTATTGTGTAATAGAAATGCGCTTTGGCATAGACAGTATGCAAATAATTCCTAGACTAACATAAAATAATTATATCTCTATTTGACAAAACATAATTATCTAACAAGTGACTTTTCATCACCTCCGTATAAGTATCTGATCTGTTATCGATTCATATTAAAATATTTTTATTCATTTAGGCCTACAAGAGCATTTATGAAACGTCGAGAAAAGGTCCACGGTTCGGGTTGGTCGTTTCCTATCGAATCAGCAAGAAACTCCATGGATAACCCCATTGAAACCTGAAATTACTTAAAATTTTGGTGTAATCTATTTCTGTGTTATTGACTGCATAACCTATATATTTTTTTTTTATAAAATCGTCAAATAGAATTCCTTAACTTCAATCGCACGTTTACTTAATGAAAAGGTTTATTATGTATGTATTCTTTATATTAAGGTTTTTTTATTCATATAGTTTAGGTATTTATGTCACCTATGTACCTACCAACTATAATGTAGTATGTGAACTGCAACGACTGGACTAAACTAAATATGCAAGTTCGATGGAGCTTTTTTGAAGAAAATGTGTACATTCACTCGGAATGGTTGTAACTTCCCGCAATATGTTTATTTATAACAAGTAACAGTTGACAACGTTTATCAGTAATGCCTTATACACATTCAACGCAAAAAACCGATGCAAAAGATGATTAAACATAATATTTAATGCCGCTACTCAATACTAGATAGCGCTACTTGCTCTCACAAAACAAGCGAAGAGCTTATGAGGGCCGCGGGGGACGGGGGAGACTAAGTTGCGCGCCCCACTGCTACTTACTCGAGTCAAGCGCTCCGCTTGACAGTCGCAACGCAACCGCGCCGCGGGAAGGTCGTGCTACACCTCGCGCCGGTCTATACTTCACGCAATAAATATTTAATACACAAACTGATCTCAAACGATAAACAACTATTCATGAGTGAAAAATTTATCAATTAAAACTATCAAGGACTATTTCAACCACGTACATTACGGACTACAGTGAAGTGAAATGCTAGGAAGTTTTTCTTCAGCGCTCAAGTGTACCACGTACTTTGTTTCGGAAATGGTGATATCGACCCACGGGGTGTGTTTATGAGACGTTTTGTGGTGAAATGAAAAATCTGTGATAATGTACGCTATTACGGCTGTACTCTGTGCGCTGGTGCACGTCGGATCGACGGTGCTGCCCTACGGCTCGGACAAGTGCGTCCGAGTCTCGGACCGCGGCTCGGACGGCAGCGTACTCTGCAGGATACGCACTCTTGATGGTGACGGCAGCAGCATCATCTCAGTGGCTTCAGACACCAGCCGGCTGGCTATCGAGTGCAACCATTTATTACTCTTCGAAAGCTCTCTAAGAGCCCACTACTTTAGCCCAGTTTCGGCGCTCACTGAAATGTCAATAAACAACTGCAAATTGACACAGTTGCCAGACAATACTTTTCATGAACTCAAGAAATTAAAGAAGCTAAAGATTCGTTCAAAGAATTTCGAGTGGAGTCCTACTAAGAATTTAGAATTATCTCTGAACGCTTTCAATGGATTGTCGGAACTGCAGTCGTTGGATCTCGCTCAGAATAACATAAAATTTGTTCCTTCCGGCGTGTTCTGCTCTCTGGAAAACTTGAGCACATTGAATTTAACGCACAATAGAATAAGAACAGTGGGGCAACTTGGATTCGGACAGGGCTGTGGATCGAATTTGCACGGCTTAGATTTGAGCCATAATGAAATTAAGTCACTGCCAGAGGACTCGGAATTACTCAAATTAAGGAGCTTGCAACATTTATATCTGCAACATAACAATATCTCTGACATATCAGCTGAAGCTTTCAATGGACTTGTATCAATGAGAGTTCTTAACATATCACATAACCAGCTACATACACTGCCCGAAGGCCTTTTTGCTAATGCTAGAGAATTGAGAGAAGTTTACCTAAATGATAATACGCTTTTTGAATTGGCTCGAGGAATATTTCATCGTTTGGAACAGCTCATTGTTTTAGACTTGTCAAGCAATCAACTTACAAGTAGTCACATCGATGATGGAACATTTTTGGGATTAATACGCTTGATAGTTTTGAATTTATCCAATAATGCACTGACAAGAATCGACGGAAAGACATTCAAAGACTTGTTCTTCCTTCAAATTTTGAATCTCAAGAATAACTCTATTGGCTACATCGAAGATAATGCATTCCTGCCGCTGTATAATCTACATACCCTCAATCTTGCAGAGAATCGGATTCATACAATCGATGAGAACTTATTCAACGGTTTATTCGTTTTAAGCAAGTTGACTCTCAACAACAATTTGCTAGTAAACATAGACCGCAAAGCATTCAAAAATTGCTCGGACTTAAAAGAGTTGGATTTGAGCTCCAATCAGCTTTTAGAGGTTCCCGACGCATTATGGGAACTCTCTTTCCTCAAAACGCTTGACCTCGGAGAGAATCAAATATCCGACTTCAAAAATGGTTCCTTCAAAAACCTAAACCAATTAACGGGACTGAGGCTGATTGACAATCAAATTGGGAATCTTTCCGTCGGAATGTTTTGGGACTTACCGAGCTTACAAGTGCTTAACATCGCTAAGAACAAGATCCAGTCAATCGAGAGAGGGACTTTTAGCAGAAATATGCAACTGGAGGCCATCCGGCTCGATGGGAATTTCCTGTCTGACATCAACGGTGTCTTCTCGACGCTCGCGAGCCTTTTGTGGCTCAATTTATCGGAAAATCATCTAGTGTGGTTCGATTACGCGTTTGTGCCTAGCAATCTAAAGTGGTTAGACATTCACGGCAATTTCATTGAACACTTGGGAAACTACTACAAGTTGCAAGATGAAATCCGTATTAAGACATTGGATGTTAGCCATAATCGTATAGCGGAAATATCGCCCATGTCGATCCCTAATAGTGTAGAACTGTTGTTTATCAATAATAACTTTTTGAACAATATTCATGTAAACACGTTTTTCGATAAAAAGAACTTGACGCGAGTGGACATGTATGCTAATGAACTTGTGCATTTAGAACTGAATAGTATGCGTCTAGCTTCAGTGCCGGCAAATAAAAGTTTACCTGAGTTTTATGTCGGCGGCAACCCGTTTCAATGTGACTGTACTATGGAGTGGCTGCCGATCATAAACAATATGACCGCTATGAGACAATACCCGCGTGTGATGGATTTAGAAAATGTTTTGTGTAAAATGACGAACACTCGAAGTGGAACTCATGTGCCCTTAACAAACTTAAAAACAACAGACTTTCTTTGTAAGTATGAGACTCATTGTTTTGCAATCTGTCATTGCTGTGACTATGATGCGTGTGACTGTGAAATGACATGCCCTCAAAACTGTACCTGTTACCACGATCCATTGTGGAACACGAACGTTGTGGATTGTTCCGGGCAATCTTCAATAGAAATACCGCACAAAATACCTATGGATGCAACTGAGGTATTTTTAGATGGAAATAATATAAAAGAACTACAGGACCACGTTTTTATTGGACGGCAGAAAATGAGATCGCTGTACGTGAACAACAGCAACGTCGAAAGCATACAAAATAGAACTTTTGCTGGCTTGAATGCTCTCCAAATACTACACTTGGGCAACAATAAGCTTAAAGAACTGAAAGGCTACGAATTTCTACAATTGAGTAGTCTGAAAGAGTTGTTCTTACAAAATAATCTCATTAGCCATATCGCTAACATGTCCTTCCTTGGTCTAAAATCATTAGAAGTTTTACGCCTTGACGGCAACAGACTGGTCGATTTTGGTGTGTGGAGTTTTAACAACAATCCTAATTTGAAAGCCTTGTCACTCGGCAACAACCTGTGGTCTTGCAAATGTCGCTACTTACAAGAGTTAACTGCATATTTGGCTGAGAATGCGCAAAAAATCATCGACATTACCGACGTGTGGTGTTGGAACGGCGACGCGAAGCCGCCACAGAAAAAAGAGCTCAATTTAAACGGTACAGCCTGCAGCGATTATTATGCTGATAATTCAGTCATCGGAAACATGCTTGTGTCCAACTATGTTCCCATGATGGTCTCGACGCTCACCGGCTTTATGTTAATTTTATTGGCCCTCGTCATACTATTCCTTTTTAGAGATTCTCTGAGAGTGTGGCTGTACACAAATTGTGGCATAAGAGTGTTCTCGTTCTCGGGCGCATTTGAGGAGAGTCAAAAGTTATACGACGCCTATGTATGTTATAGTCCGAAAGATGAAGAATCTGTCGTTCAATCGTTGGCGAATGAACTAGAAAACGGGAATCCATCATACCGGCTCTGCCTTCATTATAGAGACATTCCACACCACGGCGCTCAGTACATGCAATGCGCGCCGCCTGTCGTTGAGACCGCGGAAGCATCGAAACGGATAATCATCGTTCTAACGAGAAATTTCATGCAAACGGAATGGTCCCGATACGAATTCCGACAAGGGCTGCACGATGCGTTGAAAGGGTGTATTTATAAACTAGTACTAATAGAAGAATACTCCGTTGTGGCGGATGCGATATGCGACCCCGATTTGCGTCCCTATCTAAAAACAGGGTCGCGGTTACGATGGGGTGAAAAAAGATTTTGGAAGCGCCTCAGGTACATGATGCCAGAATCGCAGCCGAATCACAAGGCGCGTAGTCACAACTATAGAAAGAGTTTGAATACTTATACTTTAGATTCGTCGGTGCCTAACGGTGGGAACCGTACATTGCCTTTTCCCGAGCGATCACCTGTGTTGGGAGGAGGTCAAGGTGCCAGTGCCCCGCCGGAGTATAGTAGTGAAGTGCGACAGTCGCCGTCAGCTGTGAGGCAGACGCAGGCGGTCGCGTATGGGCCAGACGGCAGGCCGATCTCAGATCACATTTACTCCTCAATAGACTCTGATTACTCTTCGCTGGAGCACGGCATGGCCCCGGGCAGGCGGCGGGACATGCGCCAGTGGCCCCCGCCGCCCCCTCTCGTCGACACGGGCAACGCCGTGCAAGCTTACCTAGTCTAGAAGGGCAATCTTGCCCACCTTCCAGTCAGAATTGTAAATATTGTAGATTTTAGTAGCGCGCTGTAAATATTGTAATTATTAGTTTGTAAGTGCTATACCAAATGTATGTAAGTGAACTATTATTGCCTGTTCGTTATCATGTGTATAGATATTAAAATTTTAAAGACTGCTGTAGTATATGATTGTAAATAGCGAAAACAAGTGATCATTCTATATTATTATCAGTAATATGGTTATTTATACAAATAAAAAATTAAAATGATGAAGATTTATAATTTTATATTTTATTTCAAATCCCATAAAAATACACTCTATTTACACACAAATTACATATTTTATCAAAAACTTTTTATGAACTACACAAATATTTGAATACATTTTAAAACGACAAAATAAAATCATAACACACAATCACGTTAAGAGTTAATTAAGTGAATGGCCAAACAAATGGAGTCGCAGTAATATTAATTTAACAAAAAGCTCAACATATTTCAATCATGATACTGCAAATGTAAACAGAATTTACATATTTATGAAAATCCGATCGTTGTACTCATAAAACACGTTCACAATACCGCAGTCACGACAGTGTCAATAAATATTATTAAATTGTGTATAATTTTAAATTCATATACTTTTTCCTGTATAATTATTGCCTTAAAGTGATTGTTTTTTCATTTAATTAACACGCACATATAATTTTGAGTAGGTGTTTAATAAATTACAATTTGCATTTCATTATAATTATGGTAAACACTACACACAAAGTCATATTATTTTAATTTCCACACGAGTACAAGATGGACGTGTGGACTGCCTCATTGGTCGAGTAGTCGCAAGTGCGACTGCTGAGATGCTGGGTTCGATGCCCGGGTCGGGCAAAGTGTTATTTGAATTTTTCCATCCAGAATTTCTCAGTAGCAGCCACGGAGTCTGGATTATTGCCCAAATGATGGCAGTATGCTCCCCCCTTTTATTACATGGGATTTAAGTATGACTGGCGAAATGTGGGTGTACTATTAGATACACCTCTGCCTAACCTTTCGGTCATTGCAGGCGTGATGTTATGATAACGTAATATCGTACACTATGTAAACAATAATCAGCTGATAACATAACACATTGTATTTTATGTGTGCCTTAAAATATTTTGGATTGATATGATCATAATGTAGTCATTATATTATTAAAAGTATTGCTTCAATTTTAAATAATCAGCTGCCCCATACATTTGAGTCAAGTTGGTATTGAACTTTTTTACGGGACAGTTGATATTGTTACCATGGAGAAAACTGGTCAGTTTGATAGTATCTACTTGTAAAACATATTATGTACATAATATAACATCACGCTTCAATTTCGCAAAGGTTTAGGCAGAGGTGTACCTAATAGTACACCCACATTTCACCAATTATGTTTAATGTAATGGCGGCAAGCCTATTGCCATCAACCGGATACAAATCCAGACTCCGTGACTGCTACTGAGAAATTTCTAATGTAAAAACACAATAACATTTTGCTCGACCCGGATCAAACCGCTGACCCCGTGCTCAGCAGTCGCGCTTGCGATCATTAGACCAACAAGCGGCCGAGGCAGTCGAAGAACCGAATAACACTGCCCGATCTAGTAATCGAACCCAGAACCTCATGCTCAACACTCGCGCTTGGGACGACTAGACTAACCAGGCAGGCATTAACTGTCATATGAAAGTATATTGTTCTATAGACACCAAACCGCTAAACCATACATTATCGCTCACGACCGTCTATTAATGAACATAAGCTTTTTTTGTAAAACAGTTACTTGACAAGCTGGTAGAGATTGTCACCACAGTTGACATCCGCATTGAGATAGCTGTTTGCTGGTATGATCACATGAGCTTGAAGACTATGATGTTTACAATGAAATCAGCTGTTATAACATAACGCCATAATTTCTGAAGGATTGGACAGAGCAGCACCTATAATACACCCACATTTCGCCAGTAAAAATGTTTAAATCCTATGAAATAGTGTTGCCATAATCATCAGCAAACGTGGTTAATCAATATTGGTGATTGCATATGGATTTTACAATTGAACAAGACGATGTCAGAGCTTGACTTCTTGCCATAATCATTGGCAGAATTCTCGTTTCCTCATGTATCTACAGAAGTTATATTATCACTACATAGTATAAAACAAAATCGCTTCCCGCTGTCTGTCCCTATGTATGCTTAGATCTTTAAAACTACTCAACGGATTGTGATGCGTTATTTTTTAATAGATAGAGTTATTCAAGATGAAGGTTTATATGTATATATTGCACCCGTGCAAAGCCGGGGCGGGTCGCTAGTGGTTAAATTAAAATAAAAAATTAACTTAATAATCAGTAGCTGGGTTCAAAATTTGGTCTCAAGGTCATTTATTTTACAAGTGGTCTGTATTCTCAAGATGATCAGTTTTCCAATAACGGACCAGACGTCCAAATCATTATAAATTCAATGAAAATAATTTATAGTTTCATTATAGAATACATATTTCACAAACTCCAGCATAATACAAATTGACATGTCCCTTCAAATTCTTAAGTACGAGAACGTGTGAGAGAAAATACATAATGCCCTATTTCGACTCAATTTATATTATAAATGAGGTTTGTAATACAAAATTTATAATATAAATGGGTTTGAGTGGATACTCATGTTTTTCTCACATATTCAAATGAAGAAATTTTGTGGTAGCTACCATCAATTTTTACGAGACAGTCTATAATGTGTACCTAATTTGCTTTTACATACATTTGTCTTTAGGGGTTCTTCATGCGTAGGTTTTGGTACTTGACAGATATGAGTGTTTGGACAGCCTGTATAATTAATATTGAGTGTGTAGTCTATCATTTGGTATTATTCAAGGGTTTACTTACAACTTCAAGCAACCTAAACTGTTTTCACTTACTAAAACGTGTTTGTTACAGACCGACCGCTTTAATGAGTCCTCGCGAAGGTTTCAATTTAAATGGAATATTCTGAAGGTTGATCTCGTATTGGTTCAATTAATATTATAATACCTACGTTGATTATGACTATTTTAAAGTAAGTAACCTGTGGAATATTGTTAGGACTTTGTGGACGCTTAATGTGCCTTTGATGAGACAAGGCGGAGGACTCATTAAAGCGGTCGGTCTATAGTAATGTTGGGCTATTTGAACAGTGGTGACGATTTCATGATTAGTATGCACTTAATATTTTTTTAAGGAGTTATGTTTTTTTCTTTACTATTTTTGGGGGTTTTATCCACAAGGAATAATGATACTGTGTGACAATTTACATGACTGAAAAGATAATTACTTACTTCTTTCATAATATAATGAAATAAAGTACTTACATAAGTATGGAAAGTATATAAAATTATTCCTAAATTAATCTGGCACATAATAAGAGCTAATATAAAATTATGTTCAATCTGATTTGAACTTTAAACATGAAGTCAAAAAGGTGAAAATTGAATGAAAGTTACTCAACTGATTCTGTTCCTTTGAAAGTTTAATGAGTGGAATTAATGTCTCGGTTAGGTTGTGCACTGTAGAGGAATTTCACGCGTAAAATAAACATAACAATACGGTATACAAATATACATACCTGCATGTATTCATTCTATGTACCTATAGTCATTTTGATCAAAGTATTGATTGGAAAAAAAGGGTATGTCAACAAATATTTGTTCTTTATTTGCTTTCATCTGTCGGAGATCCATCACCGAATATAAAAAGTACTTTTTTTTTACTTTTTCTTTAATATTAAAATTAAACAGCCGATTCTTTCATCACTTCTGCCTGCGCCAACATCCATACGAAGCAACGTCCCCAAATCAATTTCCTTACAAACTTAAACACACAGAGAGCTATCAAAATTGAATCCAATGGCTTGGCTTGGCACACAACACACCAAAATAACATACGAACAAAGAGAAGCAAAGTGACGTATTTTATTGTCAGTGGTACATTATTTACCATAATCGGAAATTCACTTTGGCGTTTGGCCAGTAAGCTTCCTATATCACTTTGGTGGAACGTACAAGATTCGTGTTTTCATTCGGTTTTCGGAATTTAAGAAAAATAAAGCTGGTTTATATTGTGCCAGTTGATCGAGCAACACAATGCAGCTACTATTGAAGTAAGCATTACTCTGGTTGACGAATTGCCGATGATTATTTCTAAATAGATTTTTAATTGGTCAGAGCTTTTACATTGATGTTGTAAGTTTTGTAAATAAGTAGCTTAACCAATTAATGGGTGTAAAAAGACCCTTAACGAAGCCGAAAGGCATTCGTTCACTCCGTCATTGCTTAGAACCTTCTACTTACGGTAATATTGATCGTCAAAGATCCATCTTTTTCGCGAGTTTTTTTTTAAGTTTTTAAAGTTATAGCTTTATTTTAAATACCTTTATGGCCCCTGTACTATTCAATGCATCCATCAGCACAATCTTTTGAGTGCATTACATTAGAGTCCTACCGTAAAACGTGATTTATCACCACAAAAATAAAAGTCGTTCACTATAGCTAGGTCATTTTTATTCCATCATCATCATCATAAAAACTCATTCAATGGGATTAAATGAACTGAGAGGGTTTGTATTGATGATTTTAATGATTATAATTCTTCTTTACGAGTTACGGTTGCGAATCATAATATGTCAATCAACATACAACCTGCCACAGACCTGTAAATTGCAAAAAACGTAGAAAAATATGAATTTCGCAAGTTACCCTGACGTTTCCACCTTAAATAATTATTGATCACTTCTGCCTGGCTAGTATAAACCATAGCATTAGCCTCAACAGCTTATAAAGATTTCAGTACCGATTAATGCTATATCATACCCCGTTAGCTCAAAGTAAGCTATAAATAAGTACATTACCCACCATAATCGGTAATTCAGTCTGGCTGACGGCCAGTAAACTTCCTATACAACGCGATACAAGAATCGTTTCCATTACGAATGAATAATTGTGTCGGACGCTACAACGCTTTGTGGACGCCGAGCTAATGGCTAGAAAAATTAGGGAAACGAGATCGTGACAGCTTGTATTGAATTATGTTTTTTTTGTTTGCTATGGTTTCACTGTTATACTAAAATATGGTCGGTATTTTAGCCTTTAATACTGTTTACTGATATACCCAGCTAGGGCCTTGGTGACATAGTCTTGATGATGCAGGATCAGAAGTATTAAAATAATCGAGAATCGTGCTTCCAAACATCAATTCTTTGTCGAGTTTTCTTCTCTTCTTCTTCATAAAAGAGTGTCCTTGGAGTTTCTTGCCCGTTCTTCTCCATAGAGATCTACGTTAGGGAATGGGCAACTACAGTACTTTCACAGTTTTTGTGCCTTGTGACTGGGACTGTAGCTATATTTCATTGTTGTCTTTGTTTCGACAATTCAAAAGTGCCTGTAACTGGCCTACTTGAAATAAATGCTTTAATTTTGATTTCATCATAGGACACATCCATAGAAATAAGAATCTGTAAAGCTTATTTACAATCTTAGTACTCGTTCTCAATATCGATGAATCGAAATCTTTTATTAGACTGATACTGTACAGTAGCAATTGGTTGACCCACCTGTGCAGAAATGGTTGAGATTTTTTTATTTATAAATTTTTATATATGCAAAGGTGGGTCAGCTAATTGCTATAACTCACTGTACGTATTTTATGAAACCATTTACTATATCAACGGTGTTCATTTTAAATGATGGATGGATGTGAAGTATGATATGGCTAGAAAGAAGGTGACTGCTAAGATGACGAGTAATAGAGAAGTATGGAAAAAGAAGACATGTTGCGCTGACCCCGAATAAGTTTAGATAATGGTAGGAGAATGCTGAATGTTGACGGTCTTGATTTTAAATCTGGCGAATCAGGAATTGTTCTGTTCGTTGCTGCTGAAATATTGAACGTTTGAAAAAATCAAATAAAAAATATAATAATATATTCGCAAATAATATGCAAGAATTTGATTCACAATTCACTCAGAACTTAAATTGAAACCAGTTTCAACCAGTACAAAGTTTAGAAGAAGCTGTCGTCATATTGTCGCAGTTGATTACGCCAATTATCTCTCATTGAGCTGATGTACTCAATAACAGAGGAAGGAATACTTGGATTAACAAATTGGACTAATTAACACTGAAATACTTGAGTTCGTTCTGAAGATTTGCTGTAATTTGTTGTTTATTTTCGTCCTGATTTGAGACACGGGTTTTGTAATGTGATTTGATTATTTAACATTGTCTTCAGTGTGTACAAACTGCATATTTACCAAAATTGTAAGTTTGTATCCAACTTACATTTTTATTTTTTTAATAAAAATAACAGTACTGCCTCGTTGGTCTACACGACTGCTGAGCATGAGGTCCTGGGTTCGATTCCCGGGCCGGACAAATTGTAGTTGGGTTTTTCCATTAGGAATTTCTCAGTAGCAGCCACGGAGTCTTGATTTAGGCCCGACTGATGGCAATAGGCTGGCTTCCTATTACATGGGACTTAAATATAACTGGTGAAATGTGGGTGTACTCTTATCATGTACACCTCTGCCTAACCGGCGTGATGTTATGTATAACATCACTTATCTCAGAACTTAATAAATATATTTTTACTTTCTTAGACCATGTTCTAGTTCTATGTCAATAGCAAAGTAACCATCGTTAGCAAAAGCCCAATTGAAAACCAACACCCCTAATGACTTCATCTACGATACGGTCATCCATTAATCACATTTAAAAACCTTTATCCTTAAACTTGCTTTCAAAATCACCCATCGACTATAAGTATTATTTTTTTCTATAAGCCCGTGGCACCGGACGCCACATCCGTTGAGGATCGTGACCAGAGTCAACCTTTGTCAGTCGGCTTAACACAAACTCCTGGGCTTGAATGTTTAATGCCATATTAGCTCATGCCACATCTGATTTGACTATGAATTAGTGTATTACATCCCGCTCTTCAATTGTTTTAAGTATTTTGATGGCCAGTTCCTGGTGTATATGGTTTTGTAAATCTCCGGTGTTTTATGAAGTCCTGGTAGTTGTTTCGTTAATTTTTGGAACGGTAGTGATTTGTTTTGCTGATGGACGTGACGTAGCCGTGTGATAATCAGCAGCTCAGTGTCCGGAAACGACTTTCGCATTAAACTTCATGTGACTTATTCTATTTTGGGCTTATTAAAATTTTAAACTTTATTACGTATATATAAGAAGTACTTTGAAGTGTTGCTGGTATAATAGCAATGAAAGGCCTAAGTCCAGCATTGGACTGCTATAGGCTGATGATGCTGATAAGTAAGTACTAATGTAAACCTACCAGTCACTTTGTTGTTGGTTTAGCTATGGATACTATAAGCGTGACTCGAGGAGCTCGTGGTTAAATAATAACAGCCGCTTGGATGGATATTTAGGTTAAGCCGTGCTTGCCTAGGTTGGTCTGTGGATGTGTGACCAATTACATTCCGAGTTTTCTCCGTGCCTCAGAAAGCACGTTAAGCCGTTGGTCCTGGCTGTCATTTGTAGATCTTTAACAGTCGTTACAGGTAGTCAGTGGCCCAAAAACTCTGACAAGCAATCTTACCAAGGGGTATCGTATTACCCAGTACTAACTGGGTTGTGAAGGTCAGATAGGCAGTCGCTCCATGTAAAATACTGGTATTCAGCTGCATCCGGTTAGACTGGAAGCCGGCCACAACATAGTTGGGAAAAGGCTAGGCAGATGATGATGACTATAAGCGCGACTGCCTCATAGGTCTAGTGGTCGCAAGTGCGACTGCTGAGGATGAGGTCCTGTGTGCGATTCCCAGGTCGGGTAAAGTGTTATTGGATGTTTCCATCAGGAATTTCCCAGTAGCAGCCTCGAAACCTGGCTTTGTGCCCGATTGATGGCAAAAAGCTCGCCCCCTTTTGAATAACTCAAACATAACTAGCGAAATATGGGTTTATTACTAGGTACACCTCTGCCTAACTCTTCGGGAATTACAAGCATGATGTTATGTTATATACTATAAGCTTGTTGTTTTCAAACAGTGTTTGAAAAACCTGGTTATAGTAGGTATTCTTATAAACAGTTGAGTATTCAACTTGATATAGGTTAAGTATTATCTGAGACTACTCCGTTTTAAACTCCGCAATTTCTGTAAATTAAAGCCCGTATAAAATCTACTTTTCATTCTGAACAGATCCCTTAACTTTACTGTCATGTTCCATTCTAAGGGCATTAATAAAGCGAATTTAATGTCGAAACCCTGTTAGAAGATTTAAATTAGGTTTAAAACTGAAACTGAGCCGACACCGCGATTCAATTACGACCTCTCAACGACACTTTTTGTAATTAAAACCTGGATAGAACTAGATTAAAATAACTAGGTATATTTTTAATTTATGGTTAACTCACCTCGTTTCTTTGATCTGATATCGCTAGAATATCGGTTTTGACTTTTGAAATCTGCTACTTTTGATTAGTGAGAAACGGTTTTCGTCAATTTGAATTTGGAATTTATTATTGTTATTGGAACTATTTGGCTCTCAAATAAGAGTCTAGATCTGACACTGGCCGTAAAGAATTCGAAAAAGTATTTCGAACTTAGCATTCTTTGTAATTCAAAAAGAGACCGCGGCCATCAAAGTATCGCTCTAAATTGAAATATGCAGCCATTCAAGACTGATCGAAAGTCTCTATCAGTAGTAACAATAAAAAATAATGTACAAATAATATTTTATCACTTCTCGTGTTCAAAGATATTTTGCAATTGGCAGTGTTATAAAATACAGACTACCGCTGGCCGTTATGTAGTTATTGTTTATATGCAACTGGACACATGGTTACTAAAGCACTCAGAACAGCACGACTGAATTTCAACCTTATTTATTGAGCGCTAAGATTGAAATTAATTGTTTTGACAGTAACAGCAATATTTTTGAAACCGAACGTGTTACAATCGAACTTGATTTATAAAATAATTAAAAGTTATGTACATACTTGGATCATGTTGTGCTTTTGTTTTGAGTTATTTGAACGTTCGAATATTTATTATTTTTACCGGTTATTGGATTGTATTTTTAATGAACGAAGTTAATTGACGGAAATGAGTTATTTTGGGCATTCTTACAATAGCTTTCTTTATGAAAGAATTATCTTCCGCAACTTTAAGAAAATATTCCTTGTATACTTATTCCTTTTAATTAGTGATGATAATAAAACGTCTATAAAAGCAAAAGCAGCTGCCGTTCAACGATGGTCAAGTAAGTTACATACATACCATCTCGCCTTGTAATCCTCGAAGGGTCAGGCAGAGGTGTACCTAACAACTACACGCACATTTCACCTGAGAAATTCCTGATGAAAAAATTTAATAACATTTTGCCCGACCTGGGAATCGTATCCAGGACCTCATGCTCAGCAGTCGCACTTGCGACCACTAAGCCAACAAAGAGGTCAATAAAAAAACGAATAAAGAAGTTAGTTACAAAAATGATTAAAAACGCAAGAATACGAACCAATTTTAATTTAAAGGCGCCAACTATGTCATAAAACTAATCAAATGTAGGTCGCGACATTGAACAATAAAAACAAAAAACCGAATAACACCTCAGAACCTTGTTCAAACAATTAATACCAAAACAATTCATAACTGTTGATTGCCATACCAAATCGCGAAGTTCGACGCAAAAGCAATTCCTTTACAAAATATTAATTTTCAAATAATTCACAAACCTTCAGAGTAGCGCCTTGATTGAAATTGATGACAACAAATACAAAATTCACTTTACTCGTTTTGCTTCTTGGTAATTTGTTAATCGCTCGCATTCCGTTACGAATTTCCCGAGAATTAGAATGTCGGTATTTAGTAAGTTCGCATTGTGTATCGGTTTTACTCGTTCTCGTTATTTTTATGGTGTGAAACTGTGAACCTCAGTCAAGGTATTCTAGTTATAGTAACAAAAGAAATAATTACCCGCAAAAGTAAAATGTTGAGCATCCTTTTCTTAGGATTGAACTGCGACTAACTAAGGGTGAAAACATTTCCATTCGTTTGAGTCATATTTTAATTAGAATATTATACATAGAAACTTTGACTTTGAGAAATTGAGTTTTAGCTAGCATTCTCTAATTTGTTCTATAATTGTACACAATTATTTCTTTTAAGAAATTAGATCATCCATCCATCATCCAGATTTTTGCTTTTCAGGATAAAATCCCGTTCATCCTCATTGCCTAACAGACTCATACTCACAATTCCATTGAGGCGCACGTGGAACACGAACGCGCCGTAGACACGGCCTGTCGTCATAAGACGGCCGGACGGCGAGCCAGCCCATAACTCGCCGTCCACAGGCCCGCGCCTACGCTGGCCGGGAGCCACCACGTGACCCCCAACGCCGAGGGCGTCTCCCGCGGCGACTGGGACGTGAGGTTCTTTCCCTCTCACGTCCCGCCACCTCCTTCACTAGCATGACTGCTTCGCAGAAGGAGGTGACGGCTTCCCATTCCCTCTCGCTCCGGACCATGGCTTGAACCAAAGCCGGACGCGAGAGATCGCCGCCGCCAATCGCAGCTACGAGGACACGGCGGTGCTCCGCCCAAGCGGGGCAGACCTCCACGGTGTGCTCCACCGTGTCCTCCGGACGATCCTCGCAGTGGAAACACCCGGGCGTTTGCTCCCGCCCGATTCGGTGCAGGAACCTCCCGAAACAACCGTGTCCGGTGAGGACCTGTGTCAGGCGGTAGGTGAGGGCACCGTGGCGCCTCTCTAGCCACTCCTCAAAGAGGGGACTTATCGCCACTATGGTGGCGTGCCCTACGCATAGATGGTGTTCTTTAATAATTTCAAAACCAAAGATTCACTAATTAACTTAAGCATTGTTACATCCACAAAACAAGCCTCTAAACACCACACAATATCATTTGCCCAGCTTTTTCTCAACTTTAGTGGGGTCGGTAATTCAAAATTCCCTGATGCAGCTGAATACCAGTATTTTACATGGAGCGACTGCTTATCTGACCTCCACAACCCAGTAGTTAGTACTAGGTAATACAGTACCCTTTGGTAAGACCGGTTATCAGATTTTCGGACCACTGACTACGTGTAACGACTGTCAAATATCTACAAATCACAGCCGGGCCCAACGGCATAACGTGCTTTCCGAGGCACGGAGAAAAATCGGTATGTATTGAGTGGTGACCCATCCACGGACCAACCTAAACAAGCGTCGTTTAACCTAAAGATCGACCCGAGCGGCTGTTTGCCACGAGCTCCTAAACACCACTAATGAAAACAAAAGCTGTATAGCGAATGCAGGTTGATTCAACGAGTCATTAATTTTCGCCATGACAGTGCAATTTCAAATGTTTGCTATAAATTAACATCACTAATATTTGACCAGCGTATAGCAATAAAAAGTCGTGGGTGTTATACAGTTTCTGTGTTTGTATTTGTTTTTCATATTGCAATTGGATTTTTTTTTGGCTTTCAGGAAAATTACGGAATTGTCGTGTTCGTGTCCATATTTACTGTTTGGTAGCCTGAAATTGTGTAATCATTGGTGAGCAATGGACTCTGAAATCATTATTTAAGTAATTTTAACTTTACCCCTAGGTTACGATAATCATTATTATTATTACCAGCCATTTGTGTCCCACTGCAGGGCAAAGGCCTCCCTTCCCTCTTTCCACTTATCCCTATCCAGTGCTGTTGCTCGCCAATCTTTCTGAAAAGAGTCGAGTTCGTCCCACCATCTCCTTCTGGGCCTGCCGCGTTGCCGTTTGCTGCTGTTTGGGACCCATTGTGTTATTACTTTAGCCCATAGCTCCTCCGGCATGCGGCAGATGTGGCCAGCCCAGTTCCATTTAAGCTTGGCAGCCGTGTGACTTACATCGGCAATTTGTGTGTCGGAATGCAGTATCGAGTTTCTTATACGATCAGTAAGTTTAACTCCAAGGATACTGCGCTCCATTGCTCGCTGACAAACCCCGAGTGCGGACTTTTGACGCTTGGTTAGTGACCATGTCTGCGCTCCGTAGGTGAGGGTAGGAAGAATGCACATGTCCATGAGTTTTCTCTTCAGTGAGAGAGGGAGAGGTCCCTTCTTGATTTGTTTCATCGACCAATAGCTCTTCCAGGCGTTATCGGTGCGTCGTGCAACTAAAAATAAATAATAAATATAATGATAAATCACTAAAATCTTTGGAGGAAACTGAAATGTACGAATGAAATCCCACTGCTTGTGTATTTACTAGAAGGAGGCTTGTGTTCCCGCCGTCAAGGCTGATTATTATGATAATGAACGGTTGTGAATAAAATTAGGCAATGTCTAAAAAGCCGAAATAAAGTGCACTCTTAGATTTTTCATTTTCTTAAACCCAACAACGCGCTTTTGTTGGGCTAACATTTAACATAACATACGCCTCTGCCCAACCCTTCAGGGATTACACGGATTAGGCAGAAGTGTACCTAATAGTACACCTACATTTCGCCAGTTATGTTTGAGTCCTATATAATAGGGGGCGAGCCTATTGTCATTAACCGGGCACAAATCCAGACTCCGTGGCAGCTACTGAGACATTCCTGATAGAAAAATTCAATAACACTTTGCCCGAGCTGGGAATCGAACCCAGGACCTCATGCTCAGCAGTTGCTAACATTTAAGTGTTTTTGAAATCAGTAATAAAAGACACCAAGTCCTCACACAGCGACTTACTTGTTACTTCTACATGAAGAGTAAAGTCATCGAGAACTTTTCACTTACTCACAAACACAGACATGATTACTTTTATGATGCCATTAAACCTGGGCAAAATAATTTATACTGAGCTGTTAAGAGCGGTAACGTCTCACGGCATTTCATACAAACTTTCAAGTGTTTTTTTTTCGAAATGACTGAACTTCTGACTGAAACATCCATAGAAACAGAAATTTCCAATTATCTTTTTTTTTTAAAAACATTTCGAAAAGTTCCCTGTCAAGTTTTTAGACTTATGTATCCTGCTAATTCTTACAAAGTTTCATTAAAATCATTTGAGTCATTTCAAAAAAAAAAATAATTGAAAGTTTGTATGAAATGCTGTAAGACATTAACGCTCTTAACATAAAGTAAATTCATCACTCCTGTGCAGAATTTTTGTCAACTGTGCTTTTAACCTTAAACTTACTGCGACTTTTACGAGGAAACTTGGCATCATTTCCCCTGTCGTTAAAACCTGTTTTTATGGGCATTCTTCTTACAGTATTCTTATTTTTTTAGTATGTTAAGTGTAACATATTTACATATGTGTATTTTTATTTTCTTTCTTTATTTCAAAGAAAGCTAAACTGTTTCATCATCATACGCCTAGCTTTTGCCCAACTTTGTTAGGGTCGGCTTCCAGTCTAACCGGATGCAGCTGAATACCAGTATTTTATATGGAGCGACTGCCTATCTGACCTCCACAACCCAGTTAGTACTAGGTAATACGATACCCCTTAGTAAGACTGGTTGTCAGACTTTTTGGGCCACTAACTATCTGTAACGACTGTCAAAGATCTACAAATGACAGCCGGGACCAACGGATTAACTTGCTTTCCGAGGCATGGAAGAAACTCGGTATGTAACGGGTGGTCACCCATCCACAGACCAACCTGGGCAAGCACGGCTTAACCTCAAGATCGATCCGAGTGGCTTTTATTATTTAGTCATGAGCTCCTCTAAAGGTAAACTGTTTATTCTGCACAAATAAAACACACGTTATAAAATAACAAAGTAGCCAAAAGCTCCGTTCAAATATATGCTATTCTTCAGTTCCGAGGTAGCCTACGATTGGTTTTAACTCTATAAAAGAACGGACCAGTCCTAGTTTTCCAAAGTTTGCTCCAAACCCAGCATCAGCAATATTGCTTGATCGATTTTTTCCTGAAACAAGACTAAAACTTCTACTGAAAGTAGTTGACCAATTTGTTTGAAATTATTTTGCTCTAGTCAAGTTATTTATGTAGGACGCGATTTTAGTTAAAAATTAAGTAGTAGTACGGAAGTTCCACAATATATCATTAATCATATCACTTCCATTCGCGGAAACAAAACAATCCGACCCATTAATGATAATGTCTAACTTTTTTACACAATCATAATCACAAACAATAAAAACATTAATGGCAAGCAAGACGCGTGCGAATGTTTTTGTACATTCAATCGTCACACCCATAAAACTTCTCAGCGCCATTCATTCACTCACTCACTCATTCATTCACACATCATTTGCACCTGTCGTAAAAAAAACCATTCACTCTTTAGATCTAGACCAAACTTTCACTCTGTGGTTTTTGAAATTCAAACCATACGTTATTTTAAACGTTACTAAATCGGTTACGCTCCAGTAGGAGTATTCTTTATGTCGTTACTTTCTCTCTATTCAATATAAAATGGCACTCATTACTGGACTTTCCATAATTTTTGGATTTTTTGTCCACTCTGTGACTAAATTGATGTCACGCATTCATTTAAATATTGGGAGTTTCTCCAAGGTAGGAAATGAAGCGTAATTTTGGTGCAATTTTATTAGTGCAGACGAATTAAGACACTGGTTTATACAGATTCTAGTAATTCTTTAAATAACTATTTTTAAAACAAGAAATTATCTAAATAAAAACTAGAGGAAGTCCATTAATTCCATTTCTTTCTTTTCAAAAACAAACTTTCAATCACTATTTTAAAACTTTGTTTTACTAAAGCTACTTCGCATGTCGATTGTTAGCATGAAAGCCTACTATTATTATAATCCGTGTTACAAACACCTAGTTTCATAAACCGGTTGTTTTACCTTAATCTGGTAAAATAATTGTATTGTGCAATTTATCGGCTTTACGCATTTAATCGATTTCGGCAAGAAATCGTTGCAATTGACTTTCATTTAATCTTTGCATGAGTTGTTCTTGAAAAGATTAGGTAAATATAAGTAACCTACTTACGAATATTAATGTGACGATGAATATAATATAAACAACACTAATATAAGAATATCGAAAATGCAGTAGGGTAAATGATAGGGTGATGAAATTGCTGATAATGAATTTTCCTACCCATTCTGAACTTAGACTAGCATTTATTTTTAACTCAAATAAACAAAAGCCCTGCAACGTTGCACACTACACATGGCACTAAAAGTAAAAAAATACAACACAATAAAAAAACGAGACAGCTCAAATGTTTTGAAGCGTGATTTTAATGCACCTTTTATAGCATCGAATAAAGTGATTACCACTCGTCACATTATCGATACAAAAGGTTCATCTGAGCGTGAAACACGTTTCATTTCCAATACGTTCAACACGCGCGTTACACGAAGCTAAATCAACTTTAACATCTGAGCAGCCAGGCTTTTCGCCACGTCGACGTCTAAGTAAAACAATTGACCATAAAATTGTCCGTACGTGTCCCTCACAAAAAGAGAAAGCCTCGCCCGGGTCCATTCTAATGTCCCGTTTCTAAGAACATTATGTCTTATTTAAGAGATACGACAAAAAAATAAAATAGCTCGCGCCGTGAAAGAATAAGGCGAAATGGGCCATAAACGCTGCCCCGTCGTATCTAAAGACAAAAGTCGTAGAGCTACCGGCGCACAAATATTTGGGATGTTGTAAAATGCGTTTCTAAGTTTATTGCGACATTGTTACACATAACATTTTTTTTCCCATTCAGCGAGTTTTGACAGCGGAACAATGGTAATTTCAGCTTCTGTTTTTATAATGAGGAGCTGAGCGACAAAAGCTGTACGATATTTTGGGATGCCCGCCGTTATGCTTTTGTTTTGACGATGCTGACAAAGGTCTTATTATAAGATTGTAAACACGAACTTCATTTCGATGTTAAGCGGGTTCCGTAAATTGCATAATTCTTTATCATTTCTTTTCTTTTTATCGTGTCTTACTGTTATGACTAAGACAGCCGGTCTGGCATTTAAATTTCCCATTTTGTATTCCTTCCTCTTTGTCTGTCTATCAAATCAAAGAATAGTAGCATCATCACATGTTCTGAATTCGAATCAGCCACAATTAAAATAACAATGTCTATATTTTTTCGTTATTAAACTCCATAACTTTTACACCGACGTGTTATTAAACGTACGATGGTATTAATTCTCCAGACTCAAAAGATAGCGCCACAGATTATGCGACAAAAAAGTCGTAAGGGGTGGTTTAATCGGTTTTTTTACTGCTGTCGGCATTACACATGCGGAACCGACAGACCAGAACCGATGTTCATGCTTCAGGCCGAGAGTGGCTTTGAAAAGAGCGGTTGGGACATTCATGTGTGATGTCATCAAATTGGTGCAGTGTGTCTCATATGGTTGTCAAGTCGCTTTAGGTTAAATAACAGATAAACAGAAAAAAAAATAACAGAGGCTAATTTTAAAACGGTTTAAAGTGAATTATTTTACCACAATTACAACAGAACTAGACATGTTCAGGTAAACCAGTCTACGCAAGTCAAATATCAATGATTTAAAGTCAACAGTTGCTAATATTTGCCTTTATTGCTTTTCTGGCCAAAGAAATTATAACACAACAATGAAAATGACAGTCATAAAAGACAAAAAATAAATGAGCAACTACACCATTTCAAAAGGCAAGGTCAAAAACGCTACCTCTCCTATCCATTAAAGCGACCGCTACTTTTACAGCCCCAGCGACTTTTATTGTACAGAGAAGCGAACATCGGGACTATTCCGTGACGTTCTGTTTATGCCAAACAGATTCGAACGTATCCCGACCCTATTCGAACTATTCGGTCTATTCGGTAGCTGTCGGTACACATCAAATAAAATTTAATTCGCCCATTGTTTGCCAGGGTTGCTAGTGTAAAAAAAATACTTGGATTGGAAGAAGTGGAGGTTGTAATATGTGAAGAGGTATTAATGCCATGATTTTTTGCTCATGATGAATAATAAAACTTATTGGTATGGAAGGTGGAAGACGTAATAGAAACGGGTGTCACTATTAATAGATGTAGGATCTTTGTATGATAGGCATACCAAATGCAAAAATGAATTCATTCATACAAATCAGTGACAGTGTTTGAAGAGTGGCTTCCACAAAACTTTGAAAGATTCGTTTTCATTATTGTGTTTACGGAGTAGGTATTTACGATAGTCTTAATTTAATATTAATGGTGGCAAAATGCAACTTGATTTATTTACCAGACCCCTGAGAATATCTTTGCGCTAAAAACCCACCATCTTCCCATCTCGATTATATCCCTCATTTAACTCATAGAACAGCGGGAAATCGTTACCAACAAACACATGTTTATCTCCATTCATTGCTAGTTTATTTGAAAAGTTCCAGCCAATTGTGTCCCACTTTCGTCGTAAATCATTCTAGTAGGTACCTACTCCTGTTGCTTGTGCTACCGAAGTTTGGCTGTTCGTTTTATGATTCTTTTGTTTAAAACTTTTATTGGCTCTGGCCGTTCCAAAAACTAATTTATTCAGGAGCCTTAACCATCAGCCTTGGAACTTCGAACTTGCCTACTTCGAGAGGTCCCATTCTCCCATTCTCCCATTTCGCTTTTTACGTTTTACGATTATTTTTTTCTTCACCGTGTAAATGTATCGTATTGGAGTAAATGGGTGCTCCGTTTAAGTTTGTGCTTTTATTGTTTTAGTTTTTAATTCTGTGTTTATTTATTTGTTTGTCAAAGTTGTTTTTTAGGACTTTCTAAAACAGTTTTTTCTTTACAGCTTTTCTATTGCCTTCACTAAAACAGGGTACTTCACACAAAGTCTCACCAGCGCCAGATGAGATTTTGTAAAATATATCATCATCATCATTCTCTTGCCCTTGTCCCAATTCATTTGGGGTCGGCGCAGCATGTCTTCTTCTTCCATACTTCTCTGTTACTCGTCATCTCGCCAGACACCTCCTTTCTTGCCATATCATTCTTTACACAGTCCATCTATCTTTTCTTTGGTCTTCCTCTACTCATATTCCTATCCACATTCCCATCAACTCCGCATCACATGCCCATACCACGACAACCGATTACCACACAACTTTTCAGTCACCGGTGCCACTTTCAAACTTCCTCTTATATACTCATTTCTTATTTTATCCATTCGCGTAACACCACATCCCCCTTAGCATTCTCATCTCAGCCACATGCAAATGCTTTCATTCATCCCTTTTATGGGCCAACATTCTGATCCATACAGACAATTATTATAAAAGATATTTAGAACACATGGATAGTTTTCAAATAATTTACATACGTCCACATAATTGTGAAGAGCTTTCAGAAAGGGAAAGTAAAAGCCAATATTTTCCCACCAAATGGTCAAATTCAATTCCAAATATTTTCAATAAACCACACTCGTAATCAGCACCCAAATGGCTTTACCAAATGAAAATGTCCAAACCTATTAGGGCTTGCGTAATAGTTCGGAAATTCTGTTATCACTTGATAGACGGGCCCTAATAAAATTTTATGTCACACTTTCTAATAACCGTAACGTAAAGATAAAGCGTACTCAATGGAATGACTCTATTCAACTTTGACATTACGTATGCAAAGAGCAGTAAACTAACTTGATCGTGATTCGTGAGTAAGGAATTCATTAGTGGAGACGGAGTCATAAAGCTAGTAATTTACATTTAGAAGTTAAAGAAGGAGATTTAGTTCGAAGTTAAGTTCAATGAATCTATCATAGGATGCTGATTTATTTATGTTGATCATGGTGAACACTGAAAAAGGAACAACTAATAAGGTATGATATTATAAATCTAAATGTAGTAAATTGGACTGCAATTTATTTTTAACAATGCCAATCAAATATTCGAGAAAAAAATAAAAAAAAATCTATGGCAATCAAGCTTTTATGAAATTTCGCAGGAGAAGAGTATATAGGGGAGGCTTTTGCTCAGCAGTGGCACATACAAGGCTAAAAAAATAAACAAAAAAAGAGCTAGACAGTATTTATTCGTTTAAAGAAAAATTATAAATTTATCGCTTACAAAATCCCCCAATGATGAACCAATATTGGACCTACGCATCTTCTTGTTCAACGCCGCTTTCATAAGTCGATGCGGCGTGAAAATACCAAAGTAATAACACAACGGATTTCTTAAAACATACCTAATGAGTTTTTAAAGTTATTAAGGCAAATTACCATTGAAACGATGCTGGGTTCTGAAGGTGTGTAATAAGTTTCCATGATGTGTTGTGGGCGTTCAAAATGCTCGGATTCAAGACGCTAGAAAGGCTTCTGTATTGCAGCCGATTAGCCTTATGATTTATTATGGGCTATCTCAGTTTTTGCTGGCTTGACTGATCTTTGGCGGCTCTTGGGCGAGTCTGGGTGATTTGTGGAGCTTAGCGAGTGATCTGTGGTGTAATTGCTTCGAGAATATGTGCTGTTTTTGTTTCGTTAGTCAAATGTTTTGGTGATGTTTATGTTTGGCGTTTTTCGGGGATTTGATTTTTGCCTTAGCTTTTATTTGATTTAAAATTGAGTGAAGCACTAAGTTTGTCGTCGTAAAAACAGTTAAAGGCAACCACTTTTTGTTATTCAAATAATTAATAATCTTCTTAATGATTCAAGAAGTTAGTCAAGTTTAATAAACGCCAACTTTAACAACAGAAAACTCGAAGACATTATAAATAGTAAACCAGTCAAAGTTTGTACAGTTACGATCAAAAGTCGTTCAATATTGTTACGGAATTTAACTCTCATTCATTTATAATGTACGTAGGTAGGTACAGGAAACAAACATGAAAAAAAACTTTATCGATGATCGTTTAGGCCGAGCGGTACCACCGAAATGGTTATTTAATGTGAAAAAATTATAGAACTCTTTTTATTTGGAGGTTCTGGTTATGACTGACTTAATTACCGGTTTACTATGATTTATTATATAATGCAGGAATAATTTTTGAGGCAGTCCAATGACGTATGACTGGTCTCTCTGGGAACAGGTTGAGCCGCCGCTGGCGTTACGGACGTGGGCATAGAGTAAGTAAATGTTTTTTTTTGTGAAATTGTTTTTTGAAGACATTTATTATACGGACTCAACATAAAACAGTGGCTGCGGCTATTTGCGATGACATCCTGCAAATAAAATCTATGGCAATCAAACTTTTGTGAAAAATAGAATATTTAGTTTTGGAATGCGCGATGAAATAAAAAAAAGCAGTAGAATTGGATGAAAATAAAGAAAAACATATTACGTCAAAGTTGAGATTAGTTTAAGTAATAACTTTCTTTTATACTAAATAATTATACGTATGAAAATAATGTCCTAACTTTTTAAGTTACTAAGAAATAAGTCATAATTTTTCTTTTGGCTTTATTAAAGTTTTGTACGAAATATTACTTATGGCAAAAGAAAACGTAATTGAGTTATAGCACAGCAGCTGTTTTTGTTCAATTTACAAAATTTTTTATAGTTATTTCAAAACGTATTTATCTAATTTTATGTTGTGGAGTAATTGGACTACTGTTCTTACTAATATTATAAATGCGAAAGTAAGTTTGTTTGCTTGTTTGTTACCTTTTCACGCCTAAACTACTGAACCGTTTATCCTGAAATTTTCCAAATACGTTTTCAGGTGTACAGAAACGGACATAGGGTACCTTTCATCCCGAAAAAAGTACTGTTCCTGAGGAAAACAACAAGAACAGTTATACGTGTCTTTCGAATCATGATTAAATTATATTATTACAAGCAGAGTACAACCCGTATTGATTGTCAAATTCTAAATTAACGCGAGCGAAGTCGCGGGCAAAAGCTAGTAACCCATAAAAATACATCCTTTATCAGTATAAAATACAGATAGTTATTTACGTACTATTCAACCGATAATATCTGAACAAATAAATATTCTTTACAACTTAATTCTATACAAACACATTTTATCGTGTAGTAACAAGGTAAAATGTTAATGAACATAATTCAGAGAGCTATCGCGCATCTGCATCGCTAATCTATGCAGTATGGCGTATGCCTCGCCTTTCTACTTGCGCCTGAGTCGGCCTGAGCTGCTCCGGTTATAAATAATACTATAATGACAAGGAATTACCCTGTTCTGCCACACTACACGCTAGACGTTCCCGTTCTTATACTAGTTCATTATACTCAAGGTCTGTACCTACTTACGGTTTTATATAATGTTAGGAATTATTGAGAATGGAAATTCCATGTTGCGAAGAAATTATTCTAGGGTAGTGTAGATCGATTTTAAGTTTCGCTCTTGGGTTTGTTGGTTGTTGTTATGAGGAAATTGGTGGTGTGAGCTTTGGTTGTTTTATCAATTATGTTGGGTAATAATGTTGTTTGTTTTGGTTTACGAGAAATACAACTGAACCTGTCTTAAATTTCAAAAAAGGCTTTTATTAAAATAAAAAGAAGAAAATTAGGTTTACCTTTCAATATTGAATGCGTATACAAAGTTTCGTGTCCGTGCTATTAACCGTTGAGGAGTTCTCTCATGAGGATCCTGGCAGCAGGATCATGTCATGTCTGTCATAAAAATATACTGTCACCAGAATCATAGGTGTGTGCTAAATTTCAGCTCAATCGGTTGGGGGGAACTGGTTTAAAATTCAGTTGTATGATTTGACCAATACCTACATACTAACTAACTAATAATAAGTAAAAAAATGAGTTAAACAAAAGCTTATAATAAGGGCGTTAAAGCAAGTTGCTTACATTTTTTATGTTTTCGTCTTCATGTAACAGAAAAACATTTATTGTAATGTTTCTTCTAATCTATTTAAATATCAAAAAGATCAATAAGCCGTCTTAGTTCACTAACTTAACCAAACTATTTGACGTTTTGGTTATAGTAGATTTTGGAGATTAGTTAACGCCATCTCAACAAATTCTTCCAGTAATCCACTACATTGTCCATCACAATGGCGGATCAACACTAAGATTACAAATATTACAATACCCTAAATTCTGCTTCAGGACAACAATCAATTGTCCACTTCTCGTAGCTCCTTGAATTACCTGACGTCATAGATCTCGTTTACCACACAAGTGGTGATTATTTATCGGCCGTCTGAGGGTGGAACATTAAAACAATGTTCTTATAAGAACATGAGCCGTTAATTACGAACAAACATGATGCTTATGACGGTAGTGGTACGGGAGTTGGGACTTGGAACCAGTCTTGTAAGGTTAATTTGTGTATGTGTGTGTGTGTGTCATGGGTAGCTTGTATGTCAATGTCATGTGAGAAGATGCTGCATCCAATTAAAATGATTAAGAGTCTTAATGTGAAAGAAGACAATAAATCTGAAAAAAAATCTAATGAAGGCTCTACTAATACTGTGAATAGCACGATAAGTCTACATGTGTTAGTTTAAACCACGTTTAAAACCTGCTGTCAGAGCCAATATTCTAGAGCAATGATGACACTGATCTAGAACGTAGTTTAAAACGTCCTGATCGCGTTCAGTTTAGTTGTTGATTCCAGTTCCTGTTGCAAACAAGTATTCTAGAGGTGAATGTCATCATGCTTTATATTTTATTGATGATCGCACTCATAACGGTTGATAACCGCACGATATAAATCATTCAACTGGCCAAGAAAAATGCCCCAGGCTGATGACGGGCAACAGCATCCTTAGTGTGAGAAGGAGTTTAGGCATTAAAAGTATTTGTAAAAACCAATGGACACAATAATCTTCATACAGATATCACTTAAGTTTTCATATAAAATCCTGGGCCGACCCCATATAAATTGGGATAAAGGCAATAGAATCAATCAATCAACTTTATTTTCTCACCACAATATACATAAATTATTTTACATTGGTCAGATTCGACAATGATACACAACTCAGGTAAGTATAAACTGTGGGAGACTGTTTCCTAAGCTAGGCTCGTGGCCTGTGTTTCAGGACACCAGGATCCCCCCTTTACATCTTCATTTTATAAATTCATCATCTGCCTAGCCTTTTTCCCAACTATATTGGGGTCGGCTTCCAGTCTAACCGGATGCAGCTGAATACCAGTATTTTACATGGAGCGACTGCCTATCTGACCTCCACAACCCAGTCAGTACTGGGTAATACGATACCCCTTGGTAAGACTGGTTGTCAGACTTTTTGGGCCACTGACTGCCTAACGACTGTCAAAGATCTACAAATGACAGCCGGGACCAACGGTTTAACGTGCTTTCCGAGGCACGGAGGAAACTCGGTATGTAATGGGCGGTCACCCATCCACAGACCAACCTAGGCAAGCACGGCTTAACCTAAAGATCGACCCGAGCGGCTGTTATTATTTAGCCACGAGCTCCTCCTCTTCATTTTATAAATTATATACTAGAATTATGATAATAAAGAAAAACTGACTAAGATATGGTGATCAGAAGTCTACTTGTTCTATTTCAACATAAAGCATAAGCAGCCTATTAATGTACTCACTGCTGGGACGCAGACCTCCTTTCTATGAGAGGGAATGGGCTATAATCCACCACGCGGGCCCAGTGCGGGTTGGTAGATGTAACATGTCTTCGAATTTTTGGTTCTAGGACATGCCGGTTTCCTCACGATGTTTTCCTTCACCGTTTTGAGAGCAGTGGTGATGAAATAACTTACACAAAGTAATGCGTCTGGCTGGGTTCGAATCCATGACTTACTGCTCGTAAGTCGGGGTCTCCACCACTGGGCCACCGCTGCTCTATTTCAACATAGAGAGGGGCAATTGCCCTGCTGTTGAATAATTACAGACCAGCATTATTAAAATACCGACCATGACTCACACACAACAGAAGACGGTTATGTTATTATTCACCCAACTATAGATTGTCTTATTATTTGCATAGAACGCATTTCATATTCTAGCCACGCTCCGAGCCTGTAATACCACTGTCGGCTTCTGTTCGTGGCTGAAAGGACCATTGTCCACTGCGAGTCCGGAATACCGCTCACGTTCTGTGAGTAAACACAACGGTATTGTATTATCACACTGGTTATAATCAATAGTTAACTAGTGCTTTTATCTTTGTTTAGTGTTGTAGCACATTTAGATGCCTAAAATGCTGGAGCGAGCGTAAATTCTTCTTTTCATGCGGTTTCAGACTCAGAATGCTATATTTTAAACTTAGGTGCAGTTATAGCCGTGCAATGTGAGATTTTACAATTTTAGGAATGTCATTCGCGAACAATCTTAATGTCTAGTAGATATTATCACTGAACAAGCAATGCAATAAAATAAAAAAAACTTAATTCACATTCATGTTCTATCGAGCTCACTGATGGTCGACCACTTTCAACCTTATTACTTAGGGTATAAGGGTGAAAAGTGGCAGACTGTAGATGTGTAGATATTGATGAATGATTCTCAGACTAAGTAAGTAGAACGAGTAGTACTCCGACGATCAATCGACCATTTTACGCCTGCATCAAAGTGTATATCGTCTGCCTTTACCCTTAAATTATGTGTCATGATGTTAGCAGCTGGGCTGGTTCCAAATATTCCATGTCCTTCCCGTAATTTTGACATTTCCTTTGCAAAAAGTAGACATTCTGCCTTTTCCTTTGACTGTCTCCCATGTTTGATCAGTACATCGGAGTTTATCAGTAATATATGTTGACTTATAGGCTGTCACGTATAAGCTAATATGGTAATTATATCGTGTCTTGTTTACCGCGGTTATGGTGTTTGTTGTTCTGAAGCCTTGTGTAAACTGGAAAGGAACGTGATGTGTAAGATTTGTGGAATGATTAATTTTCCAATCCAAGGGATGGAAACAACATTTGACGGAGAAATTGTGTGTCACGGGTATGCAGAACTAATCAATCTGTCTATTACAGTCCACTAAACACAGAGCATGGAATATCCACTCTATAAACAAACAGACGGCAGTATTATAAAATTCGTGTCGCCAAGTGCCTTCAGCGCAAAACTTCTGTCACGGACTGCCATCAGCCTATACGTAGTCTGTGTGTCGAAGGACGAGTAAACTGTAGTAAACATGGAAGGATAGAATATAGTGTTGGCAATGCTGCCTCTAGTGAAGAATCGCATGTGACTAAAAGAGTAATGAATATAAATGTTTATGGATCGAGAGGGAGAGGAAGATCAAAGAAAAGATGGATAGATTGTGTGAGAAATAATATGAAGGAAAAAGGAGTAAATGATAGCTTGACAATTGACAAGAATGGAAGAAAAAGGCTTGTTGCGTCGACCCCAAATAACATGGATAACATGGGACAAGGGATGGAAGATAAATGCTATCTCTAGTAGAAGAGTCCGTCGAGGTTTCTCCCTGCGCTGTGTTACACCTGGACAAAGATTTTTCCACGATTCGTGATTTTCCGCCTTCCGCTTCCTCAACTAATGGCTCATATAAAACATACTACAAGACATTCGCAGTCGATGTAACATTCCGGACCATTAACACACCATTTTCAATTACGCTTACTGATCTTACAGCAGCAACACTTTAACATTCCACCCCATAAAACGTAATAGGATACTAACAAAACTATCAATCCGTAACTAGAAATAAAGAAGTTACTTTGGAGGCTCAGCACAAATGCACGATCTGCTTCTTAGCGAGTCGATGACAATTTAAATTGAGTCAGGCCAAAATTTGGCGGCGAGTTTGGCACTTTCAGTAGCGTCCATCAGCTCTTGTGATGTGCAAGCAACAGGACAGGCAGGACACGATATTAAGTATCCCTCTCCATGTAATGTTCCCACTGCTGGACACACGGGCTTTTATGACAAAGTGCGATGGGCTGTAATTCATACAGTGCAGACCGAGTTGGTAGATATTATATGTCTTCGACTTTATTGGTTCTAGTACTTGTCGGTTCCCCACGAACGACGACGAAATGTATGTAAATTCGAACACTATCCCAAAGAATTTGGGTCTTATTTTAAGTGTGCTTCACTTAGTATATGCAGATATGAAAAGAGACATAAAACTATGTGAATATGACTTGCGAATGGAGAATGAGTATCAATTTCAAAATCGTAAAAATTTACTTAAGGTTTACTCCGCACGTTCGTGCTAGGCCCATAGAATGTTTTAAAAGAGCTACCACAACAGTTTTAGCTCCTATGTCAAAGTGTCGTGGATACGTGCGACACGTAATAGCGTCGGTTTACTACCTACCAGTCGTTTAACCTCGACTTGCATCTATAACACGATTGCTTACGAATCGCAGTTGGTTTATAGCCATGCGAATGTCTTTGAGGAATAGTCCAGGAGTAAATTGAATTTGCGACCTAAGAGCCTTTTTTTTGTTTTACTTTGTCGAAGTATTAACAGATTCATAGTTCATTCATTTCTTAAAAAAAGGGAATTATTTTGATCAAAGCTAGTGTACAGGATAACATTCCATCTGATACTAAGCGCCGTCTATTAAAAAACAATAACATAAACTTAACTCAAAAAAAAAATTAAAAACTTTTTTTTGAATATCTACACAAACAACTACAAAAGCTCCGAACAATAACACTAAGCAGACGATCTCAAAGAATAAAAAAAAAACCATGTAAGAAGCATGCGAATCGTATAAAAACACCTCAATTTAATCTCAATAACATAATGACATTCAAGGATCTTAAAATATCGACTACCACATCCAATGCAGTCTAGATTCCCTTTCAAGATAAAATTTCTAAAAACAAGTCAAATTTACATAAACAGAAAGAACTTTGTTTTACGTCTACTAAATGCTACTTATCCGTATGCATAAGGTTGAAAGTCGTACTAAACATTCTTCTGATTGAAAAGGAATTCCAGGGACTCATACGATACGGCATGAAGTAAAAGGTTTAATTATTGGTTCTTGTTCACGAGAGGTCGAACGATATAGAATTAAAAAGACAAGATAAACACGATGACAGAATTTTGTTTCAGTTTCCCATGATTCACCATTCTTTTTTCCTTGTTTGTTCTGTCCCACTGCTCGGCAAAGGCCTCCCTCCACTTTTTCCATTTCTCGCAAACCCGCGCTTCCTCGTACCAGTTCTGACAGAACCTGTACAGTTCGTTCTGCCATCTCCTTCGTGGCCTACCGCAACCTCGACTCACTGTGTCAGGGCACCAGTTTCCTGTTATTTTGATTCACCATAGCATTTTTTTTTTGTATATTTTGATGTGCCAATGCTGGGTCCCTGCCATGTCTTTCTATGTACTTACTCCTTTTGCGAGCCTCCTCGAACCAGACATCAGCGCGTCCAGCGCGTCCAAGTCATCTCGCCACCTTTTTCTGGGCTGGCTTCAGCGGCGACGTCTATCCGCAGGCACCCATTGCGTGTAGACCACAGTTATAATCTAGTTGATTGAATAGATAGAGCTCACGATGGTGATGCAAGCTTCCTGTCATCTGGGAGAGGTTTACTTAAACTATTCTTGACACTTTCTTCAAAAACCAGTCTGGATGCTAACTAACATTTTTCTTGACTGAAAAACATGGTTTGTAATACTGATTGCGATACAATATTAAGAAAAAAAAAGAAGATATTTTAATTTCAGAAATCTTTAATTCCTCAGCGAAAATGCTATTTTTTGGCACTTTCAAGCTAGTTATTGCCAACCGCATCAGCATTAGCACCACTCTCTAAAAAATAACTGGTCATTTCCATCTATCTGGTGTTAAAACGGTAATCTCTACCTGTCACAACATAAATACCTCAAACGGTCACGTCTATCATGTCTTTACGTGTCATTGCATTTTGCTAGTCATCTAGAAATACCGTTGAAATATCTCACGTGCCAACAGTTTCACAGACACTCTTTAAAACTAGAACATAGTAATTGATACTTGCAAATATTTGCTATCATTTTCACACAGACAGACATCCGGTGTACTGAATCGGAAGGTCGCAGGTTCAAACCCTGCTCGCACTAGAATTTTTCTTTCCATGTCAAAACAGCTATTTGCTATCATTTTATTTATTTTCTATAGAATACTAGTATTGGCTTTCGTACTGTTGCTATGTACGAAATATACAGACTCCAGCACATCAAACTACCCGAAACTGTCAAATTTTCCCAATCAACCTTCAACCTAATGCTTTAGCGATAAAATCGAAACTCTCTCTCTGTACGTATGTTTTTTTTATGTCACAGCACCATGCTGAGAGCCTTTTGACCTCGTTCAGGACCAATAGCATTTGTCTTTTTAAAATTTCGTTTTGTTTATATTAATCATTTTTTGTTTTGTCCTATGCGAGACTACTAAATACTTTTTCTTCATTTTTTTTTCTTTCAATGTTCCTTTTGTTTGTGCGGAATAAACTTCTTTTCTATCTTCTTTCTTGCAGTCTTATAACTTTATTGTCCTTCATCCTGGTCTTGGAAATCTGAAACAGAAAATAACATCACGACTGTTATGTAAGGTGAACTTAATCCCGACGGGCACACAGCCAGGCTCCGGCTGCTACTGTGAATTCCTAATAGAAAAACCCAATAACACTTTGCCCGACCTGGGAAAAGAACCTAAGACCCAGTATTCAGCGGTAGCTCTTACAACCATAGATCAACGAAGCAGTCAAACAGGAAATGTTCTTCATTAATTTCTAACATCTTAGGAGTCCTTGTAACCTTCTACAGGCATTATCAAATACCAGTTACAAGACCATGGATAAAACGCAATCAAGGCAATATATCAGGTTTGGATATATTCAGTGCAGTGTATAAGTCATCTATGGACAAACAGGTTAGCCTCGAAGGCTATAAGATAGCGAACTGTCACTAATTATGCACTGGAATATTTAATCCTAATACAAAATGATTTAAGCTGTGTGAAATTTAAGATGCCAGAGAAGGAATGTTTTATTATCGTTGTGTCAGCTTACGTCTACTACTATAGATAGGACTCTTCACGATGCAAGATAATGTCAAAATCTATTCACAAATAATCTGGTGATGTAAATGGCTAACGAGGTCTGTTTTAAGCTTTCACGATTTAATACTAAACGAATACTGTCACTTACGGGATATCTTCCGTGATTATTAATTAAACAAAAAAAAGCTTAAAATAATTAATATACACGGAAGATATCCCGTAAGTGACTATAATTATAAGTTTGGGTAACGAGGAATCATCATGAAACAAGAAAATTGCTAAAAACACGTTTGTATCTGTACATGAGCATCGGAGATAACAATATCGAAGTATATTGAAAAAATAAGGTATTGTTTGGAAATGAGCAACAGCTGTTGATAATGTAAAAAAAATACGTCACCTCAGCAACAGATATAACAGATTTCCGAAATTACTGATCTGCCAACAAACTAATTATAACAAATGGTGTTGTTTTTTATTAGTGTTTAAAGCATTTGAACTTGCCTAATTATTGTCATCATCTGCCTAGCCTTTTCCGAACTATGTTGGGGTTGACTTCCAGTCTAACCCCAACATTTGGATGGATGCAGCTGAATACCAGAATTTTACGTGGAGCGACTGCCTATCTGAACTCCACAACCCAGTTAGTACTGTTGTACTTGATTTTCGGGTCACTGACTACCTGTAATCAAAGATCTACATATGATAGCCGGGACCAATGGCTTAACGTGCTTTCCGAGGCACGCAGGAAACTCGGTAAGTAATGGATGGTCACCCATCCAAATACCAACATAGGCAAGCACGGCTTAATCTGAAGATTAACTCACTAACCGCTACCACCACCATCATTACCCACTACCACTATCCACTTGCCTAAATATCGTATCGATTATAAATAACGATATTTGACGAGGACAAGGCAATAAAAGAATGGTTTTAAGAAAATTTATGGCCTAAAAGAATGGTTTTAAGAAAATTTATGTGATTAGTATACTGTAAGGTTCTATTATTCTGTTTTTTGTGTATTATTATTATTTTTTTTAATTTATGATAATCTGTGTTTAATGCTCTTTTTAATGTATAATGACTTGTTTTTTTTTGTATTTAATGTATTATGATTTGTGTTTTTTACTTTTTTCAAAATATGACCTGTAATTTTTGATAATTATTAATAAATAAACTAAACTAAACTAAACTAATCGTCAACGGGCAATAACATGACATCCTTTGCATGAACATGCATCACTTAGTATGTGAACCATGTGCAAGTACAGACAATATCTATAGAAATTCTAATACGACCGTAGCATCGTCTATAACAAAGCCCACTTACAAATCACTTCGACCCACCATATAAATTAAAGTTTGCACGCACGCCTATACATAACTACAACGGTGCTCTTATAACACTAAGCTTAATATTATTATGGTTAGGAAGTTCGTGTGTATGTTTGTAACTTATACGACGACGATGAAAAGCTAGATGTGTATGGTTATGGAACAGAATGAAAAAAATACGTAAGTTATTTGCGTTTAGTACATAAAATAATGGGTAAATATGCATCTAATTCAAACATACCATTACATATCTATTGATTTGAAGATGTCGACCGTTGTAGAATAATTATAAAATATCGAAGTAAACAAATGAAAAAAAAAGAGAACAATACTTATACACCGTGACTTTTTAGTCGTCTTACAAAGGTCGTCCACTCAATGTACCCGACATAAAATAGCTCTAGGCGCTTTTTTTTATCTTCCATTACAAAGAAAAATAATCATAAAAAATTAGAATAAAATTATGAAACATCCTGTTAATGATGTTTACGTGTCAAACGGGAGAACATATACCTACCCAGCACTCGAGTCCAGTTAGATCATCGCTCACAACAGGGTGTTTTAACTACGTCATGCGTCATAATACTGAATCATATTTTTATTTTTAAATTTATTAAAATCTCATAAATACCTATATTTTTAAAGAATATTTAGTATCATTGGATACATGAAGTGAGCTGCCGTTGTAAGACGACTAAAAAGTCATGGTGTATAATTTTACATTATTGGCTAAGTAAATATGCGCTTTTGGTATCTTTTGGGGGTAAAAAGGTACTATTTGGCATTACAATCTGCAAAGAACCGACCGGGCTGCCGGCTTCTCTGTTCCCTGATCATTATAATCTGGATCTATTCAAAGTTCGGGTGAATCGGTTTCTTCTAGGAAAGCGTGCTCCACCCTGGGCGTCATCATCGCTTTAGGCATCAGGCAAGTTGCTGCCCAACGCAAGCCTATATTAGCCTATAAAAAAATAAGGCAAAATGTCCAGAAAAACTTCGTTTATTTTACCAAGCGGAGTCGCGGTCTCCGTTAAAACTTAAACGTACTAGTGTAAAACTCGGTGCACACTATAACAATCTATACAAATCGAGTCTTCCGGATTGTCGCGTTCATTGTAGACACAAGCCGTTATGAAGTCGACTTGTGGACCTATGCAATTTGCGCGAACGCTTTACATACGAGTCCATTCCAACTAACGGGTATCGTATCCGCCTTAGATCCCGTTTATATGGGAAACGTTATGTTTTATGGTTGCAGAGTGTTTACCAATACTGTGGCGCAGTTTTTTTGTTAGGGTTTTTGGTGTCAAAAACGTAAAACAAACGCAATAATGGCTTTGGAATGTTCTACTGATGTCATGTACGCAAACAATGGAAGCTAATAGGCACCTACTTAAATTTTTTCAAGCTTCGACTCATTAAATTAATTTATTGATTGAATATTACGTAGGAATCCGAAATGACAAGCTAATTAAGTTCATTAAAATGTCTCAGTTTCCACCAAAATGTATATCTAGAACGTAAACATATGGTCATATTTATTAAGTAGAATAAACTAACTATTTACATTATTAATTAAAAACTATTAAATAAACTAACAACAAACTATAAAAGGGCATCGATCGTCAACCCTATCAGCTGGTAATGTGTCCAAGAGAATGGTGGCGTTGTCATGTTTTATGGCAACACTAAATGTAAACTGTTCTTCTTTATACAATAACATCCGAAAGACGAGTTGGAAATAGGCGTCTCTCAAACATCATCACAACGTCCAGTCCTTTGCTTTTTGAATACAGATCCCCTAGCCTTCACCAGTCATCGTTCTTGCATCTTGCATCGTCCGTGATATTATAAAACATCCGAAATACCGCTTTTGAATATTTCAATCATCCTCGGTACCGTCCCATACAAACACAAAGCTATTAAACCTAATACTACCTTCGTTCATAACTACAACACTGCACAGTGGATAGAACGCGAAAATGAAATGCCTGCTTTACAAACCAATTTAGTTGTAACAAGCGTATTGGACCGTTTCAACGCTATATCCAATACCAATTTATTTTATTGTACGTAATCGAATGTCTATTGTCTTTGTTATTGCCGGGTTGCATGTACGACTATATCACCTCAGTGAGACATGGTATTTAATGGGCTGCAAGGTGGTTTATACTTTGGGCCCTTAAAGTAAAAGGAAAAGTAACAAAGCGCTCCTCCTCTCTACTTATTTAAAAAATTCGCTGTGCCTGACAGGATCCATAATTGTTTCTATTATTTTTTTTAATTACCACTGGAAGTCTTCACAATGATATGAAAGAGAAAGGCGTTAATGATGCCGTGACGTCTGACAGGGAAGAATGGAAGAAGAAAACGTCTTGCGCTGACCCCAAATATAATGGGACAAGGGCAGGAAGGTCATCGGTCCTGATCCCATCCGGAGATTCTTCGCACCCCTACCCACGACGCAACCTCGACCGCTACCATAGTCGAGGGTAACCTGGTGAAGGTTGCAGCGATCCGCTGGATGCGAGTCTCACGGGACCGGTCAATGTAGCGATACTTGGTGGAGGCCTATGTCCAGCAGTGGACGTCTTTCGGCTGAAATGATGATGATGATGATGAAGGGCAGGAAGATGTTCATTATGAATATAGCAATACAGTATTTAAGATTTGAGGTAAGTATTTGCTCATGTCTCTGAGCAAATAATTACCGCAAGTGTTTTAAAATCCACCTAGTCTATATGGGTGAAAGCACCTGTCTGAGGTTTCTTATGCTGAAATTGCAATTAATTGGTTTGTTTCTAACGCATTATACTTAAATTGATGACTTTATAGAATGTGGTTTACATATTAAGAGTCTATAGAGGCTCCCAGAAAACTGGTAAGATGCTATGCGCTGTCATAAAATGTCTCAAAGAAATAACAACCTTTCTACCTTTGTCTTGTGTTTATATCGCGATCCACAGCCTAGACATCCACGTCTTCCTCGTACTCATCGATGAACCTTCCCTCCCGACCTCATATGCAGAAATGATACAGGGCATCACTTCCATAATTTCATCTTCTTAGACTATCGATACCAAAAACTTACGTGACCACGCTCGTTGAAAATCGTGTAAATTCGGCATTATTAAAAACAAAATCACCTTAAAAATACCGCAACAAAAAAGAAAAACCAAAAAAAACACCATTAAAACACACCAAAGAAAATACTGCCACTGACGCAGTGGTAAGGTGTACAGGTGATGTGGCAAAAGATGGAAAGTGTACTGTAATGTTGTCAACAGAATAGGAAGACACCGACTACGCATTTAAGATCTGAGCTGTTCATGAATAGTTGAATACCCAATCTATTTCATTATTATTACTCTAACACACAAACATGACATTATAATACAATCAATTTGCGTACGCTAATTAAATGACTGTTCCATAAAATATCAGGCACACCTTCAGGAAATTCTAGCACGATGCAATGAGTGTAAAACGTTCATAACAGTATAAATTAATGTCGGTCCTGTCCTACTACATACTATACACTGTGACTTTTTAGTCGTCTTACAAAGGTGGTCCACTCAATGTACCCGATATAAAATAGTTCTAGGCGCGATTATTTTTGGTTTACCTACCGTAATAGGTACAAAGAAAAATAAATAATACATTAGAATAAAATTATGATACATCCTGTTAATGATATTTACGTGTCAAACGGGAGAACACACCTACCCAGCGCTCGAGTCCAGTAGATCATCGCTCGCCACAGGGTGTTTTAACTACGTCATGCGTCATAATACTGAATAATATTTTTATTTTTAAAATAATAAAAACTCATAAATACCTATTTTTTATGAATGTTTAGTAGTCATTGGATACATGAAGTGGGCTGCCGTTGTAAGACGACTAAAAAGTCACGGTGTATAATATAATATTATACATGCGAAAGTTTGTGAGGATGGATAGATGGATGGATGTTTGTTATTCTTTCAAATTACTACTGACCGGTTTTGGATGAAATTTGTTAAATTTGTCAAATTTTTCACCTGGATTAACACATAGGATACTTTTTATCTCAGTAGTACGATCCCCTGGGATATTACCGAACTCCAGACGGGTGAAGCCGCGGGCATAAGCTAGCACTTTATATTTAACAGTAGCTTCTATTTTATTTCCGACGCAAAAGGAGTGTTCGTCGAAGTCCTAATACGGTTATTCCGGGTACTACCTTGCGTTACTATGTTACTGAAGGATTACCTACTAGTGTCAGTAAAGTAACGTTAGATAGGATTTCACGGGGATTTGTTAATAAAACACTATTGCCTTTATAAGGAAGACGAAAATCACAAGCTGGCTGTATCTTAGTAGCCGTGTATGGTAAAATTGAGACTTGCGTCGTTGGATACATTGAAGTATAGTGTTTAATAAGTTAATGTGACCTTAAGGCCGCTGTGACGCCGTCGGAAAGTTCTGGAGTGGCGACCGCGAACTGGAAGACGTTGCGTTGGAAGGCCTCCCACTAGGTGGACCGATGACCTGGTAAAGGTTGCAGGGATCCGCTGGATGCAAGACACACGGGACCGGTCAATGTAGCAACACTTGGGGGAGGAATATGTCCAGCATTAGGGATCTTTCGGCTGAAATGATGATGATGATGATGATGATGACCTTAAGGCCGAGATTACAGCAACTTTCAATAGGATTGATATAGTATTTTCGGTAAATTGTGCCACTCTCCAATACATTTTCGATTTTCGCATCATCGATATAATTGATGATTGATTCACTGTGTATTAGGCCCTCGGAAACATTATTCTAACCACACAAGAAGAAGAATAAGGCTTACAATCTTCTAGCAAGTATTTTGAACAGGTTTTTGTAGACACTACCATCTAAGTAAAACCGGTCTTTTGACTGCACCAGCGCAGTTCGCATAGCTGAATTCTCGGCCAAACATTAAAAAAAAAATATAGCCATCTACAAGCTAAGACGAAGATGTGGCCTAGGAGTGGGACACTATTGTTCCAAAAATAAACAACACAGACCTACACATACTTCATCTGTTCACAAAAGCTTTATTGACCTAATTTATGTACTCCTAGTCGCCTAGATAAAGATGCATTCTATTCTCGATCTATGTGGGTGGTCAAATGACTATAAAAACAAAATACAGACGGAATTTTTATCGCTAAAGTGAGATACAATCGCATGCCATCACATTTGGCAGCGATACTCTGGTGTCGACTTACTACTTCCATTTAATCGCTTACATTGTAAATTCGACCTCACACGTTAGTCGAATACCTATAACTTCCAAGATATAAGGCTTATTGTAATGTGTTAGTAAATGTTTGAAATTATTGATGAAATTTGCAAGGTTTCACCACTATCTGTTTCTATGTGATTTCCGTTATAAAATTATATTTTTAAAGTTTCCTTCAAAAATATAATTTTATAACGGAAATCAAGCTGTGAGAAGCAAAGTGTATTGTCGTGAACCGTCGTCGTGCCGAAAATTCAGCATTCGTGTGTTCGCGCCCTGATTTGTTTATAGTCTAGATTATGTTGTCCAAAAAATGCAATTATTTAACACTGTATTGACAATATTTTCTATTATATAATTGCTACTTGCTTATATTTTTAGTTACAGTTCTTCGAGATTATCATTGCAATGTGTCTTAGGCGCCAGCACTGCGAATGTGCATTAAGTAATAAATAAATACGATACAGCCATATAACAAGTATTGCAGTTCTTATCACATAAATGCCCTTGACTATCTCCCACAGGCTTTCCAGGCTTCAATTAAGTTACAGCCGATCTAATCCAGCCACCTCCTTCAATTCTTATCGCTCAAACTTCAAAGCACGTTTACATTATAATTATAACTTGGACTTTATCTCGGCAAAGTGATCATTTAAGTACAGTAACTACTAATCAATAACCCTGGGGGCTCTTATAGGGCTGCTCTCTAAGACTACCGTTGAAATAGAAACGCGGAAAAGGTGTACGATTTACACCTTTATGGTATAAGAACTCAGACCAACAAAAAAAGGAAGAAGGCGCTACACGAACATCAAAAGTGAAGCCACAAACACCATGCTCCTGCAAGTAAATATACCTGCTCACGCACACATGCACACAGCAACCATGCTCATCGCTCCTACATACTACGTACGTAGCGATGAGCATTTAGCGAGACATAAATAAACAAGAACGGGAGGGCTTCAGAAGATACTCCCATTTTAAAAAAAGAAGACATTTAAGGTTCAATATCGAATAGACTTGAACTTGGGGTAGGTATCCAAGGCCCAAGCTTTCGCAGCTTTTGTAACTTGGGATATCCTAAGTTATTCGACACTTTTACTCCAAGAAGTTACCCTTTCAAGGTCTTCTAAAGCCTTTATGTGTGACAACCCTCAACCCAAGTACTCTAGTAGATTGCAAACATAGACTACGGCCAATTCCGTTTAATCATAATGGGCGATTCAGTGTAATGCCTTCATCGGGCACCTGCGTCAGTTCTTGGTGGTCCCGTATGTTCGGCTAGGGTTCCTTTGTTATCTGATCCTGTGCAATAAACTAGTTGGTAATAGCACCTACTATAAAGTAGGCTTTGTATGCGTGAGTTGTAGAGCAGTTTGGATAAGTTTTTTTAGTTGCGTGGGTGAAATTTTGAATTTCATTTTTATATCTGAAGTGTTAACGGATGAACCTGGAGCCGACTTAAGAGCGTTCACGTCTTACGGCATTTCATACAAATTTTCAAGTGATTTTTTTTTCGAAATGACTGAACCGATTTTAATGAAACTTCGTGCGCATAAGCAGGTCACATAAGTCTAAAAACTTGACAAAGAACTTTTAAAAAAAAACCTTTAAAAAAAAAAGATAACTTCATATTTCTGTTTCAATGGAAAATCAAAATAAAAAAGTGGTGAAATGGTGAATGGTGAAATGGTCTAATTTAGCTGTAACACTATATTTCGAAAATCGGTTCAGTCATTTAAAAAAAAATCACTTGAAAGTTTGTATGTAATGCTGTAAGACGTTAACGCTCTTAACATAGTGTACTTCTTCAAATTTTTAGCGTTTTGATGGCAATCTAAGTTTCATTGGCTCAGAATTTGGCTACTGGTTTGGCGCCTACAGTAGTGTCAATAATTTCCTGAAATATGTAAATATTAAAGGCTTTACTACTCTAGCTCTGAGCAGAGAAATAAATACCAATTATTGCTTACGTATATCAGACCAAAAAATAAGGAACAAATTGTGGAAATAGAAGTCGAAACAATTAAAATATGGATATATATTATAGGTATAATTTACTGTACAAGTATTTATTTTATATGTGTATGTATGTTTATTTTCTATAGGTATAACTTTGTTTGTCTTTTCTACACACTGTCTACATTTCTAATCCTACTTTCCTCTCGCAGGTCTGCCGGAAGAGATTTCGCATGAAATAAGCAGTACCTTTGTCTCTATCTTAATTTTATGTCTTGTTGAGTATTTTGTGTGTACATAAATAAATAAATAAAATCAATTGTGTGGCAGTTAGGCAAATAACAAAATAATAACCAAAATGAAGTGGGTCGTAAAATATGCATGAATTGCCACCGATGCGACGGTGTTATAAGAAAGTGTTGAACTTTTTATAATGATTCTGTTATATAACAAAATTGTGACAGTTGACGATCGTGACTGTTCTTTTTTCAATTTTATCGCATTTCTTTTGTCATTTGTTTGCAGCGCTCCGTAACTTCGTGATATAATATTTAAGAAAACTGTAATGTACTATGTGTTTCTCTAAAACACATAGTACATTACAGTTTTCTATATTAAACAGGATACAGTTGAATGATCTTGCAAAAATTGTCTGGAATATCTTTTAATAATAAAATAATAATAATCATTTTATTTCGGACATTTTAAATCTATATATTGTTAGTAAACATGAACCTTAAAAACTATGTTATTAAAACATGTAGGTTCGATAGCAAAAACATGAACGGGCAATCAAATTTTCCCGCAATGGCATTCAGGAGACTGTTCGAACTGCCCCGGACCCTCTGCAGCAGCGATGCGGCACGCTTACGTCTGATCACTAGGAAGCTATCAGTGTGCGCATCAGCATACATTCCCGACGCACTGCAGAAGCGTGGCAGCCCCAACAGCATCCTGAATGCATTGTTATGAATTCGAAGAGCATTGATGGCTTTCCGCGTACAGCTTGTCCAGAGGTTACACTTGAACAATGTCTGACAATATGCTTAAAAACTGCTGCTGCTGCTGTTACTGCTGCTGGCGCTGCTGATGCTACTTGCTTGCCTAGAATAAAAAAATATACTATATCCTCATGTTTCTTCTAATCTGGACTTTCAATTTAATATTTTTATTAACGTTACTAGGTATAAGAGCCTTCACAGGATAAGATTACTCATTAACATCTGATAACCTCTATCATCCACCTTCCATTACCAAAAATCGTATCTTCAATATAAAGCCATCACGGAATCGAAGAGCTGATACGTTTGAGTTGTTACGTTCCCGACCGCGTTTCTTTATTGATCCTTGATTACTGAGAAAGATAAATAATATTGAATTTACATTCTAATGACATCACTTTAGCGGTTACGTACAGACTACAGCACATCAAGCTGCTACAATCTGTCAAATTTCTTTAATAGATTTTCAACTTCATCGCTAAAGCAAAAGGTTGAAAGTTAATTGGGAAAATTTGACAGTTTCGGGTAGCTTGATGTGCTGGCGTCTGTATCTATCAAAGAGATTAAAAAAGAAACGAAGAAAATACAAAAATACACACCAAATTCACAATCTTTGAATTTTCTTAGTGATAAAGTTTAGCTATAAAATAGTATAGGTTTGGAAACGTTTTTGTCTGCCTTAGACCGCTTTCACATTTAGGCGACTTTAGCAGCGCGACAGTCGCGCGTCTATCGTGCAGACGGTAAAAATCTTTTTCTCTTTTAGTTTTTTTCTTCGACTGTGCTTCTGCCGCGCTACTGTCGCGCTGCTAACGCCTTAATGTGAAAGCAGCCTTAATCATTTACTTTTTGAGTTTAGGTTATTCAAAATAAGAAACTTTTCAATTATTCAGTGACATCATTCACCAGTAGATTACCGTCCGCATACACAACGCTACTTAACAAAATCCATTTTTAATCGGCATTAATCAGTCACCGCCTTCCCGATAACCTTAAACAAAAATCAATGCCTAAACATTGTGATGGCGTCACTCATCGGTGGGGTATTAAATAACCAGCATAACTCGAGACATTATTGTGGCGCTGCTTGCTAAGAAAAACGTCATCCACCTGTCAAATTCAATACATTTGAACTATAGTTCCAAATTTCACCGCGTCTCAAGTTATGTTGGTCTGTGGTATATTTGAGAGATTACGGCCAGTAGCCGCGCTTGGGTGGCGCGCGCGCCGGCACGCGAACGATGCGCGCGAAGCGTCGAGTTGGGCCCGCCTCCTGCGCGGGCGTCAAAGATTATGAATATTAGAAGATGAGAGATGATTGTTTTGTTTTTGGGTAGGCGTGAGTTGATTGTGGATGTTTTGATGTATCCGTCAGACTTGATTAAAATCAGGAAAAGAAGTAAAATATTAAAGCCAGATAACATTACATAGAGCTAAGTTTTTTGGCGTAGTTCATCCATCATTATAGCAAGGGCCCCCTGTCATCACTTTTGAATTTGACACTAGTGGGTTTCATAGCAGACATATAGTATGGTTCCTAGATGCCAATATCGAAACAAGTTTTATACCCTTTCGTTTATCATAATCTTTGGCAACTCACCGCGCAGACAGGCCGCGCACATCTCCCCCACCACTGCGCGGACGCAAAGAGCTTCATCTACATAATTACTCCAAGCTCATTGGTGACTATTAACCTCATGATAATTCATGAGTCCGAGCCGTGTTTAATTAATACCGTATCATGTGGGCTGTCAGATAAAACATAATGAAACTTAACGTTTATTTTTTCTTGTAAAAAAATATAGAACGCTTTGGGTAAACTTCCTTATAATGTTCAACAGAGGTGAATGGAATTGGTCTAATAAAAACATGTAGAAGACGGACACGGTGTTTGTTAATATTTATTTTTAGTTTAACGCCGTCTGGTTTAAACAAATCCTTAGATTGTTAGCTTTTGATATGGAAATAATGAGTGTCATGTTTGACCGTTGCAAAGTCGTTCGATTCCAATTTATGTTACAGAAATAGTCGAATCGTTTTGTTCATGTGAACTTTTTTACTGAATTTATATCTTTTGGGCTCTACCACGGCTTTTTGACTCAAAAAATGTATTACAAGTTCAGTTTTAACACACTGTATCGATTCAATTGACCCAAAAATCTCAGTTGTTTATACTTACGACAACAAACGATCTTAATTGCTTCCAATTTGTTGTAAGGGGGTTTAGTACGACAGAATTTAGAACTTCCATGGAAACAGATTGTCATGCTCCACTTTTCAACCTTTGCCACGTCTTGAGTAGTCCTGCCTAAAGTCGTTCACGATTTTAGGCAGGAATTGACAGTCAAGAATGCTCAACGTTTGACAACTCGTGAGTGGAGCAAAATGGATTGGTCATTTGACTGGGTTTTTTTACTATTCCACACTTCTTTAAAAGTTGTGATCAGATCTCAGCTATGTTGACAGCGTTGGTATTGGCCTTGCAAAGATCTTTCTTCATTCTTGTTGGTTGGTAAGCACATTTTAAAATTTAAACTCAAATACACATTTAAACACAGTTATGTTTACTCCAGATCTCGCGTGCAAGTTGCAGGTGTGATCGTTCCATTATGTAAGTTATTATCAACTTGTAGCTCGCGTGTTACCACTTATGGTACGTAAAAACATATTAATGATCGAATTTACAGTTTGTGCTAGAGCTAATTGAGTTACTGGTTTATTGGGCACGGAAGTCACGGGTGTAATTGCTCAACGACCTGGCCAGGTGATGTCTAGACCGCTTCTAGAATAGCAACCGTGCTTAAACGAGAAGATTATAGTCAACAGAGTGCTTCATATGAAACAATTCTGTTAGTTTTTGACGGCACGGTTGACGCGCAGTGGCTGAGCGATTGACTGCTGCGCTCCGTGTCACGGGCTCGATTCCCGCACGTAACAAGTATTTGTATGGCCTACAGGTAGTTGTTTCGGGTCTGGCTGTTTGTGTATGTGAGCTTAAATGTTTGTAAATGCACCCACGATACAGGAGAAATTCCATTCCTAGTGTGGGGCAATGTTATTAAATAAAAAAAAATCTGGAGGATCTCTTGTGCCAGAAAATAAGCACTGCAGAAGTGCAGAAACACCTAAAACATACGTGAGTGACTAAAAATAGAATCCCAAAATGATGATAGTTCAGTGTCTTTCTTAGTTACTAGACAAAATAGTAATGATGGTAATCAACCAAAATGTCTGATGCAAGAAAACAAACCAGACCATAGGCACGCAGGTACTATTTATTGACTATGGGCTCCCGCATTCTTTAAAGAGCAGACATTATCCAGGCAGCCTCCAATATAAGGTAAGCTGGTAGTCGTTGGAGTATCATATCGATAACGGTTGTCGCAGCGATAGCCATTTGACCTCCGCAAATTCTTCTCTAGATATAATCTTGACAATCAACAGTAAGTAATTCAAGTAGGTTGAACTAATAAACTAATATCCATCTTTAAAGACGATGAAACAGTGCCGACTGAATACCTCCAAATCTGAACGTCCGATCACAATCAATAAAGTTTTAAATCCCAATAGATTTGTAATAAAGATCGGTAGTTCTCAATTATCTAAAGGTACATCTAAATAATATCGAACTTTCTTACAGTTGGTTACCGGTAGCGTTTGTGCAGAGTATAATTAGCCAAGCCTTTTCTCAACTATGTTGGGGTCAGTTGCCAGTCTAACCGGATGCAGCTGAATGCCAGTATTTTACAAACAGCGACTGCGTATCTGACTTCCACAATCTAGTTAGTATTAGGTAATAAGATACTCCCTGGTAAGACTGGTTGTTAGACTTTCGGGCCACTGACTAACTGTAACGACTGACAAAGATGTACAAATGACAGCCGGGACCAACGGCTCAACGTGCTTATCCGAGGCACGGTGGAAACACGGTATGTAATGATGGTTACCCATCCAGAGGCCGACCTTGGCAAGCGCGGCTTAACCTTGAAGATCGAACCGTGCGTCTGTTATTATTTAGCCACGAGCTTGTCCATGGGACCAACATTATAATCGCGAAAAAAAGTCATCTGCTCCATAGATTTGGATCGAAGAGGTATCGAAGTTTTGTAGTCTAGTAAGTGTGTGGTGGAACGATTCATACGCCCATCGTAATGCATTCATATGTTATGTGCATCATCAGAAAGTGTATACAGTGTATGTTTTGTGCATTATCAGTGTTGTTCCGGAATGTTTGATTGGCAGGCAACAGTAAAATCTATGTTGTTGTGTGTGGCTAAGCAAGCAAATGTATGCTAACAGCAGCTATAGATTGATGCCCCGTTTAATCTATACTTTTACTTTAATATTATAAAGCTGAAGAGTTTGTTTGTTTGGTTGAATGCGCTAATCTCAGGAACTACTGGTTCGATTTGAAAAAAACTTTTAGTGTTGGATAGCCCATTTATCGAGAAAGGTCATGCCCATTTACAGCAAGTATTTAGACAAAAATGTGGCTCTATAATGGTTTTTCTAAGAAATGGCTTAACTAAACGTATCAATGTTGAAAGCAAAATAATATTCTGAAGTTTCGGAATGTTTAAAGTTATTTTAAAATAATAGTGTTAAACTTTATGCTCATAAGTGTTTACTTAATTAAAAAGAGCATCTGTTATAAAAACTGACTGCCTCATTAATGCATTTTATTATCTCACCTTTGTTTATATTTTACTCGTAATAAACTCATTTATTGCTCTCATCATACACATCATAATATTTCCCGAGCTTGGTTTTCATTGCGTTTGAAATATTAAAACTCTTTTGAAAATTATCCGACTAATATATTAAATTAAATTGGATTAAATTAAATTAAAGTGAATTCAATTAAATTATATTGAATTTGAATAATTTGGATTGTTGAATTAGTTTTGTTTTGATTTGATTTTAATAATGACTGGCTTTTTTTACTATAAAAGTCGTACTAACATAGTTCTTAAGCGTTCAGTACTAACCCATATGGACTCTTGTTCGAAAAAAATGTTTTGATTGATTGATTGATATACATGTTACGGCTAATAGCCGAAGTGCGGCTAAACCTAGGTGCGGCCTATCTTCTGTTAGAACATGCAACCAATTTGGATGTAGCGCGCGTTTGGTTACAGTTCTAACCTAACCCATTTGGTCGGTGTTTCCTAGCAATAAAAAGGATACACAACTGTTACCAGCCGCACCTAGGTTTAGCCGGCTAGAACTAGGTGTAGCTGCACTTCGGCTTTTAACTGTAACATAAATACCAACATCATTTCACAATATTGTAACATACTATAAACACAGTCTTAATTGATTGTATTTACCTTTTTTTTTTTTTTTTTTTTTTTTTTTTTTTTTTCCGGATGGGAAATCATCAAATGACCCCCCCCACTCTGGGCGGAGCGGAAGGGAGTGTCAGACTTGTACTGACTAAAACCCATCCATGTTCCTTCTTTGCCCTTTGTGTTCCAGGGCCACGGTATCTCTTTCGAATAGTCCCGCAGCCCTGGTAGGCATCGGCCCTTGCGGACCCCTACTTATTTGCTGACATCTCTTTGAGGCGCACGTGGAACACGAACGCGCCGTCGACACGGCCTGTCGTCATAAGACGGCCGGACGGCGAGCTAGCCCATAACTTGCCGTCCACAGGCCCGCGCCTACGGTGGCCGGGAGCCACCACGTGACCCCCGACGCCCAGGGCGTCTCCCGCGGCGGCTGGGACGTGAGGTTCTTTCCCTCTCACGTCCCGCCACCTCCTTCACTAGCATGACTGCTTCACAGAAGGTGGTGACGGCTTCCCATTCCCTCTCGCTCCGGACCATGGCTTGAACCAGGGCCGGACGCGAGAGATCGCCGCCGCCAATCGCCGCTACAAGGACACGGCGGTGCTCCGCCCAAGCGGGGCAGACCTCCACGGTGTGCTCCACCGTGTCCTCCGGACGATCCTCGCAGTGGAAACACCCGGGCGTTTCCTCCCGCCCGATTCGGTGCAGGAACCTCCCGAAACAACCGTGTCCGGTGAGGACCTGCGTCAGGCGGTAGGTGAGGGCGCCGTGGCGCCTCTCTAGCCACTCCTCAAAGAGGGGACTTATCGCCACTATGGTGGCGTGCCCTGCACGGGGTTGCGACAGTCGCTCTCTCCATGTCGCCATGAGATCACTCCGGAGGTCTGTCCGCTGAGCGGCAATTTGCCGCGGCAGCGGAGTTTCCTCCCGACGTAGTGCCTCCGCGCGCCATTCGTGCAGGCATTGTATTTACCTTCAGATTTACGTTTGTCAAGTCTTTTTCGCAATTGCGATTACTGAAACATTTGCTCGAACATTTAATTGTAAGTAATTAGGTTGTTCCGTGGCAATGCTAATCGCTGCGAACAGCCATTATTTCCGTGTCACTGATTTTGTATGGATTGCGTAAAACAAATTGATCGCCGCTGTAATCTCTTTGCGGTGTGATAGGGACCTAACATTAAGGCATGCCTCCAGCGACACGAAATGTCCTAGGTATATGTTGAATCTAAACTATGAAACTATTTATCTATTTCCACCAGAGCTAAAATGGTATAGCGATGGTGGGTAAGATTTGCTATAAAGACACACTTTGTTCGTATTATAGTACGTTGTTTCTATGAACTCTTTTCAACAATATAAACTATGAAAATTTAACGATTCTGTTGGTTGATATCATATTATATCCATTCATCGCTACGCGTCGCGTCGCTTAGCTCATCTCAAGTGGAAAACAGTCTAAGAACTGTTCACAGGAAAGACTTGAGACGTAGGTCAACATAGAATACCAAGTTTATTTGCTTGCTAGGAGATTAATTTCAGACAATATCGATCCTTATTTGACAGACATAAAAACTACGTTCAATTTTGAAATTTGGAAGTAGGTGTTACTTGATTTCACAGGTATGAAGGACTTTTTGTTAAAGCTTTCTGTTTTAATAAGGAATTTAAGGATCCTTTATACTCTAATAACAGTCCAAATTGGGTGTGAACGTTTTTTTTCTGTGTTTATTAATAGTTTTTGAGTTGTTTATATTAAATTTTGTGAGGTCTTCGTGAAATTGTAGCTATTAAAGTTGGAACTTGGAGCAAAAAATATTTGCTGAAGCTAATTTGTTTAAAAAAAGATTTGTGCAAGGAAAATGAACCCTAATAACATGTGTTAGCAGTATTTTACGAGCGGCTACGAGCTATTAAAAGTAAATTAGCTTATTTTGTCGGCGTCTCGTCCTTCCTCGTTCCTTTTCTTATATGGAGAAGAAAGGTTCGGTTTCGCAAATATTACTTTAGAGTAAAAAGCTGAGACATGTTTGTTGAAAGGGAATTAAGGATATTACTGCATTGTGTCTAGAATGGGATGGGATTTTGGTTCATCATCACTAATGGGGCCTTATGTTAGGTGAACTACAAGTGAATTTATGAGTATTTGATGATTAACTGTCTAAAAGTACTAGGAGCACTGCCAAAAATTATGTAAGTATTGTAGTTTTTTATTTATTTGAATAAAACAATATTATAAAATACATTTATAAATTAAAATAACCTAAAGTAAATAACTTGACAATAAACTAAAAAATGGCGTCAAAAAACTCCTCAACGCTGTCAACTGGTAATGTCCTCAAGAGACTGGTGGCGTTGCCACAAAACGTGGCAACGCTTAGCCTCTGGCCATGGTAAAAGCCAGCCCTTGAGTCACGGAAAGTGTCAACTAAGCGTTTTTATTATACTTTGTTAGAAGTCCTTACTGAGTTTCGTATAGTTGGATTCTCTTTAAACTTGTTGCATTACTCTTGGGACAAATCAAGACTGGGTTAAAAACTTCTAGTATCAGCCCAGCATTACCCCACAATCAGTCACTCCACCCGTAGGTAGCACAGCCTACAATCACAAAACAATCAATGTCCAAAAACATCATAAACTTAAATACAAGCGTACAGTCACGCATTTCCAAATTAAAACTATCGAACGACTTGCATCACTCAAATTGCTGGGCTCCAAAGGTGGGCTTTGGGCCTTATAGCCTTTGTCGGCACAAAACAGCACAGGTTGTAATTTGATAAAGTTGGGCCGCCTACAATACGGCCCTTTCTTTGGGGTAGCCCACGCAACCTTCGATTATTGCAGGATGTTTGTATTTTTGGGTTGTGGTATTGTGGATGCGTCATTCTGGGTAAGGGTGTTTGTTTTAGTTGGCGTGAGAATTTGAGAATGCAGTATTTGGTTTGTTAATTGGACTGTTATGTAAATAAAAGTAATATTTTTTGCTTTATTTTCTGTAACTTACTCTCTATCATCACTCACTGGACACCTGATGGAGGAAATCCAACGAGGTAGACCGTGGCGAAGGTGGTGAGACGATCTGATCTTGTTTGCGGGGCGAACATGGCCAGACATCGCATAGGACAGAGAGGTTTGGAAGGAGAAAGGGCGGACACTTGACAGGTTAACAAAAAAAATACTTACTTTACGGTTGATTGCTTACAGGTACCGTGCGTATGACTTACTTACTTTGATTGTCTATAATTGGAACAAGAGTTCCCTCCTCACATTATCCTTAATCTCATTGACAGCATAATTGAAGGTAGTAAGGTTCGCTTGGTATTACATAGGACTTAAACATAACTGGCAAAATCTTGCCATTTTATAGATACACTTCTGCTGAACCTGTTGGAGAAACAGGTATGATGTTATTTTATGAATGAATTTAATGTAAGTTTATTCCACTTTACACACAAACTCAAATAAAACCATCTAAAACTGTGCACAGATCAAAAAGGCGGCATTTAAGGTCCACATGCCGCCTCCATACTTGCCAGGTTCAGGGACCAAAATTATACAGGTTTAATTAAATCGACATTAATCCAGGACTATTTGGGATAGAGACTCGTTTTATACGTTGCGTCGCTGTCATTATGTCGTTACCGTAAGTTTTTGGGGGACACGTCGGGAATTTGTTCAGCGTTCGCAGGATTAATATCTCGACCTTTTTGTGGTTCACGATGTGGATTAGTTGGTCGGTTTTATTTGAAAATTGTTAAGGTGAGGTATGTAATATAGGTAAGATATTTTTTAGTTATATTTTATATATTTTCATAGTGTACTTATAACGGATGGTTACATAAATCTAAGCACATGCGTAGGCTTTTTCATAAACTACCAAACCTAAAGTTATTTGATTAATAAAATTATCTTTGCGAATTTGACTTTTTGTGATTTTCATGCCTGATGTGCGAAACAGATTAAATTTTTGTGTTTAGATTCATAATCTAAACACAAAAATTTAATCTGTTTTATTAACTATAATTACCATCAACTATATAAAAAAAAACAGGATGATAAATCAGATACTCTCATTAAGTGTCATAACCGATATTAAAAATAGCTTCACAACACACACAAAATATTCATATATTTTTTGCATTATTATAACTCAACAAAATCCTATTTAAACCGCAATAAACATTGTGTCAAACACATCCATTTTAACGATGAATAAATTGTTTGAAATAATAAACTGTTTTGCGCCAAATCCCACCTTGTCACAACCAGTTCACAATTTCAACCCCAAGGGCATTGATATTAAAATAATTTATGATAACAATAATTCAATACTTAATCCTGCCCTATTTTTACTATAACTATAATAGCCAAAACATTCGTATTAAAATTTGAAGGCTTAGACAAACGTTTTTGTATTTAACATAACAATAAAATTACTAGTTGGTTCCCAGCATCCCAATGGTCTTATTATCATATTTTACAAGCAAATAGTAAAATACTCCTTGTTGACACATATTCGTCGACCAACAGCAGAAGGTTTGTTACCACTGATCATAAAGGAGAACACCTGCTTTTCTTTTCACGTAATATGCAAAAGTTAGTTGAGCGAAATGGGTCTGTTAGATGGAGCTTGCAACCTTTTGATGTTTTTAGATGATTGCAGCTTAAAAATTCATTTACAATAGTCACGGTATTTTGTTTTGAGAAGAGTAGAGGGAGTTAGTAAAGAGAATCAGTGGATTTTGCACCAGATAAATACTCTTAGTACAGACGTCAGCACATCAAACTACTACAATCTGTCAAATTTCTTTAATAGATTTTCGCTTTTATCGCTAAAGCATTAGGTTCAAGGTTGATTGGGAAAATTTGACAAGCAATTTGGAGCTTGATGTGCAGTCTGTACAAATTGAAATTGTACAAACTTTGTTTTATTTTGCAGTAATTAGGCAGAATTCGTTTACTTATATCTATTATTTTTCATCACAAAACATGTCGTCATTGTCCCCAATTCATGTTGGAAGTTTGGACCGCGACGAAACATACAAATTTTGATAACAACGTCAGGCCAACGCCTTTTTTGTCACGTTCCCTGTCACCGTAAACCTTAGCACATGTTCCAAAAAGAGCGGCAAAAAAGCAAATTAATTTGTCGGGTCACAAAAACCCTTATCTGCATGTTTCTCAGACAAACACTAAACTCTTCTTAATCGTTAAGAAAACAAAGCTGGGATAACAGGACTGGCTGGTTGAAAAAAAACGGTTTTTTAGAATCAAAGACCCATTAGCCAATCAGTCAACGCAGGTAAAAGGAGGACTTATTGGAACTTTGGACGTGGTCGAAATTAGGGCGATTATTTTAATTATAGAGTAAACAGTCTCGGGACTGTATTTGAGTCTATTGCTTTTTATAACAATAATTAAGTTCAAGTTTGACTAATCTAATTTTCGAGAATAGTAATTTTTGGGATAGAAGGCCCTTATTCAATGATCTGACAAATTATAGACGGGTCATTGGAATTTGGTCTTCAAGGAAACAATTTCGCTTCATTTAACTACAAAGGCAAACAAAAGAACACACCAATTTTATCCGTCGCTGATTTCATTATTGTTTAGACCACTAAAAGTAGCACCTTTTGGTGGTCTTAAATCATGAAATAGAGACTAGATAAACGCATCAAAAATCTTCTAAAATCAAAGTACACAAAAGAAAACATTGTCACTGATAACACGAGGGACAGTTAGAGAGGGCCATGGATTACTCTCCCCTGGTCTTCTCATAATCTTCCCCTGACAGCCTTCAGTCAAGGCGACCCTGCATTCACACTGGATTAACCACGTCATTGATGTGAAAAGTGATATAAAGCTACCAATCCACCTTTAATCACCTGTGCTTTTTGAGGATTATTGAGGACTCATATTGTTTGCTAAACGGAGGGGACAAATTTTGATTTGGGTACATGGATTTAATTAGAATTGTTTCAGTCAACCATTTGTCCCACAATAGTAAACACAAAAATAGTTCTACCGTTTTACGCAACCGATGCCTTTATGATGCCCGATAGACAAAAGACGGAAATCCCGCAAAAGGCAGAAATCACACGTCAACCGTTTTTCTCAACCTTACATTAAATTTCATGTTATATGAAATTTAATGTCAGATACTCACTGGTTTACGCAATCTAAATCAAAATGGATCCTATAAACTCCTCTCATAACTCGTCCGCTGCAAAATATGAGGTGCAAATATGAGCGCCTTATTTAGTAATGTCGGAAACAAACCAGTTGCCAGTAGCCTGAGAAACTCCTAGTTGCGCGCCTCCAGGGAACTATATCATAAAGATTCATTCTGAACATTGCAGCGATCTGATGAACGAGTGCGGTCTAAACAACCTACTGCGGGGTTAACATATCGTGATATCATAGACGATGGCTTCTCAAAGATTGCAGATCTTCCCTCTCGAACTTGGGAACTAGATGAAGAGAGATGGGCGATAATGTGATTAGTCGAACGATACTTGATAGCCCCGCGGCATTCGATTCTCAACTGCATAAAAACCAGGCGACGTCCACACTACACGCACGCATTCAAAGCTCTGATTACACAACATGACACGCACACACGCGCTCGCTGTGGGATTAACGTCAGACAACCCGTTTCCTGTTACCTGCTCTGGAGCAAAAAGCAGACGTCGCTCAGTAATTTAGAATTAATTTCACATTTGAAATCAAAGCATTGCTCTTGTAAGTTAAAGCGGAATTACATAGAACACGCTGTAAACCCAACCGAGAAGATTACGACGGAACATTGGATTCGCTCAACCGTTTTGAAGTCTCTATTTTCTAACACCGAAAATGTCTGTAACAAATCCGTACAGCGGACGCAATCTACGGGACTTAAAACAAACAATTACTTCGGTTTATTTGAAAAGGAGAGAAAAAAGTGGAGCAATCAAATCGGTGCAGCTACCGAGCGGCAAAAAACTTCGGTCTGGGATGTGCTCGGTCGATGTAACGGGCGATGCGGCCGACGCAACGTAATAAGGTAGCCGATGAGAACTTGGCAGATCGTTTCTACGTACCTCCACGGCTTTCTCTCGATTCTAATGCAAGCATATGTAGCAATAAATTGCTTCATTTATTAAGTTCCAAATTCTATGTCTACGCAGTAGTTGTTCAAAGTTAAAACAATTTCCTTTGTTTTCAACTCGCTCAGAAATCTCTAGTGAAAAGTTAATTTATTGTGCGTTTAAGATTTTGTTTAAATATTTTTTTGAGAGAAACATCAGTAAACAAAGTTTATAAAACATGATGCACGAAACCTATGCAACCAAATACATAGTAGAAATATAATAACAATGAATGAAAGTGAAACGAATTAGAACTAGAAACTGCGGGTACTATTTACCGATAGTACCTAATAGAAGGCATCCAATCAATCACTTAGAGAAGATAGACCAACAATATTTTAAATCAAGATCGAAGACCATGCATCAGCTGGAAACGCGTAACTAATTCTAGGCAAGGTGACACACTTTCCTGAAAGCAGTCCGCCAGGGTACCGTGTCAAATGACTATAGATTTTCATAAATAACGCACAAGAAAGATTCAAACAATAAATAGTAAAGATTCGTTTCGCCCAAACCAGCTGCGCTAAGGAGCGCGTTGAATCGCGCGATTTGATACGCGCCTCCATCAACTTGGCTTTTGTCAAAAGGTAAGCTAATAAAGTTTAGCAGATGTGATCTTCTAAACAAGACACTAACAAATGGAAGCTGCAAGGAGCTTGATAACATCGTAAGAAAATGTATGACGATCTCGGAAGGCAATTTTCTATTTATGATATGATTAATGTTCATAGAAAAGTGGAGGTAAATGTTCGCAACAACATCACACAAGTCAGATTTAACTTATACCAAAGACAGAAACGAAGCTTAATAATGCAATTCAAATAATTTTCTTGTACGAATGCTGTTGAATTAATTTCGGAATGCGAACATCGTTACTGGCGACAACGTAGAGAGAATTTGGCATCACGAACCTCTAAAAAACGCGGTCCACTTTATTCCTGCTATCTCCACACGATCGATATCGAACACATACTTAAAAAGTTAAACTTTGCCGTTAAAGACCATACCGCGAATTCTTTGTGCCCTACAACATTCTGATACGGACAAAGAAGCGGGTCTGCATCATTATAGCCTATTGTAACGAATTTAAAATTTTCCAAATGCGAATTCGTCAAACGTAAAACAATTCGATACGCGTTTGAATTTGTTGTTCGGGCTGGTTTCAATTCAATTTCTTCGTCGTCCGAACCGCTCGCGTGAATTGGGTCGCGTAAACGGGTCCGCCCTTTTGGGACCAAAACGTTATTTTTTTCACACAGATTGCGCGTTCTTTGATCTCCAGAATGTGTGCGTTAAGCGTTTCCTTCGCTTTGTGCTGGGGCTGTGTGTGTCTTGTACACTTGTATAGACGACGCCTCCCGACAACGACACCCAGCGGGATGTAAAAATCAAGCAACAACGAATCGCAATGATTTTTCCGTTTTGCTTTTTACTTCCAGAAGAGTTGAATTTGAATTTAATGCATTCAATCATAAGTTGATTTTCGAACAAACGGAATTTACATGAAATAACACAACTGTGTTTTACTGCAGTGGCGTCAGGAAGCAACATCCGGAGTGAGAGCGCTACTGTGTCAAGAACTCGGAAACTCATTCTTGACACAGTTCAGTGTTATGAACATTACTTCATCTATACCAGGGAGAGTTTAGCACGTCGTAAACTGTAGGATCCATTACGTGGGGGCGCTCAAGATTATTCTCGGCTTACTTTATGAGCTGGCATTGAACATCATCCAATATTTTTCTATGGTTTCTTCTTTTACTATTCGGTTTGGCAAGTGAATTGTGAGTGTAAAAGATTTAGTTTGCGACGTTCGTGCGGCGAGCTCATTCAGGTCGACGGTGGATGGTTACGAGCGCGCGAAGCCGGAGGTCGTATGGAACAGTGCCTAGCACCTCATAAACTGCTAGAACTTGTTAAGTCTTCAAGATATGTACCGTTTCTGAGAATTTCGTTTGAAATGGGACCGCTATTCTAATTTCTCAAATGTTATTCTGGACGTCTTTTTTGTAAAACACCAAAAGTCGCGCGATGTCTGATCAATTTTATTGAAGTGCTTTAGTTCATTACAACAAATGCCTTCACGTGTTTTACTGTTCATTTTAATGTGTAGGCAGATCATAGGAATGGTTTATGAACGTTTCACGGCCATGCATTATGTCCTCGAGATGTTAAGGTCGTAAATAATTACAAAAACATCATATCTCACAATTATAATGTGAGGTATGAACATAAAAAGTAACATCGGACGGTCTCACATATTCCCGTGGGGTCCGAAATCCCGAATAGAGCGTACAATATTTTATTATAAGTAGTGAATGGTCGTTTGAGCGACCAAAATACGGGTCTTTGTTAGTTGTGAGGTCCCGTCTTGCGGCTCAGGTGACACTGCACCGTCACTAATTCGAATTCGATTCGAAAAAAAACACATGATTATACAGAAAGCGAAACGCGAAAATGAAAAAGAGCACTCCTTTGTACAATTCTGTTTAGTGTATACCGACGGCACACACGCAGAGCACTAATTTTTCGTCTCCACGGGGTTAAGTTGTAAGTTTGTAACATTACAATACAGGACAAAAGATGCACCGTTACAAATGTCCGAAGTGTATAAATTAATGGCGACAACCTTTTATTTGTTCCTTTTGTCTCGAACAAAGTTGCTTTGTCTATTTAAGACGTAATAATGGAAGTGTTTAGCGTCAGAGCTTTTGTTGTTTCCAAAAAATAAGTATTGGAGTGATGAATAGATCGCGTGGCGCGCACGACAAGACATTGAACCGTGATTTTTCTCGCACATTAGTTAAATAAGTTGGACAGAGAGATTTTTGGAACGTGAAGATATTTTACTAAACACAAAAGACGGAGATAATGCTTGTTCACGCTGAGACTTTATGAATCATCGCTAAACTGGAAACGTACGGGAACAATCATCTAGCACCGTTTTGAACCTTATTGTAGCCATACTAGGATACCTACCGGTAAATAAACACTCGAATAATCATGTACCCTGCATTACCAACAATGAGACAGACACTCAAACAAATCTGCATAAAGCTCACTAATGGCATATCATGTCACTTCAATTACCTACATATTGAATAAGCATTACCTACAAATATGCAAATTACTTCGATAATTTTGATTGGTATGTAGCAGAAATAGGTAGATCAACGCAACCGGTATGATGTTGAGCTATAATGTAAACATCAGATGCGGCGAAAGATCTCGGTTATAATGAAACAGGTCTCAGAGAGGAAATGCGTGCAGTAAATGATAAAGATTTACATACTGACGCCGGTGAACGCGATCTGGTTTCTACGCTCAATATTTGCTGAGGTGTAGTTGTGCTTTGTGGAATTTTAGAATTAGATGAAACGTTCCAGGAAATGGAGATATAAAACAATGTTACTATCTAAATTCCTGACAAAATTATAATAGAATTCATAGGAACTGAATTTTTTATAAATTAATGAGAGTTTGAATCGTCATTATCTCAGCTAGCACACCACATACCTTATCTTACCCATTTAAGGATACTGAGTAATTGACAAATAGTATTTTGTCACGCATTCCACGAATCGAAACACAAGGAGTGTTTTATTCAGCCAGCACAGGGAAAAATACTGTGTATGTATAAAACGTAAAGCACACTGTGCGGTAAGATTTTAAAATTTAAAGTACCCATGAATTACTAGAGACGCACATTAATTTCCAAACAGTAGTAGCACCGTCATTAAAATAACGCATAACGACATAACTCAAATGACTAAACGTAAAAAGTAAGTATTAATAAAACAAATGAATTTAATGATGAATTATAACACGATGAAACATTCAGATAAGTTCGAGGAACCAAAGTAATAAATAACAACAATAATAAACGTTTGGAAACATATTTTAAAAGGGTAAAGATTAACAAACGAAAACCTATTAATGACTAATCAAGGATTTGGGACTCTATCGGTATTAGAATAATTTTTAATATCTCTAAATCATCCGAATGGATGAACATTCTTAGAATCCCTACTAAATTATGTCTCCATATTGTAATATAGGGACACATTTAAATTATATTCTGACATAGGAGCGAAAAATTCCTTCACTAATCGGGATCCAATAAATTTCTCATGCAAATTTTGCGCTTTTTGGTATCACCGTTCCGAGAAAGATATCTAGAGGAAAAAATAAATCAAGCATTCGAAACAATCGTTTTAGTCATGCGGAGAATTCAACACGATCTGAACTTTAACAGGAAATTGGATGCGTTGTATAATGCATTCAGGTGTCTAACAATATTCATGGCAGACGTGTTTCGGATGGTTCTAAAAGCAAAAAATCTGGCGCCAAAAAAGGAAGATAAAAACTAAACAGCTTCCAAGTGTTGTCGACGGACTTTGTGGTACGTGTTAATGAGAGTCTGGACAAAGGATAAAGGAGGCCTAATACTTCCTGCTACGATAATATTTTAGCATGTCTCGTTAAGCCCCAGATTAGATGGGCGTTCGGATAAAGAAAGTCCATACATTTTAATCTGTTCCGTACTGTATACGCAACGCTTACAACAATAGAGGTAAACAAAGAGAAATAATTCCCAAGAAAGTTATGGCAAAAACCTTTTCAAATTCTCACTTTTTATCTCCATAATCAGTGGTTGGTTCTTGTTCCTATTTTTCTTGCTTACCGCTTAGAAAGATGAGCGATACCAACAGTATGACGCCTAGTTAGTAATCTCCCTCCATGCGTATAAAATGCGCGTTTTTATCGTGCCTAACAATCACAACGAGGAATTCAAAGCAAAACATGAAATAAAAAACTGTAAAAAGATTCTTCCGGTACCGGGAATCGAACCCGAGCCTCCTGGGTGAGAGCCAGGTATCCTAGCCACTAGACCATACCGGATCCCGTTAGCCAAACTGAAATTGAGCATTGCTTGTTTTGAAATACGAAGTAGGTCGATAAGCTAATGATATCCGTATGGTTATTTTTATAGCTAACAAGGCTGGTTTATTTTAGTGGAGTTCTTTATAGATAAATGAAACAACAGAGTGTTATGAAGTAAAATTAGCACTGTATTCATTGCCATTACGTGAGGGATAAAGAGCTTAGTTACGATATGATGAGAGGACCGTTGTGTGAGGTGCAACGTTCGACCACCCACCGTGATGTATGGTCGTGGACCAACTTGGAGCTATTGTATTCGACTTTTGCTTAATGTAATACAGTGTGTAACTGTGGGAATGTGCCACGGAAGCCGACTGTGTGATTAGATTAGTGTGAATGAGTGATTTCGTTTGACGTTTTTGATGCGTGTTGATGCGTTTCTGATATTGATCGTGAGTTTCAAGAGTACTATTGTTTGGATCACATACAGGTTAAATGAATTCAGGACGTACTTAAATGAAATATTGTTTTACTTGCAAGAGCTAGTGAGTTTGTTTATAAATTCATCCCAAGATTTGAGTGGAAGGCCTGATTTCTCTTCAGTAAATATCTTCAGCTATTTATTTATTTATTTATTTGCATCAGACACAACGATCCATAATTGAGTTAGTAAGTACACTTAAAAGCTATGTGATGAGAATGCATTTACATTTTGTAGTTGTATTTGATGCTATAAAATCGTTTTAAATTAACAGCTTGCACTTAAATCATTATACAACATAATCCAATCCCACCTTATTGATCAAAACAAAAAAGTTATATCTTCAATCCGTTACAACGCTGTTCCCATTAACTCATTGATGCGAACACCACAGAAAAAACATCCATAGGAAATCCACCCGCTAATCCTGAGAACTGCCGTATATAGCCAACAGCGCCACCTGTTGCACTAAGTGTGAACTACCGGTATACACATACAGTGGCCTGCTACACTGAGTAACAAGAATTCATTACAATGAAACTTAAGACAGGTATCTTTATTGAACCCGTAAAAGTAAGTAAGCATTTTATGTATTTTTCTCTCTTTGTGTAATGATTTCCGCTGCCATGATTGGTACAGGAAGGCTTCGTCATGGATGCTGTTTCTAAGGAGGGAAAGATTCTTGATACAGTTGTCCTTACATGGATTCATCTCTAAAGACGTCTACAATTTATAAGGGTCAAATTAGTCAAAGCCTAGGTTAGTCCGTGGATGGGTGACTACTTATTATATACCGAGATTCCGCCGTGCCTCGGAAAGCGTAGATCTTTGACAGTCTGAAAGCCAGTCTTACCAAGTGGTGTCGTATTACCCAGTACTAACTGGGTTGTAGAGGTCAGATAGAAAGTCGCTCCATGTAAAATACTGGTATTCGGCTGCATCCGGTTAGACAGCCGACTCCAAATAGTTGGGAAAAGGCAAGGCCAATGATGCAGTTAGCTAAAGTTTACATTTTCCACGAAAAAGTTGGACACATCTCAATACAAAGTTCTACATGTATATTTAAGTAAGTTGATAGAGTTCTGTAATCATATTGGTTTACAGTTTCCTATTAGATTTCTCAAAAATGTAGATTTGATTTCACATTTGATTGCAAAATGTTTGCTAAATGATTTCGGAATATCCTCAAACAATTCCTGTATTGTAATGCTGTCCTACTATTCTACAACTAAACAGTCTAAATTAGTTCATTTAAAGTAAGAAGATATAGGAAGTGTGCATAACTTTCGCAACAATTAACCCATCACACACAATACTCTCATTTACCGATCTGTCCAAGTGCTTATTAAATTTTATTAGCTCTAATGCATTACTCATAGAGCAATATACAAACATGTGTCGGTACTTAAGACTCGGAAACCAGACGCAGTGTCAATCAATTGAAATTCTAACATTAAGCATATGCTACAGGCGTGAATAACCACATTATAAGAAATCCTCTACTAATGGTAGCAGCGATAGAACTCACGTGAAAGTCACCTATACATCATGTTGTTCAAGTTTATAGCTGTTACTGTTATAAAAGATCTCATATCGAAACTGATAAGACTAGCAATAATGAAAGATTTAGGAATAATTTGTAAAACAGCGTCACTGCTACCTTGTCAACATGAAATAGAGTTTACTGTCTAAGACCTCAGAAGATCTAAAAGTTTAATTAATATTGATTAACCACCACACACCCAAGTAAATAAATAAGCCATATTTCATAAATACTTTAGTAGATAAAGTTACAATCATATGAATTATTAACATAAAGAATCATGTAGCGAGCAAGAAACACGTAGTACGGGTCACGGTATTAGGTAGCCTATAATGTCGCGACCTATTTATCAAAGTCGTATTAGTAGGTGACACGGAGGCGTTAAACATATGGCATATTAGGCCCAACCTCACAATAATCCAAACGAGCCGTGTTATTATTTAGAAATGGAGTGCTAAGTAAATTATACGAATTAAGCTTGTGTTGGCAACATGTGTTGCTTGATTTGCCCTTTCGTCTGGAAACGTTGGATAATGACGATGGATTTGTCAATGTAGTACATTAGAAAATTTTCTACCCTTAGTCACATCTTTAATTTTATCGTTTTTCTTTTGTCACCGTCTTCAACTACTGAAGATCGACTATGGATTGTAATACTTCCATTCTTTTGTTTGTCCATTGCGTGATATTGTCGCATCTTTAGATATATTAGGACATAAATGATAGGACAACCACGTGGTCTGGGCTAGTGGAAATCGCTTTCAAAACATCTCGTCTTTCTGTAATAACTTTCCACAAGATTGACATAAGTTTTTTCATAACTTTTGATAACCCAGTACATATTCTTCCATCACTTTTATTGCTGAATGATCCCAATCTGAGAGCCTCATCTTATTTCTAGGATGTCACTGTTTAGGATGGATTGTTTTTTATTTTATATGGTCTGTAATGTATCATTAGAACGCTAGTCTGTGCGGTGAATAAATTCATCGAAAACAATTAGTCATTCTTGAATTGCATTCTTGTCTCTAAATCCGATACGTGTACTTACTTACGAATAGTCACGATAATTCTCGTGCGACTATTATGGTGGCTGCAATAAATCAATTAATTAAAGACACCTTAACATTCGTTTGTCTGTGCCATAAAGTCTTATATGACCATCTTTAACATCAGCCTCACCCACATTTCATTACTGGACCTCACAGCATTATATACTTATTCGCGTCCAGATATCCACGTTAATAAATCAAGAAGGATATCGTGTAATGGACACCGCCCGACCGTCCCCGAAGAGACATAAATTTGTTTTTGTACTTTTTTGGTAAATCATTCTGTTGTGGCAACACAGCGAGTGTATAATTAGGTTTTAATACGAATTTTACTTGTTTTAGGTGTTTTGTAACGTAATTACTAATTAGCTGGGTTTTGTGTTGTCGTAGTCATTGTGTTTGTGTCTATAGGACTTCTAATTTCTTCTTTCTTTTAGGAAGAACAGTTTTTCTCTTCTTTAATTTTGTTTGTTTTATAGTTTATTTTTTGCTTGATATTCTTTGCTTGATATAGTTACTAAATGTCCATGATTAATCACAAAATTTTTTTTTTTTGACTAAATGCTTCACACTAGGAATTTTTACTGTATCGTGGATGCGTTTACCAACTTTTAAACTCACAAACACAAACAGCCGGACCACATCACAACCATAACTATCTGTAGGCCATACAAATATTTGTTCCGTGCGGGGATCGAACCTGCGAAATGCAGCTCAGCAGTCAATCGCTCAGTCACTGTACCAACCGTGCCGTCAATTGTTTGTGCGTCATTATGTGAAACACCGTAAGAGTTAATTTTGGGTTTTCTTCTTTCTGAATGGTGTTTGGCAGTTGTCATGTCAATCTCCTTTATTGTATAAGTCTCTGGCTGATTATTTCTTGACCTACGTAGGTCTAAGTAGTCTTCATCATCATCTGCCTAGCCTTTTCCCAACTATATTGGGGTCGGCTTCCAGTCTAACCGGACGCAGCTAAATACCAGTATTTTACATGGAGCGACTGCCTATCTGACCTCCACAACCCAGAAGGTCTAAGTAGTCTTACAAAAGTATTATTTTAAAAGTTACAAACATTATCTTCTTGCCCTTGTCCCATTCTACTTGGGGTCGGCGCAACACGTTTTTTCTTCCATTCTCTCCTGTTAACCGTCACGCAATCATTTACACCTTTTTCCTTCATATCATTCCTCACACAATCCATCCATCGCTTCCTTGGTCTTCTTGTCCCTCTCCCTCCATCAACATTTATATTCACCACTCTTTTAGTTACATGCGATTCGTACCTCCTCATCACATGTCCATACCAAGACAGTCGATTCCCTTTCAACTTTTCTGTAACTGGCGCAACTTTCAAACTTCCTCTAATATACTCATTTCTTATTTTATCCATTCTTGTCACACCACACATCCACCTCAACAGTCCCATCTCCGCTAGATGCAATCTTATTTCATCCATCTTGTTCACAGCCCAACATTCCGTTCCATACAGTACGACAGGTCTAATCACGGATTTGTATATTTTTCCGTTTAACTTGAGGGGCATCCGTGGGTCGCAAGTTCTTCCAGTGACCTGTCTACTTTAAAAGTAATAAATCAGTATCAAAGTCTAATGAGATCTTATTACGCCACTTTTAAGGTATATTCAACCACTTATGCCTTTTGTTTTGCCCTTATCAGATCAAGACCACGAGAGGTTTTTTATTTTGTAAGCACTAGCCATATCTGCGTTGAAAATCTAGTGCGATTGAGTCCAAGATTTTGTAAATAATTTGAAGTTTTCGTAAAAGAATTACGATTGTATTGCATGATGGCAATTAGTTAAGGTTAGCATAAGTTTTGCTTTCATGAAACTATTTTGTTTTTCGTTTTAAATTATTTCAATTTTTTCATCGAGATGTTTAGTAAGAATTTGTAATGTTTAAGAACATACTAGATCATTAGCAAATGGATGAAAAATAACGAAGACGATTCGTAGAACTAAGAAATTAAAACTAATAGCATTTTTAGTCGCGAATTCTTCAAGTATAAACTTAATTAATTCAAATATTTATTTTATTCCACAATTAAATTTATTGTAAGCCATTATAAGAAATATAATATTCTTTAGAGTTTCTAAGAAGAGATGTTATCAGATAACTTTAATTTTTGCGTTGTTTTACATTTGTATTAAAAGGACCTCATAATGTCTAGTTTAGTATTTCATCGCCAAAATATGAGGCGTATTAAAATCTGATGCCTCGTGGCGTTTTAAATAATAAAAAGTTGACGTTGACCATAATTTGTCTCCGAATATGACTTACTTAAATATAGGTTGTAATTTGAAACCTATTTCTGCTTCCTAGTGGACGGCCATATCAGTTTACTAAAAATGGTCACACACTGTTTCAAGGTGTGTCTAAATACATATATACGGTTACTCCGAAAATAGTAAGCCTAAAAGGTCATTGCAATTATTTCAGTTTTTTTAAAACAATCAAATATTATAACGACTAGTGATACATTATTTTGTCATACCAACATTTCCACTAAAAATTGTGCTGGAAAACTAAAATAAACAATTTTAGTTAATTATAATTATTCCTTCAAAGAATTCGAACCAATTCTGGAATTGACAACCTCTGACCTGTATAAACTTTAACACTCGAAAACAAAAGACTTATAAACACACACAAGTACACTCAACGTCTGTCCCATTCATCATTCTAGAAAATGTCAGCATCGACTCTCGACTTCGCCAGAAGATTCCTCTTCAGCAACAAAGCGGGTTTATTGTCTCAAAACAAAGACAACGGTTCAAGGCTTAGCGTAGAGCTTTAAAACAAGCGACAAGGCCAATGTCGTGTTGAAAACGGATCGACGGATTTTGATCTTGGCTTCGCAAGGCTACGGCGAAAATGGTGGTATTTTGGCGAAGTTCGTTTTGTTCTTCCGTAATTAATGTTGTTGGTTTTGTATTCAAATTGGGCACCTACTGTGTTAACTGGCTTAGGAAATGATGAAGACCCTGTTGTTGTCTTCGACATTTAGTAAAATTCAAGTAAATAAATCGATTAAACGGTGCGGTTCAGGGCTCCTAAAAACGAATTCGGGCAGCTACTCATGATCTGTCTAGCCTTTTCCCAACTATATTAAGGTTGACTTCTAGACTAACCTGATGTAACTGAATACCAGTATTTTACATGGAGCGACTGCCTATCTGACCTCCACAACCCAGTTAGTACTGGGTAATACGATACCCCTCGGTAAGACTTGGGCCACTGACTACCTAACGACTGTCAAAGATCTACAAATGACAGCCGGAACCAACGGCTTAAAGTGCTTTGCGAGGCACGGAGGAAACTCGATTTGTAATAGGCGGTTACCCATCGACAGACCAACCTAGGCAAGCACGGTTTAACCTTAAGATCGACCCGAGCGGCTGTTATTATTTAGCCACGAACTCCACTGCCAAGATACTATACTGAAGTATATCTGTCATTGTCCATGTCCACTGTCCGCTATTTTCTGCACCAGTATGATTCATCCCAAAGCCATTAACAGTCCTACGTAACTAATTCTCCACGATCATTCAACCTTACCTTCATCAGTAACGATTATCGCTCATGTAGCTCACACACGTGCATATCAAGTGAACTTCCGATCTAATCTGACAATGAACATGGCCGTTTCATTGCCTCTACCACGGTCCTCAGGCCGTGGCCCCAGTAGTGACAGACTAGCGTTACAGCAGCATGCCAATTACTAAGGTAACGTGGTTCGAACACGCGAACACTCGAGTCAATTTCGTGCTTCGAGAACGACTGCTGGCTTCCTATGTTTATGAGTACGCTCCAAGCCGTTTATCTATGCAACGTACTACTTCCTCCAATGTACGTTTTGTTTGATCATATTTATTGTACCGCGGCTCATTCCCATTACTTAACGGAGCTTTATATCGTAGTAGTGTCTCATTAGAGAATGTATTCGGAGCACTACATTCTCTCTGTATCTAATCTAGACTCAGTAATTCTCTGATAACGTTCTGAATTGCCTACTCGATGGTTCCCGATGATCATTAAGTGTAACCATTAGTTATGTCATTACTTTTCCCCTTCCTGCCATAGAAAGTACTGTAGCCATCTTGTTTGTTATTCTTAATAAATACCTGTGTATTTAATCTCAGTGTATTCTGGGAGGCTATCGGAGTGATCAGAAGTCATTTATTTCGAGATGCTACACGTTTTCTAATGTAAGATCTGTAAAAGATAACGTTAACAAAATGGAAGCGTCAAGAAAAAACGGATCGAGAAATGTAACAGTCCAAATGGACTCTCCCAACTTGGGGCATTTAATGTCTTTATAAGTGCCGTCAGACATAAAGTTAATGAAACAGCCATTTTATTGATCTACCTGCGAGTTGACACGAATCCCGCCGCTTCCAACCCTGCATTATGTTTTTCTACAAATTATTTTCCATCTTTTTCTATCCCATTAGATTTTATGAGGAAGAAAAGAATAGCCGCATCCTAATAACGTGCATTAAGAAAGGGACATTTCATTTCGAGAATACGACCCCCATCATTTGATAAGCCGATGAGACATTTTAACATTAATCCATTAGGAGATGAAAATATTTCAATTATTTTCCAATTACTTTTTTTGCTGTCTGAGTCATATTAACTATATATTTTGGTCAAGTTATGCTCAAAAAAATAAGGACGCAAGAAAATGTTAAGAAGAAATTATGTTATTAAACTCTGACCTTTCCCAAATATTATCCAAAATATAAGGATACAAATAAATTGAATAATTTAATCAACCGTACCCTTAATACGAAGGTACGTTTCGTCACGGAAGCTCCACAGTATTAATACGATTATAACTTGACATACACAGAATTTGGGCCCATATTGTCAACTTTATGTAGGGATAGCATGCTGGTGTCCCATGTAACGTTTGTAAACAAATATCCGCTTATCAGGAACCGTTTACAGGTGAATATCAATAAGGTATTTTGTTCTCTAAAATATTGCTTCAGGATTTCCGTGAACGTTAAAAGGGTAAGGTAGGGTAGGTAGCACACGCTCAGTGTAAATGTAACGTTAAAACGTCGATTTTAAAGTTAAAAATACTTGTTCTCTATTATTTTCATCATCATCATCATCATCATCATTTCAGCCGAAAGACGTCCACGGCTGGACATTGGCCTCCCCCAAGTGTCGCCACATTGACCGGTCCCGTGCGTCTCGCATCCAGCGGATCCCTGCAATCTTTACCAGGTCATCGATCCACCTAGTGGGCGGCATTACAACCAAATTATTTTCATAATTGATTCTTTATTCATATCAATGTGTGTGAGGAACAGTGTGTGAGGAGGAGCTCGTGGCTAAGTAATAACAGCCACTCGGATCGATCTTTAGGTTAAGCCGTGCTTGCCTAGGTAGATTGGGTGACCACCCATTACATACCGAGTTTCCTCCGTGACTCGGAAAGCACGTTAAGCCGTTGGTCCCGGGTGTCATTTGTAGATCTTTGACAGTGGTTAGGTAGTCAGTGGCCCAAAAAGTCTGACAACCAGTCTTACCAAGTGGTATCGTATTACCCAGTACTAACTGGGTTGTGGAGGTCAGATAGGCAGTCGCTCCATGTAAAATGCTGGTATTCAGCTGCATCCGGTTAGACTGGAAGCCGACCCTAACATAGTTGGGAAAAGGCTAGGCAGATGATGATGTGTGTGAGGAACAATGCCTCCACACATTTGGGGACAGCCTAGTTATACTATTCGAAGAGGCTGCATCGATCAGAACGCTCGCTAGGAGAAAGGAAATTCTTACCTCCAAGTAACTTGCGTCCTGTCCAGTCCAGTTTGTCCAATGAGCATAAATTGTCACAACACACACAAATAAATAAACAGTTCCTAGATTTTATATAAACGTAACGTTCGGTTCGGAGATGAGTTGATTGTACTAGTTTCTTTTTTTTTTTCAAGCTTCTTGAACGTTCGTATGACGTTCATCTGGAAGTTCAATAAAGCGGCCCTGAGATCGTTGCAGTAATTCAAGAAGGAAGAAAGGAGGTTGTAATAAAACAAAATGGATGATACTGATTGTGCTTGTTGCAAACAATTTAACTAAAATGCTATAGGATAATTGTATTTTCGATTCAAAACTAGACGTATTTACGTTAAGTTTACCCCGCGTGCTCGTGCTGGGGTCTCGGCCAAACACTTAAACGCACTCAATTATTATTGTACGTAGAGTATCTTGCTGTACCACACTCATCGACTTAGATTCGCTTTGAGCCGATCAGGCAGAGTATGTCAATACAAAAAAAGCTAAAAACAAAAGAAGCATTCGTCTCGTTTCGGTTCGGACGACGCGATTGGTTTTTATTGCATAGACATAAAGCTCCCATTCATCTGTTCAAGCCGATTCCGTCGCAAAATATGGGGACTCCTTTAAGGTGACAAATACCTAATGCTATCCTTGAGTATAAGCTGAAATGTGGATATTGCTACACATCATCTTTAATTTTATCATTATTTTCGCTTGAGCGCTATTTATGTCACCCATGGGACGAGATGAGGTCATTACTTGTACACACAAACCTTTTATCATAGCTTCTGGTCTCTTGGGATACATATTAGTAATATTCTTCTAGAATCCTAGCAATAATCACTATAGAAAATCAATTTAGATCGTAACCACAGATGGTGCAAGAATTATCACATCACCCTTATAAATATGACATTTTCATAATTTCGTCACAATTTATATCGAGATCAACAAGCCATCGCCACCCGCATGCCAGACAATTGATGCAATCATCGCCGAAGAGATTTTGGGGTGTGGAAAACGGAACCGTAATTGCATTGGCCACAACCAAATTATTGTTATAGTAACTATTCAATGATAATTCCATTTCGAAGTCTGCGGGTGAAGGATGGGTGAGGCAATAATTTTGATTGTGGCGACGCAGTTTATAGCTAAGTGTCCCCTCGGGTATTTTGATATGGTTAGTTGGCTACAAGATTTATTTGCATTGGCTTTTTTGTGATCTACTTTCGTGTTTTAGTGTGACACGTTTGTGGGTTGGATAATATAATAATGTCATGGTTTTACTGTTTTAGATCTTTCTCTGTTTTATATTATGTCGCACAGAAGTTATTCTCATTTCGTTCGTGACTCAACTCAAAATGAAATCAACGCTTTGTCGTTATAACAATGGTTTCATACGCACGTAAATACACTGGCAGGTAATTAAGGAAAACTGTTTCCTGCGATAATAATATTAATCACATAAACATCAGTCATGGTAATAAAAGATTGATTTGTTTTCGTTAGACGTCCATATCCTTGATAAATAAGCTTTATTCGTGTGTAAAGATAAGTAATCTTCAACGAACGACAGACACATAAATCAAAAAGCCGTGAAAAGGTCGTAGACTGTTCGAGCGATAAAGTGCTAGTTAGAACTGGATTCGTAGAATTTCAAACGATTTTAGTGTTATGAAAGTCATTATGAGCGCCCGATCTTAATGTGGCATTATTTGAATTTACGTTCAACGTTATCACAATGTTTTTATGACCAAGCCGGAATCAAGGATTTTATAAATGGTTGTGCACAAGTCGAACCACGGCTGTTTGGGGTGTGGTTGCCCAAACCAGGCTGGGGGAGCGCCGACAGCGACATTTATTTGTAGCTAACCACAAAATGTACGTAACTGTCTCGTAAGATTTATTCTCAAACATGCTGTAATCTTTTCTCTGTGGGCGTAGACGCATTTGTATGAAGCGAACCATAGTGAGATACTCACCCTTGTTGTATATTTTCGGTTAAAACATCCTTGATAAGCGCGGGTCGGACCTCCATATTTGTCGATAAAGGAAAATATGTTAATTTAGTCGCTGCGAGAGAACCGATATGACCTACTAAGTGATTGGGTTCCCTATGCGTTGGTGTGTTTTGAATTTGAACTCCGACGGCCTCAGAGATCAGTCCAATGTTTACAAATTGCCCGAAGAAAAAAAAACCTCGACTCATTCGATTGAGATATTCATTTTGATTAGGTTCGATTTAAATAAGATTCTTTTGAAGATGAAGGTCTATGAAGTGAAATTGGATAAAGATTATTTATTAAGAATTTCATAAGCTTAATTTGATGTAAGAGTCTTTTAACAAAGAAAGAAGAAGAACAATGCAATGGAGTTTTTTGAATCAAAGTTACGGTAACACAAGGAAATTAAATAAGGAAACGAGTAATCCAAGAAAGTGGGTCAAATTACCCGTGAAATATATCTACTAGAAGATGCTAAATATCGCCGAAACGAATGCCCTTTCTCACAATATGGCGCCACTAAAATTTCCATCTTTTATGAAATATTACGGATTACGTAGGCGGTCGTTTCATAAAATCTAATTTTAATTAAAAAATAAGCAAACGGTAATTAATTTCGCCGGTCTCCTCTCTCGGTTACAATGGTGTACAAATTAAACGTTTTGAGTCGTAACGTTGCCGGATAAATTCTACTCAACTTTTTTTTCTATTTATTTTTTTCCATTAAAATCATAATCCAAATTTTAATTTATCTCATGTCTACTGGTAACAATGCTCTTATTATACCGAGCTTTCATTATTTTGTTGAAATTAATTTTACTGAAAAACGAAACTGTTTTTAAATTAAGTCGTTCCCTCCGATGAACTAATTTCGGTTTAAAAAAAAATTAAAACGGCCCAATTCCCAAACGCTTGGAGCGATGTTGTATTATTTGTCAGCATATAGTTCCAAAATAATTAGATTGGGATTTATAGATGTCATCGGGGCCAGTGATTTAGGGCGTGCTTCAAGCGTATCCGCATTGTCTAAATACAAAGATCTAATCTGCGTCGGCTGTTATCAGTTAAGTCTATATCTTCAGTGCATTGTGTTGGTAATTTACACATAAATTAGATAAGACACAATAATCAAGTAAGCTTTGACAGTGGTTCGATAATAAAATTTAAACAGTCTTAGTACAAATTCTGATGTCAGTTCGAGTCATGATTTTGATAATTAAGACTTGTAGTTAACAATACTTGGTAGACACGTATTTGAGAATTTTATTGCTCATAAATACATAAAGCTCAATACATAATTTTATGAATCAGTGTTGTTGGAGACCACCTTTGCATAAAAGAAAATTATTTTACGACTTAAGGAAATGATGTGAAATTGCAAACTGTGCGACTTGTTCTAACAAATTCTATGGCACTTCCAACATGAAAATTGCTCATGGCTTCAGTTATTATAGCTAAAATATTACGGTAAAACGAAAGGCGTTAGCCTAATAACCTGCCACCAACAGCGTCGCTTACCCAAACAGCTTGTGAATATTTAATTTGATCGATATACGTGAACCATGAAACTATAATAAAACAAAAAAAAAAGTTTTTTTTTTTTAATATCCGACTCTTTGTTTTAATGGTCATCCTTTTTTATTTTCAATAGTTTTATGTACAGTGAGTTATAGAACCACCTTTGCTTAGATGGTTGAGAATTTCCTTGCTCAAATAAATAAAATATAAAAAAAAATATAAAATTCTATCGATTCGTATTCAAAAAAAAAAATTCCATTTACCGATGACCTGGTAAAGGTTGCAGGGATCCGCTGGATGCGAGACGCACGGGACCGGTCAATGTGGCGACACTTGGGGGAGGCCTATGTCCAGCCGTGGACGTCTTTCGGCTGAAATGATGATGATGCAAAGGTGGGTCAGCTAATGACTATAACTTGATTGAGTGTGTTATAAATCGGTTTCCCATTTTATATAAAAGTATTTTTGGTTATTCTTTTTGAGGACTACAAAGTCTTTCAAAGTCAACCTCATTTCAAGTAAAATCAAATATTGGCTCAGAAAAAACCCTGGAAATTTCCATATTTTAGTTATCACAAACTTTATAGGCAAGACAAGACCGTTGATCGAACTTAAAGATGATTTCTGTACGTGATGTGTTCTGCACTGTACTTAAAGAAATATCTGGTTATATTATGCCGTTCCAAGTTAATCTGCAATTGAGTGGTATGTGAGAGGATCGCAATCTTGCATAAATAACAACTAATTATCCGCTCGCCTTAATATACAACGCGAAAGCCCATAAAGTTCACAAGTAATTAGCTAAATCCTATATTCTTTATGACTAAATTCAAATTTCTACGGATGAGTCTTGCATTAAACGCTATTCGAATTTCTTCACAAATCCCACGTAGTTTAAGAGTAATTTCGATGAACAACTCGTGTTGTTTAAAACGTTCCAAGCTTTAGAGATAGTTTTGAAGATTGTAGTAAAAAGTCTTGATAGCAAAGTTTTGCCAGCTGGTTCAGCTAACTGTTTACTTACTGATTTAGAGAGTAATCTTTCAAAATGACAAATGGTGTGTGCAGTAAATTATTTATAGTCACCGGCTGAAGTAAAAATAGTCAAAATTAACTCCATCAGCATAAGCCTTATTAATCACTCCACTTTCAAACAAATTGTTGGTTTATAATGCTCTAAGGGTTTGGTAACCAAGAATGTGAGTGATTCTTCGGTAGACTTGTTTTACTTCGTCGCCTTGATTTAGATTCTTGTTTATCTTAGAACGTTTTTAAATATGCGTACGACGAAACTCTAATTTGGAATTAACTCGTTTCGTTCACGGATGGTTTTCAGTCGTAGGTCGGTTTTTGGTTCTTTTATGTGAGTAGACGTCGAATTATTGTTTTTTAAAGAATTTGTGTCAATGGTTTATATTATAGTTAAAATTATTGTTAGATACAAAATTACAAAATTTGATTACAAAATTTGTTTAGCATAAGCATAAGCATAATCAGCCTATTAATGTTCCCACTGCTGAGACGCAGGCCTCCTCTCTATGAGAGGGAATGGGCTATAATCCAACACGCGGGCCCAGTTCGGGTTGGTAGATGTCACATGTCTTCGAATTTTTGGTTCTAGGACATGCCGGTTTCCTCACGATGTTTTCCTTCACCGTTTTGAGAGCAGTGGTGATGACTTACACAAAGTAATGCGCCTGGCTAGGTTCGAACCCACGACTTACTGCTTGCAAGTCGGGGTCTCCACCACTGGGCCACCGCTGCGCTCAAAATTTGTTTAAATTATTGTAAATAATACAAAGAGAGGAGAAGAAAATGAACCATAGTCAAGTCATATTCAAAACTGTGTATAATGTATAAGCATTATAATTTGCAAAATCTTTGCTATATTTTTAACTCATTTATAAATATGAAGACTCTTGCCCACCCTCATCAGAATTACCCATGATATTTGAAATCATAACGATTAATGTTCGGAATAAATAAATCTGTTTGGTTGAAATCTATTATAATAATCATTCAGTTACAAAACTCATATTCCAGATATCTTTAATTAAGCATTATTAACGTAATTTAACATTAAAATACAGCGTTGATACAAAATTGAGGAAGATTTAATTAGATTTAGAAAACAGACATCGGCGATCCGTCAATACTTTTCACCCGGCCGCTATTCTTGACAACCCTCATGTCTATATGGCTGCCCGAAGCACCATGACGCTCCGCCATAGAGAATACCAGCCAGCTTCTCTCTCGTCTATATAGTTTTCAATGTTAACCATAGACGCCTTGCAGAGGCGCCGTCAAATTTTTTTTTTTTGTGAAGGTGGCCATTTGAATCTTCTGTTTTGTTGTGACTTTATTATTAACAGAATCATATCGAAATAACCAAGAACTAAAATTGTCACAGAGAACAAAACTTCAACGTATACAATATCCCAGAGGGCCGGTCTAAAATAAGTTCAAATCGTTAAACGAACAACTAGTCTGGAGCAAAACAAAGTAATACCAAACAAAACAGTTTACGTATTATATTTGTTTGTACTGTATTCAAAACTGTACCACTGTTGAGATATAGAACAGTGTTTCAACTATACTATTTTTTATATAAGTACGCTACACTTGTAACGGATTAAGAATGAAGAGCTCGTGGCTAAATAATAACAGCCGTACGGGTCTATCGTCGGGAGAGATATCTTCCTTGCTTGCCAAGTTCGGTTCGTGGATGAGTGACCATCTATTACATACCGAGTTTCCTCCGTGTCTCTAAAACACGTTAAGTAGTTGGTCCCGGCTGTCATTGTAGTAGTCGATGGCTGAAACGGCTGGTTAGATGATGAACTGTATGGGATTATTAGGGCTGTCAATTTTTTGGTGATAAATATGTAGATAACCTGTTTCCCTGAACTTCTCTCTTTATAGAGATTACGAAAACATCACGAAAGGTGTGGCCTGTGTCGATGCAACAACCACAGAGTTACGGAATTTGGCATAAATCCTTTATCTCCTTAAATCATGTAGTGTCTTCATATGACAATGTAAGTGCGTCAATTCGGCCGTTTGTTCGTGGTTGTTCTACTGTTTATTATATTCACTGTGATTATAGTGCGTATAGTTTCTTAGCAACGGATATGGGTAATAATTTATAAGCAAAGTTTTGCCCGTGTGGTTTACTAACTAGACGTCCTAATTTTGTAGTTATGAACTCCACGAACTGAACTTTTGTTGATAAGTTTGGTTGCTGCTAAATATTGATATTGCATCTTGAACTGGTCAGTTTTAGTTAACTAATTATTTAATAGCTATTTAATCTAGAAAATGCTTTAAGATGCATACTTAGTCAACTGCTGGCCATGGCGGTTTAGTGCTTTGTGTATTTACTTTTTTTTTTTTTTTCCGGGTAGGAAATCATCAAATGACCCCCCCCACTCTGGGCGGAGCGGAGGGGAGTGTCAGACTTGTACTGTTCCAGGGCCACGGTATCTCTTTCGAACAGTCCCGCAGCCCTGGCAGGCATCGGTCCATGCGGACCCCTACTTGATTGCTGACATCTCTTTGAGGCGCGCGTGGAACACGAACGCGCCGTCGACACGGCCTGTAGTCATAAGACGGCCAGACGGCGAGCTAGCCCATAACTCGCCGTCCACAGGCCAGCGCCTACGGTGGTCGGAAGCCACCACGTGACTCCCGACGCCCAGGGCGTCTCCCGCGGCGGCTGGGACGTGAGGTTCTTTCCCTCTCACGTCCTGCCACCTCCTTCACTAGCATGACTGCTTCGCAGAAGGAGGTGACGGCTTCCCATTCCCTCTCGCTCCGGACCATGGCTTGAACCAAGGCCGGACGCGAGAGATCGTCGCCGCCAATCGCCGCTATGAGGACACGGCGGTGCTCCGCCCAAGCGGGGCAGACCTCCACGGTGTGTTCCACCGTGTCCTCCGGACGATCCTCGCAGTGGAAACACCCGGGCGTTTCCTCCCGCCCGATTCGGTGCAGGAACCTCCCGAAACAACCGTGTCCGGTGAGGACCTGCGTCAGGCGGTAGGTGAGGGCGCCGTGGCGCCTCTCTAGCCACTCCTCAAAGAGGGGACTTATCGCCACTATGGTGGCGTGCCCTGCACGGGGTTGCGACAGTCGCTCTCTCCATGTCGCCATGAGATCACGCCGGAGGTCTGTCCGCTGAGTGGCAATTTGTCGCGGCTTTGTGTATTTACTTTAATTTAGCTTTTACCAAGTTTTAAGTAAGGTTTAGCAAACCGAGGATTAAATACATTAATGGACTGACTCTTTTATGTAAGAGTAAAACAAAATACATATTTTCTATCCATCTTTTACCACACTAGGTATACTTACCAAATGCCTTTTAATTTTGTCATCGCATGAAAGCTTTTATTAAAAAAAGATGTTGAAGCACTTAGGAGAATACATTTTTGCATATTCTACGATAGACATTAACAACATTGAATGCACATGCAATTTTTCAGAACACCGTTAAAAATAAAATATATTGATGGCAATAAAATCACTTCAACCATGATAGATTTAGTAGCGATCCAATTTTTTGTAAAAGGTGTGTTCAAATATACTAGAAAACGCATCACGTCACAGTTATTTACGATTATAGAATTTAAAGTACACAATATCAATGATTCTCTCTAACTGCAATAAGTTTTATAAACACAAAGACATTTTACATTGATTTCTATCGTTTTATCTTGTTTCTTTTAAATAAAACGCAGAATCACTTTTAAATAAATAAAAGTCATCTGTAAGCGTAAAAAAAAATACTAATGTCAGGTAATATACCTACTCTTGTACAGACGATAAATTAATCATCAAAATGAACCCTTATTTTTATTTTAAGCCTGATAACAAGAAGGCTAGAAAAGTCACACAGTGGGTGCCTAAAGATGGTCGTCGTTACTGAGGCGGGGTCTAGAAACGCTGGCGTGGCGATTTGGACTCGTCCCTGACTGATTAGCCAAAGAAAGCAAAACACAGCTACAGGGAGAACTGGAAAGTAATAGGGGAAGCCTTTGCCCAATACTGGGACAGAACAGGATAATTAAAAAAATATAAATAATATGAAGGCTTTTTCAGCCCTGCAGCACAGTAGATATACAATACCGGTCATTGCTCAGCAAATCCAGATGTAAATAAAACCCAACAGAGCCCTCGAAAAACTCATAACAACATCCAAATCCTACATTTAGATCTCAGGACTTTTATTTTCCATTTAGTTGGCGGATTTGCTGGGTCGACGCGAGTTAGCCGTAATAAATATAAAAGTTATAGCTCGCAGAAGCCTTAACCCTTCGCTTAAAGCTTACCACAAGCGGATTACGGTCATTACTCATTCCTACCGTCTAGAGTGCCTCAGGCTGGAATCGAAGAGAGACGGTGAATGTAAATGTGTACATTTTTTTCTCTCAGACCCTTATTTATGCTATCCTGAATGAGAATTTGGTCATTGATACATTAACGGGTACAATACTTACCTGCTTAAATTGAAAATTCTTTTGGCTTCGTTTTTTTTTCTATTTGGGCTGTTTTTAATTATGTGGTCGTTCTACACAGATGAGTAACGATAGGCTCAACTAAATTGGGTGATGAAACAAGTTTGAGCATTTCCAAATCTTAGAAGTTTTGAATGCAGACAGAAGTATTCAAATTGAAAACCTGCTGCTTTTTTTAAAGTCAAGAAACAGACAGCCATGAGAAAGCCACTAATAAAAGAAAGCTTTGAATAATGAGTCACTAAAACATAATAATCTGATCGCAGACGAAGAAACTGACAATAAACCAAGTACACGTTAGGATAAGGATGAATCACACGCTATCACAGCTATAACTAATAATGTTTACACCATAAACCCCGATACCTCTAACCATCAATAAGATCAATACTCCACATCTACTACCAGTACAATATAAAACAAATTCAGGTGTATTAATAACAAACTTTCCTCAGAGGACCGCAATATGTTTTCCTCAAATGTCCCCAAAGGTTTTTATTGATTACATGGACCATGTTCCACTTTTTATATTGGCACTAAAAGCGTATAAAACGAAATGCGCTAGTAAAAAGGTTTACTCGCCCTTTGATTGTTTGCCATACGTTTCCCGAAAAACTTTGCGGGTGGAAAACTTCAAATGATTCCCCTTGCCCAGTGTATGATTTATTTAGTTCCATTGTGTGCCCTATAATCTTCTGGTAACAAGAAATATTGGATCGGTTTTGAAATGTTACTGGTTGGCTCTGTAGTATGTAAAAGATATTTAGAAGCTGGTGTGTAATGGTAAAATTTTAGGATTGATGAAGTTGAAACTTTGAAACTAAAAGCTATTGACGATGAGAAGATGAATATTATGCAAGACTTTATCTCTGTTTACGGCCTAACTTTTTATGAAACAAACCTTTTTTATTCGTCTTTCATTTTAAAGGTTAATCTCAGAGAGTTTGGGTCAAAAATTCTTACATTCCACAATAATTTTCTGATTGATCGCCTATTCATCACCTATAAGTGCGATAGTATTTCATTTCCCGTAATTAACTGTCATAACTTACGGGATATGATGAACAGCTAATATATTCTGTTTTTTGTTAAAGTATCGTTTGGTATTAAGATTTAAACGTTTGTTGTAAGGATTACAATCATTCATCATACTTACTGTAATACGTTTAAAAATAGTTGGCCTTAATATGATACCTTGTGAAACCCCTTTCGTTTAATAAGCAAACGAATCAATAGGGTCAGCAAAGAAACCAAAATTTGAAAGAAAACTAGCTACAAGGGTAATTCACTGTATCCTGTTCATTTCCTCATCTATTTTTTTGGCTCTTGTGATACAGGGAATCCTAGTACAAGAGCCAGAGCTACACTGATGTTACTAACAATCACCTGTTAATAAAGATTTTTTTTTTTTTTTGTTTATTTATTTATTTAATATATCTGTGCAAAATATTTCCTCATTACAATCATCCATATTGCCTTAACACAATAGAAGATTCTATTTGTGTGGCATTAGACCGAACAAAAGTATGACAATCGAAAAATTTATGATGTTTATCTTGAACAAAAGGAAGTACAAAAGATTGTCATTTACGGAGTCTTTATTCCGAAAGGAGCCGTAAACAATTGGTAACTTTGACAGGCATCACGAAATGACAAAAAGGATTACGTGTCTCAACAATCTCACTTTTACAATAATTGTAAACAAAAATTTTTGTGGGATCTCAAACTCTACTGCTTTGTAACAAAGATCATTCATAATCAGAATCCGTGATTTAAGTTTGTCATTCTCACTAACTCTGTATTTTTAGCTGCACCCCGTCACTTCTGAATAAACACGAGCTTTTGTGTCTCTTACTTTTTAGACTTATTCAATCTTGCGGAAGATTTTTGCACATAGTACTTATGTAAACAACTCATTCAACCCGTTACAAATTCCCTTTTGTCAAGCCTCGATTGACAGTTTCTTGCAGTCGTCTACGAAATGATTTTTTGCCCCTAAAATAAATACAGCGCAGAGATTTCTCAATGTAAAACTCGATTTAAGTGCTTAAATGGATTCATAATTTATTCGTTCAAGCGATTCTATTCCTTATTTCTGTTTGCTCGGTAACTTTGGAAAAATACAACGTAGCGCTTTAAATTCTAACCGTCATGTACTTAGAGGGCCCTTAAGTGCAGCAGCAACGTTAAATTTATTTTCAAAACTTAAACAAGCACCTCTTTACCCACACACGTAGGGTTCAAAATGGCGTGAAAACCGATTTAAGGACTCGTAGACGCGCGATGTAGAATAATAACCATGTTTTTCTTATGTTTGTCTTTGGAGGAGATTACAAACATGCGCGCACATGGCAAGCTCTTCAATCGATGGCTCCCTCTCGTCGTGACATCAAAACTATTTGTCTTTGAAATAACTTGGTGACTTTCTACGGACCATCTCGTAGCAAGATGAGTTATTGCGTTATCCCCTTGAAACACAAGTCCATGTCTGCAAGTCACGGCACTGTTCATGTATCATGTAAACTAGAAAGAACACCTGTGCTTGAATTTGTGGACATTTGAATATTCTGCTACCATTTTACTAGAAACGTTTTCATTTTAAAACTCGAAACCGCTCCAATGAATGAACAAGGTAAAAAATCAGCGAACCGAAAATATTTCACGTCCACATATTTAAAACGTCCGACGATTAAAGTTAACATGTAATTGCTGCTTTTTTACCGCCAGCAACATTAGTGTTTTCGAACACGTCGCTAAATAAAAATGCATTCTAAAATAAATCGTTGTAAAATTCGCGCCTTGGGCACTGGCCGTTGAGACTCCGAGGCCGGTTATTAAAACGACTATACTATGTCATTATTCTCGAAACAAAAAAAGGAGTGAATCGTTACAGGCGCGCCACATATCATCGAGGGAACTGGCACTTATGCGCGTAGTTTCTATCGTAAATCAAAGATATTAAACGGAATGGCGGAACCTCTTTTGAGTTCACATTATAAATCATAGAGGCGCAAGAAGACCTCTGGCTGCCACCAATAGGGTCTTTGCGAACGCCGTCTACATAAATCGTGTAAGTAATAAAAAATACAAAATGTATGATGATAAACTTGTGTAAGTTGAAACTGTCTTGTTGTCTCCAATTCTTGCGGTGTGTTACTGGATTTATGCTTTAACTGAAACTGAAAGTATAGGATGTGAACTGTGACAAAGATAAAAGCTTGACATAAAACTCAAAAAAAAGTTATGAAATAATAAACAAGGTAGAAATAACCGTTACAATTTATTTTACTTACCTTACATAATAACTTTGAGGTTGACTGTACAGTTAGCGACCAAAACAACACAAAAAGCACAACAATAACAAAAAAAAAAACGGCAAGATAAAAAAATTAGTAACGCCTCAAAAAAATCTAGTTGATACAGATTACGGTTTGAATTCCGCCAAAATATTGTAAAGAAAGAGGTCTATTATTAATGACCATGGTAGCAAAAAAGTAGCATTTCCAAGATGTTCCAATTTATTAAATTCCAACGTGTTTATGAGACAGTGACATGATAGAATGAATTCTTTTCAGGGCTAGAACATCGTTGCTACTTTCACTGTACGTTTGAACGTGATCATTGTCTATTATGTTTTAAACGGTGCACGCCAATTTGTGGTTTTAAGGTTCCATTCCATCGTTAAGCGTTCCATTGCTAAGCTATGCTTCTCTATCACTTTGCTAGCCTATGAAGTTCCCATTACTAGGTAAGAGGTTTCCTCTGGGAGTGAGTTGCTGGACCACGCTGGCTCAGTGAGAATTGGTAAGCGCGTGCTTTAAGGAAATTATTCCCTAACTTGTGAAACATCATGGTCCAGAATGCAACATTGTCAGATTTCAAATGAACTTTCAAAAACTTTAAAAGAACTGTCTTTGCTCACGCAAAAAGCGACAACTTTCTTGAATTAAACGATAAATCTATTTGTGGTGAACGCATAGTCTGTTCCTCTTCCGTCAGCAATTTATCTTCGCTGCCGGTGCAACCTTACCTCAACCGCTCGCCAATCGCTACCTCATTGACTCTCGGTTTCGTTTATCAAGTTTCGTTTAAAATTGCTTTCTTTGTGCAACTCGAATTCAAAGATCCACATAAAGATAGATTTTCAATCTTTAAACTCACTTTCTACATCACGTTCTGCCAACAAAAGGCGATAGTATTGACTTTGTTTGGGTCGAATTTATCGTTAGACGAAAAGAGTTACATAAAGATATCATAACTAATATCGTGAAACGTCAAGTCATTCGATATAGAAGTGTTTTGTAGGAACTCTAAGGGTTTCCTTGTTAGGATCGTGACGAGATTGAGTTAGATATGGTACCGTGAGCTCTCTTATTGCATTTGGTTTGTTGACGGCGATAATTTCTGTTCAAAGGAGACAAAAACTATCTGTGTTGGCAATGACTGTTCAGTGTTCATTTGTTTTTTTATTTATGTCATTTGGTAATCCGGTATGGGTCTATCAAATTGTAGATTAGTTCCATGCTCAATGAGTTTTTGTTCTGCTTACAGCGGTGAAGTATCTCAAGTAAGTATTTAACCGAGTTTCTTCAAAAAGGAGGAGGTTCTCAAGTCGGTTGTATTTTTTTTTTGTGTTTGTTACCTCATTACTCCGTCATTTCTAAACCAATTTGAAAAAATATTTTTTTAAGTGAAAGGATTATATTATATATTATATTATATTATATTATATTATTATTATATTATTATCTCCATTTTATACTTCCCGATTGGACACTAAAAAAAGTCTAAAATAACTTTACTTTCGGAAGTCAATGAAACAAACAAAGGCACCGACTTCCGTAAGTAAATTTATTTGAGACGTTTTTAGTGTTTTTTGGAAGGCGGTTTTTTTTCGCAGAAAGTTTTTTATTCTAATGCCAAAACAATCACTGTCCTTTGAACAATTCTTTAATACACAAGCAAAAGTTTTTATCTCTGACTTTGCCAACAGGAAATTACTGAACTTATTTAAAAGTAGGTTTGGCCCAAGAACTCAAATCACTTTATCCATCTTGTCCCACACTGAATTTTAATTTCACACCTAAGCCCGCACTGAACCGTCCACAAATCACCTCAAAGCTTTATTTATAAGCATCACAGTCTTCCGATCAAGTTAAATTGAAAAATATGTAAACGAGCGTGATATTCAATGTGTCGTGGAAAAAAAAAACATGGGGCTGTCATTTTTAACGTGCGATAGATGGCGTGGCTGTAACGCTAACACAGATAAATCGGTCGGAAGGCGCCTCGCTACATTGCCTTCCTTAACGACCTTCGCTACGGAATCAGTTTAGGGTTAAAGGTGATTTTCTTCGGTATTGTGAGTGTGTGTGTGTACGTGTAATGCGGTGTCAAAGGAAGTTTGAAACGTTGTGAGATGATACGATTTTTTCTCGAAGAATATTCCATGAAGGATATTGAAAAATGTTATGGAGAACAATATACAATATACATTCTTGCGATTCCATTGATTTGTTTTCTTGTGTTACACTTTTTTCTGCGCAGCAATTAGTCTTGCATGCGAAACAATTATAAATAAAATATTAATGAAACAGTAAAATTGCATTAATCTAACAACAAATGTAACAAATCCAGTCGTATTGTTGTGTATAGTAAAATAAAGTAATTGCAAAATGTAAACGGTAAGATAATTTTAAACGAAATTGAACTTTAAAGTGACTGACTGTTATTCAATTTGTAATACGTTTATAAGTAATACACTTATTTGTGAAAAGCCACAACAATTCAATTCTTAGGTATAATGCGCCAGAAGTTTTATAAAAAACTTTTTGCATCTATTACTAAATATTATACTCCTCATGGTTGTAGGCATATTATAGTGTAGTTAAGTAAGTGTAAAGTACATTCAAAACCAGATATAAATGATTAATGACCCGTTGATGACTACGTTAGCAGCCGGAGAGCAGCGATCAACATCAAGCCTTGTTTGATATACGGGGTAACATCGCACCCAGAATCCGTATCCTATGTCACCAAACAGATTTAAGATACTTTAACTTTATGAAAATTCCATTTTAGTTTTGAAGAGCTTCCAGAAGTAATGTCATAGAAAAAAAGTGATCCAATGTTTCGATGAAGCCATAAATAGCAAAATGACATAAATACCTAATTTGACGTTAATACACTTCAAACAACCAGTTGTTTATGTAGTAAGGATAATGAATTGTCTTTGTTCGTCCACAATTTTCTGTAGCAACAAGACACTGCCTACGTCATCACCAAACATCAATTAACACCAATCTAAAAGCTTATATCACTACAA